>OX596281.1:37892065-40392065 GCA_951394225.1 Harpalus rufipes
GAATCCAGAATTAGGTACGGCTTTCTTTACCATTATCGTTAAGGTAAATTCACAATCAAATTTAAACCCAGCACTATTTTATGCTGGCTTAAAATTGCAAGTTGAGCAGAAGCATTTCCATGTAGCCATTTACAATAAAAAAAAATTATCCGACGCACTTTGGGTTCGAATTGCATGTTGGCAAATCTTGCAAGGTCCAAACTTTCACTTCAAGTCGGAAGTGAATTCGCATGCGCATTGTGAACGCCGTATTTTCCCCCACAGAGGCGCTGTAAACACTGCTTTGAATTCGACATTTATTTGTTTTAGTTTGCATTTGAGTTGTTTGATACCAATATAAGAGTCAAAAATTCTACCAATTTTATCAGTTTACTCAAAGATGTCTCACCCAAATTTCAGGAACAAGTAAACTATGGTTGTAAATGGCATAAGTTTATAAGCGACACAATTTCCACTTAAAGTGTAAATTAAGCAGGATCTAAAATGATTGTGAATTTACTTTTACAGTGATAGCAGAGAAAAATATGTTTATTCTTTTATAATTTTAGAGGTATTGGCTCCTCAGAGACCTCCAGCTCCTCCTACAGATTACTTTCAGTTAAATCTAGGTGGATATGATCCTGACAATTTATTACTTAATAAGCCAAACATATCATTACCCGGATATATTGGATGTATTAGAGGTTTACAAATAGGAGACACGCTTATTGATTTGCCGGCTAAAGTTACAGAAAACGACAATCAAAGTAAGTATAACTGATAGATGATATTTCAAATACTGTTGTCATTATAGTTTAAATTTGAAAGTTGCCACACGTATTAAGGACTCTACTGTATACTACGAATCGATCAAGTTTAGAGGAAATATTAATATACTCGTATTATAAATATAGAGTTAAAATAGCATACCCGTATTTTTTAAAAATTGTTAAATATTAATAGACTTCGAGAAAACGATATATTTGTTACAACATACCATCAAATCAGTACGGAACTGTTCGACGCATGCGCAGTATTAAAATGGGAACGTCATTTAATACTGTGTATACGTCGGACAGTTTCATACTGATTTGATTGTATATTGCAAAAAACTTGGTAATAAAATTTCTTTGGCGGCATGTCACAGAATTTTTAATGCCGTTTTTCTTGAATGGGCCCATGAACCATAATCGAAATATAACATTTATATAAAACTAAATAAATAAAGCTAATTAATTTATAAAATATATATATTCTTCAGTAAAAAGTTATAACAAATTAAACATTTTATTACCACCACGCATGTCGATTTGATTCTATTGGCCAGAAATATGAAATCTGAGAATCCCGTTTTTAATTCCACAGTGTCCCGCCCACAGACTACTCATTTTTTTATTCCCATTGATGCGTAAAGTTGATGGAACTCTCATGAAAAAATATTGTTTTAATGCCACTGGTCTACCACCGGTGACGTCACAAACTCATAGTAAAACTTTAAAAAATCATATCTTGCTTAATATAAGGAATTTTCGTATCGGGTTTTCATTATGGTCATATTTTTTTAACAAAGTTTCATAAAAAAAATTGGTTTATAGCCCCATTCTATTAATATTTAACAAATTTTAAAAATACAGGTATGTTATTTATAACTCCATATTTAGATGGATTTACAAAAAAATTGGTCATGTATTTCATTAATTTATCGATTGTGCATCGAGCATTAACTCTAAAATGTCTCTAAATTAAATGTCATTTTAATATTTAAAGACAGGGAATTTTGTAAGGTTGTCACTCACTAAAACAAAAAATTACCTGTTTTGAACTGAATAAAGCAGTTTTAGACACTACTTCAGAAAGGATACTTGCGTTCTAAAATTCTAAATTCTGCTAAAAACTTTATTGTTAAATTAGGTGTTAAAAATTACTCGAAAGTTCAGTCAAACAGCACCCTTGCACCTTCCTCAGGGTCTACAATTATACAACAAAAATGTAATACATACAAAATAACATGGAATACATCACACGTACAGTAAGATCTTACAAATTGTTACACTTAATGTACACAAAATACATTCGTACAAAACATTCATTTAATTTGTTTAAATCGTACCAAAACATTCAAAGAGCATACACACATCCATTTGCTCTAAAAAACGACAACCGAATAATACGGAAAATAGTCGGAAATATCCTGTGTAAGGAAAAGGCAAATTTCAAGCCAAACTGAGGTTCATTAATTTTCCTTACATTTTATTTAAATTCCTACAACTAGCTACATTATTATTATCCTTACAATAATATTGTAGCAAGTTGTACGAATTTAAATAAAATATAAGGAAAATTAATGAACCTCAGTTTGGCCTGAAATTTGCCTTTTCCTTACACAGGATATTTCCGGCTATTTTCCGTATTATTCGTTTTTTAGAGCAAATGGATGTATTTACGCTCTTTGAATTTTTTGGTACGATTTTTAATAGATTAAATGAATGTTATGTACGAATGTATTTTGTGTACATGAAGTGTAACAATTTGTAAGATCTTACTGTAAATTTGATAATGCCCATATTATTTTGTATGTATTACACTTTTGTTGTATAATTGTAGACCCTGAAGAAGGTACAAAGGTGCACCGAAACGTTGGTAGTAAGAATAAATGCTGTTTGACTGAACTTTCGAGTAATTTTTAACACCTAATCCACATTACAGTCCATAAATTTACCCACAATTTATTGTTAAATGTGGCTATAATGATTATGATCTCATAGTGGAATATGCATATACCTACTAGATATTATGTATGTATATTGCTAGCTGATGCCCCTACGTCTGTAATAGAAAACAGCGAGTGCGATGAACGGAAATAGTTTCGAAAACTTGGTTACTGATGCGAAGGCGGAAATATGGTTGCGTGTTTTACTACCACGCACTTTTCTAAAGGGAACAACAAAATTTTAAACGCAAGACTAAGGCATGCGCATTGGTACGTACCATAAAGAACATCTCCCTTCATCCCGCTCGACGGGCATCAACAGAACATATAATATCTAATAGGTATATGAAATCTGAACATAATACACCTTCACATATTCAATGATTTTATTATTTTTGGTAAATTCTTCGTAGATATGACAGGAGTTCTTCCACATTGCCAAATGAAATGTGATGCGATGCCATGTAAGCATCAAGGAATTTGCATAGAAGATTTTAGAAAACAAGATTATTCTTGTAATTGCGAACACACTAGTTATTATGGGGAAAATTGTTCTGAAGAAAAAGGAGCAGATTTTAACGGCGAATCAATTTTGCAAAGACATTTTACTTTTAATGGAAGTATTGATCAGATTAAATTGCAACTTGCGTTTTCCAGCAATGATTTGAGGAAGAAGAATACTATTTTACTTTTACTCCAATTAGAAGACACGTAAGAAGAGAATTTTCATATTTATACACATATAATTATGCCATTTTGCACAATGTGAATTGACACAAAACTGAAATCATGCATTCAGGCAACAATCATCTTTCACCAAATATTCGCACATCAAATTCACTTATTTTACATTCATACAGGTTCTTTTATTCCTTTGTTTTTATAATTTAATAAATACAAGGGTACTTCAATAAGTAAAAGCAAAATAAACATTGTATGATATACATAGTGTGGCTATAAAGATTTAGGACTGATTTTCTGTAGTGCCATCTATGAATTGGTACCCAAACTATTTTTGGCTAAACTTCATCGACATCCCCTTCAAGTTCTATTAATATTGGTTCAGTACAGTTTTCGTATGGATTTAGTTTGTTAAACATTTACATCTACCTCGTCATGGATGCATCCGGCGAACAGCGGTATGTTTGTGCCAAAAATCAACCTAATCATTTGATTTGGTCTAACAAGCGTTTGGGAATGCTTCATTGATTCGTTGCAACGTTTTTGGCTAGCAAGAACAATTTCGCAATAGACGAGTTACTTTTAAATATTTTTCCTGTTACAAAAAAAAAATCCAAATGGAGGGTTATGATTTTGACGTCATATGCAAGAAAGAGATAGTTGATGTAAAAAGTTGAGATGGAAGATTATATTACAAACTATCGCCATTTGTAAAGTTCTATCCTCTGTCACTTGGGTTACGACATTTGAGTTTTACATCAGTATCTTCGGATGGCTGTGGAAACTTAAAAGAGTCACATTTGTCATGAATTCTTTATAATTATAGCTGAAGTCACTGTTAAAACGACCATACATTCACTTCATATTTGGCACCATCTTGCAAATGTCACCATGACAGCGTTTTGTTTATAATTTAGCAATGGAGTGAACTGAGCTGAGTCACAAGTTTATTTAATCGTAGTTCAAGGAAAATATCAATAGATGGCAGCACGACAGCAGCGCATCTAACGGCTACTTTGTAACTTTTGGGTACCGAATAAATTTTGATATTTCGAGAGAGTGATATAATTTACAACTTTATTTTGAGTTTTTACTATTGTTAATATTGCAATGAATAAATAAATTATTTAAAATGCTATGTGTGAAGTGACTAATTAAAAAAAAAATAGCAGCGAAGGTATTGTAGCAAAAAAATTCAGTTTTTCTCATAATATGTGTGATTTCTGTAAACCATTTTATCGTATTTAGTTTGATATTATATTATATAATATTAGTTAAATATTACAAGATGCACCACACACGGAAATTGTGATTAAAGAGTTGGAGAACTTGGATGATGTTAGCAAATTTTTCTATTATATTCACAATAAATGAAGATTATTCATTAAATATATACCAGACGCTAAGTGGAATCAGTGGCACAAACTCAGAAAGGAAAATACACGAAAAATACGAACCCTGTGAATTTCTACATTCTACTTGACCATTACCATTATATATAATTATTTATAATAAAACACTATTTATAAAGTAATTAACAAATATTTATGTTCGTTTTAATTTAAGCTCAATTTTTTCATACATAGCCTACTGAAAAATTGCTATAAAAATCAAGTTTATTTAAATTTCAATTTAATTTCTCTCAATATTTTTGTCATGTAAGGATATAAAATGATTTTATGGTTGAATTCAGAAAAAATACCCTATCGAAAGGGCCTAAAAATATATAACAACTCATTTAAAAAATATATTACTCTGTGCTCTAAGTTGAGAACCACTGGTTTAAAAAATATTTTCTTCTGTAATCGGATATCCCCCTTTGTCTTCTTTCAGATTGTCTAATAATATTTTATTGTATCTTTAATAATATAGGAAATATTTGAGGTAGCTCGTTTAGCTGTTACATCCTGTATTCAATTACAGATAAAAATGTCATTTTCTTTGCAATAATCTTCCTTTTTAATAAACTTCTCAAACCGTTCCATCAACTTCAGCACGTTCAGTAAAAATACGCACTCAGCAAATTAGCCGTCATTAAACAAATTCAGCAATTTTCTGCTGGATGCGTTGTACACTCTGAGCATAAAATGCCTTTTGAATTCCCCACGTAGTAACAATAAATTACAAGTAATATAAATTATTTTAGACCAAATTACTACTTGCTGGTAGCTCTGACTTCAGAAGGATATTTAACAGTAGAAGAAAATAGAGAAGGAACAATTTTAGGAAAAACTTTAACAGATAGAATGTTTTTAAACGGCGCTAGACATTCTGTTTACTATAAAAGAGATGGCGATAAAGCCGAATTAATGATTGATAGACAAATTATTCCCGTAGAAGAAAAATTAGAGCCCAGTATAGGAACTATTCCTGATCCCGAATCGAATGAAGTGCAAGTAGGTGGCGCTAATACGAACGATCCACGATTTGCGATTTACAAAGGATACAATGGCTGCCTATCAAGTAAAATCAACAATATATTGTCATAATTCCAAAATTAATTGTTTAAACTTGTAGATATTTTCCTTCAAGTGAATGAAAATAAAATAATCAAACCAGTGGAAGAATATTTTCTGTTTTCGAAGCGACAAACGGAACAAATTAAAGTTATCCAGCCTCAAGGTATCAGGAGCGCACAATGTGCAGATCAATTCGATATCATGCATTCGACTATTGACAATACGTTGAATGTTAGCCAAGTATGTAACTTTAGTGGTTGCATGCATGGAAAGAAAACAACGGTATACAATTTTTATACATTTTATACACAATTACATCTAGCACTTACAAAATTTCAGTACACCACACGTAAATATTGGTAAAATAAATAATTACTATTTGCTTTTGCATGAATGCATTCTTTATTTTATATTTTAATTATTTTACAAAATATATTGCATGATTGCTTGAGAAATGAAAAGTGAAAATGATTTTAAATATGAAATACAGAATACGGCAGAAGTCATTTAAAACTGACACAACAAATTGCCGTTATTTAAAAGTCATTTTTAAGATTTTAAGTTTTCAGAAGTGCAAAAAAATCTGTAGAGTGGTGCGGTCCTGCCGAACATACGAGTAGGACTTTAACATGTAATTTCGGAATTTCATGCTTCCCTGATTATTTTAAGTAAAAAAAACTTCAAATGAAAGTTGTAGAGTATACAATTCTGCATCTTAATCGAAAAAATAACGTTATAGCCATGGAATTGAAACAAAAATATTAACAATAGCTATTTAACTGTCAAGCTAGGTTAGTTAATTTTTATTATTATTTGTAATTTCTGTTTAAGTGAATAATTATCTATATATTATTTATAGATTTGTTTACCAGTTCACTATAATAGAAATCCAAATAGTACCTAATAAAAGTAAACTAACTTAAGTAGATAGATAAACCGTTAAACGTTTGTTATTTTTTTTAATTCCATGGCTATTGCTATTTTTAGATAATTATCGACATTTTCATATCTAATTTCTGGCGTTACAAACGCATGTAATATTTATTTTTGTAAAGAGTGCGGGAAATTAATGATTCTGAAACAAATGCAAGTTCTCCGCAAAAATTATTTAAATATTTGACATATTTGCTACTTAATCGGCTCTGCATAATATTTTGAAGCGATCATAACGTAACTATTGCTTCCATGACAACAATCAACAATCATTTCCTGCGCTAGTTCGAGAATCGGCTATTTCCCGCACTCATTTTGAGTTTCAAAACACATATTTCCCACATAATTGTAGAAATTATTCATTTTTCGTATGCAGATTTTTATGTCGTATAGCTTTTATTTGAAGCTTTTATTACCTAAAGTAATTAGGATAACAGGAAATTACGGAAGTATGATTTTAAATGTTAAAGTCCTATGTTCAAAACTGCAGGTCACCATTATCCATAAAAATTTTACGTGAGAATATTTTATGAATCAAGCCCAATGTTTTAAAAATGGTTTAAATCTCATAAAATTCCAGACATAATTGAAATATAGTCAAAAATGGAACTATATAAGGTTGTGTTGTTGATAAACAAGTGAAAGTACAAAAATATTGTGATTCATACTTTAGTGCTCAGGGTCGTAATTGTTATATAAACAAATAAATAAGAATACCAACTATCATTTTATTTATTGTTGCGTTAGGAATACTTTTTGTTGAATAGTTTTAATACATAAAAATGACACTTAGATTCGTTTAAGTTAAAATGTTTTACAAATAAATATTTAATATCTTAATTGAAAATAAATTAGCCATTTTAACTTGTCTAATGAATTCTGCCACATTTTGTGTAATATAAATGAAGAAAAATGTAATACATTTTATAACAATAATTTCTCATACAAATTCTTAAATGCTAGAAGTGCTACCAAATTACTAATACTTGTTTATTTATTAATATTTTCTTTTGATTTTTTTTTTCTAAATATTTTACCAGGGAATAGACAAAACTTGGGTAGTAGATCCACCAGAAGTAGTTCCATACAAATCGTTATATTCTGAAGTATCTACGAAGGAAGAAGGTACAGGTCGTATCGTAGTAATATCACTGTCCGTATTCCTTGTTGTCGTTATTATTTGCTGCATATATGAAGTATATAGAAGTGATAAACAATACAGAAGAAACAAAGAAATAGAAACTGACACTATCATTTTACGAGCGAAAGAACAAGCAGAGAAAATGCAAGCTTTATCTTTTAAACAAGTAAATATTAGTATTTAATTTCATAAAATAGGAAATAATTTGTATTAATTTTGTAAAAGGTCCGTATAGATGATGATAATATAAAGCCAGTACAAAATGGGAAAGCGAAACCTAGCAATGGAACAGCACATAATGGCAATGGAACAAATGGAAATACGCAAATAATCCAGTTAAATTCTATTCCAGAAAATAAACCAAAATCGCCTGTGGTAAATGAGAGACGCATTAGCTTTAGAGGTATGAAAAATTAACCGTACGCATGATTGAGAGTATATAATGGAATGCTTATGATACAATATTTAAAATAATAATTGTCAAATTTGCAGATGTCTCATTTACGATCTTTATTTAGGGTATCTTGAGTAATATTAATGGTATAGTAAAACAATTTGCACATTCATGAGTCAATTTTTTTAATCAAATTTAATAGTCCCCACAGGAATTTTATATCATCTTTCGTTTTTGAGCTTTCAAGCTAAAATTAGTTTTCTGCTTATTTTGAAAATATCTCATAGTTTGTTTCTTATAAAAGGTGAAGAAAGAATGTTTAGATATTTTGTATATTATATGCTTTTCAATGTCTACATTGTTTTGTTTTAAACTAGAATTGGATGAATAAATTAAAAATTGTGAAAAAAATAAAAAATAAGTTTGCAGGTATCATTTATTTATTTCTAATGCTATTTTATTTATTTTGAATAATTAATTTCTTCAATTTATAATATACATCAGAAAGCATATTGAAGTCATTACGAAGCCCAATTGCGTATCGAAAGAGCCTTCATTCCGATACGTAATTTTTTTATTTTAGATGGTTGTAATAGATGATATTTACTTATGTTCATAAATCAGAATTGACATGAACTTTCAAATAATTGAATAAATGTCAATCCAATGTTACCGACTACAACATTATATATATACAAATTTCCCTAAATCAACTCGGTTTAATATAGCAGTTTTTTAAATATTTTAGCAGTTTTATAAAAATATTTTAGTATAAAAAAGACGCAAAATATAAAAATAGTATAAAGTACTAATTTAAAAAAACTTTTTTTCGTACTTCTAATTTTGACGCATGTGAAAAAAACATGTCTTATAAAACAAGTTCTTTAATATACATTTTTTTTCTATAACAGATTTTAAAGTGTGCTTTTCAAAATAGTGGATCAAGTAGATAAAATAATTTGTTAACAGCAGGGGTAGACAAAGTATTTTAATTTTTATTTAAATTAAATACATTGGCTGGTACCACAAGCCTTGTTTTAACTAAAACAATGTTTTAATAAATGTCAAATTTCATTATTTAATATTAATAATAAATAATATTAAATTCATTAAAATATGATTTTAATGCAGAACATAGTTTATAATCAAACAAATATTTTTAAAAAATCGCTCTTCAAACGTAAGGGTGAAATTATATTGAAATTTGAATTTGGCATTTCTTAAAACAGCGTTTTAGTTAAAACCAGGCTTGTGGTACCAGCCATTGTGTTTAAATAATAATTGTTCTTATTTCTTTTCCTTAAAATCTGCTATAGAAAAAAATATGAATTTATAAACGACGATAAAATTTAATTACTGACGCGAAAAATGATTCACTCGCGAAATCGTTCGTGAACTAAACTTTCCAGTCGTCGATAAAATATTATTTTATCGTCTTGTAGAAAAGATAATTATGATTATTTCTTGTAGATAGTGCCGCAGAACTAGAATGGGACGCCGAAGAAGAAAAAGACCTATTGGCTCCTATGCCCGAAGACGAAGACGAGGAAGACGATAGTGATACTCAAGCTGTAAGTATAGTTCCTCCTTCTGATAAACTTGCTCCTTTGAGTTCCGTTAGTGAGGCATCTCTCATTGACTTGGATGACTGATGCATGGACTTCATTGTATGTATCGACTTCAACATCTTAAGAATTTAGCATGAACTGCTTCATTGTCAATCATCTGTGTCTTCATTTTAATAGACAATTGTGCTCATATCAGTGTAGTAGACGGGAAACTAGTCACTAGTCTTATTCGTAAGCTTATAGTGATAATTCATTGAAATAATTACTTAATAGTTGACATTTATATTTAATTCTAATTTATTATTTTTATAAATGTAATTGTTAAATAAAATATAAAACAGTAACGCTTTTATTTATTGCTGTTTATATGTAAATAATTTATGTATTGTGTTGTGTCTAGTACATATTATAATAGAAAACTGTAATAATATTATCATCGTGTAATTTGTAAATAATTCTGTACATTGTATTGTATGTAACTGCTATCACTTTATTATCACAAACATGCATGAAAACCAATTTATTGAAAATTTCTTTAATCTTTCTTTTCTTTTTGCATGGCTACAATATATTTACAACAACGCAATTCTTTATTAGTGTATGACAAAAAATAAGTATAGTATATTATGCTTCTACTTATAAACATTAAAAATGGGCCCATAAACCAGTTTTTTATTGTTATTTATGAATATTTGTAAAAACATATGACAATTAATTAAAAACCCACATGCGATGAACTTGTGACGTCACCGGTGTCAGACCAGTCACACTGAAACAATATTTATCGTGAGAGCAAATATATATTTTTTAATAATATTTTACAAATTGTAAGTCTGAACTTAATTAAAGTTAATGCAAACAAAATTAAATTCTTTTTTCAATTTTATAGTATTTATTTATTCGAATAAAATGCTATACAAAAGTTTGAGATAACAGTGGCGCTTGTCTTGTGACATCCTTTTGTCAAAGATAACGTTGCAAATATACATGGAGGGAGTATTTGCAATCACTAGTGAAGTCACTTCCCCCTCTACAATGTGCCCCATATCATTTTTAAATTACAAGGTTATTGCTGTCAATTGTGAATTGCAATGTTTTTGTACGTCGACGTTTATTAGAGAAGCGTTTGCCGTTTGCCTTTGAGATATTTCGTGTTTTATATTAGTTTTTCTTTAGATGTTTCGCGAATCCCCACTACAATGTGCCCTAATACCGTACCTGCGTCCGTCCCCACCGGGTTGCATTGCACTTCTCCATAGTTCAAGTTTATGCTCTCTCCATATTATTCCATCCTACCTCCATGCAAATAAATATCTCCATCCTTCAACAGTACGGAAGTTAGGAGGGCGCGGCAAAATATAAAATTACAAATTTCGATTTGTTATGAACTTTGTATGGAAAATACAATTAGTTTATTTAATTTAATAAAAAATAAAACGCTTCCCCATGATTACATCTTAAATACACTTTCTCTCAACTATGAAAAAGCACAAATAACTCAAACGAACGAAACGTAAAATAATAATGGCGTACATGCGAAATGCAAAACGTTTGCATGAAAATGTACAGTTTTGTGATAGAGAAAGATATATACGGTAGGTTGAGGTAGGTTGAAATAGTTAACTCCGAGTAGAGTAATTTTAATTTTCGAACGCAAGTAAGAGTAAAGTTAGAGTGAACTCCACGTGAATTCTAGAATTTTCGAACGTGTATAGTTAACTAAGAGTTAATTTTCGAACGTAGTCCGGTTTATGCATGATAGTACACAACGCATGCGCATTATATTTTTACATATGACTTCCGTACTGTTGATGGATAGAGATATATTTCTGCACCGTTATCTTGGTACATTTTTGTAATAGGCAAAATAGGATGGTCGGGGACCATAGAGATAGAAATAATATGGAGAGAGTATAAACGTAAACTATGGACACGGAGAATGTAACCCGGTGGGGACAGACGCAGGTACGGTAGTAGTACACACTGTAGTGGGGATTCACAATACATCTAAAGAAAAACCAATATAAAATACGAAATATATCAAAAAGTCGCAAACGGCGAACGCTTCTTCAACACACGTACACGTATCAAAAATATACAATGCACAATTGACAGCAATAACCTTGTAATTTCAAAATGACTTGGGACACATTGTAGAGGAGGAAGCTGCTTCACTAGCGATTACAAATACTCCCTCCATGGCGGGGACTATAGTTTGGAAGGTCGATGCAGTTAGTAGTTCCACCATCTTTCCTCGCCAATGGAAATGGGTTGTGCCGGCCGGGCGCTGTGGAATTATACACGGGTTTCTCATCTTTCATATTTCTGGTCAATAGAATCAAATTGACACTCGTGGGTCATAAAATATTTAATTCATTATATCTTTTTATTAAAGAATGTATTTTAAAATTATTTAGCTTTACTACTTATAGTAGTAGTATTTTTATATAAATTTGTTATATTTCGATTTTTATTTATGGGCCCGTTATAACTTTCTACTTTCTTTATGAAATGAAAATATAATTTTTAAGTATACAATATTTAGATACGATTCCAGGACAATTGACCGCAAGAAAATTGAGCGCGATAAATTGATCACGAAGAAAATTTATCGCCGGAAAATTAGTCGTAATTAAAATTTATCGCATTTAAATCGATAGCGAAGAACGTTAATTGCAAGGAAAATAAACAGTGAAAAAACTGATCTCAGGAAAATTTGATGCCGAAAAAATTTATCTCAAAAAATATTGATGGTCAAGTTAGGGTTTTCCTCGATTTTTTATATGTTAATGTAGGGATGAAAATATTAGACCCATTTATTATTATTTATATTTATTTTGCATAAAACAATAGAATGGGAGAAAAATGCAAAATAATTTTGCAATGTGCTATGACGTCACAGACTCAGCTAGACAAGCTAGACTTTGGCTAACCCCAACGAGAGAGAAAGCTTGATGATTAT
This sequence comes from Harpalus rufipes, assembly GCA_951394225.1. Lineage (NCBI taxonomy): Eukaryota > Metazoa > Arthropoda > Insecta > Coleoptera > Carabidae > Harpalus > Harpalus rufipes. The sequence continues at coordinate 37,904,893 of OX596281.1, forward strand.
GAGATACAAACAGTTGTGTCAAGTGAATTTAGCTCCAAAAATAAATTCAATATAATAAAATATCACACTATCAAATGAACCAACTTCGTTGTTCACTTTTAGCGAAAATGAATAGATTTGGATTCTGCGTATCTTTTTATATTGTAATCTAAAAGTTTCCCATTAACTTTAGCAAAAATCACATAGGAGATATTGCCAGGACACCCACGATATAAGAGAAAATGATTTTTTGGGAAACGCAAATAATAATACGAACAGAAACTACATAATAACATGTTGCAATAAACCATCCTTAATGTGTATATTTAACAGCGATCAATTTTCCTTAAAATCAATTTATCGATTATCAATTTTTCAACGTTTAATTTATCGGCAATAAATTTTCATTACGGCCAATGCCGCTGCGACCAAATTTCCTCCAATTATTTTGGGATAATCTTTCTGAACACTTTAGATACACATCGTAGAAGAGGATACAATATAATGAAACAGATAATAATTTGTTTCTGTTTAATACGACATATTGAGAATCATTTTAGCTTGATCTTGTGTTGCTTGCTAACATGGGTAATTGGTGCAGGTGGGCGCCGCTAACTCTAACCCTCGGGTTCGAGTGAAAATCCCTCCGCCTCATAGCAATCCGCTCGCTACCCGGCTGCCGTACAAAATAGACGAAATGGGTAGCGGAGAGTTACTGGCTGCATAGCATTCAGCACTCAGGTTTGGAACACGCATTTCTCATTACTCACTACTTACTAAATTTTGTCTAATTATTTTATCATTAGACCATTAGATGCATGCAATGTGGAAGTTAAATGTTAATGTTTTTTTTTTGTTAAAAGTGTTTGTTGTAATGTACATTTTGTTGAAGGTTGGAATCAAAAGTGCTTTTATGTTTCACCTTGTACTTTGATACATTATAGGCATTTAATAGTATTTTGTATTAGTATATTATATCTCTTATATGTACATACATACAATCTCGCCATTTCCCACAATGTGAATTCTCACAAACCCGAAATCATGCATTCATGTAACAATAATCCTTCACCACATATTTCTCAAAACTCTTCTTTTTTACTCAGACTGTATAACCAAATATACCATACATCATTTCACGTAAGAAAATAGCAGATGGCGCTTGAGAGCCGACCGTTTTTACATCCATTAAATAAATAATTTAAATCCGTTGAAACCAAACTTTATTAATAACAAATATTTTTTCTGTAAAAATGTACAAGACCTGAATATTAATAATTACAACAAAATATGGTTAAACATCACTTAATTAGGTAGAGTTTATTTGATAATTGGCAACATGGCAACTGATTTTTTTTTTCGTTTTTGTGAATTAGGTTTGCATTCTGATCAATCAAAGGGCAGAATTTATATCCCTATCTAAACTAACGCTATTTTGTTACGTGAAATGAAGTATAGTAGATCTACCTTTTCCTATTTTTTTTTTTACGTTTTATATTCCAGCCATCTTTACAATCTCTTGACATCTAGATATATTCATTGCCAACTTCAGTATATCGAAAAGTAACTATAATACATTACCAACATATGAATATGTAACAGGTTCGTATGCGGTTCTGGTTCAAGCATTAATAAAATTTGCGGTTTTGATACGGGTTCAGGTTCGGTTCGACCTAATGAAAATTGAATTAATGTTTTTTGAATATCAAATCTTTATTTAAAATGCGTGCCGGAATTTATATTGCAACACAGGCAGCAACGCAGATGCCGAAGGCGTCGATGATCGGCATTAAAATTACGCTTACGTTGCAAACTAAAAATGAACCTGATTCGGTGCTAAACCCTGAACCCGAATTTTAATACCCGGCAAGGTTCCGACTCGGGTTCAACTGAAAAATATATCTGAGGTTCGGTTCTGGGTTCGCTACAATGTAACAGTTTGGGGGAATGTTTTGGTTCGGTTCGATGCCCTGTTTATAACAGATGTCATCTGCCAAACTCAAACAATACAATTGTTTAAAATTTTATACTATTTCTCTTGCTATGTAAATAAATATCTATAAATTATTACTTTTATTTTGCCTCTGTTTCGCACACGAAACGATATAAATAATAATTTTGGACTTGTTAGATGCAATTTTTAATTCTGAACATTTTTTTGTATGTGCACTTTTGTTCTAAAATTAATAGAGCAGAATTTACAGCAATATGAAAATTTTACCATTGTATTTCCTATGGTCCACAATAAAGTAAACACCCTGTATACACATTTCTAGATACATATGTTCATTTTCTAGCAAAAGTACAAGAGCACCCAGTACTTTACATAATTTCATTTGCGTTACATTCATTTTCCTTTTATGCTTTTTCATCCTTACCCATCAAAGCTTGTACAAGCACTCCATTACACTTATACTCTAGATACGTTCACGTTTCTAACAAACGTCTAAAAACATCTAATATCTTATAATCAATTTCATTGTCCAAATTCATTACCGTACACCAAAACAGGCACAAGCACTCCATTATACTTACTAAACCGAAGTTTTCTAGATACGTTCATATTTCTAGAAAGAACACTTAACACTTGTTACTTAATACAGTCAAACTGTCACTATTATTTCTACCTCCACGGTAGTCACTATTTAATAATGATTTTCTTGCTAACACTTAGGATACAAACGGAAAGTGTAAAATAGACCCAATAGCAGAATTAGAAGAAGACAACATATCAGGTAAATAAAATATTTATTCTCGTCAAATATCTCACTTTACAATGCTATTTTTTGTAAAATCCTGACGTTACAGCGAGTGATATAGAATTGACTAAACCGTTGTTGTTCACAAAACCATTAGCGCCTATATTCCTAAATGAACAAAAACGGACTTTTGGTAATCCGATCAGTTATCTTGGCGGCCCCAGACTTGCTGATAAACCTCGCACCAGTATTGAAAGTGTACTGTCTTTAGACTGAACTTGTGACATCTTTTCTCCATATACAGAATACGAAATAGCACATTACTTATCAAGATCGGAACGAGGCATTTTACCGAATGAGGAAGACAAATCCCTCAAATCCAGTAAAATGACTTTCCAGATGGGGTTCGTGCGCTATTTTATCTGCTACCAATTAATTGGAACAAAAACACAAATGAAAACAAAATGAATTTTCTTATAAAAAATTGTTCGGAAATTTTCTAGTCGGTGCAGATAAAAAAATATTCTGTATATGGAGAGCACACAGAACACGACTTAAAATTACATCTATATAATACGATTCGAACATTTTTATGTATTATTTTAATTTGTGCTCAAATTTAACCTGCTTTTAGTTAATGTTACTTGTGATACTTTTAAGTCAACGGTAGTTAATTCTCTAAAAAGATACAGAATTGAAACATTTAAAATTAACAACATTCCACCGATTTATAAGTTTTGGTACAATGTTCGATGTAATATTGTTATACATCATTCCAGAACAAAAGAAATTCATTATTGATGCTATTTTGTTCTGGAATGGTGTTTCCACACGGACGCAAATTTTATTACAAATAATTCTGTATTTTTGTAGGGAATGTATGTAGTTGTTTTTTGTACCAAAAATATACCAATACATCACTGATTTTTGTGATTTGTATTTGAGATCTGTGAATTATCAAAGTATTTATAAGATAGTAACTCATAATCTTAGACAAATTCGGTATTTGTGTACTATTTAACCACATTTTAAAATATATATTTGTAAAATAAATTACAAAATTCCTACCATCTACTTTGCACTAACTTTGGTGTTCAATGCAAAAAAAAATTCATGATATTTTTTTAGATTGTCACAATAATATGTAATTTATCACTTACAAATACATATTTTGTTTGTATGTATAAAAATGAAAATGTGGTCAAGTAGTTTTGAAATACGACAGATTATATATTTAAAATATGCTTATTGTATTGCTTACTGAAATCGTAGATGCTAGTCAATATTACTACCATAGATACAACACAATATTACAAATTACTTGGACTCAGTAGTTGTATTACTAAATAAAGTACAAATGTGTTATTAAATAATACAAATACTGCAGTCGCTGTTTATAAATATGGTATTATAATAAAACGACAAAAAATGAAAGTAAATGACATTATGCCACTTTATTTCACACAGAGAATAGGATTGGAAACATCAGGGCCTTATTGTCCTGATCATACTGATTACATCACTATCTCCATTCATCCTTAATAAAATATGAGAACAATTCAGACATAATTATTATAAATATAAAAATTGGTATAGTAAAAAATTAAAGTTAGTAACTGAAGAACAGTCACACATTTACAGTTTGTAAAACGATTAATTAAAGTTTACGTTAGCGTCACGGTGTTGGGCCTGGGTCTTTTTTCCCGTCTTCTGTGCTCATCATTTTACCATCGTCTTTGTCGACTTCACCTGCACATAGAAGAAAAAGAATAAGTAATACATTATAATTTCAATAAAATTGAAAAATGATTTTCTAGTATTTTAGTACTCAAATACGTGTTATACGAGTGATATTTATATTTTTAAGATTCAAAATAATTTCTTAGTTATTTGGAATTATTTACATATATTATTATCATTAACAAGTTCACAAATTAATTATGAATACAGTAAGACCAAAAAATAATTCAAGTGCCAAAATAGTACACATTCAAGATTTTTAAATGAAAACCCAAGCCCAATAACTTTTAAGTGGTACAAGTGTTATAAAATTAAATTTTATGAACAAAAGATTGAATAGGAAAACAGGTACAAGTATGAAAATATTTTGATATACACCCAAAAATAGTAAGTATTTAATATGTATTGAAACAAAATGGAATAAAATAAGTTGCATCGTTGTAAAAATCTTTTTGATAACTATATAACATAAAAATGATGCTTAGATTTTTTTAAATTTCAGGGTAACCAACAATTTCAAAGACTGAAATTTCTTTACATGGAATAACTCCTGTATAACAACATAAAAATTCAAAATTGAAATTTTCATCTTTCCTTCAAGAAATTTAATTTTTTCACAATTTTTTTTTTTTAAATACCCATCAATTTTGTAATTTCATTATATTTTCTAAACATGACAAGGTATAGGAGAAAAAAATTAAATGTAGATGGCAAGTCGGACGACAAAATGGCGGCCAAATGGGTACTATAGATTGTCACAATAATATGTAATGGTATCATTTGTTGTTTTTCTTCAAAGTGTAAACATTGAAACGATTTAGTGCAAAATATCGTTTATATTCAAAATAAACATTTATTTCACGCCAACAAATGATAAAAAGTAATGTTTTCTCCGTTTGCTACGTTTACAAATCTCTCACCAGATGTCAGCTACTTTGATTTTTTTCTCAAAAAGTAAAGTGAATAACTTAGGGGTCATTCGACGGTGAAATGAGACAAAAATATATCATCACAACTTATTATCCATAAAAAAAATGTTAATAAAAAACGCATATTATTGGAATAATTTTATTTGTAAAACAAATATTAAAAATTCTCTCCGTGTACAAAGGAATAAAACAAAAATATAATTTTCCCTGATAATAATTTAAAAAATTCCATGGGTTCATAAACCAATTTTTTTTTTAATTTTTTTTTTATGAAACTTCGTATAAAGATATGACAATATGAAAATTCCTTATATTAAGCAAGATATGATTTTTTAAAGTTTTGCGATGAGTTTGTGACGTCACCAACGTCAGACCAGTGGGATTGAAATTCAAACAATATTTTTTCATGAGTTCCACCAACTTTACTATTCATCTTTGGGAAAAGAAAATGGAAGGTTTGTGGACGGAGCGCTGTGGAATTATAAGCGGGATTCTCAGTTTTCATATAACTGGTTTCTCATATTAAACGCATATGGTCCGCTTTTAAATAACACCCTGTATATATAACAGGATTTTTGAACAATTAAAAAATGTAAAACTTAGGGGTCATTCGACTGTTAAATGAATAAAAATTTATATATTATATACAAAATAGATATATTATCAAAATTCTTTAATTTATATTAAAAAATATTAAAAACTTCGCTGTGCACAAAGGAACAAAAAAATATACTATTTTCCCTGACAATTAGAAGATTTACATGATAAATCCATGACTTTTTCAGGCAAAACTAGACTCCCTGATTTATCCATGATTGTCTAATTGTTGGCCACTCTGAATGTTGCGTTTATTGTTTCTAAATAAGAAACATCTATATTTTAATTGTCAGCTATATAACACAAATTAATGGTGTAATTTAAAGATAATTCACAAAGGAAATAGGTATGACATTACCGTACAAATTTTTAGTATTAGTAGAGAAATATAGGTATTATTTAAGGAAATTATAAAGTAACAAGTTGTTACTGGGAATATATTTAGCATTACTGATTTTACATGCAGTATTTTTTGAAAAAAATACATACTTAGTAGGTATTCCAGAAAAAAAAATAACTATAGGAATCGCGGTGTACAAAATTTTTATGTTGTTGTCTTACTCACTTTTCTCAGTCTTGATTTCATCTTTAATGAGTTTGTCATCACCACCAACATCCTTGTGTTCCGTCTTGTCTAATCTAGGCCTTTTGCGTCCTTTATAACTTCTATTATCCCGTCGTCCTTCTCCTTCGTCTTCGCTGTCTGAATACTCATTATCTGGAGCTATACGTTTGTCTAGATCTTTCTGTGGAAGCCTTTCATCTTTGTCTACTTTCTCCTCTGTGTCTGAGTCTTCGTGGAGAGCGTCTTCAGGAATAGCCTGAACTTGAACACCTGGTGCATGTGGTAGCATTCTTAAGTTTTCGAAGAGTCGCGTTTTGATTTTTTCTAAATACTCTGGGGTGTTTTGATTAGCCATGTTACTAGGGGAGATGTGTAATTTGAAATCTGGTCCGAAGTATTCGAAGTAATCGTTATAAGGAAGTTCGTTGGCGATTTCTGTTCCCAGAGCTACTGAAGTTTCATAAGTCCAAGCGCGGGATACGTTACGGATTGTGTATCCACCGCCTCCTACCATCATGAAAGGTAAGTTATATTTTTTAACAAATTCTACGCATTTGCCGTGTCCTCTAACTGTTAAATTAAAACACCCTAATCGGTCACCAGTTAAAGAATCTGCTCCGCATTGCAGAACAACTGCACTAGGTTGGAAAGTTTCCATAACTTTGCTTATGATTGGAACAAAAATACTTTCATAAGATTCATCATCCATACCATCCCTTAACGGAATGTTTACCGCATAATATTTTCCTTTTCCTGCTCCAATGTCCCTTAAATCTCCAGTTCCTGGAAAATATTCTCCATATTTGTGGAAAGACACTGTCATAACTCTATCTGTTGTATAAAAAGCTTCTTCTACTCCATCGCCATGATGGACATCGATATCAATGTACAGAACTCGTTGATGATATTTAAGTAATTCTAAAATGCCCAAAACAATATCATTGACATAACAGAATCCGGAAGCCTCTGATTTTTTGGCGTGGTGAAGTCCCCCTCCCCAATTGATGCAAATCTCTGATGCTTGTTTGTTGAGTTTAACAGCCGCTGCGACAGAACCGCCTGCAGATAGTTGACAGAATTCGTATAGACCGTCGAAGACGGGGCAATCTTCCCCTACGTTGAACCGTTGCATTTGTTTGTTATATTCTGACATGTTGTCTGGTCGGATAGACCGAAGGAATCGTATGTAGTCGTCTGAATGAAATTTGGTCATTTCATCGGCCGTTGCTTTGTGTGGACGCTATAATTAAATAATTAATGCAAAATATGTTTATATAAACATTGTGAATGTTTGTAACTTACATATATTTCCATTTTCCGGTACAGACCGTAATTAAGAAGTAAATTATGAGTCATACGTATGCGGTGCGGTTTCATCGGATGCCCCTGCCCATAATAGTAGTTACCAATGTCGCCTTAAAAATTAAATATATAAATTAATAATCTATATCTATAGGGTGTTGACTGCGACTCCGGAACATAGGACTTTAATATGTAAAATCATATTTTCGTAATTTCCTGCTTCCCTAATTATTTTTGGTAAAAAAAGCTTCAAATAAATGTTATACAGCATAAAATTCTACATCATTAACAAAATTAATTTTGCATGTTCTATAACGGCATAAATTAGGTATGAAAATGGCGATAATCAACCCAAAAATAGCAAGTGATTTATCTGTTAAGTTAGGTTATTATTTGTAATTTCTATTAAAGAGAAAAATTATTTATTTAAATTATAATATTACAAATAATACCTAACTCGACAAATAAAACGTCAAACATTTGTTAATTTGTTTTAATTTTTTTTGTGATTTTCGACATTTCCATACCTAAATTCTGCCGTTACAAAGCAAGTGAAATTAATATTTCTTATTGATTCAGATGCCGAATTTTAAGCTCTACAACATTTATTTGAAGCATCTTTACTCAGAGAAGCAGCAAATTACGAAAATATGATTTTACATGTTAAAGTCTTTCCGGTGTGGCGGTCAACACCCTGTATATCTCAATTTTATATCAAATAATAAATAAAAATGACAATACACGTGTTAAACAAATTATATTAAAATACGCGTTAAAATATGTTTATAAAAGGATGTAAAATAAGATAATAATTAAAGATAGCAAATTTACATAAATAATATTGTTTTTCTAAATTTTTGCAACAAGTGACTCAGCTCACTATTCAGGGTACCGTATAACACACGCTTGGTCTCTTTTCAACCAATGACCGTCCTGCCGAAGTACGGTCACCAAAAGTGAACCGTAGCCATTGTTGCCTTAGCACTCTCAAAACCGTATCTTATTAATTTTATTTATTTATTACGCACTTTAAATACTTTTCGTGAACATGTATGTATACGCACGCAATATACTAAGCACAATATTTAATTACAAATCATAAATAATTAATTACAAAGCAAAATAAATTATATTAACTCATGCTATGTACAAATTGCCAAACACAAAATAACTTAGTTACTCTAAACAAGCGCCAAAAGTGATATTTTTAATAAAAATTACTTACTGTCGTAATAATAACACACTCTCTTTTTACTGTGCGGTTGCAATGCCATTTTATACACTTATTTTATTTTAAATTTTTATATTTACACACTACAGACTGTCGCGGGCATCAAACAGCATCAGAGAATAAAAATTCACTAGAATTTGCCAACATGAGTATTTGAACAACCCTAAATGGATATTTAGTTTAATTCATTGTGTTGTTAATTTGGTATTATTGACTGTCAAATAAGAGCTGTAAGAGCTTACTTCAGTTCAACAACTGTTTTATTGTCATTTTTTAATTTACAAATAAAATGCAGTCAAATAACAATTAGTAAATAGTGTAGTATTAATTATTGCTGTAAATACACTATATTGTTGTAACTGTAAATAATATAGTTAAAAGGTAAGAATACAGTCAATTAATATGTGATTTGTGATGTCATTTTGTTTTATTTTAGAATGAAAATCGCCGTAGAAGGTTGTGCTCATGGAGAACTAGATAAAATTTATGAATCAATTGAATTATTAGAACGAAAAGAAAATGTTAAAATTGATTTGTTAATATGTTGTGGCGATTTTCAATCCACGAGAAATTTGCATGATTTACAATGTATGGCAGTACCCCAAAAATATCAAGATATATGTACATTTTACAAGTAAGTTACTAACAATTATTCAGTAAATAAATCTATTATTAACTTTATTAATAGGTACTACAGTGGAGAAAAAGTAGCTCCATATTTAACAATATTTATTGGAGGTAACCATGAAGCATCAAACTATTTACAAGAGCTACCCTACGGTGGATGGGTAGCTCCTAATATTTACTATTTAGGTTATGCTGGAGTTATTAACATTGCAGGTATTTAGCGCCATAAATGAAACAGTTAAATTCAGGGGAATCTAAATGCCAATAGTTATTTTTGTAACAAGTGCGGGAAATTAGTGATTCTGATAGAATGCAACGAGTTTTGGGATTAATTATTCTAAATTATTGACTACTTGGGCTTCTAGACGTGGTATTTTTAAGCAATCATGACAATTACTTGCTTGATGTCAGAACAAAAATCGTATGTTTTATTTATTTCCCGCACTTGTACGGGAACGGGGTATTCTAATACATTTTTTACCTACCGCCAACCTACATACACATGTAAGGGAGGTAATGTTTTTTGTCCAAAATTCAATAGTTTTCAGTGAATAAGCACGAATTAGAGTCCCCACAACACGTTTTTACTATTTTTACAATGATGTCTGTCTGTGTGTGTGTTACGATTTGTTTCATCAACTATAACTCATCAAACTTAAAAAATTGTATTTTCCGTATTTGAGCTTTCTGCATTCATATAAAGAGTTGTTTAGATTTTCGGTAAAATGAACAACTGGAAGTGGTACTTTACTTGAAGCCCATAACAGTTTTTAATGAAAAACTATATTAATATAAAAACTTTTCAATTTTAGTATGGCTAAAAATTGATAAACCGGAAGTGGTATTTTACTGGAAGCTCAACAGATTTTTTTCAAAAAATATATTAAAATATGATCCAAAACTTCTCAAATTTGGTAGTTAAAACTCGTATATAATTGGAAACAATAGATTTTGACTATATATGATAAACCGGATGTGGTACTTAACTTAGAGCTCTTAACAGATTTTCGAAGAAAAACAAAATATAATCCAAAATTTCGTATAACAATCTTATTGGAACAAATTAGATTTTGTTTATAAACGATAAACCGGGAGTGATACTTAAAGCTCATTGCAATTTTAAACGTGGAATTGGCGGGATGTCATATGCTGGCCACATCCGATTTTTTATTTTATTTTCTGAAACATTCACATATTTTTATTATATATCTAAAATTTTGATTTGTTTTTTATTTACACACAAAACGAAATAAAACTTAAGACGATATCAAAAGCAGAAAAACCGCTTCTTGTTTAACAATACAGTTACATGTACAAAATTTGTAATAAATGTCATCAGTTACTCGTATGTCACAAACCATGTGCTACTTTTTTAGCGCCAAAATTAATTACAAGAAAACTCATGTTATAAAAAATATATTTTGTTTTTTTTTTACATTGGGTTATTTTTTAGCATAATCCATAATGTTATAACATATTTTACCTTAAATTTTACTACATTAGATACCCTATTGAATATTTCCCCACTCATTTTGAGTTTGAGAACATTTATTTCCTGCACGACCGTAGAAAAAAATATTTTTTGCCAATTGTCAGAAAATGCGATATTTTTTGACAATTAGCAGTCTGTAAAATGTCACTACCTAGGCAGTAAAAATTATTTATATAGCAACCGCTCAACAACAGCAGCATAATTTGATGGCCATAACTTTCAAAATAGATATTAAAAATAATCACTAAATTAATATTAATTCTAAAATAAGCAAAACAATGTGTTCAACACGGCACTAAACATAGATTTACAGCAGAGGCTGCAGTTTCATTGCCGAAGCGAAGTATTTTAGTGCGTAATTAAACAAATGACTATTAATAAGATTTTTACATGGAAAGGTTTTATGATCCAAGCCTTAATATTTTAAAAATGATGCAAATGGCATAAAATTTCAACGTGCAGTAAGAAGTTGCAGCTATTGTTTCGTGTAAAACTATAAAAATAGTACTTTGATTCCTTTTAATTTAAATGCTTTAATTGTAATTTTTACTAAAAGTTTCGTAGGTATTTATTATTATTATTTTGTGCTTTAGGTATACGAATAGGTGGTATATCGGGTATTTATAAGGGGTTCGATTATTTGAGAGGCCATCATGAAAAAGCCCCGTACGATGAAAATGCGAAAAGAAGTGTGTATCATATACGAAATATAGAAGTATTTCGTTTGAAACAGTTATCTGGCAAAGTAGATATATTTTTATCACACGACTGGCCAAAAGGAATAACAAGGCATGGGAATCAGCAGAAATTATTGAAAAACAAACCATATTTCAAGTGAGTGGATATTTTAATTTTTTTATCAATATTTCTACAATTATGATGAGGATTTTTTTATGAAGAAATGCGTAGCCTCGCGTTTCTTGCAATTGTTTTACTTTACAGCAGTGTTAATTCATTTCCATAAAAGTTCGTACTTCATCGTTAAATTTCTAGGGATGATATAGAATCGGGCAAACTTGGTAGCCCGCCGTGTGAAGAGTTGCTAAATCATGTAAAACCGAAGTACTGGTTTGCTGCTCACTTACATTGTAAGTTTGCAGCACTGGTACGCCATTCGGTTGCAACAGACTCGTTACAAAAAACTACAAAGTTTCTGGCCCTTGATAAATGTCTTCCGAGACGTAAATTTTTGCAAATTGTTGATATTCCTCACGATGCAAATAGTCCGATTGAAATTAAATATGATTTGGAATGGTTAACAATTTTGTTTTTAACGAATCATTTGTTGAGTATCAAAAACTGTAATCAGTACATGCCGGGTCCTAACTCGCCAAACAGGTACACACTTGCCACAATCCTTAAAATAATTTTCCCGAGGATTTTATAAAAAGTTTATATAAGTTTATATAAAAAAATCTTAAAAGTCCTTTGGAAAATTATTTTAGGGAATCTGGTATGACATGAAAATAAAAAATTATTATTAAAGAGTTTCGTTGATCTAATTTAGGTGGGTTTATACTCCGACACAAGAAGAAAAAGAATTTATTCTAGAAAAAATTAACTACGATTTAACAGTCCCTAAAAATTTTGCACCGTCCGCATCTGCATATTCGCCAAATGATAGTAACACTAATGCTGAACAACCATGTGGCCAAACAAATGTACAAACTAAATTATTATGCGATAAATTAAGTATAGACGACCCAACATACTTAGTGTTATCTCGTAATGGTGATTTTATCAAAAATGAAAGTTTTAATGATAGTGTACAAACTAATAATTCAACGTTTACTAGTTTTACTAAATTCATCCCCGCTGCAGTAGAAATTAAGTATAATAAGTTAAATATAAGTTTACCCGACCCGAAAAAAGATCTCGCGTCTCCAAAAATATGTAAATTAAATTTGACCTTACCCGCCCCGAAACATAATTTAGAAGATCTCAATTGCAGTGCAAATACAACTGAGACATCATCTCAGGAATCAGAATCTGATTCTTCACTGAATACGAGCAATTTTTCTGATTGTGACGTCAAAACGTTTACATCAACACCACAAAGTAAAAAATTTAAACGACGCAATGAGTCAATATATAAAATAACCAACAATTAATTATTAAAATATCCAATGTACAGGGTGTAAATCGAAAAGCGGGCCATAGGCGTTTAACATGGTAAATCAGTTTTTCTTTGCGCAAACGTTTCCAAATTATTTTATACAAAAATATTTCTTAAAAGCTTGTTTAAATTTGTCATTGTTAAATTTAACAAAGTGTTTTTGATATCTCAAATTTATAAATTAGAGTGTAGAAATTAAATAAATTGTGTGTAAGTACATTTTAAATTAAATATGTTTTGAGTATGCATACAAATTATCCAGTGTAATTGATTTATATACACTATACTTCATTTCACGTAAGAAAATAGTAGATGGTGCTTGAGAGCCAATCGTTTTTACATGCATTAAATAAATAATTTAAATTCGTGAAACCAAACTTTGTCAATAATAAATATTTTTATCTGTAAAGACCTGAATTTTAAAAATTATAACAAAACATATCTTAATTCTGTAGATTTTATTTGATAATTGACAACTGACAGTTAATTTGTTTTCATTTTTGTAAACTAGGTTTGCATTCTAATCAATCAAAGGGCAGAATTGATATCCCTATTTAAACCAACGCTATTTTCTTATGTGAAATAAAGTGTATTTTTTTTATATTTTCACAATTTGTCATATGATTTAACATTTTGTTAAATTTAGCCATAAGTTAAATTTTTACGAAACCGGGCAATAGAGATTTAAATTCTGCATCTACATAATGTGAAATGATTATCTAGCTCTTCAGGTAAGCGAAAAAATAATTATGAAGTTAGTTTTTATAAATTTTTAACCTTAACAGCCATGGATTATAACAAAACATAAACAATTGCGTTATTTTTAACTGTCATTTAAAATAGAATTTATATTAGAGTAACACAAAAAAGTAAATTGTTTTAGTTGTAACTGACAGATAAAAACATCATAATTTTTTATTTTTTGTCATCCATGGATGTTTTAGACTAAAAGCTCATAACAAAAGTAATTTCGTAATTAATTTTTTCGCTTATATGAAAAGCTAAAAAAAAAGTTTTACGTGATTTAGATGCAGAATTAATATCTCTATAACTTTTATATGAAGTATTTTTTCATAAAATAATTAAAGTTTGTGCAAAGAAAAACTGACTTCCGATGTTAAACGCATATGGCCCAGTTTTCGATTTACGCCTGTACACATTTTATGTATAATAGATACATATCGAATTTTCTACAAAGCAATGCCGATATTACTGATAATATAAATTGATTTGTAAATTTTCATTCAAATGTTTTTGCCATAATGTTCATTTATGTCTATTATTTGTAATTTTATTAAAATAAATTAATTTTTTATTCTGTAAAGTAAAATAAATGTAATGTTTTAGATCGACGTAATTTTTCTGTACATAAAAGGTGTATTAAAATGAAACTACAAAATACTACAAACTATTTTATTTGAATATTTAAGTTACATTTTTAACATTTTTTACCATGGTCTTACTTTACCCTGCGTTGCAGCTGTTAAAATCCAAGTATTTTTTTCTTTGGGTTTCATGGCCATTTGTTTATGTCTGGGATGGGTTTTACAGATTACATACAGCCTCTCCTGTCTTATAACGAAGTAGCAATCTTTACAACGTCTTCTCAATCTGCCTTTAACTTTAAATCCACAGCTAGGTACGACATTAGGAGTTATAGGAGCTAATAACCTTGATTCGACTATATTGTTGACGATATAATTTGTATTGAATAAGTTCGGTTTTGTTAATATGTGGAACATTGCAGTTGATTGATTTAATGCAGCACATTTTGGTAGAATTGTAGGTAAACGCGTTATTGTTGTCCGTAAAAAGGAAAACATTTTGCGCTGTTTTCTATAAATAGTAGGTACTTTAATTTATTTTATAATGTTTGTATATGTAATTTTAATCACATACTATTTATTTTAAATGGTTTTGGCTTTAATCTTTCGTCTATATTTATAGGTTATATTGAGGTTATGTTTAATTTTATGTTGATGTTGGTGCACATGATACATTCAGACTTCTAGGGAAATTTATTTATATGTTTGGAACTAAATTACATGTGATAAAACTAGAAAGTTCTTTCGAAGACCGCAGTGTCAGTATTTGGATAGTAAAGTCTGGTAAATATAAAATTTACTGTTAATACTTAATATTTAAGTATTATAATTACATATTAAGTGAAATTTTATAATCATGTGTACTTGTGATCTTGATCTATGCCAACTTAACACGTATTCGCTGGTAAATGTCATTTCCATGTTCACTTTTCAAATTTGTGTCGAGAAGTTGCATTGTAAACGCTAATTACGTAAAGTATAACTTTATTTATATCTCATCAAGAGTTGCAGTTCATAAAAAGTACGTTATAAAAAAACTTACTCGTGATTTACAAAAAACTATGAAAACTAAATACGATTCTAACCTCCTTTCGCCGCCAGAATGCATTCGAGGTTTAAAAGTTTTTGATAAATACATTTTTAAAAAGGAAATTCAACTACCTGTCATTTTCTTGGGAAATGCAGTTATATCACAAGCCATGCCACATCTTCGAAAATACTTTTTAAAAATGGATAATTTAAAAACTGTTCAACAAGAAGTCAAATCGGGAGTAGAAATTAAATATGTTGTATTAAATCCGTTATTTGTTCAAAATTGGTCTGATATTTCCGAAAAGGATCGTTCGGGCCTCAATTCATCCGGTATTTCCCATGACCAATTTAAAATTATACCTTTCACTTTAAATTACGATAATTGGAAGGCCGATGAATTACTACGGTGTATTTTGCCGGAGGATAAAGATTCTGTTGCTGGTTTTTCCAAAATTGGCCATATTATACATCTAAATCTGCGAGATCATGTTTTAGAATACAAAGAAATAATAGGTCAAATTTTATTAAACAAAATTGCAGGCACGCGGACTATTGTTAATAAATTAGATAAAATTGATAGTACATATAGATTCTTTGAAATGGAAATTTTATGTGGAGATAAAGATACGAAAGTACAAGTAAAAGAAAATCATTGTATTTTTGATTTTGATTTTTCAACGGTTTATTGGAACCCTCGACTAGCAACAGAACATGAAAGAATTGTTAATTTCTTAAAACCAGGGGATATATTTTACGATGTATTTGCTGGTGTGGGTCCATTTTCAATACCGGCAGCAAAGAAAAAATGTTTTGTATATTCTAACGATTTAAACCCTGAATCTTATAAATGGTTGAATCATAATGCAAAAGTTAACAAAATTAAAGATGAATATCTTAAAACTTTTAATAAAGACGGTCGTGATTTCATTTTAAACGAATTAAAAACAGACTTGAAAACTCGTTTTGAAAATAATAACACAAATAAAATTTATATTGCTATGAATCTCCCAGCTTTAGCGCCCGAATTTTTACCAAGTTTCACAAATTTATTTTCCCAATCAGAATTAGAAAACATCGAGATAAAATCTTTTCCGAAAGTGTTTGTTTATTGTTTCGCAAAAGGTGAGGAACCGGTTCGTATTGCGCGTGAATTAGTAGAAAAACATTTAGGCTCTCCTCTCCCCGAAAATTACGAAATATTCAACGTAAGGAAAGTGAGCAATTTTAAGGAAATGATGCGCGTTAGTTTTGAATTAAACCGAGATATTCTGTGCGGTTATTGTAAAAAACGAGGAGCTGAAGACGATGGCATATCAACAATAAAGAAATGTGTGTAATATTTCATTCAGTTTTAAAGAAGTTGCAATTTTTTTAAATATTATAATTGCAGTGTGTCATGGGGAAGAACAAGGGAAAACAAACGAAGAATGTTTTCAAAGTGGCGGGAGCGAAGAGTTTGAAGCTAAAAACAAAAGCGAAAGTTGTTAACACACAACTTAAAAAAGTAAGTTTTAGTTTCTCATTAAACAATATTGCGTCATATTTGTCGTCGATTTACATCACCGTGCTTTATTTACATTATTACATTTCATTTTTGAATTCCATGTAAATGATATATTTAAATAGTTTGTTGCGTATCAAATTCGAAGATCATTTTACTGTCGAGTTAGAAACGAGTCTTGAATGTTTAAGCCCCTATTTCCAGCACTATCTATTTTTGTAACAAGTGCGGCAGATTTTTGACTACTGCTACTTGGGTATTTTAAAGCAGTCATATCAATAAAACAAAAAAAAATGCTTTAATTATTTCTCGCAATCATTTTGGCTGGTACCACAAGCATTATTTTAAAACGCTGTTTTCAAAAATACCAATTTCATTATTTAATTGCACTCTTATGTTTAAAAAAAGAACGATTTTTTTTTCAAAATATTTTTGTATACAATCTGTTCTGCTTTAAAAAATATTTTGATAAATATGTGTGATATTATTTATTAATATTAAATAGTGAAATGTGAGATTTTTCAAAACAGCGTTTTAAAACAAGGCTTTGAGTTTGAGAACACTTATTTCTCGCATGATTATAGAAAAAAATACTTTTTGGACATGGTGCCAACTCCATTTTATCTTTTAATGACAATATTTTAAAAAGGTAGAATAATTATTGAAATGTGACTAAAACAGAAAATTTTAAAAACTTTGCTGCTTATTTCGTAAAGTTTTTATTTATCATTAAAAAAATAGACCAGACAATTTTTTTTTCAGGCGATTAAAGATAAACATAATTAAATTAATATATGGTTAATATTAATAAATATGCAAACAGTTTATCGGAAATCATTGTACATTCATACTTTTTAATTAACAAATTCGAATTATATTATTGCATTTCACATTATCGCTTATGGACTTTAATATTTTGATAAATGAATGATTGGTCTACTTTTATTCTGAACGTCATAAATTATCTCATACTTTAGAGCGTAGCAATCATTGTTACATAACATGTCAACAAATACTATACTGTTATCATTGCTTGATTATAGAAAAAACATAAATTTTGATAAATGTTTGTCAGCTACTAATAAACAAGCTAATAAACATACAAGTGTTATAAAAAAGTCCAAATGGGCAATATTCATTACATGCAAAAAGATTTATATATACTATACTTTTTCTATGATTATTCAATAAGTAATGGAGTCCTTCACTATTTTTTTTTATGATACATGTAAATTGAAAACTGTCTGTAGTTCTAGAATAGTTATTTTTGTACGAAGAACTTACATTCGTTTCAGAATCACATTTTCCGCATGTGTTTGTTGCAAACAAGGTTTTTTCTGCTATCATTAAAAAAAATAAAAAGAATTACAAACTAAATTTAAATTTGAAACATCTGCTACTTGGGTGGCTATGCGTAATATTTTGTAGAAATTATGACAATTGTTTCTATGACAACAATAATTTCCCGCCCTAGTGCGGGAATCGGATATTTCCTGAACTCATTTTGAGTTTCAGAACACCTATTTCACACACGATTGTAAAGTCTTTATTGTTATTCGATTTTATTCACAAACAGTGGAGTTTGCTAATAATTGGAATTACATACATTGATCGTTTTCAGCACTTTTAAAAATAACTTTTGTGGAGAATAATTGGAAATATGCGTGGAAAATAAGATATTTAATAAAATAAATATTAAAAAGGTACCTACATTATAGGCCTCGTTTTATTGCCACTGGCTGTCTTATGTCATTCAACATATTTAACTTTCATACAAACGTACATTATATCTGTGTAGCGTGGCATTATAAATTTAAACAATTGTTATTTGGTTTACTTTCGTTGTTTCTTTATTTTCTTCATTCATTTATTTGAAAATGGAATACTAATACAGGCGAGGATAATGACATTAAAAGCTGTAATATTTTAAAAACTAATCACTTTTCTACAAATCTATGAAAAGTAGGCTCTTTAATGTTTATTTTTAGGGTTAAAAATGTCATTTTATGACACCAGTGTTAAAAAGTGACAGATCATTTTAATACTTATACTTGCCGTCAAATAAGTATCGACTAAAGATTTATACACTGTTGTCAATTCAGTATGACAATGTTGAAAATGCTAAGTCATGAAGAAGCGGCAACACCGTAGGGCAAGGAACAAGGTGCGGAGAAGGGAAAACATCAGTCCATACTTATTTGACAGCGAATATAGTGTTAAAAGTGAATTGGTAATAACGAATGGAACAACAAATTGACATTTTTGGCATATGTAAAAAAATTATTAGAAATACAAATTTAAATAAAAAAAATAGATTGTAGAAAAAATAGTGTATGATATACGTATTAAAAGTGACTTTATTTTCACCTCGTGGTCCAAACTTTTCTTCTTACAAAATAAAATGTAATTTTTAACACATCATCATTATACCTTGTTCCACCTTACGCATTCAGTATTGCAGAGAATAGGGCATAGTTTTGACTTCTCTGATTGGCTGAAATTTCCGCTACTTAAAATTGGCGCTGATGCGAACGCCATCTGCTGAATGCGTTAAGTGGAAAAGAGTATAACTGTTTTAAAACTTTGGCAGTTTTTAACATACAGTTCTAAGGTCTAGTTTTAATAAAAATGACCCTTGTTTTAATTTGTTACTATAGTCGAAAACCTCGTTGCACTAATATTAATTTTGATAAATATATGACAAAAATAACACCATTCATTTATTGAGTTATAATTCGGTTATGAATTTATTGAGCAATAGATTACTATTAATAGTAAGTTACAAACGATATTACTTATCAGAAAACGTGTATATTATAATAAATCTATTACTTAACAAGAATAGATAAATGAATATATTGTATAGATAAAAATAATTCGTGCTTTAAGTAATTGGTTGCCTCATTTTTCCTTTCTCAGAACTAATAATTTGCCATTTTCTATGGTAATAGTTATCCATTTACAAACAATTTTTTATCATGACTTGTAAAATTACAAGTTCATGTATGACTAACATTAACATTTGCACTCTTAATTACCGGATAAAGTTTTATCAACATCTAATCAGTGTTTTATGTTTGTAGATCTAAATCGATTAGATATTATAAACTTCCTTTTCATTTATAGCTCAACAATATAACTAAAGAAAAAGTCCTTGAGAACGACAAACAATTGGCTCAATTAGAAGAAGCTGTCAGACAAACGACAAAAGTTGTGAAGAAAGAAGAACGGACAGTGAACGTAAAGAAAACTGTTGAAGAGTTACAAAAACAAACAAATGAATTACTAGAATTAAGTGATAAGAATTTACAAGAAATGAAATCAATGAAAATGACATGAAATTGCTGTCTACAGATTTTTAAAAATATTGTTATTATAATAATTTGCTGTAATTTAAGTGCTAAATGCATAGACATTATTTAATTTTTTGATAAATATATAGTTTAAAATAAATAAAAAAATATTTTTTATTACATTTATTATCTTTCCATTGAAGTAATTTTATATTGCAATTATTACTGCAATTTCGTTCGAAATGCATAGATTTTTTTTTTTTGATAAATACCTACTATATAACGGAAAATATACTTTTCCTGTGACCATTGACCAAATCGTCACCGACATAGACTAATATAGAGGTTCTAATTATTTTTTTCTTAAATTAGGGATACGGTCGTAGGAAAAATAGTGCACGAAACTCGTGTTGAACGGATCTTTTTAAAATGGGGTGTTAGCAGGCACTTGACTCGAGTAACCTTGAAATGCTTAAAATCAGAGGATTTGTGTGCGCGTACCACTTTCCAATTTTACTTTGTTATTTTTCTCTTTCACTAATACTTTTTGGAGCACAGGTACTTAAAAATATCCTTTGTATAAAATATAGAACAAGATTTTTTTACGTTTTTCTTAATTTATTAATAAAGAGTTGTAAAATTATTGATTGAAAAACTTTGTTGCTCAAGATTAGATTCCAATAAGTTTATGAGGTAAATTTAAAATAATAATAAAATAAGAAATGCAAAGAAGAAAGCATAAGTATAAAAGTATTAATGTAATCTATTATTAAGTACTTTTTTAAAAAAAATTATGATAGTCATTATTTACGAAGATGACGACACGAGTAGTAGCCGAGTGATCCAAATCACCCGAGTGAATAATAACCATAATCCCGAATATATTACAATAAATTTCTGTAAATTTGGAAATAATGAATTAATATTTTAGAAACAACTTTACAAATTCACAATTTATGGAACAATATTTACTATGAAACGCAACTAAATTGATTTTTGTTTACTATTTATTGGCGATTGGCGTGAAGATGTATTAAAAGATTTGTACGATTGGTAAAATTTAGAGACGGGGTGGTAATATCCGTTGTTAAATTCTCTCTCTGGCGGGTAAAAGTTCTTTTCGTCGCTTTTAGTATCCATTTTAACATAGATTAGCAATTTTAAAAACGATAAAAATCGGTTGAAAAACTTAAACACAAAAATACAAAATGACGAGTGACAATGACAAAACAACCAAACGGCCGTAGGAAGGGTGATCGCAGCAGAATTAAAATAAACGGAAATAATTGATTTCTGGTTCTGTGGTTGGCCGAAAAAAGTGAGTTATGGCTATTATAATTAATCGAAAAAATTGAAATGGGGATATATTTTGCCAGTAGAAAAACTTTTTATTAGTTCAAAATCAAAATATTTTACAATATTGTGCTTACTACTGATTCCAAGCATTTTAGGTCGCTCGAATCAAATGTTTCATTGTGCTATAAACACATCACTAATTCAAAAAAAGATTCGCTTTATGTACATGTTGCTAAAATTTCTGTTTTATTTAAATTATTAACATACATTTGAAAGCATAAATTTGTATTAATAGATAATATTTTTATTGCAGGTCACCTAAAACTTAAAATAAATGTCTTCAAAGTTTGCTGTCCTGATTGCTACAGGCGAACAGACTAAAGTCAACGTAGAAAATGATTATCTTCAGTATTTATGTTGTCGGTTAATGAATTTAAAATTTACTGTACAAGAAATTTGCAAAACTGGAAATAATAGAGAGCAGTTGACTAGCAAAATTAAAAATTGGAAAAATTCTTATATATTTTTGCTTACTCATCAATACAGATTGGTTTACGAGGTCCTCTCAAAATTATTTGACGAACAATTAATTGTAAGTAAACATTTGGCTTCAATTTATAAATTCAATACTTTGAATGATGAAGAAATTGAAAAAATTTCTCTACTTCGTGAATCTAAAATTTACCAAGTTCAAAATCACGTAAATGGAATCAATCCCGTTTGTATTCAATACAAAAATATTTTTATTTTACCCGATAACTTAAATTCTCTAAAAGTAATTTATCAAAACTTGTTAAAATCATTGTTGAAAGATAACAGCGATTACATATATGGGAAACATTTCATTTTGAACTGCACTCAAAACGGTATGTCAAACATGGTTCATGATAAGTTGAGATTATTCGCTGATTCTGTAAATATTGAGCGATATTGTGTAGTTAAAAATGCAGATAACTGTGAGTTACATGTTGATTTGAATAGTACAAATTTTGATATGCTAGTCAACTGCGAAAATGTATTTCATACGATTGTTTCAAGTAACCTGATTATGAGCCAAATTAACGATTCGTTTTGGGAGAGAGTGGATATACTGAAGCATGAAAGTCACGTCGCAGAAACAATACAAGTAAGCAGTAAAATTATTTTTAGTTCACTAGTCATAAATTTCTATTTAAGTAGTTGTCGCAAATAAACAAGTAATTTGCAACTATGTACAGTAAAATTTTTGAAAGATGCCCGATCAAGGTTGTCTACGAATTGTATGAATTCAGATTTTTGCTCCGCCCATCATGACAAATTCAGTAGTGTCGTTTGCTTAGTTTTTATGAGGGTACGTAAGATACTACTGTTATTTTATTATTATAAAAATATATATTACAGGAAAAACATTCAAAATTCAAAAATAAGTCAACTAGTAAGTTTATAAGCAAATGTAAAACCAAATATGTTAAAAATAAAATACTGACACAATGTCAGTGTCAGTGACTCTGACAGAATATAACGTTATACGTACGGCTATGAATCCAGGTAATGTATCTGAATTAATAAATAAATTTACGTTACAGCGAAAGTATTATCAACAGCGAGCATCGTTTATAAATGGAATGTCCTAACTTAGTCGAAACAATATGAAGTTTTGAAAGACAAGCGTGTTATATCCATCCTTATCACACACTCTTACAGCCTTTGCAAAAGAAAGAGATAAATATATGCCTATTTGTTACTTCGTTCGTGATACAGGTGCCCTTGATCGGACATCTTTCAAATTTTTTACTGTATATATAAAATTATATTGTCCAGGGTGTAAATCGAAAAGTGGGCCATAGACGCTCAGCGAAATCAATTTTCCTTGCGCAAACGTTATCAAATTATTATATGCAAAAAATTCTTCAAATAAAAAGTTATAGAGATTTAAATTCTCCTTCTAAATATTATGAAACAATTGTAGCTCCTTATATAAACAAAAAAAATATATAAATTTACTGTTTTTATTAGCTTTTAGTCTAGACAGCCATGGATTATGGACAACATATAAACAATGTTGTTTTCAATTGTCAATTCGTATTTAAAAAATAAAAGTTGTTACCTTACACAAAAAAACAAGCTATTTTGTTTTAATTGGCAGTGAAAAATAACGCAATTGTTGCCAACCTGCTTTGTATATAGATTTCGGTAATGATTATGACATATTTGTATCGTGCGGGTGTTTACCAGACGTCACCTCACGGCCACTCACTGCTGGCGTGGAAAGTACACCACAGAAGTCAATTTTGTGCCATTTAAAATTCGAAATACTTGGCGTCGGTCGGGATTGAACCTAGTTCCCCACATTCGCGACCAGATACACAGGCACGCGGCCACGAGACCCCATTATAGCCATATTTTAATCAAATTAATGAATCTCATTGTATTCAACAAAAGTATCCAAAATATTTTACCAGCGTCAAATGACAGGATCCGTATAATTAATTACCCAAGGAGGGATTTACCTATACAATGTTTGAGATCAAATACGAAGTCATGTGTAAAAATAAATTGAAAACTGTTTGTTTTCATAGTCGGAATTTGTCAAAAAAATCCTTGATTTGTGTGGTTAGGTCGCTATCTGATTATATTATTTATTAATTCATAGGTCAAAGTATTATCATAATCATAAAAAATATTGAATATATCCTTTTTTTAATGAATTTGCAATATGTAGAAATTTAATGAATATACGAATAAACCCTTTATTCGCTACCCAACGAACGAATAATTTATTTCGCGAATAACAGATGTTATTCTTCCAAATAAATTTATTTGCAAGTTAAAAGACAACAAAAATATTTATCTGATGGTTACATTGTATAAGTTTTATTCGCAAGTGAAAATACCGGGCCTAAATTTAAGTGACGATAACAAGAATAACCTAAAGCTTGTCATACCTGTCAAACAAACTAATGACAAGTAACGGAAATGAAGACAACAAATCGGAATTATGTATCACTATCTCTCTTGATCTGGCCCTGTACATGCGAAGATTAATACAGGCCACGTTCAGCACCTCTCATCACTGGCATCGCTGAGCACCGAAGTTTGTCGAACACAATGAGTGGACGAATGCGATTGGTCCAGCAGTTACATTCGGGTCACATCGTCGCTCAGCGCTGCCGGGGTGCCGAACGCGCCCATACTCTACCCATTAGTTACAAATCTTTGTTATTAATTATTACTGTCAAAATATCGATACGCACTTTTTTGTTAACCTGTAGTCTGAAGTTAAGACATTAACTATAAGCTGTGCAACTGGCCATTAAATAAGCTTTTATGAAACTGGGCATTAAACTTTTATTTGAAGTATTTTTATGTAAATTAATTTGGCTGCTGTTTATTCGATCAGTATTTTATATATTATCAGTAACTTATAATGAATATGTAATTTAACTTAATTTAAGCTAATCCAAACTAACCTCAACTAAACGAACCATAACTTTATGTAACTTGGACACAATATTCATATTTAGTGGTCATTTATTTTATAAATTACTGGTCATTAATGTAAAAAGTATTGATCAAATAAATATAAATTAATTAATTTGGTAACGTTTGCGCAAAAAAAAAACTGATATCCCATGGTAAATACTATGGCTCATTTTGCCAATATTATGTAAGAATTACAAGAATTTGACCTACGATCAAATCTTAAAAAGGTGTGTTATTGAAAATTGATTCTGTGACTATATCGGGAATAATAATCTCGCAAAATCTAAAGAAGTTATTTCATTGATTAAGATAATACTCGTATTTATGTTATCATATCACTTGCTGAATAGTAAGAGTGGTACGTGATTAGATAAAATCTGGCTTTTTGTTATAGTAATTATTTCTTATAAACTAATGTGCAAGTTAATATTCAGTTCACATTAGCCAAATTATTATTGGCAGATACATAAATTTTAATAAGATATATACGAGAGTCACGCTAGAATTATTGAGAATAAGAAAATCAGGTTTTTTTTAGTTTGTGGCAAAAAAAAAAATGTAAAAGCAATAAAATACTCTCTATACTCACATATTTTAGCAATATGCGACTTTTGGCTATTTTTTGCACTTGAAAAATTTACGGGGTATAAGGTTTTCGTTTCAATCGTTCCATTAGAAATTAAATATAAAAGTAGTAAATTTATTTCTGTACAGTTATTACAGAAATAAAATTTTCCTTGTATGTACATACTTAGCGAGGGTCTACTTTTTTTATGAACCATTAGAAATACAATGGTAAAATAATCAAATGGCTATAATTTTTTTGTCCTATTAATTTTAGAACAAAGTATAAGTACAAAAAAATGTTCAAAATTAAAAATGCGTTTCGTTCGCGGGAGAATGGTAAAATAAAAGTTATTATAATTTTTAGCTATGCAATGAAAAATAAAAAAAATTTTTTAAACAATTGTATTGTTTGAGTGTAACAGAAATAAAAATATAATACATATTAAAAACTAATATATATATATATATATATATATATATATATATATATATATATATAATATATATATATATATATATATATATATATATATATATATATAGTATATATATATAATATATATATATATATATATATATATATATATATATATATATATATATATAGTATATATATATAATATATATATATATATATATATATATATATATATATATATATATATATATATAATGCCACTGTTTGAATTGTATGTTTTGTTTTTCACGGCACTCAATAAACAGTTTAAAGATGGAAATTTTTATTTTACGTCTATATCATAATAAGAACGTAATATATCAAGGGCTGTTTTAAGAATTTTTATGTCTTTTAAGTATTCGATTTCAAAAACGATTATTCTTTAAATGGCCTCAAATTTGAAAATATGAAATAAACCATTAGATATTTTACAATTAATTATTGAAAATTGTGTTTTTTTTTTGAAAATGTCACATGATCTAAAACAATGACTGCGATCAGCACGTCTGAGCTGAGTGCCGAATGCAATGAATGGATGAATGCGATTAGTCCATCAACTGTATTCGGCAAACTTCGGTGCTCAGCGCTGTGACGTGTTAAACGTGGCCAGTGTGACCTCAAAGTTAATACAGTTTAACATGTGACAAACTATTGCCTACTTTTATATAAATAACGTAGATGATGGACAAACTGTTTTCCTCCTATTAGCTATGAATGACGTGCTGTACTTTAACATCACAGGAGTGGAGGGTTGTTTTTCATGACTATTTTTCGCGCCAATTTTTTTAATATAATTATTTCCGAAAATAAATTATTATTGTTTCATTTATTACTATGAAAAATAATGCATAAACTTTCATTTAAAATATTTTCTTAAAAAAATTGAAACTGGTTCATTCTTAACATTTTTTATATTGTATATACTTTTAGGAAAATGTTGCCATTGTATTCTCTATTCGCAAAGTTAGTTAACAAAACGCCGCCAATGTGGAACTAAAATTTCCTTCTTCTGCAGCCATTTTGAATAGTGAATGCTGATTGTTGACATTTGTCATGTGTTAAATTTGAAAGTTATAAATTTTGTTAAGTTGAAACTATTATTTTTATAAACATTGTTAGCTATAATTAATATGTTTATACATAATTTGTGCAAAGTACTCGTATTTGTAAAATATTGTGTAATCGAGCGACCATTAATAATTAAAAACCAAATGTGACATTTGAGTAGCAATGTTGCCGGTTGGTGTACATAGTTGTCAAATTGCAGAAGATTGAACCTACTGCAGCGCCATTTGACCTTCGGTGTTAAATCACTTTGCCAATAGTTCATACAAAGTAGACACTCGTACATTGGAATTACAAATCAAGAAATTTGTTAATTTCACACTGTTATGGGTGAAACTTGTACACCTTCTGAAAAGTAGATATCTTAAAAGTTACTTTGTATAAATGTTAATAAATTGTCATTTTTTTAGATAATAAAATATTGCTACACCGAATATAAACCTCAAAATGTATTTCTATGTTTCAACGGAGGAAAAGATTGTACAGTTCTCTTGTATTTAACACTATACGTACTGCATACATGTTTCCCTGATTACAATGAACCTTTACCATGTATTTACATCCAAGTTTCTGATCCATTTCAAGAAGTCGAAGATTTTGTTAAACAATGCAATACTTTTTATAATCTCGAACTCATCAAAATCAACAAAAACATGAAAGAAGGACTTGCAGATCTTCTGGAGGAAAAACCACACTTCTCGGCGTCCTTGATGGGCACTAGAAGGACAGATCCTCATTCTCACATGTTGGATCACTTTGCGGTAAGAATAAAAAATAGTTTATGTGCTATGTGATCTAATTGTACATAAAAACATTTTATGCCATTATTTTACAATGGACCATTTTGACTGGTGTTGTGCGCATGATTAGAGTCAGATATCCGAATCGAACTGTCCTGTGAAATTATTTACGTCGTTGGTGATATGGTCAGCTCACTTCATAGTTGTTTATGTCAATCTGTTATGTCTCATTGCTAAATAAGAAGTGTGTTTGTCTTTTCTAAAATCATGGTTGGAATACATTG
Organism: Harpalus rufipes; assembly: GCA_951394225.1. NCBI lineage: Eukaryota > Metazoa > Arthropoda > Insecta > Coleoptera > Carabidae > Harpalus > Harpalus rufipes. The sequence continues at coordinate 37,933,192 of OX596281.1, forward strand.
TTGTGTCTCGGGGTACAAAAACAAAACAAATGAAACAAAAAATGCGTCTGAGATGTTGCCGATGATATCTGACACTGTTTACAGTTCAGTAGAGGTCATGTTGAGGTCGCTTTGTAGAGAATACAATTTGAAGTTTCAAAAATTTGCAATATGTCTCATCCTCAATGAAAATAGTCCCTTGATATAAGTGTCTAACAACTGACGTAGTTGAAATGTAAAGGAGGTATCCCATCGCCGCGTTCATTTCTTGTTTATTTCACTTTCCTAACGTTTACATCTTGACCATGAAGTTGGCGCAGATCGCAGAACGTTAGGAAACTGAAAGAAACAAGAAATGAACAGGGCGATGTATAAACATTACAACGTTGCATATCTAGCCCACGTAAGCACGTAACTGAAACTGATTTGACGCAACATAACCAACTCTTGGTGTTATCATACTTACACAACTCTGTGTAACACAATTTTAGACTTCACATAAAAACAAATATAAACGCGTGTGTACTGTAAATATTTATAAAGATGTCCGATTAAGGTCATCTGTATCATGAACGAATTAACATTATCTGTAACATTTGCAGACTACAAGCGTGTGCTATAAGGATGGATATAACACGCTTGTCTTTCAAAAATTCATATTGTTTCAACTAAGTTAGGGCATTCCATTTTAAAACGATACTTGTTGACAATACTTTCATTGTAACGTAATTCAGATATATTACCTTGATTAATAGCCGTTCGAATTTTCACATATTAGGTTTTGCATGTGCAAATAAACTTAGTTTTGAATGCTTTTACTGTAACATTTTTATAATAATGAAATAACAGTAGTATCTTATGTACCCTCATAAAAACTAAGTAAACGTCACAACTGAATTTGATAGAATGGGCGGAGCTAAAATCTTAATTCATACAATTCGTAGATGACCTTGATGGGACATCCTTATTTTTTTTACTGTACATCGTTTGTACGCATTTATCCGCAAGTTGTCTACATCAAACATGTTCGTTAACTAGTTGCATAAAACCAATCTCCATACACAAAAAGTTGCATAAGTTACAGAAAATCTATGACAAGTCGCACGTATATGCTTTCTTGTGATATCTTCTTAAAGCAAAAAGTGAAATTATTATTAATTAATAAAAAGAAGAAGTGGCAGCTAACGTTATTGATTTGTGCTAATTTTGAAAATTTCTATTCCAACTTTGCACTAAAATGAGAAGAACTCAGTTTTTCAAGTCATTTGACAAACTGGGAGTATTTCAATGATTTATGATATTAAAAAAATTAAAGAATATATTCATAAAAGTTTCCAAATATAATTTTTCTGTATTTTTTTTACAAATCTCCTTCTAACCTGAAGTAGCGCTATTTTGATTTTTTTAAATTTTATTTTATGAATATACAAAAATGTTTAATTTTTTTGTTAATAAAACCTGTAGGTCATTCACGACAGCGAGAAAAACAAGTCGTTCTATTGGTTCAGCTCTAAAATTATCCTCATCCGAGCAATAGAACGACTTGTCTCTGTTCGCATGTTAGTTCCAATTTTTCTCCGTTATCGTGAATAGTCTATATATAATATTTGAAATAAGTGGTATGCACGATTATTTAATTGTTTATTTCTTTAATCTTTAAGATTTTTCACGAAATCTTTCTTCGTTAATTAAAATTCTCTATGATATGATGTTCCTATTCTACGGTTTAAACAATTCAATATAAATCAACGGTTGTGTGAGTCTGAAATTCTCTATAATAAATAATAGGCAGTGCCTCCGCAACCGCCGTCGGCTGCCAAAGAAATTTCAACGGGAGCCGGTGCTGGCTGTGGTGATACAATCTAAATGACAGCCGGCAGTCAACTCGCAGTTCTCATCGGTTATCAAAACATACATAACCTCTATTGAGTTATTTATTTATGATTTATTATTTACGTCAAAAATTAAGGTTGGTGACCATTATTCATCTAACGGTGTTCCCTGTGGACCGCAGTCTGATCCCGACTTCATTTATGACGTCTCATTTGTGAAGACAAATGATATATTTCTCTAAATATAACAACAATAACCTAACCTAACGCACAAAACTTGCCCCGAATTTTTCAAGCATTACTTTTGAGCGTTAGTTTAGATTATAATTATTTTTAGAGAAATATAGAAGCTAAGAAAGCTGTTTGTCGTCTTATAAAACGTCTAGACGACTAAGCAGATTGTAAAACAACGGCTGTGAGCTGAATTAATATGGTATCGATAAATAAGCAGTCGGGTAAGCAGCGCCGGTACTCAAAACGGTAACCGGCGTCGGTTGTGGAGACACTGCCTAAATAATATGTAGCGCTGAGTATTTATTTACTCCGTTAGGAGAGTGTACTCGTCTACGAATTGTAATGTAAAACGACTTGTGAAAGATACATTGACTTCGGAATCTTGTAGCTCTAATATTTCTATCTGATGTGTCTATTTCTACGATTTAAACAATTGCGGGAGGGAGGTAATGTGTTAGCCATATTAGATTTTACTGAAAACTTTAAAGAATGAGAATCGTATTTGTATCCATTTGTATTTAATGTTTCAGTTAATGAATATTGTAAATTAAAAAATTATCTTTGCAGATGACAGATTCGGGCTGGCCCGAGGTAATGCGAGTAAGTCCTCTCTTGGATTGGTCGTATCAACAAATTTGGACTTTTATCCTAACTTGTAAAATCCCGTACTGCGAATTATACGATAAAGGATTCACATCTATAGGATCTGAATCGAATACGGGACCTAATCCAGATCTAAGATACGAAGAAGATGGCCTGGTAAAATATTGGCCAGCTTACAAACTTAAAGATTTTGCAAAAGAAAGACACGGCAGACATACACGAAAAATTAGATAATTAGATATTTTTGAACGTAGTATTACAAGTAAGCAAATGCGTTATTTCGTTAGTACAATTTTTATTCCTTGTTAATAATATTATTTATATCTTAATACTCTTAATAGCAAAAACATAAATTTTATCCATAATATATTGTCAGAATGTGTAGAAGTGCAAATATTAGGTACCGAGATTTTATAAGCTGACATTGTGATCTGAAAAATATTTTTCTAATAAATTATAAAATAGTAGTCATCCATTAGTATTATTTTTATAATTGAATTAACTTTATCCTACTCTGCAAAATAATTCGAAAAATCAAATTAGAATCCTTATAATTTAAACCCTTCGGATTAACAGACATTTAATAGAAGTAAGTATTGATGCATTTCTATAATTTTCTGATGAATCTGAATACGTTTTTAGACAATATTTATTTTATTTATTGCATTGATCTAGTTAGAGGAACAGAATAAATAGCCGGTTGCTGGATGTTAGTGGGTCAGTAGTTCCAAATGGTTGTCTGGGTTCAATCAAATGGTTGAATGCCATTTGAGGGATTGAGATGGCTTTCGACAATTGGACCATCGTAGATCGACCTTTGCCAAGGTGAGGGAAGAATATGTTTTTCAAATTTTTATAATAAGTAAAAGAAATATGTCATCACGGCATTTACCCATTGCTGGGTGTGCCAATTTGCTTTATACGCAGATTTCGGTAATGATGATGATATATTTGTACCGTGCGGGCGTGTGCTGGGCGTCACCTCACGGGCACTCTTTGAAATTACTAGAATCAGATATGGGTAAAATCATTTCATGAATGTAATGAAATATAAATACAAATGCATCATTAAAAATAATATTTAAATATTTTTAAAGTACTTTTTTCTACTCCTGCTCTGAAAATACAATTTTCTGGTTTGTTTTTCATGTTGAAAGTAACTCTTTGCAGGACTAGTGCTGCAAAATTTTGCAGCACGCTTCGGTATCCTAGCAACGAATTTTACTTACAAATGTTGTATAGAATGTTTGTTGTCATAGATACGCATCACAAATACAAAAATTGAAAATAAATGTCAAATTATTTTTAAAAAATAATTCTTTATTTCCTTATTTTTTATCTTACAGGAGTAGAAAAAATAGTGTGTATAACACGTGTTGAAAGTCCTTTGTCGAACACAAACGATTGCAACCTTCGCTTCGCTCAGGCTGCAACTTTCGTTTTCGTTCGACAAAGATAGACTTTCAGCACTTGATATACAAATAACTATTTCATATTGCATTTTTTTGTCAAGATTTGGGATTATTTTTAGTATCCTTTCGTTAATAAATCTTTTATACATTTTATCAATTATATTATTTTACCTCTATTTGAATAAAAATTCACATTCATCTGTACATTTATGTTGAAGACTAAATGTACTAGGTTGATAAAATAAAATACCTACTAACATAAGTAAATATTATTTTTATACGCCTATGTGTAAAGTTAGTACTTTACATACTGCAATTTTCATATTTTATTCTTTACACATTTTAGAGGTATCACCGTCAATATATGTGTGGCATTTAAGTTGTCTTACCTAAATTTAGTTTTTCCTGTACATTCATGTTGATAATATTGACTGAGTACTGCAGTATTCAACTGCAGCTGTTATTTGTCACATGTGAACTCGGTATTTGGTGTGTTCAAAATATCGTCTGTTCGTCTGACAAATTTCTAATTTGTTTCAGGAATGTTATTTAAGGTCGTATAAAAAATCTTGTATGCAACTCCAGTGTAAACAAGCTTTGACATTTGGTCAATAATTTTCTTGACTCGGCAAGCCTCGTTACGAAATACTTGATCTAATGTCTTAAAGCTTGTTGTGTTTACACTCTTGTTGCATAAATAACTATTAAATAATATTTAATTTCCTAACTATCGAAATTTTCGAAGGGTCTGATTAGTGACTATTTCTCAAAAACTATGTGACTGTAAATTCCGTAACTACTTGGCATTTATGATTCTTAAATCTATGTGGTATATTGATCAGTTTTTGGTATTGGTTGATCAACCAAATATAGTACTTTATTAGAACCTTCTAACTGTTTTTCTTTTAAAAAATAGGTGAAACTGTCGATGTACTATCTCATCTCAAAATTAAAGTTTAACCGTGCAAAAAGTTTTGTTTTTTGTATAAAAGAGAAAAAAATATAGTAACTACTGGCACTCTAATCTTTTTGATCTTGAAATATAAACAAACATGTAGGTCTATTAATGTTTTTTGTTCGTATGCAATAATGGAATATTTCTATAAATATAACAACAATAACCTAACGTAACGCACAAAACGTGGACCGAGTTTTTCAAGCGCGACTTTAATGCGTTAACTTTGTTGTTGTTTTTAAAGAAATATACAAGCTAAGTAAGCTGTTAAGGGCACCGAACCCGCCAAAAACTAGGTTTGGTTCCGGTTAATTTGTTTTTTTGAGATATGGGTTTCGTGTACGGTTCTGGTACAAACTTTAATAAAATTTGCGGTTTTGTTCCAGGTTCGGTTCGACCTAATGAAAATTGAATTAATGTTTTTTTAATAACAATCTTTATATAGAAATAATTTAATTTAATGTGAGCCGGAATTTACGCATAACAAGAAACGAACACAATTTTTACGAAAAGTCAACACAAGGAGCAACGCAGGCTGTATTACGATTACGCTTACGTTTCGTAATGTAACTGAACCTGAACCGGAGTTTAGCTCTGAACTCGAATTTTAATACCCGGTTCAATTCCGACTCGGGTTTAATTGAAAAATATATCTAAGGTTCGGTTTAGGGTTTAGGTTCGATAAAATGTTACGGTTTGGTTCCGGTTTTGGTTCGGTTCAGGTTCGGGTTCGATGCCCTGAAGCTGTTATATTTCAGGGCCAAAGAATTTAGAACGCCAATAATTACTATATTTTCCTTTTGAATTCTACGTAGAAGGCCGTAGGTTCCAATAAAAGTTGACCATAAATATGTAACTTTATTATATATATATATATATATATATATATATATATATATATATATATATATATATATATATATATATATATATATATATATATATATATATATATGGGCGGACGTTTCGGACTAAAATTTTTCCATCATCAGCAGAAATTTAAAGAAAAAAAATTTTTAATGTTACATTTAGAAAGTGCTAATCTTATACATTGTTGAATTACATTTTGAAAAACTACGTAATACACTAGTAGTTAAAACCCCATTTGCAAACAGCTGATGACAAATTTTAGTCCGAAACGTCCTTCCATATATGTATATAATAAAGTGACATATTTATGGTCAACCTTTATTGGAACCTACCTAGAATTCAAACTGCAAAATTGTTCCCAAAATCCTAAATTATATTTTCCTTTGTATACAAAAACAAACCTTTTTGCACGACCAAACATAATTTTTGAAGTGAGGTTAAGGTAGACAGTTTAACCATAAACTATGTGTTCTAAAAAAAATATCACAACGTAACAATGATTAATTATATAGAGTTGCAGTTCCACCAGAAGCTGGACAACGTATGCTGGCATGGAACATACCACCATCTGAGTTAGTCCACATACCAGAACATTGGCTTTCATATCCAGAACCAGAAGCTTCTATCCATTACCTTCTCGGCCTATTATACATGGGATTTTTTGTAGTTGCTTGTTTGGGCAATGGTTTAGTCATATGGGTCTTCTCATCGTAAGTTACAATTTTTTTTAATCATTACTAACATGACACATTAGCATAAGTACTCCTTTACCCCTTGTAAAAGTACCGTTTTTCGAACCCCTCAATCTCAATTATCTTAAGAAATACGAATTTAAATTAAAACAATTACGAAACTTTTAATAAAATTAATTAATTTAATTGTTAAAAAATATTGCGTACCTGACGGGGTTGGCACCCTAATTCCCATCAAAGTAGGCACCTTGCGCCTCCACACATTTAGTCCACCGATTCTTCCATTGCTGGAAACACCTTTGGAAGCCTTCTTTTGAAATGGTGTGCAGCTCCGCCGTCGCGTTCCGCATTATCTTTCCTCTACTCTCAAAACGGAATCATTTCAGTGGTTTCTTTAATATCGTAAACAACCACATATCGCAAGGAGTCATGTGTAGAGTGTAGGAACATTGGCGAACGACTGGAATTCCATTTTTCGTCAAGAAAGTTTTGATCAGGTACGATGAATGAGCGCCAGTTTTTCGCCGCCCTGAAGTCTGGTCTTTTGCATCAAACAGGATCACGGAGATGGCGGAGAACTTCTCTTTCGTCACTGTTTGTTCTTTCGGTGCATATTCTTGATGTACAATTCCACAGCTATCAAAGAAGACAGTCAGCATAACCTTCATTTTGCTTCGCAACTGTCGCGCTTTGTTCAGCCTTGAGGACGAGGAATGCTTTCATTGCGATGACTGTGCTTTTGCCTCCAAATACATGGCGAATCTAACGAATTGTTTTGCTTTAATAGTCACCAAGCTTTTGACAAAACTTGATGCAGCATCTTTACTCAACACGTTAAGTCATTTCTAGCAAGTCGGAAATCCAACGAATACTTGGAACAACACCTCATACAACAACTACCAAGCAGCGAATGACGCACCCGATGGTGAAGAGAAAATTCAGACATGCGCATGAAAGTGTCCCCCTCCACTGTGGAAAGTGGTGCCGCCTTACCTTCATTATTTTGCGCGGGAAAAGTGAAAGTCGGGTTCTTTTTAGACAGGCCTCGTAATTCATTATTTTTATTTAAAATTTTGTTACAGTCAGTGGCATTAAAAATGTAAACTTCAAGTACAAAGCCATTTAATAAGTAATATTACTTATTAAATGACAAAGCCCTTAGTTTTTCGAATTTAGCAGAAATTCTTTTTGATTGAGAATCAACACATCGAAATTATATATGTACCTTCAAAATCGTTTATACTTTTTTAACAACCTGTAAATCAGCATACAATGACAATTTTAAGATTTGATATCTTCCAGGGCAAAATCTCTACAAACTCCGTCCAACATATTCGTAGTAAACCTCGCAATCTGTGATTTCATAATGATGTTAAAAACACCTATTTTCATCTACAACTCGTTTAGCCGTGGGTTCGCTTCTGGTCATATTGGCTGCCAGATTTTTGCGTTCATGGGATCTTTAAGTGGAATTGGTGCCGGAATGACGAACGCTTGCATCGCATATGACAGATATACTACCATTGCGAAACCATTTGATGGAAAACTTACCAGAACTAAGGCCCTGTTTATGGTTGGGTGTATTTGGGCTTATACTATGCCATGGGGAATTTTACCATTGGTGGAAGTATGGGGTAGATTTGTACCAGGTGAGAGAGAAATGTAAATATTAAAAATATATAATAAAATAACATTTTTAATCTTACATCATAAATAACCGTTTTTCTACGATTATTAGAAAAGCTTTTTCAAATTCATTTTCGCGGTGAAATTTGCAATTTTTTGCACTAGTGTAGTAATTGGCAAAAAAAATATAACATGGACTTGCTAATATAAAGATGTTCCAATTACTATAATGAGCCCATAAAATTATATAAAAATCGTAAAATACTGATTTTAGTAAATCTAAATAATTTTAAAATATATTCTTCAGTAAAAAGTTAACAAATTAATCATTTTATGATAGTCACGGGTGTCGATTTGATTCTATTGGCCAGAAATATGAGAAACCCGCGTATAATTTCACAGCGCTACGCCGGCTCCGCACATTCCCATTGGCGAGTAAAGATGGTGAAACTATGAACTGTCACTAGCGCCACTGTTATCAGTGTTATCTCAGACTTTTGTATAGCATTTACTTGAATAGGAGAAAAAAAGTACAGTAGATGGCAGGTCGGACGACGACAGAATCCCCCATTTAGCCGCCATTTTATCTAGTAAAATAGTGATATTATTTGTTGTTTTTACTTCAAAATGTAAACATAGAAACGATTAAGTGCAAAATATCATTTATATTCAAAATAAACATTTATTTCACTACACCAACAGATGACAGAAAATAATTTTTCCCCCATTTGCTATGTTCAAAAAACTCACGAGATGTCAGCTACTTTGATTTTTTTTCTCCACTACAAAGTAAATACCATAAAATTGAAGAATTAACTAATTTCGTTTGTATTAAGTTTAATTAATATAGAAGTTCAACCATTAATTAATATAAGTTAAGACTTATGGGTCGATTCTGTTTACATCTGTAAGTCTTACAGATTCGTAAATCTATAAATAATGAACAAAAGCTGCCGCTCGTAATATCTTCAGAAAAAAATTGTTTTCGGGGTCCATTTATTTCAATATTACAAAAATATTATCCTAGAAAGAATAGTGCACGAAACTCTTGCAAATGGATCTTTTACATTTTTATTGCACCGTGACGTAATTTTTCAATACACCACGTAGTGAAATTTTTATGAACTAGAGATGAGTAGGCACCATGTTGTCAAATACAGTGATTAAAAGGACAAGCATTTATTTTTGATAAAAAATTATTTAAACAACACAAAAACTGAAATTATTTTGACTTTGATTGTAAAGAAATTATTAATAAAGACAAAACAATTTATTTAAAAATAATAACATTAGTTTTATTCTTGTTTGTAACTTTCTTAATAACAAACTGGCAACTACGCAATTATCTGTCACTTTATGTGGTGTTTATTTCGCGTCTTTAGAACATATAACCACGTTTCTGATTCCCATTCACCCGTCCTCTCGTCTTGAAATATTTATCATCACAAACGCTTTGTGTGAATTTATTTAATATAGTTACATTCTTATTTCCGCCATTTCCAATTTTGTTTGAAATATATCTGGCCTCCTCTATGCGCAAACAAACTAGTGCTCACTACATATATGTCATTTTTTCTCTATCTCTCTCTTTACATGTAAAAGGTCCATTGGATCTTTTAGACCACTCATTCAAAACGCCCACTTTCTGCACTAGTTGCGTAAATTACAATTTTTTTTACATTTTATTAATTATTAAATTTCTTTAGAGGGATTTTTAACATCGTGCACATTTGACTATTTGATGGACACATTTGACAACCATATGTTCGTAGCTGTTATATTTACATTTTCTTATGTCATACCAATGACTGCAATTATTTACTATTATAGTCAAATAGTAAGTCATGTTGTTAGTCATGAAAAAGCATTAAAGGAACAGGTATTACATCTATTATTTCCACAGAAAAAAAACTCTAATACTTTTATTTACACAGGCACGAAAAATGAACGTAGAATCCTTACGCAGTAATCAAAATCAACAAAATACATCCGTTGAAATCCGAATTGCCAAGGCGGCAATTACTGTCTGTTTTCTTTTCGTTGCTTCGTGGACACCTTACGCCGTTTTAGCGTTGATTGGAGCTTTTGGAAATAAAGCACTGCTTACTCCAGGAGTTACGATGATCCCAGCATGTGCTTGTAAATTTGTAGCTTGTATTGATCCGTATATTTACGCTATCAGTCATCCCAGATATCGGTAAGTCTTATTTTGTTTTTTTAAGTTGCGTATTAATTTGTGTGGAATAGAATTGAGCTGCAAAAGAGATTGCCATGGCTCGCTATTAAGGAGAGTGTAAGTGATACGCAATCTGCAACTACTGAAACTTCGGCGGCCCCACCAGCAGCTGCTACGACACCTACAGCAGCTACGTAAAAAAAAAAATACATTATAGATCATATAAATTATTTTTGAATAATTAAATTGTGATATATTTCTATGATGACAACATTTGCAACGTATAAGGCTTATGATTTTGGGAAAAAAGTGTAATATTAACCTTTCCAAATTCCAGTATTATTTATACAATTTTATTTCAGATTCCTGAAATATTAGATTGTTCCTATTTTTTCTCATACTATAATAAAATGTATTTATAATACATAATAAAATTTCCTAGCATGCAATATTATTTTATTTACACCTCTTAAATAATACTCCTACATTATAAGTATTTTAAATTTTATACTTTTAAGAAATATTATTTTACTCCAAAATTTTTAGAAAAATAGTAAAAATATATTTATTATAATTATTTTTATTTTAAATATGAACTGTATTAATTAATGCCACATATATTACGAAACTGCGCTCACAAGAACAAGAATGGACAGTCTGTCGCGTTTGGATATGTGTATTCGAAGCTCTTTTCGCGTCGCCAAAATTTTTGCGAGTAATACTTCTAATAATAATAAATTAATATAATTTTTTTAATGCGTAATAATAATTATAAATTTTGGTGATTTTGTTTTTGATTTTTAAACAATTAGTACGCGAATTATTGGTGTGACCAATTATAATTGCAAAATGGTCACCAAGCACTTTGTGTGATAAAATTTTTTTTTTCAATAAATTAACAAGAGGAAGACAGACCATCTTGAGGAGGACGAAGAACACCGTGGGATATACCGATAAAAGGTTCAATAAACCAAAATAAGGTATGAGTTAAAATATTATATCATCATTTTAAATTTACAATATAGAAGCGACCAAACAGCATTTAAATAATTCAAATCATAAGAAATAGAATTTAACTCGTGACTACTTTTTTTGGGATTCTTGGCTCCCAGAATGTTTTCTTTTGTGCTGTTTCATAAATTGTGTTAATGTCTGCGTAAATCTAGAATGAACTTATCGTAACATTGGAACAAAATTATAATGTTGAATTTACATTCATTTTAAATTTATTAACCCTCCGGAAGTTACGATCTTAATAAGAACCTGTTTTTGATATATTTTTTTATTTCCTTTTTTGTTTTAGACTCAGTTTTATATATCTTACTTTTTAATATTTTAAAAATATAATATAAATTCAGCACTCTTCTTTAATTAAAAAAACTAAATAAAGTATTAAAAATATCAGTCATACAAGTCTGATTTTGCCGCCCCCCAACTGCTGCGCTCGGGGCGCCTGTCCCCTTGCCCCTCTCCAAACAACTCTACTGTATGCATTGATGCAAACTATTTCCATAGTTACCAAAAACGATCACTACAGTAGTGAATGACTAGTGAAGAGTGTTGAGTGGGGTCCTCCACCATAAAAAATAATAAAATGTACACTTTATACTTAGAGTATTACACAATAAATAACGATTAAGATAAAAAAAAATAATTTTTAATAATTAATTTGAAATTTGATATCACACTATTGCTATCTTTGTCTCGCAGCCCAAGTCTGACGTAAGATAAGTATAGCAATGGACATGGACCTTTTAAATTTTTTTTTTGCACCCTGACGTTATATTAGATAGGTAGGTGCCATTTTGTCAAGTAAAATGATTAAAAGGACAAGTATTTATTTTCGATAAAAAAAATATTTAAGCAACGCAGAAACTTAAATTATTTTGACTTTGATTATAAAGGAATTATTAAAAAAGACGAAACAATTTATTTAAAAATAAAAACAATAGTTTTATTCTTGTTTGTAACTTTCTAATTAAGAACCTGGCAACTACGCAATTATCTGTCACTATTTGGTGTTTATTTCGCGTCTTTAGATCATATAACCGCGTTTCTGATTTCCATCTATCCGTCCTCTTGTCTTTGTGTGAATTTATTTAATATAGTTACGTTCTTATTTCCGCCCTTCCAAATTTTGTTTGAAATATTATCTGGCCTCCTTAATGCGCAAACAAACTACAGCGCACTACATATGTCATTTTTCCTATATCTTTTGATCTAAAAGGTCCCTAGGTGTCGTTGCCGTGACGTCATAGTGGCATTAAAAAGCAAATGCAGTTAAACTAAAATTAAAAAAATTAATGGCCGGTTGCACCAATATTTTAATTGGGAGTTAAAAATTAAATTAAAATCAACACATAATACATTTTATATGTATAAAATGTTAATATCTCTTTTAATTGACAATTAAATATTGGTGCAATCGGCCATAAGACTTTTTAATACTGAATTTCTTAATTAAATGAAGTTTCATTTAAAATTATAAAAAAATAAGAGTGGAGGACCCCATTCGTCCCAATAATTACATTAATATGCTTTTACCTTTTTTTGAGTAATGCAGCATTCATTATTTAATTTTAATAAGTATTTGGTCCACTTTTTTTAATTTAAACATAATATAATATTATAGACGTAATATTTGAAAACTAATATCTACAGAATTTTAAAATAATATTTGTCGATATTTAAAAATAAATGAGTGAGAAACAAACGATGGGGTCTCGTGGCCGTGTGCCTGGTCGCGAATCTGGGGACCCAGGTTCGATCCCGACTGACGACAAAAATTCCATCGCATTTTAATGGCACAAAATTGACCCCTGTGGCGCACTCTCCACGCCAGCAATGAGTGCCCGTGAGGTGACGCCTGGTAAGCGCCCACACGGTACAAATATTCCATCATTACCGATATCTGTGTACAAAGCAGATTAGCACACCCAGCAATGGGTAATATGCCGTGATGAAATATTTATTTATTTAGAAACAAACGAACTATGGAAAAAAAGATAGACAATAAATATGTTTTATTTATTATTCAATCAGTTTACTTTTGTTTTTCACAGGGATAACTTAGTAATATAATAAGAAAAAGTAATTGAAAGACAGTAAAAATTGAAGAAAATAGTTTTATTATAAATATAAACATATATAAAACAGAAAAAAATACGTAGGAAATATAAAATAACAAATTATCAGCCCATTGAACAATACTGGTACAAAATAAATCTATCACAAATCTAAAATACAATTAAATGTTATTAACAGTATACAACAAATGTCATTATTAATATTCACAGAGTAATAGTAAGAAATAATAGAAAAGCGTTAACAAGTTTAATCGGGAATAAGTTAAACTAACCTACACAGAAAAATGTAGAAAGGAATACTGATAAATTACAACCTAGTAGTGAGATAATGTTTAAGAGAGTGAAATAGTTGTTCTTCTTACAGCTGCACTTAATAGTGGATTCGGATCGGGTTGTTCTGTCATTATATTAACTTTAACCCATTCGCGTGTTTGTGAACTTCTACGAATTGCATCGAGAACCGCTTGAACGTAAAGACCATCTTCAAAAGTTGCTGCAAGACACACTGGTTCCTTGATCCAACCGGCCTTCTCTTTAACAGGTAGGAATGCTTCTCTTAATGCTCCAATCATTTTACATAATCCTTTCACATACGGCCGGGGGATAACAGAAACAGGGGTAGGACATTGTAAGTCCTCAACATCTAAATAGAGAACCTCTTCATTGTTTTTATTGTCATTTGATCGATGTCTTCGGCCAAATAAATCACCACCACGAACAACTAAGTGACCATTTTTGCCGCAAACTAAAACTTCTTGATTGAAATTGCAACCAGCTAAATGATTGTTTAAAGTTGCTGTGACGACTGTCCCTCCACTCATTTCCATTTGAAATGCGCAGAAATCTGGAGCTGAAATATGCCGGATTCCGTTTATTTGTTCAGTGATTTTGGTGAATGTTCTCACAAGACCGTGGACTTTAACTGCTCGCTGGCTGGTTAAAAAAGTAACAAGATCTATAACATGACTTCCGACCATGCTTAAAGTTCCTCCGCCCATAGTATCGTCACATATCCAGTCGTATTTTTCATGGAGTAGAGATCCCATTTGTACTCGTATATCGAGCATAGTAATTTCATTTGTTTCACCCAAATAGCCTTCTTTGATAGCTTTTCTCATGTGGTGAAATGCAGGTAGAAACCGTAAGGAATGACTTATAATTGATATTAAAGTAGGGTAATACTGTCCAGCTCTTACCATCTTCAAAGCCTCTGATTGACTCAGACCCGCTGGTTTGTCGCAAACTACATGTTTTCCTATACCTAGTGCCTTAACGGAAATCTGGGCATGTAAGTTTGGCGCGCAAACTATAAATATTAAGTCTACGTCTTTTCGAAGTAGAACGTCGTCGATTTTGTTCGTAAAGAATGGAATGTTTAGCTCTTTTGATATTTCCTCTGCTTCTTGAAGGGTTCGGCTCCATATAGCCTCAATTTTAAAACCCTTTTCGCGTAAAAAAGGCACTAACACTTTCACTACTGGTCCTGTGCCAAAAACACCAATTCCTGGTAACATTTTGACATTAGTAAATGCAAATAATAAGTATATAAACAATGTGGTTAGGAATTTACGTTTGACGCTTTTGTCAAGGTGACAAGTATCATCTGTAACTGTAAAAGTTTTGATAGTTTACGAGTTACAGTATATCAATAGTAGATGGCAGCATGATATGACCATGGCAACTTCATTGAATTGCGCTACGCTTAGGGCAACGACCATACATATATAATATTTGTTATTGTTGGCCCAGGGTGGTGAATCTGCATTCTGAAACGTGATAACAAGTTTACAATCAACTAGCGTTTGGAAATACTTCCTGACCTTTTCATAGATGTCGTTAGTAGTACAGATTTTACAGTAATTCTCAAACTTTAAGATGAAATCTTTGAATATATATAAAGCAGAAAAAATCGAAGTCGTGGGATGAGTTGTCGAGCAGAGAAGAATCGGCTAGGAGGGGGGAGAGGCAGGTGAGACGCTACGGCAATAGCTGTAGAGGGGGAACGAGCATTGGGCGCGCGCTCACATGAACACGTGCACAGGCAGAACCAGGGAATTCCCTGGGCAGAACGTTGTTATTCGTGTTGATAAGCTGTGTTATTACTATTTTTCTTTTTGGTGTATGGCATTTGGTGGTGACAGGGTGGCTATAAGGGGAGGTTTGGAGGCCACTTACGGGCGACTATAAATTCACGACTAACAGATCAGAAGTGGGATTATAACCGCGTGTTTTTGTGTCTGGCGTAATTGCGTTGTGGTTCTGGTGATTACACAAGTGTTGGCGTTGCAAATTCCTGACCAGTGGCGGCGAATATGGGGACACGGCGGCGACCTCAAAACACTGCTGAAACAAGCAGCTCGGAAGAGGAGACCGAGCAAACTAAGACCGAGGCGTTAATCCAAAATCTCCTCAAAGGCGGATTATTAAAGACGATCGAAGAGGCGTTGCAGCAACGGGCGGCTTCAGGTGGGAAAGCGGGCGATCAAGTAGCTGCAACAACTGGTGACAAAGAAAAACAATCGGAGATAGGTGAGTCCGAAATGAATACTGGCGAAATGCATGATGTTGTTTTAGCGTCAAGGAAGGCGTCACGTTCGGACAACAGTGAATGTTGTTCACGCGTAGAGGCGCGCGCGGATGTCGATATTTTGGACATGTTTGACCCAGACGATGATACGAATAACATCGACAAGTGGTTGGCGAAAATTGACCAGCTGGGAAAAATACATGGGTGGTCTGATTATGAAAAGGCGTATTTCATGCAGATCAAGCTGAAGGGCGCAGCACGATCGTGGTTCAATCGACTGGAGAATTACAATGTCACTTGGGACGAGTGGAAGGTGGCACTCGCTCGAGCTTTCCCACGCCAGGCGAATTACCCGCAGCTAATGAGAGAGTTATTAGCACGGGAGAAGCAGTCTGATGAGACGATGACGCACTATTTCCTCGCAAAGGTGGCGTTGTGTGGCAGGTGTGAACTAGGTGGGCAGAAGGCGGTGGCCATGATAATTGATGGGTTGCCAAAGGAGTTAAGACCTGGTGCGCAGGCGGCGCATTGCACTGAGCCGGAATATTTTTACAGTAAGTATCTTTCCGATTTAGATGTTTCTGTTCCCAGCACATCGCGGGGCGACAGGTGGCAACTACAGTCACATTCGGGCGTTAAAAGTAGACTGTCAAGATCAGTTGCACAGCAGGAAAGTTCGGCGAAGAGGCCACGACTGAGTAGGTGTTACAACTGCCAGGAGTTCACCGATCATTTGAGCCGTGATTTCCCTATGCCGAAAGTGGAGAGGTGTCTCATCTGCAGACGTACGGGACATCGCGCTGCAGAATGCTCACTGGACACTGGGAGGAATCCAGTGCTAACAACTGCGAAGTCGGGCACCAGGCGAGACGGTGAAAGACGCAGGGTAAGGCTCATTGCTGATTTAGATAAGGCGTACAAGCGCGTGGTGCTCACATCTGGCGGCGAGAAGATACGTTCTTATTTAGATACAGGGTGCCAGCATAACTTAATAAGTCTGGAATGTATGGATCGGTTGAGATTGTACCGGAAGAACAGTTTCGTGACGCTCAAAGGCTTTGGTGGCGGATCGACGTTTGCACTGGGTGAAGTGTCATTGACAATTGAAATAGACGGTGTAAATTTAATTGTTGACGCATTGGTGACTGACTGCGATATTTTCGGTGCCGATTTGATTATAGGGCAACCAGTCTTGGCGCAAGAAGGCATCACGACTAACTATATAATAAAATAGAACCAATTCAATTGTAGCCTAAAATTTATTATAAAATCAACATATATGTAATAAAGACAATTTAAGTATTCTGCATTGTGAAAGGGAAAGGTCAAGATTAACTTTCCTGGAATTCTACGAAATCAAGAAAGCTATACACAATGGCTCTAGCCTTATGAACGTACAGTTAGACCTTTGTCCATCTCCTACTCTGGATTGTTTATCTCGGCATTCCCTAGAATTCTTTAATCTTTGCACTATGTTTAACCTCCTTCTGTAAGCATTCTGAATTTTAAAATTCATTCTTGTAATCCTTTGATGATGGTAGCAACGCCGAAATTGCAATAAAGAATCTATTTTTTTTTAATCCTACCGAGTATGTAATTTTTTTTCCTTATTTCAATCTAGTTTTTAGTATTGATAG
Organism: Harpalus rufipes; assembly: GCA_951394225.1. Lineage (NCBI taxonomy): Eukaryota > Metazoa > Arthropoda > Insecta > Coleoptera > Carabidae > Harpalus > Harpalus rufipes. The sequence goes on from OX596281.1 coordinate 37,950,821, forward strand.
TGATAAATTTTAAAACAATTCTAATGGTATGTTTCTGTTTTTCTGTAACATTTAAAACAAATTTATAAATCTGCATTATAAAATAAAATGGGAAATATTTCACCTATTTTGAAACATTTAAATATACAATATTATATACCAACACTATTTTATAATACACACATATATTCGTTCAGTCTATCGTATAATGTTTAACTGTTTTGTAACATTAAATTGTCGACATTAATCATTTGAGTAAGTGCCATGACATTCATACATGGCGGTGTCACTAACGTAATTAACGTAAATAAGTGAAGGACAAACTATGTTATTGACAACTGACAAGCTGCGACATGACATCTGGTGGGAAAAATATGTACTTTCCGATTTGGTACACTAGCCGATTTTTCGCGACAGACCAAAAATGAACCACGGTTATACGTTTGGTTCATGAAAACGTCACTGTTATGACGTAAGATAGGATATCGCGAGAAATCAGTTTGTTTAAACCTGTTGCATTATTCGGCGATTAATTTTAAACGATGGAGAAGTATATGAGTTATATTATAGATGAATTTATGGAGATGGACATGAGTTATATAGTATGCGATCTTTACACATTTCGAAATATTTTGTAACTACAGGATCTGCAAATAATTGATTGTATTATTTGTAAACAAAACTTTAACCTTTATTTAACATATCAACAGTTCCACTGTCAACTTCCACTTCAAGCATTCGTAATCCATTGGAAATTGTGACTTTTTCCATATTTGTAATTTATTCTACTTTAAATCAAAATCTCAAACGCTCAAGTGTATAAACAAAACAAAGGGAGACTGAGATGGATTGAGATTAGAAAGAGAGAACCGATGAACCAGATTCATGAACCTGCTCGCTAGCTTGGTTCGTGATTCGACGAACCTGGTCCATGATTGACGTCATTAGTTCGTCGCGAGAACGTACTGGTTCATAAGACTCATTAACCAAACCGCTTTGGTTCGTCGCGAAAATTCGCCTTATATTGTGACTGTATGCTTGAGTTACATGAGGTTTGATCATTTGATGTGCATAAAAATGGGATAAGTCGTATAAATTGTTATGTATTCTGATGTCACCCAAGATCTGGTCGAGACACAGGCATTGGGTTTTATAATTTTCCGAAACATGGCCTAAATTAAGTTAAAATTACGACAAGAGCAGGTGTTGAAATGGACATGGATTGACGAAAAGCATGGGAATATGCAATTCGTTGTGCATAACAAATAACAAACCATATGAAAGTTTGTTCTCGTCATTTTTAATCGGATAATTACATATTTCATGGTCTTTGTCCAGCTTTACACGTGCATTTTTCACTAATAATTTTTAAATTTTCTCTAAATGTATTTTGATTTCATGTGGCTTTGCAGAAATTGCACTGGTTTGCTGACAGAGTGCAAATATTATCCTCATTATACCGTCATTTTTTAATAGTCCACGTGATATTATGTGGTTAGCGTTTATAATTCGATCACCTGCGATCACCAATTTCGATTGATTAAATATACATATATAGAATTATAAATACATTTTAACATATCTTCTATAATACATCTAGAAGTAGCTGTTGGTTCCAGAAATCTAAATTTTTTTGTGATACCAAGCCCCATTTTAAGTGAATAAATTGCTTTTGTTGTTTGTTTTCATATGTCACAACACTGTGAGTACCAATTCAGAAGCAGCTGATCGGTCCGATGGTGCTGCCGCCATCGGACATGTCAGTTCTCAATAAGCGAGTCATCTGAATTAACGCTTTGGGGGGTGATGTCGACGTGGCGACTTTCGATGTGACGGCTATCGTAGCTACAGTCAGTAGTGGGGGGTGATGTCGACGTGGTGAATTTCGATGTGACGGCTATCGTAGCTACGGTCAGTGGTGGAGGATGATGACGTGACGACTTTCGATGTGACGGTTTTCGTAGCTACGGCCTGTGGTGGGAGGTAGGTGTCGCCGTGGCGAATTTCGATAGCGGGTTTTTCGATGCTACGACTATTCGATACACGATTCAAGATCACTTGTTCGAACAAATAATACACAGCACTTTATACAGCAGTAGCTTAGCAATATTTCATGTTAAAAAAAGAAAACTTAATTTAACGTATGTCTATGTAATATATGTTATGTGACAGATATACGTAACATAACTCTCTAACAAACTACAAATAATGACGTATGTCGTAGAGTTACAGATATCTAATTATCTACAACACTGCCTTCTGTGACGTTGACGTTTAAATCAAATTATTATTCCATGGTTTATGTCAAACAACTGCCAAAATCCAAACAAAGAATGTCGATGTGTTTTCAGTGCGTTTATTGACTCATTACACCGAAATAGAAAAATGTTGTTTATTCTTCGAACGAATGATCTTGAATTTTCATCTTTCGTGAATCAGACTATACTTTATTCAAATAAAATTTTATTTCTAATCTACATAAATATTTCATTTTTAATGTACGGTTACATTTCGTAATGGATTAATTTGAATTACTTATTTATCTTCATGCCACCGCCAATTTTGACTTTGCCACCTCCTATTACCCCAACTGCAGCATCTTCAACATGGATTTTGCTTTGATCAACTTGATGCTAAAACAATATTTTATGTTAGTTATATCTCTTCACAAATATTTAAACCATTCATGGAGCTATGATACGGGAATGTAACAAATGAATGATGCGCCATTCCGCATCTTGTACGAGGGTTATGTGAATTGTCATTAATGTCTGCGAAATTTTATATTAATTTGCAAATTTGTAATAATTGAAATTTTTAAAATTAATGTGTATAGCGATTTTTAAAAATAGAAAAAAATAACGTATCTTCCAAAAGTTTTGGCACATTTTTTTTGTAATATAAAATGCATTTACTTAAACTTTTGTAATACTTAATAATTAACTGTTTCATAAGCAACAAAATTATGAACTTGAATTAAATAAAGATGGACGTGTTCTTTCACAAGGCGCAACTTTCTACGGACACCTAGGATTGGGGTTTGAATGATATTTCCATCGATTTCTCGGTCATTCCTGAATTCCTATATATTCTGCGTTGAAGTTCGTCGTCATTTTGGGCTTCCCAACCTCCATTGTGAACTTTTCAAGATCCCAAAAACCTTCTATGGGACGAGCTTGGGGAAGGTTATGGGATTGTCGTTTCGCGGAACTAATGTTACGTTTTGGTCAGTTAGCCAATTTTGAGTTTGTGTTGCATAGTGAGAGGTTGCAAGGTATGACCAGAAGATAAAATCATCCCAAGCATGTTCATCAATAGAATTGACCAATTTTGTTGATATATCTTTGACTATCCAGGGCTTCACCTCACTCGGCCCACGTAAGGCCGGGATACACCCCCTTGTGGAAATAACCCATCATGCCAACATCTGCGAATTTGGCCTTTTGTTTATATCTGACATTATTAGAGACCTCTGTAATATTGTCAGTACAAAAACGGGCATTTCCCTTAAATTCGGAGTTGCTCAGTGTGAAATCTGAGAAATCGATGTAAATGTCGTCCAAAACCCGATGCTAGGTGTCCGTAGAAAGTTACGCCTTGTAGAAGAATATACCCATCTTTATTTAATTTAAGTTCATAATTTTGTTGCTTACGAAAGAGTTAATTAGTAAGTATTACTATTACAAAAGTTTAAGTAAATGCATTTTATATTACAAAAAAAAAAATGTTGAAATTTGTTACCAGAAGTTTTAGGACATACGTTAATCAGTTATGAAAAAGAGCGTTATTGTTTGATGAACATAATATTTGCAAACCTCGCTCTCGTTTTCACAACGTAGTACAAAATTTTATCTAATTCCGCTAAAATAATTTTAAATATACAGAAAATTCTAGGTTTTTCTACAACAGCGCTATATACATATTTCAAAATCAATTTAGCAAAGCATTGCTTATGTCTTATTTTTTGCGTAACTAGTTAAGATAATAGTTTATTGCAGATTGATCGAAAAAAACAGTTCATTTGTTACGTATAACAACTAATAGCAAAACATTTCTAATCGCATTGCCGCTTTACAGAAATCCTGAAAGTATTTAACATTCCATAGGCAAGTACTATCTCAAGCCATCAACTACTTACAGAAATATTATTCCTGTTTCCCTGAATATTACTTTGTCTCCCAACTTTTGCGCCTTCGTTGCGAATGATTTGACCGGCCTATACATATTAATATTTTACTATTGAGGTATATTTCAAATTTTAAATTTTACTTACCCTAATATTATCTCCAATATTGCCACCAGCATTTTGAACATCTCTCTGAAAATAAAAAAGTATGAGTGAGTTGGTCATATCACTTAAAATTTGAAAATCATGCTGCAACCATTCATGTAACTTTGCTATGCTACCAGTGGCGCACTCAAGGCGGGGATTGGGTCATACTTAGTGTCTTTCAATATACTATTTTTACTTACACCTCCTGTCACATAGTCTCCTCCAGCGTGTATACTTTGTTGTCCAGGATACTGCAATAAAATAAAAATATCAGTTAAAAAAAAAATTAGTTGAAATCACCACTGAAGAACACAGAAATCGTCATTGAAAGTTCAGAAATCGGCACTAAAGTAATCCATTCATTATAAGATGATTTCATGCATATATAGTGTACCAACCTTATGATAATTATTGTAAATGTAAGATAATTTGAGCAGGTGTACGATGATAAAAATACGTGCAAGAACGTACAAACATACATACATAAAATCACGCATGCCCCACTTAGTGGGTTAGCACAAACCCGAAAACAATAATAACAACAACAATAATCACTCACTCTTTCAACAAAATTCTTACTAACTGTACATAATACAACAATTCTTCACTCTTAACATATTGTGACGTGCGCCCTGAGTTGAGTATACGAGCGCCGCTACTGAAAGAATGTACCAGAGCGATGACGTATCCCCTCGCCGGAATTTCTCAGATGATGCAATCCCCGGCTACGGACCAACTAGACGTGTTAATTGCACCGTTGACCTAATTCTTTTGTATCACTGTGGCGCCGGAGGGTTCTAGAAGGACGCTGGGCTGTATAAATACCGGCCGAAAGAAAGCAGAGAGATAGTCTGTGATATAGAACGAGTAATGAGGTCGGTGATATAAATAAGTAGTCTACGAGTTGTTAAGATAAATAAATGTAGTTATATAAATAAATGTACTGATATAAGTATTGGTTAAATAAATAATATTAGGGTTTAAACATTTAATAATATTCTTACAGCGGTAATAATAAATAATTTCCTATTTCCAGATTAGGTATTCCGAGAATATCTCGTAACCCTGTGTTAAAATGACGTTTATGGAGGGTTTATTCTAGAGTTAAGTCTTATTCCATGTTTATTATTATACATTTGTAGGTTAAATTCGTGATAAACTAGGAATAGCTATTCCTGTGTTAAAATAAAGATATTCTGAACTTAACCCTTGTTTATCATTACCGCTGTTAGTCTTAAATTAGTGTTTATAATTATTTAATCATAGTGTTAGTTACTTTTATCATCTTAATATTTAATCTTAATTATTTATAGTTCAATAAACGTATTATTTTAATTAATAATATCACTCTTATTTTTACACTTCACCCATATAAATAAAACGTTACAATTTTAAGGTGACCGATTTTCGGTAGTGAGATACCGCATCCGGACCACAACAATAGTTACGAAACAACCAACCTTCGCCACACATTCCTGTCTAAGCACACTTCTTTCGCCTCGGCTACAAATCTGATGTGGCCAGCACATTACCTTCCGTCAATTCTGTGTATTATGTACAAATTCCATAGGGCGCGAGCAGTCACATTACTTTGCTGACCTTGGCAATCAGATATGGGGGCCCGTATCAGAATGATAGCTATTAATTTCATTTTTGGTATTTTATGATTCCTTTTCTCGGCAACTGAATTCCACACTCCTGATTAAATCATGAAATTTTGAATGAAAAATTATGATATTTGTCAGTTATGGACGTAATTAATAGCTGTCATTTTGACACGGGCCCCCATATCTGCTTACCAAAGTCAGCAAAGTGACGTCATTACAAAAGATCCTATATTTCCAGTAAAATTATTTCATAAACAAACCATGCAAATTGCACTTGACACTTACATCTTTTTCTTTAGCTTTTCCCATTCGTTAAGGGTCGCAATTTTTTATTTTCTTCTTCCACTCATTTTTGTTTTGCGTTTCGTCCTCATTCAGTTCCTTTTCTCTCAAGTTTTCCGCAATACAGTTCTTCCATCTTATATTTGGTCTTCCTCTGTTTCTTCAACCTTTTATTACTAAGCTATTCATTCTTCTTCCAATATAGTCTTCATCGCTCCTCATGACATGTTCAAACCAATGTAATCGTCTCTCTTGTATCTTTCTTCAAACTTCTAACACTAGAGTTATTTCCCTTATTATTTCATTCCTTACCGTATCTTTCTGTGTTTTCCCCAACATCTATCTCAACGTCCTCATCTCTACTACATTCATTTACTTTTCATTGATACTGACATCTGTCAATTTGAATTATCTGAATATATTAGCAGTTTCCATTGTTAGCATAGCTGGCTGATTTATGAAATTTAATATCTTTATAATTTTTTAACTCTATATCTGTTGAATATGAAGTATACAATGCAATCAAATCGTATAGAGAATAATATATTCTTTAAGTTATAATAACGTTAAATGTAAATAAATGATATTTAACTGAGTTTTTTCAAGAAAAACTGTTAAAATCTTCAAATGAGGGTACTTCCGGTTAACCAATTATATCCAAAATCTAATCACCTCTTCTTTTGGATGTAAACTTGAGGAATACAAAATAATTATAATTTTTGGAATCGTGGTATTGAAGTTATACGAGCCGATACTTTCGTCACACACACACAGACACACGTACATACATATAGACATCATCGTAAAAATGGTAAAATCTTATTATATGGACCCTAAAACGTGTCTATTCACTAAAAACTCATCATTGAATTTTTTGACCAAAGACAAACCTTCCTTACCTAAAGATGACGGAAGGTAAAACATCCAAAATGTAAAATAATTTGGGCAGGTGTACGATGTACACTGGCTTGCAAAAAAATCGCGTACACCTTAAAAATCAAGTAACCGAGTTTTTACTTTTTTTAGCTATGTAAATACGATTTTTTTAAAATAGGTTAATATCAACTGTCAATGAAGTTGTCATCGTTGTCACTGTCATGTCATTATTTTAGGTATCGTGGAGCAAGTTCTTCAATGTGCTAAGTTACTACTAAATTACAAATATATTCTAGAAAAATTAAAGAACAACCAAGTATTCATTTTAAATGGATTATAAATAAGTAAAAATTATGACTGAAACAAATTATGGACGAAGTAACATTAGTAATTTATCATCGTTCCATCAGCGTCCAGTACTTTATTTAATCTTAATGTTCTGTTATTGTTCTGATTGACCACCCCTCTTCTAACTTAGAAAGTATTACAACTTTCTCGTTTTCTGATAATTTTGGCACCTTAATTGACACTAATGACACTGACTTGTGACACTGACAAGTTAACAATCGAGATCGACTCAATACAGCAAAAAACAGGTGTACGCGATTTTTTTGCAAGCCAGTGTACAATAGTAAATTTTTACGTAAAATGACAAAAAATATATGCAAAAGGAACGAATTAAATAATACCCATGAAGAAGTTTAAGATAAAACACATAATTTTGAGTGTTCTTTACGATAACTTCAATATTCGAGATTAACAACATTGAGTTTCACTAGTGTCAGACTTAAACATAATAACTTATAAAAATATATTTTTTTTCAGTATAACAATTTTTTGATTTCAAATAAAATTTAATATGCACTTCGGCACTGAAGTGTCTTTTTATTACACATATGGTTTATTTTCCCCGGCCCTATGGACCTCTGTAAATAAATTCCACATTCATAATAAAAAGTAGAACTTCAGTGCCTTGATTCCTTGATTGATACATATACAGTGTGCGATTAAAGTGTGGAATATTAAAAAAAAAGCCGAACTCAGCCGGTCTTTATAAAAACGCTGAAACACGTTGATTTTAATTTTTAAAAATACACATTAATATGTACGATTCATCTTCCGACTTTCATTTGTTTTTCAGTTATGACGTCATCACAAAAAAATTATTTGAGGAATTTTATTCTTTCAAATTCATTTTAAAGGTATGCTACGTGAATATACCTATCTAGTAAGTGTCAAAAGCATGACTTTTAATTCTGTCTACCTTTTTGCACAACATAGCGTTAGCAATACATGCTGTGTTCCATGTGGTGAACGCACCCAATAAATCGTTTATTAATAAAAAATCATGCATTAATAGGGGTCATTAATGAATGATTTTCTATACATTAAGATAGCCTATTAATAAACGGTCGACGGAAAATGTTTTTATCAGGGTATCTTGATTATTCATTATTATTAAAAGTTCAACTCGATTTTTCTCACAATTTTTGTTATGCAACGTTATGATTTATTTACATGATCATAAAGAGAAGAAAAAACACTATCGGATTTCACTACTAAAAATCTATGTTGTCATTTAAATTTTTTTGTGATGACGTCATAACTGAAAAACAAATGAAAGTCGGAAGATGAATCGTACATATTAATGTGTATTTTTAAAAATTAAAATCGACGTGTTTCAGCGTTTTTATAAAAACCGGCTGAGTTCGGCTTTTTTTTGATATTCTACACTTTAATCGCACACTGTATAACTATTATCTACACGGCAACAGACATTTTGTAATTATTCGTACTTACATTATTCTCTCTTCTGAAAAATTTGTAGACAAGTTGAATTATTATTATTATTACAGCACCCAGGACGTATGGGAGTAATTCCCCCAATGTTAAATTGTAAATAGAGTCGGAAGACACCATTTTTTACCACAAACCTTTGCTGACACACTCGTGTGATTGTGACAAAATTTCCGATTACAGTGATATTTTTTATCATATTTGTGCTATATACTGATAAATATATCTGGCAGTTGACTCATAGGAAAATATTTCTCGTTCCTTATAAGGATAATAAATTCAATTGAAGATGCTGTACCTCCTCGGTGAAACATTTTGAACCAAGATCATTTAATAAGGGGTATGAATTGACTATTTAATCTTCAATCAAATTAAGAGAAATTAGTAAAATAAACTGAAGGTATAATCTTAATAATTGTTAGAGATATACCAATTATTAGTCGGTTAAGCCGACTATCCGCCCATTTTTTTAGTCGGCGTCGACGAATAGTCGGTAAAAAGACCGATTAAACGGCTTACTCTCTGATAAGCTATTTAATGTAGCGCATAGAAATAATATAAAAAAAATATTAGTAAATTAATTAGTAAAATTATGTACGTACTGATATAACAAAAAGAAACTGTAAAACGAAACAAAATTAAAAAATACGACAATTTTCCTTTTTAGATTTGTTTGTATATATAGTGTGTCCCATTTAGAGTTGTTACCATTGGGATCTCGAGAATTATAAGAGATACAATGTAGTTCACGTTTTTATATGCTTAGTTAAGTTTAGTGTAAGTGTAAATAAAATCATGTAAATAATAAAAAAAAAATTAGTTTAAATCTAAAGTACGCCTGTGTCCATAATGTAAGTGTTCTACATCATAGTGCAAGTGTGTGTTCCTTTTCAGTAAAGTCATGGTCGACCAGTCATCGACCACCAGTTAGTGAAAATCGTGATCGTTGGTGAAGCAGTAAGTGCAAAAAATCCGTCCGATACCCCCTCCCCCGTGTTACTGTGCACCTATAGGGGGCCGTCTCAGATATGCTTTTGTTTTTCCAAAAATTCTTCTAAACTATTAGTAATCGAAAAAAATGTTCTAACTAAAGAAGTTAAATAAATTGTTATATCCGCAAATTTTCGTGGTACACCGCAAATTTATATTTTTTAAAATTTTAGTGTCAAAGAATTCATATTTTTTTCTCTTTTCAATGATTTTAATGTTATTGTGTTTTTGTAGAGATGTTCTTTCAGCTTCCCGACGTGTAGAAGTAGTTAGAGTTAAAAAAATTGCAATTTTTTTATAATTAATTTTCAAAGTTTAAATAAAAAAAACATTGGCATTGGTTTCGAGAGCGACCAAGAGCGGCACTAGCGTTGCTAATGATAGGGATTCGGGAGTATTTGTAAGCACTCGGGAGTGCGCCCATAATATAAAAACGCGAGTGTGAATCGTCACCAAATTTTGCAGTTTATTCATTATGATAACCTCTTTCGCTTTGTTTTTTTGTATGATTGAAGGTTGAACCGTAAATAGAATTTCTTTAATATATTTATCTTTTAGAAAATTAAACATTGCAGCAGTTTACTATAAAGTTTTCACAGTACAATACAATAATATTCAAAGGTCCGCAACAAATAATTAGCAATAAAATTATTAATAAATCGGCTTTAAATGAGTTATTTATTATTAATAGGATTATGCCAAATAATAAACCAGAATTCTTTATATGTGCATCGACCGATCAACTTTTTCGTTTTTGTCAAAAATTATGTCCTACTACCCGCCATTAATTTAGTTCACTAAAATTCCGCTGATACCCCATGCTATTGGCCGTGTCCCTGAGTGTCTGGTCGCCAATCTGGGAACCCAATCGACGCCAAAAATCACTTTGAATTTTAATGGCACTAAATTGACCTCTATAGTGCACTCTCCACACCAGCAATGAGTGCACTTGAGGCGACGCCTGATAAGCGGCCACACGGTACAAATATTTCATAATTACCGATATCTGTATACAAAGCAGATTGGCACACCCAGCAATGGGTAATATGCCGTGATGATATATCTATTTATTTATTTTATTGACACATTGGCGTTGTTAACATTTTATGCAAACCGCTAATATTTAATTTCGAATAAAAAAAATTGTAAATAGGAAAACATTGATAAATGTCAGATAACTATGTATATTTACATTAAAGTGATAGATAAGATAATATACTGTACATATTTAATTTGCAATTTTAAAGGTTAGAAATATTGGTTTAAAAATGTTGTCCGCAAAAATAGTATTACTTTTATTATTAATTTGTTTAAGTTGTCAAGTAGTAGACAATATTTGTTTTTGTTAGTTTTTTGATTTTCTTCGGACTTGTGAGTGTATTAAAATTAATAGGGTGCTATACCATAGTTATAGTTAAATTTTAATTATCTTAGATAAGAATGCGAAAATATAAGTAAATTAATGAGAATTAGTGAAAGGATTTTGTTCAAATACTAATTAGTTCGCAAACTACAAGTAATTGAAGTTGATTAATAATTAGGATGATGTATCAGGGTCCGTATTCTTGAGCGTTCGTCATTTCGTTCGTATTCGCGTTCGTAGTCACAGTAGTCTGTGTTTCAAAAACAATATTGGATATGTCATTGTCAGTGTCAACTGTATTGCAGCATTTATTCACATCATTTACAAGTTAAAAAATATATTTATTAATCGTTAATAAATATATGATAAAAGTTAACTCTTAACTTGTAAGTGAATAAATGTGATAATACAATTGACACTGACATAATATTATTTTTGAAACACAGACTACTATCACTACTAACATGAAAACGAAAGCGAATACGAATGTAATTACGAACGCTCAAGAATAAAGGCCCAGATGTCATATACAATGATTAAAATTTAAAAATTCTTCTATTGTGTAAAAGCAGAGTCTTAGCAAGTACTGTTATATATACCGGCTGATCATTTGAAAACTTCCCACCTTGAATAACTCTTTAATTAATAAAATTATCAAAAATCACTAAAACAGGTCAATGTTATTTTGAAGGGGGACATTTAATAACCTATTCCAATCAGTTGGGAAACTTTCACCCTCCCCTCCAGCCACCTCCACCCCAAAATTTTAAATGGCACTATCCCATGTGTGATACATCATTTTAAAGGTTGTAAAATTCTCAATATTTTAAAGCAAAGAAAATTAAAATCGGCCGAGCCGTTCATGAATTAGAGACAAAAATGTATGCCCATTTTGAGTGGTTGATCAAGCCATCTACCTACGTTTTGCTTTGAAACAAAAGAACGTGCGTCGTACAAGTTCAAAGTGTCAAGTGTTGTAGAATTAAATATCGCCGCTTCAGATAACTTTAGATTACTTTGATTTGGGGTAGCGTTTGTGCCAATTGTGTCACTGAAATGACATACACTTTAGAAGAGAGAATTGAAATAATTTTCATTTATGGAGCTGAAAATCAGTGTGCTCGACGTACACTTTGAACTTGTACGACGCACGTTCTTTTGTTTCAAAGCAAAACGTAGGTAGATGGCTTGATCAACCACTCAAAATGGGCATACATTTTTGTCTCTAATTCATGAACGGCTCGGCCGATTTTAATTTTCTTTGCTTTAAAATATTGAGAATTTTACAACCTTTAAAATAATGTATCACACATGGGGTAGTGCCATTTAAAATTTTGGGGTGGGGGTTGCTGGAGGGGAGGGTGAAAGTTTTCCAACTGATTGGAATAGGTTATTAAATGTCCCCCTCCAAAATAACATTGACCTGTTTTAGTGATTTTTGATAATTTTATTAATTAAAGAGTTATTCAAGGTGGGAAGTTTTCAAATGATCACCCGGTATATATATATATATATATATATATATATATATATATATATATATATACAGGGTGTTTCCTTTAAAACAACCAGCGCTTTTTTGGACGAACTAATGACTTTAGAGAAAAATGTTATATACAAAAAATTACAAGGAAAAAGGGCTTAATTTATGAGGAATAATAAATAAAAAATTCAATCAGTGGTTCTCAAACGGTAGAATAAAATTATATTTTTTTTAAATGGCAACCTATATAAATTTTTTGTCCATTAGATAGAGAATTTTTTTCTGTTTTCAACGATATAAATATGATATGGGGTTGTATAACAATTATTTCGAGAAAAATGATATTAAAAATCAGAAATAATTTTACAATATTGAAGTAGGTTATGCAATAAACAACTATTAATACGACTATTGCCTAGGTTACGATAGTATATTATTTTCTTATATCTAAAATGACTTGTTTTACTAAGAAATTCATAATAACAAATGAACTACATAACGAAGATAAAGCCGTGAAAATCTTCGTATCGTAGAATTTAAATTTCTTTCACACTCTCCATACATAACAGTAAGATTAAAATAGTCTAAATTTATTAATTCTTGCAACTGCAAAGCCATTTTTTATTAATAAGTAATTAAACTTACGAAAACAAACACTTAATAACGTAAGTAACAAAACTATCTGTCACCTGTATCATTTGTTTGCATTTGTTTATTGCATAGCCTACTTCAATATTGTAGAATTATTTCTGATTTTTAATATCATTTTTCTCGAAATAATTGTTATACAACCCCATATCATATTTATATCGTTGAAATCAGAAAAAAATTCTCTATCTAATGGACAAAAAAATTATATAGGTTGCCATTTAAAAATATATAATTTTATTCTACCGTTTGAGAACCACTGGTTGAATTTTTTATTTATTATTCCTCATAAATTAAGCCCTTTTTCCTGGTAATTTTTTGTGTATAACATTTTTCTCTAAAGTCATTAGTTCGCCCAAAAAAGCGCTGGTTGTTTTAAAGGAAACACACTGTATATATATATATATATATATATAGTGTGCGATTAAAGTGTGGAATATCAAAAAAAAAAACCGAACTCAGCCGGTTTTTATAAAAACGCTGAAACACGTCGATTTTAATTTTTAAAAATACACATTAATATGTACGATTCACCTTCCGACTTTAATTTGTTCCTCAGTTATGACGTCATCACAAAAAAAATTAAATGACAACATAGATTTTTAGTAGTGAAATCCGATAGTGTTTTTTCTTCTCTTTATGATCATGTAAATAAATCATAACGTTACATAACAAAAATTCTGAGAAAAATCGAGTTGAACATTTAATAATAATGAATAATCAAGATACCTACCTCGATAAAAATTTTAACTGTAGCAAACTGTTTCATTCAATTATTCTGTCAATCTTCAACTTACAACTTACTATTACCTGCTACTAACATAATATACACTCTGTATATCTAATGAAGTTTTAATAAATAAAATTATTTGTACAAAAATTACTAATTATTAAGTTTTATACTTTTGTACAAGCCGCATGCGTGAACTTGGTTCCCGGAATCGTTCTATGGCAGCGCTTGCAAGCTCGCGTCGCCAAACACGTTCCCGCACTTGGTATATAAATAACTATTACAGGTGAGTAACAAATAAAAGATTTTTTTTTCAGATTTACATAATTTAGTCTAACGTAACTGAATAGCTGAACGAGTATGTTAGAAGTGGCAGTCTTTGTTCATAGAAAAGGAGGTTTTCATTTTATGAATTTGTATGATTTGTTCATATACCTACATAAATTGTGGGAAGAGGTATGATTTCTAGATCAATAAAAAATGTTTACATGAAACTTTTTGATTTAAGCCACATATAATTCTTATAGCTTTTTTCTGGCGCCGCTACTGGTAGAATATTCCCGAGCGATGATGTAATCCCCGGCGGCGGAACGACCCATACGACTAGACGGGTTAATTATCTATTGTATTCAATATCATTGTGGCGTCAGAAAGTTCCAGAAGGACACTGGGCTGTATAAATACCGTCCGAAGGACATCGGAGATATAGTCTGTGATATAGAAGCAACGAGAAATGAACACGGGGTGATATAAATAAACATTCTGTGAGTTTTTAACATAAATAAATGTAGTTATATAAATAAATATAGTGATATAAATATTGTTTAAATAAATAATCTTAGTGTTTAAGTATTTAATAATTTTCTTAGTGTTATAATAAACGTGTTATTTTAATTAATATTATTTCTCTTATTTTTACAATTCACAATTCACCCATATAAATAAACGTTACAATTACATTAGATGCATTACCCCACCAAACTACACCATAAGATATTATAGAGTGAAATAGAGCAAAATACGTTAAACGCAAAGTGGAAGTGTCAACTATGTGTTTTAACTTTCCTAGAAGAAAAAGAATAGAAGATAATTTCTTACTAATGTTTGTAATATGTATGTTTCCATTAAGTGAGTCATCTAATGTTAATCCTAACAAAGATGCAGTTTCCTTTTATTAATTTGTTATTTGCAGAGATTATCAATTCTTGAGTTTTGCTTTTATTAAAAATAAATTATTTGATGAAAACCAAACTGCAGATTTCTGAAGGTTAGCTTTACAAATATCTGCCAGCGTGTTTAAATCATTAAGTTTATTTATAAGAGTTGCATTGTCTGCGTACACAACACTTTCACAAGGTTGCATAGTTACTAAAATCATTAGTGTATATATTGAAAAATCCAGGGCCCAGTACTGATCCCTGAGGCACACCATGTTCTAATATTCTGAAAGCAGATTTATCGGACTTGATGAAGAATTTCTAGTAATTCCATATTGATATAATTTAGACAGTAGTTTTTCATGTGAAACCCAGTCGAAGGCTTTAGAAAGGTCACATATGGTGAGTGCCACCTTTTGGCCCTTCTCAAGGCCCTCGACTTTTTTATTAAGAACATTTAAAACTGCCTGAATTGTAGAACACCTATATATGTATATCTTGAAAAGTAAAGACTAGAACTCATTATTTTACCCCAGATTTTAAAAAAGGCAGAATAAATTTATTTCCAAATTAAAAGTAACTATTTAAATTTACTAATTCAATACTTCCAATCAATTTTATTCATTGTCAAACATTTGACTGTCATTTGAAGGAGTAAATTTTATTTATTTTGTACCTGATGTTAAAACTGGGCTCTGTGCGTTCATTTTTTGTCGATAAAGTAACAATTTAAGATTAACAGTAGATAAAGTAATTTCTTATCTACAGCTTGATTTTTATCTACACTTTGAATGTTTATCTACATTTTATAAAAATAATAATAATGCATAATGTAACGTTTTTATTTATATGGGTGAAGTGTAAAACACAGACAAATATTATTAACTAAAAGAATACGTTTATTAAACAGTAAATAATTAAGGATGAAATATTAAAAGATGATAAAAACAACTAACACTATGATTAAATAATTATAAACACTAAGAATATTATTAAATGCTTAAACACTACGATTATTTATCTATACAATATTTATATCACTACACTTATTTATATAACTACATTTATTTATGTTAACAACTGTTAAACTGTTTGTTTATATCACTGAGTTCATTTCTGGTTGCTTGTATATATGAGACTGACCCTCCGCTTTCTTTCGGCCGGTATTTATACCGCTTATTTACATTCTAGAAGACTCGGAAGCGACAATGGCCTGTATACAAAGGAATGAGGTCACGGCGTAATTAGTCTCTAGCCGCTGCGGCGCCGGGGATTGCGTCATCGCTTTGGAACGTTCTGTCAGTGGCGGCGTTGTATACTCTTCTCCCAGGGGCGCACGTCACAATAATGTAAAGATAAGTTGTAATTTGTAATTTTGGCAAACCCGCGTAAAGTTAGTTATAGTAAGTTTAGAACAAATTAATTATATTATACACGACGATAATAGTTATTTGTATGTCAAGGCCGCGAAATCACTCTTTAGCGTACCGAGAGAAAAATTGTCGCCGAGGCCGCTTGCGGCGGAGGCAAGACAATCTCGAGGACGCTAAAGGATTTCGCGGACAAGGTGTACACAATATTTTTTGTGCAACCGTAAAAAATATGTAATTACAAATTTTATTAATTTTAAACAGTTTCACTATAAATTGAAAGTTGGCTTTCAAGGTAGCTATGGAATTGACATTTGATAAACAAAACACTTGTCATAGTGATTGTTTACTCAATTTCGCGGCTGCTACCATGACAGCGGCTGCGAAATGGATTCCGCGGCCGTTATCATAACAATAACCGCGAAATTCAATTTCGTGGCCTATATTGCGGCTGCGAAATGCCTATTTCCCGGCCGGTTGCACAAAAAGAGTTTTTATCGACTCGTGAAAGAAAAGTTCACTGGTTTTCGCTTCACGCCTTCCACTTGTCAAAGTATCTCTTTATCGTCTTGTATAATAAATAACTATTACTTTGGAAGTAAATTATCTGGCCATTAAAAAAATAGCAATTTTCTTTATGAAAAAGCTATATTGAAAGCGATCAGTATTAGTTCCAGAAAGTCCACCATATTAACAAATCAGAAAATTAATCCTGTATTTTACAATTAGACATTAAAATTGTATCGGGTAATGCTTAAAATTTGAGACTAATTTTGAATGACCATAAAAAAATAATGGCATGACCCTATTTTATATATTTTTCAAGGTATTTTTGTATGGCTCACTAAACTAGGCGTGTCCCATTTCAGTAAGTGTATTTAGTTTTGAATATATGTATTATCAGTAGCAGATAACGAATATGTATGCACCATGTTTAGATATTCTTTTGAATTCGTAGGCTTTTATTTTGCTTACTGCAATCAAACAAATAGATTTCAGTCGGCCAATTATTTCGGTTTTGTCAAAAATTAGATCTTTCTAGCTGCCATTAATTTAGTTCAACCCCTTATATTTAATATCGAATAAAAAACAGGAAAATAACGATAAATGTCAGATACACTAGGTATATTTACATACATTAAAATTATAGATAAGATAGGATGATGTTCCTATGTACTTTGCGACTTTAAAGGCTACGAAAATATTGGTTTGACAATGTTGACCGCAAAACTAATATTACTTTTGTTATTAATTTGTCAAATTTGTTGTTTTCGAGTGATAAACAATATTTGTTTTTGTTCGTTTGTTGATTTTCTTCGAACTTGTGAGTGTACTAAAAATAATTATGAAAACGTCACAGATGGTAAAATATTTCAAAATAATATGAATTTAGAAGTATCTAACGTTAATTTTTCTATAAAATCTAATGAAACTTTTGACATAAGTATGATAGAAAATTTAAAAATTTATAATATTGATATAAACTATTTAAATTATACAGCATTTGTCGAAAATGATAATGTTTTAAAGAAATTGTTTATTGTGTCGTGTAATGTGACATTAATAACTGATAATTTTTTAAATAATGTAACTAATTTAGAAGATTTAAATATAAGTTATAATAAAATCGGCAAAATTGATAAAAATGTATTGAAAAAACATAAAAAAATTAAAAACTTAAATTTTAATAATAACAATATTGATTATATTCCAATAAACTTATTTAAAAAATTGAAACCTTTATTACAAATAAATTTATCATACAATAATATACAAAACTTGACTAATTTATTTAAAAATAATAAAGAATTACAAAAAATATTTTTAAATAACAATAATATATCAACTTTAAATACAGATATATTTAAAAATCAAATAAAATTACTTGAAATACATTTAAATAATAATAAACTTAAAAATATCCCTAAAGAATTATTTCAGAATTCAAAAAATATAAAATTAATAGATTTACGAAACAACAACTTGGTATCTATATCACCAAATCTAATATTAAATATGAAAAAATTAAAATATCTAGAATTAGAAAATAACAATTTAATTTGCAATTGTAATATGAAAAATTTGTATACTGCCGCTAAAAATTTTTCTAACAACATTCAGTGTTACCAACCATCCAATTTAAAAGACAAATATTTTCATAACATCCAATTAGAAGATTTTGAATGCGCGCCAAAAATTCTAACCTGCAAAACTTACGAAGAAGAAGAAGAAATACAAATATCGTGCAAAATATATGGAGATCCAATAAAAGACATGTATTGGATATACAATAACGAAATCATATACAGTGATGACAATTTTTTAACAACAAATTCAACATTAAAAGATAACAAATGGACAGCTAATCTAACTATTTACAAATCTTGTAATCCTGGTCTGTACAAGCTCATTGTACAATCTTCGAATGAAGAAGATATATTTGAATATAACCTGACAAATAATTGCCAAAAAGATGATGTAGAAATTCTAACATCTATGATGTCAGTATTGTCAACAAACCTAACCAGTAGTAAAATTATTGAAGCAAGTTCTTCTTCGTCTGAAACTTTGATATTTGTTACAATTATAATAAGTACAGTCTTGATTTTTATAATTGTTTTATTTTTATCATTATCAATAAGAAGCAGAAGACAATCAGCAACTTATTATTGTGTAGAGGTAAGAACCTTTTTTCATAATAGACCTTTTCATTTAAAAGAGATAGACAACATGCGCATTGGGATCTGCACATACTAAGCCAACAAATGGCGGGAGTCTAAATACTTGTCATATGAGATCCATGACGGTTTTTTTTTTCTTCAAAATTTAGACGTAAAATGTGAGGAAAGTTAGTGACAACTTTAAGTGAATTACGTCATTGTATGATTGACACCAGTGTCGGATTAATTTTAAACGCGCTCCTAGGCAAAAAATTTCTTGCACGCCCCACAACACGCACTCTCCCAACGGTTTATAATCAAAATAATAAATGACATTTGAAACAAACATTTTTTGACTGGAATGCTTCTTGACTGGAGAGGTGATTGACTGATATCTAGTAATTTCTTCTTTCCAATCATTTTTTTATTGTAAAAAAAATGATGTGGCCGGCACATTACCTTCCGTCTATCCTGTGTATTATGTGCAAATTCCCTACATAATTCTTCTTGTAAAAGAGCATGTATTTCCAGTAAAATTATTTCATAAACAAACTATGCAAATTGCATCTACTAAATATGGAGTATAAAATACAATCCAAACGTATAGAGAATAATATATTATGTAAAATTTATAATAACATTAAATGTCAATATGATATTTAACTGCTGTTTTCAAAAAAACTGTTAAAATTGAAAATGAGGGTACTTCCGGTTGAACAATTATAACTAAAATTTAAACATGTCTGCATATGGATCTAAACTTGAAGAATACGAAAATATTATAATTTTTGGAATCGTGGTATTGGAGTTATGCGATCCGAAACAATCGTCACATAGACACACTCATGTACACAGACGCACACACACACATACAGACATCATCGTAAAAACAGTAAATTCGTATTCTAGGGACTATCGATTTTTTTGACCAAAGACAATACCTTTTTTACCTAATGGTGATGGATGGTAAAAATTGTAAATAAATACATAAATAGCATAAACCGTACTATTAGGCGACTGATAGAAACTGGATCGATTTTTAGAAAACCTGGGACAGTTCATATACTGATTTTGAATGTTCGTCATTTGTAACAGTTATTGACTTTCCACTCCCATGTCTTCACATCTATTTGTAACAATTTGATAAAAATAATTCAGTAAACAATTTCGTTCTCACAATACAGATAGTCACACTGAATATTGAATAAAATTTTGTAGTGTTTACAAAATTTTGAAGCGCCCCCTCGCGTTGTAGCGCCCCTAGGGAATTGCCTAGTGGATAATCCGGCCCTGATTGACACGATTTTTCCAAGCTTTTTTATATCGTTGGGGATCCTTTCCTTTTCAGAGAAAAAATATGTAAATGTTACGGTTGAATACTTTAAGTTATTACAACCAACTACAAAACAATTAGTCATGTTCAAACAACAAATAGCGAAGAATATATTATGTTTTAGTAAACTTGTTCGAACTATACAACCCACAGTACGCAACCATACTCATTTAGGGCGGACTAGCCAACCGACTCGTGTCGGTATGACGTCACATGCTATTCTGTCACATATTCCCGGTTGAATACCGCAAGAAGTATTGTCCCTAGCAAACTGAGGTTTTCATTTTTGCTTTTAAATATTTATTTTCTATTTTTTAATGCAAAGTTGGTTTTTTGATTTACAACTTCTTTAATGCTGATTTCTGAACTTTTAATGACGATTTTTGTGCACTTTAGTGACGATTTTAAATAAAAATATTTATTTTTCTCTCCTTCGGTTGGTATACGAATTAACTTGTTTTAAATTAGAACTCCCTTGTAGCTTCCCAGATCCCAATGGTGGCCTTCGATATCCAGACACCAGTATACTATTTTTGATTTGCTGATGTACGGTTTTTTAAACAAAATTGATGAATGGACTGTATCAAAATGTAAGAAATTATGATGTATTTTTTCGAAAGATTAAAATAATGGTTGTATGAGAAATTAGAATTAAAAGCCGAGCTTGCAGATAAGTGTGTGACGTGAAACTACTAATAAAACAAAATCCGGCTACTGACCTTTTATCGAAGGCAGGAACTGGAATGAAGCGGGAAACCACATGGCTGGAACTCGGGATTGGACACAGCAGAGGAGAAGGAGCACAGAATCGAAGGACTCAGGATCCACCTTGACTCTGAAGGACTCGCACGCTGGAACCGGGCTTTTATCGGCTCGGTTGATTATTCTGACGAATTCATAAGACATCATTGTGAAAATGTTAAAATTGAATTCTATGGACCTTGAAACGTGGTCATTTATTAAAATCTCGAATTGCGATTAGTATGATTCCTATATCTCCCTTACCAAGAGTAGCGGGAGGTAAAAACTTATGGAGATGGAAACAGGTAGAAACTGTGTATTCGGACTAGCAGTCAATAATAAAATTTATTCAGGCCGACGTTTCGACTATACTATAGCCTTCTTCAGGGCTCTACAATACAACACAAGAGCTAAATATATTACATGTGAACACAAAAACAGAATATAAAACTAAAGATTAAAGTAATAATATATGTACTTACAGAATTATCAGTTGAAAAAACATTTATACATGTGGATACAAAAAACATACATTAACAGGCGGACATTTAAAATAATAAATAAATAAATAGTTAAAACTAGATCACAGAGTGAAATTCGTCAAAAAATAAAAACTATGTTGGATGTGTATGAATTCAATGGATGTAACAAAGAAAACATTTTTTTTTGAAAAACGTAACTATAACACATTTACTAAAGTTAACAGATAAGGACTAACTTTGTTTGTTTTAGTTTAATTAAGGACTAATGTATGATTGGATGCAGCAATTCTTTCGTGTGATAATGAACCCCTGGAATGTTGATGTCTTGTTGCGCTTCTATGTAGTATTTATGTGTTGGATTTTATTTATTGTATTATATTTGTTACATTTTTTTTTTTAATTATTGTATATATATTTGTTACTTTTTATTTTTAATGTTAATTAGATTATTGTATATTAAGCTAAGATATTCTATATCTGTTTGAGCATTAATATTATAACAATTTTAACTATTTATTATTTTAAATGTCCGCCTGTTAATGTATGTTTTTTGTATCCACATGTATAAATGTTTTTTCAACTGACAATTCTGTAAGTACATATATTATTACTTTAATCTTTAGTTTTATATTCTGTTTTTGTGTTCACATGTAATATATTTAGCTCTTGTGTTGTATTGTAGAGCCCTGAAGAAGACTATAGTATAGTCGAAACGTCGGCCTGAATAAATTTTATTATTGACTGCTAGTCCGAATACACAGTTTCTACCTGTTTCCATCTCCATCCCAAATACAGTCGAATATCATTTTTTGGATTCTCGTAAAAACTTATATTTACATCTGTTTTTGTTGAATCACTATGGATTCTAATTGTTGCAGATTTCAATATTTTTAACAAGCTATTTTTTTAAATACAATACATGGATTGCTTAATTATTTACAATATTATTTTTTCCGCATCAGCAGCAGCCGTTATCTAATGTTATTAACATTTCTCACGTCACAACTTTCTACCAGCTGGCTCCGTTCTCATAAAAGAAGATAAAAAGTGCCCTATTTGATTCCCATTTTCTGCATATTAATACAGTTTAAATTTTGGTTTACATTCTCTAAACGTTTGAACGAATTATGTGGATTTCACTAACAAGTATTTTTCTTTTTAGAAGCATGCCAGTATAATTCAAGAAAATGAAGAGCTGTCAAATAATTTTGTAAAAATGGAAGGTAAATCTCTAGTAAGTAACAGGCAGATTCACAAAACGGATTAATCATTAACTCCATTTTTAATCCGTTGAAATATCAAATTAACTTTGATACAAATTCATAAAAAGTATGAAGTATATTATTTAATTCTAAATATAACTCTACTAGTTGCATAGAATTTAGTTATCATCAGGGGCGGATCTAGGTTTTTCAGAGCTTAGGGTTTGAAGTACAAGGAGAGTCCCATTTTTGTTGGATTAAAAATCTTTAAATTGGGATTTAAAATTCATTTTTAAAAACGTCAAAATTAGAGTTGAAATATATTTATTTATGAAATGGTGTCGAATGACAAACATTGAATAAAGTGTAAAGTACGGATTACTGAAGGTTAAAGACATACGAGGCGATACGTGTCGAGTCGACGATCGACTCGACACACGAAGCAGATTGAATCGAGTCGACTGCCAAGTCGTTTGTAAATCAGGTGGATTTCCCAAATTGAAGCGGCGGCTAACACGGCGCGCCGTCGCTTGAAGCCGACTTCCCACGGTGCGTGGCTTGTGGCTTATGGTTGGTTTGTGGCTCGTTTGTACTGGATCGGACGAGTCACCAAGCCATTCACGTTTGTATCTATGCCGTTGTAAACTAAATCTATAAATATCTTCCTCGAACCATGAATATTGGAACGTCGGAAAGGTAGTACGAACCTAGCCAAACGAGCGGCGCGTTTCCTTTGACCCGAGCCGAACTGACGAGCCACGAGCTACTCCATTTCCACGGCGCGAGGCTCACTAAACTCAGGTAAAAGTTCGCCGAGCCACGCGCCGTGGGAAGCCGGCTTGACTGATGTGTATGCCGTTCCATTACGATAGGTCGAGTCGGCCGCCGACTTGACAAAATTCCCAGTCGAAAGGTTGATTGTCGACGCCGATAAAGCGGCAAAGCCGACAAGAAAACCTGTGGCGTCGTTGAGTAATTTCGATGCATGTACTCTCCTTATAATTATTCCAACTATGTTACAATTATTAAAATAAATAAATAAATATATCATCACGGCTTATTACCCATTGCTGGGCGTGCCAATCTGCTTTATACACAGATATCGGTAATAATGAAATATTTGTACTGTGTGGGCGCTTACCAGGCGCCACCTTACGGGCACTCAATGCTAGCGTGGAAAGTGCACCACAGGGGTTAATTTTGTGTCATTAAACATCGAAGTAATATTTGGCGTTGTTCGGGATCGAACCCCGGTCCCCAGATTCGCGATCAGATACTCAGGCACACGGCCACGAGACCCCATAATAAATAATATAAATTATCATTATTATTGTATTTTTAATATTAACTAGGAGTTGTTTTTACTATCCGACAAGTGCTCATTGTTAGTAAAAAAAAGTATTAAAAATTTATGATAATTCAATTTTTGTGGGCCCTTTGTCTCTTGGAGGCCCAGGGCTTAAGCCTTATTAGTCTCTATGTCGATCCGCTCCTGGCACATGGTTTAAATATTGCGCATGCACCCGCGAAATAGATACAAATCCCAAATATGGTAAAAATGATTAGACAGAAGACACACGTCATCAACCTGAAATAAACTTTATAAAATGAAATATAACTTGTAGAAATTATTGGGTGTCATTTATTTAAAAAATAGAAAAAAATACCAGTATTAATGATTTTTACAATTATTACTAAGTCAATCGTAATTCTTTTTACGGAATATACAATTATTTGAAATAATTGTAGTGGATTTTCGTACCATAACTTTATATTGTGTAAAAGGAATCATTGACTTAAAAATAATTGTAAACTTAATATACAGGGTGACAATGAAAAACAGGCCACTCAAAATATATTTTTTTTATTTATAATTATTTTTTAATTCTCTTTACATATTTGTAAAAGAGGCTTAGGTGTTCACAAATTATGGTATTTGGCATGATAGTAGCGCTTTCGGTTTAACCGGAAATGACATTAAATTTCATATTTCAAATGAGACATCTATATTTTTATATACAGAATGTAACAGAAATAAGTACATTAAATTTAACCAGTGTTGAGGCTCAGCCAGGTTCTAATACTCGAAGAATAGGGCTACAGGCTACAGCACAAAATATCACATATCACAATTTGACTAATGTGTAAGTGGATGGATGTGGTTGGTAGGGTGCTTAAAGAGAAAAAGTTTCCAAGTAAGAAGAGCATGTATGAATGCGATTATGAGTGTGGCCGAGGCGAAAGAAGTCTGCTTAAGGTACGGTTTCCTAGATTTACTCCGATCGCTAGTCGCAGAGCACTACTGTTTTCCTAGACGCGACAACTGCAGTTCGAAATGAAGCGAATTATTTTACAAAATAATGATATTTTCCAGATGTAAATTTCAATTTATAGTAGCATTAATTATTTTATATTATTTCATTTACATTCTCCTGATTTTCCTATTTTTTCTGCAATCTTCTTCCATATTTTGTCTTTATATATTACATCTTTATATTTATCGTTGATACTATCATATAAAACATTTTTTTCTCGAACTTCTTCAACTAATTTCTCATCATCTGCGGCTGAAAATGCTGATTTCGCCATCCGGTCGCCGGCGACTGTCGCGGAGTACTCACAATACCAGTCATTTGTTTGTCGCCGCGACAGTCGCGTCTAGGAAACCGTACCTTTAGATAGGAATGTGTGGCGAAGGATGATTGTTTCCTAACTATTATTGTGATCCGGATGCGGTATTTCGCTACCGAAAATCGTACAACCCATATAAATTAATTAACTACTATAATTTATGGCTTAACAAAATATTAAAAAGATAACATAATGCCAATGAAACATTATGTATTCTAGTCAGCAAATATGAAATATAAAGTATTATCTACCTGCTTTCCAAATCGGATAAAAATTATACTTGACATTCCACATAAAAATGACAGATGTCACATGTCGTACACTGACACTAGTCTGAAATTACATTGCGTGAACTTGGCACCAACTTAGAGAGTTCAAAACTATGCCCTATTCTCTACAATATTAAATTGGTTAGGTGGAACATAGTATAACTCCACATTTAACTCTAACCTTATTGACCGCTAGTATGAACAACTGATTAAGGGTGATTAGCGAGCATTTGATTAGCATTGTTTTATCTCTGTCTATCGTTTAGGATTGTTTTAGAGAAAAATGCTTCAAATAAAAGATGCGTACAATTAATTTTTCTATAACTCTTATTTGAATTATTTTTCTCTAAAATAATCTATAAACGATTGACAGAGATAAAACAATGCTAATCCCATGCTCGCTAATAACTCTTAATCACTGTTCATACTAGCGGCCATTATGTTTTGTAAATAGCACTAACACCATAACGTTTAATCCGGATTAAAAATGGAATTACTTAATTCCAAATTTAATCTTTTTTATGAATCTGTTAGTTAGAGTTTAATGTAAATAATGTGAAATATAAATTAATAAATAAATGCAATTTTCAGAGACCTAAAAGCAATATAGATATAATTTTTTCAAACGAAATAAGCATCGAATTACAAGACGATTAAATAACTATTATACTTCTGTTATATTGGACTATTACAGTACTGCTACCTTAAGTTGGATTCAGGCATAATTGCTTGTACGAGGAAGATGTAGATTTTGAACACTAAACTCAATATATACACTGGAACGCGCGCTGGCATCCAAATTGCGAGGGAAGAGGAGGAACTCTGCAGGAAATGTATATTGGAAGCATGCCTCCTATGATAGTTTTTACGACTTTTGACTGTTTTGAAAAATGTGAAACCAGCCCATTCTTACCTAAACAACGGTTTAACAATCGTTGGTGAAATTGACTGTCTATATTTTAGATGAAAATAAAAATTCAGAATATAATAGATTTTGCTATATTGTACACATTTATATACATTAAGTAATAATAACATTTAACATTATTATTTTTCTATAATTTTTCATATATTCATTTTATATACAGGGTGGAAACGAACTTAATGTCATAAATTTAAGGGTGAGTAGTATGACATGTGTAGAATACGAAAGTGAAAGAATTTTTTTAAAATTCGAAATACGAAAATTCGACTTTTCTTAAGAAACATTTTTTTACTGCTGTTTTAATTAATATTTCATTAAAAATATGGTTATCAAAAATACATTCAAAATTAGTTGTATAAGTTATTATTCTTAATAATTAAATTAAACAGCATTTTTGACGAAAATAATTGTGTAATAGATAAAATAATACAAATGCGTTGCCAGTGGTCCAGTGGTACAAAAAATGTTAGTTTAATGAAAACTACCCTTAAATATACGAATTTTTAAAAAATTCTTTCTGTTTCGTAATCTACACATGTTATACTACTCACCCTTAAATTTATGACATTAAGTTCGTTTCCACCCTGTATATATATATATATATATATATATATATATATATATATATATATATATATATATATATATATATATGCAATATTTGAATACAGAAGTATAAACTTTTCCCTATTTCCAGTTTTTACTATATAATTTTCGTATATGACTATATCTTTGTTCCGTAGAAACATAGTATATCCTTATATGTCCAAAAAACGAAATTTATTATAATTTCCAATTATTGTATGTCCCATAGTTATTTATTTTTACTTCACATATGTAGCATGTCACTTAAATTATATGTGCAATTAAAGGTTTCTTATTATGTGTTATACAGATATTGTATGTCCGGACATTGTTGGTTATAAATTATTATCTTTCATTGCTGAATTATCATTCTTAAGCAAATTTTAAATTACAATTTATTCAAAATATAGAAAACTGGACATGCAACAAATGTGCTTTAAACCATCGATATTTATCTACACCTGTTTAGTAATATATTGATTTTGTACGTAACCATGGATACATAATACCGTTCCTTAACCACGCCCCGTGGATTATGACTCATAATATTCTATATTTTGTTATAAAAGAAAATGATCAAATTGTTTTCACTACCTACCTAGTATCAAAGCTTACCAGATTAATTATTCATAATTTTCTCATCCGTTTTTGTAATTTATTTCTTCAATAAAATTTAACTTCAAGCATATCGTTGAATTCATAAGTTTACGTAGATTCTAAATATGTATATAAAAATATATAGGATATCTCATTTTAAATATAAAATTTAATGTCACTTCCGGTTAAATCGGAAGCGCTACCATCATACAATACAATGATTTGTGAGCCCTTAAGCCTAGTTTACAAATATATAAAAAAGTATATAAATAAGAAAGTTATTTTGAATGGACCAATTTTTAGTGTCACCCGGTATAATATGATTTCAATGGCAGGTGTAGATAAAATATCGTATTCTACTCGCGTATAGTGGTTATTATTCACTCGGATGAATTACCACACTCGCCTGCGGCTCGTGTTCTAAAACCATCCTCGTGAATAATAGCTATCATAATACACTCGTTGAATAATATACTATTATTTTATACAGGTATCCAAAGTCTCCGTATAATATAAGATAATGACATTTTATTATCTATATCTATATTATATAAAGATTCTTGGAATATCTATATTTTTGTATTACATGATCAATATTCGGTATTCTGTATATGAAAATGTACTTAAAATGTTAATACATAAATTGTTCTTTATACATATTATTTTTATATGAATGTAACAAAATATTAAAATATTCATATAGTTGACTTCGCCTAAGATTCTAATGTGATGAACATAGTCGTATATCCAGAAAAATATTAATTTTACGCCCGGTAAATAGTTATTTGTTTAATTAGGCACTAAAATACCAAATTTACAGCAGGAGTGACACAAATTAATGAATATTTACGACTTACTGAACTTTGTATGAATCAAAATTATTTTCAAGTAAATAATAAATTTTACCATCAAAATGAAGGTACAGTTATGGGAAATAGTTTATCACCATTTTTGGCTTATTTATTTATGAGTAATTTCGAAATTGAATTTAAGAAAACAACAAATATTTTCCTAGAGTTTGGATTAGATATGTAGATGATATTTTTGCCATAGTTAATACCAAAAATTGTGATTCGAAAATGTTTCTATACAGTTTAAATTCAGTTTTCCCATCAATTAAATTTACTATTGAAAAAGAAACCAATAAATAAATACCATTTCTGGACGTATTGGTTATTCGAAACAAAAATAAACTAGAGTTTGATATTTACAGAAAATCCACTAACACTAACAGATTTATAACTGCTGACTCCAATCATTTCTGGCGACATAAATTAGCATCGTTCAATATTTTAATAAACAGATTAACAAAGTTTCCTTTAAACAAAAAAAAATTAATATTGACACATCTCGCGAGAATATTTATTCGTATTCCAGTCTTGCACCTTGCACTCATAGCTAACCTCAGTATATCGCGATTATATACTATGCGCTCGGTTATTGTAATGGAGCATTTCCCGGCTCGATAAGTAATATACCACCCTTAAAATCGAATTTCTTCATTTACTTATATAACATTTTTGTAAGTTATTTGTTAATAACTAATTAATTAGTAGGTATTACATAAAGCATGTTGCCAATAAATGAATTGTATTATGAGGAATTAGTGGTGTACTATCCGCTATACGAAGCAGCAGTTATGGTGAATAAACAATATTAAGTACAGCGTGTTCTTTGTGTTTGCTGGAATATCCAATATACCATAGGTTTGAGTATTTTTTAACAGTTTAAATATTTAAAAAGTGAGTGAAATTCAATTCTATTAAGAAAATAATATTATCCGGAAAAAGGCAGGTGCCCAGAAGTCGTCTTCAAGCCGTAGGGAGTTATCACAGTTACAATAGTCGTGCGTCAATTCACACTTGCATGATATTTGGTATTTTTCATAACTCAATATTTTAGTCTAGATTTATCTCAGATGCAATGTCTTTGTTCTACTAATTCAGTGAGATCAATGGGATATCATATGTGTGGGTACTTCATCTTCTTGACCATCTTCCACAATTGGGGTCATTTCACTTTTTCTAATTTATTTTTTTCTTGAAAGAATAGGTCAAATTAAATATGTAGGTTTATATTTTACACCTTACAAGTCTTTAGAATCAGAGATATGATTTTTTAAAAGTTGTCTTTAATTTCAAATATTTAGACGCTGACGTCATGGCTACGTCACGGTTTGCCGGATGCGGCAGTAGCACTCTACCGGTTGTGTTCGGAACTATGATTGTTTGGGTTATCAATTCTCAGTTTAATTTTGTGACAGCAACATATTGTTAACGAAATACATATTTCACACAACTTTTGGTATTTATTTTATTAAATGTTTTATTTACATACCTTTATTCTTAAGTCTGATGTCACCTGTCACAATTTTAGGTTAGCTTGCAAACGGATACCACGTGGACCGTTGTGTGTGTGTGAGAGGAATGTCTTTGTGTGAGTAACAAGCCATTACGTCACGAGTTTTCAGCCGCGAAAGTTTATTAGCAAATTTATGAATGAAAAGTCGCATATTTCATGTTATTTTATATTATTATATTTATTAAATGAGACGGATTTCATGATTTTATAAAAAATGACCCCATTACAACACTACATAAATTGAAATGAACTAATGGTAAGTCGTGTGAAAACATTCATAAACTTGTATTGATCTCTAGAATCGCGGCAATAGAATATGGTGCGATACCCATAGGACATATTTCTTAAAATGTTTTTTAATATTTATTTAGTGCCTAACACATCAAAAGTTTCCGTAAATAAAAGCCCGCGGAACCCCTCGTCAATTTGGGGAAATGAAAAGGCGGCATATTTTAGTTTTTAGCCTTTTTCTCGAAATAGTGATCCATATAGAAATATTACAAGAGTGCAAAATTTTATACAAAAGAAAATTCTTATATTTTTACCTTCCGTCACCTTTACGTAAGAAAGGTATTCGTTTCTAATGAATAAATTAGGATCATATAAGTCTTTAGCATGTATTTGAACAAAGTGGATAAGAATATAAATAAGTTGTAGCTTTCCTCATTATTTATTGCAATTTAATTTAAACTTTAGAAGCTACAAATAATATATTCCGCGTTAACTTTTGATTTATTATTGAAAAGATAAATTTATAGTATAAAATATGGTCTGTAGCTCGCAATATTAGAAGAATGTGAAAAGGGGCGTTTAGTTTATTAGAAAAGTCACACTCCATTTGTCAACTAAATAATGACAAGACTGTAGCGAACCCTTAAATCTTTTTCTGGCGGACCAAATGCATATTTGATGGCATTATTTCTTAGTTTGCCAGACAGAATTTATTTTGACAGCTGGTAACTTAATACTTTGAATACAAATTTGAAATATATCCTCCTATTAGTTCTGTAAAGATCCTAGGAAGTAGAGATAATATTTTATTGATTTAAATCCGGGTTGAAAAATAAAATTGTTTCCTTTCATCAGAAGATTATCATAAATTATATATGATAAATTTTTATACATGTTGATGTTGTATTTTGCTTTTTACCTCCCGCTACCCTTGGTAAGGGAAGTATAGGGATCGTGCTAAAAATTGCATATCGAGATTTTGGTAAATGACCACGTTTTAAGGTTCTTAGAATCCATTTTTAACAATTTCACGATGATCTCTGTGTGTATCTGTGTGTGTATGTGTGGTTCCTCTTTACACTGTAATTCAAATACTATCGTTCAGAAAATTTTGAAATCTTGTATTTCTACCTAATATGGAAAGAAGCCATTAGATTTTGGTGTCAATCGGATAGCCGGAAATGGCAGTTTACTTGAAGCTCAAAATAGTTTTTCTTCAAAAAATATTTTTAAATGTTATTTTTTCGCAATTTGTTATTATAAAACTTAAAGATTATTTCATTTTCATTATTACATGTTTGCATTAATACTTTTTTATATATTTTATGAATAAATTTATAAAATAATATAAAAATTAAATCTCGGAGCTTATGCTTTAAACACAACTCCATGGTTACATAGTGCAGCTCAAATGTATGTAACTGACAGAAAATGTCACTGTCAAAAAAATAATCATTTCAAATTAATAACAGTAACGTTTTCAAAAGAAAATTGTAAATAGAGCATTAGTTACATGGAAAGGAACTTAATATACATAATTTCAAATTAATAATAATAACGTTTTAAAACGAAAATTGTAAATAGAACAATAGTTATATGGTAAGGAACTTAAGGTACGTAATTTCTAGTATTAGTAAATATGCAGGTATGTATTTAAATAAGAAAATAAATAAATATATTATCATGGCATATTACCCATTGCTGGGTGTGCTAATCTGCTTTGTATACATGGATTTCAGTAATGATGATGACATATTTGTATCGTGCGGTCGTTTACCATGCGTCACCTCACGGGTACTCATTTTTGGCGTGGAGAGTGCATCACAGGGGTAAGTTTTGTGCCATTTAAAATTCGAAATATTTGATAGTAGGAATTGAATCCGGTTTCCTAGATTCGCGACCAGACACTCAAGCACGCGGCCATGAGACCACATAATATATGTATTTAAATTAATAAAAATTAAATGGCGGGAGGTTTTGTGTTGGTCACATCAGATTTTTTCAGTTAGGTATTAGGTACTATATAAAATTGGAATTTTCGCACTTATTAAAACAGATTTTTCTTGAATACAGATATAGTTTTACGAAATCATGTTTAAATTTTATTAATACATACGAGTATATTGAGAAGCTGCTATAGTCGTTAATTTTTACCTCCCGCCATCCTTGGTAAGGTAGATATAGGGATCGTGCTAAAAATCGAATAGGTATATCGAGATTTTGGTAAAGAGCATGTTTTAAGGTCCCTTGAATCAGATTTTAACATTTTCACGATGATGTCTGTGGGTGTGTATGTGTGTGTGGATCCTGCTACACTCTTAAAATTTTGAAAGTGTATCCTTGCTTTACTTTAATATGGAAAGGTCCCATTAGTTTTTGGTGTAAACCAGATAACCGGAAATGGCACTTAATTGAAGCTCAAAACAGTTTCTCTTCAAAAAATACATTTAAATTACATTTTTCCCCGATTTATGTTATCATAAAAAATAAAGATTATTAAATTTTCTACAGATATGCATTAATACGTCTTCTATATACTTTATGAATAAATTTATGCTCTACATCTCCTTGGTTACATAGTTCAGATCTTAAATTTATGTAACTGACAGAAAAATGTCACTGTCTAGAAAGTAATCATTTCAAATTAATAATGGTAGTATTTTAAGTACAAAATATTAAAATACGAATTTATAAAATATCTAATCAATAAATTAATTTTCATATGTTTGTAATTGAAAAGAAATTAACGTCACTGTCACAAAATGAAATAACAGCAAAATTTTGGAGAAGAAAATACGGATAATTCATAATTAATTGGTATAATGGTTATATTATATCATGCAAAGGAACTTAATGCAGTTTGCCAGCATTAGTAATTATGTAAGTTAACAAAAATTAAATGGCGAGAGGTATTGTGCTGGCCACATCAGATATTTATATTTTATTATTCATCCTATTATGTTCACATTATGTGCATGTAATATCATTTGTATTTGAAAATTTCATATTATTGATTAAATTGATAAGGATGAAGGATATTTTTATATAAATATATACTTATTTTTTTCTTTCGCCGGAAGTGTGTGTTATCCCGGGGATAACCATAACTCTGACATAGGAATAAGAGAGACAGCAAGAGGGTCGGAATCTTTAAAGGCCTCTTCATGTTGACTTGAGCCACCTGGTGGACTGACATTCGCTATTAACTGCTGGTAAGTATAGAATCAGATCTGTTTTCAAATAACATGCATATTTACTAACTCCTCTTACATTTATTTATTGAGCATGTAACATTTTTTCTCTAAATAATATATTAAGATAAAGTTATATGTTGACACATTTATGGAACTATTTCCTTATAACTATTATTGGTAGAATTTCATTTTTCTATGCACCGTGATTGAAAAAATAGAAACAAATATTTATTATTCATTATTAATAAACCCATAGTTTAAAATATGAGTACAAAGTTGGAAGCGAACTTAAATAACATATTTTAATGTGAAAAGGTCTTAAATTGAACATCCGGTTTCATCAGAAAGGTTATTATCATTGATTTTTTTAAATAGATCGATACAAGTATCCATGCTAACATGTCCTACATGGGGTTCATGTGAACGATCGATCGGATTGAACAACCGTGAAAATTCTTCAGTTGCCAACAAGCAAGCCCTGGAAGAATTCCATTGCATCAAATTCGAAGAAACAAAAATTCTTGCAAGACCTACACACCTCAACAACAGGTAATAATAATAATAATCTCATCATTGTTTAGAACTTGGCTTCTAATATTAAATATGTTGTAATATGTTACCTTGGTTATACTTGTTGCTGTTTTGTTATTATTTATTTATGAATTGTTTTCCCTGAATTAAATAAATATACAGAATATAAACTACTCGTAAAAGGTTGTATTATTGTTAAATATAAGATATACAAAGTCGCTGAAAAGTTATCCCATTATAAGGTAATTTTAGTGGTGTAGTGTTTATTCAAAAAATGCATATAGGAAAAAATTTAAATTTCCAGTAAAATATTTTTACACGAAATAACTTATATAATAAGAAAATAGTAGAAATGGACCGTTTTTACATGCATTAAATAATTTAAATTCATGAAACCAAACTTTTTCAGTAACAAATATTTTTATCTGCAAAAATCAATGCCTGAATATTAAAAATTACAAAAAACATGGTTAAATATCACATAATTCTGTGGACCTTATTTGATAACAGACAATTGACAGGTGATATTTTTTTTTCGTTTTTGTAAACTAAGTTTGCATTGTGACCAATTAAAGGGCAGAATTTGTATCCCTATCGCAACCAACGCTGTTTTCTTAAGTATAGTATGAAATAATGGTAGATATATATTTTAGTTTAAACTTCTTTAGGACTCTTTTTACCTTCCGTCACCTCTAGGTAAGGAAGGTATTGTCTTTGGTCAAAAAATTCGGTGGTGAGTTTTCATTGAATAAGCACGTTTTAGGGTCTTTACAATACGATTTTACTATTTTTACGATGATGTCTGTATGTGTGTGTGTGTGTTCGTATGTGCGTGTGTGTGTGTGTGTGTGTATGTGTGTGTGTGTGTGTGTGTATGTGACCGCTTTTTCGTGGACGATATCTCCAATACTAGAGTTCCAAAAATTACAATTCTTGCGTATTCCTCTTCCTTACAACCATATGCAGACTTGATTAGATTTTGGTTATAATTGGTCAACCGAAAGTACCCTCATTTGAAGATTTTAACAGTTTTTCTTGAAAAACTCAGTTAAATGTTATTATAACTTAAAGAATATATTATTCTCTATACGATTTGATTGCATTTTATATTTCATATTCAACAGATATAGAGTTAAAGAATAATAAAGATAAAAAATTCGTATAAATTTCATAATTCAGCCAGATATGCTAACATAACCATGGAAACTGCTAATATATTCAGGTAATTCAAATTGACAGATGTCAGTATCAATAAAAAGCAAGTAATTGAATGAAAAAATAAGGGAAGTAATTCTAGTGTTAGAAGTTTTTAGATATAATAGAGACGATTACATTGGTTTGAACATGTCATGAGGAGAGATGAATAAATTAATAGAAGGTGGAAGAAACATAGGAAGACCAAATATAAGATGAAAAGACTGTATTGCAGAAGACTTGAGAGAAAAGGAACTGAATGAAGACGACACGCAAAACAAAAATTAGTGGAAGAAGAAAATAATAAATAGCGACCCCCTAACGAATGGGAAAACTAAAGAAGAAGAAGATGTCAGTGTCAAGTGCAATTTGCATAGTTTGTTAATGAAATAACTTTACTGGAAATATAGGATCTTTTGCAAATAAATTATGTATAGGGCGCGTGCAGTGACATGACTTTGCTGCCTTTGGCAAGCAGATATGGGAACCCGTATCAAAATGACAGCAATTAATTATGTCCATAACTGACAAGTGTCATAATTTTTCAATCAAAATTTCATGATTTTCTTATTTCATGTGATTTGTTTGTTATCAGGAGTATGGAATTCCGTTGCCGAGAAAGGGAATCATAAAATACCAAAAATTTAGAATCTTTTGCAAGAAAATTTATGTATGGAATTTGTACATAATACACAGGATTGACGGAAGGTATTGTGCTGGCCACATCAGATTTTTTTCAAATATTCTGACAGATAAAATATTTAACATTAATAAGAAATTTAATAAATATAATTAATTTATAGAACCAAAATATTACATATTTTACAATGTAGTATTTAGTGTCATTTGATGCATAATTTTTTATAACAATCATTATTGTCATATAAGGGGGGGGGGACAACAGTTTACAGAAGACTGATTTACCATATTAATCTCCTACACCTTGAAAATAAACACCCGGTATATAGGTACTTGCAAGAAGCATATACACATAAAAACAAGGTCTTCCGTTTGAAATTTTATTTTGTAGATATAATTAGGTACAGCATTTCAGCATTTATAATGAAATATAAAACATCCAGATATTTCATTTACCCTACCTAAATGATTATTATATTATTAACTAAAGTTAGGAATGATTTATATTATGTTAAAAGAGTCTCAAACCCTTACAAACATATATTTAGATATAGAGGGAGACTAACTTGGTACCACAGAGCCAGACTATACAGAATTGCGTATTTTACGTTTAATATGTTGCCACATATTTTTACCTCCCGCTACCCTTGGTAAGGGAGGTATAGGAATCGTGCTAAAAATCGCATATCGAGATTTTGGTAAATGACCACGTTTTAAAGTCCATAGAATCCAATTTTAACATTTTCACGATGATGCCTGTGTGATCATTCAGAAAGTTTTGAAACCATGTATTTCTACCTCTAATATGGAAAGAAGCCATTAGATTTTGGTGGCAATCGGATAACCGGAAATGGCAGTTTACTTGAAGCTCAAGATAGTTTTTCTTCAAAAAATACCTTTAAATATATTTTGCAATTTGTTATTATAAAAATGAAAGATTATTCCATTTTCTACAGATTTGCTTTAATACTTTTTCTATATATTTTATAGATAAATTTATAAAATAATATAAAAATTATATCTCGGAGCTTATGCTTTAACTACATCTCAATGGTTACATAGTTCAGCTCAATTGTATGTAACTGACAGATAAATGTCACTGTCAAAAAAATAATTATTTCAAATTTATAATAGTAACATTTTAAAAGGAAAATTGTAAATAGAACAATAGTTTTATGGCCGTGTGCCTGAGTGTCTGGTCGCGAATCTGGGGACCCGGATTCGATCCCGACCGACGCCAAAAATTACATTGCATTTTAATGGCACAAAATTGACCCCTGTGGCGCACTCTCCACGCCAGCAATGAGTGCCCGTGAGGTGACGCCTGGTCACGGTACAAATATTCCATCATTACCGATATCTGTGTACGAAGCAGATTGGCACACCCAGCAATGGGTAATATGCCGTGATGAAATATTTATTTTATTTATTTATTTTATTTCTAGCATTAGTAAATATGCAGGTATGTATTTAAATAAAGAAACAAATAAATATATTATCCATTGCTGGGTGTGCTAATCTGATTAGTTCACACATTTCGGTAATGACCATGACATATTTGTATTGTGCGGACGATTACCACATGGGTTAATTTTATTGCAATTAAAATTAGAATTATTTGACGTTGATCGGGATCGAATCGGATTCCCCAGATTCGCGACCAGGCACGCGGCAACGAGACCCCATAAGTAAATGGCAGGAGGTATTGTGTTGGTCACATCAGATTTTTTTTAGCTTTAATACGTCTTTGTCGTTTTTGTGTTCTACACTAACTTTAAGTAGGGATCCAAAAAGCCTAAATAAAAATTATTTAAAAAATCCGTTGTTGCGTAATTACGGGAGAAGAGAAAAATTAAAAAGGAAAACAAATCTCTTTTACTGGAAAACTTCTTTTCTTGACTTAACATAGTCTGGTCCTTGTACAATTACAAACGTGCGCCCTTATATTTAATGTTTCGTGCTTTATCATTTGGTTTTTCACAATGTGACGCGACCGAAATCAGACAATCCTATATAAACAAAGAATTATATGTGATTTAAAAGCTTTAAATCAGTGTGTAAATATTGAATATATTTTAAATTGTATACCCAATACATTTATATACAATATTTATATGAATTTTGGGATATTTTTAAAATAATTAATAGATATATGAAAATGGCAATATTATCCGATCCAATAGATAAAAATTCATATACATTTTTGGAGTATTTGGAATGATTAAATTTTTAAAAAGAATTTGAGATGATTTTTTTTGCGTATATATCTTTGGATATTCGTCATATTTTTTTCGATTTTTACCTCTCGCTAAGAGAGGTATTGGAATCATGCTAACAATCGCATATCGAGATTTTAGTGAGTAAGCACGTTTTAAGGTCCCTAAAATCCGATAATAACATTTTTACGATGATGTCTGTGTGTGTGTGTGTGAAAGAGAGAGATGTACGATTTCTCAAATTCTATTAGACTAAAGAGCTGTGTAACTACGGATTCCTCAATCTAACAGTAATGGAAAGCGTTATGTTATTACAAATATTAAAAACCAAAATTCTCTATCCGATACATTTAAAAAATTGATTATACCTTCTATAGATTTAAAGATATAGATATATAATCTATAAAATAATCTGTTGTAGTAATCTCGAACATTTAGAAGAAATGGAGAAACTTGCTCATAGAATGAATTTAAAATTATAAAAAATACGTAAATATAAAGATTAGGTGTAATTAGAATTTTTTGTGTGTACAAGAAACGTTAAATATAATACTTATATATACCACAATGGAAAGGGCGCGAGAGGTATTGTGATGGCCACAACAGATTTTTATTATTTTATTGATGTAAAATGGAATGAAAATGATAACAATAACATTATAATTTTCTCTAAAACTAAAAATAACATTGTTTATTTAATTCATCACTTTTTGTTCCATATTTATAGAAGCAAATAAAGTTAAGCCTTTACAAATTTCTAGACCAATCAGAAAGAAGCATCTCAAGATATGCTGTAAAAGCGGTGTGTATCTTTAGGCCCCGCCTACTTGCTTCCTGATTGTTAACATTCTTAGTCATGCCTAAGTAGACACTTAGCAGCATCTTCAGTGGATATTTTTCAACATAGTTTTTGTTTCGTTTTTTTAAAATATTTTTAAAGTGGAGTGTTGTATTGTAATAAGTGTTAGTGATTATTCACAAGTTATTGGTGACAAAAAATAGAGGTAAGTGA
Organism: Harpalus rufipes; assembly: GCA_951394225.1. NCBI lineage: Eukaryota > Metazoa > Arthropoda > Insecta > Coleoptera > Carabidae > Harpalus > Harpalus rufipes. Next base: position 37,990,179 of record OX596281.1, read on the forward strand.
AGATAAAAAATAATTATTTTTAGTTTTTAAAATATATTTTTTTTAAATAAAAATTTGATAACATGATGTCCCAAATACTTGTTGAGCATGGGAATCTTAAAAACTATATGAAATAATAAAGTCTATTAAGTCTGTTTGACATATGGTCAAAAATTGTTAACAAATAATTATGAACATAATTATTATAACATACACAACCGTAAAAGCGCTTAAATAGGCTTTACGTTTAATTCGTTTATAATAATTCTGTTTTCTGTTCATAATTATTTGTTACCAAATTTAGTATCTAACAGGCTGAAAATTAAACAAAAGTTCTGGCATAAGATCATCATTTTAATCATGTATTTGTTTTTCCGGAAAAATGCGTAGACTAGATATTGGTAAATAAGTAAATTTTTCTAATTTTGATTTTGCAACTAACTTCAATGTATGAAACGAATGTTGCACTTTTATCACCCTAATATCTAAATCCTAAATTTATATGCCCTAAATGACGTCATTATTTGCGATTTTTGGAATTAGATTTCAGGGTTTTGTAGGAGCACAATATGCCTTGAAGTTGACGCGCACTAATTAGACAAAACATGTTCGTTGCTATAATTTGTAGAGATGCGCTGAATATTCGGCTATAATTCGGTATTCGGCATAATCGGCCACTTTTTGTTTATTCGGATTCGGGATTATGATTATAAAACAAATAAAACAATCAATTGTATATACATCACTATCACTATTTGATCATTTTTATTAATATTATTGTCATTTGCAGTCACATTTCTATTTTTCGTCACTGAAATCATATTAAAATTATTGCCTATTTGAATGTTATGTCAAAATCACATATAAAAATTGTACGTGTTGTAAGTGAATAACTCCGAAATAAGTGATTAATTCCAATAAAAGCCTGTTAGTGAATTAGGCAATCATCAACATAAACTAAACAAAACTTTTGAAAATAGAATATCTCTGTCACAGATTTATCACTTCTTATCAATTTATGTATTAACTCTTGTTTTTATCAACTCTCAAAATTTGCTGGCTCAAAGAAATGTCATACTTTGATATCGTCATAATTTTTATCTTAGATGACGGTCGTTTTAAACAATTTTTGTCTTATGTGTAATAATCATTTTAGATTCATCCTGAAATACTAATTTTATTGTTTATCCTTATTTATCCATATTTTTTTTCCTTATATTTTCCTATTTATTTTTGTTCTTTTTAAATTTATTTTATAGAATTAATATTTTATAATAATTTACAAATTTTATTATTTCTTCTTTTTTGAAAGTTTATAAATTTTCATTTATTTTCCACAATTTATACTTATACAAATTTTAATTAGTTAGTGGTTATGTTCATTTACTTTTTAAACAAACATTTCCATGCTAAATTTTGTTCATATATCAGTAATTTTCGATGTACATAGTATGTACATTTAATCTGAAATATTTTTTTCAATATACTATCATTAATTTACATCAATCGCTTATATTCTTGAATGTAAATCTATTTTAATGATAATTTTAGTTTATTTATTTATACTACAAATTGCAGAAATGTTTTGAAACTTTTTCTGCCAAGCCTTCATATTATTCTTTTATAAAAGAGTTTCCGCGTTTACCATCTTTCTTTCTTTAGTTTTTGTGCGATTTTTTTTTTTCATATCTCTCAAAATCTGAACAAAACTACTACTGTTTCAATTCCATTTTAATTTTTTTCTTTTACATTTAAATTTCTTCTATTCCTTTTTTCTTTATTCCTTATTTCTCCATCCTCTTAATGCCACGGCGACGTCACCAACGTCCTGCAAGTCCAGATCTTCCTGACACCTCCGACACCGCTCGAGCACCAGCACGAAATGCAGCAAATGCTCGCGAACGTGCTCGAATGAGAGTGCTGTCCAGAGCTTTCTGCAGGCTAAAGACGACGTTACCCTGGGTGCCCAGAGACACAAAACTTTCCAAATTGGACACCCTGAGGTTGGCTACCAGTTACATTGCACACCTAAGGGCTGTGCTTACGGACGGAGTGACTGATAGACATCCTGTTACACTGGTAAGCGATGAAGAATGAATTTGTAAACCACTCGTAGTTGAAGTTCATAAATATATATGGTTCATGTATTCAAAATTCGAAGAATGGAATTTCTAATTGTCATCTTTTTGTTTGTCATTTTAATGGTTAAAATTACATTCTTTTTCACACTAATGCGATAACAACCTATAATATGAAAATTCATTCTTACAAATATTGAATGTAAATGAAATTAGAAAAAATTGTATATTCGTTGAAAATCGTATTTTTCGCACATAACGTGTTGCCGAACTTACTTCATTCGTTTATTACTCGTTCTTATTAATATACTTTATAGGTAATATGTAGTTATTTTTGTAACAAGTGCAGGAAATATGCAATTATTTTCAGAATCAAGTTTTCCGTATGTCACATGTGTTACAAACAATATTTTTTCATCCACGAAAATAAATAATAAAGTTTTGAAATGTCATTTACTATTTGGGCGGCTGCTATGCAGGGTCTTTTTAAATAATCATATCAGGACAGCAAAAAAATTATGTTTAAATTATTTTTTACATTAGCACTACTCTGGATTTCGGATATAAATAAAAACCATTTATGAATGTGTCAAAGACAACTATGACGTCGATATAAATATAATTTACCTATCGTAATACTAGTTGGTTAAAAATAATTTTGAGAACTTAATAGAATCATAATAAACAAATTATCTATAGTTGATTTTTTGAAAGAAAAGTAGCTAATACATATTTCTTCATATCTCACTAAAATCTTCATTTTAATTTGTTTTCAAATAATACGTAACGTAAGGTTTATTGTATTAGTTATTATAGGAAATTTAAATAAATAAATTATAGAACAGCGTGAATAAAACAAGGAAATTTTATTTCCCCCCTTTATCATATATTAGACGTTTCTTTTAGAAACGTATATGAATCCAGTGGTACAAAAAATGTAATTACATATTTTATTTCGAAAATATTTTTTTACCTCTCGCTAAGAGAGGTATTGGATTCATGCTAAAAATCGCATATCCAGATGTGATCCAGGCATGTTTTAAGGTTTCTAGAATCCGATTATAACATTTTTACGATGATGTCCGTGTGTGTGTGTGTGGTGTGTGTGCTGTGCATATGGATGTTGGAAGTACGGTTTCTCAAATACTATAAGACTTGGGACTAGTGGTGGGAACCGGTTCCACTACGGTTCGATTCCGGTTCCAAAATTACCAGGGTACCCGGTTTTGAATGTGTAATTGCCCGGATCTTGGTTCCGAGTCCGAAACTACCTAAGTTATCGGTTCTCAGTTCTGCAATCGAATCTCATCGTTTCTGGAATCGAATCTCATCGGTTCTCGGTTCTAGAATCGAATCTCATCGGTTTTCGGTTTTGAAACCGAACTCATCGGTTCTCGGTTCTGGAATCCATACTCATCGATTCTCAGTTCTGGAATCGAATCTCATCGATTCTCGGTTCTGGAATCGAATCTCATCGGTTCTCGGTCTAGAATCGAATCTCATCGATTCTCAGTTCTGGAATCGAATCTCATCGGTTCTCGGGTCTGGAATCGAATCTCATCGGTTCTCGGTCTAGAATCGAATCTCATCGATTCTCAGTTCTGGAATCGATTCTCATCGGTTCTCGGTTCTAGAATCGAATCTCATCGGTTTTCAGTTTTGAAACCGAAACTCATCGGTTCTCGGTTCTGGAAACCAAACTCATCGATTCTCAGTTCTGGAAACGAATCTCTCGAATCTCATCGGTTCCTCGGTTCTGGAATCGAATCTCATCGGTTTTCGGTTCTAGAATCGAATCTCATCGATTCTCGGTTTTGGAATCGAAACTCATCGGTTCTCGGTTCTGGAATCGAAACTCAATAGTTCTCGGTTCTGGGACCGAAACAGATCGAATTTTCATTGTGGAACCGATACTAATCTGTTTTTGGTTCTGGGACCGAAACAGGGTGAACTCTGATTATGAAACTGATAATATATGAATATCGATCTCGGGAACTTTTCAGATCTTCATTATTACAATTCTGACTTAGATTTAGGTACCTATTATGAATCAAAATGTTATTATTATTATGAATAACAAGTTCATTATTTTGGATGATAATTTTTACAATTAATGAAGTAGAAACAAAAGAGGTATAATAGTTTGAGAACATTGGTATCAGATATTCTGGGGAACTGATACTGCAATTCTCTTAGAAACATGCAAAAGCAAGTACACTTTCCCCGTCTGCCCGACTAAATGCCTTTGTTTCAATTGTATAATCTACCTGTAATTGGGATATGATATCCTGTAGGTCAGATTTATAATAAATAAATAAATTTCTATAGGATTTGTTGTTTGTAGCGCCCCTTTCGGTTTAATTTAATCTTAAAGTTCAGTTCAATTGGATATTATAAACTCCTAGTATTTGGGAAATCTCAATGGGCAACATTTTAAAAATGTTGATAAGAATATTAGTACTTGTACTTATTGCAAAGTGACAACAAAGTATAAATAAAGTATAAGTAATATATGTAGGTAAGTGAAATTCTTTGAAATATCTATTGCTTTGTCCTCGATGCCTTCAATTTTAGAGCCACTATTGTCATTATATAGGTACTATTAGGTCAAAACCAAAACATAACTCACGGTGAAGCTATTGAAATAAACCATATTGAATGAAAATTGTAAATACAATACGAAACTCAAAGTGTAATCTGCAATTATTTACTACATTATGCGATTACATTTTCTAAACAATTTTTAGCATCCTTTTGCTTTATGTATAATAATAATTACACATAACTATTTTCAATTAAATACATGTAAACAGAAATTAATATCATTCAATAATATTCCTCCAATAAAACAGAAAAACTGTTTATTTCTCAAGAATAGCGGAGCTAATTTAAAATCATAATTGAATATTCTAATCGATTCCATAACCCGGATCCGATTCCATTCCACTACCCAGAACCGAAACCAAAGATCGGTTCCACTACCCAGACTCGGAACCGAAGATAGGTTCTACTACCCGAGTATCCGGGTACCCAGATAGTTATGGAACCACGTACCCGGTTCCAATTTTTTTCGGTTCTTGACAGCACTACTTGGGACATATTTAACTACGGATTCCTCAATCTAACACAAATGGATAACCGGAAGTGATGGTTTCTTGAAAAAAAATCTTCTAAATATTACTTTTTGAAAATTTGTTATTACGAATAATAAAGATAAATTCTCAATCTAATATACATTGAGATATGATATATAATAATAGGTATAGAATAATCTGTTGTAATCTCGCTGCCCAAACAACTCCATAGAAGACAGTTGAGATATTTAAATGTTTGTAATTGGCAGATAATGCAAAATGTCAGTGTCAAAACTCAACAGTTTTACTGACTTTACGAAAACTTTTTCTGGGAAGTGCATTTAATAGATATTTCTTATTTTATCATTCATTAAATATTTAAAATTATAGGTATATTAATATTACATATATCCTTAAGAAATACCCACTAATACCGACAATGAATTTAAAGAATTTTGAACATATTAGAAGAGTAGAACAAAATTTCTCATAGAACGCAAGAAGAGATACAATTTTAATTATTTGTGGGTACAAGAAATATTAAATTCGTTACTTGTATAACATAAAATGGAAATAGCGAGAGGTTTTGTGCTGGATAAGTTGGAAAACATTATATATTATTATTATAATTATTACGAGTATTAAAACGTACAATCCTCAACAAAAAGTTTTGTTAGTCATGATGAGTTTGTTACAAGTGTAACAACTACTGTACGGGACAAAATATAAAAAATGGTGACAATTATTTATGGGACATAGAGAATAATTGAACATTTTGACTAAATAGGTTTTTGAGCAAATAGTTTAGTTTTCCATGTAGATTTGACACGTTACGATTTCGTTTCTAATTAATAAATTGCTAACAGATCTTTACATTTCAAATGATTTTAAATAGATAGAGAAAAGATCATATAATCGAATTAAATAAAAAGAACTGCAAATTAAAATATGAAACATTTTTTGTATGTAAACGTAATAACCTATTTCAATAATAGTTCATATACTCGTACTTCTTTTAACCCTATTATTTTTGGATCAAGTATTTTCTATTTTTGTACATAAATTAATTATTAGTCTACCTCAAATCTTTTCATTTCTGTCAACACACTGCATTTAGCACATTTTATCATGGTGTTGTGTTTCTGAATGTCGGGTTATTAGTCCCCAATGTCGACACATAATTACAGCGCCCTAGCGTACAGCGGCGCCGGTCGTCCTCGACGTCTGCACGCGGACATAGTCCACCTGGTGCTCCAGAATAAACTCTTCACTGTTTGCACAATGAATGACGGAAAAATTTGCAATGAATGAATGGATTTGTTATGAGCTTATAAGAACATTATTATTAATGTTATCTGAAATAAAATACGAATATTTATGGTAATAGTAATTTCACATTCATATAAGTTTTGCAGTACGAGTATAATAAATTATTTTTTCTGCAATCGTCAGGGAAACAATTGTTCTTAAACTCAAAATGAGTGTAGGAAAGAGCTAATTCCAGTATTAGTGTGGGACATAATTAAACTATGTTTTGTGTTTTGTTGTCATGATCATAATCGATTAAAAGTATCATGCGCCACCCAAGTACGAAGTGGATGATGTAAAAACTTAGAATTTCTTAGAAAACATTAAGAAACTTCACGCAACAGTCGGTTTTTGGAAAGTTGAATTAGTTTCAGAATCACCAATTTCCCGCACTTGTTGCAAATGTTGATTTACTTATATAAAATCCAAAATATACTAATAAATCTTTGAATATTTTAAATTGAATAATATTTCGCATATTTTGGTGCTAAAATTTACTCGGTTTCGTTTCAAAATCAAAATATTTTAAATAATAAGGACACAATTAAGCATTTCCAATTATTTAAAGTTATAACTATAGTATGTTTCCCGTTAGAAAATAGTATATGGTGCTAGAGAGCCCACCGTTTTTATATGCATTGAATAATAGTTATTTATTATACAAAGATGATAATGAGATACTTTATCGACAAGCGGAAGATGTTAATAAAGACTCTTTAACGTCATGTACAATATAATATATTATTTTATTTTTTACCTGATGTTTTCAATACAAAAATGTCAAACCGCAACTTTGTTCCTAAACATACTATCACTAACTTTACGAGGGTTTGTCAGAATTATAAATTACAACTTTTCTTTACATTATGCATTAATATTATTTTTATAAAGTGTACCTAGATAAAAATTCAAAATGTAGATAAAAAGTCAAAGTGTAGATAAAAAAATACTTTATTTACTGAATTACTTTATCTACTGTTTATGTTAAATTTTTACTTTATCAACAAAAAATGAACGCATAAAGCCTACTATTAACATCAGGTATAAGATAAATAATTTAAATTCGCGTAATTCAACTTTTTACTTATACTAAATATATTTGTGATAATGTATAATATCTGAATATTAAAAATTACAATTTAACATGGTTAAATATTGACTTAATTCTATTGATTTTATTTTTTTGACAAAAGATAGCTGACAGGTGATATTTTGTTATAGTCGCCGTCAAAAAGAATTGACTGATGCTCAACTTTTTCCCTTCTTCACAGTCTGTTCCTTCCCCAGAGGTTTTGCCCCTTCTTCATAACTTAGCATTTTCAACATTACCATTGAATTGGAAACAGTGCAGAAATCCCCAGTCCATACTTATTTGACGGCAACTATAGCTTTTGTAAACTACTTAAACTAATTGAGTATTCAGACCAATCAAAGGGCAGAATTTATTTTCTTATTAAAACCAACGCTATTTTCTTACGTGAAACGCACTACCATATGAAACCAAAATATTTTTACTGTTTAAAATTGCAAAATCTTCAAATATGAGTGTTTGTGAAATTTGTGTAATTCGATTTAGTTAAGTCGTGGAATGTAACTTAAATATTTATGCTGAAGTAGTTATTTCCGAAATTGCCTGACAGCTGGAACCATTTGCTAACGTTAGCATTTAGTCGCTCTCATTGTTAAACATGATACATTGTTTATTTTGGTAGGAGCACACGAGCTACACTTAGATGCGCTTAAATATAAACCTACAAAAAACAAAAGTTGTTATAAGTTTATTCCATTTTCATTTATATTCTTTATATTATCATTTATATAAAATATATAAATATTTTGCCAGCACGCACACCGTTAAAAATACAGCTTTATTTCTTTCAAAAATGAATTCCCGAGAATGAACTCTAGTTACGAGGCTAAACCCATAATATTTCGGCTGGTTTAACAAACAAATTATGAGAAATTTCTACACATTCTTTCGACTATACATAGTTTCACGTAAAAAAATAGTACATGGCATTGGAGAGCCGATCTTTTTTACATGCATTAAAAAATAACTTAAATTTGTGAAACCAAACTTGGTCAATAATAAATATTTTTATCTGTAAAAATGTACAAAACCTACAACAAAACATGGTTAAACATTACTTAATTCTGTTGATTTTATTTGATAACTGACAACTGACAGGTAATATTTTTTCGATTTTGTAAGCTAGGTTTGTATTCTAATCAATCAAAGGGCAGAATTCATATTCCTATCTAACCCAAAGCTATTTTCTTACGTGAAATGAAGTATAGTTTAAAATATAGATTTTAAACTTAAAAAACGGAATATCTTATTCAAGTAGTCCGCCATTTAATATTGGGTTACAATGGTTACAGTGCCTTTATTAGTAATACCAGCTTTAATTCTATTAGACATTGTATCCCTAAGCCCTGCAAATTTTTCTGGTAGTATTGTCTAATATGTTTTGCAAGATAAGGTTTTACTGCACGCACTACATATTTAGGAAGTTGTTTTCATTATACTGTAACGTTTTTATTTATATGGGTGAAGTGTAAAACACAGATAAATATTATTAACTAAAAGAATACGTTTATTAAACGATAAATAATTAAGGATTAAATATTAATTGATAATAAAAACAACTAACACTATGATTAAATAATTATAAACACTAAGAATATTATTAAATGCTTAAACACTACGATTATTTATCTATACAATATTTATATCACTACACTTATTTATATAACTACATTTATTTATGTTAACAACTGGTAAACTGTATATTTATATCACCAAGTTCATTGATCGTTGCTTATGTATATCAGACTGTGTTCGCTGGCTTTGGCGACGGGTTATATACCTGGCGACTTTAGTTCTAGAACCTCCTGGAGAACTTCTAGAGGTAAACAGCATGGACAATAGATTATGTCACCGCGACAAGTTAGAACACGTCCGTGTCGGGCGCGACTCAGTGGCGCCTGCTAAGGCGCGGCGGCGGCGAGGGCTACGCTACAATACCAAAAGGAAAGAGTCTCGGTCGAAGCTAAGTCTGGACTAGAAGATAATCCTTAAAATTCTGGTCAACCTATTATCATCCGCAGTTTTTTTTGTTTTAAGTCTATATTTAAATTAGGCGGAAGAATTTTGTAAAAATTTCTAACCATTTGTGTAGGTTTTATAATTTGTTGAAAATATAAACTGGCTGAACTATTATGAGTTTGGGTTCGTATTTACAAGGATCAATAAAAATCAAATATCTTGTTACTAATTGGACCTCTAGCATGGTTTACAAGCGATCTCTTATTGTACGAGTACGAGTACGCTTTAATTTTTGGCCTCGGTAACGGTACGCGACAACTAGGCGACGGTCAACTGTACGAGTCATAAAGGGCCAAATTGGAATAGAAATTTTAAAAAAATTGTATGCCTAGCAGGTATACAATTTCGCAGATTTTTTACATGCACAATAATTATAATGATGCTCTTAACCTAACCTATCGCAAAATTTTGTAATTTTACACATCTATAATTGTATCAATGTCAGGCACCATTTGACTATAGTCAAAAAATGACTGTCGGATCTAGCAATAAAATTATAAATAACGTAATTATGACAATGCGGCACATAACTGTCACTGCATTGCTTTAACATTGAGTGCCAACGTGCCATTAATTGTGCCGCTCTACTGAAATTTATGAAATTTGGCATGTTTTTGGTGAATAATTTGCGTCGTGAACTAAAAAAAATTGTGTGGTTTTGAAGACAAAATGATTGGTATAAAAATTCACAGCTGTCATAATTGAAATGCATTTTTAAAGAAATGGGTCAAGCAGAAGCGTCCTCGTCGCGATCCTGAAAGAAACACCAGAAGATATTTTTTTATATTATATATTAAAAATTGAAACGAAGACATGCATTCATCGGATTCCCTGCCTACTTTTGGAACTGCAGTTTTTATTCCCACATAAAATTATTTCAAAGAAAAATAGCATTTATGTTAAAGATACTGCAAGATTATTTTACTGTACAGAGCAGGCAGGGAATCTATTCAATGCATGTCCCCATTTCAATAGAGCGGCACATTTAATGGCAAGTTGACATTCAATGTAAAAGCAAGCAGTGACTATTATGTGCCGCATTGTCAAAATTACTATATTTATAAGTTTATTGCTGGACCCGAAACAATCAATTTTTCTGACTATCACTTAATTGGCTTAATGGCAATCGCCCAATCGTCGTCCATGTGTCAATGTATTTCTATTTGTTCGCGTTTTTGTTTTAATTTCAAGGCTAAGGTTAACATTATTATATTGTAATTTTCAAAAATTTCGTTTCTAATTTCCAACACGAAATGATATGCAAGATTTTTTTCTAAAATAATTTGGAAGCAGCGCGTAAGGAGAAACTGTTTTCCCATGTTAAATGCTACGGATTTCGTGCGTCCTTCGGTATGCTATTTGAGATTTGAAAATAATTTTTAGATTGAATGCGCTCAAATTCAAAACAAATAACATTTTGAAATAAGTTAATTCATCGCAAATATAATTTGTATGAACATAACATAACTTTATATTTCAGACATGGCCCTTTACTTTTCAACAATCCGGTTCAACATTAAATTCTAACTATGACTCTGGTGGTTGCTGGATGAATTCTAGTCGAGATTCTGAAGAAGATGAAGATTACCAAAGTAGTGCAATTAATGTTCCAACTCAAAATGTATCTAATGGACAAGGAGTAATTAGAGAATATACGCCGTACTATCAGCAATACACAGATTCTTTAATGCATATTGGATGAAAACATTATTGAATATCCAGTTCCGCTTGATTTATTTGTGGAATAAACAGAACTAATATAATGAAAAGTTTATTTTGAGTTCTGATGATGAGAACATGTGTGTTTTTCTTTCACTTTAAAATGACAACCGACAAATGTATCAAATATCACGATTATAAACAAAAAATTGGGTAGATCTCAAAAAGTATTTGTTTTCAATGAAATTGAGAATGTTGTATTCATAAATACTGTTTGGGATCTACAACATTTTTTTAGCGCAATCATATTGTGGATATTTTTTTGTATTTGACTATAATAAATCAATGGCCTACCTACCTAAAGAAAACTGTCCTCACCTCAGAAACGAATAAAACTTATTGCAACCTATTTATTTTCAAATCCAATCAAATCAACAGGACAAATATTCAAAAGTAGCACTCTGACCATAATGACCTTCAAGAGGGACATTTTCAAAGAGACGAATTTTGACACAGGGCCGTATTTACAATAAGGCAAACTCGGCAAGTGCGGAGGGCCTGAAAGATTTACTGGCTCCAATTTTTAAATAATATACTGTAAAAGTATACTCATCATACGAGTACGAGTGTCGTATACCTACAGTGTGTTGACTGTGACCGGCACAGCCGAACATAGACTTTAACATGTAAAATCAAACTTTCATAATTTCCTGCTTCCCTAATTATTATTTTTGGTAAAAAAGCATAAAATTCTGCATCTGAATAAATAAACAAAATTAATTTTGTGTGTCTTGTAAAAGGTAAAAATTAGATACGAAAATTTCTAAAAATCACCCCAAAAATAACTATAGCCATGGAATTGAAACAAAAAGTTAACAAATGTTAACGATTTATCTATCTAGCTAGGTTAATTTATTTTTATTATTATTTGTAATTTCTGCTCAAGCGAACAAATATCAATTTAAATTAACAGATAATTGTTAACTGGAACAAAATTAGAAATAATATCTTATAAAAATAAATTACCCTAACATGATAGATAAACTGTTAGATATCTGTTATTTATTTTGTCTCAATTCCATGGCTGTTGCTAGTTTTGAAGTGATTTTCGACATATTCATAACTAATTTCTCCCGTTACAAGGCATACAAAATTAATTTTGCTTATTGATTTATGCTCTACAAATTTTATTTGAAGCTTTTTTACCTACAATAACTAGGGAAGCAAGAAATTAGGAGAGTCTGATTTTACAATGTTCGGCTGTACCGCTCACCATCCTGTAGGACTTTAACACCTAAAATCATAACTTCTTAATTTTCTGCCTCCCTAATTATTTTAGATAAAAAAAGCTTCAAATAAATATTGTAGAGTATAAAATTCTGCATCAGAATCAATTAACAAAATTAATTTTGCTTGCTTTTTATAAGGGCAGAAATTAGGTATGAAAATATCGAAAATCATCCTAAAAATAGTGATAGCCATGGAATTAATACTAAAAATTAACAAATGCTAGTCATTTATCTCTCAGGACAGGGGAGGGGGCGATTATTAAATTTGCGTAAGGTCCAGAACACTTAAATGCGGCACTATTTTGACGTATATTTAATGGGTAAAATAGTTAAAAGTGACGTTTTGCTATTCTAAACATAACCTAATCTCACGTTCCCAAAACTCGGGCTAGGACAGATTTATTTTAGCTATTTTTATTCTTAATTTGATGCAACATTGGTTTTATTCAATTTAGAGATGAGGTCAGTTTCCAAAAGGTTTTGAATTTTAAATTTACAAACACTCAAACAATACATTGTACAATAAAGCAATAAAATATGTAGTACGCATTTCTGAAACAAATATATACAACGCCCAGCCAACGATTATGTGATCCCGTTTTCAACACTTGTTTCATATGTAAATTTTAGATTTCAAAAATAACAATAATTATCTGCACCGTTGAAGGATAGTTGAAGACACTTACATTGGCCGAATACACTCAGCATAAGCGTATCTACAAAATTTTCAAGGGTGAGTTTAAGATTTAAGGCGAGGGAGGGGGTTTGCTTGTTCAAGAATTAGATTCAGGAAAGTATAATAATTATATCCCCTATAAAAAAAATCTGTTGTGGCCAGCACAATACCTCTCGCGACTTCCTTTTTTTGGTTATATAAGTATAGGGCGCGAACAGTAATGTTACATTTTTGGGCTTGACAAGCAGATGTGTGGGCCCGTTTCAGAATGATAATTAGTAATTATGTACATAGATGTCAAATGTTAGAATTTTTCATTAAAAATTTCAAGATTTTCTAAATTTACGTAGTTAATTTATCACCGGGAGTTTAAAATTTACTTGTATGCCTTAGATATTTAACATTTAATTCTGCTCCACATGGAATTGGAAAATCACTAAGTTTAGAATGAGAAATTATGATATTTGACATCTATATACATAATTACTAGCTATCATTCTGACATGGGCCCCCATATCTGCTTGTCAAGGCCAACAAAATCATATGACTGCTCGCGCCCTATTGTATTTAACATTTCTTGTATACCTACACTCTACACCAAAAATTCTACTTACGCATATATCTATTCCATATATATTTAGATTGTTTAATTTTTGATGAAGATATTTTGTCCTCTTCTAATTTTTCGAAATGTTTCCAATTCTATTAATACATTAAGAAATAATATAATGTATGTACTTCCCAGAAAAAGTCTTCAGTAATGTCTTCGGATTTCTGACACTGACATTATCTGTCAGTTACAAACAAATTAAATTTTCAACTATTTTCCATGGCCATTCTTTCGGCTGTAAAATTTATTATAACAGATTATTTTACATACTATATTTCTTCTATCTCTAAATCTATAGAATATATTGTAAAATATTTAAATGTATCAGAAAGAGAATTTATTTTTCTTTAATATTATCAAGAAAAAATTTCAAAAAATATTATTTAAAAGATTTTTTTTCAAGAATCTTCTACTTCCGGTTGTCCAATTGTTACCAAAACCTTTTCAGATCTTCCCATGAATGTCCGATTGGGAAATACGTAGTTAAACAAATTTAAAGTCTTATAGTTTTTGAGTAATCGTCCTTCCAACATCCTACATACATACACACACACATACATCCACACACACACACACACACACAGACATCATCGTAAAAATGTTAAAATCGGATTGTAGGGACCTTAAAACGTGCTTATTCAAAAATATAATGCGAACGAAAAAAATTACAACAAATAAATTACATGTTTTCCTTCTTTATGTCAATTACATGTTAAATATTTTTTTTATGGGAAAGAGATAGATTTAACCATAAAGAACCACCCCCTTCTGAATACGCTCTTGAGATCCACGCGAGCCCGCCATCAGTAAAAATATGATAACAAAATAATGATTGTGTAAAAGAACACAACTTTTTTATACGATCATCTGTCTAAATACTTATGTTTATGAATAAATTTATAACCGTATATAAGGAATTAAATATAAATAAAAATTAAGTTAAAAGTTGAAATAATTAACATTTTTGTTACAGTCAAAAATCATTTATTTATGATATCGGAACGGAAGTAGATACGATTTAGCCTAATATGTATGTATATTATTATTTATTTGAATGAAAATTGGGAAATAATCAAACACGCAGTCTGTGTAAAATTATTTATTTCCTGGCCTACGTTTCGACTTTGACTAAAGTCTTCATCAGGGCTAGAAATTGTCAATTATAGATGGTAACATGGGGAACCCCCATACGACCCATGGGTATAACAAGTTGTAATTAAATATATCTGCATATATCAAGTCAATATTATTAGTTGGAACGTTGGAAAAAAATAAAAAACTTTTTTAATAATTATTAACTTTCAAAAAAAGTTTTTTTTTTTTAAAACGTGTAACTTAACAATGTGAGAATGATTTATTTGCTTTATTGTACTTGTGTTGTATTAAAAATGTCATTTTATTATAAATTTCAGTAGAAGATATTTATAATTAAATATTGGTACTTAAAATAACAAGAAATTTATAAATATAGTGAAGACAAGAAACCAGGCAATGCACGTCATCACCAATTATACTTTCCTTTGTTTTGTGGATTATGTATAAGAAAAATCAAAATTTACGTGAAATTGCTAAATTTCAAATTTTTTTTTCCACAAATTATAAATTAAATTTTAACTGGAGTAAGTAGTATAAAAGAGACAAAGGAGGATGGACAGACATCGATGGTTTTAAAAAACCGTATTCCATCTGATGATGGTGTTTTGTGACAGAGGAACACCTTGAACGACATAGGCGGGGTGACGCGTCAATCATATGAATCAGTGCCGGTCTAGCCAGATATGCAAGATTAATTGTAAGGAAGAAAAAAAAAATACAGTTTTTGCATCTATGACTTGCGTTGTCCGACTTCTCGGCTTCACTATACTTCTTTTCTTGCTGACTATATTAATTTATTTATATTTTTATCTTTAAATTTTCATGTTCACCAACTGTTTAGTTTAAGATGCAAGTGATTTGTATGTTGTGTATTATTTATTGTAAACCTTTTGTACTAATTTATACTGACTAGAGTATAGCGAAAATGAAAATAAAAGTCATTTGTGTGTATATTTTCTTTGCGTTTAGGAAAATAGTTATGTTTGGGTAAGTTTACAACCTGCTTGTCAAAGCAAATGTAGTTGACGAATTGCACTGTGGGTGACCAGAATCTGGTTGCAGTTTTTATTTTGTTAGGATTAGGATCAGTAATAAAATCTATTTCGTTTGTTTGTATTTCCGTTGTTGAGGTTGGCGTTCCCACGAAAACACAAATCATTTTTGTTTTGACATTGTTTTGCGTGTCTGTGTGTCTGTGTGTGTGTGTGTGTGTGTGTGTGTGTGTGTGTGTGTGTGTGTGTGTCTTCGACGACGGCTGCAACTTTGTTTACAATTGATCGTAAACACCTAGAGTCCTTAGTTGTTAAATCTGATGTGGCCAGCACAATACCTTCCGTCAATCCTGTGTATTATGTACAAATTCCATACATAAATTTTCTAAAAACCAATGAGTATTGGACCTAAGTGTATTAGAATTTTTTTCTTGTTTTCATCTCTACTATCACCTGCTAAAGTGTGTAAAGTTTTTTTATTAACACCCTGTATATTTCAAGAAAAATCATGAAAAACTACTTGCAAAAATATTGATTTTTCGTACATGGAACCTTAAATTAGGGATTAATTTACAAGTATCCTATGGGTAGTCAGGAACAGTAACATTCTAGGGATTTGAAGAGTTATATAATACATAGGTATCAATTACTTATAATTATTTTAATTGTTATTGTGTATTTGAGTATTTAATTATATAGTTATTTAATGCCTAAAGATTAATTTTGCGAGTTTAGTTGTAGGTCTAGTGTCAAGTGTGTGCGTGTGTGGTGTGTTTGTGTACTGCGACGTTGAGGACGACTTCCTGGTGCTTGGAGAGAACTTCGGGACACTTGCAGGACTTGGAGTTTACATAGAGATTTTATTTATTCAAGGTAAGGTTTTATTATTTTTGCACTACATTATAGACTGATGAACATACTTATCATCTCTAGAAATTGTGGTACCTACATTGTGATTAAAAGTACGTATAAAGTGTAGATTTTTAAAAAATTAGAAATTTGTACTCAAAGGTGGTTATATATGAGTTTTGGAAGGTATAATTAAAAAATAGGTACAAATACAGACTTTTGCAACTCAATAATTTAATGAAGTTATTTGAGCACTTTTCCAAATAAAACATTTTTATATAGTGCTGTTTATATTCAGTAATATAAGTATGCAAATTTTAATTGTATATTTAATTGTTGTAGTACTCTAGACTTGTTGCGAAATAAATTCAAGAGGAAATTTTTTAGTCTATTAAATTTTTGACCGTTTTTTTATTGCTCTTTTTAGCTCTCATAGTCTACTTACTGCCCTTCAAGGCCCCCCTGTTAACCCAGAGGTTCCATCGCCCCCTGGATCCATATAGCGCCCAAGTGCAGATGTAGTGCCGGGATTATGCTAGCTTACAGGATATGGAAAGGATTTCCCTGGAAATATTACACCCTACCTATCCCTCAAAACAACCCCTAATTTGTATTTTTAACCCTTGCATCTTTAACTATAAGGTTTATTAAAAATTATCATTTATTTCATTTTCATTACAATAAAAACATTTATGAATCAGTATACAGGTTTTTGTTTCATAATTATGCATACATATATTACAATACGTAGGAAAAATGTTAATATCTTTTAAATTTAGGAAAAAGCGTTCATATTAAAGAAAATGTAAGGCTGTTTATGATGGATTCAATATAATTTTACACGAATAACTTAAATTAACTAATTTTACAAAATAATCTTCAAATTCAAATATCAGCTGGTCCATTTTAAAGTTCCTATCCTCATTTCATATAAGAAAATAGCATTACATAACTAATTTAAATATGTAAAACTAAACTTTATCAATAATATAAATTTTTATTAAGACCTGAATATTAAAAATTGCAACAAACATTCCAACGATCACGCATCACGCACGCATGCGTCGGCGTCGACTGGGTACAATGGCTGAAGAGAATGTCATTCGTGTAGTGTGTAATTTTTGTTTCGTGTTTGCAAGTGTATTTCATTATTTTATTTACTTTGTGGTGTGTTTTAAACAAATTCAAATGACAATGGAGCAGTAGAACTAAAGGTCCAGCTAATTTTTGCAAGGTAAATTGTTAAGTTTTGCTATAAAGTTGTGTTGGATTGTAATCGCATCATATTTGGTTCGTACCCATAAAAATAATAAGTTGAACTTCTGTATCAAAAGTATATTCCAGAAGAGAAAACAATGTTTTAAAATTTGTTTTCTGAATATAAAACTTTAAATTACATCATAAACCAACCTTATAGATACAAATCATACATGAGTAAAAAAATTATGCATTCCAGAACAAGTAGGCATGTTTAAAATTAAAATAAAGCTGATTATTCTTGATACAATGGTTTTAAGCTTTATCGTTATTTTAAAACTACATTTTCTCGTTTGAAAACAATACAAACAATGACGTGACAGTCGAATTAAGGGGTGATGCTTAAAATTTGAGACTAGTTTTGAATAACCACAAAAACACGTAGTTAAATACAAACCGTTTAACTAAATTTTTAAAGCTATACTTGTGGTTCATTATGAGGAATAAACACAATTACAAACTAATTCCAGTTCGCCTAACGAGGCCCATTTTTTTTTGATACGCCTTCAACCATCTTTTGTACAAAGATCAACTTTTATGATAAAATACTTAATGCGATTCTGTAGCTCGGTCTCAATTTTTGTTTGTCATAACCTTTTATGTAAATCATTCTCGTAAGTATTAATCAAAAATTCCCCATTGGGCACAATTGGGACACACAAGGTGGGTTATTGTAGTTTGCAATAAAAATGACGTTTTCAACGACAAATACACTTGCCACTTGCTTAATGTGATGAACTTAACTCTGTCCAAGTTTAAATAATTGTTGCTAACATGATTTTAATAAAAGGGATAAGTCTTTGCTTAATGCATTTAAAAATGCATACTGGTTGATTTCCAGTACTGAAAGACAAAAAATAGTTGATAGATCCAATGTAAAACCCTGCATTTGCATTTTTATCAGAGTTCTTAAAAGTAAAATAACTTTCATCATTCAAAATTAAACATTTTCTGGAATTTTTTTCCGGCAGTCGCGAACATTTTTAACATATTTTTTGCTTTTGATTCTCAATTGTTTCGAGGATGGCAATCTTCTTTGTATCTAATATTTAATGTTGCATTTATTTCGTAGTGTCATGGCAATATGAGACTCGGTCTAGTTAAATATTTTAGCCAGTTGGTTGAGATTCCAGATTTGTTGTTAACTTGCTCATCCATCGACGGTTGTGGACTTTCGTCATTTTTGTGGCTTTTCTACCAAACCCTGACTTGTGTTATGAAAAAATACTTCCTTCTCAATGTTTAATGTAGCGATATAGAGTAGCTTTTGGTACATTTTCTTTTAAAAAATGCCATAAATTTATTTTCTTTTGAAATATGTAATTCACAAAATTCGTACATACATTCAATTAATAGTTTGCGATTCACGATGATACAATTCTGATACAAACAACTTGGAAAACTCAAATCATAAATGATGAAAAGTAACATTACTGTATTTCTAAATGTCAAATAAAAACCAATGTTTCTAACGCTTAATAGATTTGGTCTTGAAAAATATCCAGTCTCAAATTTTAGGCATCATCCCTTATATTCATTTGATATACAAATATTAGTTTGATACGTTTTTAAAAGTAGTAGAGATTTTTGACAAGCAAAATTGATTCTAAATAATAATAATAAAAGTATATTTCATATATTGATCTATTTATTATTTAATTAATTTATCATATATTAACTATACGTTATTTGCATGTTGTTTAATGAATTTTATAAATGTTAATGTCATTATTATTCATTCTTTTTAAGCTGTCAAAACATTCAATTAATAACCACTTAATAACTTCATACATAAACATATGAAACATGCAATAGAAAATTTGTATCGTGAAAACAGCTAATAGAATAAACCAAATTTAACAATAAATCTACGTTCACCGCATTGAAATACTAATAAAGGTTTTCTCCAAATCATTTAGTTCTATTACAAAATACGTACATATATGTATGCATATGCTAATTGGAAGTACTTGGAAAATACAATTTAATGTGTGATTGCACATATATGATATTTATTTATTCATAATCAATCTTGTATCATAATATACTTGCTCTACTTAATTTCTTATGAAAATGATATAGTTTTTTTTTTTCCTAAGACTTATAGATAAACTCTTATAAGTACATATATTATAATATATTAAAATACTGATCTATTTTTAATTGTGTGTCATAGTTATAATATCCAAAATATCTCCATGTCGATAAGTCTTAGAAAATATATTAATAATGCGCAAAATGTAATTATTATGTAACATACAACTTGATATACATTTGATGATACATATTTCATTTTATTTATTTCTTAGTTCTAAGTGATATAGTTATTTTGATAGGGACAAAAATGTATTATATAAATGACCAATAAACACAGAAACAGAATACAATCTATTAATTAAAAATCCTAATTTTTCATCCCCAAAATCTGCAAAATACGAACTAGAACAACTAGAGCATCTATTTGCGATCAGCAGCATCTGAACGAGCAATCCTGCAAACTGAAGATCCAGGTTCGATTCTCACTACCGGCCGAGAGCAACGGCAAGCGATTCACGGTAGCGTGATTGCATAATCGCCGATATGCAGCCTACAGCAAGGCTTCTGGTCGACAAAATCCAAAAATCCTGTAAAATCGACGATTTTAGCGTGTAGCGGTAGAAAAGTAGCATTCTACGGCCGCTACGAGCATTTTAGAGCTCCCAGACGGATTTTCAGCCGATCCCAAGGCATATACTCGACAAAAATAAAATTTGCTGGCTCTAGCAAGACCAAATTTTAAAAATCGCAAAATCGAAAGGCTATAGCAAGACTTGTGCCCACAAAATTCAAATTTCCTTTCTATAGGAAGATTCTGATCATCAAACTTTAAAATTCGTAGAATCCAAAGGCTATAGTAAGACATTCTTCCACAAAATTCAATCGCCTGGTGGTGGATTCATGAGTCCTAGCCTTCCCACCACAGAGTTCAGCCTTATATACAAGTGTTTGATAAATTTACAGTCATTCAGCGTGAGAGGTGGTGTCGACCCGGACACTCTGCTCCGTGAAATTACGTAATCGAGCTATATACTTGCTTTTGCTGGATTTCTAGCTAGCTGGCTGGATTTCTAGCTACCTGGTTAGCTGGCCAGCTCGCCGCCAGAATCCGTGCGCTAGACACGGGCTGGTGGTTGCTAGCTAGGAAGG
Source organism: Harpalus rufipes (assembly GCA_951394225.1). NCBI lineage: Eukaryota > Metazoa > Arthropoda > Insecta > Coleoptera > Carabidae > Harpalus > Harpalus rufipes. The sequence goes on from OX596281.1 coordinate 38,011,340, forward strand.
GGTGAATATGCTGAGCTGGTTGCTGGGTGCTGGATGCTGGTAGCTAGTAGGCGGGAATCGAATTTGGATCTTTGGTTTGCAGAATTTTGTAGGTCGCCGTTCTGCTTGCAGATTGGCGGCCTACAAAATGCTTGCAAACAAGCGGGATATGAACCTAGATATTTGAAATGCGATTTTTGATCGGTGTATTGGAATGAAATAGTTTGTTATTTATAACAAGGATTTATTTGTCAGAGATGTGTTACATAATAATGATATTACAATATATAATACATGAAATACATACATTAACAATGAATAAATAATTTTTGATTTGTGTATTTGTGATACATTACTCATATAAGTCGTTCGCAGTGTCACAAATATAGAAATAATGATATGTGCTCTAATTACGTCCAATTTGACTTTGAAAATGTTACTATACATGAATTCTTTATCTCATAGATATATGATAAGGAATGATATATTTTTTAACAAGAATATGTAATCCAATTTTTATTAGGAATAAGTTTTATTGCGTCGTTTAGTAACATATTAAGATATACATTTTAGTGATACAGTTTTGCGAAATATGTATATATGAATCTAACTAGATAGGTATATTCAATATAAGGGATGTATATACAATCAGAAAAATATAGAAATGTCACGTATATCATATATAATTTTAATGCATGTGCAACAATACATTATCAACAATGCAATTACGAATACAAACACACATATATGTATTTTTATAAATGATTTTGCTATCTTATTGTAATTAAAAGTATATCGTTTTCTCGCAAGATGAAAGATAGTTTTACTTTTAAATATGACAATATATTAGTGTTTTCCTACAGCGTAAAGTATGTAGAATAATTAACAAAAACATGAACTATATTGTACATTTATTTATTATGTGTTTGTATTCAATATAATCAGTGGTGAGTTATAATTTTTGTAACGAAGCATAGTTTGTGACGATTAATTGACAGGGTACCGTTCTACTTTGTCGCTCAACTTATGCAAAGAAAATATGCCCTCACGTGCCCCCTATAGCTATAACGCACCACTGAATATAATGATTGTATAGTAGAATAGTATGAAGAAGTATTAAAACTTTTGCTTTTTTCTGTATGATATTATTCTATATAAGAAAATACTATTTTTTTTACAGAAGAAAATATGTATACGAACAATTTACTAAGTGTATAAAGTACGAGTATACTATACTTGTCGTCAAATAAGTATGGACTGGACATTTTACACTGTTGCCAATTCAGTGGCCATATTGAAAATGCTAAGTTATGAAGAAGCGGCAACGCCGAAGGGTGCAGACAAGGGAAGAAGTTGAGCATCAGTTCATAATTATTTGACGGCAACTATAATGATAAATAGTGTGACAGTGTATGTACCTATTGTTTCTTAACGATAACATGATTTTCTTTCTAAGTGAAACAATATAATTTTTTCTACATCCATTTTGAAAGTAGACTTCTCAAGCTGTCAGTTTAGAGCAGAAAATTGATAATTGAAGTTAACAGAACAACTTGCAGTTTTTCTGGTTCAAATAGGAATGTAATTGTTTATCTATAGGATAAATGAAAAAAGAAATTATTCACAGTAAGATTTGAAACCAAAATGTTTTTATTATCTTTTTCAATGGACGTAGAAAAAAAAAGTATATATATATATATCATGCGTCATGAGCGTAACACAACATTTATATGTAGAATAACATTAATATATCACCGGCCGTATTTTAAAAATGAATATTTTACATACTTTTTATATATTTATAGGCCTAAAGGACCATAATTTTATTTATAATTTAATTCAAATTTAAGCAGCCATGTTGTCAATGTTGCCACCAGTTGAGTACAAAAATTCGGGCGTGTCGGTAATATAGAACATAGTAGTTCAAGCATTTTGGCGCTGATGTTATACCCAATGTAGGGTACCTATATACTCAGGGTATGGCCATGACGTGCTCGCGTTTCGTCCGCCATTAGAGGGCCACTGTCATATTCGTTGTTGTTGCGCAAATTATTATGTATTTTCGTGGCTACTTGCTTTATTTTAATGCAAAACACATTTAAATATACTTCTAATATTTATTTAAAGTGTAAGTAAACTTTTATTTTATTTATTTGTATATTTTCTTGAGATACTGAGTACGATGACGGGCAATATTGAAAACACATAAAAATGGCCAATATTAAGCACAAACATTTAATTTTTTAAAAGGTAAGTTTAAAATATATACTTATTATGTAAATAATAACCACAGTTATTAAATTTGATGTGATAATAACAACCTATATCCTATACGCTACATAACCTCTAAATCTATGTCATAATAATAATTGTGTATCTCTTAAATAAATGAATTTTTATTACCTTTTTAGATTCATAGTGTGATAATTTAATATTCCTGTATAATATAATATCACATTTCTCACATATAAATAGGGAAATGAATTATCAATATGTTTGACATTGGCTCGCTTATGGCGGCGATCTTGCCTCATGGCCATACCCTGTATATAAAGGTACCCTAACCCAATGTTACGCAGGTTAGCTAATACATTTTATCCTTAATTTTAGCCGTCAAAACTTATATTTTCATTAAAAAATAAACACTTCAGACTGATTTTAAGTATAAATAAATGATTTATGGAGAAACGGGATGAATCGCATCTTTAAAAATATTTAAATTGAACTTATTCCAGATTATTTTAAGCGGAGTAAATGTTGTGAATTATATTTTAAATTCCGTAAAATTCAAATTTTCATACCACAAATCTATTGTGAATTGCTGAAAAAATATCAGTTATGTTTGTTTCAAATGTAGCTAAATTGCTATTGTGTATATATTATGATTAAAATTAAATAAGTGAAAAACTAAGTGAAATAGCGACTTGTGGTTTTCAAATTTGGTTTCAGGAGATTGTATTATATATACGCCATATATCTCAGGAATTCGAATTACTGAAAAAATGTCAGTCATCTTCGTTTCAAAAGTAGATAAATAGCTATTGTGTATATTCCATGATTAAAATTAAATGACTGAATAACTAAGTGAAATAGCGACTTGTGGTTTTCAAATTTGGATTCAGGAGATTGTATTCTATATATGTGATATATTTCAGGAGTTCGAATTGCTGAAAAAATGTCAGTCATGTTTGTTTCAAAAGTAGCTAAATTTTTTATTGTGTATGTAGTATGATTAAAATTAAATAACTCAAAAACTAAGTGAAATAGCGACTTGTAGTTTTCAATTTTGGATTCAGGAGATTGTCTTCTATATATACGATATATTTCAGGAATTCGAATTGCTGAAAAAATGTCAGTCATGTTTGTTTGTAGCTAAATTTCTATTGGGTATATACCATTATTAAAATTAAATAACTCAAAAACTATGTGAAATAGCGACTTGTGGTTTTCAAATTCGGATTCAGGGGCTTATTTTCTATATTTACGATATTTTTCTAGGAATGCGAATTGCTGAAAAAAATGTCAGTCATGTTTGTTTCATATATAACTAAATTTCAATTGTGTACACATATATACCATGATTAAAATTCGAATCACCGGATATGGTTTTAAATTTCTGTAGGCATTGTTTGAATAGTACGTATGTATATTTATTTATATATATATATATATATATATATATATATATATATATATATATATATATATATATTGTATGTGAATTTCTTATATAAGAATGTATATTCCTTAAATACTGTAGAAACTGTGGAATATATGAAAATGAAAATATGTGTATGTGTTGCAATATGATATGAATTGTTTATGTAGCGATTTGTTTTTGCTATATATTAATTTTATATGAGTACTTATTGTTTAGGAGGATAAGTTTTATTTAATTATTTATTTACAATAATCTTATAAATAAGTCTTGAAGGACATCAATACATGTTGGGATGTCTTCTGTGTGATGCTCTGCTACAATATGATCATCTCCAACGTTGAAATCAGGATATAGGTATGTCCTTCTGCAACTCACTCACATCCTTCTAAGACTCGTTCAGGTCTGTAGTTTATTTCTCTGTTACATGTTTCTGTAACAAAAATATAATCGAAATGATATATGAATTAGTGGTTATAGATAATAATATGGATTCAAAAATGTTTCAATCGTGTGTAATTTTTAAAAAAATAATAATATGAAAGAAAGTGCGAGAATTTCAATATTGAAAAGAATATTAAAATATATAATAAAATATATGTAGTAAAATATTTAGTACGTACAATAATATATGAAATTTGTGTATGTTAGTAACACTAAATCTAAATTAATTCAAATTATTTTTCACACAACATCAACACTTATACAATTATGAAGTATATCTACAGCCGAAATAGTCTTTAGAAATAATGGCTGATATACCCAATAATGGGTACTATAAAGTAGTTCAATAATAAAAAAAAACTTACTGCGAATAAACTATTTCCCTAAGTATTACTCCAATAGGTATCCATTAGTCCTCTCCAAGGATCAGGAAGTCGTCCTGGAAGGCACAGTACACGAGCACACCACACACATCTGTTCACTGGCACTGTAACAATAAAACTGACAATGACAAAATTAATCTATGTAACAGTTAGGCATTAGATAAGAATAAAAAAATAGTACTCAACAATCAGAATAATGAATAATTATAAATTATAATTTATGTCTATGTATTACAAAATTGTTTATTCGCCCGTACGATTTTATTAAATTTATATTTATAAAAAAGGCCCATGGACTACCCGCGAAATATAATTTATAAACTTTAGGGTTGATAGAAAGAATGCTAGATAAGAAGTTGTACGTTTCAAATATGAATTCAGCATGCATTTCTCTACAAACATGCCAATTTTCAAAGTAGGTGAAATGATGAAAATTTTTCATTTATGCTTATTCAAAGACAAATGTTTTTCTAAAATTTCCAATTTAGGGCTTAATATTTCTTAAACTAAGCAAGATAGGGACTTGTACGTTTCAAATATGAATTCAGCATGCATTTCTCTACTAATATGCCAATTTTCAAAGTAGGTGAAATGATGAAAATTTTTCATTTATGCTTATTCAAAGACAAATGTTTTTCTAAAATTTCCAATTTAGGGCTTAATATTTCTTAAACTAAGCAAGATAGGGACTTGTACGTTTCAAATATGAATTCAGCATGCATTTCTCTACTAATATGCCAATTTTCAAAGTTGGTGAAATGATGAAAAAAAATTCATTTATGCTTGTTCAAAGACAAATGTTTTTCTATAAGAAATTTCCAATTTAGGGCTCAATATTTCTGAAACTAAGCAAGATAGGGACTTGTACGTTTCAAATATGAATTCAGCATGCATTTCTCTACAAACATGCCAATTTTCCAAGTTGGAGAAAAAATGATGAAAATTTTTCATTTATGCTTGTCAAAGACAAATATTTTTCTATAAGAAATTACAAATTTAGGGCTTAATATTTCTTAAACTAAGCAAGATAGGAACTTGTACGTTTCAAATATAAATTCAGCATGTATTTCTCTACAAACATGCCAATTTTCAAAGTTGGTGATATGATGAAAATATTTTATTTATGCTTGTTATAAGAAATTTCAACTTCAGGGTTCGATATCTCTGAAACTAAGAAAGATACGAACTTGTACGTTTCAAATTTGAATTGAGCATGCATCTCTATATAAATAAACATAGTCTTAAAATAGATGAAATGTTGACATACTTTTTTATAGGATATTTCAACTTTAGATATTAAATATAGACAAGCGGTTTTATTAATACAGATAAACACAAATAGCAGATACAATAAATAAGTTATTACATTTATAATTTTATTAATAAATCTTATTTTCTGTTACAGATGATCCCGTTTTCGAAGTTCCAGTGGTCAGAGATGCAGACATCGCGACTTGGAGGACCCGTTCGTGTGTCTGGAGTATTCTGGGGCTTCTCTCCGTACCTGGTGGGTTTCATCCCGTTGCCAGCATCAGGACACCATCCCCTTCTTATCGTGAAGACTTGAACCGGTTCGCCTGATCTCTGTAAAATATAAATGTGAGTTAATCGCCTCTGGAGAATTTCAGATTTTTAAATTCATATCTCGGAAATGGTTCGAGATAGAGAAAAAATGTATAGGACCTTTTTTGTAGTAAATCGAAGTCTAGGAAGGATATATAAATTTTTAATATACAATGTCACAGTTCCAAGTTACGACGATTTTAAAGGGTTTTCAATGCCCACACCCTTAATTTGGGGTAATATCGAAAAATGCTTAATATACAATCTACATAACTTAAAATTCTCTACAACTTTTGTCATATAAAATTTTCTTCTAGAATTGATGGTTTAGCCGGAAATGACATTACACCTTAAATAGGGTAGAGATACAAAGTTGTCGTATTTTTTTTGATTCTATGTATTTTTTTACATACGTGTCTAAAATTTAGTAATTTAATATTTATAAACATAGGTCCTATGATTTTTTAAAGTTTCGAATTATTTCAATTTTAGTACTTACCTTCTTGTAATGGCAATGATCGGCGAATTTTCTCAACATATCGCCCGCTAGTACTTCATCGCTGAACTGTATTGTCTTTGGCGGTTTACACTGATTTAAATACACTTTCAAGTAATCATTACACAACACTCGCACTATTTAAATTAACAATTGCAGCACTTAATAAAACAAATTTTAAAATATCCAGTAATAATGAACTAATAAATATAGTTTTAGCGTAAATTTTAATACCCTTATTTATATCGCGAACTATAAATTGAATAAGAGAGTGATTGTAATAAAAACTAATAATTTTTTCGGTTCCTCTCAACACTACATAATCGCAATACACGATTATTCACAAGCACCCCATGTTCACTTCACCAAAGCCAGAAAGGAACTGAGGTCTCCCTTATAAAAATATAATATTAATATTATAACGTAACAACTAACACTAATTAAGTGTTAATTGATGATGTTTTTTATACTTTGGCGCTGAAAATAAACAATGTTTATGTTTGTTTTCAGATCCCCCTAACCCCCCTCCCCCCGCGTTCTACACCCAGCGATAGGATACGGCAACTACAACACTGGATGAAGATAATAGATGATTTTTATGAGAATAAATAAACAAAATAGCTTTTTATTTACCTTTTCTATGTAATAACAAAAGAGACAGTGAAATATCCTAATATTTAATGATTTTTTTCGAATTTTCCTATCCTATCCTTTAGTATTAAGTTCTCTAGGTACGAATATAACCATCCGATAGGAATCCGCTCTTTTATAAAGAGCTAAGGGCTTATTTGAGCCCTTAGGGAAAATCCGACCACGGATTTCAATTTTGTAGATCCAAATAAGTTTAACAACACTTGTCCGGTCTTTCTAGCCCTTTTAGATCAGGAATTAGGCTAGGCCCTTCGCCGCATTTGAAGCGCAAATATATTGTGAACCAAAGGGTTTTCATCAATTCTGTGCAAGCCAATGGAAAGCGTGGGTTCAAATCTTTCTGCTACGTTATTTTCCGGCCTTTTAACCCTTTTAATTAACGAATTTAAGCGTTAAACCCTTCGTAAAACTTTAACGGTCCGTATCTCGGAAACTATTAGGGCTAGAAGGGCGAAACAAATTCTATTGTACTAATTTCGACCCGCAGATTACGAATCTGAAGTCATATTTTACCTTAAGGGCTTATTTAAAGGGCGAAGGGCTTAAAACGGCCCTTAGAAAAAAACTGACCTTGGAATCGTGTACTGCGGGTTGAAATTAGCCTAATAAAATTTGTCCCGCCCTTCTAGCCCTTTTAATAACGGCGTTAGCGTACGCCCTTCGCCATAAACTTGAGGGCTATGAATTTGTAAACTGAAGGGTTTTCAACAATTCTGTGCAGGCTAATCGAAAGGGCATACCTCAGATACGCTATTTTCCATCCCTTTAGCCCTTCAAATATATGAATTATAGCTAGAACCCTTTGGAAAACTTTAAGGGCTCGTATCTCGGAAACGGCTGGGTTTTCAGCGATATCCTTGAAATTTCGCGTTCCCTTAGCAACCCTTGAAATATCGGGGTGTAGAACAACATATTTAAGTTTCAAGGGCGTAGGGCCAAGGGTTTCAAAATCGCCTAATTGAAATTTGACAGCTTGTGTTTTTAAAAAAGTTGAACAAATTTTATAACATTTATTAATATGCATAATAGAGTTCTCATACTTTCCTGTCGTCCCAATGAAACCGAATCAACTGTACATAATTCCCTGTCTCTTTGTTGTGGTATTATCAATGAATAAGGGGTTGTTAAATAAAAACTTGTATTAGTTTAAGATATTTTTATTGTTTATTTGTAATACATTGTTGTCTTTATTATGTTCATAGCTTAAATTGTATTTTTTATTCTTATTCTTTGTATTTTATAAATAAATATACTTACCCTTTCCTGAAAAAATAGAAATAGGGATGTTTAAATAATAGTTTGTGTAAATTTTACTTGTATTTATTGTTTTTTATATCTTGCATTGTTGTATTTCATGTAAACTACCCTAATGTATAATATATAAATAAATATACTTACCCTTGTCCTGAAAAATTAAAAATAGGGATGTTTAAATAATAGTTTGTGTAAATTTTACTTGTATTTATTGTTTTTTGTATCTTACATTGTTGTATATCATGTAAACTACCCTAATCTACAATATTTTATGCAATAAAATATAAATTTAATTTGTCTATTTTTTAAATTCCTTCTAGTTAGGGGATGATTTTTTTTAAATTTTCAGTGTCTATACGTATATAGTTCTTAAGACGGCCGCCAGGGGGCAGCACCTGTCGGAAAACACTACCCTTAAAAATGTAGGTAAGTAAAAATAATGCTGTCTTTATACATACGTACATACAGGATTCGAAATAGTACGGAAAATGGCCGCTAGGGGGCAGCACAGATCATGAAAACGAAGAAAAAATACTTGCAAAAAATCTAAGGGGCAATTTTCAGTTGCAACATTTATCGACAGGGACTTAGAAACAAATCATTTTACAGGTAGCAGAAGCAGATACATGGATGCTAACTCTAAGCTCGTATTCAAAATAGACATAAAATCCTATATTTAACTAGTCTAAACTCTAAAGGCTATTGAAAATTGTGTATGTATGTCGTTATGTACACAAAAAAATAATTTTTTAGTCGGATTTACTCTTTTTTTGCTATCATTTACGACAGGTGCTGCCAACTGGTGGCCGTTTTAAAAACTACATACGTGTAGGGACTCAGAAGAAATCAATTTTTCAATAATATAAAAATATATTTGTATTTTAAGAAATTACAACACTATCTCATAAAAATCAAAGTTTATTGGCATCATTATTAACAAAGGACTGTTTGACAATCATAAATTGTTAAAAGATTTGTTAACAAATTTAGTAACAATTATAAACAGAAATAGAACAAATGAATAGTAAAAGATTTAAAGTTTAAAAATTCTGTTCATAATTATTTCATACTAAATTTATTAACAAATCTATTAACAATTTAAAAAAGTCACACAGGGTTTAGTTATAAAACTAAAACATTTGTTACCATTGTCATTATTATGGACTTATATTATTTGTTGTTTATTATTTTGCATCTTTATTCTGCAAATAAAAGTTTAACCGGAAGATTTAACTTTTATTTACAGAATAAAGATGCAAAATAATAAACAACAAATAATATAAGTCCATAATAATTTTATTTGGTAACAAACATTTTAGTTTTATAACTGATACGAAATTCTAAGTTAATATTATATATTTTTTGGACAAAAACCGCCCAAATATATAATATAATTAGAGTTCCGTTATGGACTAATTTAACAAATTAAAACTTTGGATACCCAAATAAGATTCCTTGTTCCCATTGTTAAAGATACAAGATTTCTTATTCAATTTAAGATCGTTTGAGAACCTTTATATTAACTATATTATATATTTTTTGGTGTTACCACCTCAACCGCCCACTCACCAAAATATATAATATTTATTAATATAAAGCTTCGTTTACAATTAAATAATTAAAATCTAACTTTGCCCTGACCGCGTCAAAATACTTAATAATAATTACAATTTTTCCTAAAACTACCTAACTTTAAAACTAATGTGATGGGTTTAAATAAAAATAAACAGAATTAAAAGATTGATTTATTGTACAAACATTTCAAAGAAGTCTTTATGCAGAGGAAGCCATGGAGACGTATCCCAATCGGCACTCTGCAATCTCGGCGACGGCGGCGGTAAGGAATTATTTTAACTTATAACTACCTTAAAACTATAAATGAAACGCTTTATTTAATAAATGGTATATATAGGGAGACACCACCCTCATGCCAAACCCACGCTCCCTATATATACCATTTATTAAATAAATACAATTCCGTATACAATACTACCTCATAATTTAACTTAAACTATTGTAGTTCCCCCCCAAATTAAGTTTATGAAGTGCACAAAAAATCCTATCTTACGTTAATATCTTTTTCAAACAAAAGCAAATCTAAAAATGTTAAGTTACGTTAATTTTCTCTCTCTCTCAAAAAGCAAAAACAACCCCTGCCTATCTTATAATCTAAGCTATCTTATGTCTACGCAAGCTATCTTATATCTAGACTATGTTAAGCTAAGTTGAAGTGAGAGAGAGATATACGAGAGCTAAGACAAAAAGTGAGGACTCCGGGGCGGTCCTCACAGTAGTTTACGTGGGGGCTATGCCGACCCCAAGGGTTTACGGCCTACAACGCGAGCTAATTAAGGACAAGGGAAGCAATTAAGTGATATTCCACGGCTTGGATGCAATAAAGAGCTACTCCCGATGGCATCGCCCGGCCATTCCCGAAACACCTGACACCGAACGCGGTCAACCCGTGTGCTCAAACAAAAGTTAAATCAAAAAACTTTACTTTGTCTTTAATAATTCGTTGCCATTAAAATTAAACGATGATTACGTTGCCTCCGGATGAGGAGAGCACATAACGCCATAAGAGAGTTTCCTGTGTAAGCATTCAGGTTTGTTTAAAACTTTTCTCAGTTGAGTCTAGCGGTTTTAAAGCGTCCAAACTAGAGCAGCAGCCAATACGAACGATGGTCAGCACTGGTACAAAAGAATTAAACTGTCCCTAGAAACATTCACACAAGTGTGAAGCGATCCACCAGAATAAACAACTGGTTTCACATGGCGTTGTGAATAACTATACATATCAGTCCACTCAATTATGGAAATCGCGCACGAACCCTACCTAACCATCCCAACTAACCGTGATGTTTAATAATAGAAAAAATAAGGAAACCCGAACCCCCAAACAAGTTTCGAATCTCACACCCCCTACTTCCTGATTCTCTCACCATTTGACAGCAAGCATGCCCCGACACACCAATGCATACAATTTTTTTTTTCACATCCACTCTCCCTAGATGCCGTCTGGGCAATCAAAACGCACGATTTTATGATGAATCTTCGTAAGGGAATAATGCACTTCAAGTTAAATAAATTTATTTTTAAATTTTTAAAGAAAACGCGTGTTTGTTTGCTCAACGGCGCGATGAGCCAAAGTTTAATTAAGAGCTGAAAATACATTTCAAAAAACTTAATACTAACTTATATTCTATATTATTCTTCATGTAAGAATGGCATTGTTCAATAATGTTTCGTTCAATTCGCTTTATAATCTGTACTGACATCGACTAGAAAACTAACTTTTTCTACAGTGCACAATGTTATTCTTACGCAGAGAATCCTATACTATATTAATTTAGTCTTCTTGATGTCCGATTCCTGAAAGATATATACTAATCATATGTTCCCAAATATTGTTTTATATTGATAAACAGTCGATATTTCAATTATAAATTGTTTGAATATTATACAGACATTCATGAAAGTTATAGTTCTTTCAATGTAGTTCTCAAAATCGAATTTGAGTACAAGATAATATTTAGACATTTATAATAGTCATAATTCATTGACTAAGTTCTCATGGTTGAATATGAGAACAAGTTAATAATTAGATATTTTGTCCAACAGTTTTTAAATGGTCTCAAAAGTATTTGAAATTTGCTTTAATTAGATATTTCGAAATTTGATAAAAAAAAAAATAGTACAGAGAAGGCCATTCATTTTGCACCACCCTGACCGTCGGATGCGGTTATACAAGTGGAAAGTGCACTACTTTTCCAATGGTTAGTTACTCTAGTGCAAATATTTCACGCACGATACATATAAAACTGTTTCAGGTAGTCTTTATTGACTAGTAACTAGATTTGAACTAGTTCATTTATATTCCAAGTTTCGACTCTTGGATTATGAAGTATTGTTGCATTACCAACAAAATAAATACATTTAATAATGATAAAAAGAATAAAAGTTAAATGGCTTTTGCCATAAAGCCACAGAATTGTAAATAGTATGAAATCTAGTAAGATTCTTACCTTATACATGTCTCCTGTTTCTCCTTAAGGTGCTCTGCCCTCTTCTGCCCCTACTTCCATGTTTCCGAAGCCCTCATGGTCATGCATGCAATCTGAAATAGAAATGAGTTACTTTGAGAATCTTTTCGAAGAAAATTTAGGTATGGAAAACACACAGATTTGACGGGAGGTATTGTGCTGGCCATATCAGATTTCTAAATGTGTGTACATCACACAATTAATTAGCGGGAGGTACTGTTGCTTTAGTGTTTGTATGTATATTTATGTATGAGTGTGTATTATTACTATTTGTAATCAGCGGGAGGTATAGTTGATGAAAAAATACTGTCATCTTTAAACTGTATTAGTTGGCGGGAGGTACTGTTGGTTTAGTTAGTGTATGTATATCTGTATGTGTGTGTTTTATCGCCATTTGTAATTAGCGAGAAGCATTGTTAATAAAATCAAGTGTATTTGGTGTGATTGGTTGTTTTATTTTATTATTGTGTATATCTTTCCTACATGTACATTTTACGGGAGGGATTCGTAAAAAAAATCAATGAAATTAAAATTCTCAATTTTTACCTAAAAGTGTTACCCCTACTTCAATTACTAAACGGCGGGTGTGACAGAGATAAATATATTGTAAGACAAAGACAACATGACATAGAATAACAAGTACAGGATGGAACACTTCCCAGCAAATATTTACTTTTTGTAAGACAGAGATAGAAATATATAACTATTTCATTCTAATGGACTCTTCTTACTGTAATTTTTGTTGGGAAACAAAGTGTTAAGTCCGTACGTGTACATATCTATGTGACCATAGAGTAATACAATAGAGGATGGAACACTCACTCGCAAAAAAATATTTTTTGTAAGACAGAGAGAGAAATACATAACTATTTCATTCTAATGGACTCTTCTTTTTACTGTAATTTTTGTTGGGAAACATAGTGTTAAGTCCACAGCCCACAGCATATCTCGGTGACAACTTGTAGTTAGGGATGTAAGTGTATTGTTGTAGAAAAAAATAATATCTCGGGAATGGTAAAAGATATCTCTATTTTATTTCAAATATAGGCACAACAAGGTTAACCGTATTTGTATATGTGGAAAAATGGTTAAGTACTTATTTAAAAAAATAAACGAACTTGGATTTAAATCTGGTATTTTTTTAGGTAGGTAAACATAGATGTAAAAACTATTGAATATCTCGTGAACGGTACAAGTATTCTCCCGCCATACCGTAGGTAAGGGGGAAGTAATGGTTTCGGTACAAAAATTCGATAGTTTTCAGTGAATAAGCACGAATTAGGGCCCCACATCAAACTTTTACTTTTTTAGTGTGTGTGACGATTTTTCTCCCATGATAACTCTTATATCGAACTTCCAAAAATTTCTATTTTTCGTATTTAAGTTTTCTGGGTTCATATAAAGAGTTGATTAGATTTTGGGTACTATTGGACAACCGGAAGCGATACTTTACTTGAAGCCCATAAAAGTTTTTAATGAAAAACTATATTAAAATATAATCCAAAACTTTTCAATTTTGGTATTGCAGACTTTTATACCAATGGGGACAACATATTAGATTTTGACCAAACTTGATAAACCGGAAGTGATACTTTACTTGAAGCCCTTAAGAGTTTTTAATGAAAAACTATATTAAAATATAATCCAAAACTTTTCAATTTTGGTTTTGAAGATTTTTATACCAAGGGGGACAACATATTAGATTTTGACCAAACTTGATAAACCGAAAGTGATACTTTACTTGAAGCCCTTAAGAGTTTTTAATGAAAAACTATATTAAAATATAATCCAAAACTTTTCAATTTTGGTACTGAAGACTTTTATACCAAGCGGGACAGCATATTAGATTTTGACTAAAATTGATAAACCGGAAGTGATACTTTACTTGAAGCCCTTAAGAGTTTTTAATGAAAAACTATATTAAAATATAATCCAAAACTTTTCAATTTTGGTATTGAAGGACTTTTATACCAAGGGGGACAACATATTAGATTTTGACCAAACTTGATAAACCGGAAGTGATACTTTACTTAAGAGTTTTTAATGAAAAACTACGTTGAAATATAATCCAAAACTTTTCAATTTTGGTATTGAAGACTTTTATACCCAGGGGGACAACATATTAGATTTTGACTAAAATTGATAAACCGGAAGTGATACTTTACTTGAAGCCCTTAAGAGTTTTCAATAAAAAACTATATTAAAATATAATCCAAAACTTTTCAATTTTGGTATTGAAGACTTTTATACCAAGGGGGACAACATATTGGATTTTGACCAAACTTGATAAACCGGAAGTGATACTTTACTTAAGAGTTTTTAATGAAAAACTACGTTGAAATATAATCCAAAACTTTTCAATTTTGGTATTGAAGACTTTTATACCAAGGGGGACAACATATTAGATTTAGACTAAAATTGATAAACCGGAAGTGATACTTTACTTGAAGCCCTTAAGAGTTTTTAATGAAAAACTATATTAAAATATAATCCAAAACTTTTCAATTTTGGTATTGAAGACTTTTATACCAAGGGGGACAACATATTAGATTTTGACTAAAATTGATAAACCGGAAGTGATACTTTACTTGAAGCCCTTAAGAGTTTTTAATGAAAAACTATATTAAAATATAATCCAAAACTTTTCAATTTTGGTATTGCAGACTTTTATACCAATGGGGACAACATATTAGATTTTGACCAAACTTGATAAACCGGAAGTGATACTTTACTTGAAGCCCTTAAGAGTTTTTAATGAAAAACTATATTAAAATATAATCCAAAACTTTTCAATTTTGGTATTGAAGACTTTTATACCAAGGGGGACAACATATTAGATTTTGACCAAACTTGATAAACCGGAAGTGATACTTTACTTAAGAGTTTTTAATGAAAAACTACGTTGAAATATAATCCAAAACTTTTCAATTTTGGTATTGAAGACTTTTATACCAAGGGGGACAACATATTAGATTTTGACTAAAATTGATAAACCGGAAGTGATACTTTACTTGAAGCCCTTAAGAGTTTTTAATGAAAAACTATATTAAAATATAATCCAAAACTGTTCAATTTTGGTATTGAAGACTTTTATACCAAGGGGGACAACATATTAGATTTTGACTAAAATTGATAAACCGGAAGTGATACTTTACTTGAAGCCCTTAAGAGTTTTTAATGAAAAACTATATTAAAATATAATCCAAAACTTTTCAATTTTGGTATTGAAGACTTTTATACCAACGGGGACAACATATTAGATTTTGACTAAAATTGATAAACCGGAAGTGATACTTTACTTGAAGCCCTTAAGAGTTAAGAACAACGTGTGTATACTTCAAAAGTTAGGTTAGACTATAAATTACCACAAAAACCGTGCTCTGAGCACGGTTCCGGCGGTAATTAAAATTTATCACACATTTCAGTTACAGCGTTCGAAAATAGTGCCGGTAACCTGAAAATTTTTACCGGTACCGTCGTGGTTCAATTTTCGAACATACTATTAACATCATATCGTAGCGGTCGTATACAACCGCCACGGCATAATAGACCTATTTAAATGGCGGTCGTATACGACCGACTGGCAGTCAACCTGTTAAGACTTTTATACCAAGGGGAACAACATATTAGATTTTGAGTAAAAATGATAAACCGGTAGTGATATTTTACTTGAAGACCATAACAGTTTTTAATGAAGAACTATATTAAAATATAAACCAAAACTTACCAATTTTAGTATTTAAGACTCTTATACCAAGGGGGACAACATATTATATTTTGACCAAACTTGATAAACCGGAAGTGATATTTTACATGAGTTTTCAATGAAGAACTACATTAAAATCATCATCGGTACGCCTATGTAGTTCGAAGTGGTTGTGTTTAAAGAAGTCCGATAAATAAACCTTTAAATAAAGAAAGTATCGAGTTTTAAATAAACAAAGTGGTGTAATTGGGTAAATGAAAGTGTTTAAAATAAGAAATAAACTAAAGTTTCTGTGAAATATATTTACGAAATGTAAATTACTAAAAAATAAGCCAAAACGAGTTACGACCTTGAGTCGCGCTGAGCCGTACGTGTGCGAATAACCAGGGGCGGGACAAAAGGGGCAAATGAATAGTGACGTTAGGAGTAGAAGTAATTCAATAGAAAAAAGGAAAAGAATGGAAGACCCTAAGGACCCCTTTAAAGCAAATAAAATACTTGTTAGATCGCCAGTAAAGAAAGAAGATTCAAAAGAAATGGATGAAATAAAAAGAATGATGGATAATCTGACCCAGATGATACGCGACATGCAGAGCCAAATGACCCAACAGCATAACTCAGAACGAGAAGCACTTGAAGAAAAAGAGCTAACAAATGAAGAAAAATCAAAAAACTAAAAAGGGCGCAAAAGGATGGACTAGATAAGACGAAGAAGCAATGCAAAGGTTCAAAGAATATGGAAACAAAAATAAAGAAGAAACACAAGATGAAAATGATAACCTGGAACGTAAGAGGATTGAATGAAGAAGGTACATGTAAAAATTTAGCAAGAGTACTAAAAAATTATGAGGTAATTATTGCAGCATTACAGGTTACAGGAAACTAAAATAAAAGATAATTATATTAAGGAGCTGGATAACTATATACATATTCTTTATTAGTGGCTGGGAAACTATATACATACTTGGGCACAAGTTTTATGATACATAAAAAAATAAAGGAATCCGTGATAGAATTTACACCAATATTTGAGAGAGACTATGTAAAATCAGAATAAGAGGCAAATTTCGCAAAATAAGCATTATCAATATACACGCACACTCAAATGAGAAAAAAGATGAAACATATGAAGAATTGTTAAGAGCACTACAGTCTATTCCTAAATTCGATATTAAAATAGTAATGTGACTTGAATGCTAAAATTGGAAATGAACAGCTCTATAAATACGTGACGAGAGGTATGAATGAGCAAGCATAAGGAATCAAATAACAATGGAAGAAGAGTTATTGAATTTGCAATAGATCACAGTTTTAAAATAATGAGCACACATTTTCAAAGAAAAGATATCCCCAAGTGGTGAGATACATAATCAAATTGATCATGTCCTAATCGAAAAAGACCATGCCAAAATGATAACAAATGTAAGATCACGAAGAGAGGCAGGCGCTAATTCGGACCATTTTATGGTGGAAATTAGAATGACTTAAGAATTTACGCAACGGAGACATATAAAGCGGAATAAGTGTAATAAAATTAATGTAAGGGCCCTGCAAGCTGAAGAAGAGAAAAACAAGTATAAGGATAAATTGGATCAAAATTTAGAGAAGATGAATAATTTAACAAATATAAATGACAAATGGAATGAAATAGAAGACATAATAAAAACAGCAGCTGAGAAGTTAAAATATCGGAAGAAAATTGTAAAACATGACTGGTTGGTTCGACGAAGAATGTGAAAAAGCTTTAGACAAAAGAAACAAAATAAGAACTCAACTATTGCAAAACGAGAATCCTCAAAACAGAAACAACTTTATAATAGAGAAAAACAGAGCAAAAGCAATATGTAGAAAGAAGAAAAGACAAATGATGGAAAAGAAGCTGAAATCTATAGAAGAAAATTTTAAAAATAAAGTAATAAAGAACTTTTATCAAGATATAAAGAAAGAAAAAGAAGATTATAAATCAAGATTGATTTATATTAAAGATAAAGAAGGACATTTAGTAACAGGAGAAGAGAAAATGAATAGATGGATGGAATATTTTGAGGAGATTCTGAACGTGGAGGCAATACTAGAAAATAACCAAGAACAATTAAGGACAGATATGGCCGAACAAGAAGAACAAAGAAATGATTACAGTCCCCCGCAGTTGGAGGAGATAGTCAATATAATACACAATATAAAGAATGGAAAGAGCCCAGGAGAAAATGGAATATCAATTGAACTGATTGAAGTTGGGGGACAAAAACTAATACAAGAAGTGTATGACTTAATAAAAAATGTGTGGGATCAGGAGAAAATGCCTGAAGGATGGACGCATTCCCTAATTCATCCCATTCATAAAAAAGGAGACAAAACAGCTTGCGAGAATTACAGAGGTATTGCACTGCTCGATACGGTGTACAAAATATTAGCAATATTACTATGCAATCGGCTGAAAGAAGAGGCAGAAAATATTTTGGGAGACTACCAAGCTGGATTCAGGAAAAATAGATCGACAAGTGATCAAATTCATACTTTAAAACAGCTAATGGAAAACAGTTACGAACACAACTTGACAGTACACTGTCTTTTCATAGACTTTAACAATTATTCAAAATAAATTATACAATGTACTTCAATATTTCAATATCTCAGAGAAGCTAATAAAATTGATTAAAATGACGCATATGAACGCAACATGTAAAGTAATAGTGGACGGTATAATATCAAACAACTTCAGAGTAAATAAAGGCCTAAGACAAGGCGACCCTCTGTCACCAATATTGTTCAATTTAGTAATAGAATGGGTAATTAGGGAATGCGGTTTACATACTAAAGGATCAATATACCATCATAGACATCAAATATTGACCTATGCAGATGATATTGCAATAATAACACGAAATAAAAGACAAGTGGAACTTGTGGTCAAAAAGATTATCACTAAAGCTAAAGATGTTGGGCTAAGTGTGAATGAAAGGAAAACTAAATACATTGTTTTGAGAGCAGGTTATCTAGATGAAAGAAAATATCTGACAATTAGGACAGTGGGAGGGATGATGTTTAATTTTGAAGAGGTGGAGAATTTTACATATCTGGGGGTTACTGTATCAAATAATAGTAAAGAAGATGAAGAGGTGCTGGAGAGGCTGGCGAAGGGATCTAGAAGTGTAGGCTCTCTTTTAAAGTTGTTAACAAATAAAAATGTATCGAGAGGTGTAAAAATTAAAGTCTACAAAGCGGTTATTAGACCAACGGTGACATACGGATGTGAAATGTGGACGCTAAACAAAGTAAACCAAATGAAATTAGAAGTGTGGGAAAGGAAAGTGCTCAGAAAAAATTTCGGTGGTAAAAAGGTCGGGGAAATGTGTGTACGAAGGACAAACGAGGAATCAATGAACTTGTTCGGTGAACCGGATATAATGGAAACAGTGAAAGCGCAAAGACTAAGATGGTTTGGACATATAGTGAGAATGCCAGAGGACAGGACTGCCAAAATAGCCACCGAGAGAGGCATAACAACAAGAAGGAATAGAGGAAGACCAAGAGAGAGGTGGAAGGATGCGATACTGAAAAATCAAAGACTGGAGAACAAAAGCAATGCACAGAGTCAAATGGCGAAATATCGTCAACAAAGCCATGGGCCTTCATGGCCTGTAGTGCTATTATATATATGTTACATAAAAATATAATCCAAGCTGTCTGGTATAATTTTAATTGTAGATAACTTCACTGCATTTCGTATGCATAAGCGTGCAACAAGAAATATTTATAGATACATTTTAACTGAAAAAATAAGTGTAATTTTCGACCTTTTCGAAGCAGTTTAAGTTATATTTTATCGCAATTAGATAATTCATTATTAGTGGTTTTAGACATCCTACCTATATTTTAGTTAAGAAATACACATAAAACACTTGAATAAATAAATGGTGGTTGAAACTGCTCACGCCCTAAACACAATGTATATAAACATGCACAAATATATAATATACATACATACATAAGTACATAATAAATCAACAATATATTTACGGACGAAATCGCGGCGACGAACGGATAAAAAGGCAACATGTATACAAAAAACACATTTTGTGCACATATCTTTTATTTATTTTTACATAAGATATATAGATATATGATTTCGTAGGTGTGCGTGCATGTTAGTAAAATTAATATAAAAGCAAGTGTGTGTAACTATAATTTAATAAGTTAAAACTTTATATTAATACTTTAAAATGCAAGTAAACTAATTGTAATTAATGAAAACTGTAGATAAAAACTTTAAAACGCAAATAAACTAATTGTAATCATTTAAAACTGTAAACAAATACTTTAAAATGCAAGTAAACTAACTATACTTTTTTAAAACTGCAAAATGAAACTTTTAAATTCAAGTAAACCAATTATACTACTTTAATTTAACTTTATCTTTTTAATTAAATTTAGGTATAATTTAGTGTATATGTTCCAATGGCACACGAGTGCCTTCTGGAAAACTGAAAAAAAGCAAAACCATGCAGGGGTGGGCTATTTTTCATCTGTTTTCGTCACCTGATGTTTTCTTCACCAGAAATCGCGAAAGACCTAATGTTCTTAAGATCTACAGCCGGTGCTATAGATCACTGATAAATGTAGTTTCGTTTTTAAATGAAATGTCCATTTTTTAATTATTTACTACAAATTAATGAAATGATGACTTAAAATTAAATAAATTTAAATATTATAATATGTGTACGTTTTTAAATAATTATACAATGTAAGTCTGTATTGAACACTTTGGAATCTAAACTTAAAAAAATATATATTTATTTAAAAATAATATACAACAAATTTTAAATTTAGTTTTGAACCCGCGTATTTTACATTTCTAGTCATTTATTTAACAACTAATCATATGTAGTATTAAATTAAATAATGGGGTACACTCCAAATAAAAACTACGCTACCCTGTCCTTAAATAACGCGGAAACCGACCCGAACCCGAAAAAGTATCGGCAAAACTTTAATTATATTTGACCCTAACTTTAAAATACAAATGAATTTAATTTTAAGGTAATATTAGCAAAATCGCGACTTTATCTAAAATAATTCTAACTATTGCGCCCTTCTTGTGGTTGTAGATTAGCCTTAAAGTCTTTAAAGCCTTAAACAAAGCTTTAGATAAGCCCTGCTGTTGATTAAAGGCTTAAACCAGCCTTTACACTCCTTGGAAACTTCGCTGAAACCCTGTATTGTAAACCGTACTTGTTTAAAAATATTTTTAAACAAATACATTTTTTTTTGGGAAAAGAAACTTATTTCTGAACGAACGGATATTTATTTAAAGTAACTCTAAAAAAAAACAAGTTTTACCGATTTATTTACGATATTGTAACGAATTACGACGCCCGGTATGTTAACATAGACATTCACAATGTGCTTCGGAAAAGAAATACAGAAGAAAATATAATTATTTGAATTAAATTCAACTACATAAATCATATTTTCAGCAGAAAAATGAATTTATTTTTGTGTTACGTTGAATAAAAATAGCAAAAAAGCGACAGTCAAGAGAGGCATATAATATAACGACTTACATTGATGAACACAGCTCAGCTATTAGCAAGAAGAATCAGCTAGGCCCCAACACATCTCAGCGACCCCAGGACGGCAAACTCCAAAAAATATTTTTTCATTCAATGGAACTCTGGAACACAAAAATAATTTATTTTAAAATACAAGTATTTCAATAATAAACATGTTATCAGCATAAATAACTATTAAAACAGTTAAACTGTCGTTTAAACTTACCATTGTTGCTAATTTGCAACAATATACAATATTTCACAATTAAAATATACACGATACTTCAATAACAACGAAGATGGCTAGTTGTGTTTTGCAAGAAACATAAAGACTAGCGAACCGGCAAAAAACACAATTTCATTAACATAAAACTTGAAATTATAAATATAAAACCAGAGCACATAATATTCATTGAAATTGAAATGATTTCTATTAACACAATTTACATCGTTTGACTATTGGTAGACATACAAATATAAAAGAAAATTTTGCTATTCATAAACAGTTCAATAAAATTCCAAAAGAAAATTTTGATTTTAGACTCACCGTTCAAAACAAAATTCTGCAAACATCCACTAAACCAATCAAAACCACGTGTTTCATAATAATTTTCTGCTTGAAATATGTTGAATTCAGGTTCGGCAGGACTTCAAAAACTATATTACGATAATAATAAGGACATAACAACAATTAATATCATATTTTTGGGACGGTTTCGTCAGTTTTTCCTTTCTTATCAGTTTTTGTATATCGGAAAACGTGTCTGCGTCGTTGTTCATTGCCATTACGTAGCGTTAATATAAATTATGAATTTGTTGTATATTAATATCTTATAATAAGCTATTTTACAATATACATATATAATTTTATGGCAGGCAGGAAATGTTTTTGTCTGCAAACCGGAGCTAAAATCTTAATTATCTGATGTGGACACCACACGACTTCTTTGTACGATTATTAAACTATGCATATTTTTTTACCTATTAACCTATACATATTTTTTTAATAATTAAATTACAAAAATATTGACAGGTTAACCCAAGCCCGAGAAATATTTTGATATAGAACAAAAAATAATTCATTTACTATCATTCTTAAATTAACATTAATCTAACCCAGTTCTTTTTAAAGAGAGTTTTGATTACAACAAAGAAATATTTGATTACAACAATGAATATTACTAATTTCGCAATAAAAATATATTTGTTATTGTACGAATCATAAAATTGCACATATTTAACGTAATTTGACATGAACTTATTTTTTTGTCCTAATCCAAAGCAAGCTTTATTACAAAAATAAAAAGTATATAATTTTTAAATTTACATATCTCGCTTATACAAAGGGCTAATTTAATAATACTTGATGTGCTAGACGCAGAAATTAATTCTCTAAAACTTTTATTTGAAGCATTTATTTCTAAAATCAAAATAAAATCATTTTATTCAAGAACCACTTCCGGTTAGCCTATTTTAACCAAAATCTATTATGTTATTTCGATTGACATAAAAGTCTTGTATACCAAATTTGAAAAGTTTTGAATTATATTTTAAAACAGTTTTTCATTAAAATCTATTAAAGGCTTCATGTAAAGTGCCACTTCTGGAAATTGTGTAATAACCAGAATGGGAGGTGCACAACTAGATGTTATAGGAGTCCTAAATACAAAATTTCAATTTCACAAAGTGAATAATATTTCCGCTGAAATCTGAGAACCGAAATTTTTCGCGATTACAATACTTCCTTTACTTACGTACAAGGATTATAAAGTATTGTTGCATTACCAACAAAATAAATACATTTAATAATGATAAAAAGAATAAAAGTTAAATGGCTTTTGCCATAAAGCCACAGAATTGTAAATAGTATGAAATCTAGTAAGATTCTTACCTTATACATGTCTCCTGTTTCTCCTTTAGGTGCTCTGCCCTCTTCTGCCCCTACTTCCATGTTTCCGAAGCCCTCATGGTCATGCATGCAATCTGAAATAGAAATGAGTTACTTTGAGAATCTTTTGCAAGAAAATTTAGGTATGGAATGTTTACGAAACACAACTTGGCGGGAGGTATTGTGCTGGCCACATCAGATTTCTTAATATATGTACATCACACAATTAATTAGCGGGAGGTATTGTTGCTTTAGTGTTTGTATGTATATTTATGTATGAGTGTGTATTATAATACAAAAATTTTCAATTTTAGTGTTTAAGACTTTTATACCAAGGGGGAAAACATATTACATTTTAACCAAACTTGATAAACCGGAAGTGATATTTTACATGAGTTTTTAATAAAGAACTACATTAAAATATAATCCAAGCCATCTGGTATAATTTTAATTGTAGATAACTTCACTGCATTTCGTATGCATAAGCGTGCAACAAGAAATATTTATAGATACATTTTAAATGAAAAATAAGTGTAATGTTCGACCTTTTCGAAGCAGTTTAAGTTATATTTTATCGCAATTAATTCATTATTAGTGTTTTTAGACATCCTACCTATATTTTAGCTAAAAAATACATATGAAACACATGAATAAATAAATAATGAGGAGGCTCCGTTGAAACTGCTCACGCCCTAAACACAATGTATATAAACATGCACAAATATATAATATACATACATAAATAAGTACATAATAAATCAACAATATATACGGACGAAATCGCGGCGACAACGGATAAAAAGGTAACATGAATACAAAAAAAACACATTTTGTGCACATATCTTTTATATATTTTTACGTAACATATATAGATATATGATTTTGTAGGTGTATGTGTGTGTAAGTATGTTTGCAAAATTAATACAAAAGCAAGCGTGTGTAACTAGAATTTAATAAGTTAAAACTTTAAACTAATACTTTAAAATGCAAGTGAACTAATTGTAATTAATGAAAACTGTAGATAAAAACTTTAAAACGCAAATTAACTATTTCAAATGATGTAAAACTGTAAACAAATAAACATGCAAGTAAACAAACTATACTTTTCTTAAACTGCAAAATGAAACTTTAAAATTCAAGTAAACCAATTATACTACTTTAATTTAACTTTATTGCAAATTTAATTAAATTTAACTATAATTTAGTGTACTTGTTCCAATGGCACAAGAGCGCCTTCTGTGCTGCAGTCTTCATCCCAGCGATGAGTGCCCGTGGGGCGACGCCTGGTAAGCACCTGCACGGCACGAATATGTCATCACTGAACATGCTTTGATGATATATATTTATTTACTACACAAATTGGGAATCAAAACAGGGAGTTACTCAGTCCGGCGGACCCTAGTTTGAGTAGAGCGACCTTCCCACAGGCCCCACTGATCTATCCCAGAAAGGAGCAGCGAAAGGAACGACTGAGTTTGCCACAATGTGTCCCATTCGACCTTGGGACTCTAACCTATTAAGAAGTATACTAGAAAGAGCTGCTTGGATAGTTAAGAAGGAAAACTGAAAAAAAAGCAAAACCATGCAGGGGGGGCTGTTTTTTATCTGTTTTCGTCACCTGCTGTTTTCTTCACCTGAAATCGCGAGAAACCTAATGTTCTTAAGATATACAGCCGGAGCTAAAGATAATTGTAGTTTCGTTTTTAAATGAAATGTCCATTTTTTAATTATTTACTACAAATAAATGAAATGATTGAATTAAAATTAAATAAATTTAAATATTACAATATGTGTACGTTTTTAAATAAGTCTATTGAACACTTTTGAATTTAAACATCAAAAAAATACCTTTATTTAAAAAAAAATACAACAAATTTTAGATTTAGTTTTGAATCGGAGTATTTCATATTTCTAGCCATTTATTTCACAACTAATCATGTGTAGTATTAAATTAAATAATGGGGTAGACACTCCAAATAAAAACTACGCTACCCTGTCCTTAAATAACGCGGAAACCGACCCGAACCCGGAAAAATATCGGCAAAACTTTAATTATATTTTACCCTAACTTTAAAAGGTAAACGAATTTAATTTTAATGCAATATTAGCAAAAAAATAATTCTAACTATTGTTGCCTTCTTGTGGTTGTAGATTGGCCTTTAAAGTCCTTAAAGCCGTAAACAAAGCTTTAGATAAGCCCTGCTGTTGATCAACGGCTTAAACCAGCCTTTACACTCCTTGGTAACTTCGCTTAAACCCTGTATTGTATACCGTACTTGTTTAAAAATATTTTTAAACAAATACAATTTTTCTTCAAACGTCATAAAAGTAGCATCTTTTGTGACTTGATTCACAAGGTAGAAGTTTAATTTCTACGCCGCCGGAGTAGAAATAGCTAATTTCTACGCCGCCGGCGTAGAAATAAAATAAATAAATATCCATAGAAACTATACAGAATCAACGAATAAGAAGTTGTCTCAATAAAAGAAACCTGTAATATCGCCCTAAATGTCACTATACACGCTTGGTAACCTAAGAATAAAGTTACTAAATACGATTCATAGCTGTCAAATTTAAATATATAACCTGTGAATTGAAATATAAACAGAGTTTACTTTTGAGGAAATAGCATTATTAAAGAATAGCAGACTTACAGATTACAATTATAGGGACGGTAATCAGCATAAGAATACTTAGAAATATAGTGATAAGAAAAGATTATATTGATTTGCAGTGATTCGTGGACATATCTTTCAGCCACACTATTAGATTTCCATCCAATTGAACTTCAGGCGACTTACATTACATTATAATCCTTCAAATTCCGACATAATTGCACACAAGGAGGATATAAAATTGCACAGATTTTATGTAAACGTCAAAACGTGAAAAAATTCATTTCAATGTTTATAACCAAAAGGGAACAAATAAGTATCCATAGCTACAGGGCAATTGAAATCGCAAACGTAATTTACGTAAAATGTAACGTCAGTAGTAGATATTTTTCTTTAAATATTTACATTTGAAGAAAAAAGATAATGTGTCATTCGGAGTAAAAGTGTCTTTGTGTGCCTCGCGTGCATTTATCCGACTCGCTTCGCTCGTCGTTTAAACTACCACGCTCGTCACACAAAATCTCACTTCTACTCCTAATAACACAATATACTATTTTTTGGGAAAAGAAACCTATTTCTGAACGGATATTTATTTAGACTAATTCTAAAAAAACTAAGTTTCGCCGATTTATTTACGATATTGTAACGAGTTACGACGCCCGGTATGTTAACATAGACATTCACAATGTGCCTCGGAAAAGAAATATAAAAGAAAATATGAATTAAATTCAACAACATAAATGAATTTATTTTTGTGTTATATAGAATAAAAATAGCAAAAACACAAAAATAATTTATTTTAAAATACAAGTATTTCAATAATAAAACACGTTATCAGCATAAATAACTTTTAAAACAGTTAAACTATTGTTTAAACTTACCATTGTTGCTAATTTGCAACAATATACAACAATATTTCACTATTAAAACAATTAAAATATGCACGATACTTCAACATAGAAAAGATGGCTAGTTGTGTTTGTTGACAAGAAACATACGACTGGCGAACCGGCAGTGGCGTGTTTATTAGATAATAACGCAATTAAATGTTAATATAAAATTATATTTTATTTTTTAATATCTCTCGCCTATTTAAATAATATTTATAAAATATAAATAATTTTTGCAAGACTAATTCGGATATATGGGAAGCCAGACGAACTTTGCGAAATGAAACTTAGAATTTATGCAAAAAATCAATACTATGGGAAATATATGTATTTAAACGTAAAATATAGACATTTTTATAAGTATCAAAAATACGAATTTATGCAAAATACACAAGAAAATGATTTAGAATATATATATATATATATATATATATATATATATATATATATATATATATATATATATATATATATATATATTTCCAGTAGTTTGAAGTATATTTAAAACTATTTAAATAAATAACTAAAATTAACTTACAATTTCATTTTCATCTGAGCACTTAATTATTTTCGCAAACTAAATGATAGGTCCCCGTAAAAATTATAATCACAAAAAAGATTAATAAACACTTTAGCTTGCTTTCTTCGTAAGTTTTCAGCAGTTTCACATGTTTTTCCGCATAAAAATGCATTAAAACTATTTAAATAAATAACTAAAATTAACTTACAATGGAGACTTATACAATTCAAATATTTTGATCGCCATCTAGTGTGTAAAAAAGTATTTAATAATTAGTTATGTAGTGAGCAAGATTTAGCTCTAAGTTTGACGTTTATCACGTGATCCATATTTGGTCCCACGTGATCACAACAACCATTGTTTGAAAAGAAAGCCGTTAGGTTAGATAGTCTGTGATAAACATGCTAAGACTGAACACGGAAGTTGAAATAATATGATTAATATAAATTGAATATGAATTAGTAATGTATTTACAGGAACCTGTGATAAAAAAGGAAGTTTAATTATGTACAAAATAACAATAAAAGGACACAAATCTATGTTTGTAAAGTGAACAAACATAATCAAACTTATTTTGGATAAACAAGTACAGCAACTCAAGCAACTTTAATAAAGCTGTCTACTAATAAAGAGACAAGTTTATATTAATGAAAACACATATAAAAATTGATAATAAGCAGAACAACTCCACACAAACAAATAAAGATTAATAAGGAAAGTAGTACCCAAACAGTCAACAATTATTATGTACGAAAGTTATTTGGTGCTGTAGAGACATCGAGAAATGAAACTAAATTTGTCAATAATTGGAAACTAAATTATAATTTATTAAGCAATGATGCTGTAAAATTTATATATTTCACCAGCTTATCAGTGGAACATATTAATGTTCTATATGATTTGATAAATCCCACAGTTATGCCAAAGTTGAAATACAGATATTTCCAAAAAACGCCAAAGAAAACTAAATTTAATAATTTAACATCCAGAGACAAATTATGTATGACTTTAGTAAGATTAAGACGTGGATATACACTAAAAGAAATTTCATTATTTTTTTCCGTCTCTTACAATAGTGGAATTTGTAGTGTTTATTTGGATTCAGTTCATGTTTTTTCAAATTGAAACGATGAAATCGAATTTGTTTTCCCTCCGTGTGAGAATCAGAAAGATTCGATTCCGCAATGTTTCATTAATAACAATCATTACACATAATAACTTAACCAAACTTTGCTGACTAAATAAAAAATAATGGGATCAACGGGGCGGTGCTGAAGAGGGAAAGTATTTGATCGACTCGGCCATGGTATATCACCTCGCTCTTTCTAAAAATTTCTTGTCCCTTTCTAAATTGGGTGGAGGGAGGTCCGCTGCCGATCCGCCGTCAATGACGTCAAAATCATAAGTCCCCATTTCATATTCATCTAAGCACTTAATTATTTTCGCAAACTAAATGATAGGTCCCCGTAAAAATTATAATCACAAAAAAGATTAATAAACACTTTAGCTTGCTTTCTTCGTAAGTTTTCCGCAGTTTCACAAGTTTTTCCGCAGAAAAATGCATTTCTATCAAACAAGAATTTACCAGCTCGACTGTAGCGTCCGAATGTTTTACTTATTATATTAAGATCGATCGCGGTAACAATTATTATCTCAAACGTTGGACCAACACTTTATCTCATGTTATTTTATAAATTTTTGTTATTTACCGTAATTTTTCTCACGAAAATAAACATTAATTCACACCAAATGTAAACACGCAACAAGCGTCCTCCATTTTCTATGAAGAGGTGGTATGAAATCAGTGTTGCCAAAGGTACTTAATAAAATATTGTTAACAAAAATGTCGGTAATATAGAAATCGGTAATTATAATAAATCATATTTGAAAAATAACATATATACTAACAAAAAATGCATTGAATTCACCATAAAATTATTATTCTGAATTATATTTCTCTGTATGAGACAAAATATTGATGTGTATATAAAAATAATTTATAAAATTGTATTCATATCGTACCTGATTTTTATAAGATGAAACATTTCAACGTAAACAACTATGAAAGTAAATGAAATATTGTATCAACCTACTATTAATAATTTGCAACAACATAAAACACCAAATATATAATTTTAACAAATAACCAAATTCGCCATTTTATAAAAATAAATTCACGATTACAAAATATTAAACATAGCATATAACAAAATATCTCGAAATATATAAAAATCGATGACAATGCATCCGAAGAAAAACATTTTAAAGTTGATTTCGAATACTTTAAACAAATAAAAACACCACTTACGTTTCTAGCACATCATTACGATAGTAAGCATGAAGTACCCAGTGTTGCCAGATGCGACATAATTATCGAAAAGGCAACATAATTTTTAAGCTGCTACCATACAAAATAATTGTGCACCATAATCCATAATTACAACATAATTTTAGAATTCTTCGCATAATTATAACTACTATCACCATAAATTTTAGAAATGGATATAAAAATGTCGAAATCACCGCAAAAATAGCAATAGCTATGAAATTGAAACAAATGGTTAACATATTTATCTATCAAGTTTGGTTAATTTATTTTTTTAGGTATTATTCATAATTTCTGTTCAATTATCTATCCAATTTAAACAAATAATTGTTTACTTAAATAGAAATTACACATAAAAATAAACTAACCCAGCTTAACAGAGAAATTGTTAACATTTGTTAATTTTTTTTGCGACATTTTTATAACTAATTTCTGCCGTTACAAGCATGAAAAATTAATTTTGTGCATTGATTCAGATACAGAATTTTATGCTTTGCAACTTTCATTTCATACTTTTTTACCTAAAATAATTAGGGAAGCTGGAATTAATAAAGAATTACTTATTTTCAAGACTGAAAAATAAAATTCCTACAAAAACACCATATTTTTTTTCAAATTCCATAATTTTCATATCGTTTTTCGATACTTAGTGATTTTAGAAATGGCAACACTGGAAGTACCTTACTATTTTCTAGCATTAATAGATCGACCCCCGTAACAATTACTATATCAAACGTTGGATTAACACTTTGTCTCGTGTTTTCTATAATAATTTTTCGCAATTCACCGTAATTTTTTCAAGAAAATGAACATTAATTCATACCGAATGCACAATTGCACACAACAAGCGTCCACCATCACATCTATGATGCAGTGTTACCACAAGTACTTCACAAAATATTCGCAACCGGTGTCATCTCAGAAATATTTGAATAAAATTTTATTCCAAACAGTCTTAAGATTCGGAAAAGAATTAATTTATATTTTAAACTCCGTAGAATACGAATTTCGTGTTAATTTGAAGATAATTTAAACCATTGAACAGTTGTGAGGCAAAAATGCGTTTTTGGAGCATTATATTATCAGACAAAAATATCAGTGAATATCCCACCAGCGCAGAGAGATTAGACATCCAAAAAGAAATCATGCACCGGTTTTGAAAA
Organism: Harpalus rufipes; assembly: GCA_951394225.1. Classification (NCBI taxonomy): domain Eukaryota; kingdom Metazoa; phylum Arthropoda; class Insecta; order Coleoptera; family Carabidae; genus Harpalus; species Harpalus rufipes. The sequence continues at coordinate 38,042,471 of OX596281.1, forward strand.
CATATAATTAACTTGATGATTCCTTTTCTCGGCAACTGAATTCCACACCCCTGATAATAAATAAACCACATGAAGTAAGAAAATCATGAAATTTTGTATGAAAAATTATGACATTTGTCAGTTATTTTGACACGGGTCCACATATCTGATCTGCTTGCCAAAGTCAGCAAAGTCTCGTCACTGCACTCGCCCTACACAATTTTTTTTGAAAAAGATCCTATATTTCCAGTTAAATTATTTCATAAACAAACTATTCGAATTGGGGAATGTCTTCAACGCCCGAATATTCAAAACCAGAATATTCATGCACAGAATCATTCAAATCCCGAATATTCAAAACCAGAATATTCATACACAGAATCATTCAACGCCCGAATATTCATTACCCGAATATTCAAAAACCGAATGAAAAAGTTTAGGCTACCTGTCACTAGATGTCACTACGAAACGTATGCATTGTCGATATTGTAGTGTACTTTAATTTATTTAGATGAGAATAATAATAGACATACGTTTTCAAATGTCAAAAATGACAGCTTCATCGATAATTATATAATATGTGATTGAATAACTGAAATCTAGATAATAGGTACAGTACAGGCATGTCTACGGAAAATATGTGGAACTTAAAACATTTTTTAAATAATAAACCGTTCTACCGTTTAATAAATAAACAATTACAGTTACATTTTCTACACGAAGTGCCAATATTATAAAGTATGTATATTATAATAACACGAAATAAATGTTATTTTTCTCATTACAGATTCATAGTTTGATTACAAAGATTATAGTGAAAAAAAGTTTCGTGAGAGCCGTGAATACTGCAAAGTTCTATCAAACATCGATGATTATGGGCTATGTCTACATGGCAATCTATAATGCACATAAAATCGTTGTTAATTTTGGTTTGGCGTCGTATAAAGCTCTGCTCTGACACCTCTTATTTTCGCTCTTTTTATAGACAATTTGTGCTTTGAATAAAATTCAAACAACTTTGATAATGTAAAAATATTCTAAAATTATTTTAATATTATTTCATGATGTAGTAACAATTCCCTAAATGTTAGAAAATGCCAAATCAGCAAATTTCTCATATTTCATCCACTACTCCGACACCGTTAAAGAAATTATAACATGGTCTGAATTCGACATGATTTTTTTTTCCTTTCATGAATTTGCACGATTGTTGCTGAGGAATGGTTAGTAGGTTTGAAATTTGCCGATATGAATCTGTTCAAAATATTACAGAAATTTCTTTGGAATTGAAGTGTGTTTTATTTGTGACCCACTCTTTCACTCAAATCGTGTAATACATAATAAGAAAGAGAATTTCATGCTGAACTCATATTTCGAAACTGCGTTGTCCTGTTTATAACCGTGTGAGAGTGGTGAAAGAAAAAGGAGTAATGAGCCGATTTGAATATGTATCTATAACTAGCAAATAGTCACTGATCTTTAATACAATTGAAAATCTGTTGGAAACCATTGACAAAAATATTGCAAGGTATAATATTAATAATTCCAGGTAATTATTTAAAATTATATCGGATGCATGGAGATCTATAAAGCACAAAATGCCATGACGAATACAATCTACTATAAATAATTATTAAAGTAGGTATTAAATATGTAACTTTCTTTATTTTCTGTCTAATTTAAGTTTCTTTCATAAGTTGTTATTCTGGTTAATTTTTTAAAAATAAACATATTCTTATACAGTCGCTCTATTTTTTTGTTGCACCTCACATCTTTATTCAAATACGTAGTCGTGCCATAAATTCTGTCCCTGAGTATAAAACACGATAAAAAAATATATAAAAATAAAATTAAGGGTGCCTTGAGCATTTGTTTGTTTCATCTGTCAAAATATTGTAAATCATTAATTTCAAACCGATAGTTCATGCGTTCCTCCTTGGTTCATGAAGTAAACATGGAGTGGGGTATTAAAAAGAACCGTGTAGCAGTGAATGCGCTATACAAGTGCAACAAAACACCAGTAGAGATTTTCAATTTGTTAAAACTTCTGAAAATTACGAAGAAGTTTGTTTACGTTACAACGATATGTTATTAATTGATGACAGACCAAGGAGCGGTTGGCCATGCACAACTAGGGATCCAGCAGCCGTCAAATCTGTTCGCGAGAGAATTTGGAGAAATCCACTCCGGAATCAGAAAATCATGTGTAGGGAAATGAAGTTCCCCGCTAGAACCATGTCACGCATTCTGAAAAATCTTAAACTTGGAACTTATCGCAGAAGAACAGGGCAGCGATTAACAGCGACCATACGTCACATAAGAGCCAGGAGAGCTAAGATGTTATTCCAGCGACACGCAAACGGAAGTCATCGGCAAATTCTTTTTACGGATGAAAAATTTTTCACTCTAGAAGAAAAATTCAACCGCCAAAATGATTGAATGTATACCTATAGCTTTCGGGAAGCTGCAGAGAAAATCCCGAAGGTAGAAAGGGGTCACCACCTAGCGTCAGTGATGGTTTGGTGGAGGGTGTCGTATGACGGCGATATGAAGTTGCATTTCTGCGAAGAAGGGGTAAAAACGCGATCAGGAAATTACCAGAGCGACATATTAGAGCAAGTTGTAAAGCCATTGAATGATTCCTTGTTCGCTGGTAAGTACTGGATTTTTCAGCAAGATTCAGCGCCCGCACACAAAGCGAAGTCGTCGCAACGCTGGTTAGAGCTGAATTTACCGGAATTTATTGTCGTTGAAGATTGGCCCTCTGGAAGTCCAGACCTCAATCCTTTGGACTACCGCTTATGGTGTGTCAAAGAACGATCCGGTCATTTTGAGTATTTTTTTTTTAAATTAATAGTTATGTAACAATAAAATCACATTCATTTTTTACCAGATTTCTTTTTTATGTAGAATAAGCCTGCCTTGTATTAGGGACAGTATTTATGGCACGACTACGTAAAGCTAATCATATATGGCAGCTGTAACTTAAGCACTTTGACCATGTGAAATTTGAAAACCATGACACTGATAGCTTGTATTTGTTATGGTTTGGGTTTGATGGGAGCCACTTAAAATTGTATAATACTTGGAAGTTAATAACGATAAAAAAAATTGTTTCCTTCGGCGCTCTCATTTCGCAAGCGTGTTAATAATATTACATTGTTTTTACCTTCCGTCACCTTTAGGTAAAGAAGGTATTGTCTTTATTCAAAAAATTCGATGGTGAGTTTTTAATAATTAAGCACATTTCAGGGTCCCTAGAATACGATTTTACTATGATGTCTGTATGTGTGTGTGACGATAATTTCAGCCGCGATAACTCCAAAAAAAAACCATTTTTACGTATTTCTCTTCCTTACATCCATGTGCAGACGTGATTAGATTTTGGTTATAAATCGTCAACCGAAAGTCCCCTCATTTGAAGAATTTTGCAGTTTTTCTTGAAAAAGCGCTGTTAAATTTTATTCTCTATATGATTTGATTGCATTTTATAATTCAAATTCAATGTATATATGGAAACAGCTACTATATTAAGAAAATTCTGATTCAAAGATGTCAGTATCAAGTGCAATTGACATAGTATGTTTGTATTATAATTTTACTGGAAATATATAAACTTTTGTTAGAAACTTTCACTTTCTGTATGGAATTTGTACAAAATACCTAGAACTGACGGAAGGCAATGTACTGGAAATATAGGATCTTTTACAAGGAACTTTCTATATGGAATGGAATTGGTGTAAAATACGTACAGGTGTCTGCCATAAACGAGCCACCATTGCAAACTTTCTTATTTAAAGATATAGAAAGACGGTGAAATGGACAAAGTTAGGCGATATTATATGAAAAATTTAACGGTGAAAAATGCAAAACAATTGAACATCAAATACGCGACTAATTCAACAAAATAACATTTTTTAATAGAATGCTAAATTGAAAGTGATACCATTTAAAAGATTTTTTTATCTGAATATAAAAGTTCATTATCACTATGCCTTTAAAATTAAAAACAAAAGAGTTACTTCAATTTCAAATTTAAATATTATATTTCTTATTTAAATACAAATATGACATTTTTGCTATTGGGATATTTCATTATGTAGAGATGGCGTTGTGTACCACCAACGTTAAACTTTCAACAAGGGGGCACATTTGTGTAACTTCCATAAGCGTATCATTGCTGTTAAGAGTTTTTCTTTGATTCTTCTTGTATTTTGACTTTTCTCTCAGTGTTTATTATTATTTTAGGTAGAGTATATTGGCTTGTATTCTGTTTTATTAATTGTAGCGGAAGATTAATTATTATTTTTCATTTTAAATACTTTAGTTAGTAGTTGTTAGGTTAGACATTCTGTACATAGAACTGACGGAAGGTAATGTGCTGGCCACATCAGATTTTTTTTTACCTGTATTTGCCAATATCTTCCAAAAAAATTTGAAACATTACCTGTGGCGCGTGGCTCGTAATACGAGCACATTTTTCTAATAAAATCGCTTTTATAGAGCACAATCCTCATAAGAATACAATATGAAAGTGCGCTCCGTAAAAGCGCTTTTGTTATGAAAATGTGCTCGTAGTGCGGGATAACATTATTATTATTAAAGACTGAGGCCTTAGGCATTTATTTTGACAGCACATTTTATTTCATTTTCCAGATAAACGATACTATAACTAACTCTAGTAAATTTTAGTTAGGGAGAAGCATCAGAAATTTTGCAAATATTGATGCACAGACCCACAGCCGGCTCTAATACTAGCCGTGCACAGTGAGAACTGGCAAAATGGCAGGTGGTCCGACTTTTCTCTTTGACACAATTGATGTCACTTGTTTACGTTCAGTTTCAAAGTGAATATTCTGTTGATTCTTCTCTATTAAGCCTGGTTTATAGATTGCACAGAATAGAATGGAATAGAATAGAATAAGGAATGGATTAATTGTATACGACTGAAAAAATCATTTGTTTTATTACTACATGTAAAATTGTGAGGTGGCTGACGACGTTTCAACTATAATATAATACACTTTTAGATAAGTGTCAACAACAACATAACCTAACATTCGTGTAAGGTATTCAAACGTTTTGCAAGCTGTAAGTTAGAAGTTTTATTGCTTTTATTTATTTTTTAAATTGTAGAATACCACAATTAATTTGTTTTAGTGTTAAATATGCCTCGACGGTGTTGTGTACCGCAATGTAAGAGCAATTACGACTCTTCTTTAAAAGCACAAAGTGGATGTATTACAACTTTTTCAATTCCCAACAAACCCGCAGCGTCGTGAAGAGTGGATTCGGGCAATACCAAGGAAAGATTGGCAGCCAACAAAAGCTGCAGTAGTCTGTTGCAAACACTTTGTTGTAAGTGATATTGTGTCAGTTGATAAACATTTGCAATCTGACGGGTCAATCAAAGAAATTTCATTGCTATACCCACGACTAACTGAAACTGCTGTTCCCAGGATTTTTCCCAATTTGCCTGTCTATTTAAGTAAGAAGCAAGAGAGTAAAAGAATCAGTCCAGATCAAAGACGTGAAGCTCAATTTCAGAAACAGAGAGCAAAACTTGATGAATTTTTTAAGAATGACCAAATAGGTGATTTCAATGTAAAAATCACTGACAGTTGTATATATTTTTACATAATTTGTTTCGATGAAGTCTTAACAATTTCTAGAAGTATTAAAATAGACAAGAGCTTAACAGTAGAAATATTTTGTAACAAAAATAAGTTGTCCTATTCAAATTTAAAGTGAATTGTTGGTGCAGATTTTAGAGTAAACAGGTGGTCTCAATTTATAAACATACTGTCACATTACAAAAGTGCTATTGTTCCAGAGCTAAAATCAAGTGTTCATGATCTTTTAAACAAAAGTCTCAATTTTATTGACAGTAGCTGTCAAAAACCGCATGTATTGTTATATTTAAGATGTTATTTTAAAAACTACTTATGTAAAACTACTACTGTAGAATTCAATAAATGTAGTTTATTGCAAAATGTTGTTTCTGTAAAAGCGTTTGGCGCTCTAGCGCACGCCACAAATGTCGGGCCACCATCATCATCTAATGCGACGTTGCCACATGTATGGTCATGGCTAGTATTAGAGCCGGCTGTGATTAATGTATTGTATTGAACTTCTCATTCATATTATTATTTTTTTATAAAACACTAGTCCTGAAATTTGAACAACTGTGATTACCATGCGGCCACCTGTGTATGTGTGCAGAGTGTGCAAATGTAATTAGGACGCAGAATAGAGGTCGTTGCCTATTGTGCAGGGCAGATATTATTTCAATTCAAAGGATTTTTTAAAATGTATTTTTTATTGGTACTGCGAAAAAACTTAGAATATCAAATTAAGATAAAACAATAAAAATACACAAATTCGACGTAGATTTTAATTCTAAACAACTTTTACATTTACACTGTTAATCTAAAAATTCATAGAGCACGAACTGTCGCTAGTATTATAAAATTACCATTATAGTATATTTGATTTTAAATTATTTTTTACAAATATATCTTTGTTTTTTTACAGTAACCACAAACTGGCCACATCCGCCACAATACAGTATGTAAAATGTGTTTTTACATATTTAAATCGACTCTTTCAGGGCCACCCAAATATTTTTTTGAAAAGAATTTTTAATTCCATTTATTACCTTCAGTCACCTTTTAGGTAAGGAAAATAGGTTTGTTTGTTCCGCTATGCTGTATTTTGCAATTTACTGCCTATCGCCGTGGTAATAATTTAAATAACTAAAAATTATTTTTCTGTTCGATCCGTTTCCGCCATATTATTTATTTTAGAAAATACTTCAGATTCTATTATTTATAAAGGATACTCAGTAAGTAGTTATTTATGTATCAAGGCACTGAAGTTCTATTTTTATTACGAATGTGGAATTTATTTGCCGGGGTTCTTATAGCCGAGGAAAATAAAGCATAAGTAATAAAAAGGAACTTCAGTGCCGAGGTGCATATTAAGTTTTATTTGAAATCGAAAAATTGTAGAACCGACAGGAATATTTATTTTTATAGGTTATATATGTCAGTCTGACATTCAATATTGCTAATCTCCGACACTGAAGTTATTGTAGAGAACACTCAAAATTATATGTTTTATCTGAAACTTGTTCATCGGAATTATTTAGTTCGTTCGTCTTGCACATATTTTTTATCATTTTACGTAAAAATTTACTATTGTACATCATACACTCGCCCAAATTATTTTACATATATAATTATCATAAGGTTGGCAACACTACATTTGTATGAAATCGTCTTATAATGGATTACTTTAGTGCCAATTACTGAATTTTTAATGTCGATGTTTGCACAATTTAGTGACTATTTCCAATAAAATATACTATTCCATTCTCCACTATTTTAATTGTTTACTATTGTTATCAAATAAACTTACTTTATTATAAATTTCGTGGCCGTGTGCCTGGTCGCGAATCTGAGGACCCGGATTCGATCCCGACCGACGCCAAAAATTATTTCGAATATTAATGAACCCTGTGGTGTGCTCTCCACGCTAGCAATGAGTGTCTGTGAGGTTACGCCTTTTACCGCAAGTTACTGGAAAAATGGAACGAACAGAATCTAGTAAGTTTACAGTTAACCATGCACTGGATAGAACAGCAAATTACACCTCCGCGGTTTGCGGCAGATGCAGGGTAGCGGAACGAACAAACCTTTGTCTTTGGTCAAAAAAATCGATGGAGAGATTCTTATGAATAAGCACGTTTTAGGGTCCTCACAATACGATTTTACCATTTTTACAATTATGTCTGATGTATGTATGTGTGTGTGTGTGTGTGTGTGTGTGTGTGTGTGTGTGCGTGTGTGTGTATTTGTGTGTTGATATTTTCAGGTTCGATAACTCCAATACTACAATTATAATTTTTGTATATACTTGAGTTTGCTTCCAAATGAAAAGCTGATTAGATTTTGGTTATTATAAAGAAATTACGTCATAAATCTTGCTATACACCACTATGGAAAGAGAATCTGTTCTTTAAATATAATTGATGGGCAGATGTCAGAATATTATGTTTGAGAAATAATTTTACTGGAAATATATTTATTGCAAGAAACATTCTATGTGGAATTTATACAAAATAAGTATTTACAGAAAACAGACGACCATATTGTGCTGGCTACAATAGATTCTTTTAGTTGGATCATCTCCATAGCTTCAATTGCTTCATCAGCAGCACCTCATCGTTTTTTTTTGTTCACTTTAGGCCCAATCTTACAATCTGTGGTTAAAATTTTAACTGCCAGTTAAATGAACAATATTGAATCGGATTTTTGACAGCAATTATAAATTTGTCATTTGACAGTTCATTTCGTTTCGGTTTTGTTTATTTAACTTACAGTTAAAATTTTAACCAGAGATTGTAAGATTGGCCCTTAGTTACTTTATGAAATAATTATTTATGTCAAATACAAACCTTTTAAATGCCGGTCGAGCTATTATCATACGTCTTTTGGTCCACAGTTTTTAGTCTATATTATGAAAGAATTTTGTGGAAAATTTCTTGAAAATGTAAGCTGGCTAACTATTATGAACCTGGGCTTGTATATATTTGAATAAAATGCGTTCGTTTGCTTTAAAAAATGAGTAAATTTATTTATTTACATTCCTTTGCTCCACAATTAAATCATCAAAGTATTACAAGTGGAAATTATTTAAGATATACATATATCAATTTAACAGAAAGTTGCTACATAATATGACACAAATCTCCTATTTGTAAAAGACATTTTATAAATAAAATTAATAAATTATAAGTAAGCTAAATCATTTGGCAGTATTTTACACAAATTTTTGTGATACCTGTTGTAATCACCTTATCAAATAGTGGCTAACTCGTTCTAAAAGAAATAAACGTTCACCAAACATATGTTATTAATTTGGAATATAATATTTATTAATTTGTTTTTTAGTATATGTTCTCTTATTTACTAGTGTAGCTGTCACTTTTGACAGTTGGTGTGGACAGTTGAATGGATTGAATGCAGACGTATGTCCACTTACTTTCTTTTGACCAAATTAAAGTTCACTAGATTATCGACAACGCATATGTTGCACCACCATTGAACACGCGTTGAACTAGCTTTCGTAGTGACATCTAGTGACAGGTAGCCTAAACTTTTTCATTCGGTTTTTGAATATTCGGGTGTTGAATATTCGGGCAATGAATGATTCTGTGCATGAATATTCTGGTTTTGAATATTCGGGCAATGAATGATTCTGTGCATGAATATTCTGGTTTTGAATATTCGGGCGTTGAGTATGCACCCTTCGAATTGCACTTGTCACTACTATCTTCTTCTTTAGTTTTTCCCATTCGTTATGGCGTCGCTATTTTTTATTTTCTTCTTCCATTAATTTTTGTTTTGTATGTCGTCCTCATTCAGTTCCTTTTCTCTCCTTTCATATTATATTTGGTCTTCCTATGTTTCTTCCAACTTCTGTTATAAGCTATTCATTCTTCCAATATACTCATCTCTCCTCATGACATATTCAAACCAATGTAATCGTCTCTCTTATATCTTTCTAGAAACGCTCAACACTAGACTTATTTCCCTTATTCTTTCATCATTTACTTTTTATTGATATTGACATCTGTCAATTTGAATTACTTAAATATATTAGCAGTTTCCATGGTTAAGTTAGCACAGCTGGCTGATTTATGAAATTTTATAATCTTTATAATTCTTTAACTCCATATCTGTTGAATATGAAATATAAAATGCAATCAAATAGTATGGAGAATATAATTCCTTAGTCACGTGACATGTTTTCCGCCAATCAACATTCAGAATCTCCCTAGCTACAAGTTTTATCACAGCGATGATAAAAAACAAAGAAATAAACACCGTATTTATAGTCGTTACTAAGGGATTTGTTTTCTTTATTTATGACATTGACAGTTAATTTTGAGTATAAAAATAAATAATAACAATAATTCAAACTCTGAAATATTAAATAAAACACGTAAGTACCATGTTTTAATATAGTATGAATATGTATATCAAAAGTTAGGTTAGATTGAAAAAATTCATTATATTCTCTCATTAAATATAAGCTCGTGTTATGATTAATAATCGAAGATATTGCTCGTGAAACCGAAGCAGCACATTTCATCTCGTCCTTCGGACTCGTGAAATCTGCAGCTCGGTTTCACTCGAGAATATCATCGATGATAATCATATCACTTGTTATATTACGTATGAGAATAATATATTCTTTAAGTTATAATAACATTTAACTGAGTTTTTCAAGAAAAACTGTTAAAATCTTCAAATGAGGGTACTTCCGGTTGACCAATTATAACCAAAATCTAATCAAGTCTGCATATGGTTGTAAAGAAGAGGAATACGCAAGAATTGTAATTTTTGGAATTCTAGTATTGGAGATATCGTGCACGAAACGGCGGTCCACACACACACACACACCCACATACAGACATCATCGTAAAAATAGTAAAATCGTATTGTAAAGACCCTAAAACGTGCTTATTCATTGAAAACTCACCACCGAATTTTTTGACCAGACAATACCTTCCTTACCTAGAGGTGACGGAAGGTAAAAAAATAGTACATTAAATCTATTATACATAATTTATTTTAATATATACATACAATATACACATGTTTTTATGAAAATATTAATTTTCTTCTTGACTAGAAGAAATTTTGAGTTCATTATTATCTTTTAAAGCAGACAAAATTTGCATTCGCATTTCCCGATATTGAGGTACAATATTATGCACAATTTCTCTTTCTAATTTTTTAAAAAATTCTAACATCTTGATGGCATCAGTTTCGTATTCCTTTCTCAACTTTTCGTATTCTTCCCCTTGTTGTTTATATTTTTCTTTTAACGCTTCTTCATCAGGGAATTCGGATTCCGTGTCTAAAATTTGTTGTTTGAGAGATGCAATTATTTTAAACTTATTGTCTTCTTCGCCTGCATGAATTGTTTTCGCTGCTTTTATTTTTTGAATCCAATCGTCATTTCGTATTTGCATTTCTTTTTTATCGATTAATACTTGTTCCAATTCATTTTTCACCTAAAATAAATAAATAAAATATAACCTTAATAATGTTCAAGTGTTAAAAATTCTTACTTTTTGATATTCTTCGTTGGCCAAAACTAAAGTTCGTCTTTCTTCCCTTAATTTAGTCTGTAATTCTGTCGAAAATTCTTCCAGTTTCTTCACTTTATTTCGTACATCCTAAATAAACAAATATTTATATCAAACAATAAATAAATATGTCATTCTTTAATTAAATTTACCTCGGAAAATTTGGGGCCCAGTATAGAGTCTGCCTTTATAGTAAATTCTTTTAATTCGGTATGTTTTAAACTTGGTTTCAATAATTCTATATTAAAAGCTGAAACTTTTTCTTCAATCTGAAACAGAAAAATCATTTATTAATTATTTTAAGAGTTTATTTTTATTTTTATAATACCTTTCGTTTCATTTGACTAATTCTGATATCTGTTTCATCGCTGACCTGTTGCTGATGTTTACGTTCTTTCGCCATGAGATCTTTTTTAACTTTTAAGTCTTTAATTCGTAGCAATTCTGCTTCTTTCTCTTGTTTAGTCATTGGTTGTTCTTTTATTTTAGCTTGTAATAAATTAATTTGTTCAACTTTTTTTTCATTAACTTCACCTAAAAAGCGACAAGAGATAGTTAAATATATCCTTACAAATATTATACAATCTGTTCATTTTAAATGGGTCACCGTTGCTATCTCGAGAACTGTAACAGCTACAAAGGTGATTAAATTAGCAAACAATTTATATTTTAGAAGATTAATGTAATGAACAGAGTTTCAACCAGTAATTCTTGAAATACATGACATAACTATTTTATTTTAAATGGTAACATATATTTTTTATTTGCTTATTTGTTAGAGAATAAAATTCAAAATTCAATGATATATTTTTTTTATATTCCGATGTGTAAAGTTGGTACGTTACACACTGCAAAGTGTGTCAAACAAACGATTTTTGTATTTTATTTACTGTACACATTACAGAGCTACCATCAACAATACATGTGTGTCATTTAAGTTGCCTTACCTTTATTTCTGTACATTCATGCTGGCAATACTGACTGAGTACTGCAGTAATCAACTTCAGATATGTTATCTGTCAAATTTCTAATTTGTTTCAGAAATGTTAGTTATTTACAACAGACGCTAATAACCCAATATATATAATAAAATACTTTTATTTATTAAATATTCACTCTGTGCAAATTTAGCGTGTTTAAAAAATTTAATCACTCGTTGGTCGGCAACTAGTTACTAAATAACCGTTCTACAAACTTAAAATAAAATTAACGTAAAACTTTATCCATGTTTTGAAAAAAATCATTGTGAGGGTATTCAAATATTATATCATTGATTTCAGAATCAAATTCTCTAGCGAATTTGAAAATAAAATCTGTTCAATACATTAGTCTTATAGAACAGAAATTGTCAATTTAACCTTCTTTGTAGCTCTTATAATTGTCGAAATAGCAATGGTGACACATTTAAATTGAATACCTGTATATAACAATCACTTACGTAATTTCTGGTTGTCTTTCTGATACTGTGCCTTTTTATTTTCAAGCTTTTTGATGTAAGCTTTCAGTTGAGATGTATGATTTTCAATATAATTAATTTTCTCTTGTAATTTTATGTTTTCGTTCTGTTTATTCTGAAAGAAATTACAAATTTTTAATTTTATTTATATTAACTTCTTGTATTATTTTATACGTTGTTATATTCTCTTGGAGGTATATTTTATATTTTTATTTTGTAATTCACTTGATGTTATAACTTAATAATAATATAATATATAAATAAACACACAAATTAATAACTTATCGATTTCGGTTTATTCAACAACCATCATCAGAGTTATAAGAAAAATTATAAATAAATATAAATAAAAATATTTGACATAACAAAAGATATTATCTATAAAATGTATATAATACAGTAGGTTTTGTTATTCTATTTTAAATTCCAAAATTATTATAAATATTATAAAAGTACAAATAAAAATTCAAATAAATTAAAATTATATTGAAATATAATATGATATATAGATATGTTATATGTAAATTGTTAAATATTTTTTTTTTTATAAATTAAAAAAATTAAATAATAAATTAGAATTTAAATTTATCTATTTTATTTTAATTTCTACTTAAATTTTTTTAAAATTTTAAAATATTTGTAAAACATCATTCATAATTTTGGTTTTTAAAATGTCTAATTGTTTATTCATTAACGGTAAGCCCTTGGAAACTAAATAATGTATTTCATATGCTTCTAGCCAAGTCATTTAAAAACCTTTAGTTAATTTATGTAAAAATATTAAATTGTTATTATCAAAATTGTATTTTAAAGTTAACATATGTAAAGCTACATGAGAATCACTTTTATTAAGTTTCCATGAACGTATATGTTCTTGAAACCTTATCCAAATGAATGTCCAGTTTGACCTTTGTAACTATAATTACAATTATTACATGTTATTTTATAAATACCTGAATTTTTAATTGCTTCATTGTTTATTAATTTATTATTAATTAGCAATTTTTTTAAAGTATAATTATTATAAAACCCTGCCCTAATATGATATTCTTTTATTAACTAATTAATATACTTGGTTTTCCAAAAAAATTAATTTTCTTGTAAATAATATTTGAAGATTCATTTGTAGATTTATATAAAAATTTTGAAAGAATAAAATTTGAATTATTAAGTTTTTTATTAATTAGTTTATCAATCAGATCTATAGGATAACCATTATTAATTTACAACTATAACTTACTTCAATTTCTTCTTTTTGCATGGAAATTCTATTTCTATCACAATCTAATTGGTTACTTAACTTATCTTCCATTTGACTCCACTGATACATTGTGTTTTCCTCTACTCCGTATATTTCTCCTAAAAATAATATTAATTTTAAGAAGAGACCCACAAATCATATTTTTATGAAAGATGTATCTGTATTTTTCAAAGATTGTAATAAAGTATACAATACTGACTTAAAGCATCAGCGAAACTCTCGAGTCCTTCTGGATCTTCTTGTCCGTTATTCCATACTACGAAAGCTGCTGTCAAAAACTGATCTTGAAGCTGAAATAGAAAAACATTTATTTATAAACACGACATATTCAATGAAAAATAAATTTTACCTGTAGAATTTGCAACTGCTGACATTCTTTGTCTGGTAACTCAATTGGAAGCATATACATATTTTCATCAATAAAAGCTTTCATATTTTGCATTATAATATGTAATCCAACAAGCCAGGATAAGATAGCCAAAATATGGGGCCAATTGTGTAGTGTATTTGCTAAAGAAGTTAAACTTAAAATAAATAATTTGAAAATAGTTATGCGATGGTGGTTCAAAAACTAACAACAAGTGGACAGTATTCCATGTAATAATAAGGATCACATTAAAATAATTGAGAATAAAAAAATCTGATAGGCCATGGGAAACAAAATTTGTACTATCATGGGCTCATAAACCATAATCGAAATACAACAAATTTATATTAAAATCGTGAATTACTTGCTAATTAATAAGTAGTAAACGAGGTAGTAAACCAACATTTTCTTAACCCTCCGGAGGGTGCGCTAGCGGCAAAAAAGCCGCAAATTTACATTATACAATTATAACTAAGGATTAATAACAGGAGGAGTTCATCAGTAGTACAAATTTAAGCGGAGTAGCTCAGATTACTCAACATGTAAACCATGCCAGAGGTCCTAACAACTTGAGTTTATTTCTTTTTAATACAAAATCTTACCATAAAATTTATATATAAATATTAAAAAAAACAAGCAAACAAACAAAAACTAATGCGATACTTGGCATTGCTTTTGAGAAACTAAAGCGTCAATGTTTGGTTCTATAAATTTTATAGTAACTTGTGATGCCGCCGAGATCTCGCATTTACCAGATCTTGTCTCGAATTTTCGAGATAAGATTAACCTTATTCTCGTCTCGAAATATCGAGACGGAAGTAGAAATTCGAGATCTCGATTGTATGATTTTTTTATATTATTTAATTAAATTATACAAAATATTAGTCGGTATAAGTAAATATTTGAATTGCCTCTTCATTTACATTTATATTTATTTATTCATCTTAGATATATTGGGTTTTAGTAAAAAAAATGCACAAAAGTTACACCTAAGTACACTCTTAACGCCAGCTTCAAGTGCCCGCACTATACAAAAATATAATCATTACCAATGTCTGTGTACAAAACAGGTTGACACACCCAGCATCGGGTAATAAGCCATAATATTATTGAGTATTTTAATAAAAAGATTATGCATGGTATATTTGTGTTATTTTATTACCTATTTGTCATTTTTAAACTAGAAACGTGAAGAACTAAATGCGGTATAAATGCCGCGGTGCACCCGATCGTGTAATTCTAAAAAGCGTGCCCTTTGGAAGGTTAAAGAACATTCCTCAGCAAAGAGTTATAACGAATTAAATATCTTGTGACGTCAGGTGTACCCCATTTTATTTCATTGGTTGTGAAACCATATTACTTATTATAGCGCCTCTGCCGACAGATTTATGAAATGACGA
Source organism: Harpalus rufipes (assembly GCA_951394225.1). Taxonomy (NCBI): domain Eukaryota; kingdom Metazoa; phylum Arthropoda; class Insecta; order Coleoptera; family Carabidae; genus Harpalus; species Harpalus rufipes. The sequence goes on from OX596281.1 coordinate 38,058,095, forward strand.
AAAGCGTAGCAGGGTGACAAACTGTTTTCTCTTTACTATTGTTTTGAAAAATGAAAAGATATTTCTTTATTAATTAATGAACTCAAATCACAATCCGGGAAACAACAAATGTAACCAGTAATAATTAAAAAAATATACAGTGTGTCCAAATAAAAACCTAACTCGGAGTAGGCTATGAACAGAGAAACGTATGTCAATTCAAAAGACAAGTTGACAAAATTGATTATGAAATGTAATTAACTGAAATTCATTATAACAGGTGCAAATTGCCATTCGCCGCTTGATTTATTTAGATAACATTTTTGACAATATCGTGTCAAATTGACATTTAATTAAATACTTTAAGCTATTTTTTTCGCGATGAACCGTATTCAAGTAAGTTTTCAAATCGTATTCAACCATGATGTTATTAATATGTGGGTCACAAAAATGCACTGTTTTAAACCAGAAATTTAACAGATATCAAAATGACAAATCAACAAAAAATAGTTTTAATAAAATTTATAAATTATATGAAAAGAACATGAAATAAGGCAAATTGAATATAATTCGTTAATATTTTTTTTATTTTGCTACGAATAACAGGTATGTTATGTATAATTTCCAGGGCATCGATCCCACCAAAAACTGGGTGCGGTTCAAGTTAATTTGTTTTTTGAGAGACGGGTTCGGGTGCGGTTCTGGTTCAAACAATAATATTTGCGGTTTTGTTCCGGGTTCAGCGTATTGGGTTCGGTTCGTCCTAATGAAAATTGAATTAATGTTTTTTGAATAACAATCTTTATATAGAAATAATTTAAAATACGAGCCGGAATTTACGCAAGACAAGAAACGAACACAATTTTTACGAAAAGTGAACGCAGGCAGCAAGCAGACGCCGATTGCATTATCGGCTGTATTGCGATTACGTTCATGTTTCGAACTGAAAATGAACCCGAACCGGAGTTGAACCCTGAACCCGAATTTTAATACCTGGTTCGGTTCCGACTCGGGTTCAATTGAAAAGTATGAGGTTCGGGTCTGCCTTTGGGTTACCTAAAATGTTACGGTTTGGTTCCGGTTTTGGTTCGGGCAATTTCATGAAAAATATATTGGTAAATGTATGAAATATGATCTTTTTAATTTATTTCGCGTCATGCACATTTAATTTGTTATTGCGTAAAATAAATGTTTACACATTTACCAGAAGATTATAGAAAACTAAATTAGGTTATGACACCCCTTCCGCCCCTCTCTTACTTCTTTAAATTACGTTTTGAATCTACTACAGTGACTGGTTCAAAACTGTTTGAATACGGTTCGTGAGTGACGTCATTGTTTGCATCGCATTCAATCGAGAAAACGTAATATTTTGAACCATTACGAACCAGCTTAAACCAATGTATCGCGAAAAAGCAGCACAATAAGACTAAGATACACCTTTCTCTGCTCATAGCGTACTTCGAGTTAGATTTTTTTAACACACTGGCTGGTATCACAAACCTTGGTTTAAATAAAACGCTGTTTTAAAAAATGTAAAATTTCATTATTTAATAATAATAAATAATATCAAATTTATCAAAATATGATTTTAGAGCAGAACATAGTTTGTATTCAAACAAATAATTAAAAAAAAAAAAATTAAATATAAGGGTGAAATTAAATACTGAAATTTGAATTGACATTTCTTAAAACAGCGTTTTAGTTGAAACAAGGCTTGTGGTAGAGTGCTCGTCAGCTAAGAAAAAGGCATTTACGTCATCAATAGATGCACGAAGCAATGAAGTAGTGATGACGTAGGCTCACACATTTTGTAGACAGTGGCGTACCATCTCATTTTCATTAAAACTAAACGTCAGAATAAGACACGAACGACACTGGCGTATCACGTGAACAAGCTCTTTAACCCGTAGCTATGACAACCAAGGGCAATGACAAAAATTGGTTTCTGCGCTGATGACGTAAATGGCTTTTTCTTAGCTGACGGGAACTGTACCAGCTACTGTATTTTCGCACTTCACGTATTCAAAAAGTAATATGGTCTATTCTATGATGCCAGTGCGCATTGGAAAAATAACTTTGAACTATCACATTTCATTTGTTGATTGATATTTAAGGTTATATTTACTCGAATATCAAATAAATATTTTAAAACTGACAAAATAATTATAATATCGTTTGTATTAATTTAACTATTATAAATTAAGACCTACAATATGTATTAAGAAACATAAAACCCGCTCTCATGGGAAATAGTTTCAGTGCACTGGATCAAACACACCTGACTTCACGAAGATCATCGACTTTAAAAAAATATATATTTTGTAAAATATAAGGACTTCTAGCGTGCGAAAATAAATATAAAAGCAATAAAACACCTGCCATATTCACTTGATTTGGCAATATGCAAATTTTGACTATTTTTTAGAGAATAGATTTTTATCGTAAAATTTTCAAAATGTTTCATGAAATACATTGATATAATAATTATTTTAAACATTTTTTTTTTATTTATTACTTAGAATTTAGTAATTTTTACCTCTCGCTAAGACAGGTATTGGATTCATGCTAAAAATCGCATATCCAGATTTTATTGAATAAGCACGTTTTAAGGTCCCTACAATCCGATTTTAACATTTTTACGATGATGTCTGTGTGTGTGTGTGTGTGTGTGTGTGGATTTGTGTGTGTGTGGGATGTTGGAAGGACGGTTACTCAAAAACTATAAGACTTAAAATTTGTTTAACAACGTATTTCCCAATCGGACATTCATGGGAAGATCTGAAAAGGTTTTGGTATCAATTGGACAACCGGAAGTAGAAGATTCTTGAAAAAAAATCTTCTAAATATTATTTTTTGAAAATTTTTCTTGATAATATTAAAGAAAAATAAATTGTCTTTCTGATACATTTAAATATTTTTATACATATTTTATAGATTTAGAGATAAAAGGAATATAATATATAAAATAATGTTGTAATTAATTTTACAACCGAAAGGATGCCATGAAAAATAGTTGCAAATTTAAATTATTTGTAACTGACAGATAAATGTCAGTGTCAGAAATAATGAGTAATGAAAGAAAAATGTATTTGGAGAATCCCTTAATTCTTGATCTGTGACTATTATGGAGATGACAAGTCTAGGTTGAAGGACTTAAATTTGTTTCAAACATTATGGGACAATGTACACCAGTACTGTAGACTAGAGTAACTTTGAATTGCGAAAAAGCTATCAAATTCTTCTCAAGTAAGTTGTAAATATTGACAAAATTACACATCGATATAAGAATAATCGGAGTGCAATGTATCCGTCACTTTATTAAAGGGAATTAAGGTTATTTAGATATAACAAGTATGAAAAAATAAAATGTAAAAGAAGATATATAAGAATAGATGCACAATCCAGATATATACATTTTAGACCGCCCAAAATTAATGTTTTTACTAGAAGAATATGAAGAGAAAGTAAACAAAGTTGTTCGAATTGAAAATTGCTGTTACCAGCCTAATATTTATATATGGTAAACTCTACTTTGTAATTTATTGTAACATAATTTATGGTAAATATCTTTATGTTGAGACATGCTATTATTGAATAATAAAGAAGTTTATACGTCATAGATTTATATGAATATATTATTTGTATTTATAAAAATAATCTTTGCTTTATGCATACAGCCAGGTAAAATATACGGCGAGAGGTTATGTGCTGGCCACATCAGATTTTTTTAAAGTATCATCGTGAGTAAAAATATAGAAATAACCAGAGGGCATAGGTCAGCTTTAATAATTCAGTTTTTGATGAAAAAATACATAAAAGTAATAGAACACCTGCCATATTCACCTGAGTTGGTAATGTTCGGCTTTTGGCTATATTTTGAACGTAAGAAAATTCATGGAAAAAGTTTTCGTCTGAAGAAGAAATTAATGCTGTAATTCATGATCATTGTGAAAGTGAAAGCACACCAAAAAAGATTAGTTGGAAGCTTTTAAGAAGAGAGAAAGAATGGTGTATTATTGTTAAAGAGAACTACTTTGAAAATATTTAAAATAAATTCTAAAATATATGAACACGTCTTATTCTCAATAATTCTAGCGTGACCCCCGTACATACCTGTTTTTAACATGGATGCAGTAATTGACCCAGGATACATAAGCCTAGACATATGTTTCGGCAATAAATCTACATAATTTATAGTAGTTAAATCTTCAAATCCATCATCTATATTTTTCAGCACCACATTAACTAACTGAGTGAACATGTTAATAGTAATAGGTCTTAGATTTCTTCCCTGGTTTAAAATCTGAGCTCCTTCAGGATCATTTTGAAAATAATGTTGAGTCTAATAAAATATATATTTATATATAGGATAAATTTAGTTTTAAATATTGTTTTTCATTAATTTTACCTTATGAAGCATCTCGGTTTGCCATTTTTTGTCCTGAATTGGCCTGTTATCTTTTTTCTTCAATTTTTGTCTTTCAGAAGACCTGTTTCTATTTATTTGTGTAGATTGTGGCTAAAATCGTTATTATAAATTACATCCTTGATGAAAATAAAGATATATAAATGTCTTACAGTACGTTTTAAAGATGCATGACTATTAGATCTTCGAAAAGATGGAGTACAAAGAGAGTTAGTAACTCGACTTGTACTACTAGCTCGCGTAGGTCTGCGGTTTTCATTTCTATAATACGAAACATTCATTTAAAGTAATTGTACTACTTAGAAATGTTGGGAAAAGTATTCAAATTATTTGTCGACAATTTGAAAAGTCCGCCGACTTTCGTTGACTTGCATTTGCCCTTCAAATGATATTATATTTATTTGCAGATAGGCTGAAAGGGTATTCGGGCAAAGTCAAGAGTGAATGTTTAAAAATAAAAAATTAAAACAAGATGGTTCTTAGAATATTTCAACAATGCTTTAGTATTACAGAATTTTTAAACCACGTTAAAGAACAAACGTAAATAATAAAAATTATAATTGATATATTTTTAGTAATTAGATTCTATCATGGGAAGTAAATTACACTCCGAGAAATATGACTACATTAGAAATGAAATAGTTTAATAAAATTGTATTATGTAAGAATCAATAAATATTTTATAAATTATTTCTATAATTCCTCTTTATCTTACTTCACCTAAATAAATTAATCCTGATCAGATTGTATTCCTATTATTTTTACAGTACAACCAAGTAAATTATTTCTAATTTATCAGTAGAATATTTCATTATTATTTATTATTACTTACATTTATGTTCAAGAATTTACACACAAAATAAATAGTAGGTACATTACTTAATTTCTCAGATTTAAAATTAAATTTTTTCGCGATAAGAACTCGGATACAGTGTTGCCAATTTAGCGATTTTCCTGCTAAACCTAGTGTTTTTTTTTATATCGTTAGCGGTATCTTTTTGCTTTTAGCGGTTTAGCGGGTTTTCTAGCGGTCTCATGTCTTCAGTTTTGTTATTCACCTTAAAAATTGTCATATATTTATTGTATCACTTTGATACTAGCGCTGTTTGCTGTCTTTTATTTTAGTTAGAGAATTTAAATTTTACTACCACTTCACTCCAGTTACCAACTATTTCGTTACTCGTAATTGTGATTTGCGCGTTACGCACACATATTCATTTACATTTATTTTGTTAATCTATAAATCTGAACATTATATTTTCCCCTTTAGCGATTTCTGCCAGTTTTTAAGGGTCGAACTAGTGGGAAACAGTTGAGAACTGTTGACAACACTGCTCGGATATCGTCGTTAGCCAGTAGAATTCAAATATTACGTGTATGCGCATAATACGAGCTTGGTACGTGTGTGAGTTAGACTTATGCAGCAATGATATTCCCATCAGTCTTTCAAGGCTTTACGGAGAGCAATTAGTTAATACTTTAGATCATATTGCTTAGGAACTGAATACGAGAAAGCTTATGCCTTACAATACTTTTCTGAGGAACGCTTAAGATCAAGTAAGATAGACTTATACAAGTATGTAAGAGAGAAAAAGATACAAACAATTTAGGGAAGGCCATGGCCTGTAATGCACAGGCGCGGCGGTGTATCATAGACATCGGCATGAATTTTTAAGGAACAAATATAACGCAAAATAATAATAGTTGAATAAAAAACTATTTTTTTAATTTATTTCTGAATCAAATTAATTTATTGTACTTATTTCTAATCTCACTTTTCACACATTTTTCTTTACGAATATGAAAAATTCTTACACGTTGTTCAAAAAATAGAGGTCACGGATTTACAGGTGGATAATACATCTCAAAACAAAAAAAGTTTTTAATATTTTATTTCTGACATATATAACTCATACTTTTAACATTAATTATTGATGTTAATTCGCCAACAACTTAGAACAGAGTAACTGCGAAATATGAAAAAACACAAAAGTTTCGTCGCTGTCATAGGCGCAAGTATTCTTGAGTTTGGGCTACCGTTGCTTTCTGTCTCTTTCAATCTTAAGCGTTCCCCGTTCCCTACTTCTTCCATTCGGTTCGTAAGCTTTTGGGATATTTCACTACGTAGAGATGTCGTCGTACACCAACGTCAAACCTTTGATAAAGGAGCACTTTTGTTTAACTTCTATAAGCGTAGCATTGCTGTCAGTAATTTTTCTTTGATTTTTCTTGTATTTTGACTTTTCTTTCAGTGTTTATTATTATTTTAGGTAGAGTATATTTCCTTGTTTCCTGTTTTATTAGTTGTAGCAGTAGATTAATTATTATATTTCATTTTAAATACTTTAGTTAGTAGTGGTTATCTTAAAAGTTTAGTTTTTTCTCAGGGTCAGATTTACAATATTAGATAATGATAGTTTAATTAATTGTAAATATTAGTTCAATTATCTATTTTCTACTATATAAACTGTATGCGCATATGTAAAAATATACAAATAAAATAAAATTGTTCCCTTATTTTAGTTCCAAATTTCGCCACCAGGTTCGCATTCTTATTGAAATATTCCAATATGATCTAAGAGTTAATATTAATAGATACATGCTTAAACGGACACGTGATTTTTACCCTGTGGCTCGGTCTGTGGCCAACCCATGCTTGGGGTGTGACTGTCACTTTGCAGGGCAGTATGTTAGCGGTAATTTGAAAGTTGCTTTCTATTGTTTGTTGACCGCTTAAAACTTGTCATTGTTTTGTGCTTGCCATTGCATCAGTGTCAGTGTAGTTTTTTACTCATCGTATCTTCTCTTTGGGCAAATCTATTTTGCTGACCAGCAAAAAAAAACTTGCTGACTGGGCACTTAGCATAAATGGATTTGCTTTAAAATCAGTATTCTATCTTCTAGCAACACCAGTCATCTTCTGGTAACGTATCAATCTTATGCTATCCTTCAGTAAAATTTTGTTATAATTCACTAGAGTAAAGTACCTCTCTGAAGGAGAGCACACGATTGATACGTTACCAGAAGATGACCAGTGTTGCTCGAAGGTGGAATACTGATTTTAAAGTAAATCTATTTATTCTAAATACCCAGTCAGCAAAATTTTGTTATAATTCACTAGAGTAAAGTACCTCTCTGAAGGAGAGCACAAGATTGATATGTTACCACAAGATGACCAGTGTTGCTCGAAGGTGGAATACTGATTTTAAAGTAAATCCATTCATTCTAAATACCCAGTCAGCAAAATTTTGTTATAATTCACTAGAGTAAAGTACCTCTCTGAAGGAGAGCACAAGCAGTGTTGCCAACCTCACTCGAATAAATATCGGTAGGACATAGAATAAAATGTCGGTAGATGTCGGTAGGTGCTAAGTGTTATTCTTTCAAGCTCTAAAATAATAAATTTAAAGTTATTTATTATATCTTATCATTTGAATATGTTTATCGTAGGTAATTGAAAAATATATTTACGCAATTGTTTATAAATTCGGTGTATCTCGGTCCTCGTCATTACTACTGCTACTGTCTGACCTTAAACTATCAATAATATCCCTGAAATATTACAAAATCATCACTACATGTTTAAAATTATGAATATATTTTTTTACTTACATTTTATTATATACGAACTTACGAACTACACAACTATTTAGCAAACTGCAACTGTTAGTTCAGATTTACATCAATCAAAGTATAACGGTATTACTATTACATACGTAACAAATAAATACAATGTAGGAATAATTAGTAAAAATGAGCACGGCACTCTCTACACTACTATTGGTTATATTGCTTGTGTCAAGATCAAGTCATGTTCATTGCTGAGAAAAATAGGGGAATCACATCAGTCTACCGTACCACGCATATTCGAAAATAAATTTTACTGTTAAACTGTTAACTAACTGCTATAAATGCGATGCGGACAAGACAGCTAATATTTTAATTTGTCGGTATATTTACGCTGAAAATCGGCATATCGGTAGTAAATCTGAGAATGGGCTAATTGTCGGTAGAACTACCGACATATCGGTAGGGTTGGCAACACTGAGCACAAGATTAATACGTTGCCAGAAGATGACTGGTGTTGGTCGAAGGTAGATTACTGACTTAGAAGCAAATCCATTTATTCTAAGTAGCCAGTCAGCAACTTTTTTGCTGGTCAGCAAATTAGTCACCACCCTTCTCTTTATATCAATACTTTCTATTTTTTGCCGAAATATGGATTTTTTTTCCTGACATTACATTATAGGATATATTGTATTATTTGATTTAATAAAATTGTTCATACGGCACAAAAGTATAATCTAGCAAAACACAAATGCTATAATACAATACAAATTCAATAAATATTAAATAAGTTCAAAACAGTAGTAAAAATTATAAGTTGATAAAAATTGTTTGTGATCCTACCTATATGTTTAAATTGTAAAAATAGGCCATAATGATCGAGAAAGAACCATACATTTTTCACAAATTCTTTCTTCGTTAATTTAAAATTTCCTCAGTCATTAAGGCCTATTTCTACGATTTAAAAATAAATATTAAAAGAACAATAAATAAAACACACTAAAAAAAAAGGTGCAAAACAAGAACATTAAGCGAATAGAAAGCAGGGCACGAAACCGGTTTTTTTAAACGGTTTAAAAAACCGGTTAACCGATATTTTGGGTCTAAAATTTTGATTTTTAACCGAAACCGATATTTTTAATTACTAAAAAAACCGGTAACTGTTAACAAAATTAATTAAAACCGGTTTTTTAAACCGTTTCTGAAAAGGAGGGAATTTTAAATATAAATCACGATTTAGCCGGATGCTGTTTCCTTGCGCACCTTCTTAGCACGTACTGGGCCGAAGTGCTTGTACGTAATACCCCTGATCACATAACTGTTATGTGATCAGGGGTAATACGTTATTCCCCGGTAATACTCGTATTGCATTTTGTATTAGTTAGTTTATTATTTTATTTAGTAAATATACTGGGTGACCCTCAAAATCCGTTACATAAGCATTTAACATAAGAAAACAGTTTTTCTTGCGCGTTGCTTCCTAAATTATTTTAGATACTTAAACATATTTTAAAGTTGTAGATTATAAAAATTTGTATTTGAATCAATAAACAAAATTAATTTTGCATGCTTTGTAACAGCAGAAATTAGGTATGAAAATGTCGAAAATCAACTCAAAAATAGTGATAGCCATGGAATTAAAACAAAAAAAGCTTAATAAACAAATGTATATTTATCTGTCATAAAATTTAATTTATTTTTTATAAACCGGTTAATATAACCGGTTTACATAACCAATATAAAAACCGGTTAAGTAAATAGTAAACCGGTTTTTGAACGAAAACCATTTTAAAAATTAAGTTCTCGATTTTGGTTAACCATTAACCGATATTGTTTTCGGTTTCTTGCCCTGATAGAAAGAAACAATCTAACTTTTTAAACGTCAGTTTGATAGAATACGGCGCGTGGCTCGGCGAACTTTTTCCTGAGTTTAGCGAGCCTCGAGCCGTATGAATGGGGTATCTCGTGGCTCGGCTCGGGCTTCCCGTCAGTTGTCAGTAAATTTGACACGAGTCAAAGGAAACGCGCCGCTCGCCTAGACTTGGCTCGTACCATCTTTCCAATATTCATGGTTCAAGGACGATTTTTTTAGATTTTGTTCAACTGCGTAGATACCGATGTAAATGGTTCGGCTTTACTCAACCGAGCCAGTACAAACGAGCCACATACCAACCACGAGCCTGGTGCCGTGAAAATGGTCAAGGTGCTTTAGCTCGTGTTCGACTACTTTACCAGCGGCTCGAGGCTCACCGAGCCAGGCGCTGTGGGAAGCCGGCTTAACATTCAAATTGCCGCCAACGCAAGGTGACAGTCACCCCAAACTTGGATTGGCCATAAGTGGCCCTGTGGATCAACGACAAAATGTAACTAGACAAAACATTCCTTATTTCTCCTCACTGAATGTTTTGATTTCGGCTGGCCAGAAAGAGTCTAGAGAAGTCTAGTTCGAGCATTCTCACTAGATGCCACATAAAAGCATCCAAAAAATCAAAATTTAAGCGCCAATACGATGAAAAATAGGTTTATATAAATATACAAAATTTCAATGTAAAAATATTTATTAATTATGTATTATAATTACAAAATACAAAATTATTGACTTTATCGAACAATAAATATGTACGAAAACGAACTAACCTCACAACTGACAAATCAATTCTTCGTTCTTCTTATAAAGTTACACCAAATTTCTTTTCTTTTTCTTTCACATGGTATTCTAAATAGCAGAAAACTCTTTTCAGACCTATTCTTGCAACAAGAAAGCATTTTTAAATAAATTTTACAAGTGACAAGACCCACTAGCATTTCGCCATTTGGCTCCAAGTATTAAGGTAGTTGTCACTCGAGTGTACCTATTCAAAAACTTGTTCTATGTTCAAAATAAAAATTAAGCTAATGCAGTTTATATTTGCAATAACTTATATTTTTTAACATTATATTATATAAACAGATTGCATCAAAATAGTTAAAAGCTAATATCAACGACTGTAACATATGAATTTTCTTTATTTTTCCGTAGAAAAGTTTTTTTTTGAACTGTACCACTGGCACTAACACATACACAAGTGTCGTATTTCAATGTTGAAGAATAACTGTGGCATCGTCGTATCTAGACATTTATTGGTACATTCGGGTATAAAAGTAATAAGATATTTTAAGATATAATACTAATTCTAAACTACAAATGGAAACTGCAAAACAAATTAATATATTTCTTTCTTAAAATTACAAAAGTAGTATTATACTGTTTAAAGTTTTCATGCTTTTCACGTAAAATACCAATTTCAAAAATATTTCTTTCGAATGTACGTCTGAAATTCCTTTAGCCTAAGATCACCTCTTATTCGCTAATACCAAGCGGGTGTTAACTTAACTGATACTTCATCTGAAACGCTTGTACATGGTTGTCAAGTATAATTCTACCTATTTACCATATCTTCAGATTAAAATTTTCTAGAGACAATAAAATTAAATCTGGGTGGTAAATAATTTTCTAATTTTTACATAAAATCCGTTAATTAGTTTACTATAACATACTAGTTTTTCGATTAAATGTCATAGAGGATATAAAAGTTATAATTTAAAATGTTGTGTTTATTTTGCCATTTCCTATTCTTCACGTGTTAAAAAGGCCAAATTTAATTGAAAGTATCTCAGGTACCGCGTGGTGAATTGTTTTAAAACTTGGAGAGCAGGTATATTATACTTCAATTGAGATGTACTTAAAATTTCAATTAATTCTGATATAATGGTTTCACGATATAACTACCTTAAAAGACATAAATTTGCTACAAGATATTTTAACACCTTTGCAGGACCATAAACTTGATCAAAACCCTCTGAACAATCACGGAACAAAATTATGAAATTTAATTATATTTATTTTAAAATTAGAATACACCACGACACGAAACGAGTTATTGTAAACACGATTGTAAACAATGTTTGCAATGTAACAAGAATAAAAAGTTTTTTTTTCCAGTATCTTATTTACTAAGATAGATAGGTACTGAACAAATCGACTTAAAATATGTTGGATTATAATTCGTTTTAATCGTAATTTCAATTTCCAAAGAATATATTATTAAGAACACTTGCGCCTCTAGTGAGTAATGCTCAAACTATCTTTATCTGTAGTTGGCTCTGTCTGGCCAGCCAAAATCAAAACAAACCAAATGAAGTTTTGTCTAGTTATTTCGTCGTTGGGGAGGGGAATGTGTGAGCCCGGGATCCATTGGGTTCGGAATAACCCACTTTAAAAAATGCAGTAATAAAAATTAAAATGACACCGAAATTATTAAGTTAATTTAATATTGTTCTTTGTATATAAGTGAAATCAAACCTGGATAAACGAGGTTCCCCTCGTTTAGAACCTGTATCCAACAATTGGGTAGACCTTACTGGCAACCTCGAATTTCGATTCATTTTTAATTTAGCACACTATTTTACAACAACACTTGGAGAACTAATCACTCACGCAAAGTGCAATGCAAGATGAAAAGTAACGGAAATTTTCAAATTTTAACAAGTTTGATCAGTTGATAAAACAGATATTTTTCAACGTTTCAAAGTTGTTTTGCCATATTTACGAACAAAAAATCACTAGAAAGCAGATAAAATCCCTGTGTCCCGTGCCTCTCCTTACCAACTACCATTCATATTTCTATATCACTATATTCATGTCGTTGATTTCTGTAGTTATTTACAGTTGTTTTCATTTTCATTGTAGTACAAAAAATACAGTAGATTATAAATTAAAGTGATGCTATAATAAGATATTTGCAACATGGATGGCTTAAACTTTGAAGAAATTCGCTCTCAGTATCATGTAAGTGCACATAACCTAAATGTTGTTTATATATCAAGAAGCGGGTGTTTCTTTTAGAATGTTTTCAAAAGCGCTTTAACATCAAATGATGTAGGAATACTTGAAAACAGATATAATTCCTTCAATGCGTCGGACAGAGATTTGAAATCTCCACTAGATCAAGTGTTTCGAGATGTTATCCTCGAGTTATTGGAGGAAGGAGACGTGCAAAAGTTACAGAATTATGTAAATTTTTGCATAGAAACATGCCGTAAGGGCATAGTAACTCCAACAATGCCTGTTGTTTTATTAGGAGACATTTTCGAAGCGCTAACATTAAACAAATGCGAACAAATGTTCACTTTCGTAGAAAATGGAGTTCAAACATGGAAGGAAGAGATGTTTTTCTTATCGTGCAAAAATAATTTGCTTCGAATGTGTAATGATTTATTGCGACGCTTATCCAGAACACAAAGTACTGTGTTTTGTGGAAGGATTTTATTGTTTTTGGCTAAATTCTTTCCCTTTTCTGAGAGGTCGGGATTGAATATCGTCAGCGAATTTAATTTGGAAAATATTACTGAATATAAAACTGATTCTGCTACAAGCTTGAAAGAAACTATTGCAGAGTTGGAAAGTGTTAGTGAAGAGAAGAAATTTACAATAGATTTTAATTTGTATTGCAAGTTTTGGGCGTTACAAGATTTTTTCAGAAATCCGAATCAGTGTTATAATTTAGTTCAGTGGAAAACGTTTGCTTCGGTAAGTTTGAAGACATTAATCTTATTCCTAAAATAATCAAATGCAATTTTTGTGATATTGGAAAAGGGAATTATAGCAGTTTTGACTCCATTTAGATGGAATTTAAAGCTTGTTTTTAGAAGGCCATGACTGATGTCCTTTGTTTTCCAAAAATTCTCATGAACGTGTTTTTTTTTTTAAGTATTTAATGATTAATAATCGAAAACAAATATTAAATAATGAAATTAAATATATACTTATGGCTTAAAATTGGGATCTCGGAACTATAAAAACCATGAATGAAGTCTGTTACATTAGGAAAACGATGCCCCATTAATAGACCAAAAATGCATAGTTCTCTAAATAAATATAAAAATTCATATTTTTATTTTTGCAAATAACTTCAATATGTGAAATAATATGGAATTTTGGTTTGCACATCTTTCTTTTTTTGAATGGCAGTGCTTAATTTTTTTATCGCTGTTGGATTTCGAGTTACGATGTCAATGTTGTATTTTTTTTATGGAAAACAATTTTTTTATTTCGGTCTTCTTATGAGTCTATAAAAGCACTGCAAACACATCGTGTAGAATATCTATAAGCGCACTGTTTGAAACAATGTATTAATCAGGGCATTGAACCCGCCAAATACTGGGTTCGGTTCAGGTTAATTTGTTTTTTTAAGAGATGGGTTTGTGCGCGGTTCTGGTTCAAACATGAATAAAATTTGCAGTTTATTTCCGGGTTTAGGTTCGGTTCAACCTAATGAAAATTGAATGAATCTTTTTTAAATAGCAATCTTTATATAGAAATAATTTAAAATGCTAGCCGGAATTTACGCAAGACACAAAAAGTCAACACAGGCAGCAACGCGGGCGTCGATTATCGGCTGCATTACGATTACGGTTTTGCTTTTCGAACTAAAAATGAACCTGAACCGGAGTTTAACCCGGAACCCAAATTTTAAAAACCAGTTCGGTTCCGAAAAATACATTTGAGGTTCGTTTCTGGGTTTGGGTTTGCTAAAATATTACGGTTTGGTTCCGTTTTTCGTTTGGCTCTGGTTTAGGTTCGATGCCCTGGTATTAATGTATACAATCAAACAAAATTCACAATCACAAAGTGTCAAAATGTGGTATTTCAATTGTTTAGCGGGAAGCGCTACCAACATATCTGACAAAAGTTATATTTTTTACACGTCGCATTTTTAAAAAATTTCATTGTAAAATTGCCTCAATTCCTTTGTAAAACTCGCCTCGCGGCTCGTTTTCGAAACTTGACTCGTACGTTAACAGATTGCCTTATGGTACTTGTTTTTTAATTTACTATTATTGATATTTGATGTTCATATTAGTTATCTTAATTGTTTATTGTTTTATTTTCACGTGTATTTAATAAATGGTAATATAACATGACAAGTGGTTTTTTTTATTTATTGAACTTTTTTGGGTTTTATTGGGCTTTTTTGGACTTTATTAGATATTTATTATATTTTTTTTGTATTAATTATACATTATAAATTAAGTTTGACATTCAAAAAGACATTCTTTTTCGTATTAGTGCGTTTATTTGCCACTTTTTCGCACTGATTCAAAAAGCAACAGTTCTAATTTATAATAATTCATTATTTGCTTCTTATAAAATTTAAACGGAATTAAAAAAAACGTTACAAAATCGGGTTTCTGCACATGGTAGCTTCACTTTTAAAAATCACTATCATTTTGCAACTGAGCACATAAATAGCTAATCTGAGTTTTATTGGGTTTTTTTGGGTTGAGGAAATTATCTTTCCTGAAACAAGCAAAATCACACACAACAATCAGCAGACTGTTTGTTAATGGCGTCCATGCAATTTCCGATTCACAGTATAGTAGGGTTAATAAGTTTTAAGTGCTGTCTTCAGGAAAATCTACGTCACACGTTTAAGCGCTGAACTATATTTAGTAAAAAAAAAAACATGAACATTGTTTTTGTATTAATAGTTATTTATGTTACATAAATTATGTATCAAGGTACTGAAGTTCTACTTTATATTAATGATTGTGGAATTTAGTTGCCGAGGTCGTACGGTCGACTAATATAAAGCATATGAGTAATAAAAAAAGTACTTTAATGCCGAACTGTATATTAAATATTATTTGAAATCGTCACTAAAGTGCTAATCTTCATTGAAAGTTCAGAAATCGGCACTAAAGTATTCCATTATACGACGATTTCATGCAAATGCAGTGTTGTCAACCTTATGATAATTATTATACTTATAATAAATTTGTACGTACAATGACAAAAAATATGTGCAGAAGAACGAATGTGAAACTAATTCATGAATCTTGAACAGAGACAAGTCATTCTATTGTTCAAGAATTAGTTCTACATTTTCTCGTCAGCGAATGGAGTATAAGATCTTCAACTGTAATTATCATTGTTTTGCAGCATGCATCAAATGTTTTATCGGCGTTCAGCAGTTGTAAACTTGAAGACATTCAACGAAAACGAGTAAAACTTGATACAGAAATTACTTCTAGTCAGGATGAAAATTATTTCGCCAAATTTTTAACTAATCAGAAATTATTAGAACTGCAGTTGTCTGATGCGAATTTCCGACGATGTATTTTACTACAATTCCTCATACTGTTCCAGTATTTAAATTCAGCGGTCAAATTTAAAAAGTAAGTTTCATTGAGGGTTCTAGTAAAGTAGGAATATAGATCAATTTTTGTTTGATATAGTGAAAATTATGAATTGAAAGTCGATCAAGGAGAATGGGTTCGGAAAATGTCTGACATGGTTTATAATTTGTTAGAAGAAACTCCTCCTGATGGGGCAAAATTTGCAAGAATTGTTAAACATATATTGCAGAGAGAAGAGCATTGGAACACCTGGAAGAATGATGGATGTCCAGGTATGATATTTTTTATACACATGAGAATTGAATTATTGTTCATATTATTTTAGAATTTAAGAAACCAAAACCAGCAGAAATTGCGGAAGATCCAACAGAAAAGCGAAAAATTATAAAACCTAAAAGAGATAGGCGTTTACTAGGTGATATTATTAAAGACGCCACAGCAAACGGCAAATATTGCATGGGAAGGTAAAGTCTTTCTCAACTAAAATATATTTTTCTATGGCCGTACGAAAATCTAAGTTTTTGTGGTAGTTATTTTAAAAATTTCTCTTTGATGAAATAATTATTTTTGTACAATTGGTAAATTAATGATTCTAAAACGAAAGCAATTTCCGAAACAAGCGTATCGAATTCAAGAATCTTGTTTTTCGCATGTGTTCATAAAGATAAAAATTACGAAATGAATTATAAATTTTTGACGTCATGCATATACTACTTGGGCGGCTATGCTTGGTATTTTTAAGCAAAAACTTTGAATATATAATACATATAAGAATGGCAACGCATATGGCCTAGCAACATACTATATCTGTCTCTTTTTATTCACAAAATTATTATAGATAGCTAGTGACTCCTACCATAAAACTATGAACTACGGTATATCGTGCTGACAGCATTGCCAGATACTATTTGTTAGAGGTATTCAATAATCAATAATTCAAAAATATTGTTTCATAATAACCAGATAATATATTTTGAATCTTCAATGTACATGTATACTTGTTTTACAGTAGCAAACTTAAAAACCTTTATAAAATCTTAACTTGCTGCTCTAGCTACGTGGCAACACTGTGCAACATCCACCTATTATGTATTTTTTGAATTAACTCAGAAATAATTCGTATATGGAGGGATAGATGGCACCTTCTCTCGAAATATTTAATCTAAATACATTACGTTGCCATTCTTATATGTATTATATATTCAAAGGCAAAAAATATGTTTTAATTAGTTCCCGCACTCATTTTTAATTTGAGAACATTTATTTCCTGTGATTCTAGTAAATATATATATATATATATATATATATATATATATATATATATATATATATATATATTTTGGTTGATTATTTAACAAATAACTTTTAAAGTAGTAAGAATCGAGAAAAATGTCCTCTTATTGCATTATTGCGTAAGTTACCATTTTATATTTTAACTTTTTCCAGCACTGAATTGACAAAACTCTGGAATCTCTGCCCCGATAATCTCGAGGCTTGCAAAGCCAAGGAGAGAGACTTTCTTCCTCCGTTGGAGACATATTTTAGTGAAGCTATCGAACAGTTAGAACCATCAGCAATGGTGGAAGAACAGTACAGAAAAGTAAATGATGGTAATTTCGGATGGCGAGCTTTGAGATTATTGGCGAAAAGAAGTCCGCAGTTCTTTACTCATAGTAGCAATCCTATTAGCAAATTGCCGGAATATCTGGAGATAATGATCAGGAAAATCGCAAAAGACAAACAGGACAGAGGAAATAATTTGGTAAGAGAAATATTTTTTAAATATTCAGGAGGGAATATTTTACTTTGTTTTTGAACATATTCTATTGTTGTTTCAGGTTACTGAGGAAACCAGTCAAAACTACACAGAAATGGAAGAAGAGCTCTTGAAAGAAGAAGAACAAGCAGTGAATGAAGAAGCCCTTCAAGCCGATGAAGATTCCCAACAAAGAAGCGATGACAAACTAACATCATCTGTCACCACACAACAATTAGAAACTATCTGCATTAAATTAGGCGAGAATTGGAAGAAATTAGCCACTAAATTAGACTTCAAACCAGATGAAATCTCTTTCTTCGAAACCGAAAACGCAACAGTAGAGAAACGAGCCATGAATATGTTGCAGATTTGGTTTGAAGATGATTCCGATGCAAATTTAGAGAATTTGTGTTACATTTTAGAAGGCCTCGGATTGAATGACGTGTCTGATTTTATTAAAAATGAATATATTAATTCAACATAATTATTTGTTAGGATACAGTAGAATTAAGTTTTTGTACATAATAAGTTAATAAGATATTTGAATGAAATAAACTAACTTTATTATTGTAATCACTGATTTTTTTAAACTACTCGTACCTCTTGCTTGAATCGCAAATATTAAATTTCAAAGTGTTTTCCATTTTATTTAAGCGATATATGTATATATTTTTTAAATATCAAATTTAGCAGATGTGACAGGTATTATTCATCTATACATAAATTCAGTTTTATAAAAATTATCAGTAAAGTTCATAAGAATCTCACAATGAATAATGTAAAGTGGATTCAAACTACAACTTATTAAAATTTGATGGGCGTAAGTCAAGGTTTAAATCAATGCCAAACTTCGTTTTTAAGAAATTCCTGTCTTTTCCAAGGACATCCCAACTGATTTCGAGATGTGAGCTCTTAATTTTTTTAAGGATTCTAAGTTGTAAGTAGTAATTTGACTCTTTAAACGGTAAAATAGCGTATCGACTAAAATTCGACTTGCTCTAACAATGACCCAGTTTTACATTTATTCAAAAGTATTTTAAATGTAAGTTTATGCAATATTTTTCATAGTAATAAAAAATATATATTTGATATCGTCACTAAAGTGCACTCGGCACTAAAGTAATCCATTATAGGACGATTTCATACAAATGTAGTATAATTATTGCATGTAAGATAATTTAGGCAAGTGTACGATATACAATAATATTTGTACGTAAAATGGCAAAAATATGTGCAAGAAGAACGAACAAAATAATTCCGATGGACAAGTTTGAGATAAAACATAATTTTGAGTGTTCCTACGACAACTGAGATTGGCAACATTGGATGTCAGATTGTATATATAACCTATAAAAATAAATATTTCTTTCATTTTCACAATATTTCGATTTCAAAAATAAAATTTAATATGGACCAGTTCCCTTTTATCAATCATATGGATTATTTTCCTTGGCCTTGCGGCCTCGGCAACTAAATTCCATATTCGTGATAAAAAGTAGAACTTCAGTACCTTCCTTGTTCAGTACCTTGATACATAAATAACTATTGTTTTTTTTGATAAAAAGATTAGAAATAGTCATGAAAAACAATCACCAGCTCCTATGGCGTCAAATGGGGTATTCCGGCATTTTTTTTTAATAATTAGTTCAGTCCAGTAGGACTATGAATATATTTGAGTAAGAAAATACAAATATCAAGTGAGATACGATTTTTTTAAAAATCATCGGAAATCAAATTTTCCATCATGGCGCGCTTATGATGAGCTTGATATTGACATCTGCAGTGAACTTCACCGTCTAAACAAACATGTCCATAAACAAATTTCATAGGAACGAGGAACACGCAATAATTAACAAAAACTAAGTAAATAAAAAATCAAATATGAAATACATGCGCGTTATAACTACTAGCGCCATCTGTGTTTGGGCATTCAATGTGAAATGAGAAAAAACTATGCAAAAGCCATAGATTAAGGAAAATATATAGTAGAAGATTGGGTATCTCCCTTATAAACCGTGATAACAAGTTTTAGTGCCGTCTATGAAAAGGTCAGAGAACTAAATTTGACAGCCGAGTAAGTGGCGGGAAATATGAATTCATTTTGAATTATTCGAAACTTTAGATTTTATTTCTTGAAAATGTAATTAATAAAAAATCTATTGAAAATAGATAATTTATTAAAGACATTGTCAAGAAATGTGAAATATATGTTGAACTATAAAAAAAATTACAGTACTTAATATGTTAATGTCTTTATTTAAAAATACATATATACATTTCATTATTTAAATCAAATAATAAATAAATAACTGCAAATCTCAAACTACGCGGCGACAACTATTAAGATTTAAGCACATACTACGCAAACGCAAGACACCAAAAATTTGAGATTATTATTACGAGGTAATTTTATTTCAAAAAAAAAAAAATGTTACTTTAAATGTCTGCCAGAAATGCATAGCTTCATTGACCTCTTTATCGATGTTCGTCCACTTTTTAACAAATCTACCCTCTTCTATACTCCTTTTTTCTTAAAACTGACACCATGTATTTCAACATTCTTTGATGAATCTTATGAAGCTTCACGTCCTTTCGCCTAATGATATAATATTTTGCTGCTCTTCTACGGTGTAAATATCTAAGAGCACAACCTTGATGTAAATTCTCGTTGTCCACTTACATAAACCATTTCTTCTATTGTGCACGTCAACTTCTGCAATAATGTATCTTTACTATGCTGGAGTTACAAATATTTCATGTGATTTTTTTCTGAAATATTAATTTGTTGTTGTATTTTATATCACTGCCGTATAACAATTCTAGTATGAAAACTAATATACTTACCGAAAATATATTGAATGATAAAGTACTTTATTGCAATAAAGATACAAATTCACAAATAACAGTTTGAAATGTCAAAGAATTTCAAACGATGCAATAGAGAATTGTGGGAAATTTACAGCAGTTCTCAAACATATGTTACCTTTTTATAGTATTTTGACATAAAAGTTTGAGAATCCCTGTAAAATCTGTACTACTAAAGCCATCTATGAAAGGGTCAGGAAGTATTTCCAAACGCTACTAGATTGAAAACTTGTTATCACGTTTCTGAATGCAGTTTCACCCCCCTGGCAAAAGCATATCGAATGTCAGTTTTCAAGGACGTTTGTAGATATGCAAAAAAAAATCTTTTAACATCAAGTTATGAATGAAAACTTTCCTAAACCTGTTTTATTGTATTTTCGTAAACCTTAGAAAAAAGTTACTATTTTGCATAAATTCTAAAACACCGGAATACCCCATTACATTACAGTGAGTCCATTCATAGCCAATAGGAAAAAAGCTTGTCCATCACCTACGTTATTTATATAAATAGAAGTAGATGATAGTTTGTTACATGTTCAGCTGTATGAACCACAGATAACCTATATACCCTACTGGTATGAACTTTGACGTCACTGTCACATTTTGTTTCACATCAAGTGGCTTTTTCAAATTTTTACACAAATTTCATTAATTAATTGTAAAATATGTAATGTATATTTCGTGATGTTTTTAAATTTGAGGTTATTTAAAAGACGATTTTAAAAATTTAATGCATATAAAAATTCTTACAAATGCCTGGGACAGCACGCAAAGCTAGAAAACGTAAACACAGACTGCTCATACGACGGAAAAGGCATCACCAGACAGCGTAAACCCAGAATATTCAATCACAGAAAGTTATGGGGAGTTTGATTACACAAAATTGCTCAGCGTCAGAAATCCTTTCACCAGCAAGCTAAATCCAGAAAATACTCGAAGTCGGTATAGCAGGAAATTATAAAATACGTACTGTGAAGTTATCCTATTTATCACTATAAGAATAGAATATTTCAGATAAGAATAGACTTGGTGGCGCTGCGGAGCCAGCCTGTTTTACACACATAAAACTTGTGAATTCCTTTGTTTCGTGCATGACAGACTTGACAGCTCGAAACGTCAAAATTTGATAATTTTTAATTCTTTAGTACATATACAGTTACTTAAAGTTGTTAGATTAATTATAAAGTTGAAATGGAGTAAAAAAATATACCTGCTTCCTTACATATCTTGCAATCTTCAGATTTCTGTAATAAAAATAAATAAGTAACGACGAATAGTTTTCAGAAGATTATTACGGGTAGGGTCAGAGTGTACGAAAATTCAAATATCACTTTATTCACATATCAATTTATAAAACATCGTATTGGATAAAAATCAAAAAAATTAACATCGCCTTATTCAAATAACGACTTATGCGTTTTTCGAATATTCAAATCTCGGAAAAAAATATACTGTCTTATACAATTCTCGACTTGTGCAAATCTCTACCACTATGAAGTCGGTTGAGCATTGATTTAACCATTTCTGGTTTGTTCACTACCGCTTCATTCCGGTACTGTTTAGTAATATTTGATTTTATAATTATATTTGAAATACAAACAAATGAAAATGTTAATATATTTGGGGTTACAATATTTAAAAATGATCAAATACATATTATATATATGCCAAATAAATTTATCTATTCACAAATTATGTGTGCATATTTTTGATATAAATTTAGCACATATTTCTTCGTTAATAATATTAATCTAATATTAAAACTATTTAATTGAAGGTATATAAAAACAATAAACATTTTATAATATAATTATAGAAAGGCCATGGAAGGGCTAAATGTGAAACATTTATGAAGATAAAATGAAATGTATGGAAAAAATAAAATCACCTTTAAAATAAAAATATTAATTATTTGATAATTATAGCTGGTTTATGAAACATGTAAGCAGTAATACAGACACATGATACGATTGTCCATTCTTTACATTTCTCTGTATAATAATAAATGATTTACTTTTTTATGAAAATAAATAAAGAAATTACTTATACAAGTATATTAAAAGAACAACAATGTACCGAATATTGTATGTTACCTTATCATGTACTAAATTATGTGTACGTGGATTACAAATCAAAATAGTTCATATTGTAATAAAACTGAGTTGTTTAAAATTTATTTGTGTTATTAATATTATGCATATATACGATATTAATGTAAAATAAAATGGAATTGACGAAATGTATTATACTGGCAAGAACAGACTGAAAATCCTATCCATTTTTTCCACAGCTGCTCTTCTTTTCCTAAAATGCAATATGGGACAAACAATCTCTGGTTAAAATTTTAACTGCCAGTTAAAAAAACAGTTGAAACGAAATGAACCGTCAAATGACAAATTGATCATTGCTGTCAATAATCCGATTCAATATTGTTTATTTAACTTACAGTTAAAATTCTAACCGGGGATTGTGAAACGCACCAAGTTGACACAAATGTTAATGAAATAATCATAGTACTCTTTTGTTTATAAACATGTATTGAAACTCAGGTCCGGTTTTATAAAAAATCACTATAGTTTTATATTAATGATTTTAAATTAATACTAACGATATTTCTGACTACATAAAATAATATATAGGTTAGTTAAATAAATTATTGTAAATTTTACCTTATTATAAGTCAATAAATAAAATAAATATCAAAGTATATTGTACAAACCAAATTAAAGTAAAATAAGTTCTGCTTTGATGAGCTAAAAGAAAACTCAAACCTTGTTTATAAAAAAGAGGTAAATGAATAAAAAAATATTAATTTTTGTTTATAATATCTATTTACATGATTTTGTTGGTTTTGGGTTTTTAACATATTTATTTTGAGGTTAATAGAGGATATACGAAATGAAGAGAATAACAGCCGTATTCTTTCGCTGGGTTGGATCAGATCCAACTGATCGTATGGATTAGATCAGATCAGGTCACGTGGACGCAGATGAATTTATTCAAAAGAACACAAGTATTTGTCAAAATCACTCGGGAAAATTTAATTTCAATTTTTTATATTTACCATTGTTTATTCTTGTTTAAATTTCTTTTAGGACCTTAAATGTAACCTCTTGTTCTGATTGACTTATAAAATATGACATATTCTTCCGGCGCTTCCGCCATTTTTGAATCTGAAGTGATGTGATCTTTCTAATCCAAGTTTTTGTTGGAGTAGATGGCACTGATCTGGAATTGGATCACTTGGCCTTGGGGTGGGGACACTGATCCGAGTTCGAAAGAATATGCAATTTACTGATCCATGTAACATGAATCTGATCCAATTCAGCGAAAGAATACGGCTAATGAGTAACACATGATCATATGGTTTTGACAGAAAGTAATGTCACAGTCAAAGTCAAAATAAAAATATAACCTCAACCTACATAGGTTTGGATCATATCGATCTTATTTAATAATTAAATTTAAATTACTAAATTAACAACGAGAACAGTTAAGTATGGAGAATTTTATTATATTAAAATACTATAATACATCATGGATATGGGGAAGTTCTATTTTGCGGATCACAAAAAAAAAGCGGACTGGTCATAATTATTGGTTCTATAGTATTAAATCACAACATACTAGTTACTTTTGAATAACTGTGGTATACAAAACAGGAAGATGATCGAGATCACCTCCGCAGAGATTACTTTACTCCTGGTGTGTTTTGCGGACTAGCTATTTCTAATAAAACAAGAGCGATCAAACTTGGAATTTGCATGGCTTTTGTGATTCCTTGTAATATACAATTTAATTCAAACTCAAAATCATCTTCAGAAGGTTACTTTTTTACTCTTGGTGAATTTTGCGGAAGCCTATTTCCTTTGCATGTCTTTTGAGTTCTGAGTATGTTTGTTGTGCCTCTTCCACCCTGCGGCTTATGATGTTGATGTCATCTGCATATGCGACTAGTTGTATTGCTTTAACCGTTAGCAGGTTTGATCTGCCAATGTTCATTTGTCTTATTACATATTCGAGCATTAGATTGAAGAGTGTTGGGGCCAGCCCATCTCCTTGCTTCAGTACACGCAAAATTTTAAATTCCTCTGTAAGTGTGTTTTGTACGCTCACCACCGCTACCGAGTCCTCCATGGTTGCCTTAATCATTCGTATTAGTTTATGGAGAATCTTCAGTATGTGTAGTATTTCATATATTTTATTTTATCTTTTGAATCATAGGCTTATTTAAAATCTACAAATATATTGTATATGTCTCGATTATGTTCCCATGCTTTTCCTAATATTTGTTTTACAGTAAATAGCTGGTCAATCGTGGATCGTCCACGTCTAGATAAGTTTTTCTGAGTAGGGCTGGATGCGTTTGTTTATTATGTATGTTAATATTTTATATGCAGTACATAAGAGGGATATTCCACGATAATTTTCACATGCCAGTTTATCCCCTTTTTATGTATTGGACAGATTAAGCTTTTCTTCCAGTCGTTGGGGATTTTTTCTTTTCCTTCCATATCTTTATTATCAGTGTATGAATATATTTTTTTAGGTGTTCGCCACCTAGTTTGTATACTTCGGAAGGGATCTCGTCTATTCCAGGGGCTTTGTTGTTTTTCAGCGCTTTTATTGCCTCTTTTATTTCATCATATTCTTATAACTTAAAAAAAGGAAATTTCTTATAAGTAAAAAAGAAAGTAAAAAATTCTAATAAACTAAAAAATAAAATTAAAAAAATATCATCTTCGAAATACGCAGTAATAATTTGTTGGAAACTTTATCGAGTTACAATTTCTTTATTGAAGATCATATTCAAAATATTATATTATTATATTTTGCAGGTCAATTTAATGTTTTTTAAAATAATTCACAAATATTTCAGCTTTTTTTAATAGTCCTTTTGAGATACTACTAATTATGTACATAGATGTCAAATATCAGAATTTTTCATTAAAAATTTCAAGATTTTCTAAGGTCACATGGTTAATTTGTCACCAGGAATGTGGAATTTATTTATCGAAGAAAATAAACCACATGGAATTGGAAAATTACGAAATTAGAATGAAAAATTATGATATTTTACATCTATGCACATAATTACTAGCTATCATTTTGACATGGGCCCGCATACCTGCTTGTCAAGGCCAAGAAAGTCACATGACTTTGTATTTAACATTTCTTGTACACATACACTCCAAAATTCTACTTATGCCTATTCTTTATATTTAGATTTTTTAATTTTAAATTCATTTTATGAAGAAATTTGCCAATTCATTGTCGGGATTGCCAGTATTTCTGAATGGTATATATAATATACCTATAATTTTAAATATTTAACTATTAATACAATAAGAAGAAATAATATATGTAGGTACTTACAACAGATTATTTTATATATTATAATCTTTTATCTCTAAATCAATACAAGATATAATAAAATATTTATCACACAGAGAATTTTATCTTCTTTAATATTTGCAAGAATAATAATTTTCAAAAAAATATATTTCATTTTTTTAAGAATATGCTACTTCCAGTTTTGTCCAATTGCTACCAAAACCTTTTCAACTCTTCACATTATTGTCAGATTGACAAATACGTAGTTAAACAGATATTAAGTCTTACAGTGTTTAAGAAATCAGTTTTTAAGAAATTTTTTTCCAACATCCTCACACACACGCACATCATCGTAAAAATGTTAAAATCGGATTGTAGGGACCTTAAAACGTGCTTATTCAATAAAATTTGGATATGCGATTTTTAGCATGAATCCAATACCTCCCTTAGCGAGAGGTAAATATTATATATAAATTTACTTCTTTTTTTTGATTATTTACATATTTTCAGACCTGTAATGCACAGTTTTCGGTCATAATACGGCTATAAATGTGCGTTATTTCAAGAACTGAGCGTAGCTTAATTACCAAATATCTGTTTTTAACTTATTATTTGATTTGACCCTTTACTTAACGTTATTTTTTTTTAAATAATCGCATACTAAATCCATTTTTACTACATCTTTAAATTAAAATAAAAGCTTAATGCCTATAATTTTTTTGCGAAACCAAAATTACTTTGGACAAAGAAACACAATTTTGCTTATATTTTGCTAGCATACGAATGATTTTGCAAGTATGCAAGTCTGTCTGAATGAGACCTGCTGCTGAAAAGAGCCACTGGAATTCCATAGAACTCATCTGAAAACTGTAGTACTTTAGCGCCGCTTTTTTAAAATTTTGGTAAAGGACTGCATCGCGCCAGAAAACCAACGGAACCGCTTCTCTTCAAATATTAGGAGCTTTCATATATCTCTCGACTTATTTGTGGAAATCAGGGGTCAGGTACTGAATGGTTGGTTGGTCTAACGCGCATATTCGAAATGTATTGGTGGATCGGCAAAGAAATATCGTCAATTTCGATTTATCGACTAGAAAACAATATCGCCAACATATCGTTTACATTTCTAATTTTGGGTTCACAATGGCCAATAAAAATGTAGGATGGAGTTAGGGTTCCACTAAACGCAGACGGTTTCTTAAGAGTTCCATAATCGTAAAAATTTGTGAACCGTTGTTTTAGAGAATAATATTTTAAATAACAGTTACAGAAAAAATAATTGTACTCATCTTTTACTTGAAGTATTTTCCTCCAAACTGATCCATGAACGATTGACAGAGATAAATAAAACACTGCGAGTCAATTGCTTGCTAATCATCCTTAATCAACCTTTTTTTAGTTTAAATTCTGTTATATTTATTTAAATAACGACGTTGTTGTTCATGTTCATTCCTGAAGAAGGCAATAGTTTATATTGCCGAAACGTCGTTATATAAATGAATATAACAGAATTTAAACTAAAAAAGGTTGTATCATTCTTATTAAAATATGAGTTCTGAAAGATTTTTTAATAATCCTTAATCAGTTTTTCATGCTACTAGCCAATGTGTTGAAAAGATTTTTTTGTCATTTTCCGTGCTGTGATAAACTCTATTGAAGACTATGTTTGCCGGCCGATATAATGATCTTAAAAATAATTCAGAAATATTTCAGTTTTTTTCAAAATTTGTTCGAAGTTGTCATCAACGATACTGAAGAGAATTTACAATTAGAATCCCTTAATCTTCAAGCTAATGTGTTGAAGTTACTCGTAGTCGTACTATTTAAAAACGAAAATTTGATTCAAATTTATGCATTATTGAATAATTTCACTCAGATTATAATATTAATTTTTGGTACCTATTATACTTCATTTCACGTAAGAAAATAGTATATGTCGTTTGATAACCGACCGTTGTTACTGTCAATAATAATAAAAAAAAAATCTGTAAAAATGTACAAGACCTGAATATTAAAAATTATAACAAAACATGGTTAAACATCACTTAATTCTGTAGATTTTATTTGATAATTGACAATTAACAAGTGATTATTTTTTCATTTTTGTTTGCATTCTGACTAATCAAAGGGCAGAATTTATATCCTTATCTAAACCAACGCTGTTTTTTTTACGTGAAATGAAGTATACGTACACATACAAACATACGAGCTTAAAGATGAAACATCAAAGATATCGAACGCGAATTACTGATCTTCCATTTCGAAAACTTTTTACAAAGTGGAACATCGTATTTAAAATCTTTAAACTATTATTTTAAATTTGTAGGTACCTACTACTACATATATATATATATATATATATATATATATATATATATATATATATATATATATATATACATATTATGCGAAAGAAATGTAAGTATAATTTGAGTTTCTTTACATTTATAATCCAATAATAAGGTTTCCAATAAGAATTAATACCTGGCCCGCCATATGTGTATTTTAAAATTTCGTATGCGATCCGCTTCTCAAAAAGGATGGTGACCCCTGCTCAGAGTGATTTTGGTCTGTGCCCCTGCTCTAAATATCTATGTATAAACTAATCCATAAAAAATGTCTCTACACTTATGTCACGGTTTCGCATGTTCACCCGATATATATTGTTATATTGATAATTGTCACTTTCCCTCTTTATATTACTTGCTTCAATCATAACTACATTATAGCACTTATATATATATATATATATATATATATATATATATATAG
This sequence comes from Harpalus rufipes, assembly GCA_951394225.1. NCBI lineage: Eukaryota > Metazoa > Arthropoda > Insecta > Coleoptera > Carabidae > Harpalus > Harpalus rufipes. The sequence goes on from OX596281.1 coordinate 38,086,978, forward strand.
AGTAATTTCAGCTACTTAAAACTGGCGCTGATGCGAACGCCATCTGTTGAATGTGTTAAATGGAACAGAGCATAACTTTTCAAAATAGTAAACAATGCTCAGAGAAAACTGAAATAACATGTACTCCATTCTGTCAGGGAAATTCAAATAAATAAAATTTTGCATGAATTTATTAAATCACATTTTTACATATTTACATTAACATTGATATTAATAGACATTGGGGTGTATTCTGTATCACTTACTATACCTCATTCACCGAGACGAGAGAATGTAGAACTAATTCTTAAACAGATAAACAGAAACAAGTCATTTTATTGGTTCGGCTCCAAAATTATCCTCTTTTGATCAATAGAATTTGTCTCTGTTCAAGAATTGTTCCACTTTCTCTCGTCTCAGCGAATGGACTATATGCTAATATAAATTTTAACAGCCTATTAAAATTTATAAGCAAAAGAACGTAATTTATTACCTATCATTTTAATTTTATATTCTGTGTCTTCTAGTGTTATTGGTAAAAAAAATAAACAGGATGTTAAAATTAACATGATGTGATACAGAATACACCCCATAATCTTACTCACTTCATCAAATTCAACTTTGCCAATTTTATTACACTTATGTTGCAACATTCTTCGGTTTATCGAGATTCGCGCAAAAATACTTTGAGATGGATTATCAACAAAAGCAAAAGTGGATTTCTTCTTTATTCTAAAAACTCTCCCTTGGATACTCTTTGCAACATTCATTTTATTTAATACGGATTCATCAATATAGCCTTCCGTGACAGTGGACGATTTCCATCCCATCCACCGTAGCGTTTGATGGTCTTAATATTATCACCCGCATTTTCCAATAAAATTGCCAAAGAACGTTTTATACTGTGACCAGTGTAGGACTCTACATCCGGTAATTAAAAAAGAAGCAATCTTCGTCGGTATTCTCAATGTGAATTCCAATCTCCCGTGGTGAATATTACGGATAGAGCATAAAAACATGTACTTCCTGCAGATATTAACAACTTTACAGAGAATCCTTCTTCCATAATAATAATGAAACTGCGAGAAACATTTATCTCCGCATCTAGTATAGAAACATATAGATATGATCTATATAAAATCCTCAGTGGTCAATGTTTAAGTTCGTCAACTCGTTACATCGGCCAGCCACTTCCATTATTAGTGTAACCTATAAAGATTCAAAATAAGTACCAAATCACACAATAATAGAGAACTATTACTTTCATCAACTATTCTTCATTGAGTGCCTCCTTCATAAAATGCTCTATATGTTCTTTTTGAAGAACTTTTGCCTTTTTTCAGTTTGTGGGTTTTGGATTCATTCTAAAGATAAATAATTACCATATTTTGAAATATCTATGTTTTTGCTGCTACTCCCCCTTTTTACATTTACATTATATAACAAATATAGAAATAACACTTTATTTATAGTCGTATTATTGTTTTAAATACATAGTTGTGTTGAGTTAATATAGGTATGCATAAGTTTTAGCTGTTAAATCCAGTATTCATCTTCTGTTTAGACTTTCGATTATCACTAAAGGTATAAAACTAACATTTGGTATGATAAAGAAGATAAAGAATTCCCATACTTAAATTTTCAAGAGGAAACTGGCAGAACACACGTTCTTCTGTACTTTTGAAATAGATGAAGATATCCAATAAGATTCCACTGTACACATCCATATTCAAATGTTTCGTGCAATTTCCAACATTTTTTTTTTTTCGTGTATAAATGACATTTAAACAATTATATCCAACAAAGAAGACTGGCCTGAAACATTTAATCATTTTCGTAATATTTATCTTTTAATCAAACTAGATTATTTTGTTTTGAATATAAAATAAGGTTATAAACGTAATTTATCTTAATAACTGCTTTTAGTGTGTACATATAGTACTGTAAAATCATATTAAATGTTAATATGTTATAAATTTAACATTTGTTTTCAACAATACCACTCATTCTACTTAATTTTACTTTTCCTATGTTATGAGTTTATTCCTGTTTATAAATTCTAAAATGAAACATTTATTACTACTTACTTACCTTAACATTGATGTAATATAATTGAATTGTTATATTGATCCTAAAATAAAATATAACAAATATTCTGTACCAAAACATTTTCATTCAAAATACCTCTTCCAGCTTCCAATATGTATAACATTTTATATAATGAAGAAAATATTATTTTTAACATTAATGCATTTAAATTTATTAGTTTTATTTGTGTTACGGTTTTTCAAGATTGTTTGAAATGTTATAAATAATTTAAATACCACGTAAATCAAAATTTACTAACAACATTGGAATGGGGAAATGGTGAACGGACATTGTTCTTTAAAGCGCACCAACTTCAGCGTGGTAGAGATTTGCACAGGTTGAGATTTGCATTACACAGGATAAAAATTTTCGAGATTTGAATAAGAAGAGTTAATATTTTTCGAGCTTTGCAGTGTTGAAAATTGCATAAGTTGTGAGATGAATAAGTCAATGTAAAATAATTCGAATTTTGACTATTCGTAAGATGTATAAAACGTGATTTGACCAAGTCAATATAAATATATTCGAATGTTGTCTGTGCTCCCCATAGATATTTAGAGCAGGGGCACAGACCAAAAAAAAAAAACACTCTGAGCAGGGGTCACCATCCTTTTTGCGAAACGGATAGCATACGAAATTTTAAAATACATATATGGCGGGCCAAATATTAATTCTTATTGGAAACCCTATTATTGGATTATAAATTTAAAGAAACTCAAATTATACTTACATTTCTTTCGCATAATATGTATGTATATATAGTAGTACCTACAAATTTAAAATAATAGTTTAAAGATTTTAAATACGATGTTCAACTTTGTAAAAAGTTTTCGAGATGGAAGATCAGTAATTCGCGTTCGATATCTTCGATGTTTCATCTTTAAGTTCGTATCTTTGTATGTGTACGTATACTTCATTTCACGTAAAAAATAGCGTTAGTTTAGATAGAGATATAAATTCTGCCATTTGATTAGTTAGAATGCAAACAAAAATGAAAAAAAATCACTTGTTAATTGTCAATTATCAAATAAAATCTACAGAATTAAGTGATGTTTAACCATGTTTTGTTATAATTTTTAATATTCAGGTCTTGTACATTTTTACAGATATTTTTTTTTATTAATGACAGTAAAAACGGTCGGTTCTCCAGCGACATATACCATTTTCTTCCGTGAAATGAAGTATAATAGGTACCAAAAATTAATATTGTAATCTGAGTGAAATTATTCAATAATGCATAAATTTGAATCAAATTTTCGTTTTTAAATAGTACGACTACGAGTAACTTCAACACATTAGCTTGAAGATTAAGGGATTCTAATTGTAAATTCTCTTCAGTATCGTTGATGACAACTTCGAACAAATTTTGAAAAAAACTGAAATATTTCTGAATTATTTTTAAAATCATTACATCGGCCGGCAGACATAGTCTTTAATAGAGTTTATCACAGCACGGAAAATGACAAAAATTCTTTTCAACACATTGGCTGGTAGCATGAAAAACTGATGGGGTGATTAGCGAGCAGTTGACTCGCAGTGTTTTATCTCTGTCAATCATTTTGGAGAAAAATACTTCAAGTAAAAGATGCGTACAATTATTTTTTCTGTAACTGTTATTTGAAATATTATTCTCTAAAACAGCGGTTCACAATTTTTTACGATTATGGAACTCTTAAGAAACCGTCTGCATTTAGCGGAACCCTAACTATCCTACATTTTTATTGGCCATTGTGACCCCAAAATTAGAAATGTAAACGATATATTGGCGATATTGTTTTCTAGTCGATAAATCGGAATTGACGATATTTGTTTGCCGATCCACCAATACATTTCGAATATGCGCGTTCGACCAACCAACCATTCAGTACCTGACCCCTGATTTCCACAAATAAGTCGAGAGATATATGAAAGCCCCTAATATTAGAAGAGAAGCGGATCCGTTGGTTTTCTGGCGCGATGCAGTCCTTTACCAAAATTTTAAAAAAGCGGCGCTAAAGTACTACAGTTTTCAGATGAGTTCTATGGAATTCCAGTGGCTCTTTTCAGCAGCAGGTCGCATTCAGACAGACTTGCATACTTGCAAAATCATTCGTATGCTAGAAAAATATAAGCAAAATTGTGTTTCCAAAGTAATTTTGGTTTCGTAAAAAAATTATAGGCATTAAGCTTTTATTTTAATTTAAAGATGTAGTAAAAATGGATTTATTATGCGATTATTTAAAAAAAAAAACGTTAAGTAAAGGGTCAAATCAAATAATAAGTTAAAAACAGATAATTGGTAATTAAGCTACGCTCAGTTCTTGAAATAACGCACATTTATAGCCGTATTATGACCGAAAACTGTGCATTACAGGTCTGAAAATATGTAAATAATCAAAAAAAAAGTAAATTTATATATAATCTTTACCTCTCGCTAAGAGAGGTATTGCATTCATGCTAAAAATCGCATATCCAAATTTTATTGTATAAGCACGTTTTAAGGTCCCTACAATCCGAATTTAACATTTTTACGACGATGTGCGTGTGTGTGAGGATGTTGGAAGGAAAATTTCTTAAAAACTGATTTCTTAAAAACTGTTAAGACTTAATATCTGTTTAACTACGTATTTGTCAATCTGACAATAATGTGAAGAGTTGAAAAGGTTTTGGTAGCAATTGGACAACTGGAAGTAGCATATTCTTAAAAAAATTAAATATATTTTTTTGAAAATTATTATTCTTGCAAATATTAAAGAAGATTAAATTCTCTGTGTGATAAATATTTTATTATATTTTGTATTGATTTAGAGATAAAAGATTATAATATATAAAATAATCTGTTGTAAGTATCTACATATATTATTTCTTCTTATTGTATTAATAGTTAAATATTTAAAATTATAGGTATATTATATATACCATTCAGAAATACTGGCAACCCCGACAATGAATTGGAAAATTTCTTCATAAAATGAATTTAAAATTAAAAAATCTAAATATAAAGAATAGGCATAAGTAGAAATTTGGAGTGTATGTGTACAAGAAATGTTAAATACAAAGTCATGTGACTTTCTTGGCCTTGACAAGCAGGTATGCGGGCCCATGTCAAAATGATAGGTAGTAATTATGTGCATAGATGTAAAATATCATAATTTTTCATTCTCATTTCGTAATTTTCCAATTCCATGTGGTTTATTTTCTTCGATAAATAAATTCCACACTCCTGGTGACAAATTAACCATGTGACCTTAGAAAATCTTGAAATTTTGAATGAAAAATTCTGATATTTGACATCTATGTACATAATTACTAGTATCTCAAAAGGATTATAAAAAAAGCTGAAATATTTGTGATTTTTAAAATCATTAAATTGACCTGCAAAATATAATATAATATTTTGAATATGATCTTCAATAAAGAAATTGTAACTCGATAAAGTTTTCAACAAATTATTACTGCGTATTTCGAAGATGCATTAACAATTAGTCTTGTAATTCTTATAGTTCTCAAGCTCTTAAATAGTGATCACTGCAAATATATACAAATAATTAATGTTTACAGGGAGTTTGTATCGTATGTCAGGTTGCACACACGCGTGTGCACCGTGCGGATACAAATGCTTATGTCGGGCCTGCAGCAACGAATTTATGGCACGTCAAACAATGACATGTCGAACCTGCAGAGCTGAAGTTTTGTTTTATATGGAGGTTTTTAATTTTTTTTATTTCCGTTCTTGTAGTTTATTATATTTTTTAGTTTTTAATTTTCTTTTTTAGTTTACTAGAATTGTTGTTTATTTTTTTAATTTTATTTTTTAGTTTATTAGAATTTTTTACTTTATAAGAATTTTTCCTTTTTTTAAGTTATAAGAATATGATGAAATAAAAGAGGCAATAAAAGCGCTGAAAAACAACAAAGCCCCTGGAATAGACGAGATCCCTTCCGAAGTATACAAACTAGGTGGCGAACACCTAAAAAAATATATTCATACACTGATAATAAAGATATGGAAGGAAGAAAAAATCCCCAACGACTGGAAGAAAAGCTTAATCTGTCCAATACATAAAAAGGGGATAAACTGGCATGTGAAAATTATCGTGGAATATCCCTCTTATGTACTGCATATAAAATATTAACATGCATAATAAACAAACGCATCCAGCCCTACTCAGAAAAACTTATCGGCGAATATCAAGCCGGATTTAGACATGGACGATCCACGATTGACCAGCTATTTACTGTAAAACAAATATTAGGAAAAGCATGGGAACATAATCGAGACATATACAATATATTTGTAGATTTTAAATAAGCCTATGATTCAATAGATAGAATAAAATATATGAAATACTACACATACTGAAGATTCCCCCTAAACTAATACGAATGATTAAGGTAACCATGGAGGACACGGTAGCGGTGGTGAGCGTACAAAACACACAGAGGAATTTAAATTTTGCATGGACTGAAGCAAGGAGATGGGCTGGCCCCAACACTCTTCAATCTAATGCTCAAATATGTAATAAGACAAATGAACATTGGCAGATTAAACCTGCTAACGGTTAAAGCAATACAACTAGTCGCATATGCAGATGACATCAACATCATGAGCCGCGAGGCTCAACAAACATATATGTATACTCAGAACTCAAAAAACATGCAAAGGAAATAGGCTTCCGCAAAATTCACCAAGAGTAAAAAAGTAACCTTCTGAAGATGATTTTGAGTTTCAATTAAATTGTATATTACAAGGGATCACAAAAGCCATGCAAATTCCAAGTTTGATCGCTCTTGTTTTATTAGAAATGGCTAGTCCGCAAAACACACCAGGAGTAAAGTAATCTCTGCGGAGGTGATCTCGATCATCTTCCTGTTTTGTATACCACAGTTATTCAAAAGTAACTAGTATGTTGTGATAGAACCAATAATTATGTGGGCTTTTTTTGTGGTCCGCAAAATAGAACTTCCCCATATCCATGATGTATTATAGTATTTTAATATAATAAAATTCTCCATACTTAACTGTTCTCGTTGTTAATTTAGTAAATTAAATTTAATTATTAAATATGATCGATATGATCCAAACCTATGTAGGTTTATTTTGACTGTGACATTACTTTCTGTCAAAACCATATGATCATGTGTTACTCGTTATTCTCTTCATTTCGCATATCCTCTATTAACCTCAAAATAAATATGTTAAAAACCCAAAACCAACAAAATCATGTAAATAGATATTATAAACAAAAATTAATATTTTTTTATTCATTTACCTCTTTTTTATAAACAAGGTTTGAGTTTTCTTTTAGCTCATCACAGCATAACTTATTTTACTTTAATTTGGTTTGTACAATAATATACTTTGATATTTATTGACTTATAATAAGGTAAAATTTACAATAATTTATTTAACTAATCTATATATTATTTTATGTAGTCAGAAATATCGTTAGTGTTAAATAAAAATCATTAATATGAAACTATAGTGAATTTTTATAAAACCGGACCTGAGTTTCACTAAATACATGTTTATAAACAAAAGAGTTACTATATGATTATTTCATTAATATTTGTGTCAACTTGGTGCGTTTCACAATCCCCGGTTAGAATTTTAACTGTAAGTTAAATAAACAATATTGAATCGGATTATTGACAGCAATGATCAATTTGTCATTTCAACTGTATTTTTAACTGGCAGTTAAAATTTTAACCAGAGATTGTTTGTCCCATATTGCATTTTAGGAAAAGAAGAGCAGCTGTGGAAAAAATGGATAGGATTTTCAGTCTGTTCTTGCCAGTATAATACATTTCGTCAATTCCATTTTATTTTACATTAATATCGTATATATGCATAATATTAATAACACAAATAAATTTTAAACAACTCAGTTTTATTACAATATGAACTATTTTGATTTGTAATCCACGTACACATAATTTAGTACATGATAAGGTAACATACAATATTCGGTACATTGTTGTTCTTTTAATATACTAGTATAAGTAATTTGTTTATTTATTTTCATAAAAAAGTAAATCATTTATTATTATACAGGGAGATGTAAAGATTGGACAATCGTATAATGTGTCTGTATTACTGCTTATGGTAGGTACATGTTTCATAAACCAGCTATAATTATCAAATAATTAATATATTTATTTTATTTTAAAGGTGATTTTATTTTTCCCATACATTTCATTTTATCTTCATAAATGTTTCACATTTAGCCCTTCCATGGCCTTTCTATAATTATATTATAAAATGTTTATTGTTTTTATATACCTTCAATTAAATAGTTTTAATATTAGATTAATATTATTAACGAAGAAATATGTGCTAAATTTATATCAAAAATATGCACACATAATTTGTGAATAGATAAATTTATTTGGCATATATATAATATGTATTTGATCATTTTTAAATATTGTAACCCCAAATATATTAACATTTTCATTTGTTTGTAATTCAAATATAATTATAAAATCAAATATTACTAAACAGTACCGGAATGAAGCGGTAGTGAACAAACCAGAAATGAATAAATCAATGCTCAACCGACTTCATAGTGGTAGAGATTTGCACAAGTCGAGAATTGTATAAGACAGTATAATTTTTTCCGAGATTTGAATATTCGAAAAACGCATAAGTCGTTATTTGAATAAGGCGATGTTAATTTTTTTGATTTTTATCCAATACGATGTTTTATAAATTGATATGTGAATAAAGTGATATTTGAATTTTCGTACACTCTGACCCTACCCATATCTATGTATAAACTAATCCATAAAGTTTTACGGGACAGATATTTGAATAAAAATGTCTTCACGCTTATGTCACGGTTTCGCATGTTCACCCGATGTATATTGTTATATTGATAACTGTCATTTTCCCTCTTTATATTACTTGCGTCAGTAATAACTACATTATAGCACTTATATATAAAACAAGGTTAGCGAACCTAGCATTTGCACATTTACTATACCTTGTTCCATCTTACGCATTCAGCATTGCAGAGAATAAGGCATAGTTTTGACTTCTCTGATTGGATGAGAGACAAGTTTACCAATGTAATTTCAGCTACTTAAAACTGGCGCTGATGCGAACGCCATCTGCTGAATGCGTTAAATGGAACAGAGCATAACTTGTCAAAATAGCAAACAATGCTCAGAGAAAACTGAAATAACATGTACTCCATTCTGTCAAGGAAATTCAAATAAATAATTTTTTGCATGAATTTATTAAATCACATTAATATTTACATTAACATTGATATTAATAGACATTGGGGTGTATTCTGTATCCTACTATACCCCATTCGCCGAGACGAGAGAATGTAGAACTAATTCTTAAACAGAAACAAGTCATTTTATTGGTTCGGCTCCAAAATTATCCTTTTTTGATCAATAGAATTTGTCTCTGTTCAAGAATTGGTTCCACATTCTCTCGTCTCAGCGAATGGACTATATGCTAATATTAATTTTAACAGCCTATTAAAATTTATAAGCAAAAGAACGTAATTTATTACCTATCATTTTAATTTTATATTCTGTGTCTTCTAGTGTTATTGGTAAAAAAAACAGGATGTTAAAATTAACATGATATGATACAGAATACACCCCATAATCTTACTCACTTCATCAAATTCAACTTTGCCAATTTTAATTACACTTATGTTGCAACATTCTTCGGTTTATCGAGATTTACGCAAAAAATACTTTGAGATGGATTATCAACAAAAGCAAAAGTGGATTTCTTCTTTATTCTAAAAACTCTCCCTTGGATACTCTTTGCAACATTCATTTTATTTAATACGGATTCCATCAATTTAGCCTTCCGTGACAGTGGACGATTTCCATCCCATCCACCGTAGCGTCTGATGGTCTTAATATTATCACCCGCATTTTCCAATAAAATTGCCAAAGAACGTTTTATACTGTGACCAGTGTAGGACTCTACATCCGGTAATTAAAAAAAGAAGCAATCTTCGTCGTTATTCTCAATAATGTGAATTACAATCTCCCGTGGTGAATATTACGGATAGAGCATAAAAACATGTACTTCCTGCAGATATTAACAACTTTACAGAGAATCCTTCTTCCATAATAATAATCAAACTGCGAGAAACATTTATCTCCGCATCTGGTATAGAAACATACAGATATGATCTATATAAAATCATCAGTGATCAATGTTTAGCTTCGTCAACTCGTTACATCGGCCAGCCACTTCCATTATTAGTGTAACCAATAAAGATTCTAAATAAGTACTAAATCACATAATAATAGAGAACTATTACTTTCATCAACTATTCTTCATTGAGTGCCTCCTTCATAAAATGCTCTATATTTGTTCTTTTTTAAGGACTTTTGCCTTTTTTCAGTTTGTGGGTTCTGGATTCATTCTAAAGATAAACAATTAGCTTACCATATTTTGAAATATCTATGTTTTTGCTGCTACTCCCCCTTTTTACATTTACATTATATTATATAACAAATATAGAAATAACACTTCATTTATAGTCGTATTATTGTTTTAAATACATAGTTGTGTTGAGTTAATATATGCATAAGTTTTAGCTGTTCAATCCAGTATTCATCTTCTGTATAGACTTTCGGATTATCACTAAAGGTATAAAACTAACATTTGGTATGATAAAAAAGAAGAGAAGATAAAGAATTGCCATAGTAGCTTTTCAACACACGTTCTTCTGTACTTTTGAAATAGATGAAGATATCCAATAAGATTCCACTGTACATATCCATATCCCAATGTTTCGTGCAATTTCCAACATATTTTTTTTCGTGTTTAATTGCATTTAAACAATTATATCCAACAAAGATGACCGACCTGAAACATTTAATCATTTTCGTAATATTTATCTTTTAATCAAACCAGATTATTTTGTTTTTAAGGTTATAAACGTAATTTATCTTAATAATTGCTTTTAGTGTGTACATATAGTACTGTAAAATCATATTAAATGTTATAAATTTAACATTTGTTTTCAACAATACCACCCATTCTACTGTATTAGTTAATTTTACTTTTCCTATGTTATGAATTTATTCCTGTTTATAAATTCTAAAATGAAACATTTATAACTACTTATTTACCTTAACATTGATGTAATATAAATGAATTGTTATATTGATCCTAAAATAAAATATAACAAATATTCTGTACCAAAGCATTTTCATTCAAAATACATGTTTCAGCTTAAAATATGTATAACATTTTATATAATGAAGAAAATATTATTTTTAACATTAATGTATTTAAATTTATTAGTTTTATTTGTGTTATGATTTTTCAAGATTGTTTGAAATGTTATAAATAATTTAAATACCACTTAAAACAAAAGTTACTAACAACATTGGAATTGAGCAATGGTGAACGGACATTGTTCTTTAAAGCGCACCAACTTCAGCGTGGTAGAGATTTGCACTGGTTGAGACTTGCATTACACAGGATAAAAAATTTCGAGATTTGAATAAGAAGAGGTAATATTTTTCGAGCTTTGCAGTGTTGAAAATTGCATAAGTTGTGACATGAATAAGTCAATGTAAAATAATTCGAATTTTGACTATTCGTAAGATGTATAAAACGTGATTTGACCAAGTCAATATAAATGTATTCGAATGTTGTCTGTGCTCCCATTTGCTAGAAGCATGAAAGCTTATACATATATATATATATATATATATATATATATATATATATATATATATATATATATATATATATATATATATATATATATATATTTACATCTTACTATCATCCGAGCGTCTTTCCGAAAACCGGTTGTCGAGCGTCCGATTATTTTAAATGTTGTATAAAGTATTTTAATAGATGTTCGTACAAGTATATTCCAGAATTAACTTATAATAATTGATATTTTTATTACTAATAGCTTTTAATAAAATAAATTTCAATTTAATCATCATTGAAGCGTCCTTCTACATAGGTATCATTAGAGCGTCCGAAATATACAAATATATTTCATTTTGTCGCTTATACAGCGTCCGCTATATACATCTCTATATAATTAATAGATATTAAAGCGTCCAGCAATGTTGCCACAGATTCTTCACGTACTTAGGATTTCACTTCATTATTTGGTCTCGAATCAGGGCTACTTTGATTTATTCGTGCTGCTAAATGTCTTACGATTAAATAATTACCGTTTACCAATTATCAAAATTAACATAAATGATTGTACAGGGTGCTTCCGAAGTAGCCCAATTTAAAATATTAATTTAGAACCTCAAAACAAAATACTTCCAAAAGCTTTGTTTAAATGATACGGACTTTTTACACAGGAATTAATGAAGACATTGTTTATTTTTAAGTTTAAAAAATCGATTTCTGTTTTTTCTGTTACTCCGATCAATAAACAAGAAAATTAAAGAAAAATTTTCTTGTTTTGAGGTCCTAAACTCTTATTTTCAGTTCGGGAGCATCCTGATTAATAAAATGGTCGGTAATCTTATGCTCAACAAATTCAAATCATCATAGTTTAGGTTCTCAATAGTTTTAAAAGCATATAAGCTATTAAGAAAACAAAAACTACTAGCAATAATTATTGTAATTATACAAGGTTTTTCATATCTCCTCGGTAATGAGAAATTTGAATCAATTTAAAAAAATATTTGAGATTGGTTTACAGTTTACAGGAATACATTTATACAAAAAGGTTTATAAGAATAAATTGAGTACCAATTTCAAAACGATTTTAATCTAAAATTAGTTACCAAGGAATAAAACTAAGATATTTTATATGTAAAAATAACGAATAACTATATACATCAAATTGTAAGTGGACAACAAATTTCTAACACGTCCCGCATATCTTCATTTAAAAATTACTGCATTTTCACATAAAATTTGTAACAATTGAACTCCTGTCAAACTTAAGATTCTTCAAAATCAATAATTTATTAATTTCTCAGTTAATTTTCATGTTAATGTACATATGTTTTATACCATTTGAAACAGAAAAAAATCTCTATTCAACATTAATAAATACAACTTTGTGCTCTGCATGAAAATTGAAAGTTAGTATAAATTTCTCGAAAACTGTACGAGCTATGAAAATTTTGAAGACGGTTGTGAATTCTTCATAAAAAAGTGCAAATTAGAAACTTGTATAAATTCGCACAAAAAAGTTATAAGCCAAAAACGAAATTGGCAAAATTTACATTTTCGCTTCTATCTAGGTACCTGTGCATTTTAATGGAAAAACAAAAACACATCTAAGATGGTTATGAGGCAACTTTTCCCTAATTTAACCGACTTCGTATCTCTTACGGTTCTCGAGATCCCAATAGTGCGTATCGAAAAACGGACATCTGTATATTTATTAAAATAAATTGTTAATATTGTACGTTGAATACTAATATCAGAGGGACTTATTGGTTGATAATCGGGATCTTTCACGGAATCATCCTGATCATTATGAATAAAGTCAACGTCCTAAAATAAACGTTATAGGTTTTTACAATGGTTTTATTGGGTATGGTTCTGTAATATTGTAAGTCGAACACTAACATCAAACAGACTTGGTTGATAACTGGGATCTTTCATGAAATCATTCTGATTATTCTGACTAAAGTCAACGTTTTTAAATAAACATTATAGGTTTTTACAATGTCTTAATTGGGTATAGTTCTGTAATATTATAATTGTATACTAACATCTGGGGGACTTGGCTGATAATCGAGATCTTTCACGGAATCATCCTGATTATTCTGATTAAAGTCAATGTCCTAAAATAAACATAAGTTTTTACAATGTTTGTATTGGGTACTAGTTCTGTAATATTGTTATTGAATCAACATCTCGAAACCAGTGTGTTGCCTTCTTCAGAATAAAAAAAATAAGTAAAAATTCTGAAGAAGGCGACACTGATGTAGAAAATAAATATTACAGAACTTTATCGAATAAAGCTTTTTTATTGTAAAAACGAGTTCTGAAAGTTTCTTCCATTATTATCGGTTCTTATTCAGTCATAATTATAATTAGTAATAAAAAATAATCTTAAGCCAGAAAAAAGTAATAATATGGAGAGTATTTATTGGATAAGTTTTTTACAAAAGTATGTTTACTTAAGGCGATGTAAATTACATTTACATTTAATGAACATTTTTAAATTTGAATGTTATACTATGGAATTAACTGAAAATGTAGAATTTAATACTATACATTGAATATTTTCGTGACTTTTCGCGTTCAAATAGACAAGGGTTTCGATTTCATATTTTATTTGTTATACACGTAATGTATAATATGTTCCAAAAAATAGTGAAATATATCAGAAATGAACTAGTATCTATTTTGCCGATTTTTAATCAAATATGATTAATTGTAAAAATGAAAAATATACATGTTCGAAAGGGTGTTCGGTTTAAATCAAGGTGGCTAAAACCACTAGTTTAAACCGACCTAGACTTTATCTAATTTCGACCAGTATTTTTTGTTGAATGACCATTTATTTGACAATAAGTTCTTCCCTATTAATTTTAGAATAAAATTGTAAATATAAAAGATGCATAGAATTAAAAAGCATATCCAATGACCACAATTTTATTGTTACAATACGTTCCTGTCACAAAATAGTGGTAAATTAAAATATTCATAGGTATTCAACCTGTTAACAGAGTACCAAGAGAAATTAAACAATCAGACAGACCCAAATAAATATTAATATTAATTATGGGGTGTAAGTTAAAATAAAAATTTATTTGCACTAATAAAAAACTTTTTAATTTGTAGAAAGTTCATTTATTATTTTTAATAATAATAAAATCAATGTAAGAATTAAAGTACAAATTGGTCCAACTCGAACTATACAAAATAATGCAGTTATTTGCTTAATTTATAATGGCATTTTGGAAACAGCTTGAAGATGGAAATTTCAATTTACGTCTAGTTCGTGACAGGATTATTTTATATCAATAAATTTAGGATCATTGCTTGCACTTTTAAATTCTAAACATCTATAATTAGTAAGGATAAACTTATCATCAAAATTTTACCATTGTATTTCCCATCAAACAAAAAATTGTAGAAACCCGGAACACAGATACACATAAGTGTAATTTTTACCTATGTAGAGGTTGAAACAATAATAAGAATTTATAAATAATTTTATTCAATTTTAACGTTTTAAACCGTCATTATTAACTCCATAGCAACAATTATACGTAACTGTTTATTTGCTAGAGATTTTTTTTTTAAGTCACTAACAGAATTTTAACTCACTCTGCAACAAATAATGCAGTTAAAATTACATGAGGTACGAAAATATAACCTTCAAATATTCGTATAACTTAAAACATGTTGCCAAATGTACGGACGCCCGTTAATCGAAAAACTGTATGAAATATATATTTTCGCAGATATACGCCGTTCAACACTAGCGACACTAGTGGGAAACGGCAGAACTGCAATATACGGTTTATGATTGAAATTATCCAAATATGTTACAATAAAGCGCCCAGGACAATTTTTGCCAAACAATAACAGATGGCATAAGACGTTGAAAAATGACCATTTTAACAGAGATACAATAGAGCGTCCGTATACGGACGCTTCATTGAAGGTGGACGCTTCAATGATGGTAAAAGATCAATTGACGGACGCTTTAATGTCTGATAGATGTATATATATATATATATATATATATATATATATATATATATATATATTTACATCTTACTATCATCCGAGCGTCTTTCCGAAAACCGGTTGTCGAGCGTCCGATTATTTTAAATGTTGTATAAAGTATTTTAATAGATGTTCGTACAAGTATATTCCAGAATTAACTTATAATAATTGATATTTTTATTACTAATAGCTTTTAATAAAATAAATTTCAATTTAATCATCATTGAAGCGTCCTTCTACATAGGTATCATTAGAGCGTCCGAAATATACAAATATATTTCATTTTGTCGCTTATACAGCGTCCGCTATATACATCTCTATATAATTAATAGATATTAAAGCGTCCAGCAATGTTGCCACAAATACTTCACGTACTTATGATTTCACTTCATTATTTGGTCTCGAATCAGGGCTACCTTGATTTATTCGTGCTGCTAAATGTCTTACGATTAAATAATTACCGTTTACCAATTATCAAAATTAACATAAATGATTGTACAGGGTGCTTCCGAAGTAGCCCAATTTAAAATATTAATTTAGAACCTCAAAACAAAATACTTCCAAAAGCTTTGTTTAAATGATACAGACTTTTTACACAGGAATTAATGAAGACATTGTTTATTTTTAAGTTTAAAAAATCGATTTCTGTTTTTATTTATAAATACTCCGATCAAGAAACAAGAAAATTAAAGGATTTTTTTTTTGTTTTGAGGTCCTAAACTCTTATTTTCAGTTCGGGAGCATCCTGATTAATAAAATGGTCGGTAATCTTATGCTCAACAAATTCAAATCATCATAGTTTAGGTTCTCAATAGTTTTAAAAGCATATAAGCTATTAAGAAAAAAAAACTACTAGCAATCATTATTGTAATTATACAAGGTTTTTCATATCTCCTCGGTAATGAGAAATTTGAATCAATTTAAAAAAATATTTGAGATTGGTTTACAGTTTACAGGAATACATTTATACAAAAAGGTTTATAAGAATAAATTGAGTACCAATTTCAAAACGATTTTAATCTAAAATTAGTTACCAAGGAATAAAACTAAGATATTTTATATGTAAAAATAACGAATAACTATATACATCAAATTGTAAGCGGACAACAAATTTCTAACACGTCCCGCATATCTTCATTTAAAAATTACTGCATTTTCACATAAAATTTGTAACAATTGAACTCCTGTCAAACTTAAGATTCTTCAAAATCAATAATTTATTAATTTCTCAGTTAATTTTCATGTTAATGTACATATGTTTTATACCATTTGAAACAGAAAAAAAATCTCTATTCAACAGTAATAAATACAACTTTGTGCTCTGCATGAAAATTGAAAGTTAGTATAAATTTCTCGAAAACTGTACGAGCTATGAAAATTTTGAAGACGGTTGTGAATTCTTCATAAAAAAGTGCAAATTAGAAACTTGTATAAATTCGCACAAAAAAGTTATAAGCCAAAAACGAAATTGGCAAAATTTACATTTTCGCTTCTATCTAGGTACCTGTGCATTTTAATGGAAAAACACATCTAAGATGGTTATGAGGCAACTTTTCCCTAATTTAACCGACTTCGTATCTCTTACGGTTCTCGAGATCCCAATAGTGCGTATCGAAAAACGGACATCTGTATATTTATTAAAATAAATTGTTAATATTGTACGTTGAATACTAATATCAGAGGGACTTATTGGTTGATAATCGGGATCTTTCACGGAATCATCCTGATCATTATGAATAAAGTCAACGTCCTAAAATAAACGTTATAGGTTTTTACAATGGTTTTATTGGTATGGTTCTGTAATATTGTAAGTCGAACACTAACATCAAACAGACTTGGTTGATAACTGGGATCTTTCATGGAATCATTCTGATTATTCTGACTAAAGTCAACGTTTTTAAATAAACATTATAGGTTTTTACAATGTCTTAATTGGGTATAGTTCTGTAATATTATAATTGTATACTAACATCTGGGGGACTTGGCTGATAATCTAGATCTTTCACGGAATCATCCTGATTATTCTGATTAAAGTCAATGTCCTAAAATAAACATAAGTTTTTACAATGTTTGTATTGGGTACTAGTTCTGTAATATTTTTATTGAATCAACATCTCGAAACCAGTGTGTTGCCTTCTTCAGAATAAAAAAAATAAGTAAAAATTCTGAAGAAGGCGACACTGATGTAGAAAATAAATATTACAGAACTTTATCGAATAAAGCTTTTTTATTGTAAAAACGAGTTCTGAAAGTTTCTTCCATTATTATCGGTTCTTATTCAGTCATAATTATAATTAGTAATAAAAAATAATCTTAAGCCAGAAAAAAGTAATAATATGGAGAGTATTTATTGGATAAGTTTCTTACAAAAATATGTTTACTTAAGGCGATGTAAATTACATTTACATTTAATGAACATTTTTAAATTTGAATGTTATACTATGGAATTAACTGAAAATGTAGAATTTAATACTATACATTGAATATTTTCGTGACTTTACGCATTCAAATAGACAAGGGTTTCGATTTCATATTTTATTTGTTATACACGTAATGTATATGTTCCAAAAAATAGTGAAATATATCAGAAATGAACTAGTATCTATTTTGCCGATTTTTAATCAAATATGATTAATTGTAAAAATGAAAAATATACATGTTCGAAAGGGTGTTCGGTTTAAATCAAGGTGGATAAAAATACTAGTTTAAACCTACCTAGACTTTATCTAATTTCGACCAGTATTTTTTGTTGAATGACCATTTATTTGACAATAAGTTCTTCCCTATTAATTTTAGAATAAAATTGTAAATATAAAAGATGCATAGAATTAAAAAGCATATCCAATGACCACAATTTTATTGTTACAATACGTTCCTGTCACAAAATAGTGGTAAATTAAAATATTCATAGGTATTCAACCTGTTAACAGAGTACCAAGAGAAATTAAACAATCAGACAGACCCAAATAAATATTAATATTAATTATGGGGTGTAAGTTAAAATAAAAATTTATTTGCACTAATAAAAAACTTTTTAATTTGTAGAAAGTTCATTTATTATTTTTAATAATAATAAAATCAATGTAAGAATTAAAGTACAAATTGGTCCAACTCGAACTATACAAAATAATGCAGTTATTTGCTTAATTTATAATGGCATTTTGGAAACAGCTTGAAGATGGAAATTTCAATTTACGTCTAGTTCGTGACAGGATTATTTTATATCAATAAATTTAGGATCATTGCTTGCACTTTTAAATTCTAAACATCTATAATTAGTAAGGATAAACTTATCATCAAAATTTTACCATTGTATTTCCCATCAAACAAAAAATTGTAGAAACCCGGAACACAGATACACATAAGTGTAATTTTTACCTATGTAGAGGTTGAAACAATAATAAGAATTTATAAATAATTTTATTCAATTTTAACGTTTTAAACCGTCATTATTAACTCCATAGCAACAATTATAAGTAACTGTTTATTTGCTAGAGTTTTTTTTTTAAGTCACTAACAGAATTTTAACTCACTCTGTAACAATAATGCAGTTAAAATTACATGAGGTACGAAAATATAACCTTCAAATATTCGTATAACTTAAAACATGTTGCCAAATGTACGGACGCCCGTTAATCGAAAAACTGTATGAAATATATATTTTCGCAGATATACGCCGTTCAACACTAGCGACACTAGTGGGAAACGGCAGAACTGCAATATACGGTTTATGATTGAAATTATCTAAATATGTTACAATAAAGCGCCCAGGACAATTTTTGCCAAACACTAACAGATGGCATAAGACGTTGAAAAATGACCATTTTAACAGAGATACAATAGAGCGTCCGTATACGGACGCTTCATTGAAGGTGGACGCTTCAATGATGGTAAAAGATCAATTGACGGACGCTTTAATGTCTGATAGATGTATATATATATATATATATATATATATATATATATATTATATACAGGGTGTAACACGAAAAGCGGGCCATAGGCGTTTAACATGGGAAAACCGTTTTTCCTTTGCCAAAAGTGGCCTATTAATTTTAGACAAAAATACTTCAAATGAATGTTGTAGAGAATTAAATTCTACATCCAGTTCAGTATTCACATTTTATTTTGAATGTTTAGTAACCGAACAAATCGTATTCAAATTTTTACAAAAGTTACTTCTTTATAGTGTTAGCCATGACACTAAAACAAAATCGAACAAAAGTAGTGACGTTTTAGCTGTCAGAGACGCTCTGTTTAAGTCAAGAAATATAATTATTGAAAATGGAAAGTTATTCTCATGAAGAAAAGTTACAAATTATTAAGTGGCATTATTCTGGGGAAAGTTTTCGGAAAATTCGAGATTTAATTAGTATTTTTTGGCGAAGAAACCACAATAGAAATTACAACAACGAAGAAGATTTTCTAGCGTTAATTGAAATGGATCCAAATCTCAGTGTCAGAGAAATTTCAAATGAAATAGGAATCAGTTTTATGACCGTTTTTTGAATATTAAAAAAACATAAATATCACCCTTTTAAAATACAAAACCACCAGGAAATTTTTGAACAAGATTTTGAACGACGCGCAATATTCTGCGAAATAATTATGGAAAAGGCTAATCAGGATAGGAGGAAAAAAATATTTTTCACCGATGAGTGCACATTTACACTGAATGGCGAACCAAACAAAAATAATTTTCGTTACTGGTCGCAAAGAAATCCACATAGTGTAATACAATCAAGAACACAGTACCGGCAATCAGTAAATGTTTGGGCAGGAATTTTAGACAACAAAATTATTGGTCCTTTTTTTATTACACGGCTAAATTCGAAAACATATTTGGACTTATTAAGGGAAACAGTTGGGCCAGAACTAACGAACTTAAATAATGATCATGTGTGGTTTCAGCACGATGGTTGTCCTGCACATAGTACGAGGAGGTTATAAATTATCTGGATGATGTTTTTCCAGAAAGCTGGATAGGGCGAGGAGGACCAGTAAACTGGCCAGCTAGGTCACCGGATTTAAATCCGTGTGACTTCTTTTTATGGGGGCACTTAAAGTCTTGTGTCTATAAGGAACGATACAATAGTATTGAATATCTGAAAAACGCTATAGAAAATGAATGCAATAAAATAAATCCTAGACAATTAAGTAATGTTAGGCAAAATTTTTATAATAGATTAGGCTATTGCTTAGCGCAAAACGGACAGCTTTTTGAGCACCTTTTATAATATTTACTTATAAATAAAATAATGTAATAAAAATGAATGTTTAATAAATATGAGTTGAAAAACTTTATTTCTATTATTGTTTATTTAGTTTATTTTGAGTGATAAATTTTCCATTTTCAATAATTAGACTTAAACAGAGTGTTTCTGACAGCTAAAAAGTCATTACATTTGTTTGATTTTGTTTGTGTCATGACTAACACTATAAAGAAGTAACTTTTGTAAAAATTTAAATTCGATTTGCTCGGTTACTAAACATGCAAAGTAAAATATGAATATTGAGTTAGATGCAGAATTTAATTCTCTACAACATTTATCTGAAGTATTTTTGTCTAAAATTAATAGGCCACTTTTGGCCAAGGAAAAACTGTTTTCCCATGTTAAACGCCTATGGCCCGCTTTTCGTGTTACACCCTGTATATATATATATATATATATATATATATATATATATATATATATATATATATATATATATATATAGGTCTCTGTCGTTTCTTGAATCCAACTCCTCTGTGATCTTCCGCGTTTTCTTCTTCCAAGTGGATGCAATTTTATAAAACATTACATAAAACATTTTTTGTTTTTCATACATATAAAATTTATAAATTTCAAATGATTTTTTCTTAATATTTTTGTTTTGTAAGGATATAAAGGGTTTTTCAATTGGAGCGGGTCAATGTTCGCAGCCTATGGCGGTCATGTTGTTTTGGTGGCGTCTGTCTAATCTGTTATTATTCTGTCACAGATGCGAAATCACCATGGCAAGTTACACGATTGAGCAGCACGTCTAAATGATAAAACTTTATTATCAAAATGAGTGTTCGTTAGTGCAAACGTTGCGCTCATTTTACGGCAGACGCGGTGGCTCTTCAAAATCGACTCTCCAACGTTTGGTGGCCAAATTCGAGATGACCGGTTCGGTAAATAATCAGCCAACAACCGTACGTCAAAGGAACGCCAGATCGGCCGAGAACATTGCCGCGCTCCGAGTGTGCAGGAGAACCCGAGGCAACAATTCCTCGCCGTGTACAAGAACTCGGCCTTTCGCAGACTTCAGAATTTTGCGTCGGGACTTGGGCCTACAACCATATAAGATCCAACTGACCCAGGAGCTCAAAGTTAATGACCATAGACAACGCCGTTTGTTCGCTGCCTGGGCTTCGGAGCGTTTGGAAGAGGACCCCAATTTTGGCCGAAAAATCATCTTTAGCGACGAGGCGCATTTTTGGATGAATGGCTATGTTAACAAGCACAATTGCCGTATATGGGACGACGCCAACCCACACGAGGTTCATCAGGTGGTAATGCATCCACAAAAAGTTACTGTTTGGTGCGGATTTTGGGCCGGCGGCGTCATTGGTCCGAACTTTTTTGAAAACGACGTTGGTGAGGCCATCGCCGTCAACGGGGAGCGCTACAGAGCGATGATAACCGATTTTTTTTGGCCCAAATTGAACGATATGGAGGTAGACGACATGTAGTTCCAGCAAGACGGCGCTACGTGCCACATGGACATTATGCATGAACGATTTGACCCCGATAGACTTTTCTTGTGGGGTTTCCTGAAGTCACAGGTGTATTCCAATGAGCCGCAATCGACCGATGCCCTTAAAGTCAACATAACCAATGCCATCGCTCAAATTCAGCCGGATCTATGCGGCAGAGTCATTGAAAATTGGACTACTCGGATCCGTGCCACCGTGAGAAGCCGCGGCGGATATTTGAACGATGTTATATTCCATACATAATGGCATACATGGGCCTTTCAAATAAAAAAGAATTTTGTTAATACCTCACACACAGTTTGTTTTATTCCATTTCAACATCGACCAGCCCTTATTGAAAACCCCTTTATAATGATTGCATGGTTGAATTCAGAAAAAAATACCCCGTCGAATAGACCCAAAAAATAATGTACGTGCCATCCCATTTAAAAAAAAATATAACTTTGTGTTAAACCTCAGAACCACTGGTTTAAAAATATATTTTCTTCTAAAATCAAATGTCCCCTCTGGTCTCCTGTAAGATTGTCTTATAATATTTTATTGTATTATTAATTATATAGAAATTATTTGAGGTAGCTCGTTTAGCTGTTACACCTTACAGTGTGTTAAAAAATCAGGGTGAATCTAGTGGCCGTTACGCAGCGACAAATGAACGACTGGACAACCCTGCTGTTCGCAAGCGTTCGGAACCGTTCTCTTTTATTCCCGCACCAGATATTCTCTTTATTTGTACGATAAAGTGTAAACAGTGGTACTTATAACACTTTGATAGTTTTACTACTACAATAAATAAAATAGAAAACAATTTTAACGGAGGCTTAATAAGGACGAACAGGGACGTAGCCAGGGGTGGGCCAGGGTGGTCCTGGCCCACTCTGCAAAAACTCTGGCCAACCCATTGGCCCACCCGTTTTAAAAGTCAAATGAGAGAAAACAGTTCACCCACATTATTGGAACTGCATTTCTCATTCCAAAACAATAATGGCATTTATGGTAAAGAAACAGTAATATTATTTTATTCACAATAATTATGGTTATAAGTCGATTCCTAACCATTTAGAGGTTGGGAAATACGTCATTTCTAACTACAATGACAATCTCGTGGGTGGTAAATAATAGATTTCACTTCCACCCCACGGGTTGGAAATGTTTATGTAGGGGTTGCCCAGAGCTGGGCAAATTACTTTCAAAAAGTAATTGAATACAATTACAATTACTTTAACCAAAATGTAATTAAATTACCAATTACTTTTGCATTGTAATTGACATTTTAATTACTTTTTCAATTACTTTACTAAAAAAATCTCGTACCTTACATTAAATAAAACAAAAAATAATACTACACTGTTTAATATGAAATACAACATAAATAAAAATAATAAGAGTAATAAAACAAATTTATAAAGAATTGCCAACTTTGTAAAATTTTGACGTAGTTTTGGATTGAAATTATATGCAACTCGAAAGTTGAATAATTATTCCTTTTTAGAAGGTCGATGCACGAATATCTGTTTAGGGTAGGAAAACCTGCCTCACTCCCAGGTAGACACGAAAGTGACCCTTCATATAGTGGGGTGCAAATGTTCTAAAGTGATTTGGAATTTCCGTAACACAGGTTACCTATATAAAGGCTGAGTCTGGGAAGATGCGCAGTTATTTAAAAATACTTTATACTGATTTATATGAAACCCAATATGAAGACATTGCAAATTCCTTGAAAAGTATATTATTACTATTAGGATTCAGAAAAAAATAATAAATTATAACTTAAGTAAAAGTCCAAAGTACGTCGCACGTCCCAATGTGCATGACAAGTTGCATTTGTAACCTGTTGTTACACCCACAACGCAAGTAAACTAGGCTTCGCCCAAATCCCGGGGATTCCCTTACTTGTTGTTTCAAAATAGTAATTAATATTTAAAACCCAAATTTTCAAAAGTAATTGAGTACAATTACTTTTTTTTAAATTGTAATTAATTACAAATTACAATTTGAGAGAAAGTAATTTAATTAGTAATTAATTACCAAAAGTAATTAATTGCTGCCCAGCTCTGGGGTTGCCTAGCAACATTGTCATAGATCCGTATAATAAAGAAGACTAAACAAATTTTAATAGAGCTGTCAAAAATATGAATAAAATTAAGGGTTATAACTCATTTATTTTGAAAATTATTAATTTATAAAGTGGATGATTGTGATTAAAATAGTTTACATACCTCGGTGGGAGTTTCATCACAGCTTCGCGCTGTATCTTACCTCGAGACTTCGCCTCTCGATAATATACATAAGCCCTCGGCTGTAATAAAACATATCCCACCTCGGATGTAATATACTACTAAATTGGCATTAATTTTAAGGATATTTGGAACTGACTATATTTTTTTGTCTTTTATAACCTTTTATTGTGGGTTGAGTAGTGTAACTATCCGTCTATTTTTACCTCTCGCTAAGAGAGGTACTGGATGTGTGTGTGTGTGTGAGGTTGTTGGAGACACGATTTCTCAAATTCTATAAAACTAAAGACCTTTTTGACTACGGATTCCTCAATCTAACATTAATGGAAAGAGTTGAATAGGTTTTGGTACCAATTGGAAAACCGGAAGTAGTAGTATCTTAAAAAAAAAATTCTAAATATTATTTTTTGATTTTTTTTTATTATTAGCATTAAAGAACATAAAATTCTCTATTCGATACATTTTAAAATTTTATTATATCTCCTATAGGTTTGGAGATATAGTATATAATAATATAAAATAATTTGTAATAAATTTCAGAGCCTAAACAACTCTATAGTAACCATCAGATGTTTGTAAATGATAGGAAAATGTCATTGCCAAAAATCAACAGTAGTTCATAAACCTGTTTGGGCGATATTGGCAGCTCAATTCTAAAATTTGACCTTAAGTCTATTTTAACTAAACACATGACAGTGGATAAGAATCGATTCAGAATTTGCCATAGTACGAATATGGTTATATATCGATTTTAGCTGAAAATAAATCTTAGATATTCTTTTTTGGCAACATAGTAGTAAAACGTCAAAATACTCTTTAACGTCAAATGAAGAAGTTTAACTGACATTATTGAAGAATTTTTCAGAGATATTGGCAAGTTTACTATTTCTTGTTGTATAACAATAATAACAATTAAATATTTAAAATTATAGCTATATACATATACCCATCTGAAATCCAGTCAAGAAATTATTCGAACATTTAGAAGTATAGGAGAAAACTTCCTCAAAAAATAAATTTAAAATTATAAAAATAATCTAAACATAAAGGAAAGACATGAGAAATTTATAGGGCGCGAGCAGTCATGTGACTTTGTTGGACTTGACAAGCAAATATGCGGGCCCGAGTTAGAATGACAGCTGGTAATTATGTACATATACGTCAAATGTCAATTTTCCATCCAAAATTTCGTGATATTCCAATTCCATGTGGTTTATTTTCCTCGACAAGTAAATTCCACATTTCTGGTGACAAATTAACCATGTGAAAAATTACGACATTTGTTATTTATGTAAATAATTATTAACTGTCATTTTGACAAGGGCCTCCATATCTGCTTGTCTAGGTCAAGTATGACAAACTAACTACGTGAATTTAGAAAATCTTGGAATTTTTCATGAAAAATTCTGACATTTGACATCTATATACAAAATTACTAATTGTCATTTTGACAGAACCCCCATATCTGCTTGTCAAGGCCAACAATGTCACATGAATGCTCACGCCCTATACTTATGTAACCAAAAACGGAAGTGGCGAGAGGTATTGTGCTGGCCACAACAGATTTTTTTTTTTACAAAACATCCTTCATTATATATGGTGTATTTTTAATAATGTTAAATAAACTTAATCCTACATACTAATATCTATTAAATACGTATGTATATGCTTTACAAATTGTATGACTAAAAATCAAATATTTGTTATTTTGTGTTCTAATGAAAAAGGTAAATGGCAGTAAAAAATTCTTAGTAGCCCACCTAAAAATTTTTTGGCCCACCCTACAAAAATATCCTGTAGCAATTAATTCCCATTAAAATAATTTTGTCACGGCTTCTAGTTTTCCAGAAATAAAATAACTTGAAAATTTCGATGTGCTCGTTTTTAGACTTATAAAAGTCACCCACATCTCCTGAATATTTTAACAATTTTTGCGGAGATTTATTAGGGAGGAAATAGTTATTAATTCCCATAAAAATAATTTCGTCACGGCTTCTAGTTATTAGGAATTAAATAAAAACTTAAAAAAAATCGATGCGTCCCCAGATCAGTTAAACAATTATATTGTTATTGTTATAGTGGGGTACAAATGTACTCATGACAAATATAATTGAGTGTGTGTGTGTGTGGATCCTCTTTACGCTCTATTTCAAATACTATCGTTCAGAAAATTTTGAAACCTTGTATTTCTACCTTACTCTTATATGGAAAGATGCCATTAGATTTTGGAGTAAATCAGATAACCGGAAATGGCACTTTACTGGAAACTCAAAATAGTTTTTCTTCGAAAAATACCTTTAAAAGTTATTTTTTCGAGATTTGTTATTATTAATCAATTAAAGTTTTTTAAATTTTCTACAGGTTTGTGTTAATACTTTTTGTATATATGTTATGGATAAATTTCTAAAATTATCTATAATTTTAATCCTGAAGCCCACGCTTTAAACACAACTCCATAGTTACATATTTCAGATCTCAAATGTATGTAACTGATAAATATATGTCACTGTCAACAAACTAATCATTTCAAATAATAACTTTATAAAAAGAAAATAGTAAATGGAACAATAATTATATTGAAAGGAACTTCATACAGTTTCCAGCATAAGTAAATATGTAGGGATATAGGTAAGATAATAAAAATATATAATATATCATCACGGCATATTACCCATTGCTGGGTGAGCTAATCTGCTTTTTACCGTGCTGGCGTTTACAGGCGTCACTTCAGGCGAATCTGGGGAACCGAGTTCGATCACAACAGACAAAATTGACCCCTGTGGTGGACTCTCCATGCCAGCAAGGAATATATGTAAGTATATAAATAAATAAAATAAATATATCATCACGGCATATTACTCATAGCTGAGTCTGCCAATCTGTTTTGTACACAGATTTCGGTAACGATGATGACATATTTGTACCGTGCGGGCGTTTACCAGATATCACCTCACGAGCACTTACTGGTGGCGTGGAGAGTGCAACACAGGGGGCATTTAAAATTTGAAATATTTGGCGTCGGTCGGGATCGAACTCGGTATTTAAATTCAATTTAATTTTAAGTATTTACATGAATAAAAATTAATTTAAACGGGAGGTATTGTGTTGGCACATCAGATTTTTTAGTAATAGTATGTAAGTTTACAATTAAATATATTATATTTTTAATACTTCCTAAACACTAGACCTCGAAAACCCATGAACCATTGATTGCACACCGTTGGTACTGTACAACTAGTACGTCACAATCATGTGACACAACAAAAATCAATTTTTAAAAATTAATATCTCGCTTATTAAAAGTAGTTTTTATATATACCTGTTTTTTAAGAAAAAAATGAGAGAATACGCTATAGATTTGAAGAATACAATGTCGGTTAAATGGCACTTTTTGTGTATCTGTAGGAGGCCATATGCTTTTGTTTCTCCAAATATTTTCACATGGCGCTAGATAATGGCGAAAAATTGAATTTTGGTGATTTTTCTTTTTCAAGTAACTTCTAAACTATTAGTAATATATTTTTTAAATGGCACCCATATCTGAATTTAGTCTAAAAAAAAGAAATAAAAAAATACGTCTATTTCTCTTTTCAATGATGTAAGGGTTATTGTGTATCGTATATGTTTAATCCCCGAAATTATTTTTTTTACGTTATTTTTCCCGAATTTTGTAATTATTTCACAAAAAAACATCATTATTTTTATTGATTAGATTGATATAATTCATTTTATGACTTTTTTATATTTTTATTTTAAACTTGCAACTTACAATTTACTCTAAAACATGTCAAGAGCGATCTGATATATATATTTTTTATTTGAATTTGACTGATTTTTGCGCAATTTTTTTTAACGAAATAAATTATTTAAATAAAAAGAATATTTCTCAATAGAATTCTTACTCATGTTATTTCATTGTCATATTTTTAGTAAAAAAAGGTAACTAGTTACCAACTATGTACCTACTCGTATATAGGTATACATAAGCACGAAAATAAAAGCGAAAAACTTATTGTAATACATACATACATATGTACAGTTGTGGACAGAAACAAATAGGGCAAGTTGAAAAATCAAGTAAACTCTTTTCTATAAGATTTAGTTGCTTGAATTTGGCTTTACAATTATGACTTTTGTCACTTTGATTTGTCAAATATTGAATTATCGAATTGAATTAAAAAAAATGCCTCGAAATAGCGATATTGTGAAGTGTTCGGTAATTATTAAAGCGAAAGTAGGAATGCCGATCAGACAAATTGCCCAGCGCTATAATTTAATAAAAATTCTATCATTAACATTTTAAATAAGTGGGGTTGTCAAGCATCAGTTTACACTAGAAAAAAGATACTGTCCTATTTTTTTCTGTCCACCACTGTACATACTCGCATATATTTACCATCACATATTTTGAAAAAAGGCGGTTAGTTTTGTTTGGATACACGGTTTGGCTAAATCAGTAGCGTTACTTTACTTAAAGCTCAGTGCTATTTTAAACATGGAATTGGCGGGAGGTTATTTATGTATATTATTATGTATATTATATTGTTTTATATTAATTATGTGACTATGCTATGTACATTAGTCTTTGGAAATAAATAAATATTATTATTATTATTATTATTATTATTATTATTATTATTATTATGTGACTAGCCACATCAGATTTTTTTGTTTATTTTGCCTAGTGATAATGAATGTTGCTCTTAACAAATACTATAAATACAACAAATAAAAAAAATGCATATATGTATTCAATTATTATTTTAATTATTTTTCACGTAATTATTTTCACACCTACTTCATCCTGTCCTTTTATTACATGAGAGAAAGAGAATATGAATACAAAAGGATATTATCCAATTATGACGTAAATAAAGTGTCTCGTAACACGTGAACTTCTTTAGAATTTAAGTTTTTGTCACTACAGTTTGTTGCGTTCATATTGTTTCATAATGCATTGATTTTAAAGGTAAATGTATTATTATATTTTGTACAAAGTAATGCGTAGTGAATAATTTTCTTTGGAAATTATATAAGTATAAAACGAAGATTTTCGCAGAAAAATTTATTTGAAGTAGATACAAAAATTAAAATTAATCTGTCTGTGTTATAATCGTAAGATAAGGTAAGTAAATAATTTCTGACAAAGTTATCTTTTGAAATGTAAGAATTGAAGATAATTTCACCTGTTACGAATACACAATTAATAATGTAAACAATTCTAGGAAAACATATTTAATATTAAGTAAATATTAATAATAAAATTAAAAACAGCAATTTATAAATACAGGTATGAGAAATGTATTTGTTATTTTTGTTATAAATTTGGCGAATAGTTTGAATCGACTTATATTTTTACAATTTACTTAGGTAAGTAAGATAAGTTTATTATTTTGTGCGAGTAGGTACAATGTTATTGAAGTTTGTTCCTTTTATACATGTAGGTACTTACAAAAAAAATCCAACTAGAAAAAATAATTACACTAAATAAAATTTGTAAATAATCATTTTAAGCTCTATTGAAAACTTGTGAGATATTATGTAAAAAGAATAGGGCTGTTGTAAGAATTTTTATATGACTTCTAAGTACTAAATTTGAAAAAATATTGTTCTTTAAGCTCTTTAAAGAACAATTTGAACAAATTTGAAAATATCACGAAATATCCATTAGATATTTTACAATAGAGTCCTCCACCGTAATAACAAATTAGAACATGGGTCATTCATTTTAAAACTAGACCTTAATATTGTATAATAAGGATTATCAAAGTTTAAAAAAACTTTTTTGTTTTTAAAATAATCGAGTTATTAATACCATTTTCTCATCTCTATATGTACGTCACACATTTACTCTATTCCATATTGTCACTACTTTCAATCCTTCTGCTATCGTTTTTTTAAAATACGGAATCCATTTTGAAGTATAGGAATGCAGAAAATAACAACAAAAAAAATCTGTTGTGGCCAGCACAATACCTTTCGTCAATCCTGTGTATTATGTATAAATTCCATACATAAATTTTCTTACAAAAGGTTCTAAATTTCCAGTAAAATTATTTCATAAACAAACTATGCAAATTACATTTGACACTCACATCTTCTTCTTTAGCTTTCCCCATTCGTTAGGGGTCGCTATTTTTTATTTTCTTCTTCCATACTCATCTGTTTTACGTTCCGTTCTCGTTCAGTTCCTTTTCTCTCAAGTTTTCCGCTTTACAGTCCTTCCATCTTATCTTTGGTCTTCCTCTGTTTCTTCAACCTTCTATTACTAAGCTATTCATTCTTCATCCAATATATTCTTCATTTCTCCTCATGACATTTTCAAACCAATGTAATCATCTCGCTTGTATCTTTCTAGAAACTTATAACGCTAGAGTTATTTCTTTACCGTATTTTTCCGTGTCTTCCCCAACACCTACTTCAACATCCACATCTCTGCCACATTAATTTACTTTTTATTTAAACTGACATCTGTCAATTTGAATTACATGAATATATTAGTAGTTTCCATGTTTAGCATATCTGACTGATTTATAAAATTTAATTTGTTTAATAATAATAAAAAAATTCTCAAAAGAAAAAAATCTGACCTTATCTTTCCTTGTCTTCCCCAATATCTATCTCAACATCATCATCTCTACCACATTCATTTTATTTTTTTTGATACTGATATCTATCAATTTGAATTATCTAAATATGTATGCAGTTTCCATGGTTAGCATAGCTGATTGATTTATGAAATTTAATATCTTTATAATTCTTTAACTCTATATCTATTGAAAATGAAGTATAAGATGCAATCAAATCGTATAGAGAATAATATATTCTTTAAGTTATAATAACGTCGAAAGTCAATAAATCAAATCACACACACACACACACACACACACACATCATCGTAAAAATGGTAAAATCGTATTATATGGACTCTAACATGTGCTTATAAAGGTGACGGAAGGTAAAAAACAACGCAAGTAAAACAATGTTTGGTTAAATTTATGATGCTACGCTAGACTCTATGCGTTGGTATGAAAGCAAAATATATGTTGAATGGCATAGGCTACCAGAGGTAATGAAAACTTGGACGTAGTTTTTTTTATCCATTATTTTATTAAATTGCTTATTATTAACGCATATTTTCAATTATTGTCCACAAGAGTTATTTTAATATATTTATATATTTTTATAAGTGCTAAAATCGATCAATTTATGTGACTTTAATTATTAGCGAAGACTATTGTTTGAGAACAAAGTCATCTCTATATCTACATCGCAGAATATTAAAAAAAATATATTATGGCTTAACGAATAACAATACAGACTTTCTAAAAGTACAAATCGCTTTCAGTTTAGATGAAGTTCATAAAAAAATATGAAAAAGCAAATAGTGGAGGACCCTATTAATTATTGGAATTTGTGTAATATTTTGAAAAAGTAACGTGATCTGGAACAGAATGTTACTTCAGAGTAGTACATACAGTACAGTTTTACATGTGACAAACTATCGCTTACTTTTACAACGTGAAGGACGTGGTGATGGACAAACTGTTTTCCTATTGGCTATTAATGACTACTTTTTGCATTAATATTTTTATTTAATTATTTACGAAAATAACAACAAATTATTATGATTTTTGTTATTATTAAGAATAATATTGCATAAATTTTCATTATAATAATTTTTTTTTTAAAAATGTGAAACCGGCTCATTATTAAATAATCGACCAAGAACTTTGTTGAAAATAAATAAATTTTGGAATGGATTATGTAACTAAATTTAATTTTTTACATGATATTAGGTATAGAAAAAAATTAAACCGATTAATTAATCTGCTTAGTTTCATAAATAAAGAGAACAATAGCTGGTATTATGAACAACTGATTAATAGGCCTATTCTGTAAAATCGAATCGTTACCCTAACGAAATCGTTATTATGAAAATCGTTATCTCTACTTAACGATAATCGTTATCTTTATATCCGTATTATATAACACATTTTGAAAAATAATAACCTTGGGATCAAGTCAAGAACTTTATTTCCTAAAATCAAATTATAATTTTAATTGAAATATCTAAAATAATTCAATATAACTCACAAAACTTCTAGGTTAGATTAATTCTGCTGTCAACCTGTCAGCTGTCGGACCATTATTTTTCTTTTTGTAGGTTATGCTAGAGCAACTATTACCATCTGTAGACAAATTGAGAAGCTTGCGCTAGGCGCTATGAATAAAAACTTATTAAATTATTTTAATATTACCTTGCAGAAAACTGTAATATGACTGGTTTTTGAGATCACTATTCAACATAATAGCAATTTTATTTTGACATGAATTAAAATAGTGAATTATTGACAAAACGTTTAGATAACGAATGATTTTTCCAATCGTTAAGAAATAACGATATCGGTATCTTTTTTTCGTTATGTAGACTTAAATTATTGTTTACAGAATACCACTTTAACGATTATCGTTATGATAACGATTTAACAATGAAAAATGTCATAACGATCGTTTACAGAATAAGCCTATTAAACGATTTTCGTTATTACCATGACTATATAACGTTTTACCGATTCGTTATGTCATAACGATCTTACAGAATAGCCCTATAAGGGTTATTAACGAGCAGTTAACTAGCATTGTTTTTCTCTGTCAATCGTTTATAGATTATTTTAGAAAAATCTGTTGAGGCCAGCACAATACCTCTCGCCACTTCCGTTTTTGGTTACATAAGTATAGGGCGCGACCAGTCATGTGACATTGTTGGCCTTGACAAACAGACATGGGGGCCCGAGTCAGAACGACAATTAATAATTATATACATAGATGTCAAATGTCAGAATTTTTCATTAATTTTTTTAAGATTTTCTAAATTCACGTAGTTAATTTGTTATCAGGAGTGTGTAATTTACTTGTCGAGGAAAATAAACCTCATGGAAATGGAAAATCACTAAATTTAGAATGACAAATTCTGATATTTGATATCTATGTACATAATTACTAGCTATCATTCTGCCAACAAAATCACATGACTACTCGCGCCCTATTGTATTTAACATTTCTTGTATACCTACGCTCTACACCAAAAATTTTACTTACGTATATTTATTCCTTATAAAGAGTTTTCCAATAAGAGGTGTTATTTTGATATTCAAAGAAAAATGCCATTTTTTAATATAAATGATCGGATGTTTATTTCATTATAAAGAGGAAGGTATGCCGTTAATAGTAGAAAATAACATCAGGCAAATGACCACCACGACCACGCTGACAGGACAATATCCTTTTCATGAAATTTTCCATAACCAAATCGCAAAGTGGCTGTCCTATGTCCTCGATAGCCTCACGAATTCCATCTTTGAGGTCTTGAGTCGACGCTGGGCAGTTGGCGTAGACCTTCTCTTTCACGTGGCCCCAAAGAAAGAAGTCGCAAGGTGTTAAATCACAAGATCTCGGTGGCCAATTGTGATCACCTCTTCGAGAGATAACACGGTCCGGAAACTTTTCCCGTAAAAGATCAATGGTTTCGTTGCTTGTGTGGCACGTAGCGCCGTCTTGTTGAAAGTAAACGTTGTCCAGATCAATACCATCCAACTCCGGCCATAAAAAATCGTTAATCATCTCTCGATAGCGCAATTCATTCACCGTAACTGTTGCTCCAGTCTCATTTTCGAAAAAGTAACGTCCAATGACTCCGCCGGACCATAAACCGCACCAAACAGTCACACGTTGAGGATAGAGAGGCTTTTCAACAATAACTCTTGGGTTTTCTGAGCCCCAGATGCGACAATTTTGTTTGTTGACGAAGCCACCGAGGTGGAAATGGGCCTCATCACTCAAGATGATTTTTCGATGGAATTCCGGATCATTTTCATGCATTTCAACGACCCAATCAGCAAAGACACGACGTTGTTGATGATCGGCCGGCTTGAGTTTTTGTGTTAACTGGACTTTATAAGCCTTAAGACCCAAATCTTTATGCAAAATACGGTGTAATGACGTTTGTGGAATGCCTAATTCCAAAGAACGACGAGGAATGGACAAACCTGGGTTTTCTTCAACACTTTCGGCTACAGCAGCAATATTCTCGGCTGTTCTTGAGCGACGTGCACGGGTTTTATTCTTCACATCACTAACTTGTCCCAACAGCTCGAATTTTTCCACCAATTTCTGTATTGCGGTCCGACAAGGTGCTTCACGACGACCCAAAAATTGTCGAGTTTTACGAACCGTCTCTGCCAAATTTTCACCATTTTTATAGTGAATTTTAATAATTTCAATGCGTTGTTGAAGCGTGTATCGTTCCATTTTTATTAACGGCGTAGTTTCTACTTGTCAAATGTCAAAAAATGACAGCTTCAAAAGCGACATCTACCGAAATAGCGGGCTATTCAAAATAACACCTCTTATTGGAAAACCCTTTATTTAGTTTGTTTAATTTTAAATTCATTTTATGAAGAAATTTTATCCTCTTCTAATTTTTCGAATTGTTTCCAATTCATTGTCAGGATTGACAGTATTTTTGAAGGGTATATGTACTATACCTATAATTTTAAATATTTAATTATTAATACAATAAGAAATAATATAATGTATTACTTCCCACAAAAAATCTTTAGTAATATCTCTGGATTTTTGACACTGACATTCATCTGTCAGTTACAAACTTTTTCATTTTTGTGCTGTGAGATTTATTACAACAGATAATTACATACCTTATATTTATGTGTCTCTAAATCTATAGAAGATATAATAAAATATTTATATATATATCAGATAGAGAATTTACTCTTCCGATTGAGAAATACGTAGTTAAACACACATTAAGTATTATAGTTTTTGAGAAATCGGCCTTCCAACGTCCTCACACAGATACACACATACACACACACACACACACACACACACACACACACACACACAGACAGACAGACTTTATCGTAAAAATATTAAAATCGGATTGTAGGGACCTTAAAACGTGCTTAATCATTAAAATCTGGATATGTGATTTTTAGCATGAATTCAATACCTCTCTTAGTGAGAGGTAAAAATATTTCAAATAACTGTTATAGAAAAAATAATTCTATGCATCTTTTATTTGAAGTATTTTTCTCCAAAATAATCCGTAAACGATTGACAGAGAAAAAACAATACAAATTAATGTTTAATTTTTATGATTATAATGAGAAATTATAGAGGTCAGTTTTTATATTTAATGACATATTCAGGTGAAATATACTCGTGGCTATTTTTTTATTATTAATTGTAGATCTATATATGTAATTTAAAAGTTAGGGGGAACTTAAAGAAGCTATATTATCGTCGATTTTTTAAAAGGAATGGTGTATACAGGTGACACTGGAAAATGGGTCACTCTAACTAACTTTATATATATATATTTATTTATTTATTTTTTTTTGTTTGAGATAAGGCGGATCGACTGCCAGGGTCATTACCGCCAAAATGTAAATTTAATGAAAGAACTGGTTCTTATAACCAGTTAAAAAAGACAGGATCTTATATCCTGTATGTAAGACGTGTTAAAGTACGAGTATTATGGCTGAATCCAAGGACATATTCTAATTATAAGTAACGTAGAAATGTGAAAAGTAGATAAGAGCTACTACTGGATATTTCATAAATTCGCTTAATGCGAATATGAAGAAAGTAAAGTAGGAGAAGGTACTAAAATATTAGACTTATCAGTCCGGTTATATTGAGATATGAGAGGAGTTTCGTTATATTTTCATCCTGATTCGACAGGATTGCAGGGATGGTATTCTCCAACTGACACAGTTGCCTTTCGTGAGTATACTTATTACAATAAAGTAATACATGAGCCACAGTCAAACGCGCGTTACACGTGTCGCACATAGGGACAGGTTCCTTCAGCAGCAGATACAGATGTGTCGCCTTAATGTGCCCGATGCGTAACCTGGTTATGGTGACTTGTTGTTGCCTGGTGAGAGGAATTGGACTTTTCCATGTATCGACGGACTGTTTGACATGCCTGAGCTTATCAGTGGATCGACTCCACTCCGCCTGCCACAAATCACCACAATGCTGAGACAAGAGAGATAGCATATCATCAGGTCGTATCTTATACTGGATGGTCATAGTACGGTTTGCACCTTCTCGTGCGGATTCATCCGCTTGGTGATTACCTAAAATTCCCACGTGTCCTGGTATCCAAAGAAATCTAACTTGTACGTGTAGCGCATGAAGATTGTCTATGAGACCTATTATCGCTTGGATAAGCGGATCTGTGCTCACGGTATTTGCTACACCCAAAACTGAGCTGAGGGAATCTGTACAGATTAAGATGCTAGGATGAGTATGTGTTGCACGTAGGCAATGCTGTAGGGCGAAATAAATAGCATATAGCTCAGCACTGTACACAGAACACGTGGGAGAGAGAGAGAAGACGAAGTTCTCACCGTTAGAAATAAAAGCACAGCCTACACCAGTATCCGTCTTTGCACCATCTGTAAAGATAAGCTGCGACTCTATATATTGTTTCAAAAGAGAGTGGAACTCAGCAACATACATTTGTG
This sequence comes from Harpalus rufipes, assembly GCA_951394225.1. Classification (NCBI taxonomy): domain Eukaryota; kingdom Metazoa; phylum Arthropoda; class Insecta; order Coleoptera; family Carabidae; genus Harpalus; species Harpalus rufipes. The sequence goes on from OX596281.1 coordinate 38,124,229, forward strand.
GTGGAGTAGAATCCCTGTGCATGGCAGTCAGACTTGTATCGTACCTGATTTCAGGTACGCACCAAGTTGGCGAATCTAGCACGCGAAGAGGTAGGACCTCTTCTCGGCCACGAGGTAGGTTATCAAGCTGCTTTGAAAGTTTCAAGGAAACAGGCCAAAGTGAGGTGTTGCTGTTACGAAATAGTTGTGCTGCGTGCTGGTCTATGAATAGAACTTTATGCATAAAATGCCAAGGTTTGGCCAAAATGCCAACAGTGTAGCGCATACAAAGACGTAGACGGCGAATACTAAGTGGTGCAATGCCGGATTCACAGTACAGACTATGTACTGGACTAGTTCTAAAAGCTCCGGTGACTATCCTAATGCCAGCATTATGAACAGCATCTAGCCTATTCAGGTGACTCTGCTTGGCTGTACTGAGAACGATGGATCCGTAATCTAGCTGCGACTGCACAAGTGCGGCGTAGAGACGACGGAGACAGTCTCGATCACCACCCCATTTGACGCTGCCCAAACACTTAACAGCATTGAGCGATTTTCGGCATTGCGCCGCAAGTTTGAGTATCTGCGGTTTCCACGTCAAGTACCTGTCATAAGTAAGCCCCAGAAAATTTACCTCAGACACACAAGAGATAGGAGTATTATAGAGACGTAGAGCTGGTGCATTGTGCTGTAATCGTAGGCGACAGAATTCAATGCATTTCGTTTTCTCGGCTGAGAATCGAAATCCTCGAGCGGTGGCAGCATCAGATACAGCATTGATAGCTTCCTGTAAACGGGTCTCACATTCATCAATGGTTGGTGCTGAGGTAAATATTGCTAAATCGTCAACGTACAGACAATGGTCCACGGATGGTGGTAAGTTGCGTGCAATGTTATTAATCGCTATCATGAACAGGGTTACACTGATTGTGGAACCTTGCGGTACACCATTCTCAAGTGGGTATGAACTGGAATGAATATCGTCAATGCGGACTTTAAATGTACGACTACGAAGAAAGTTTTCGATAAATACTGGTAAATTACCACGCAGGCCCCAATCGTATAATTGTTGTAGGATACCATGCCTCCAAGTCATGTCAAATGCTTTTTCCAGATCAAAGAAAACTGCAACTAGGTGGTTACGTGCAAGGAAATTGCAATGAATAGCATTTGTCAAATAGGCATGCAAGTCCGAGGTAGAATGATGCTTTCTTGAACCACACTGAAAGGAATCAATGAATTGATTCGACTCAAGGTACCAAACTAGACGGTAGTTTATCATTCGCTCGTAAACTTTTGACAGATGACATGTCAGTGAAATGGGCCGATAGCTCGAAGGTTGTGCTGGATCTTTTCCCGGTTTAAGCACGGGTATTACTACTGCTTCTCGCCAAGTATCGGGATATTCGCCAGTGCGCCAGATTTGGTTGAAGTAACTGAGGATGTGTGCTTTCATGTCATGAGGTGCGTTTTTGATCATAGCATATGAAATGCGGTCAGGACCAACTGAAGTGTTGCCTGTATGCTTAAGTGCAAAATCGAACTCTTTCATGATGAATGGGCGGTTGTAAACGTCTTCCACATCAGTGGCGAAATCAAGATGTACTTCAACCTCCTCTTTGATGCGTAAGAAGTGTAGCGAGTAGTTATCCGTGCTGCTGACCGAAGCGAAATGATTAGCTAGACACTCTGCAATGTCAAGCCGATCTGTATAGACCTGATTGTTGATATGGAGCATGGTAACAGCATTGCTCTTCCTGTAGCCGTTCATGTAGCGGATTTTGTTCCACAGCTCAGTCTGTGGGCGATCTGACGTGATCGACGATACATAATTCCTCCATGACGTTGTTTTCGCCTGCAGTATATATCTACGGGCTTGGGCACGAGCTTTTTTAAATAAAATTTGCTTCTCCAGTGTTGGATTCCGCTTGAACTGTTTTAATGCACGCTTCTTTTCCATTATGGCTCTGGACACCTGTTCATTCCACCATGGAACCTTCCTTTTGAGAGCACGAGAGGAAGTAAGGGGGATATTGCTCGATGCTGACGACATAATACTGGTATTAATGTCCTGGAGTGATGTGTTAACATCATTTGACAATACAGGAACAGTAACATCGTCAGCAAAGTTTTTCCAATTGGCGAGGTCATGTCGCCATCTTTGAAGCGAAGATGGGACTGGAGAAGGAACTGTTAAAGAAATCAGTATGGGAAAGTCGTTACTAAAATGAGCATCGTCAAGAACTTTCCAAGTAAGATGTGGAGCTAGATTTGGCGAGCACATTGACAAGTCGATAGCTGAGAACGTGTTAGAACGAAGATTGATATACGTAGGTTCACCTGTGTTAAGGAGAACTACGTCATTGGTATCCAAAAGATTTTCAATTGTGCTGCCTGGACCATCAGTATGGGCTGAACCCCATAGTATACTGTGTGCATTAAAATCCCCAACAAGAATAACAGGTGGCTCCAACTGGTTAATGATACGCTCAAGATCGTTGATATTCCAAGTAAAATTTGGCAGATAGATGTTGCAAACTGTGACTCTCCTAGGCATGAAGATTTGGACTGCAGTGGCTTGAAGTCTTGTCCGAAGTTGGCAGGTGGTATAAGGAGTCCTAGAATTTAATAGAATTGCAACACCACCGTGTGCACGACCGTCAGGTGCGACATCGTGACGAACTATATTATATCCTCGTAATGAGAACGATTCTTGAGGCTTTGAATGGGATTCTTGAATGCAGACACAGCAGGGACTATAATCAGCTAATAACAATCTTAACTCAGATAAATGGTGAACGATACCATTACAGTTCCACTGAATGATGAATGTAGAAGAAATAAAAAACGAAAATAGCTATGTGAAATAGCTGAAAGAAACTAAAGCAGCGAAAATAAGAGAAAGATAAAAGAAGAGAGAGAAGAATTACCAAGAACTAAGACTTGGCATTTGGCTGGGTGAGGGAACTGCGAGACTTACCTTTAGGCCAACCTCTTTTATCTTTCCTCTCCTTTCTTTTTAAAGGGTTTAAAAAATCCTCATCAGTGACTGTACTATTATCAGTCTCAGAGCTGTCACTAGCATTGGGGTTGTTAATATTTTTCTCGTGAACTACACAAGACTGCCGAATAGGAGCGGGTACTGTGCTTTTAGCGGTCAATGGGGTACTGCCGCTAGGTATGGTGGGAACTTGATTAGTAGGCGTGATACTGCTTGGAGAAAATTGTGACAAAGCAACTGGGGTTTTAAACGGAAAATGGGGAATAAACATTTTGACAAATTCACTAAACACATTTTGGACAATTTTTGTAATTTCGGGCATTAACAAAGAAGCAATTTCAGAGACATTTACAGCCGGTGGAGATACAGGTTTAGTGGTAATATTTGCATATGTCTTTGGAAATGTAGGGCTCATTCTTTCGACGTGTTGCCTTGCTTCGGGGAAGCTACATTTTTGGATCGTTTTGTACTCTAGAACTGCATATTCCAATTTAAACTTGGGGCAGTTTCTAGAGCTAGATTGATGGTTTCCATTACAATTAACGCATTTTATTTCACTACATTCAGATCCTTCATGAGGGGGTTTTCCACAAATACACAATTTAGGGTTGTTACATTTCGTGGAAGAATGACCAAAACGTTGACACTGAAAACATCGCAGAGGGTTAGGAATGTAAGGGCGAACAGGGAGACGATACATGGCAGCATAAATATGTTTAGGCACATCACGTTTATTAAATGTAAGAACGAGAGACGGTGTGTTCTCCTGATTACCACTTTTTCTTGTAACGATGCGTCTAACATCAATTACTCCCTCATTTTTCAATTCGTCTAAAATCTCATCAGTAGTACAATTGAGCAGATCACGACAGTAAATAACTCCCTTGCATGTATTCAGTGTTGCATGCGGGGAAGCAGAGACATTGTACTCACCTAGCGTTTTCAGTGATAATAACTTAGCAGATTGATTTTTATTTTTTGTTTCAATTAAGAGGCCTTCCTTAATTTTCCTGATGAGTTTTACCTCACCAGCAATCCCCACAATTAATTTAGAAATTAAAAATGGGCTAATTTTGTAGAAATCGCCAACCTCCCTTTTTATGACTACAAAACTGGCGCAGGGCTCTTCATGTTCAGATAAAACACGCGCTCGCTTCTCTCTTGGACCTACTGGAACCGGGTCCAGGGTCATTTTAATGTCTGGTGGGCCGAAGCCCCCAGAAAAAACCAAAATTCAAAAAATCCAAATATTATTATTTTTTATAAAATAATTTAAAATAAAATATATAGAAGCAGTAAATGCCAAAGAGAGTATGTTTAACAACACCAAATAATATTATTAAATTAATTAAATAAGATTTTAAATATTAAAAATTTATTTATTTATTTATTTATTTATTTATTTATTTATTTATTTATTTATTTATTTATTTATTTATTTATTTATTTATTTATTTATTTATTTATTTATTTATTTATTTATTTATTTATTTATTTATTTATTTATTTATTTATTTATTTATTTATTTATTTATTTATTTATTTATTTATTTATTTGCAAACTGGGTTTCGGGGCTCACAAATCATGGTATTTGGCATGATGGTAGCGCTTCCGATTTAACCGGAAGTGACATTAACTTTCATAAGGGTAGAAGGACCCTATATGTTTTTTATATATTTGGAATTCAACGATATGCTTGAAATGCATTTTATTGAAGAAATAAATTACAAAAACGCAAGAGATAATTATGATTAATTGACCTGCTAAGCCATGATATCACGCAGGCTGTGAAAACAGTGAGATAATATTGAGTAATATTTAAGTTACTTGTTTAAATTAAGTTATTTTTGTAGGATTCTATATTTTGTTACAAAAAAATGATCAATTTGTTAACACACTCTACCTGATATGGTTTACCAGGTTAATTATTTATAATTTTGTCTTAGATTTTTGTAATTTATTTCTTCAATAAAAATTCACTTCAAGCATATCGTTGATTTCGCAATTTCACGTAGATTTCAAATATATAAAAAATATATAAACCGGAAGCGCTACCATCATGCCAAATACTGATTTGTGAGCCCCTAAGCCTAGTTTACAAAAATCTCAAGAAAGTTAAAAAAAAAATATAAATAAAAAGATTATTTTGAGTGGTCCGTTTTTCAGTGTAACCTGTATATTTTATAATTTCTGCAAGAAATTTGTATTTTTCTTGTAAAGTTCAATTTTTTCTTACTGTTTTATGTATATTTATAAATAAATAATATATATTTTTCTGTTCTTTGGAGATAATATAATTCATTATTTATATTCTTCAAAAGCTTTGTAATTTTAACTGATCAACATTTACAGAAATAATTTGAGGAGCACATGATAACTATTATTTAAAAATGTTGTATCTATGTATATTGTGGAACTATTAAAGTCTGTTTCAATAAATTTTTATAAATTAAATTACGTATAAGGAATTGCAAAGATCATACATTATTAAATTCAAACGGTGTATGAATTTCACAGACGAAGGGCGTATAATGTATATAATTTCACGTATTTGTTTATTTTATTATGGTAATATCTTGTTTTCAGGTAAAAATGGAAGAAACATTCCTTACAAATGTCACCAAAATTGGCGCTGAAAAACTTTTATTCTCCTGGTTCGACTACACTTTATTTACTTTTATGATCAGCCTGAGTGCTTTAATAGGCGTATACTATGGTTTTGTTGAGAAGCAGGAGAACGTAGTCGATTACATTTTCGGGGGCAAGAGTATGAAAACATTCCCCATTGCTGTTTCACTAATAGCAACGTAATTTTGTCATTAAAGTACTTTTCTCTAAGTAATTAAATTAATTTTCCAGCGAGGTCTCAGGTATGGAATTCATTGGAGTACCAGCAGACATTTACACTTACGGGATGTCGTTCTGGTTTGCAGTAATTCCTATAATAATCACTGGAATAATTACTTATTATGTGTTTTTGCCAGTATTTTATAAACTGCAACTTGGAAGTAGTTTTGAGTATCTCAAATTGAGGTTTGATGAAAAGAATTGTGTGCTTGCTACTGTTTTATTAGCTCTAGTTTGGGTTTGGTGTATGCCGTCTGCTGTTTATGTACCAGCTTTAGCTTTTAGCGAAGGTAAGGATAATTTTAAATGGCAGTAGATCCGGTCCGGGATTTATCAATACACCTAAAATTCCGGTAGCCTAGAAACAGCTTGCTTAGTTTGTATTTCTCTAAAAGGTTGGGTTCTTGTTTTTATTTGCAAATATACCATTCTTTTCGTCCGATATGCAACGTCATAACTGAAGTCGGGATCAGACTCGGTCCCTTTGTCAGGAATATGAGCATAATTACTTTTTTTTTAAAAGTAAATGAAAAAATTCAGATAAGCATCATGGCTAAACATTTTTGTACAAAAGTTATTCCTATTCAACCCGATTCATCGAATTAGATGCCAGCACTTGGCTTATCTTCCCTAGTTTCCCTATGCTAATGCCTTTTAAGCGTTATCACAAATCTAAACGCAGATGGCAGGACCGGGCGTCTTGCTTAAAGTACACATTAGGCGATGAAAATTAGGGTCGAAAAAGGAGAATTATTTTTCTTCTGTGTAAATAAGGCTTTCTAACGAAATATTTCATAGTATAAAATGACAAAACTGTATTTTATACAGAATACTATAAAAATACGTAAATAAAAGTTTTAAAATATGAATGTGAAAATTAAAAGCAGTAAATTTAAAATGAAAATTAAGTCGCAGGGACGCAAAGACTACAAGACGAAAAACAGATATTTAAGCCGATATTTATTTATTCCGTCGCAATTAACAACACAAAACTTTTGTATCTTGATTTTATTTGTAATAATCTAAGATTAAACTGTCATTCCTGCTATTGAAAGTATGAAAATGAGTCGTCCACCAGCGCCTCAAGTAGGGTTGTTAACTCAAAAAAAAAAATCATTTGCGGGAGTTTAGAAGAATTATCAGACACTTTTGTCAAAAAATCGTACGTTTTCTCCCAATCATCCCGGTAGGTACATAGTCTTTTGGGCTTTTTCCGGGACAAATAGCGTCCGGAAAATACTTTGGACGGGATGGATCAAAAAAGCTGAAGAAGCGGGACGTCCCGGATAATCCGGGACAGTTGGCGAGCCTAGCCTCAATCGAGAACAAAAGTGAGTTAAGGCTTTAATTCAGTGATTCGCGCTGTAGGTGCTGTATAACGGCATATCGGGTGTATCGGCTGCGAGCTGATTTGGTATAGTATCGGTAAATAAGCATCTCGGCATTCCCGTGCCCCATGTAGTAGTTTTCATATTCCTATTAAAAAGTACTTAACTCTTCCTACAAGTAATATTTCAATGAGAACTTATGAAAGTAGTATCTCTCTTTTCCATTTATGAAGTTAATGTGATACCAACACACATATTTCTCTCCAGTTACTACATGTCGTTAGAAGACAAGCGCGAAGAGACAGTTGAGTATTGCAATGGCCTCTCTTCTTTTCTCAACGTATTTACTCTGTTTTCTTTTGCCGTGGTGTTTGACGTATATATGAGTGATCAGTTTTGTTATAACAATGATTTGTTAGCTGATGATAAATTGTAAAATAATAATAATACCGAAACACAAAATTATACAACACATATACTGTTTTAGATTCTATCTAAGAGGTCATGGGTAATACTCAACTATCTTTGAGATTGTAAAATCATAAGTCCAAATTAGTTTCAGATGTGAATACTGAAAAAAAAAGTTCTTTCTCTGTATTTAATGGGTGATTATGTGTTTCGTTTATACTCTTGGTTTGTAAATATTTCCCGTCAGCAGGGACGGATGGCACTAGCAAAAGCGGTGCAGGAAATACATTTATCGGTGCCATATATAAAGTTTGGCTAAAAATTAAACGAATTAGTTACAATTACGTTCAGCACGGTGCTGCTGCCGAAAAGAAAAAGTAAATTGGGACTGCTGTGCCAACTTTGCGACCGACGCACCGGGAAAATTCCTTGTCTCCCGCCGGCCCTATCCGCCTCTGTTAGTTAGGCTACTGTTTTAGGTGTATTGATAAATCCCAGCTGCCGGGACCGTATCCATACACTACTATAAATATAGAGGGTGTTTCAATAAGCTTTCTCACCACTGGTAACTTTTTTGTTTGAAGAGATACGAATTTAGTTAATGAGCAAAATTATGCCATTTTAAATGGGGGTATACTATCGATTTTTTAAATATTTTTTTCTTATAATATGTAAAATAAAAATCTAGGAATACTGATAAAATCGTTAAAATTCGAATTAGTAAGCCAGATATGAATTTTTGAATGTCTGAAATTATTTGTGATCTCATAGTTTCAAGTTGATCATTCTTCTCAAACAGTTAATTTTAGGGGTATCAGCATTGTCTACATTCTTTTCCGTGTCAAATTAATTAGTAATGAATACTGAAATAAAGAAAAATGTTTAAAATAAATATTACTTCAATTTTTTTCATGAAACCTTTTGACAATGACCGCACTGTTGCTTCATAATTTGAATTTAAGCAAAAACTACAAATAGTAGGTCTGTATGCCTGAATTCATCCGAAATTTTACGATAATAACCGATTAGTAGGCTGAGGCCGTACCCAGGGACTTTATCGTCACGTTTATAATGCATTTTTATTATAACAACGTAATATATCTTAAGAACGTTGGGAACCAATGGTAGGAGATTTAATAAAAAATATATGCAGGCCTTTAGGTTCACATATTTAATTTACAATTATATATTTGGACGTTTCGGGTGTATAACCCACCCATCATCAGCAATACAGAACGTTAAAAAAATTACATTGTGTTATAATTATATTGCAACATAATTACAAGACATAATTTCTAATATAACAAGGTTATAAAACCAAAACATTTAAAAGCTATACTTTACGGCGACTGCCGAGCAGGCAATGCTTATTGGGTTACACCCGAAACGTCCAAATATATAATTATTGTAAATTAAATATGTGAACCTAAAGGCCTGCATATATTTTTTATTAAAGTAATATTTCATCATTTTCTTTTTGCTAAAACTCTTTATTTAACGTATGCTACAATGTAATTATTGAAGTTTACTATTTCTTTGCAACGGTAGAATACCCAATTATTAGAAGATTGGTGATACCACAAAAAAAATTGAATTTGAAGTTACACTTTTGTTTATGTAATGTGTGATTAAAATAATTGAACGTTATCGTACACTAATAATAGTCGATAAATCGAAAAGAAATACTATTTGCTCCATGCTAACATAGGAATTAAGAGAGTTGGTTGAACTCGAAGAAAATTAATAATAAACTTTTAATTTTCATGTATCTTCGATATTATTTTCAAAGATTTTATTCTTAGTTTCAGATTTCGACGTAAATCTGGTGACTTTCGTAACAGCCGTCGTGTGCGTGTTCTATACAACTGTAGGAGGACTTAAGGCTGTAGTTTACACAGATGCATTACAGTTCGTTATGTTAGTAATATCTATTGTACTAGTATTATCCTTTGGAGTATACGAAACTGGTGGTATTAAATATATTTTTGAAAAATCTTACGAAGGAGGCAGAATATTCATTGAGTAAGTGTTGAATTTATGTGTAGTATTTAAGATTTAAAAATATCTAAGCTAAGTTTAACAGGTTGACCGCCATACGAAGCACTTGTGACTCGCATGTCCCCTAACGATAATGGGCCCAGATATGTCAAAAATTATTACTATTACGGTGGTCAACGTGTTGAGCGCTTGACACCATTTATGCGTCAATTCTGTTCAATACTGTAAATCTTACAGATCTGTAAATCTGTAAGAAATGACAAAAACACATCCATTCTTGTAGATTAATATAAAATCATACATAAGAGTGGCAGCGCATTCGTTACGATTTTGTTCAGTATTTATAGATTAACAGATCTGTATGACTGTATGACTTACAGATGTGAACAGAATCGACCCGTTTGAACTTAAATTGCCTATATTTATTGCAGTTTTGATCTTGATCCAACTAACCGAGTAGCATTTTGGGGTCCAGGACTTACGAATACATTTTCATATTTATCTTTAGTTGCTGCAAGTCAAGTTTGTACTCAGAAGTTTCAAGCTCTTCCCACATTTCACAGTGTGAGAAAGTAAGTTTAATAATGTTCTAAATATCAAATGATTAAATAGAAAAGATGCTGGGAGTAAATTTAGGAACTCGTAGCAAAAACAGCCTTTGTCCATTTTTTTTTAATTTGAGATAATCAAAGAAACAACGTTCTAGCTTCCTTACTTTTTATAGATTTCTTTAACTTAATAATTTAAGTTAGGATCATGTTTAAATATTAGAAAATTATTTACTGGATGTTAAGAAATAGAAAAATAAACATTAATGAGCAATTATATAATAGTTATATTCAGTGCTTTTTTTTATAGAAAAAAAGGTGCCCGAATGCACATTTTGTTATTTTTTTTAATGAAAAAAATAATAGAACAGTACATAAACATGTAATGTGTAAATTGTATATCGTTGGCGCAATTTGTTTTCCACAATTTAAGAACAAAATAAATATAATAGTAAATAATTTTCAAAAAAATTGATAAAACTAGAAATATAATTGAAAATAAATGCCGGAACGCCGTTCCGATGCGTTACATTACAAAAAAGCCTTGGTTATAGTTTTGTTCACGAAAGATGACCATTAAAGGTCATTTATAAGCTGTCTGATATAATATTACTTGCATATAACTTTACTGCATTTATGGATACATTATAACTGAAAAAAATAAGTGCAATTTATATGAAAATGATGAGTCTGTTTTAAATAATGCTTTTCTCAAAGATTTATGTTCTTCGCTTATGTTTTTGCAAAATACAAAAACAGATTTGACATAAGCTATGGAATAATAATTTGATTTAAACGTCAACGTCACTGGGTAAACATTAACGCAGAGGGCAGTGTAGTAGATAGTTCGGTATCTGTAACTCTACGACGTACGTCATTATTTGTAGTGTTAGAAAGTAATGTCACCATTTACGTATATCTGTCACACTACATAAATTACATAGACATATGTCAAATTATCTTTCACTTTCTAACATGAAATGTTGCTAAGCTACTACTGTATGCTGCGCATTTTTTCTTCGAACAAGTGACCTTGAATAGTCTTTCGTGAAACCAGGAATAGACATTTTTATAGGACGTTTTTGTAGAAATGCTCAAACTTAACATGTAGCGAAGATAATTTTTGCGAAAAACAGTATTACCAAACTGTTTGGCATCCTTGAAAGTACGTGTCGCTGTATGCAACTTATATTTACAATATTTGATTGTTTTTACCAAGAGCTCTTCAATTATTTTCTCTGTTTCGGAATTAGAATGACATACTCTACTAGAAGGATCTTCATCTTAAACGATTTTTGATGACATTTTGTTATTTGGGGTATGTCTGCATTAAAAACACAAAATATTTTGCCAATGGACAGAATAACTATTCTGTTAAATATTTCCCTTAATGGAAATTGCTAACTATTTTTATCATGAAATAATGTAAATGAAAGCCGAAGTAGAGAAACTAGTGGGCTATTCAAGCACTCATGTCCGAATTTTAAACTCATGCTTGAATTGCTTGTCTTTTGTAACTTATGTTTTAATATATTTCAGTGCATTAATAATGTTTACAATTGGTCAAATAATAGTAAAAAGCACGAGTACATTAACCGGTCTCGTACTTTACGCTCGATATTACGACTGTGACCCGGTTAGCAGTGGTGTTATTGATACAGTAGATCAAATTATCCCGTACTATGTTATGGACGTCGTCGGCAAAGTGCCGGGACTTCCTGGGATGTTCATAGCGGGAATCTTCTGCGCCGCTTTGAGTACGATGTCCACTGATCTTAACACTCTATCGAGTATCATATACAGGTAAGTTTTAATAATAAACTCAAAAACAGTGTTGTAGAATAATCTCCATATTCTTGTTATCCGTAGTCCAGGGTGAGATTTCCCTTTCTTAAATTTGCTCCACTTATTTCTGTCCTTTGCCATCTTTTTCAATTCTTTCATTATTTAGGAAGTGGCTGGAGTCCCGAACACGGGGCCGTGTTCAAAATATTAAAGTCCCGATTAAGTGTGGTTTACACAATTTCTCTAAATATACGCACAAAACTCAGGCTTGAAAAACGCGGGCCGAGTATTATGCGTTAGGTGAAGTCAACAACGATATCGCGTTCACGTTGGGATTTTAATTTTTCAACTACGATTTCGAATGTTAAAAGGCTTATTTATAACAACGCAACGCAAACGCAATAGGTAACGTTAGGAGTTAAAACACATGCTTGTAATACAGGCTATCTGTATAACCGCAATGCAGTAGGTAACGCATGAACGACACGCAAGAGATGGCCAACTTTCTACTTTCTGCGTGATGCCTTGCGTTCCCTTTAGCGTGTAACCAATCACTTGTCAGTATTTTCACAAGAGGCGCGCAAGTACTTCTTGCACGGTAGAGGTTATGTAAACGTCAAATTTCAAAAGATGTCCCGATTTGCACTATGCTTTCTGATTGGTAACAAGCAGCAAATTTAGCGTGGTTATAAATTACACATTTCGCGATTGCGTTACCCATTGCTTTGCGTGCTTGCGTCGCGTCTTGCGTTGCGTTGATATAAATAGGCCTTTAACGTTAAGCCACGCTTCTTTGACGTTTCTAGTACTAAACCACACCTGCGCGTTTGGGACTGTAGCAACGTCCTGTTATTTATTATAACTTTACTCTTATCTATGTTATTATTTCCATTCCATTTCTATCTTTTCTATTTCTTCCGTCTGGGTTTTTATTTATACATACATTTTCGTATATGATAATTAAATTTAAAAATAATGGCTGGTGGCATGAACAACTGATTAAAAGTAATTAGCGAGCTGTTGTCTAGCACTGTTTTATTTCTGCCAATCGTTTATGGATAGTCAACTGCTCGCTAATCATCCATAATCACTTGTTCATGCTATCAGCCAATCTCTGTAGGGAATTGGTGCGACCATGTATGCCAGTTAATACAACAGAAAAAGTTGCTAGTAATATGGTAAAATTTGTAGCAGTACTTATAGGAGTTGGAACAACTGGTATGGTTTTTATCATACCATATCTAGGGAGTTTGTATCCTCTATTAGCTAGCATTGGCAGTATGACTGCGGGATCTGTATTAGCTATGTTCACACTAGGAATGTGTGTGCCTATGGCAAATAGTAAGGTAAGTACAGTGTGGTCCAATTAACACACCCTGCATGGAGATCTCCAGAACTAACTATATGAAAGACGAAATTAGACAAAAGTGAAATAAAAAGTGAATTGTCCAGTTTTTATTTTTGCAAATAACTTTTAACTTTTCCATGTTCTTTCGTATGACGATGCTCAATACTTTTTTACCTTCTGTCACCTATAGGTAAGGAAGGTTTTGGTCAAAAAATTCGATGGTGAGTTTTTGATGAATAAGCACGTTCTAGAGTCCCTACAATACGAATTTACTGTTTTTACGATAATGTCTGTATGTATGTGTATGTATATATATATATATATATATATATATATATATATATATATATATATGTGTGTGTGTGTGTGTGTGTGTGTGTGTGTGTGTGTGTGTGTATGACAAAAAATTCTCCTTTGATAACTCCAATACTACAATTCCAAAAGTTATAATTCTTTCATATTCTTCTTTCGTACGTCCATATGAACAGTTGATTAGATTTTGGTTATGATTAGTTAACCGGAAGTACCCTAATTTGAAGATTTTAACAGTATTTCTTGAAAAAACGCTGTTAAATATCATTTTTTGACCTTTTATGTTATTATAAATAAAAGAATATGTTATTCTCTATTCATATTCAATGAATTTAGACAAAGAATTATAAAGAAATAATTTGCAACCTAATGCAACCATGGAAACAGTTAGAATATTCAAATATTACTAATTGACAGATGTCAGTGTGAACTAAATTTACATAATATCTCTGTGAAAAGATTTTACTGAAAATATAAAAATGTAAAATAATTTAAGGTAGCAAAAACAAATCACATACGATTATAGGCATAAGCCAATTCTGCAGATTATGTTATGTTATAAATTTAATGCTGTATATGTTTTTATTTTCTACTTCTTATTTTAAACATAATGTTCTTTTTAGGAGTAGTTCAGTTCAGTTCAGTTCAGTACGAGGTAAGATCAGTTCATTTCTCCCCTAAAAAGAAAACGCCCATATAGAATAGTTTACAAAAAAAATCTGTTGTGGCCAGCACAATACCTCTCGCCACTGTCTTTTTTTGATTACATAAGTATAGGTCGCGAACAGTCATGTTTCATTGTTGGCCTTGACAAGCAGACGTGGGGGCCCGTTTCAGAATGATAATTATTAATTATGTACATAAATGTCAGAACTTTTCATTAAAAATTTCAAGATTTTCTAAATTCACGTAGTTAATTTGTCATCAGGAGTGTGGAATTTACTTGTGGAGGAAAATAAACCACATGGAATTGGAAAATCATTAAATTTAGAATGAGAAATTATGATGTATGACATCTTTGTCCATAATTACTAGCTATAATTCTGACATGGGCTCCCATATCTGCTTGTCAAGGCCAACAAAGTCACATGACTGCTCGCGCCCTAATGTATTTAACATTTCTTGTATACTTACAGTCTACACCAAAAATTCTACTTATATGTATTCCATATATTTAGATTTTTTAAATTATTCCATATATTTAGATTTTTTAAATTTAAAGTCATTCTATGAAGAAATTTTGTCCAACCTTTCTTTCTCGAGATGATTCCAAATCATTGTCAGAAATAACAGTATATATGAAGGGTATGTGTAATATACCTATAAATATTTAACTATTAATGCATTTAGAAATAATATAATGTATGTACTTACCAGAAAAAGTGTTTAGTAATGTCTCCGGATTTCTGACACTGACATTTATCTGTCAGTTACAAACAATTTCAATTTTCATGGCATTCTTTCGGCTGTCAAATTTATTACAACAGATTATTTTATATATTATACTTCTTTTATCTCTAAATCTATGGAATATATAATAAAATATTTAAATGTATCAGATAGAGAATTTAATTTTCTTTAATATTACCAGGAAAAATTTTCAAAAAATAATATTTAGAAGATTTTTTTTCAAGAATCTTCTACTTCCGGTTGTCCAATTATTACCAAAACCTTTTCAGATCTTCCCATGAATGTCCGATTGGGAAATACGTTGTTAAACAAATTTTAAGTCTTATAGTTTTTGAGTAACCGTCCTTCCAACATCCCACACACACACATACACACACACACACACACATCCACACACACACACACACAGACATCATCGTAAAAATGTTAAAATCGGATTGTAGGGACCTTAAAACGTGCTTATTCAATAAAATGTGGATATGCGATTTTTAGCATGAATCCAATACCTCTCTTAGCGAGAGGTAAAAATGTGTGGAATTTGTACAAAATACGTAGAATTGACGAAAGGTATTGTGCTGGCCACATCAGATTTTTTTGCCTAGGGGCGGCAAGTTCAGACGGTTGCATTTATTGGAAAGTAAAATAATGCATCGGTTTTCTGTGCTATTTTTATTCATTCGTTTTATTACACTTCTTATCCAATTCTAACATTAATAGTTTTACAATATATACAAAATACAGGTTAAAAAATATTATTATAATTTTTTTTAGTCATTTTCATTACGTTTTCCGACAAAAAAGTTCTAGGTCGACCCGTCAATTGTATCACAATTCGTCGTCAATATCACGAAATGATGTAACACATAAAATACGAAAAATGAGATACTTTGCCCATTTGGATGAACTGATTGGTCAGCTTCACAGTGTCATGATGTGGCATATCTCAATTCCCCACAGTTTTCATAATACAGAGAGAGAGAGAGAACCAACGAACCAACCGACGTACATACATATACGACTATCATGTTGAACTAAATTAATAATCATCTAATGAAAATTCTGTAAAATATTCACACTGTCAAAAAGTATTTATATGTTATATGAAGTAATTTTTAAACATTTGTGATAAATGAACATAGTCAAATTGATTAAATTGATCTAATTATTATCCATTCTCGGCGAGACAATCTGTTATTATTCGTATATTAACTAATATTATAAGTTGTAGAAGAATTATAAAATAAAATGAGATAAATGTTAGACCAACCTCGCCTACTATCAATCCAATTTGGCCTACAGAGGCATCGCAGATCTCAGCATTTCAGCAATCAGCAACAAAATTTCAGTTATTTCACTATTTAGTCCACTGAAAACCATCACACATTAAAAATTCATATCACGAAAGTTAGTTTGACACTAAAAGAAACATATACACTATTTTAACTTCCCCAACAAAAGTTTCTCACGAGAATTGCACTTACTACAAGTAGAACACATTCTCATTGATAGGTAATAAATACACTGACAAAAGACAGCAATAATAAATAACAAACACCGGTCTTAATATTAGCTTGAACTTGTCTGTTAAGAGTCGATCTGTAGTTTCACTGGTTGACACGAAATTTAAATACAAATAATAATTAATTATTTATTCACTTAACTAGTGTAGAATAACAATAAATTATTATTATTAAAAAAATTAAAAATCGTGTCAACCAGTGGCTCTAAAAATACAATCTTTAAAAACCAAGCGTGTAGTATACAGCATTTATAGTTCTATTCTGAACAAATCTTGAAGATTTACAGATCTGTAAATTTGTAAATAATGAACGAAATCACAACAAAAGCTGCTACTCTTATGTATAATTTTATATTAATCAACAAAAATAGATGCCTCTTTGTCAGTTTTTTGTATAGATTTACAGATGTGTAAGGCTTACAGATTTGTTCAGGCCTATTACTTTTCTTCGTAAGTATTGAAACACTCTGTATGTAAAGGATTAAATAAATTCATATACTTATTTAGAATTTTACAAAACGCAATACGTGGTAGCATGAACGATTAATGGCCAATTGTACAGCTTACAGTTAATGTCTCAACCACAGGTTAACAAAAAAAGTGCGTATCGAAATTTTGACAGTGATATTTATCAATTCATTTTGACATTTGACGTTTCGATACGATATTGTCAATTTAACCAACGGTTAACAATTTAACTAAAAGCGGTGCAATTGGCCATAAGGGTGATTAGCGAGCAATTGACTATCAGTGTATCTGTCAATCGTTTATTAAATTTTCTATAACCATTAGGCATACGTTGTTAGTTTTGTATGTTATTAATGATCAAAAATGAGTTACGTCAATGACAACGAATTTACATAATTTAAAATTGACGCGATCATTAAAATTGTATTGATCCTTCGTGTACTTGAGTTATGTGGTGAGCGAATAAATGTTCATTATCCAAATAAATTTACAATATTCTTTTTTACAAGTAGGTACTTGTCTTATGCCTGCTTTATGATGGATTTAATTTACAAATTTAGATTTACGGATTTACATTTATAAATATAAATTGTACATATCGGCCTTTACTGGTTCATGATGAATTTAAGAAATTTATGCTTTAGAATTTGCATTTAAAATATCACCATATTTTATATTCTAAATGTAAATTTGTCAATGCGTCCAATCATTTCACAGTATTTCAAACAATATTTTAATTTTGATTTAAGAAATTTGTTGAAATGAATTCCGAAAATATGGATATATTATTAATATCATCTATAGAATAATACAGAGTTTTATTCTTTAAGATGTTATATAACTTATCCCATTTTTGCCAAACGATGTGACCCAATATAAGTTGATTGGACATATTTTGTATCTTTAAATTCACTATAAACCAACAAGGTAAATCGTAAATTTTAAATCTAAATTTGTAAATCTAAATTTATAAACCAAATCCATCATAAACCAACCAAACTGTTTTAGACCAGAGATAAGGTTAATGAATTGTTACGTTATTTCATAATCTTATAAAAAAAATTAATTCGCTTCGTAACGTTATAAATAACTTAATAAAAACAAAATAACGTTTTGTAACGTTATTTTTGTTTCGTTATTATAACGTTACAATAACCGTATTTTTTTCAAGTTTGTAATAAAAATTCATGAAAAATTAAAAACAATGTATTAAAAAACTTAGAGACATTTTATTTTAGAAATGAAATAAAGAGTTCAACATTTGAATTTGACCACTAGTGATATCTTTTCATTATCAAATACGAAATAAATGATCAGGAAATTATACTTTCAAACTTGAATAACGATATAGTGAAACGTTATTTGTTATGTTACGGTTACATACAGTTATTTTGTAATTATAACGTTATTAAAAAAAATACTAAATGAAATGTTATTATAACGTTATCGGGTTGCGTTTTCCATCCCTGTTATTATCTACTTTCGTTTTTTTTTTGATCATGTTAACTGGTACCACATGCTTTGGATCACAGATTACAATATACTACAATAGATGGGAAACTGCCATATTACGCGTCGGAACTGTATTTAGCGCTATCTGAAGAGTGGAAGTCTTATTAAAATCATGCATATGGACAACCCGTAGGCAACTGGCAATATTGATTCATATATCATTCCAATTCATTGTCGAGATTGACTGTATTTTTGAAGGATATATGTAATATACCTATAATTTTAAATATTTAACTATTAATACAAGAAATAATATAATGTATGTACTTCCCAGGAAAAATCTTCAGTAATGTCTCTGGATTTATGACACTGACATTTATTTGTCAGTTACAAACATTTTAATCTTTCAATTGGTTTCCATGACATTATTTGGGCTGTGAGATTTATTACAACAGATTATTATATACCTTCTATTTCTTTATCTCTAAATCTATAAAAGATATAATAAAATATTTATATGTATCAGATAGAGAATTTACTCTTCTTTAATACAACCAAGAAGAAAAATTTACATATAAATAATATTTAGAAGATTTTTTTTAAGAATCTACTACTTCTGGTTGTCCTATTGTTACCAAAACTTTTCAGGTCTTCCCAGTAATGTCCGATTGAGAAATACGTAGTTAAACAGATATTAAGTATTATAGTTTTTGAGAAATCGTCCTTCCATCTTCCCCACACACACACACACATACACACACACACATAGACATCATCGTAAAAATATTAAAATCGGATTGTAGGTACCTTAAAACGTGCTTAATCATTAAAATCTGGATATACGATTTTTAGCATGAATCCAATACTTCTCTTAGCGAGAGGTAAAAACGACGCTCCGATATGTGAAACGTGTAACGATAGATTTAGAATTCTACATACGTTAGATATTTGCCCCGTTTTCCGATATCACCGAGTTCAATAAATACATCTCATCAGAGTGTTTATGGGATTAGAATGGCGACACGGAATGTAACAGCAATATAATCTGTTTCTTGAAATCTACAAATTTATTTAATAAAATTTAAAATAATAATAATAAAAAAATAAAATATAAAAAAAAGAAAACCACTCGAAAACACAGACGTAATAACCGGAGTAGTTGCATACGCCCTATAAAATTAAATAAATAAATAAATAATAATAATGAATAATATCACACAAAATTTCTCAAAATATTATTTAGAAACAGAACATAGTTTGTATTCTAATAAATATTATGAAGAAAATCGTTTTTTAAACATAAGGGCGAAAATAAATATTAAAATTTGGCTGTTTTCAAAACAGCGTTTTAAAACAAGACCTGTGGTACCAGTACCAGCCATTACTTCTAAAATAGAATAAACTATTAGTATAAGTTCTGTGTATATTAAACCAACGTTTAGCTCTCATGTACTGCTGCCTTCTTCAGTGTATAGATATAAATAAGTTTGCTTTTGTTTTGTCATTATTTTTATTTGTTTTTACTTTTTACCCTGTCAAAGACAATGTATGTTGCCGAAACGTTTGTTTGGATTAATTTAAATAGCACTTAAACTAAAAGGTTGTGTTATTTTAATATTACACGAATTCTGAAAAAAAATACTTATATCATTTCTGCATTTTGAAAAATAACATATTTTAGGGGACATTTGTCGGAGCACTTTGCGGCCTATTTTTCATGGCTTGGATAATCTTAGGTTCCCAATACCATATATATAACGGAGGAATGCAAATTCCGAAACTTCCTGTTTCTACTCAAGGCTGTGGCTATGAGTTCAACGTAACGTAAGATTTCTTTCCCTACTTAAATTTTTTATTTTTTAATATAATTTTCTTTAGTGTTCCAGAAACTGAGGGTTATTACTCACCATGGATCTATAGGATATCATTCTATCATAATAGTTTCATGGGCTTTGTAGTAACAATGGTCATAAGCGTAGTTGTAAGTTATTTCACTAGGGATGAAAAACATGTAGTAGATAGAGATTTGTTAAGTCCTGTGATATATAGATTTCTTTCAGAAGAAAGAAAAGAGGAACTTAATTTGCAAAATGTTCAAAACAGTATTGTAAAATAAATTATTTTTATAATATTTCTGTGTTGTTGATGATCGCTGAAAATTTTTAGTAGACTGTTTTAGTTTTCCCCTAAATGACTAACTGAATATTGTTTAATATAAATTTCGTTCGTCTTTAGGGGGGCAATGCATTGGTAAATTGTACATGACAAATAAGATTTGTATTAAACATTTTATAAAAAAAATCTGATATGGCCAGTACCTTATCTTCCGTCATGCAATTTTTATTTATTATATAGGTACTTACATGTGTTTACCAATAATACAAATGTATTAAGTTTCTTTGTATTATAATATAGTTATTGTTCATATTGTTTACTCCGAGATCTTACCATTATATTAATTCAAATTTATATTTTGATATTAAAGTTTGTATTGTAATTTGAAATTAGTTTTTTGATGGTGACATCTGTCAAGTATATACATTTCAATATCATCTGTGTAACCAAGGAGATTAGTGTTTACATATATGTAGTATATTTATAAATCATAGGTTGCGGGAATTATTAAAATACAGTAAAATTTTTGAAAGATGTCCGATCAAGGTTGTCTACGAATTGTATGAATTCAGATTTTTGCTCCGCCCATCATGACAAATTCAGTAGTGTCGTTTAGTCGTTTGCTT
Organism: Harpalus rufipes; assembly: GCA_951394225.1. Lineage (NCBI taxonomy): Eukaryota > Metazoa > Arthropoda > Insecta > Coleoptera > Carabidae > Harpalus > Harpalus rufipes. Next base: position 38,145,377 of record OX596281.1, read on the forward strand.
AGTTTTTATGAGGGTACGTAAGATACTACTGTTATTTTATTATTATAAAAATATATATTACAGGAAAAACATTCAAAATTCAAAAATAAGTCAACTAGTAAGTTTATAAGCAAATGTAAAACCAAATATGTTAAAAATAAGATACTGACACAATGTCAGTGTCAGTGACTCTGACAGAATATAACGTTATACGTACGGGTATGAATCCAGGTAATGTATCTGAATTAATAAATAAACTTACGTTACAGCGAAAGTATTAGCAACAACGAGCATCGTTTATAAATGGAATGTCCTAACTTAGTCGAAACAATATGAATTTTTGAAAGACAAGCGTGTTATATCCATCCTTATCACACACTCTTACAGCCTTTGCAAAAGAAAGAGATAAATGTATGCCTATTTGTTAATTCGTTCGTGATACAGGTGCCCTTGATCGGACATCTTTCAAAAATTTTACTGTAGATAATTTTATAAATTTATTTATAAAGCATATAGAAAAAATAATAATGCATACCTGTAGAAAATTTAATTATCTTTAATTTTTACCTTTACAACAGATTTTTATAATAACATAAATCGGTATTTTTCTACGAAACATTATTTTGAGCTTCAAGGAAAGTGTTATTTTCGGTTATACGAGTTGCACCAAATTCTATTGGGCTCTTTCCATATTAAAATAAAGCAAGAATACATGGGTTCAAAATTTGCTGAATGATAGTATTTGAGATAGATCGTAAAGAGTACAGCACACACACCACACACACACACACACACACACACACACACACACACACACACACACCACACACACACACATACACACACATCACCGTGAAAATGTTAAAATCGGATTCTAAGGATCTTAAAACGTGTTTATTTACCAATATCTCAGTATGCGGCTTATAACACGATCCCTATATCTCCCTTACCAGGTGTAGCGGGAGATAAAAAACTATAATTCTTAGAAGTGCTAATCAAAGTTTATTATATAGTACATGAGAGGTTATTAGATTTTTAATAATAAAAATATAAAATAACTATTTTCGTCAACAATTTACCAATGCATTGCTCTCTTAAATATTAAGATTCAGAAACAAGAGAAAAAAGTATTTAGAATTCGTCTTTTATTACTAAACTAAATTAAAAGATGATCTTTAATTTATTCATTTTAATTTACGAACAGCCACGCAACAATTTTAACTAAATGCAGTGTATGAATAGTAAAAAATGAGATGATATATGTGAAATGTCTGTCTTACCTTAGATCACGAGCTGCATTACTGAACACTTTTTTGGTGGGCGTTCCTGAAATTATATATTTTTAAGTTAATTAATCTTCAAAAGGAATAAAATAATAATAATGATAATAATAATAGTAATAATAACAGTAATGACCTAATGACTGATAATTCGCCACCATAACAAAATTTAAATATATCGTAGCCAGATTGTAAAACTGGCTTTTTAATAAAATATCTGGGCTTTTTATTCGAGGCGGGTGAAAAGCAGCCTGATTGTCAAACTTTTATTTGACTAATGCCCAGTTTTCCAACAAGGCTTAAATTTTATGCAAAAAAATACACTTCGAAATTTTGACAGCAATATATTCATTCGACATTTCATTTCGATGCAATATTGATTTACAATCTTGTTCTTGTTAACAGTCGGTTATGCATTATATAAAACGACGAACAGCTTGTGCTTGTATATTAGTTTAATGAGCCAGTTTCACACTTTTTAAAAAAGTGTTTTTATGTTATACTGGTTTCTAAAACAACGTGTTTTGAACGATTTATAAAACAAAAAGTGAAACATTAAAGTCCTAGAACTTTAAAATGATATTTTAAAGTTCTAGGACTTTAAAATTTTACCTTTATACTGAATCTTTTATTTATGCGGCATTAAATTGTTTTTCGCCTCAGTAGCTTCATCCAAAATATCTCGAGGAATCTATTTTTCATACATTATAGCGAATAAGAATGTTAATGAAACCAGAAAAATTCAATTTCAATCTGCCAATCTGTCAAAATTTTGCTAGGATTTTCGAACAATTGCGACTTAGCCTATTTATAAATTACTATTAAATGAAACTTTTTTTTTAATTGATGTAGACCTTTATTTTTTTTAAACAATTGGTCCGGAGCAACGTAGTTTTTTTTAAATTTCTAGATTGATTGCTTGGATAAATATTACAATTTTATTATTTTATAATTTCCCTCGATAGCAATATGCTGCATTTTGTCGGAAATGCTACCTCTCTTGAATTAATCTCCCAACAATTTCTCTTGATCATGCGTATAATAAAAACATCTGAAAAGGTAGTGGTCTATATCGGCTTCATCACTTCCATTACAACTGCATATTTCCGATTCAATGATTTTAAGTTTATATAGGTGACTTGGTAAACGGTGGTGGTTGAATCGCGGTCTGCAGATAGAAGAAATGGCTTTTCTATTTAAATTGGATTTATTAAACCAAGGTATATTAATAGTATTTGGTTGTATTTGGTAATAGTATTTTCCTTTATTGTTGCTTATTTGATTATATTCTTCCTCCCACACATTTTTTTGATATTTTTTATTGATTGAGATGTATTTTTCTGAAGATATATACATGTTTATTGGCTCACCATCTTTAGCTGCTTCTTTGGCTAGTGCATCTACAGTTTCATTTCCTTTAATTTTTGAGTGTCCTTTATACCCATGCTAATTTTAAATTAATGTTGGAATTTTGATAAGACGTTTATATAATTTTTATTATCTCATATACCAAATATATTTCATAGTAATAAAAAAAAAACTTCTGCCTATTCATTTTTACTATAGTTACTTTTAGTAAAATAACTACTCACGTAGAGTCAATTTTGACAAAAAAAAGATTATTTTATAATACGTCTCGGTATCCAAACATTGTTCTCTAGTGGTAAATTGGCTATACTTAAACTATAAATATAACAAAAATAACCTAACGACTACTGAGTTTTCCAAGCGTAACTTTTGTGCGTCAGGTTATTGTTTGACAATCAGGTTGCGTTTCATCCGCATTAAAAAACGCCCAGGTGTTTTATTAAAAGACCAATTTTATAATCTGGTTCCGACATTAAAATTTTGTTATGTATTCGCTGAATAATATCACAAACTAAAATTGTTTAATTCACAGTTTCTATTTAATACAATAACATACATACTCGTATACGAGTATAAATAGCTCATAAGTTACAGATAAACCATTTCATTTCAGTTATGCTTCACATAAAACCGTACGTATTGAATACGGAAACAAAGCAAAGCAACACGGTGATATCTTTCTTCCGTTATGGCGGAAATTATTTCACAAAACTGTGTGGAGCTACCAACGAGCAACGATTACAAGTTATAGCGGAACTCGATCCAGTCTCTTGTCAGATACGTTGACATTTTGAAATATATGGCGTTATTATAGCCTCCCATTCGGCCGAGAATAGCATTTGTATTACAATTGCACCATGCTTTGACGTCAAACAGAGATATATTTGTAACTGGAGCACTTAAAAATAAAGAAATAAAATGTCAAAACCGCAGTGTCGATATTATCAGAATGTGGTGTCGATGATTGTTGTAATGAAACATTTTTAGAACAAGAGTTATTTATGAAGTGTTGATTTTCACTTTCTTTTCTTTTGATGTTTTGTATTATTTATAATGGAAAAATCTATTATTAAACTTATTAATGGGTGTAAACCAGAAGATATTTACGGAGCTATAAAATAGTTTATAAACTACAGATTATTATAGACTATGAAAATTCCAACTAAAATTAAGAATAAAACCAAAATAGTTTCGATAACAATTAGGCTTTAAACTAAATTCAATTAACTTTAACACACGAATCAGAATAGTTCGGCCATTATTTTAATATTATGTTGCGCCTCCTTTATTGATTATAACAGCTTTAATTCTGTTAGGCATCAATATTATCCCATATTTGTTGCAATTTTATTACTTTCCGTCACCTTTAGGTAAGGAAGGTATTGTCTTTGGTCAAAAAATTCAATGATGAGTTTTTAGTGAATAAGCATGTTTTAGGGTCCCTATAATACGATTTTACCATTTTTACGATGATGTCTGTATGTATGTATGTATGTGTGTGTGTGTCTGTGTGTGTGTGTGTGTGTGTGTGACAAAAGTTTCGGATCCCATAACTTCAATACCACGATTCCAAAAATTATTTTTTTTTGGTATTCCTCAAGTTTACATCCAGAAGAACAAGTGATTAGATTTTGGTTATAATTGGTAAACCGGAAGTAGCCTCATTTGAAGATTAAACAGTTAAATTTGATTTATTGACATTTAACGTTATTATAACTTAAAGAATATATTATTCTCTATATGATATAATTACATTTTATATTTCATATTCAATAGATATAGAGTTAAAGAATTTTAAAGAAATTAAATTTTATAATTCAGCCAGCTATGCTAAACATGGAAACTACTAATATATTCATATAATTCAAATTGACAGACGTCAGTATCAATAAAAAGTAAATTAATGTGGCAGAGATGAGGATGTTGAAGTAGATGTTGGGGAAGACACGGAAAGATACGGTAAGAAAATAACTCTAGTGTTACAAGTTTCTAGAAAGATAGAAGAAAGACGAATACATTGGTTTGAATATGTCATGAGGAGAAATGAAGAATTATAGAGAAAAGGAACTGACTGAGAACGACATGCAAAAATAGCGACCCCTAACGAATGGGAAAAGCTAAAGAAGAAGAAGATGTCAGTGTCAAGTGCAATTTGAATAGTTTGTATATGAAATAATTTTACTGGAAATTTAGAATCTTTTGCAAGAAAAATTATGTATGGAATTTACACATTATATACAGGATTGACGGAAGGTATTGTGCTGGCCACAACAGATTTTTTTTAAATCGTTTACTGTGCGTGCTGGATTCTTACGCAGATCTTTTTTCATTTTATGCCAAAGGGACTCAATTGGCGACAAATCCAGGCTACCTGAAATCCACTTTAGAGCAGGAACATTATGATTTAGAAACTAGATTTTAACAGTTTTTGTCATGTGACACGGGACACCGTCCTGTTGAAAAATGTAGCTCCCTTCGATAGACTGGCATAAAGAAATCGATGGTAACAAAACATCCTTAAGTATATTTTTATATTTATCAGCGTTAACAGCGCCATTTAGAAAATGCAGCTTTCCCATCCTCCTTCCAGACATACAATCCCAAACCATAATGCTAGCAGGAAATTTCACTTTTTTAACCAAACAATCTGTTTGGTATGTCTCAGAAAATGTACGCAATTTGCCAATTCACATTTTCTACAATCCCTAGGCAAACTTCAAATTTGGCCTCATCACTCCAAAACACCTCCAAATGATACCATGCCATTGTTTTTCAGTTTAATTTTTGTGATCCTTAACGCAACCTATTACGCTGTCGCAATTTTGTAAGCACAGGTTTTTCTTTGGTCTAGTGAAACATACAAAATACTAATAATCCTTTTTAACAGAGAAATCGCAAAAAATGTCTTATAAAATAAAATGTGTTTCCGATCATTTCCCGCTATTGTACGGTAATATCTCGAACTTTTGATCAACGATTTTGTTTCACAATTTTCCGTAAAGCTCGATGATCAGCATTAGAAGTTAACGGTGGACGACCAGTTACTTTTTCTTTCCATAACATTTCCATTTTCTTTAAACAAATTAATAATACCCTGTACTGTCGATCGCGGAATTGAATGTGAAATCAAAATTGTTTGTGCTGAAATGCCGTTTATACGGGCATTAATTATAGTTTTTTTTAAATCTTGACTATATGGTTTACCACGAGTTTTTTTAATTTAAAAATTTATCACTTGCAATAAGTGTTAAACACTTTCAAATTTCAACAATGTATCAATTGTTTTGTCAACAGTAGAATTATGTACCGCGTATTTTGTGCAAAATTTATAAGTGGCCGAACTATTTTGATCGATTTGGATGTTATAGTTAATTTAATTTAGTTTAAAACATAATTGTTATCGAAACTAATTTTTCTTGTTGTTCATTTAAGCTGAAATTATACATTTTTCGGTAATAATATAATTTTTGTAACCAGAGTGATTCTAGCGGCCAATTCTAGCGGCCACTTCTGTAACAGAACCTATTGTGAACAAACATTATACATTGCATTACCATGACCTAACAGATATACCAGTGGTAATTATTATAGAAATTAAGGAATAAATGACAATAAAGTATATATTAAACGAAAGAATAAATAAAAATAATACATATAAAATTATCAGACGCAGGTAATTTATTAATTTTGATGATACTAACCACATAAACTTTATAGGTTATGGCAGTATATAATCAACAAATGTATTTATTCCCTAAATATCTTGAGAGTGCCGCATCGAAATTATTATAAATAAATAGTATGTATTATAACAAATATACTCTTATATATTTTGTAATAGAACCACCCGTAGGGAATTTGTAAAAAAATAATAAAGTTTACGTTATCTATCCTATGTGCATATTTTTTTAGATATCTCCTATATAATGCCGCGTGCCGTCTTGAAATTAATATAAATAAATAGTATGCATTATAACAAATTATATAATATATATTTTAATATAGCATCACCTGTAGGAGGGTGTGAAAAAAATTCATAAAGAAAGTGTGACCCGTCCTTCATTTTTATTTAATCTAAGGTATCTCCTATATAAGTTCGCGTGCCGCCTTTAAATTACTATAAATAAATAATATATATTATAACAAATTAAACAATATATATTTTAATGTGGCACCACCCGTAGGACGGTGCGAAAAAAATCATAAAGATTGTGCGACTCGACTTATATTTTCGTATAATCTTAGATATCTCCTATATAAGTTCGCGTGCCGCCATAAAATTATTATAAATAAACAGTATATATCATAACATCTAATTTAATATACATTTCAATATGGCGCCACCCGTAGAGGGGTGTGAAAAAAATTCATAAAGATTTTACGAGTCGACTTATATTTTTCGTATATTCGTAGATATCTCCTATATAAGTCCGCGTGCCGCCATGAACTTATTATAAATAAATAATATATATCATAACAACTTATTTAATATACATTTCAATATGGCGCCACCCGTAGAGGGGTGTGAAAAAAATTCATAAAGATTTTATGAGTCGACTTATATTTTCGTATATTCTTAGATATCTCCTATATAAGTTCGCGTGCCGCCATGAACTTGTTATAAATAAATAATATATATTATAACAACTTATTTAATATACATTTCAATATGGCGCCACCCGTAGAGGGGTGTGAAAAAAAATCATAAAGATTTTATGAGACGTCTTGCATTTTTGTATAATCTTAGATATCTCCTATATAAGTTCGCGTGCCGCCATGAACTTATTATAAATAAATAATATATATCATAACAACTTATTTAATATACATTTCAATATGGCGCCACCCGTAGAGGGGTGTGAAAAAAAATCATAAAGATTTTATGAGACGTCTTGCATTTTTGTATAATCTTAGATATCTCCTATATAAGTTCGCGTGCCGCCATGAACTTATTATAAATAAATAATATATATCATAACAACTTATTTAATATACATTTCAATATGGCGCCACCCGTAGAGGGGTGTGAAAAAAAATCATAAAGATTTTATGAGACGCCTTGCATTTTTGTATAATCTTAGATATCTCCTAAATAAGTTCGCGTGCCGGCATGAACTTATTATAAATAAATAATATATATCATAACAACTTATTTAATATACATTTCAATATGGCGCCACCCGTAGAGGGGTGTGAAAAAAAATCATAAAGATTTTATGAGACGTCTTGCATTTTTGTATAATCTTAGATATCTCCTATATAAGTTCGCGTGCCGCCATGAACTTATTATAAATAAATAATATATATCATAACAACTTATTTAATATACATTTCAATATGGCGCCACCCGTAGAGGGGTGTGAAAAAAAATCATAAAGATTTTATGAGACGCCTTGCATTTTTGTATAATCTTAGATATCTCCTAAATAAGTTCGCGTGCCGGCATGAACTTATTATAAATAAATAATATATATCATAACAACTTATTTAATATACATTTCAATATGGCGCCACCCGTAGAGGGGTGTGAAAAAAAATCATAAAGATTTTATGAGACGCCTTGCATTTTTGTATAATCTTAGATATCTCCTAAATAAGTTCGCGTGCCGGCATGAACTTATTATAAATAAATAATATATATCATAACAACTTATTTAATATACATTTCAATATGGCGCCACCCGTAGAGGGGTGTGAAAAAAAATCATAAAGATTTTATGAGACGTCTTGCATTTTTGTATAATCTTAGATATCTCCTATATAAGTTCGCGTGCCGCCATGAACTTATTATAAATAAATAATATATATCATAACAACTTATTTAATATACATTTCAATATGGCGCCACCCGTAGAGGGGTGTGAAAAAAAATCATAAAGATTTTATGAGACGCCTTGCATTTTTGTATAATCTTAGATATCTCCTAAATAAGTTCGCGTGCCGGCATGAACTTATTATAAATAAATAATATATATCATAACAACTTATTTAATATACATTTCAATATGGCGCCACCCGTAGAGGGGTGTGAAAAAAAATCATAAAGATTTTATGAGACGCCTTGCATTTTTGTATAATCTTAGATATCTCCTAAATAAGTTCGCGTGCCGGCATGAACTTATTATAAATAAATAATATATATCATAACAACTTATTTAATATACATTTCAATATGGCGCCACCCGTAGAGGGGTGTGAAAAAAAATCATAAAGATTTTATGAGACGTCTTGCATTTTTGTATAATCTTAGATATCTCCTATATAAGTTCGCGTGCCGCCATGAACTTATTATAAATAAATAATATATATCATAACAACTTATTTAATATACATTTCAATATGGCGCCACCCGTAGAGGGGTGTGAAAAAAAATCATAAAGATTTTATGAGACGCCTTGCATTTTTGTATAATCTTAGATATCTCCTAAATAAGTTCGCGTGCCGGCATGAACTTATTATAAATAAATAATATATATCATAACAACTTATTTAATATACATTTCAATATGGCGCCACCCGTAGAGGGGTGTGAAAAAAAATCATAAAGATTTTATGAGACGCCTTGCATTTTTGTATAATCTTAGATATCTCCTAAATAAGTTCGCGTGCCGGCATGAACTTATTATAAATAAATAATATATATCATAACAACTTATTTAATATACATTTCAATATGGCGCCACCCGTAGAGGGGTGTGAAAAAAAATCATAAAGATTTTATGAGACGTCTTGCATTTTTGTATAATCTTAGATATCTCCTATATAAGTTCGCGTGCCGCCATGAACTTATTATAAATAAATAATATATATCATAACAACTTATTTAATATACATTTCAATATGGCGCCACCCGTAGAGGGGTGTGAAAAAAAATCATAAAGATTTTATGAGACGCCTTGCATTTTTGTATAATCTTAGATATCTCCTAAATAAGTTCGCGTGCCGGCATGAACTTATTATAAATAAATAATATATATCATAACAACTTATTTAATATACATTTCAATATGGCGCCACCCGTAGAGGGGTGTGAAAAAAAATCATAAAGATTTTATGAGACGTCTTGCATTTTTGTATAATCTTAGATATCTCCTATATAAGTTCGCGTGCCGCCATGAACTTATTATAAATAAATAATATATATCATAACGACTTATTTAATATACATTTCAATATGGCGCCACCCGTAGAGGGGTGTGAAAAAAAATCATAAAGATTTTATGAGACGCCTTGCATTTTTGTATAATCTTAGATATCTCCTAAATAAGTTCGCGTGCCGGCATGAACTTATTATAAATAAATAATATATATCATAACAACTTATTTAATATACATTTCAATATGGCGCCACCCGTAGAGGGGTGTGAAAAAAAATCATAAAGATTTTATGAGACGCCTTGCATTTTTGTATAATCTTAGATATCTCCTATATAAGTTCGCGTGCCGCCATGAACTTATTATAAATAAATAATATTTATCATAACAACTTATTTAATATACATTTCAATATGGCGCCACCCGTAGAGGGGTGTGAAAAAAAATCATAAAGATTTTATGAGACGTCTTGCATTTTTGTATAATCTTAGATATCTCCTATATAAGTTCGCGTGCCGCCATGAACTTATTATAAATAAATAATATATATTATAACAACTTATTTAATATACATTTCAATATGACTTCACCCGTAGAGGATTGTGAAAAAAAATCATAAAGATTTTACTTATATTCTTAGATATCTCTTATATAAGTTCGCGACCCGTTTTGCATTTTTGTATAATCTCAGATATCTCCTATACAAGTCCGCGTGCCACCATGAAATTATTATAAATAAATAGTTTGTATTATAACAACTTATCTAATATACATTTCAATATGGCACCACCCGTAGGAGGGTGTGAAAAAAAAATCATAAAGGTTGTATGGCCCGTCGCTCGTGTGTAATTTTACATTATTCTTATACTGGCTCGCGTGCCGCCTTGAAATTATTATAAATAAATAGAATGTATTATAACAAATTATTTAACATATATTTTAATATAATTCCCTCTGTAAAATGGGTACGAAAAAAAATCGTAAACTTTAATCAGTCCTGTAATTCGGAAAAACACCTGCAGAAGTTTCATTACACACGGAAAATATACTGAAAGGAAGGAAAATACAAATAAATTATATTAAACACTTCTATTTGCAACATTTAAATTTTGTTTTTGTTTTAAAAATTTAAAAAAATGTACAGGTTAGAATTTATGTTTGTGTTATTACTTGTATCATAGATGGCACTGTAGCATAAAGCTAGATTTACACATAACATTTTGCAGGTGAACACGACACATAAGAAACAGTTCTTTTCAAATATTATTTGTACCTTGAAACTTTATGGGATATATTATACATTAAATTTTAGACAATAATAATCTATTTTTGTAACGTCTTTAAATTAAGATTTCTAGGTCATCAAAGCAGAAATTGAGAAATTTTGGCATTAAAAAATCCTGGATTTTATGTTCTAAAATCGTAAAATGCATCCTATAAAGTTTATAGGAAAGATAGCAGATGAAAAAAAATAATGTTTTGCCATGTAAAAACCTTATATTACAAATTTTCGTGTTCAGAAGATCCTGGTGCTAAAATATTCACTAGTTTTAGATAGTTTCTTGGCAACGATGGTACTTTCATTCGTGGGTTTGTGAAAACCAGTTTCTTTGACATTTTTCTGAAGTTCAACTGAATACGAGGACCAAACTCGTATGGACTCCTTGCCTCATTAAAAAATTAATTTTATCTTTGTGCATCGCGATAATCTTTCTTGCATTATGAAAAATTTAGGTTGTCTATCAAAATATGCAAGATCTACACAACTAGTATCATAATAATCGCGACAAATTTGGCAAAATATTTTTTTCTCGTCAAAATGTGACCAAATTGCTTTAAATAATTTTTTGCTTATGTTACTACAATAAGTAACAGTACACTTTTAATCATTTGGGCAACCAACGATTACCGGTAAAGAAACTAAAAGATTACTTATTCTTTTTTGAATAGTATTGACTTCTATACTTTGGTGCCGTTAAATCCAAGTGGTAATAATACAGCGGAGCGATAAGGTATTTCGTAATCTATTTTATATTAGAATCTAATTAGATTATATCTTTGTTAAATAAATGTCATAACAATGCTAATAACATTGTGGATTTATTTTGTTAAATTACCTATTTAATTCTCAAATTAATCAAATTATTAAGCTAACAATTGTGTTTATAAGAATTATAACAGTAATGTTTCAAAATACAAATACAGTGGAACCCGGATACAGCGACCGTCAAGGAACCGGCGACATTACGTCGTATTAACCGTGACGATGCATCTACGTCGTTAAAAGCGGTTGGCCGTTATAAACGAAATCGTACTAAACAGATTCTATTGTATTTTAAATAACTATTTAGACCACGTTTGTATTATGGGAGATATATCCAGTGTTTAGCGTTGTAATAATTTAAATACCGCCTTTTTACATCAAGACGCTAATTGCGCGCGCATACCAGTTGTGCCATATTAGAAGAATAAAATAACTTTTTCGGAAATTGAAAATAGAAATTCTAGTTTATTTGCAATCTGAAAGTAGTGCAATATTATTTATAAATAGAAACAATAAATGTAGTTATTTTCAAGAAGAATTAATCAACGCTTTAAAATTAATAATAAATAATAATTGACATGCATAGTAACATTTTACTTGGTAAAGTTCGCAAATGTCATTATACTTTGTTAGATGTGGTATGATTTGATTTTGTTTTAATTTTCACTTTTTTACATTTTGAGCGAGTTTACTTGGTGTTTTGTACGTAAATGTAAGGAGTTGGTAGGGAGGCATATGTATGTACATTATTTGTGTATTATTATTTACAGAATATTTACAAATATTAAGAAAGATTGGAATTGGATGCTGTTATTGGAAAGTTTCCACTGTCAGTTATCTGCTCCGACTATTTCCTTCCAGAAAATTTCATAAAATATCTGAATAATGTAATTATTCGCAAAACCTACTTTATATTTAACAATGACTAAATGTAAAGATAAATGTTCAGTATTAGCGTCATCAACAAAAACATGTAAATGAATGAAAAAAAAATTTTTTTCGCCAAACGAAGTTGAACAACCATACCTACGATGGATGATAATGTCTCTTCAATGATTCTACAGTCAATCTCATTAACAACAGCAATCAATTTAGATATAGCAGATTATAGGTAAATTATTTTCATATTCAAAATAAATTAAATAAATTATCTATTTAATTTACAGTCAGCCTGCAGAAACATTCAGTCGAAAACAAAACGTTTTAATGGAAGAAATAGAATTTATGAACGACTTCAAGATCTTAATATCCATCATCTTCGATCGAAACATTCACTAAAAATGGGTGGAATAATAATTCACCGGCGTTGATGTTTTACAATAGTTACAAAAAAATAAATTGCTGCATAATGCAATTTGTGGTAGCAGTCAAGCTAATGTCCAATAAGAATATGCAGACGTACTTTTCTCTTTCAAATCTACGATTAAATCGAAGATTATGCCAACCGTAGACATAAACGATATAAAAATTATTAAGAAATATGGAATTAAATTAAGATTTGCTCGAAGAAAACAGTTACGAAATTTCACTGTAATTATCCTTGTCCGAATATTCGAAAAATATAGTCACATACATTAGTGGGTATATTGCGCAAATAGTTCTATTAAATGTATAACATCCTGAGATGCAACTGAAGCTATATTGCCAAACAAAAGCGAGTACATATTGTTATTTCTAAAATTGTTTTATGTTATTTTTCAATGTGCATGTTTTAATTCGTAGATAGTTTTGTTGTTCCTTCGGAAGGAGTTTTTAAAATATGGGCTACAGAGTAAAAAATAAATAATTAAGAAGAATGTTGACAGTGACAAACAGAAGGCTACCAATAGAAAAAATGTATATATGAACACATTAATTGCACTAAAAACGTATTTCCATCACTTGAGACACGGCACAGCCATATGGGAGAAAAGTTTCATATCAAAAGATTAATATCGACAAAAGTTCTTTATATATAAATACATATATATTTATATTATAATAAAAATATACTTTAGATTATGTTGATTTTTGTTATTATATTTCTTACTTCATTTCCTTTCCATAAATTATGAGATCCTTATTTTCTAATTAATAATATTCAAACAGAAAATTAATCATAATGTTCATTCGTCATAAATATGTAATAAGTCAAGCTCAGTCTAAATCTTTTCTATATATTTTGTTGTTGTTTATAATGAATTGATATGAAAGCAAGTTATTAATTTTTTTGTACCTCCCCGTAGCGTGACACTGCAACAAAAAATAAGGAATAATTTATTATAATTGTTACTCTTTTTATTTATAATAATTCGTAAGCGAAACAGATTCATATTTCATATAGGAGATATATGAAAAATATATCTAGGTAAATGGGATATACTACACAAATTTAAATTTGTTGAAATTGTCGCGTTTTGAAAGCCAAACTTACACTCGGTAAATTTAGCTCCTGGAGAATTTGTTTTGTTAGATCTTATAATTAATTATTCTTTTTTCTCTAATTATTATTTATTCATCTATACATGCTAACTTCATGTAATGTTACGAAGAGAAATGGTTATTATAATTTTATTTGTACTTTCCTTTCCTAGGACGGATCTTTATGATTTTCTTCACACCCCTCTACGGGTGGTGCCATATTGAAATGTATATTAAATAAGTTATTATAATATATATTATTTATTTATTATAATTTCATGGCGGCACGCGAACTTATTTAGGAGATATCTAAGAATATACGAAAAATATAAGTCGACTCGCAAAATCTTTATGAATTTTTTTCACACCGCTCTACGGGTGGCGCCATATTGAAATGTATATTAAATAAGTTGTTATGATATATATTATTTATTTATAATAAGTTCATGGCGGCACGCGAACTTATTTAGGAGATATCTAAGAATATACGAAAATAGAAGTCGACTCGTAAAATCTTTATGATTTTTTTTCACACCCCTCTACGTGTGGCGCCATATAGAAATGTATATTAAATAAGTTGTTATAATATATATTATTTATTTATAACAAGTTCATGCCGGCACGCGAACTTATTTAGGAGATATCTAAGATTATACAAAAATGCAAGACGTCTCATAAAATCTTTATGATTTTTTTTCACACCCCTCTACGGGTGGCGCCATATTGAAATGTATATTAAATAAGTTGTTATAATATATATTATTTATTTATAACAAGTTCATGGCGGCACGCGAACTTATATAGGAGATATCTAAGAATATACGAAAATATAAGTCGACTCGTAAAATCTTTATGAATTTTTTTCACACCCCTCTACGGGTGGCGCCATATTGAAATGTATATTAAATAAGTTGTTATGATATATATTATTTATTTATAATAAGTTCATGGCGGCACGCGTACTTATATAGGAGATATCTACGAATATACGAAAAATATAAGTCGACTCGTAAAATCTTTATGAATTTTTTTCACACCCCTCTACGGGTGGCGCCATATTGAAATGTATATTAAATTAGATGTTATGATATATACTATTTATTTATAATAATTTTATGGCGGCACGCGGACTTATATAGGAGATATCTAAGATTATACGAAAATATAAGTCGAGTCGCACAATCTTTATGATTTTTTTCGCACCGTCCTACGGGTGGTGCCACATTAAAATATATATTGTTTAATTTGTTATAATATATATTATTTATTTATAGTAATTTAAAGGCGGCACGCGAACTTATATAGGAGATACCTTAGATTAAATAAAAATGAAGGACGGGTCACACTTTCTTTATGAATTTTTTTCACACCCTCCTACAGGTGATGCTATATTAAAATATATATTATATAATTTGTTATAATGCATACTATTTATTTATATTAATTTCAAGACGGCACGCGGCATTATATAGGAGATATCTAAAAAAATATGCACATAGGATAGATAACGTAAACTTTATTATTTTTTTACAAATTCCCTACGGGTGGTTCTATTACAAAATATATAAGAGTATATTTGTTATAATACATACTATTTATTTATAATAATTTCGATGCGGCACTCTCAAGATATTTAGGGAATAAATACATTTGTTGATTATATACTGCCATAACCTATAAAGTTTATGTGGTTAGTATCATCAAAATTAATAAATTACCTGCGTCTGATAATTTTATATGTATTATTTTTATTTATTCTTTCGTTTAATATATACTTTATTGTCATTTATTCCTTAATTTCTATAATAATTACCACTGGTATATCTGTTAGGTCATGGTAATGCAATGTATAATGTTTGTTCACAATAGGTTCTGTTACAGAAGTGGCCGCTAGAATTGGCCGCTAGAATCACTCTGGTATTTTTGTAAGAATAAAATATTTATGGAATTTTTTGTAAGTAATAAAATGAAATGTAAAATACTGTGCCGGCCGAACTAATATAATTTTGGGCTCGTAGGACTTGTAAAATCATATTTTCGTAATTTCCTGCTGCCCTAATTAATTTAAGTAAAAAAGGGTCAAATAAAAATGATGAGCCATAAAATTCTGCATCTGCATCTGATATATAAATATAATGAGTTACCTGTTCACTGAAAGATTTTCGCCATTTTCTTACCTAATTTCTGTTGTTACAAAGCATATAAAATTAATTTTGCTTATTGATACAGATACAGATTTTTTGCTCTATACCTTTTATTTGAAGCTTTTTTCCCAAAATAATTAATGAATTACAGAATTTATTGTACCATAAGTACAAATTATTATTATTTCTAATTAAACCAAAATTTAAGGAAATATTCAAATTATAAAACATTATTCTTTTTACTCCTTCACTGAAAATACAATAATTTTGTGGTTTGTTTTACTGCAAGTGACTCTTTACGTGCTGTAAAACTTTGCAGCATGCGTCGGTATCCTAGCGACGAATTTGATTTATGAACGTTGTATAGAATAGTGTTTCTCAACCTTTTTCTCATCGTGGACTGGTAAAATTTCGAATAATTTTACGTGGACTGGTTATTATATGCTATTATGAATTATGTTTATCTATTTTCTAATAGTAACATTTTACTATAAAAATATGTCAGTATACCTGTTTTTGAAATAGGTACACGTATAATCATTGTTATTATTTATCAAAATATCAAGTAGAAAATTACAAAATGATCTTCAGAAACACTATATTAATCACAAAAAGAAAAAAAATCACAAAATTACGTTAGTCTACAGGAAAATTATTCATAATTTAATGTGATTGTTGTCCAAGTTCAATAACTGATTCAAATCAATATTATACATTCCAAATTTGTCAAGCTAGACGAAAAGGTGAATTTACGGATAGGCGGTTTCTTAATTATTTTTTTTAAGATCGACATTACCGAAAAACTGTTTAAATATTTTCTTAATTACAAAATTTGTTTATATTTCTGATGTTATTCATCTTTAATTTAAAATATCTCGACTTTTACTAAGTACACAGTAGCTTCAGATTACTATTTAACTTTTACGCGTAACTAGAGTCAGTACGTCACATATTTTTCTGCAGACCGGTGAAATTTTATCGCGGACCGGTGGTTGAGAAATGCTGGTATAGAATGTTCGTTGTTGTTATAGATACGCATCACAAATACAAAAATTGATAATAAATGTCACATTATTAAAAAAAAAACTTTATTTCTTTATATTTTTTATCATGCAGGAGTAGAAAAAATACGTGTTATACACACTATTATTTCTACTCTTGCAAGATAAAAAAATCTATTGTGGCCAGCACAATACCTCTCGCCACTTCCTTTTTTTTGATTACATAAGTATAGGGGCGAACAGTCATGTTACATTGTTGGCCTTGACAAGCAGATGTGGGGGCCCGTTTCAGAACGTTACTAGTAATTATATACATAAATGTCAGAATTTTTCATTATTTTTTTCTCTAAATTCACTTAATTAATTTGCCACCAGGAGTGTGGAATTTACTTGTCGAGGAAAATAAAACACATGGAATTGGAAAATCACTAAATTTAGAATGAGAAATTATGATATTTGACATCTATATACATAATTACTAGCTATAATTCTGACATGGGCCCCCATATCTGCTTGTCAAGGCCTACAAAGTCACATGACTGCTCGCGCCCTAATGTATTTAACATTTTTTGTATACCTACACTCTACACCAAAAATTCTACTTATATCTATTCCATATATGTAGATTTTTTAAATTTAAATTCATTCTATGATGAAATTTTGTCCTACTCTTCTAATTTTTCGAGCTGTTTCCAATTCATTGTCGGAAGTAACAGTATTTCTGAAAGGTATGTATAATATACCTACAATATTAAATATTTAACTATTAATACAATAAGAAATAATATTATGTATGTACTTCCCAGAAAAAGTCTTCAGTAATGTCTCCGGATTTCTGACACTGACATTTATCTGTCAGTTACAAACAATTTAAATTTTCAACTATTTTTCATGGCATTCTTTCGGCTGTAAAATTTATTACAACAGATTATTTTATATATTATATTTCTTTTATCTCTAAATCTATAGAATATATAATAAAATATTTAAATGTATCAGATAGAGAATTTAATTTTCTTTAATATTACCAAGAAAAATTTTCAAAACATAATATTTAGAAGATTTTTTTACAACAATCTTCTACTTCCGGTTGTCCAATTGTTACCAAAACCTTTTCAGATCTTCCCATGAATGTCCGATTGGGAAATACGTAGTTAAACAAATTGAAAGTCTTATAGTTTTTAAGTAATCGTCCTTCCAACATCCCACATACACACATACACACACACATCCACACACACAGACATCATCGTAAAAATGTTAAAATCGGATTGTAGGGACCTTAAAACGTGCTTATTCAATAAAATCTGGATATGCGATTTTTAGCATGAATCCAATACCTCTCTTAGCGAGAGGTAAAAATAAGGAAACAAATAATTATTTTAAAAATAATTTGAAATTTATTGTCATAGTGTTTGGAAGTCACGTGGTCCTATTGAGTATACTGAATACATTTTGTTTAATAATGTCAATTTTGTATCATAATATAATCTTTGTGCATCCACCCCGTAATTGGGATTTCGATCCTGTGGGATGGATGGGATGTTAAATAAATAAATAAATTGTTTCTTTGCAATAATTTAATAAGAAAATAATGTTCATTGGATTTTATTAACTACATTTTTTTTAATAATCTCAATATTTATAATAATTAAACAATTGCGGAGTGTACGGGTGAACATAATACAATTAAAAAATCCGGTGGCTTGGAGCCTAGCAAAGATGAACTTAACGATGTTAATGTTCTATAGGAAATTAAATAAATAAATTACTGAGTATACCAATCTGCTTTGTACACAGATATCGGTAATGATGATGACATATTCGTACCGTTTACTAGGCGTCACGGGAACTCCTCACAGGGGTCAGTTTTATGCCATTTAAAATTCAAATAATTGGCGTCGGTCGAGATCGAACCCGGATCCCCAGATTCGCGACCAGGCACTCAGGCACATGGCCACAACACCACATAAAAACATAGGAAAAACAAAAAAAAAATACAATGATCCTTTACAGAACGCTACTATAGTTAAAGTGGATCTTGTTTGGGAAGCATTTGGTGAGATCTCTGATCTAATAGTCTCTTCAAACACAAAACTCGACAAATCCATTTTGTAAATTTGAATTCTGACATTATTAATTAGTTTTTCTTATCATACAAAATTACAAAGTAGTTTTGGGTTCTTTATCATCAATTTTATATGTGTACCTATTGATATTTTTATATAGTTATTCGTTTGGAACATATCAAAACAGTATTTTGTGATTTCCCAAAATTTGTTGGGTTTTGAAACTAGATATTATCGTCCTTTAATATAATTATGTATATTTTTAATTTACACTTAAAGCATCGATTATTCACAACATGAACGTGTTATAAAAATAGACTGTGTACATAAAAAGGTTAATAGGTACTAAGAAACAAATACCTAAATAAGAGAAAAATAATTCTTGATGTTTGAAAATTATGGTCTTCGTCGCGGCCCTCGCATTTTGCGCACCCACTAGTTTGCGCACTTCTGCACTAGATGCATAATTTTATAAGGACATAATTTATTATCACTGTCATAGCCAGATTGTAAAATTCATCTTTTTATAAAACATATAGAAGTAATTTTATAAACGCAGTCAGGTCGTGAAACCTTCTTTGATTTAGCGATGTTTTACCATCTGGCTAGACGTTTTATAAAAAGACAAACAGCCTCCGGTCACACTGTGATATGAATAAGTAGAAGAATATACTCCTTGTTGCAAACGTTTCGGATTTTATTAATCAATCCTCAATGCTGAAGGACAAGGAAGAATAAAAATGTTACAGAATAAAAAACAGCATAGCCCAGCAATAATTATACAATAATAAATAATACTTACCATCAGAAGATTACCACAAAAAAAAAAAATTAAATACATGAAGTTATACATGCAAAATTAGTTGAAAAAAAATTATACATTGTTCTTCCTGC
Organism: Harpalus rufipes; assembly: GCA_951394225.1. Lineage (NCBI taxonomy): Eukaryota > Metazoa > Arthropoda > Insecta > Coleoptera > Carabidae > Harpalus > Harpalus rufipes. Next base: position 38,165,651 of record OX596281.1, read on the forward strand.
CGCAGTGTAAGTACAACTGCTAGGCAAAGATACAGACAGCTAACAAATAAAAATTATACAATGTTACCAGTACAAATTGGATATAACACAAAATATCTGTTAGTGTGTATATTTGCGCAAACTTTAAACTGTATACTAATGAAGTCGTTTGTTGTGATCTAAAGGTTTTCAGCATCCGTTCTACAATTTATACTATTACTATTATTGTGAATATAAATCATTTCTAAGAAGTTACGTTTTTTATAATTACTTTCTGAAGCTAATATTTTAACATTTTCAAAATCAAAATGGTGGTGGGAATTTATACTATGTTTAGATAAAGCGATTTTTTCTGAATCTAAATTTCTACAGTTATTTTTATGATTATTTATACGATTCTTAAGTTTGTCCAATATATACACCATCACAATCTTTACAGTCAATCTACATCGATGTGATATGAATATTTGAACATTTACCTTGTAACTTAACCCACCATATAAAACTCATGATTGGAAACTCAAGCCGAGTTTTGTGCGTTCGGTTAAGTTGTTATATTTAGAGAAATATACAAGCTAAGTGGTATATATATATATATATATATATATATATATATATATATATATATATATATATATATATACAGGGTGGAAACGAACTTAATGTCATAAATTTAAGGGTGAGTAGTATGACTTGTGTAAATTACGAAAGTGAAAGAATTTTTTTAAAATTCGAAAAACGAAAATTCGACTTTTCTTAAGGAAACATTTTTTTACTGCTGTTTTAATTAATATTTCATTAAAAATATGGTTATCAAAATACATTCAAAATTAGTTGTATAAGATATTATTCTTAATAATTAAATTAAACAGCATTTTTGACGAAAATAATTGTGTAATAGATAAAATAATGCAAATGCGTTGCCAGTGGTCCAGTGGTACCAAAAATGTTAGTTTAATGAAAACTACCCTTAAATATGCGAATTTTTAAAAAAATCTATCTGATTCGTAATATGCACATATCATGATACTCACCCTTAAATTTATGACATTAAGTTCGTTTACACCCTGTATATACAGGGTGTTATATTTTAGTGGACCCAGCAAATATCTCGCTTATTTATTAAGTTAGTAATTTCTTTCATATAACATGATTTATACAGCAACATGTAAGCTACTTGATGACGGATGTACATTCATGATACTACTTCCGGTTTATTAGTAATTAATATCAACTTTGAAATTTAAAATGGAACATACTATATTATGTTACAAATTTGAAAAGTATATCAAATTTGCATTACAATCATGTAAAATAATCCATGTTACATTATTAAAAAGTAAAATGGCGGGCACTTTTTTATACACCTATTGTGGCTTGAAATAAAACAATGAACTAAAACAATTGTAACTATTATTATTAGACGAAATAATATTTTTACCGTGTTACAATTGTTTTAGTTCATTGTTTTATTGCAAGCCACATTCATGTCTCCCTATTCTCTTTTCGACTAGGTGTATAAAAAAGTGCCCGCCATTTTACTTTTTAATAATGTAACATGTGGATTATTTTACATGATTGTAAAGCAAATTTGATGTACTTTTCATATTTGTAACAAAATATAGTATGTTCCATTTGAAATTTCAAAGTTGATATTAATTACTAATAAATCGGAAGTGGTATCATGAATTTACATCCGTCATCAAGTAGCTTACATATATATGTATTGAATTTCATAACTTTTTTTTCTGTAAGAAACATACGCAATCAAATTAAATTTCAAGAAAATTATTGTTGACACGTGTATATTATATAAATCAATTAACTTTTACAATGAATAACAATCTCGAACTTTGATTGATTTTAAAATTGCGTGAACAAGTAACCTAATAACAGTTCGGACGACAACGACGTCATCAATATTTTCCGATCATTTCTTTGGGCGTCGATCGTCGTTATTTTCGTACGCCTACCTTAATGATACTCCGTCTTCGGTAACCTAACAAAGCGGAACTCGTCACAGGAAGCTATTGTTTCAGGACAAAAGAATTTGAAATAACTGCTCTACTTGCGTCATAATTTGCAGTGTGCGTTCGAAACGAACTTTTGTTTTATTATGTTAGTAAAATTGGAAATTTATGGATGCGAAGGAGGACATTGCGAATTAATGTCCACGGATTCGTTATGTTTAATCAGAATTTGACAATAAGCCAATAATTATTAGGTTTGTTCCTCTATGCTGCGTTTCATTACAAAACGGCAATTTTTACCGCTGCTTTCTTCTAGTAACTAGTAAACGACTCGGAAATAATTCAAGTTACGTACTAAAAGCTATTTGTTTGTTTGATTAGTTTGCGGTAAATTATTTAGTTATTTTCGAAGTTATTTCGGGCTCTACTATAATTATAATCGATACTTAATATAAATAAAGAAGTGAACTAAAGGTGCGGGGGATCGGTTTAAAAAAAAATAAAAACCAAATGAGGTAATATTAGGTAGTATTAAAGGTTTCGGCCGTTGGCACTTGGTGAAACATTATGGACAAAGAATGAAAATCAAACACTTGATGTAGTTTCACAGAAATTTGATTAGCAAAAAATGTTTTATCGATTTCGGCTTGTTAGGCCATCTTCAGAAACAAACGTTGACTGAATAATGTACAAATTTTTCACAGTTTAAATACAAATTGTACAAAGATTAACAGTAAAATTCATTAACCAAATTCTTAAGAGTAGCTGAATGAAACAAATCTACCTGGTCATTGAGTACGTTTAAGCCGCTTTGAATAGCTTTCTGAATCTCGAATGCTTCTAAGAAGTTCATTCGCTGACCTTTATCGGTAAAGTGCAAAATTTCCAAGTTCTCAATATTGCAGGTGTGATTTGCTTCATTCAGATGTATGGCCATATTAGAGTCAGTTTTCTTATATTTGAAGGATCTCATGTGTTCATTAAATCTAATCTTAAATGATCTACCTGTCTGCCCAATATAAATAGCGTTACAATTATTACAATTTAATTTATAAATACCACAATTATCTAACTTATCTTTCGTGGTTAATTTGTTATTGACTAAAATTTGCTTAATAGTGTAGTTGTTATAGTAGGCTGCATTAATGTTGGATTTCTTTAATTGATAACCTATGCTATTGCTGATGTTGTTAATATAACTCAGTTTACGATATTGTTTACACTCTAAAGTTTTTGAATGATCTCTGTAAATTTTATTTAAAATGTTTTTTTTGTTCCTATTAGAAATTAACTTATCAATGACGTTAGGGTTGTACCCATTATTAAAGGCTATTTGTTTGATAATATTAAGTTCTAGATTATAATTCTCTTTAGTTAAAGGTATATTTAACAGTCTGTGTACATAACAATTAAGGGCAGACATTTTAATATTATTGGGATGATTTGAATGGGCTGGTATGATAGTGTCCGTATATGTAGGTTTTCTGTAAATTTTATATTCAAAAGAAGTTTTTAAACGTTTGATAGTGATATCAAGAAAATTGATTTGGTAATCAACTTCTTTTTCTATGGTGAATTTAATGGCTTTATTTTGATTATTGAGAAGGGATAATAATTATTGTAATTGTCTATCGGATCCTGAAAATAAACAGATGATGTCATCTACGTATCGGTGCCAAAATTTGATTTCGCTAATTAGTTTAGATTTGGAATTAAAAAATAATTTTTCAAAATTGTCCATGAAAATTTCAGCTAATAACGGGCTTAATGGGGATCCCATAGGGATGCCATCTTTTTGTTGAAAAAAGCGGTTATTGAATTCGAAATAGTTTTGTTCAAGGCAAATGTTCAGAAGGGATAAAATTTCAATTCTTAACTCGGAATTCACATTGTTTTCATCTAAAAGGTTTTTTATGATAATTTTAAGGTCATTGACAGGAACAGATGTAAATAAACTGGTGACATCAAACGATACTAATTTAGCGTTATCGGGTAAACTGACATCTTTGATTTTATTTATTAATTATTTATTATTTTTTGCTAATAAAATTTCTGTGAAACTACATCAAGTGTTTGATTTTCATTCTTTGCAAATGAGGTAAAGTGCAGGGTGTATTTCTAGAAACGTTGGAAACTCGTGCAAAATAGCAGAAAACCGGAACGTGGGACCGTTGTTAAACAGCTTAATTTAGCTTGTGCAGTTTAATTTTTTTAAAGATGCTTGATCAAGGTCATCTTCGAATTCTGTCAAATTGTGTAGTGTCGTTTAGTTAGTTTTTATGTTGTTAAAATACTACTACTGTTATTTTGTTATTATAAATATATATTTGCAAAAGATTCTATATTTCTGGTAATGTTATTTCATAAACAAACTATGTAAATTGCACTTGACACTGACTTTCTTCTTCTCTAGGTTAGGGTTCTTTATTCTTGATTTTCTTCATTCACTTATTACTATTTTTCTTGTCATCCTCATTCAGTTCCGTTTCTTTCATGTCTTCCGCAATACAGTCCTTCCATTTTCTCTTTGGTCTTCCTCTGTTTGTTCTATTTTCTATTACTAAGCTGTTCATTCTTCTTCCAATATATTATTCACCTCTCCTTATGACATATCTAAACCAATATAATCGTCTCTCCTGTATCTTTCAAGAAATTTCTATCACTTGAGCGACTCCAGCCATTTCTCTTATTCTCTCGTTCCTTACCCTATCTTTCGGTGTCTTCCCCAACATCCATCTCAACATCCTCATCTCTCTGACACATTCATTTTCTTTTCATTGCTACTGTAGTACCTGTTTCCATGGTTATAGCATAGCTGGCTGATTTTCGATATTTAGTTTCTTTAACTCTATATCCATATGTAGTATAAAATGCAATCAATTAGTATAGATAATAGAACAGTCTTTAATATTTATAATAACATTAAATGTCAAAAAACGATATTCACCATCGTGTCAAAAGAAACTGTTAAAATCTTCAAATGAGGGTACTTCCGGTTGACCAATTGTAACCAAAATCTAATCAGTTCTTCATATGGATGTATAGAAAAGGAATACGAAAGAATTATAATTTTTAGAATTGTGTTATTGGAGTTATCGTCTATGAAAAAATCGTCACACATCTGCAGACATCATCGTAAAAATGGTAAAATTGTATCCTATGGACCCTAAAACGTGCTTATTAAGTAAAAACTCATCGAATTTTTCATCAAAGACAATACCTTCCTTACGTAAAGGTGACGGAAGGTAATAAGTCAATTGTAAGTTTATTAGTAAATGAGAAACCAAATACAGTAAAATCAAAATCTCAACAGACACCTACATTAAGCGGACATTCTATTAACTGGACAATTTTACGGGAACCGGCATTTTTATATTGATTTTCCTAATAAACATATATTTCTATTAAGCGGGTACGCTATTGAAAGGGCACGGGCATTGATTTTGGATCCCATTTTTAAGAAATGTTCTCTCATATCTGGATGTTATTTAAAATCATTAGCATTATATCGGGAATTCCACTGTTAGGATATATTTCGGGTTGAGTCAGAAACAGTAGTACTTATTTATTCTTATTACAGCACTTGAATATGCACGACTACGTATTGGGTTATGCATTTAAGTTAAATTCACATTTTAAAAATGACAACATGTACTCGTAAACTTATGTTAACGTTGCGAGATAAGCTACAAGAGTTATTATAGTTTTCGATAAAGAAAAACTTAGTGTACGTAAGTTAGCAGCCCGGCTTAATATCGGGAAATCTCAAGAAGGTGAAATTATAAAAAAGAGGACAGTACTATTGAAAAATTTTGTTTTACAAGTTAATCCACAACAGAAGAGGAGCTTTTTTAAAACGGAGGGCCTCAAAATAGTCAAATTTACATATGAATAGTTTATTAAGGCGTGAAATAAAAACATTCTTTTGTCCGGACCTATAATTGGAGCGAAAGCTAAGAAAATTTCGGAATATTTAGGTTATGAAAATATCACTTCTTCTTGATGAATAATTTTTTGTTTAACTAAATTTCATTTTCTTTTTAAACGGATGCCTCTTTTAACCGGTCAAATATTTGGCTGTCCGCACTGTACGTTGAAAAATAAGATATTGACAGTAAGTGTTAGTGCAACTGAAAAAATAGCGCTGTACGAATCAAGTTAATATATACTAAATAATAAATGAACTTAACAACGACAGTTTTAAAATACCCTGTCATAACTTATTAGAAATAATATGAATATTTGAAAGACATGCGGATTATGTAAAATCATCTTTATTGTGTGCCCTTCTTGTCAATGCAAATATGTCAACTAGTCAATTTGTTCATGATACATATGACCTTGATCAGACATTTTAAGGGCCGGTACTATAAACGTCCACTTAAATTTAGTTCCAAAGTAAAATTAATAAAATTTAAATCAATTTCCATGTTAACACTGAAAATCATTTTTGTTCGATTCGTTTGTGATAAATTTTAAATTATTTAGTTATTTACGAAGATACTTCGGGCTCTATTATAATTATAATAGATAGGTATACAGTAAAAATAAAACGTGACTAGAGACGCGGGATCATTAAAAAAATACTGAGCAGGTATGGTTTAGATACGTTCGGAACTTGTGAAAAATGAGAGAAAACCCGAACGCGGGACTGTTGTGAATAGTTTACTAATAGTTTAGTAAATAGTTGTCGCAATGTAGCGGAATGAAGAAACCTATTATTTAATACGAGATGTAATCGTATAATAGTCGTGGAAAAGTTGTGGCGTACAAGTACGACTATTTTAAAGTCAAGAACAATGCAATTTATCATCAAATGTAAACAGAAGTAAACTTATGGCACTTTCCAGAAAGTAAATTGGCATAAATCCTAAAAAAATATGCTACTGGAAAGTCATTTTGAATCTGGTTTATAACACATAAATATTTGTATATTTTTTCATACAGAATACGAATTTACCTTCATAGTTATTTTTGACACAAGTGAGTTATGGCAGTTTCTCAACAAGCGGAAAATTTAATCGAGTGTGCTAATTTCCGCAAGTTGCCTACTTAGCTAAGTTATTTATGCTACAAGTGAGTAAAGACATAATTTTATAGACAAGCGGAAAGTTTACGGTTTAACACTCGCATGCTAATAACTGCGAAAGTATAAATGTCTTTATTCATAAGTGGCATCTGGCATATAAAATGTTTTTAGTATCTACCGTTATGGTCTTTTTACTTCCTTGTACGTAAGTAAAGGAAGTATTGTAATCGCGAAAAAATTCGGTTTCCAGATTTCAGCGGAAATATCCATTTTGATCATCCCTGAATCCATTTTGACTAATTTCGTCGTGACGTCTGTACGTACGTACGTACGTACGTACGTATCTCGCATAACTCAAAAACGGTAAGCCGTAGAAAGTTGAAATTTTGTATTTAGGACTCCTATAACATCTAGTTGTGCACCTCCCTTTCTGGTTATTACACAATTTCTAGAAGTGGCACTTTACATGAAGCCTATAATAGATTTTAATGAAAAACTCTTTTAAAATATAATCCAAAACTTTTCAAATTTGGTATACAAGACTTTAATGTCAATCGAAATAACATAATACATTTTGGTTAAAATAGGCTAACCGAAAGTGGTACATTACTTGAAGTTGTTAACAGTTTTTCTTGAATAAAATGATTTTATTTTGATTTTAGAAATAAATGCTTCAAATAAAAGTTTTAGAGAATTAATTTCTACGTCTAGCACATCAAGTATTATTAAATTAGCCCTTTGTATAAGCGAGATATGTAAATTTAAAAATTATATACTTTTTTGTTTTTGTAATAAAGCTTGCTATGGATTAAGACAAAAACATAAAAAAAATGTTCATGTCAAATTATGTTAAATACGTGCAATTTTATGATTCGTACAATAACAAATATTATATTTTTATTGTGAAATTAGTCATATTCATTGTTGTAATCAAATATTTCTTTGTTGTAATCAAAACTCCCTTTATGGTCGCTATATATCTTACTGTTTTGAATTTAAAATTAATATTTTGTAATTTATTTATTAAAAAAATATGTATAGTTTAATAATCGTACAAGGAAGTCGTGTGGTGTCCACATCAGATTTTTTGATTAAATTTAAATATGACATTTCTGAATGACTTTTGATATTTATATTTCATTTCTATCTATCTCAAGTTTTATTGGTTGCTATATGGATATTTATTTACTTTTATTCACTAATAATTAAAGAAATTTTAATTCATTCTCATCATTAAAGTGTTTCTTAGCTTTAGTAATGTGGTTTTCACAAATGAAGTGTCACTTTTACAAGTAGGTGTTGGAAAAAAAATGTTTTGTCTTTACTCAATTGTAGTAATCTCGATTGGCATATAATTTTATCTAAAACCTTCCTCTAACTAGTGGTGTCAAAGATAATAATGTAAAATACTCAGGTATTTATTTTTCAAGGTAAATACCCGAGTATTTACCCATAACTGGGTATATATTTAGTGACTAAAAATAGTAAAAATATGGGTATTTAATATCATTGAAAAATATTTGAAGTGACAGAAGTACATTATTAACTATTTTCTTTGTTAAATAAAATAAATCAAAAAGAACCACCACAAAAAAAAAACAATTTTGTATTATGTGTCAAAACATGTTTCGTAGAAATTCATCCACTCTTATTTTTTATTATTTTCTTTTATTATATAATAGTCGGATGCACCATCGTAAATTTTTGATGTCCCTTAAAATGACAATATTGTATCGAAATTAAATGTCAAATGAAATATTGCAAATTTCGATATACATTTTTTACCTCCCGCTACCCTTGGTAAGGGAAGTATAGGGATCGTGCTAAAAATCGCATATCGAGATTTTGGTAAATGACTATGTTATAAGGTCCTTAAAATCCATTTTTAACATTTTCACGATGATGTCTCTGTGTGTGTGTATGTGTGTGTGTGTGTGTGTGTGTGTGTGTGTGTGTGTGTGTGTGTGTGTCTGTGTGCGTGTGCGTGTGTGTGTGGATCCTCTTTACGTTTAAATGTTATTTTATCGAGATTTATGTTATATAAAAATTCAAGATCATTAAATTTTCTACATATTAGCATTAATACTTTTTCTATATATGTTATGGATAAATTTATAAAACTATCTATAATTTTAATCCCGGAGGCCCGGAGCCTACGTTTTCAACACAACTCATACAAATGGTTACACAATTCAGATCTCAAATGTTTGTAACTGACAGATACATGTCACTGTCAACGAACTAATCATTTCCAAAAATAATGTTAATGTTTTTAAGATATAAAAATTTATTTAGGCCTTTAGGTTCACATATTTAATTGAAAATGAAGTCAGTATAATTGGACGTTTCGGGTGTAAAACCCACCCATCATCAGTAAACACAAATTCGTAAAAAAAATAATTGTGAAATAAATATTTTGAAATTACAAAAGTCGTCTTTTATGATACAACAAGGTTATAGAAAAACAGCACCATTTTGCGGCGACTAAATGGAACAATAATTATATGGAAAGGAACTTAATAAAGTTTCCAGCATAAGTAAATATGTAAAAATATAGGTAAGGTAATAAAAACATATATATCATCTCGGCATATTACCCATTGATGGGTGAGTCACTCTGCTTTGTACGTAGATAATAATAATGATATATTTGTTCCGTACAGGCGTTTACCAGGCGTCACTTCATCTTGGGAACGGGTCGGTTCCCACCGACGCCAAATATCTTAGAATTTGAAATGGCACAAAATTGATCCCTGTGGTGCACTCTCCACACCAGTAATGAATATTGGTAAGTACATAAACAAATAAAATAAATTTATCATCACGGCATATTACCCATTGCTGGGTCTGCCAATTTGCTTTGTATACAGATTTCTTCGGTAAAGATGATGACATATTTGTACCGTGCGGGCGTTTATAAGGTTTCACTTCACGAGCACTTATTGCTGGCGTGGAGAGTGCACCACAGGGGTCAGTTTTGTACCATTTAAAATTCGAAATATTTGGCGTCGGTCGGGATCGAACCCGGTATTTAAATTTAATTTAATTTTAAGTATTTACATGAATAAAAATTAAATTAAACGGGAGGTATTGTGTTGGCCACATCAGATATTTTTGTTTAAGGGTCGCTCGTAGGGTGCGAGAGAATGATAGCAATAGGTGCCGTCGTGACGTCATATTCACATTAAAACTCAAATGCACTGAAAACAATTAATGACCTGTTGCATCAACAAGGCTTAAATTTTAAGCGACCCTTAAACACACAAAGATATACGGTTATTCGTAGTTGGATATTGTAACTATTATAGTAGGGTAAAGTGCAAGTAGTCTGTTTAATGATGTTTGCAATAACAGTAATAATTTTTACTGAAATTTTAATGAAATTGACGAAGATATTTATTCATTAGTCTAAGTAATTTGTTTTTACTAATAAGTTATATTAACTATTAGCCGGCTAAGCAAATAACCGGGTATAGGTAGATGAATACCCGGTTTTCGCGGATAGCTGGTTAGTCAGATAATTTTTATTGTACAGTCGTTCATAGGCCCGGATTACCGATAAGGCCAATCTAGGCCATGGCGACGCAGATCGAGTAGTTGAGAAAATGGGAAAACGGAGAGAGAAAAGTGCCTGAAGTTACCATACGATGTAAACAGTCACATTTGCTTTAATTATTGAAAATAGTAAAGTGATTGGTAAAACCTGTTGAGCTATGACAGTTGTCGATGATTTTAAATAATTCTAATATTATTTACAGGCTGCCTATTTTTTTTTTGAACAACAGAAAATACAATGTTAAATTTTCCTAGGGCTGTAATTTCTGCCCTATTAATTTTAGAACACAAGTATAAATACCCGTTTCGTTCGCGTTGTAATTTTTAACTATTTACAGGATGCCACCAGGCTGCCATGATAAATAGAACAAAAATGTTAAACAGTTGTATTGTTTGAGTTTAATAGATGACATATTTAATATTATTGATTTCAATAAATTAATTAATTATAAGAAGATGGTAAATGTATCTGTTATGACTGATAATAGTATATTAAAAAACAAATTTCTCAAGGCAATTTGTTAACTCACGAGTCCAATTTTGGAAAACGAGCCGCTTCGCGGTTAGTTTTACAAACGACGAGTACGATTACAAGCCTTATGAAATATGATTTTTATACTATTATATCTATTGGGGTACCTAATTTTATAATTCTGTTAGATTGTTAAAAAATGTGACTTGTCAAAAATATCACTTGGTGTGTTTTATCAGCGCTTCCCGCCAATAATTTTCACAGATGAAAATTCATTGGTGATTGACAGCAATTTAGTGTTATATGTCATTTTAAGAGCGGTCAAATTTTGAACTAGTTTTAAACAAAAAAATGAAAATCGAAATTTTGACAGCAATATTATTATAATTAATTTGACATTTTATTTCGATACAATGTGGCAATATTGTCAATTTAATTCAAATTTAATATTTAAGGTACATTGGTGTAATCGGCCATTAACTACATGTTTTCAGTGCGTTTATAGATTCACAAAGAGAACCGAAATAGAAAAACAATTTAATAAAATCAAGCATTATTAAAACTATGTCAGGTGTCAACATTATACATACCTATTTCTTATGGTCCATTAAAATAGTTGACACACGGTATATATTGAGAGGGGGTGCAGTCGTGAACTTTGGCCTAGGGCGTAAATAAATGCTAATTCGGGCCTGCGGTCGTTCAAGTTTTTGTAGGTTGCTGAGGATTTGAATTTACTTTAATCAATAGCAATTAAAGAAATTGTAATCAACTTAATCATTGAAATGTTTTTAGTGGATAAAATGCTAGTTTAACATTTGTTACATAAGCTTTTGGATTATTTTTGAATGGAATGGACGATACTGTGGCTTAAACCACAGTGTATTGAATCTCCTTATTAAATAATATGACAATTAACATAGCTTAAACCTTAAAATTCATATTTAATATAGAGCTAGTGACCCGTTTTCTTTCATATTACGATGTTTAATATTGACTTACTTCATGAGCCGTTGGCAAGTTTCAAAGTTTATATCGCGTACCTCTTGAAACATCCTACGCCTTAATTTTATCATTTTGGGACTCCTACACATTAAAGCTTCAATAGGTCTCGTCTGAGTAAATTGAGAGGATTATTTTCGTGGGGCACAGACGGTATGTTTTTGTCTTCCCTTTGAATTTTATATTGAATTTTATTTGGACTTAACTTACAAGAAAGATTTAGTGATGTAGGCGTGTGGCAATAGGATCAATATTTAATTATTATTTTTATATAATTTAATTTTTTTACCTCCCGCTACCATTGGTAAGAGAGGTAAAGGGATCGTGCTAAAAATCGCATATCGAGATTTTGGAAAATGACCACGTTTAAGGTCCCTAGAATCCATTTTTAACATTTTCTCGATGGTGCCTGTGTGTATGTGTGTATGTATGTATGTGTGTGCGAGTGTGTGGATTCTCTTTACGCTCTACCTCAATTACTATCGTTCAGAAAAAATTGAAATCTTGTATTTCTACCTTATCCTAATATGGAACAAAGCCATTAATTAGCTTTGGTGTCAATCGGATAACCGGAAATAGCAATTTACTTGAAGCTCAAAATAGTTTTTCTTCAAAAAATACCGTTAAATGTTATTTTTTCGCAATTTTTTATTATAAAACTTAAAGATTATTTTATATTACAGGTTTGCATTAATACTTTTTCTATATATTTTATGGATAAATTTATAAAATAATATAAAAATTATATCTCGGAGCTTATGCACACAACTCCATGGTTACACAGTTCAGCTCAAATGTATGTAACTGACAGATAAATGTCATTGTCAAAAAAATAATCATTTCAAATTAATAACAGTGAATTTGAAAATAGAACAATAGTTACATGAAAAGGAACTTAATATACATAATTTCAAATTAATAATAATAACGTTTTAAAACGAAAATTGTAAATAGAACAAGAGTTATATGGAAAGAAACTTAAGATACATAATTTTTAGTATTAGTAAATTTGCAGGTATGTATTTAAATAAGAAAATAAATAAATATATTATCACGGCATATTACCCATTGCTGGGTGTGCTAATCTGTTTTGTACACAGATTTCGGTAATGATGATGACATATTTGTATCGTGCAGGCGCTTACCATGCGTTACCTCACGGGTACTCATTTTTGGCGTGGAGAGTGCATCACAGGGGTCACTTTTGTGCCATTTAAAATTTGAAATATTTGATAGTAGGAATTGAATCAGGTTCCCCAGATTCGCGACCAGACACTCATGCACGCGGCCATGACACCCCATAGGTATATGTATTTAAATTAATAAAATTTAAATGGCGGGAGGTTTTGTGTTGGTCACATCACATTTTTTTATTAGGACGTTTTGATGCTGGTCCAGCATCATCTTCAGCTTCCTATATTATATTAATTATAAATTTAAAACATTGAAAAAAACATTAAATTTTAACAATGTAAAACATTTTTTTCATCTAAGATATATGCGTCAAGGACAAGGTTGCTACTATTGTTAAAATTTAATGTTTTTTTCAATGTTTTAAAATTATGATTAATATACTGAAGCTGAAGATGATGCTGGACCAGCATCGAAACGTCCTGATATATTTTTTTTAAATTATATAAAAAAAATAACTATGTATTTATCCTATTGCCACACACCTTCATCACGAATTTTTGTTGGATCACTACTACACAACATATAAGAAAGATTTAGCGTCGAAGTAAAATGTAGGTCTTAATATTCCAGGTTTTTATTTTATTATATAATAACGTACAATGGACGTTTCGGGCAAAAAATTTAGCCCATCAGCAAAAAAAAAAAATTGTAGAATATTAATATATAAAATCAAAATGGAACAATATATCTTGGTTTTACATTATACAATATTATTTAAAATTTCAGGATTAATTGATAATCGCAGTCAGAACGTTGAGCAAAACAATAGCGATCTGGCTACGATTATCAAAACTAAACTTTGTTATATAGAAGAAAATGGAGCACTAGCTCTATATTAGACATGAATATTAAAGCTTAAGCTATGTTACTTTTTTAGTAAGCAGATTCAATGTACTTTCCTGAAATCATAGTATTGCCTATTCAAAATTTTCCGAAAACTTATGTGACATGTTATGAGTAAGTACTTACACATTGGAAAAAAAATATACGATATAAAGTTTCTAAAATATTTTTCAATTTGTTTCCTTGATAATTTTTACTTGCGTTTTGATTATATGGATTGGATTGTCAAAATTATTTATTTAATAAAGATCAATTTGGTTAAATAAATAAAAAAAAATCGAGTAGAATATTTTCTACCAAAGTAAATAAAATCGTGCTGACCATATTAGCTTTTACATTTTAAAATAATAAATATACATACATACATTTAATTTATGTTCGTACAAAATGACATAAAATATTAATATTGATGATCAGATTTTCATTTTATGTGCTATAAAACAGAAATATAAAAGAAAATAGTCCCACTCGTAATTAATGTGAAGGGTAAATATACGAACATCCAAACGGGGAAACTTTTTGTAGATCAAAAATGTGAGCTGCCGCCATATGATGGTTTGCCCTTATTAACAATTTTCATATGTTTCATATGTTATAAAAAGAAAAATATGATCTACTTTTATATTTATAGGGAGACGTGCAGAAATTTATTATGGTAAAGGTTAAGGTTCGAACATATTCATAAATTTTACATTATTTAACAGGATTTCATAATTTCAAATCTCTCTTGTAACTTATTATTCTTAATGCATTCAAAGTCACAATTATAAAGGTACCTACATTACATACAGGGTGTATCACGGAAAGTGAAACATAGGCGTTTAACATGGGATATCATTTTTTTCGGGCGCATTGGTCCTCTAATTATTTTAGACAAAAAATTTCAAAATTTCTACATCCGAATCAATAAAAAAAATTCATTTTGGCTACTTCATAATTGCAGAAATAAAATTTGAAAATTCAGATAAAGAATTTAATTTTATTTAATATTACCAAAAAAAAATTTAAAAAAATAATATTTAGAAGATTTTTATTCAAGAATCTTCTACTTGTCCAATTGTTACCAAAACCTTTTCAGATCTTCCCATGAATGTCCGATTGGGAAATACGTACTTAAACAAATTTAAAGTCCTTCCAACATCCCACACACACACACACACACACACACACACACACACACACACACGCACGCACGCACGCACGCACGCACGCACGCACGCACGCACGCACGCACGCACGCACGCACGCACACGCACACACACACACACACACACACACACACAAACACACAAACACACACACACACACACACACACACACACACACACACACACACACATACACACATACACACATACACACATACACACATACACACATACACACATACACACATACACACATCATCGTAAAAATGTTATAATCGGATTGTAGGGACCTTAAAACGTGCTTATTCAATAAAATCTGGATATGCGATTTTTAGCATGAATGCTATACCTCTCTTAGCGAGAGGTAAAAAGAAGTGTTATAGTTTGGGGTTGTGTATCTGCAAGGGGGATGAGAAAGCCACATTTTGTACATGGCATTGTTAACGTTTATAAATATACAGATATATTTAATGATGTTTTTTTTTAAATCGAGTCCTCCAGTCTATCGAAGGGAGCTACACGTTTTTCAGCAGGACTGTGCCCTGTGTCATTTAGTAAAAATCGTTAAAATCTGGCTTGAAAATCATAATATTCCTACTCTAACGTGGATTTCAAGTAGTCCGGATTGTCGCCAATTGAGTCCCTTTGGCATAAAATGAAAAAGGAACTGCGTAAAACTCCGGCACGCACAGTAAACGAATTAAAAGTACTCGTAATATTGTAACAAGTATGGGATAATATTGAACCTGATGAGTGTGCAAAGTTAGTTGATACAATCCCAAGCAGCACGGGAAGTAACTTTAACTAACATTTCGGTAATTGCTACTTAAATTCAGTAAATGTTACCGAATTAATACTATTATTTTTACTTTGATGTTAAAATTACTTCATTCACGTTCTTTCGGTTAAAATTTCGTTATATTCACTCTTCTTATTTACTCCATAGTTATAACACTTACAAGTAACTTCTAAAGTAAATTTAACGTGATAAAATCATTTGAAAATGTCTTTAAAGAAATATTAACTTTATAGTCAAATATTGAACGTAATTCTTACTTTGATTAATTACTTCATTACAACTTGTAAGAGATATTTTCCTCAAAGTAAATTTCGAAGTTTTCGTCACGTATTTAATACTTATTACACAACTTTAATTTTTTTAACTCATTAGTAGCAACACAAGTTGCGTTTAAGTATCTGTTACCAAAAATATCAACTTAAAAGTAGTTATTACTGGACATAACAAAGGAAAATTACTAAAGGGTAATATTTACTTTTAAAATTTACTATAATGTAAATTTCTCCTTTAACACATATTTTAATTTAGTTGACAAGAAAATCAAAATGGCTTTGAGACGTCAAAAGCTTTATCGTCATTCTTCAACATTTTATAGAAAAGTTAAGTCCCAATTAAATAAAAGTGAAACTGTTGCTCAATATTTTGGTAACAGTAAAGTTTTAACAGGAGGAAAGATAAATAACGAAGTTAAAAATAAAGAAACTATTGAATTAACATATGTGGAAGACGATTCTAACATTAACAAATATTTGAATAAAACAGATAATGTATACGTATGTAACGAAAATTGTTGTGCATCTCCTTGTAATGAAAATTGTGAAGATTTCGATCACGAAGAAAGTGATCTAATAACTCAAATTACGTTGTCTGAGGAAATATCACGTTGGTCTTTATTACACAGAGTAAGCCATAGTGCCATAGATGACCTATTACGTTTGCTAAATACTCATGGTATAAAATTACCCCGTGATAGTCGTGTTTTACTAAAGACTCCAAGAAGTTTAGAGATTGTTTCCATGGGAAATGGGCAGTTTTGGTACAATGGTATTAAAAATTGCATACTTTTAACTTTTTCTAAAATTTGTACACCGTTATCGTTATCATTAATTTTTAATGTTGATGGATTACCACCATTTAGAAGTTCATGTGTAGAATTTTGGCCTATTCTACTTAAAATTAAGGAAATGCCACACTTACAGCCAATGGTAGTTGCAATTTATTGTGGTGAAACTAAACCACCATTACAAGATTTTTTTTCGAGATTTGTGGAAGAATTGAATGATATATTAAAAAATGGAATTATATCTAATGGACATATAATAGAAGTACAAGTAGATTATTTTGTTTGTGATACTCCCGCAAGAAGTTTCATAAAAGGTAAGTGAATATTGTTTTATATAATTATTTAATTTAAAAATATGATTTAATTTTTAGGTACTGTGGGATTTAATGCAGCCCATGGCTGTTTGAAATGTACAACTATAGGTGAATATGATAAAAAAGGCAGACACATGAGTTACCCCAACATTAATTGTCAATTGAGAACTGATCATAGTTTTCGTCAGAAATTTGATATGGATCATCACAAAGAAGATTCACCTTTATTAAAACTTCCTATTGACATGGTAGAAGATATTGTAATAGCAGATTCGTTACACCTGTTCGACTTAGGTAATAAGTAATATTTGCATATAGTTTTAATTGAAGTTTAGTACATGATTATGCCTTAGGTGTTATGAGAAAATGTCTATATGGATGGATTAACGGAAGTTATAATTTTCGTACAAAATTATCAGGTCATCAAATTAACCAAATGTCAGAAATATTAGAAGACTGTCAAAAACAAAAACCTGTTGAAATTCATCGTAAAATAAGGAATCTGAAGAGTTTAAAGTTTTGGAAAGGATTAGAATATCGCACATTTCTATTATATTTAGGTCCTGTAGTTTTAAAACCTTTCTTATCTACTGACGCCTATTATAATTATCTTACTTTGTTTTGTGCAGTTACAATATTGTCATGCAAATCGTATTTGTTACATATACACGTGGCTGAACAATTACTTAAAGATTATATAGAACAATTCAAAAATATTTATGGAATTGATTCAATAAGTAGCAATATTCATAATTTATGTCATGTAACGCAGGACGTAAAAAAATTTGGAGTTCTATCAGAAATAAATGCTTATCCATTTGAAAACTATCTTGGTCATTTAAAATCGCTTCTTCGTACGGGAAACAGGCCGCTTCCTCAAATTGCAAAACGTGTAGTAGAAATGTCGAAATTTAATTCACACTACAAGCTTAAACCAATCAATTCATATGTGAAAAATGAAGATAAATTTGAAGTACATCCTTTATCCTACTGCAACAAAGTCTTTAACACTGTGTGTTTTTCAAACGATTACATTTTAACTTCTGATAATAAAAATAAATGGTTTATGACAAAAAGTAATGATATAGTAGCAATGATAAATGCAACATATTATCAAGAAAATATTAACATTTATGGAACTCCTATTAAAACCAAACATGATTTTTTCGATTTGCCCATAAAATCATCTTACTTAAATATTTATAAATCTGATGGAAAAGTTAATACTGCAAAACTATATCCACTAAATGAAATAAAATGTAAATTGTTTGCACTTAAGTTTAATTCTGAATTAGTTTTTTTACCATTACTGCACACAATGTAAGTTTGAAAGTTAAAACTTATTTTCTTACTTAGTTATAGTTATTTATGTTATAATTTTAATGAAATGCTAATGTAATTATTTGTATTAATAAAATAGTAACATTTATAAATGTATACAAATGCTCATAAAATAGTGACATTTATAATTGTAAACGAATACTTTTTATTTTAAATAAAATAACATTATAATTAACAAAATAAATATGTTATGTTTTATTCCGTATTCGTTTCTTGGGTATCTTCCAAAATTATTTCTGTAGGTGTAGATTCAATTTCTATTCTTTCATTATCGCTCAGTGTTTTATCAATCTCATCAGCAGTTTGTATTATAGACCTGAAATATGTAATCTGTATTAACATACTTATATTTAATTATAAAAAAAAATTAATTAACATACCGTTTCCGAAAACTTCTTTTTTTGGCATGTTTTAGAACACCATCTTTAAACAAATTATTATTTTTCTGAATAGTATGGCGGTTATCAGCCAAAAAAATTACTTTAAAAAATACGTTTAAAAGACCTTGAAAATTCTGAAAGCATTTTTTCTCATCTTTTTGCTTTCTGCTTATGCCAGTCCACGAATAATTTGTCAGTAATTTTGGAGCAAATACATGATCTACAATTTTATAGCCTATTTTAGCTCCGTCTTCCTGTCCAGTTTTCCCCCCTATTTTGGTCAAATACTCAATCTGAAAAAAATTATAGCATGCATAATATTTAATATTCGATGTAAAAATCGACACCGATACTACTTATGCTAAATTAACAAAATGGTTCATTAAGAAAAAGATAACTCGCATCGACATTGAAATTAGCTACCATTGCAGCATAACTTATTTAAATTTTAGGGAATGTATTGCTTCATAATTACCAGTCTTGATTTGTAGCTTTCATCGGAACGAATGCTTTGTTCTAGAAACTGAATTTCCTCTTCATTAGAAATAGGAAATTTAAATAATTCTTTCGCATCTTCCTGTACGTTTTCGATACTACTAGCATGAGAAGATATGGTGTCAATTTTTTTGTCAATGCGATCTAAATATATTCCAATTTTAACAAAATGCAATTTAATGTCATCTTTTATTTGTATCATATCTTTTTTAATTTCTTCTTTAAAGGTTGCTAACTCCTTTTTTAAATCATCATATTTTTGTGCTATAATATTAACTGAAATAAAAGAATATAATGATTTTTTCTTTGGTAAGTATTGGAAAAAATTGTTTACTTACTATCACTTATATTTAAAGGTTCATTTAAATATATTATTGTGTTATCTGAATTTAGATCGGGATTAGGGATGTTTTCAGTAACGGGCTGCGGATCAGCGATTATTGTGTCCGTATCTTCGAACATATAATTTCGATTGGGTACATTTGATTTGGTATTATTATTAATAAATAATCTGGAAAACAAAATAATATTATATTAGTAAAAGTTATATTGTTGAAAAGCTCAATGTGTCAATTTATGATTACAATAAATAAATTAGCTATAATAAAGTAATACAATACATATAAAAACTTACAATTCTTCTGCTTCTGTGTCTGAACAGTCTGTAAACTTTTTCTCAAGTATCAAACCTTCTTTAAAATCTTTAATGTTATTAAGTTTAACTATGCATTTATATTTCGTCCATGACAATTCGTCAGGTTCTGATGTAGGGTCAGCTCGTAGTAATTCTCTATCTTTTTGGATGAGATGCTCTGGCCAAAATAATTGTTTATTTTTTTCCCATTTATGTGGAACTAGAGTGAAGTATACTCCCCGTTTTTCCATAGTAGCTACTATTTTAAAAGTATCCATTTTGCTAATGAGAAATTTACGTAATTAGTATTTCACATAAATAAGAATACACATTTCTTACCTCCTAACCGAGCTCCTAACCAAAACATACAAAATCAGAGTACGCACTGAGGTTAGGTAAAATGGCGTGACTACGTAGTTACTGTAAAGTCGTATCTTAGTAGCAGTTACGTTGAAACTACCTCATCGTAGTAAAGATCAAAGTAAGGGTCACTTAAAAGTAGAAATATTTTAGTAATAACTACGTTCTCAGAAGTAAAAGTAACTTTCTGGACGTCAAATATAGAAACAATCACTACAAAGTAACTCCGTTCAAATCTCGCCATGTTTGGTATTAAAAATGATGATGCATATTAATGAACAACTTAAATTTGTATTATTTTAATGCTTAATAAATTAAAAAATTACCTTACAAACAATATAAACTACAAAATAAGGACTTATAAATTAAACATATATCAAAATTTTCATAATTTCATAATTTTTTAATTTATTTTTTTATAAATATTTACATAAATAACAATATTTATGGGGGCGCATAAATTTTATAGGGGTATCATAACAATATTTATCAATAAACATGCATTTGTTTATATTTAGAAGCAAGCAAACTTGTTAATTTTGTTAAAGTAATATTGTATATTCAAGATGGATTCAGAATTATTTTATTTTGCTTATCCATTATGTTAGTTACAGAAAGAAACAGAGATAGTTTCTTATAACTATACAAGTAAGAAAAAGATAACACTAGTAGAACATAAAAGAAGTACCTATAAGTTCCAGCGACGAAACTGTAACGTCACAGTAACGTAACTCCGTAGGAAACGAAACGTAATTTTAACGGTCATAAACAAGTAATATTTACGTAGTTGCTATTCCCCATTTTAGTAATATATACGTGATGCACTCGTTATATATCCGTAAAAATCAATAGTAGCCAAACACTTTAAAGTCAACTTGATAGTTGATAATACGTAATAACAACTAAAAGTGCTAATTGGGATGTGTAACAGAAATAAAGCCGTTATAGTCAATAAAGAAGGCGCTGTGCAATAATAAAATAGTGGCCTAACTATTTTGATTCGTGTGTTATAGTTAATTTAATTTAGTTTAAAACCAAATTATTATTGAAATTATTTTCTTTTTGTTGTAAATTTTAGCTGAAATTGTATATTTTACGGTAATAATATAAATTTTGCACAACTGGGCGTAAATGTCATTTTATTGACTTTGACGTTTATAATGATACTCTTTCTAGTCCTAGGGCCGAAAAGTGACCTTTTCTGCCCGGTCATCAATAAACAATATATACAATAAATACAATACATTACATTTATTAATATTATATTACAATTAATACAATTCTCAATTTTAATACCCTCCGCGGAAATCACATTTTGTGTACTATCATTTTGACTGCTACTCTTACAACATTTTGTTTGCTAGTAACACTTTTTTGGCGATTTCAATTTTATTATAAAGTCTTCAACGTATCTCAGTAATTTTAGATGACTGGCATCCTCCATGGCGTTTCAAAACATGTTTTTGTCGCAAATTGGCATCTTTTCTATAATTTTTTACAATATTTAATGAATTTTCCTCGTCATTTATTACTGTGAATTTTATGTCGGTGATTGTTTTTGATACTCTTAATTTTATTATTAAAAAGTTTCCTGCATTTTCTATGTCTGAAGTAAGTAACATGCATAATTCTTCCCTTCGATATGCTCCTGCCACTCCCAGAATTAAAGCTGCCTTTAAACAAAAAAAATACTAGAAAACGAAAAAATGTAACAAATAAAATATCGTCTCTACAGAGAATTTTAGATTTCTTCGGTTTGAAACCATTAGAATTTATTTTCAAGAATGCAATTAGTTTTGGAAATATTGATCAATATTTGTTTATAATTTCGAGACTTGCCCTTACCATAGAATAGTGACTCAATAAAGTAAAAGGTTTATAAGTTTCTGATGTTTCAGCAAAATATGCTAAAAGTACACTTTCTGTATAATTATTAACATTTTTCTTATCGCACCATTTTAAAAATTCTTTATAGGCCTTTTTATATAAAATTTTGGACATCTGGGGAAGTAAATCTTGCACTACTCTTTTCGGAGCATTTTCAATTTCCACTAATATGTGCAAATATTTCGTTGAAATCAATGACATTTATATTTTTCACTTCGTTGTTTCTGATTTTGTTTCATTACCGCAGCAACTGATTAAAAGAACGGCAGTCTATGCTTTGATTTGAAACGTTATTTTTGCTTAAATTAAGAAAATATTAAAACAGAATTGCTTTGGTTGTGCAAAAAACATTGTATGTATTACGGAAGAAATATTCCTGTCCCTCAACGCATTTAAAACCCTCCGTTTCGCGCGTCGGGCTTTAAATATTGCTCCTTGGGCTAGAATCTATATTATTTCGCCCTTAATACATAAATAACTATTTTGTAGGAATAAAATATTTATTGAGTTTTTTGTAATATATGAAATATCATTAAGGTAAAATATTATGCCGGTCGAACTAATATGATTTTGGGCTCGTATATTGAAAGTTGATTGATTTGTAGTAAAAATACAAAATAAAAGGAAGTTCGGGAGGATAAAGAAGTCAAAAATATTGACAGACCAAAGACGAGATTGTAAAGTTCTTAAAAATTGATGATCAAAAACTTTTGTAAAGCAAAGTAAAAAGCTTAGAAAATATACCTACATTGTTTTCATAAATTTATTACATTTCTTTTCAAGTGGCATTGATTATGGGTTGCAGAAAAGAAGTTCTTACAAATTTGCTTTTAAAATTGGGCCAGGAATTTGAGAAAAGAAAACTATATATTTTGAGTATCAAATTTTAGCTGTAAAACATATAAACATAAAATCAAATTATTGTTGACACGTGTACATTGTTCCCAACATATCTATTATTACTAAATTAATTAATTAACTTTTATAATGAGTATCAATCTTGAATTATGGTTGATTTAATTGGATACTTGTTTGATGTTATTTTCAGAACTTTTAACTTCTCGCTTCTCTTGCACTTTTATGTAAATTATTACCCATTTTTAAGAACTCCAATCATTAATTATTCGCAGATTATTGATGTTTAAGCATTCAGCGAATCCTGAGCTACCATTCACCAAAAGACAAATGTATGGATGGACTGTTTCCCGCGAATATTCGGTGCTCAAAGTGCTCGACTTTTCATGTCATGTCGGTGTTTTGGTCCGAATTAAAGTGAACGAATATTTGCCTATATAGTTATGTAGAACCCGCTAATCGATGCTCGGAAAACTACACATGTATGTACAAGTATTACTCGGTGAAAGGCGAATACTAAATGTCTGATGCCGGCTTACCATTGAAGGCATTTACTAGGCGTTGCGTTCTTAAAGCATTCGTGGAGAGAGTACCACATAGGGTCACTCATTTGCTATTTAAAAGTTATAGTAAGTTTTACGTAACACTCATATATCATCATCATTTGTAAATTAAGTCTTTGGACAGGTCTCAGCAAAAATGTTGCCTCCATGCCAGTCTGTTCTGCGCCTCTCTCTTCAGTCCTACGTAATTTTCTATTCTCTCTCTTTCTTAACTCTCGCAAAGAGAGGCATTGGATTCATTCTAAAAATCGCAAATCCAGATTTTAGTGAATAAGCACGTTTTAAGGTCCTTAGAATCCGATTATAACATTTGTGTATGTGTGTGCGCGTGCGTGTGTTATATTATTAAAAAATACAATGGCGAATGATTAAAATATAAACAAATAAATATGGCTTTGCCATACTATTTTTTGAGCTAGACATCTGATAATATTTAATAAAAGGTATAATAATAAAATATTTAATTTTCTTTATATATACAAGTGCAAACTGCAAAAAGCAAATTGCGAATTTCTCCGTGAAACAAACAATATAATAAAAATTACAAAGTTACGTCTAGTTTCACTAGATTACAACATCCGAGTCAACTTCCATGAAGCCATCGTCAGATTGAAACTTTGTAATTTTTATTATATTTTCTTTATATTTGTTAGGTGCAATGTAAGAATAAAAATAATGCATTGCCTTTTGTATTTAATAAAAAAATAATATTTTAATCATTCGCCATTGTATTTTTTAATAATATAACATATGAATGTTTTTATACTATTGAATAGAAAATTTTATTTACTTTTCAAATTTGAATAAAGATATAGGATGTTCCATTTGAAAATACGTTATATATCATTGCGTAAAAGTGAAACATAACAAATAAACTACGTTTGATTTTTTTTCCATAATACTTAAAATAATCGAGTTATTAAGAAAGAATATACCTATGAATCATCCTGTACATGTACGGCTCCCTGTCCTTAGCTATCCTGATTACTTTTGTTTTCATTATATTTATTATTATTAGATACTGTAACGTATTTATTTATATGGGTGAAGTGTAAAACATAGACAAATATTATTAACTAAAAGAATACGTTTATTAAACGATAAATAATTAAGGATTAAATATTAAAACAACTAACACTATGATTAAATAATTATAAACACTAAGAATATTATTAAATGCTTAAACACTACGATTATTTATCTATACAATATTTATATCACTAAACTTATTTATATAACTACATTTATTTATGTTAACAACTGGTAAACTGTATATTTATATCACCAAGTTCATTGCTCGTTGCTTATAAATATCAGACTGTCCCTCCGCTTTCTTTCGGCCGGTATTTATACAGCTCATATCATTCTAGAAGCCTTCGAAGCGACAATGACCTGTATACAAAAGAATGAGGTCACGGCGTAATTAACCTCTAGCCGGCGCGTCGCGGTATTTCAACATCTGGGAAATTCCGGGATCACGTCATCGCTCTAGTACATTCTTTCAGCGGCGTACGTATACTTTTTTTTCTCCGGGGTGCACGTCACAATACTCTTCCCACATAATATAACACAAAAATTATTAATAAGCATAAGGATAAAGTTCGAGTCTTCGAAAGTGTTTAATACTTTATGTTAACATTATGCAGTGATTAAGTAATTCACTGTAACTTTTCTTGTGATCGTTAAAAACTTACCTACTAAAAGTACCTACCTACTCAAGTTTCTATTTGAAGAAATTGATTGAATTAGTAAAAGTGCCGGTTCAAAGCAAATTTAATGGTGCGTTTGAATGAACAAGTGTTTGTAAGTTTTAACGTTCCAAACCAATGCTAATCGAGATGTAGTTATGTATGAGTATGGCTGTATGGGTTAAGTTCACTACCACGCATCTAGAAAGAAAATCGATGTCGTTATGTAGGACTGCAAAATGTCAACGTTTTGAACGAATTATTTTTATATTATCGCGGTGGGCAGTCGTTATTTTCTAAGCGAGAGGAGTAGGTTTGAATCTCTAATGCCTTATTTATAAATATTCAGACTTCTCTTAACAGAGCTGTTCATAATGTAAAATTAAATCCTGGATACGCTAGACCCACCCAGCATTTAAGGCCGGGGCGACAACGGCGCACTCTCCCTCGCACAAAAAAATGATTACATGTATTTTAAGCCGTGTTCCTTCGGGCTGTGATTCACAATCTAAATCATCAAAGTGATCATGATTAAGGAGAAGTATGTTTTTTCGTTTCCTATTCGTTATCCCCACTTTCTCATTTTGTGATCACTAGACAACCTTCCCCTTTCCCATCTGAATCATCCTTTTTGCGTGAACACACGAATTCATTTCAGAGCAAATTTAGAAATGGCTGACGACAGTAGGTTTTCGAGCGTAGAAATTTATCAATGTGGGGTTTGTTGTATTAAAGGAAATATGATTTTCCTACAAAAGCATGTATGACCCACCATACTTTTGAAAACAAAGAAAATATGTTACATAAAAGATTTATTTTAAGAAAACATACTTCATAATATGAAGTATGTTACCTAGAACATTTTTTTTTTACTTCTATATGATCCATTTTTAATATGCTGACTATAACACTTGACAGTAGATTATTTATAAAATAAAATAAATTAGTTTGCATTGGTCTGCATATGACTTGACGCTAGATGGTGTTAATATTATTCAAACTGTTTTTTTGATATAATTTTTAAATCATGATTCAATAGGATCACGGTTAAACAAATCAGAATGCACAAAATCACAATCACACCCCGAAGGAACACGGCTTTAATGAACCTAGTCATAACGGAGCCTAGCTTCTTACATGTCAACCTTTGCACCGAGTCTAGGTAAGGTAAAAGCACCGGTAGTTCACACTTTAAGAAAAGAAAATGTGTAATATTGTTGTTTAAAAACTCAAAAAGACAGTTTTGTCAATGATATACTGTAATTGTTGCTCACATATTTAAATATTTCATATAAAGATTTGGTGAATACAGATACTTTGTTTAGGTATATCTCTTTTTCTAGATTAAAAAAAAAGAATTTTGATTAGACAAAAAATGCTTAATCACAAGAAAGAAATGAAAATCACTAATTATATAAAAACTGATTAGGTATAATAATTATTACTCCTACTCTGTTTACTTCTAATCCGGGTACATGCATGCATATGTTTGTAACAATTAAATATAATAACAGGGTATGTTATCTTGATCAAATTTAGAGAAAATCTTAATATACTTACTTATTATTAATATAGAGTTAACAATAACATACTGTATTTTTTTAAATTTGTCAAATATGTATTAATAGAATTCGAGAAAAACGTAAATATAATATTTTATGTTTTATTCCTATATTCCTTATGAAAAGTTTAATAACCCGGACTTTATGCTGTCCTATTTTCATATTCATCCATGCGCATTTTATGAGGATCTGACGAAAAACTTTACTGTCAAGAAAATAAACTTGTCATGTAACTACTGTCACAGAACTTGTTAGTAACAGGTGTAATAATACAATTTTACGTAAAAGAATAACTACGTTTATATTTACGTTACTACTTAAACAATACAAGAAATTGAAATTCCAATACGATGACAGTGACACGTAACTGTTATATGAAATTAATTTACTTTTTTCTTACGCAAAAATTATAATCAATATCTAGAAAAAAACGTAATATTTTCATTTATTACATTATTTTATAGTTTCCATAAAACAATAAGTATATTTTTACCTTCCTTGGTTATAATTGGTCCACCGGAAGTACCCCAATTTGCAACTTTTAACAGTTTTTCTTGAAAAAAGCAGTTAAATATGATATTGACATTTAATGTTATTATAAATTTTAAAGAATATATTATTCTCTATACGATTGGATTGCATTTTGTACTTCATATTCAATAGGTATACAGTTAAACAATTATAGATATTAAATTTCATAAATCAGCCAGTTATGCTAACCATGAAAACTGCTAATATATTCAGATAATTCAAATTGATAGGTTAGTGTCAATATAACGAAAATGAATGTTGGGGAAAACACGGAAAGATAGGGTAAGGAATTAAAAGATAAGGGAAATGGCTCGAATAAAAGAGTAAGGGAAACTCTATTGTTAGAAGTTTCTAGAAAGATATAAGAGAGACGATTACATTGGTTTGAACATGTCATGAGGAGAAATGAAAAATATATTGGAAGAAGAATGATGAGCTTAGTAATAGAAGGTTGAAGAAACAGAGGAAGACCAAAGATAAGATGGCAGGACTGTATTGCGAAAGCTTGAGAGAAAAGGATCTGAATGAGGACGACATGCAAAATAGAAATGAGTGGAAGAAGAAAATAAAAATTAGCGACCCCCAAACGAATGGGAAAAGCTGAAGAAGAAAAACAAGAAGATGTCAGTGTCAAGTGAAATTTGCATAATTTGTTTATGAAATAATTTTACTGGAAGTATAGGATCTTTTGCATGATAATTAATGTACAGTCATCTACGAATTGTATGAATTAAGATTTTAGCTAGCGCCTATTCCGACAAATACAGTGATGTCGTTCACTTAGTTTTTATAAGGGTCCATATATTTTATTATTATAACAACGTATGTTAAAGCAAATGCATTCAAAATTCGAAATGGAAGTCAACTAAGAAATGTAAAACAAAATATGTGAAAAATAAGATACTGACAGCAAATAACGTTATTCGTACGGCTATGAATCAAGGTAATATATCTGAATTAATAAATAAACTTACGTTACAACGAAAGTATTGTAAACAACGAGCATCGTTTTAAAATGGAATATCCTAACTTAGTCGAAATAATATGAATTTTTGGAAGAAAAGCGTGTTGTATCCATCTTTATCGCACTCGCTTCGTGTTGTGGCAAATGAAACAGATAAAAGTATACCAATTTGTTAATTCGTCCATGATACAGATGACCTTGATTGGACATTTAAAAAAAAATGCTGTATGGAATTTGTAGGTACATAATACACAGGATTGACGGAGAGTAATGTACTGGTCACATCAGATTTTTTAAATATTTAATATAGAATTAAAAATACAAATGCTATAAGCATCCTATATAAAAAAAAATCTGATGTGGCCAGCACAATACCTTCCGTCAATCCTGTGTATTATGTATAAATTCCATACATAAATTTCCTTACCGTATCTTTTCGTGTCTTCCCCAACATCTATGTCAACATCCTCATCTCTGCCACATTCATTTACTTTTCATTGATTGAATTATCTGAATATATTAGCAGTTTCCATGGTTAGCATAGCTGGCTGATTTATGATATTTAATATCTTTATAATTCTTTATATCTATTGGATATGAAGTAGTTATAATTTTATAATTAATCGTACAGAGAATAATATATTCTTTAAGTCATAATAACGTTAAATGTCAATAAATGATTTAACTGCGTTTTTTCAAGAAACACTGTTAAAAACTTCAAATGAGGGTACTTCCGGTTAACCAATTATAACCAAAATCTAATTACCTCTACTTCTGGATGTAAACTTGAGGATTTCGAAAAAAATATAATTTTTGGAATCGTGGTATTGAAATTATGGGATCCGAAACTTTCGTCACACACACACACACACACACACACACATACACACACACATACACACACACATACACACACACATACACACTCACATACACGCGCGCACACACACACACACACAAATACACACATACACACACATACACATACACACACACACACACACAAACACACACACACGATCTGGGGAACCGGGTTCGATTTCGACCGACGCCAAATATTTTAGAATTTTAAATGGCGCAAAATTGACGCGCTAGCAATGAATATAGGTATGATAAGTATATAAATAAATAAAATAAATATATCATCACGGCATATTAGTCATTGCTGGGTGTGCCAATTTGCTTTGTACACAGATTTCGGTAACGATGATGAAATATTTGTACCGTGCGGGCGTTTACCAGCTGTCACCTCACGAGAACTTATTGCTGGCGTGGTGCACTACCACAGGGGTCATTTTTGTGCCATTTAAAATTCGAAATATTTGGCCTCGGTCGGGATCGAACCCGGTATTTAAATTTTATTTTATTTTAAGTATTTACATGAATAAAAATTAAATTAAACGGGAGGTATTGTGTTGGCCACATCAGATTTTTACCTCTCGCTAAGAGAGGTATTGGATTCATGCTAAAAATCGCATATCCAGATTTTATTGAATAAGCACGTTTTAAGGTCCCTACAATCCGATTTTAACATTTTTACGATGATGTCTGTGTGTGTGTGTGTGTGTGTGTGTGTGTGTGTGTGTGTGTGGATGTATGTGTGTATGTATGTAGGATGTTGGAAGGACGGTTACTCAAAAACTATAAGACTTAAAATTTGTTTAACAACGTATTTCCCAATCGGACATTCATGGGAAGATCTGAAAAGGTTTTGGTAATAATGGGACAACCGGAAGTAGAAGATTCTTGAAAAAAAATCTTCTAAATAATATTTTTTGAAAATTTTTCGTGGTAATATTAAAGAAAATTAAATTCTCTATCTGATACATTTAAATATTTTATTATATATTCCATAGATTTAGAGATAAAAGAAGTATAATATATAAAATAATCTATTGTAATAAATTTGACAGCCGAAAGAATGCCATGAAAAATAGTTGATAATTTAAATTATTTGTAACTGACAGATAAATGTCAGTGTCAGAAATAATGAGTAATGAATTAAAAATGTACTTGGAGAATCCCTTAGTTCTTGATCTGTGACTATTATGGAGATGACAAGTCTAGGTTGAAGGACTTAAATTTGTTTCAAACATTATGGGACAATGTACACCAGTACTGTAGACTAGAGTAACAAAATCGGAGTGCAATCTATCCGTCACTTTATTAAAGGGAATTAAGGTTATTTAGATATAACAAGTATGAAAAAATAAAATGTAAAAGAAGATATATAAGAATAGATGCACAATCCAGATATATACATTTTAGACCGCCCAAAATTAATGTTTTTACTAGAAGAATATGAAGAGAAAGTAAACAAAGTTGTTCGAATTGAAAATTGCTGTTACCAGCCTAATATTTATATATGGTAAACTCTACTTTGTAATTTATTGTAACATAATTTATGGTAAAATATCTTCATGTTGAGACATGCTCTTATTGAATAATAAAGAAGTTTATACGTCATAGATTTATATGAATATATTATTTGTATTTATAAAAATAATCTTTGCTTTATGCATACAGCCAGGTAAAATATACGGCGAGAGGTTATGTGCTGGCCACATCAGATTTTTTATATAGCATTTGATATTTTTCTATACTTACAACCAGTACTTTCTTTTGGGTGAATTAATGACATTAGAGAAAAATGTTTTACTTATACGGCGGGGCAAATTTTTTTTAAATGGTAACCTATATACTTTTTTAGTTCAGAGATTTTTATTTGATATAAATATTGTATAGGGTTGCATAACAATTATTTCGAGAAAAATGGTACATATTAAAAATTAGAAATAATGTTAACTATTATTGATACCACTGATGCCTAGGTTACGCTATTATATTATAAAATTATATCTGTTTTAATACCATTTTTCTCGAAATAATTCTTATACAACCCTATACAATATTCAAATTGCTGAAATCAGAAAAAATCTCTATCTAATGGAGTAAAAAATTATATAGGTTACCATTTAATAAAATGTAATTTTGTTTATTAAAGGACACACCCTGTGTGATAAATACCTTGACATTTGTATAAAATAAAATTTGTATATTAATATCATTTATATGTAGGCGAATTAATACCAAATTGATCCATTTTTTTCTAATTTTATAAAATGACAAATCATTATAAATATATTTTCAAGTAAACTACGTTTAATTTTATATTCAATTTAATTACCAACTTTATATTTATATTTTTATGCCAACCTTGACACGTGCTGATTACAAATAAATAAATCTTTTGTAATTCTTTGCAAAAATACCACAAAAATTTTGGCCATTATATTAAATAACACATGTTTAGGATATAATATTTATAATGGCAGATTTGTCGGCTCTTTTCCATATTTTAAGACGGCGCCGTGTGTACCCAAAGAGCTCTTGAGAAGTTCTAAGCGTGCCCTGGAATCTGATATAGGTAAACCAGGTCAAAGTTCATCGATATTGTTGGTTTGTTTAATCGTATATCCTATAACGCGCTTATACTTCCGTCTTCTTCATATTATTCTATTATATTCAACGTAGATTTGGGACGACGCAAAAATACATTTACAAGATTTTTTATAACGAATAACTAACTTAAAACAGCTTATACCTGAGTTTATTCCGTGTAAAAAATGTAAAACAAAAGAAGTTAAAAATGTGTAGGTAAATAAGAGGTACATATTTTCAAATTAATATCAAGTTGTAACGAAAATTCATCTAAATTGAAGGCGATCCGTAGTTCTAAACCTTTTCAATTTCAATGTCAGAAAAAGTAACTTCATTTCCAAGAAATGTAACTTCAATTTTAGAAGAAGTAACTTCAATTTCAGAAAAATTATATAAGAATATCAATTTACCTTTCCCGAAATTGAATTTATTTTTTCTGAAATTGAAGTAACTTTTTCTGAAATTGAAGTTGAAAAGGCATAGGTTTTAGAAAGTCTTAATTATTATTCCTCAAACAGAAAGTTTTTTTTAATATTCTAAGTTGATGTTATACTCGTTTTTTCTCAAAGTGTGGAGTCCGGTAGTGATTGGAGTCACATGAATTGATCTATTTCAAAACTTATAAAAATATATAAATATGTTTAAAATACTTCCGTGTTCAATAACTGGAAATATGCCTCAATAATGAGTAATTTAATAAAATAATTAATAAAATACTACGCATATTGTATGTATACATCGTTCAACGTAAGAACGTATCTGTTTGATTCCTGATCGGGTCCGTTCTCTCAATGAACGAGGTTCAAGGTTTTATTGCCACTGACAGCCCATATCAT
Organism: Harpalus rufipes; assembly: GCA_951394225.1. NCBI lineage: Eukaryota > Metazoa > Arthropoda > Insecta > Coleoptera > Carabidae > Harpalus > Harpalus rufipes. The sequence continues at coordinate 38,198,556 of OX596281.1, forward strand.
TCAACATAACTTTAATTTTCTTACAAACGCCCGTGTGCTTTATATGGTGTGGCATCATAAATTCAAGTAAGTATAATTTGGTTCACTTTCGTTGTTTTCTTAATTTCTGCATTCATTTATCTATTAGAAAATGGATTCCATTTCAAAAAGGAGAATGCAGAAGGTTTGAAATTACATCTGCATATTCAGCAGCACTAAAACTATTCAAGTGATACCAATAAGGATATAATTATGCACCCGCGTGCATTTATCCGACACGCTTCGCTCGTCGTTTAAACTTCCACGCTCGCCACACAAAGACACTTTTACTCCGAATGACACATTATATTTTTTCTTCAAGCGTAGATATTTAATGAAAAATATCTACTACTGACGTTACATTTTACGTAAATTTCGTTTGCGATTTCAATTGCCCTGTAGCTATGGATACTTATTTGTTCACTTTTTGTTATAAACATTGAAGTGAAAATTTTCACGTTTTGACGTTTAAATAAAAACTGTGCAATTTTATATCCTCCTTGTGTGCAATTATATCGGAATTTGAAGTATTATATTATATGCCCCCTGAAGTTGATCAACTGGATGAAAATCTAACAGTGTGGCGGAAAGATATGTCCAGGAATCACTGTAAAACAATATAAACTTTTCTTGTATCACTTTAATTCTAAGTATTCTTACGTTCATTGCCGTCCCTGTAATTGTAATCTGTAAGTCTGCTATTCTTTAATATGGTATTTCCTCAAACGTAAACTCTGTTTATATTTCAATTCATAGGTTATTTAATTAAATTTGACAGCTATTGGTGGTATTTAGTAACTTTATTCTTAGGTTACCTAGCGTGTTATAGTGACATTTAGGGCGATATTACAGGTTTCTTTTATTAAGTTACTTTTTATTCGTTGATTCTGTATAGTTTCCATGGATATTTATTTATTTTATTTCTACCTTGTGAATCAAGTCACAAAAGATGCTACTTTTGTGACCTTTGAAGAAAAAAGATTTTTTCAATTTAACAGCTATTTGTTTCTATCGTTGCACATAGTACCTAAATAAAATGGCTCCAGAAACTGCCAAACGACACTTAAAAAATATTGCAGTCATTAGAATATCTGTATTATCGATTAAAATTTGCATCGTTAGACATTTTAGCTTCAATAAAACCTTTTAAGTTCCTTCGAGAAGTTTTTTAAAGATATCAAAAACTTTTATCATATTTTACTTTTAACTTACTATGCGCAAATCTCATTGCGCACATTTTCTATCTCTTTAAAGTGAAAAACATATTGTAATTCTTAAGACTAATTCCCGGTTTCACCAACATCAAATAAATCTTCGAATAGATTATTCGTCGAATAAGCGAAAAATATCGCATCAAGATATGACAGATGGAATGAATACAGTCCTTTGAGTTATGGTTTCGATGCGATATTTTTCTCTTATTCGATGAATAAGCTATTTAGAGATTTATTTGATGTTGGTGAAACCGACCATAAGACTGACTATTACAACTATGACAATGACTATGATAATTCTGCATAAACCCGGCTTTACATTCGATAAGTCTATATTAACATAAAAGTTAATAACATCTATATTTATTTGCATAAAATTTATTATGTTTGTGATGAAAACCCACAAACCTATATAAATGATATCCATTCCATACCTAATTAATTTTTTTAAAAAATAAAATAGCCTATTTTGTACTTCAAACAATATTCACTGTTCTCGCTATTACATTGAAATATATTCGAATATATACAAATATTTTTACTAAGAACTAACAAATTTTATAAAACATCAAAGGTAATATCTAGCCATCTTTTTGTGTATGCATAGCAAAATATTTACACAACAGTCAATATCAAAAGGAAACATTCATATAATTTTGCTTCGAACACTTTTCAAATGATTGAAAAATGTCCAGTATTTATGTGTATATTACGCTGCCATTAAACACATAGACAGAATATTTTGCAACAATTTGTATTTGCCAAATATTGAAAATACACGCGCATATTACTAAATAATTGATCAATATTAACAGTTTATAAAATACTCTTTGAAGAACGTTGAGCTTACATTTAGAATTGTATTTAATAATTACTAACGAAACAAGAATTTGTATCTATCACCGTGGGATAAATTATAATTGTATCATATCGCACTCATTTAATATGTGTCTAGTTATCCCAATGAGTGCGATAATAAAATTTGAGTGTGGTAATAATGTCATTGTCGCATCCATTGGTATATCAAGATTATTACATACAAGAGCGTACGCAGGAAATTATTTAGGGGGGGGGCAAGGAGAAATTATGTATAAAATGATTTGGTTAAAGGTAAAGGTTTACTTAAAGTAAATACCAAAGATAATCATTTTATTAAAAAAAAATAACAAAACAAAATCAAATAAAAATTAATAATATATTTAGTGTATTTAAACTTTCTGAAATATTAACCGTAGTGGATTTTCAGAAAATCTTCGTGTGACTTCTTCCGCCATTTTTATACATTACATGTATAAAAGACTTGTATAACACGTATAGAAGTATATGTTCTTGGTTCTTATAAAATGAACAGTATTTTTACCTCCCGCTACCCTTGGTAAGGGAGGTATAGGGATCGTTCTAAAAATCGCATATCGAGATTTTGGTAAATGACCACGTTTTAAGGTCCCTAGAATCCATTTTTAACATTTTCACGATGATGTCTGTGTGTATGTATGAATGTATGTGTCTGTGTGTGGATCCTTTTACGCTCTAACTCAAATACATACTATCATTTAGAAAGTTTTGAAACCATGTATTTCTACTTTATTCTAATATGGAAAGAACTGATTAGATTTTGGTGGTAATCGGATAACCGGAAAGGGCAGTTTACTTGAAGCTCAAGATAGTTTGTCTTCAAAAAATACCTTTAAATTTAATTTTTTCTCAATTTGTTATTATAAAAATTAAAGATTATTCCATTTTCTACAAGTTTGCTTTAATACTTTTTCTATATGGATAACTTTATAAAGTAATATAAAAATTATATACATAGGTAAATGGTGGAAGGTACTATGTTGGTCACATCAGATTTTTTTTAAAATGTCCGATCAAGGTCAATTACAAATTGTATGAATTAAGATTTTAGCTCCGCCTATTCCGATCAATACAATTACCAAAAGTAATTAATTACTGCCCAACTCTGTCCACCATATTGACTAGTTGAAAAATAAAACTATATTTCACCGATATTTTATTTGTTTCTATGATAGGTCCAAAACTTTTTAGGATACCCTCGTGGATATTTGTAACCATTACTAACCGTATGCGATATTTAGTAAAATGTAATCATAATTACATTTTAGGTAATTGTACTAAATTAAGAATGAGATATGACAAGTGAAAATGTACATTACTGAAAAAATGGGAACATTACCTTATATGGCCTGGTACAGAATATTATTTAATTGAAATATTCATTTAAATTATTAGCTGTGTGCATAGTTTCATAGTAAATCATTATTATTTGTTTCAATTAACAAAATATGGAATGTATAAATATATCTGCCGTTCTATATTTGTTTTATTATATATTAATACTTATATAAACAATGTAGTAATTTGTAGTATTTTATTCACACGATTCATTATTTACATATTTTACTCTAAATATACTTTTAGACTTTGGACATTGTACGATATAAAATATTAGTTTATGATTATTCTATTTTTAATATGCAATTAAAAATATGAGTAAGTAAATTATTATGAATACCTGAGTGACAATCAAATAAACAAAAGATGTACAGTTGTTTAGTCTAAGCACAACAAAAACGATTCTCTAGGAATTGTGATTTTAAAAGCCAAAATCATTTCTCAATAATTCAATATGAAAATTGTGCCAGTACCAAGAATTTAATTTATTTTCCTCGGTCAAAATCTGATATATTTTTTGTTTTACAAAATAACAGTAGGTATTCCCGTGTTAATTTATTTTTAAAATTAAAAATATGACTACAGTAACTTTTTTAAAAGATGTCCGATCAAGGTGATCTGTATCAAGATATAACATGCTTGTCGTTCAAAAATTCATTATGTTTCGACGAAGTTAAGACATTCCACTTTAAAACGATTCTCGTTGTTGATAATACTTTTGCTGTAACGTAAGTTTATTTATTAATTCAGATACATTACCTTGATTCATAGCCGTACGAATAACGTTCTTTTCTGTCAGTATCTTATATTTCACATATTTGGTTTTCCTTTTGCTAATAAACTTACCAGTTAATTTATTTTTGAATTTTGAATGCTTTTATTGTGACACATATTTTTATACTAATAAAATAACAGTAGTATCTTGATCAGATATCTTTCAAAAATTTTACTGTAAGTAAATTATAATAAATATCTTAATGGGAATCAAAGTTTAGTATTCTAGCAAAACATAAATGATTCTACCGGGTGTCTACTTTTAAGGACCATAGGAAATATAATACATAGTAAAATTTTCATATGACTGTAATTTCTGCCCTATTAATTTTAAAACAAAAGTGTAAATACAAAAAAGTTTAGAATTAAAAAATACATCAAATGAGCCTTAATTATTATTAATATAATACGTTTCTGTCATGAGATAGAAATAAAATAAAATATTCGCCTTAAGCTGGTAACAGAGTGCCATGCAAGACAAAACAAAAGCCAAACTATTGAACTGTTTGAGTTTAACTACTAGTAAAAGTAGCCTTTTAACGTTTGCTTTTAGACTTAAAAATGGCATTTTATAACACCAGTGATAATGTTATAAATCATTGTTTCTTTAACACCAGTATTAATAGTGAATTAGTTACCTTAGTAATAACGAATGAAACAACAAATTGATATTTTTGAAATACAAATTTAATGAAAAAATCTGTTATGGCCAGCACAATACCTTCCGTCAATCCTGTATAATGTATAAACTCCATACATACTTTTTCTTGCAAAAGATTCTAAATTTCCAGTAAAATTATTTCTTAAACAAACTTCTTCTTCTTTAGCCTTTCCCATTCGTTAGGGGTCGCTATTTTTGCGTGTCGTTCTCATTCAGTTCCTTTTCTTTCTAGTCTTCCGCAATACATCTTATCTTTGGTCTTCCTCTGTTTCTTCAACCTCCTGTTACTAAGTTATTCATTCTTCTTCCAATATAATTCTTCATTTCTCCTCATGACATGTTCAAACCAATGTAATCGTCTTTCTTGCATCATTCTAAAAAATTGTAACACTAGAGTTATATTCTTACCGTATCTTTCCGTGTTTCCCCAACATCTACTTCAACATCCTCATCTCTGCTACATTAATTTACTTTTTATTCATACATCTGTCAATTTGAATTATATGAATAAATTAGTAGTTTCCATGTTTCGCATAGCTGGCTGAATTATTATAAAATTTAATTTCTTTAAAATTCTTTAACTCTATATCTAATGAATATGAAGTATAAAATGCAATAAAATAGTATAGAGAATAGTATATTCATTAAGTGATTGGCAACACTGATTCTATAGTGGAAGGTCATATTTTTTTATAAGTACATAAAAATTAAACAAAAACTACAAATTTGAAAGTGAAATCAAATAATTTTTTCTTTAATACTGAAGAATTTTCAGCATCAAATAAGAGGAAAATACGAAATTTGAAGGTCGGTATCGGTAATATTGTATTTCCGATAAACAAAATTCTAACCTATATAAACGCACATGGACCCAACACTCGAAAAAATACTACAAGAATTGAAAAAATTAGATGTCTTAGAGGATATCAAAAAGGATATATCACAAACAAAAACTGAGGTACAACTTATTACACATTTATGTGCGAATAGCCAAGAAAATATAACCCAAATGCAAAACAAAATTGAGATGCAGGAAAAGAAGATATGCTACTTAGAAAAGGAAATAAAGAAGAAAAATTTAATAATATTTGGTATAGATGATAATGAAGAAGATTATAAAAAGCTAAAATCTAATATTCTAACCTTAATTAAGGAAAAATTAGTAGCACATGTGTGCAACTTTGATATTGATCATATAAGAAGACTTGGTTCAAAAACCGTCAATAAAAGAAGACCTATATTAGTAACATTCACAGGCCAAAAAAATACGTAATGAAATATTCTACAGCAGGTATAATATGAAAGGAACGAATATATATATTGAGGAAGATTTAACTAAAGACGAAAGAGATAAAAGAACAGAGTTATTACAAATTAAAAGACAGTGTATAAAAGACAGAAAACAAGTAAAATTAGTCCGTAACAAATTATATATCGACGGAAAACTCTACAATAATAACGAAAAACCAAGTGCAAAAAGAATGAGAAGTAACCAGTCATCACTAGAATCCCCTTCTACCCCTAAACATCAACAAAAGAAGCCCCAAAAAGAAAACACCCAAACCCCACAAGATTTAGGACGATTCAAAGACAATAGGACCCTGGATTCTTTTCTGATCGCCACCAACCCCCTGACAAACACGTAGCAGTAGAAGAATCATCCGGGCAGTCCCAAATAGAAGAGATCTCCAATGAACCTCACCCAGCGCAACCAAATACAGAATTAAGTATACTTAATAGTAGTAGTAACCTAGTAGTATTATTTTGGAATGTAAATGGTCTAAATAATCTATTTAATATTGAATCTGAAACACAAATAGAAATGTTAAAAGCTAATGTAATATGTCTCTGTGAAACATGGCACTACGTCGATATAAAACTCTTGCCACACTTTCTACAGGATTTTTCAATAATATATGACAGTAAAGCAATCAAAACCAAAGAGTTAGGTAGAGCCAGTGGAGGTTTATTAATTTGTGTAAAATATGAGCTTAATGTTAAATTAATTGATCAGTCAAACATGTGGTTAATTATTGAGCTAACACATATAAATTACAAATATCTTATAGGAGTAACTTACCTTAAACCATCACTTAATATTATTTGCATTAATATGTTATATGAAACACTAAACTCTCTTGTAGATTTATATACGGAACATAAAATACTGATAGTCGGCGATTTCAACTCCAAAATCGGACAACTGAACCAGTTGGCAGAAGAAACCATAACATCACTAGCAGTACTAGAAAATAGGATATCAAGCCTAGATGCAACCAATGAAAGAGGACTGAAATTAGTTGAAGCAATGGAAAAACTAGGGATGTATGTACTGAACGGCAGAACAATAGGAGACAGACCAGGTAAGCCTACTTATATTGGACATAATGGAACGAGCATCATTGATCTTGCCTGGGCAAATCTACCTCTTATGGAAAGTATATCAAAATTTTCTGTGACCCCGACTATTTCTTCCTCAAACCACTGCCTATGCCTTGTATCTATTAACGAAGACCATCATAATATTTTACATTATAAAAATAATTTCATAAAAAATCCTCCGCAATATATTACTAAATTTAAATTTAATAATTATACCTCAAACATATACGAATTAAATTTAAAATTATCTGATAAAATTTATTTTAACAACAAAGATGTAAATGAACTTCATAACAATTTGTTAAATGCTATTCAATTAGCTGCCGTAAAATCAAAAATGACAACTTTTAAAAAAATAAACGTCGATAAAAAGCATGTAGGTCGAAAACAACCGTGGTTTAAACAAGAATGTGTATCATTAAAAAAAGCAACAAATACTAGTTTGAGAAAATATTTAAATAATAGGTCTAGTGAAAACTTAAGCATGTTTATAACAAACAGAAAACAATATAGGAAATGCATAAAAATACATAAAAAATCATACTTAACGGAAGTTTCTGAATCTCTAAGTAATACTAACAATCAAAATTTTTGGAAAACTATAAAGTCCCTCAAAACGAAACCTAAATTTATATGCGAAGTAAATCTTATAGAATGGGAGAACTTCCTTATGAATATGCACAGACCTGTGATACCAAGAAATGAATATTTTGCAGATTGTCTGCACCCAATTTTAGACCAACAGTTTACACTTTACGAGTTGCAGTGTAGTATAGCTCACTGTAAATTAAACAAAACCCCAGGTAGTGATGGACTTGGTTATGAATTTTATAAAAACCTGCCTTCTAATTGGGAAAGTTACGTTTTAAACCTTTTCAATACTATACTAAATACTGAAATAATCCCGAAATCTTGGTCATCAATACAATTGACAATGCTTTATAAAAAGGGGGACAATAAAAATCCTTTAAATTATAGAGGCATTGCATTGACAAATAGTATAAGCAAAATTTTCACACAAATTATATATAAAAGGCTACAAAAATGGACAGAAGACAATAAATTAATTAGTGAAAACCAAATGGGTTTCAGACCAAATCGAGGGACAATCGACAACATATTCTGTTTAACATCTTTAGTTCAGTTACACCTTCGACTGACGAAAAACTATATGTATGCTATTTTCATTGACTTCCAACGTGCCTTTGACTCAGTCAATCACGACCTGCTGTGGAATAAATTGCATTGTACAGGAATCAGTACTAAAATAATTAGGATCCTCAGAAATTGGTACAACAATGCTACTTTACATGTGAAACAAAACTATCAAACATCAAACCATGTGAAAATTTCCCAAGGCGTCTTACAGGGTGAAATTATCAGCCCACTTCTTTTCACGCTTTTTATCAACGATTTAGAAGACGAGTTCCGAAGAGCAGGATTTGAAGGCATAAATGTTGATGGAACATACGACATTCTACTACTCGCGTACGCTGACGACATCGTCATTTTCGGCAAATCAGCGATAGATGTACAGAAAAAACTAAATTTTTTACACAAATATTGTAGCGATAATCTTCTACAAATTAATGCACAAAAAACAAAAATTCTACCTTTCCACAAAGGGCATATGAACTTCCCTAAATCCTTTAAATATGCTAATGAGGAAATAGAAGTAATTAAAAAATTTGTATACTTAGGATTAATGTTCACTCCATCTGGGAAATTTACAGTGGCGGCTGATGAATGTCTTAAAAAAGCCTATATAGCAAACCATAATGTCAACCATATTCTCGCAAAGGGTAAATCAACAACGTGGAATGAGAAACATAAACTACTAAAATCTGTAGTAAGTGCAACAGTATTATATGCGTCCGAAGTATGGGGCTTGAGATATACAGATAAAATTGAAATTCATCAAATAAAATTTTTAAAAAGCATTCTACACTGTCCAAGAAATACCCCTAACTATATGTTACGGATGGAATCCGGGGTAGACCACAGCGCACATGAAGTCTGGAAGCGCGCCCTTAACTGGTGGCAGAAAATTTTATTAATGGACGATGACCGTTACCCCAAAATTTTATATAACCGCTTAAGGGAATTAGATAAATCACCAAACAATAAAATAGCAATGAATTGGAGTACACAAATTAAAATTTTTTTACAACAACAAAACTCTAGTGATTTATGGGAAAATCAACATGTAAATAAAACAAAAATTCAAGACATAATAAATAACTTCTGCTTATCTTTACGCGAATTTGACAAAACAAGTTCAAAAAATGGAAAATATAATGAACACTTTAAAATAATTAAAAACGATTTTAAAATAGAAACCTATTTCAATTTTAAAATACCGCTAACTAAATTAAGAGTATTTCTTCAACTAAAATTATCAAATAAACATAATATAATTATATTTTATAAAAACATAAAATATGTACTAAATGCAGAGAACAATTGCACAATTTGCAACCTCCACCGGCCTGAGAATCTGTACCACTTCCTAATTGAATGCCCTATGTATAAAACTTTTAGAAAATTTCATTTATATAAATACATAAATAATTCTGTAAACGAACTAAGCACATTATGTACTATTTTTGAAAAACCCAATGTAAATAAAATCAATGACATCTTCCATTACACTGTTAGTGCAGTTAAATTAAGGAGCTTTTATTTAAATGAATAACAGTTTGAAACAAATGTAAAACTATAACCTTAAATATCTATTCATATAACTAGGATAGAATTTAGAATTTTATATATGTAGGGGTGTGTATTAATAATAATGTAATTATCAAATTTATACTTCTGTAAATAACAAAAAAAAAAAAAATAAAATAAAAAAAATCTAATATCTATTTAATACCTAGGATAAAATTTAATAATAATAAAAAAAAAAAAATTGTATGTAGGAGTGGGTAAAAAAAAAAAAAAAAAAAAAAAAAATATTAGTGTACATATACATGTACATATATAGATATAGGTATTAATAGGGAATAATAGCGTATTTTCGAATTTGTGTTTTTGTATATTGTTAATAAACTATAATGTAAATAATTAAATAAGGGAAAGTATGTTTCTATGCATAAAAATTTAATAAGGAAGGTATCTTAATTTCTATTATATATAACTATTGCCAATCCTATTTGTATACGATTGTAATATCGAAGCAAATAAAACTATTATTATTATTATTATTATTATTATATTCATTAAGTTGTAATAACGTTAAATGTCAATAAATCATATTTAACTGTTAAATCTTCAAATGAAGCTACTTCCGGTTCACCAATTATAACCAAAATCTAATCAGTTGTTCTTCTGGATGTAAACTTGAGGAATACGAAACAAATATAATTTTTGAAATCGTGGTATTGAAGTTATGGGATCCGAAACTTTCGTCACACACACACAGACACACACACACACACGCGCATACATACATAAATACATACATACATACATACATACATACATACATACATACATACATACATACATACATACATACATACATACATACATACATACATACATACAGACATCATCGTAAAAATGGTAAAATCGTATTATAAGGACCCTAAAACATGTTTATTCATTAAAAACTCATCATTGAATTGACCAAAGACATTACCTTCCTTACCTAAAGGTGACGGAAGGTAAAAATAATGTTTTTAGAAAAAATATTCTGTATCCGGAGGTGTAACCGAGGAATATAATCGTGGCGCTAGGTCAATAATGATAGTTTTCTGAACTTTGGTATTAGTAATTTTAAAATGATTCCCTAAGGGCTGGGATTATACACGTGCACTTAGTTCCAAAGTATATTTAATTAAATGAACAAATGCAACGAGAAATTTTGACAGCAATGACTTAAATGTCATAAGTGCATGGAAATTGATTCGAATTTGTTCACCTTATTAAATTTACTATGGAATAACATTTAACTGGACGTTTATATTATCGGCCCTTAGAAATGTAATTTTAAAAGCTATAAGCACTATAAGTCATTTCTCAATCATTAAATTTCAATATAAAATAATTTAACCTATTTTCCTGGATCAATATCTGATATTTTTTCAAAAAATATTCCCGTGAATATGTACAACAAAAAATGTCATCAAACCAAAATACAATCGTTGCCAGATGTTCAGACGGAACTATTTTTAAAAGTGAGTACTACCGTTCGTAGAATGACAGCATATAAATAAATACTAAAAGTAAAACTCAGTAAAATAATCACCTACTATATAAATCTGATTTATAAGACTGATTCGTAGAATTTCTAAGGAAAACGACACTAAAAATCTCCACAAAATGTCTTTTTTTAAGGATTATGTTACTACGTTATATTCCTACAATAAAGAGTAATAATAAGTTAATGGGAACTTAATAATAGAAAATTATTTTTATTGCTATTTTGAGCAGACCGTAATTTTATTTTGAATGATATTTACATTCCAAGTTTACAATAGTACATTAAATGATCCAATAAAATTTGAGTCACTACTATTGGTATTTTGTGCGTATTACTAATTGTTTAAAATAGTTGTAATATTGTTTTACTTAGTCGGAGAAAAAAATTCATGGTCAAATTGTAGCTGACCAAATAAGGCTAAAGAGAAAACGATTAAAATTTTATTATAAATAATTTCAATATAAAATGTAATCTCGATATTATCCTTTGTAATCATATAATAATGATAACGACAGTAAATTTTGATTACTCACCATAATTTTGTCGGAGTCCATTTACGAGATGTATCCAGCTACTGTAATAAAAAAAATTCAGTTAAATTTTTGCAATAAAAATGAATTGTAATATTATAAATTTTATATACAGAATCTTGATAATGTGAATTTCAAGTCCTCAGAGGTGTTAGGAATAACGAAGCATTGTATGAGTATATCTGGTGTCGCTCGAAATCCATTACACAGGCGTTTAACATGAGAAAAAAATCTGTTGTGGCCAGCACAATACCTCTCGTCATTTTCATTTTATGTTGCATAGGGCGTGAGCAGTCATGTGACTTTGTTGGCCTTGGCAAGCAGATATGGGGGCCCGTGTGTTAGAATGCCAACTAGTAATAATGTACATAGCTGTCAAGTATCATATTTTTCATTTAAAACATCATGATTTCTCAAATCCATGTGGATTATTTTCCTCGACAAGTATATTCCAAACTATTGATGACAAATAAAACATCAGAATATTTTGAAATTTTGAATGAAAAATTATGACAATTGTTACATCTATGTAAATAACTACTAGCCGTCATTCTGACACGGATCCTCATATCTGCGTGCCAAGGCCAACAAAGTCACATGACTGCTCGCGCCCTATAAGTAACGAAATTAACATTTCTTTGCACACAAATATTTGAAATTGTATCTCTTCCTTCGTTCTATGAGGAATTTTGTCCTACTCTTCTAATATGTTCAAAATTCTTCAAATTCATTGACAATATTAGCGGTATTTCTTAAAGATATATGTAATATTAACATACCTATAATTTAAATACATATTTAATTAATAATACAATTATATATATATATATATATATATATATATATATATATATATATATATATATATATATATATATATATATATATATATATATATGTAGTGTGTTACATTGCATCTCTATATTACAATAGTAATCGTTGTTTACCGTGTGGAGTAAGAACGTTAATTGTATTATATTTTGTTTTTAAACTAAAGGAATAAATTAAAAATATCCCTATAGTGTGATTTATGATTCTCATTGGCTAAAACCGAGTCTTTTTTTATACACAAATCATTATGAATTTTCGCCATTTTCACTTAACCTATATTTTAATAAATTAATCACACATGTATATGTTCCTTTCTGTGATATTTTCAGTCAAAAACAAATAATCATTTACCTAGCTCTTATGCCCGGTTACACCGCTGACACTTACATTTTAAGTGTTCCTTAAATTGACAATCTTATAATTGTAATGAAAAGTCAAATCAGTAATTAAATATTGCTGTCAAAATTAAGACAAAGTTAAAATTTAAGTGTGGCAACTGGGCATGCATTTTTGGTAGAGTCGTTCCGCTTGACGTTCAAGACATATCTGTCACCAGGCATCATTTTTGAGTGACAACATCATCATCAGACGATAGAATATGGTGTTATAGGTGCGTTCGGTTATTCAGTTCAGTGCACACATTTTTAATAAAGTGCATATTTTCGCAAATTTTGTAAATATATAAGCTATTGCAAAAATTAATATTTACCGGAAGCTTTCTGGGTTTCCTAAATACCAAATTAAAACCGTTGCCACTTTTTCCAAGCCATTTTCGGATACATTAGAAAATGAGTTTTAAATTTCCCGTCAGGCATATACTTGTTCAGCCAAATTATTTAGTTTTCCTAAAATATTTGGATTATACTCCCCTTCTTCTTCTGACTCATCGAAAAATATTGCATGCGCTACCATTACTACATTTGTAAGCAGAGCTGTTACCAGTACTCAAAAAAAGTATTTAAGTACTAAATACTAAATACTCACAAGAAAAGTATTTAAATACTAAGTAAAGTAATACTTTAAGTACATTTTTTTACCTACTTACAGTACCAGTACTAAGTATTTTTTAATGAAATCAGTTAAAATAATACGACGAAAAATGATCAAATTTAGGTACATATTCGATTCGTATATTACTCTCATCCAATAAGACAGTTCATATAGCCTACTAATTTGAAAGTCATATATACTTATTAAAAAATATTATATAAAATGTTTTAAAATAAACTCCATAAGAAAAGCATTGCATTTTATGCATCGCTATTAAAAGTCACATTTCACGTACTGTGATTAATGTCTGTAGCTACTACTTCACGCCTTGGAGTAGAAAAATTGTTTACTTATTTAGTTCTATAATATTGGTGAGCACATAGAAATAACCTTTAATAAACAAGTTGTTCAAAATTACGTCTTGATTTACCTTTATTTACGTCTTCAATTATTCGATTAAAACTGTAGATAGCGAAAACTGTAATAACTGCCAATAATTGCTCAAACCTGTGTTGACAGTAATGCACAAATCACACAGCAATCTGTTCTTGTGCATGTGTGAAGTATTTAGTATTTAAAGTATTTAAGTTACTTTAAATACTTTTGGATACTTTAAGTACCAAAAAGTATTTGAAGTACTTTTTATGATAAAAAAGTATTTTAAGTACAGTACTAAGTACTAATTTTCAAAAGTATTTTAAGTAAAGTATTGTAAATACTGGATGTATTTAAAGTAATACTTCCAGTACTTTTACTTTAAGTAGTTCCCAGCTCTGTTTGTAAGAACACAAAAATCCATATTCGGCCGCCAATCAAACATACGGTTAATATAAAATCGATATTAATAATAATAATCCTAACTTACACAGATTTTCAATTGCTAAATCTATGTGTCACGAAAGTATCAAATGCACAGGCTGCACAATTCGTTCTTTTGATTCCAGTCTGCACAGGGTACACAGTGATCACGTGACACTACTCATGCACAGCGCAACTCAAGTACAGCACCGAACGCACCTTATAAAACCATATACATACGAATATACAGGTGTCCCAGAAGTCGACGATCAAATTAAATGGGGTGATAGAGGAGATCATTTCCAATCAAAATAACTATATATATTGTCATGCAATTGTTGATGGTTCAAAAGTTATTGCAACTTTTGTAGTTTCTCCTAAAAACGGCAAGGCGTCCAATAGAATTATTATTATTTTTATTACGAGACGTTTGTTTCTCTTTTTCTTTTTTATTGTATGCACCTGAAGGGTTCTACTTTCTAATAAAATCATTTTCTTGAACATGAGTACCTTCTATTAATAATAAAAATATTGTTTTGTGAAAAAATTTTCTACCGAAAAAAAGCTACTTGATTTTAAAGTGACGCTGACAGAAAAAAATGTCCTAAAAAAAAATTAACCAACTATCAGAAGAAGTTGTGTATTTAATGTAGATTTTAACGCGGTATAACACATGGGGATATTCAGAGCAGATTTTCTTAAATATTTTTTTACCTCTCGCTAAGAGAGGTATTGCATTCATGCTAAAAATCGCATATCCAGATTTTATTGAATAAGCACGTTTTAAGGTCCTTACAATCCGATTTTAACATTTTTACGATGATGTCTGTGTGTGTGTGTGTGTGTGTGTGTGGATGTGTGTGTGTGTGTGTGTGTGTGTGTGTGGGATGTTGGAAGGACGGTTACTCAAAAACTATAAGACTTAAAATTTGTTTAACAACGTATTTCCCAATCGGACATTCCCGGGAAGATCTGAAAAGGTTTTGGTAACAATTGGACAACCGGAAGTAGAAGATTCTTGAAAAAAAATCTTCTAAATATTATTTTTTGAAAATTTTTCTTGATAATATTAAAGAAAAATAAATTCTTTATCTGATACATTTACATATTTTTATACATATTTTATAGATTTAGAGATAAAAGAAATATAATAAATAAAATAATGTTGTAATTAATTTTACAACCGAAAGGATGCCATGAAAAATAGTTGATAATTTAAATTATTTGTAACTGACAGATAAATGTCAGTGTCAGAAATAATGAGTAATGAACGAAAAATGTACTTGGAGAATCCCTTAGTTCTTGATCTGTGACTATTATGGAGATGACAAGTCTAGGTTGAAGGACTTAAATTTGTTTCAAACATTATGGGACAATGTACACCAGTACTATAGACTAGAGTAACTTTGAATTGCGAAAAAGCTATCAAATTCTTCTCAAGTAAGTTGTAAATATTGACAAAATTACACATCGATATAAGAATAATCGGAGTGCAATCTATCCGTCACTTTATTAAAGGGAATTAGTGTTATTTAGATATAACATGTATGAAAAAATAAAATGTAAAAGAAGATATGTAATAATAGATGCACAATCCATATATACATTTTAGACTACCCAAAATTAATGTTTTTACTAGAAGAATATGAAGAGAAAGTAAACAACGTTGTTCGAATTGAAAATTGCAGTTACCAGCCTAATATTAATATATGGTAAACTCTACTTTGTAATTTATTGTAACATAATTTATGGTAAAATAACTTCATGTTGAGACATGCTATTATTGAATAATAAAGAAGTTTATACGTCATAGATTTATATGAATATATTATTTGTATGTATAAAAATAATCTTTGCTTTATGCATACAGCCAGGTAAAATATACGGCGAGAGGTTATGTGCTGGCCACATCAGATTTTTTTTCTACAAGAAAGTATTTCAGTTAAAAATACAATTGAAAAATTCGAGAATTATCTTAGATGCTGTGTCAAAAATAAAACAAAAGAAGGTATATGAAGTTACATATCGATAATAACTTTACTGTTTGTGTGTTTTTGATTTATCAGTTCTTCGTTTCTTAAACTTTGTTTTAATTCTTGTGATTTTGCGTATTTTTTGGTTTTTGATACTCCTTTCATTTGAACTTTGTTCTTCTCGGTCTCAAAAATATGTCTTATACCCCTCGAGAATATTCAGAAATGCATTACGTGTACGGGTTTTGTGACGGGAACGCTCGAGCTGCTGCAAGAGAGTATCGGATACGATACCCTAATCGAGAACGCTATCCTGATTATAGGGTATTTCAAAATGTTCATCGGTCTTACTTAGAAGGCGAAATCCCTGGCAATTCGCGAAGAGAAGGAAGACCTGCGCTTCAGTGCAATGACGACGATATAATTGAAATGGTGTCAGAGAACCCGTCAACAAGTGTTCGTCGTATATCCAGACATTTGGAAATTCCAAAATCTAGGGTTCAACGTGTTTTGCAAAAGGGCCAGTTGTATCCATACCATGTGCAGCGCGTGCAAGCACTTTTACCTGCGGACTATGACAAAAGAGTGCAATTTTGTCGGGAAATGCTGCGTCGTCATAGAGAAGACTCCGAATTTTTTAACAAGATTTTGTGGAGCGACGAATCAAACTTTTGTAGAACCGGGATATTTAATATTCACAATTTACATTTTTGGGACTATGTGAACCCTGGAGTTGTTAGAAATGACAACTTTCAACACAAGTTTGGGGTCAACGTATGGGCGGGAATAATTGAAGGAAAATTGATTGGTCCATTTGAGCTCCCAGGAAGGCTTAACAGCGAAAATTATCTGCATTTTTTGCAAAATGAGTTACCTTATCTACTTGAAGACGTGACATTGGAGACACGCCGAGATATGTGGCTGCAACAAGATGGAGCTCCTCCTCACTATTCTGTAGATGTGAGACGACACCTTGACACAGAATTTCGGAATCGGTGGATTGGTAGAGGAGGGTTTATTATCTGGCCACCGCGATCCCCTGATCTTAACCCCATAGATTTTTTTCTATGGGGTTATTTTAAAGAAATAGTCTACATGACAGAAAGTCAGAATGAACAAGAGTTGCAATAAAAAATAAGAGAGGCTACCAACATTATTAAAAATAATCAACGGGCGTTCCGAACAATAAAAAGAAATTTTATTCGGCGTTTATGTGCATTAGAAAACATGGTAGAAATTTTGAACACTTTTTGTAAAATTTGAAAACATCATGAAAAGCTTCATAAACCCTATTTTGTTTTAATGTTGTATAAAAACTATTACAACTATTATTTTGTTTTATTTTTGACACAGCATCTAAGATAATTCTCGAATTTTTCAATTGTATTTTTAACTGAAATACTTTCTTGTAGAAAAAAAAAAAATATTTAAGAAAATCTGCTCTGAATATCCCCATGTGTTATACCGCGTTAAAATCTACATTAAATACACAACTTCTTCTGATAGTTGGTTAATTTTTTTTTAGGACATTTTTTTCTGTCAGCGTCACTTTAAAATCAAGTAGCTTTTTTTCGGTAGAAAAATTTTTCACAAAACAATATTTTTATTATTAATAGAAGGTACTCATGTTCAAGAAAATGATTTTATTAGAAAGTAGAACCCTTCAGGTGCATACAATAAAAAGAAAAAGAGAAACAAACGTCTCGTAATAAAAATAATAATAATTCTATTGGACGCCTTGCCGTTTTTAGGAGAAACTACAAAAGTTGCAATAACTTTTGAACCATCAACAATTGCATTACAATATATATAGTTATTTTGATTGGAAATGATCTCCTCTATCACCCCATTTAGTTTGATCGTCGACTTCTGGGACACCTGTATACAGTTTGTTGTAAGAATTTTAATTTCGTAGTCTAAAGTTAAATTTGATGTTTCTAATGCCGGTTTTATAAAGAATAGATGAATTTACTTCCACAGTAAATAAAATTTATTCCTTCAAATGATTGTCGAACTTTTGACAGTAATTTTTATAAGCCATAAAATACAGGGTGGGGCAGAAAAACCTATCCGATTTCAAATCCCTTTTTCTCAAAAGAGGGAGCAGGTAGAGTAGTGGGGTAAAAACCGTTAGAAAGCCGGTTTTATGCCATTTGTCAGTAGTCAACATGCCTTGGTCTGGTGAACATCGTGCTTTTGTTATTGAGCGGTTTATCGAATGCGGCGGTTCGATAATTGCTACACAACCTTTGTGGTGCCGTTAACAGGCAGAATTTTCGATATTGGAGTGACGAAAATCCTCGAGAAATCCATCAGGAACCCCTCCATAGCCCAAAAGTGACTGTGTGGTGTGCTCTTTCCCGCCTAGGCGTCTGGGGGCCTTACTTTTTTGAAGAAAATGGGCAAACCGTAACGGTCAACAGCAAGCGCTATTGTTTCATGCTGGAAAATTTTCTTAGACCCAAAATGGAAGAAAATGGCGTGGAAAATGTGTGGTTTCAACAGGATGGGGCAACCGCCCACACATCGCGACGATCAATGGACATTCTCAGGGAACTGTTTCCCGGTCGCCTCATTTCCCTGAGAGGTGATCTTGGCTGGCCGCCGCGCTCACCGGATCTCACTCCATGTGACTTCTTCCTTTGGGGTTACCTCAAATCGAAGGTTTACCAGCATCGACCAAGGACCCTTCTTGCTTTACGAAGGGAAATTGCTCGGGCAATTGAAGAAATTCCTGTGGAAATGACGGTGAAAGTCATGGAAAGCTACCGCGAGCGCCTAAATCAGTGTATCCGCTCCCAAGGACGACATTTGAGTGATGTGCTTTTCAAAACTTAAATTTAAAAATGGCATAAAATTTGCGATATGTTAATAAAAATTTTTTTTGACAAGTTGAGTGGTTTTAATTTTATAACGTTTTGAAATCGGATAGGTTTTTCTGCCCCACCCTGTATATAAAAATGATTCGAATTTGTTAATTTAAATAAATTTACTATGGAAGGAAATTTATTCTGTTCTTTATAAGGAAGGGGGTTAATGTAAAATATATTGGATGATATAAAACGAGAGTAATAGTTTATTTCTCAGATCTCAGTAAAAAATATCGTATATACATGACTGTTTGCCCTTATTGGCAATTCTCACATGTTTCATAAATTATATTGGCTGACATATATAAAAAATTCCCGGAAAACACAGCTACTTATAAAGAGGTTATGATCTACTTCTATATTTATAAGAAGACGTAGAGAAATTTATCGTGGTAAAGGTTAAGGTTCGAAAACATTCATAAATTTTACAGTATCCTTTGACATTATTTTATTATTTCATGTCTTGTTTCATAACCGATTCTTCTTAGTCCAGTACTGGGGTAGATTTACCTTGCAAAAGGTCAGGTATTTTTGATTTTTGGATATGTTTTGTGCTTACAGGCCCTAATAAAAAATCCAAGTTTTCAACCTTGGAGCACAAATTAATTACAGATAGAGTATACAATTATTTTTTTTAGTTTTAAACGTAAATAATTCGTTTATTTGAAAAAATCGAACATAAACAACAATACCTTATTGAAAAGAGAAAAAATATTCTTTCCAATAAAAGAATAAAAAATATATGGTTTCATTTAAAAAAATATATATTTTGTTCCATATTTTAGGAACAGCTGATACAATTTTTTTGTCGATATCAACAATTTTCTTAATTAAAATGGCAGAATTTTGCTCATTTAACCAACGTCGTACCTCTTCAAACAAAAAATTTGTCCATATAAAAATTCTGAATTTCATGTTACAATCAAAAATGTAACAGTGACAAAAAAGTGAGCCGTCGCGGGACGTCTGGCAGATGTGAAATATCGAAATTTATTTTTATTGAAACTGAATAGAGGATTTTTTTTAGCTTTTCAACGATGTAGAACTTGCCTATGTTCTTTTGTTTTAAATAGCTATTATTATTTTAATAAGGAAACAATAATTAATATTAATAGAATTCGAGAACATAACATTAAACTTTTGTGACGTCACCGTGATATTATATGCGCAAAGTAGTACAAGTATCGCCACGGCGAGGTTAAGTTTTATTGCCTTTCTTCTCAAAATAACAAATTTAAAAAATACGGATATATTATTTTTAACTGTATGGGATGTTTAAAAACTATTACAAAAAAATATGGCAGGGATGAGGATGTTGAGACAGATGTTGGGGAAGACACATGTCATGAGGAGAGATGAAGAATATATAATGGAAGAATAATAAATAGCTTATTAATAGAAGGTTGAAGAAAAAGAGGAAAACCAAAGAAAAGATGGAAGGATTGGATTGTGGAAGACTTGAGAGAAAAGGAACTGAATGAGAACGACACACAAAACAGAAATGAGTGGAAGAAGAAAATAAAAAATAGTGACCGTAACGAATGGGAAAAGCTAAAGAATATGTCAGTGTCAAGTGCAAGTTGCATAGTTTGTTTATGAAATAATTTACTGGAAATATAGGATCTTTTGATAGAAAATTTATCTAAGCATGCATGGAAATTGTTCATAATACACAGGATTGACGGAAGATAATGTGCCGGACACATTACATTTTTTTAATTACACTTTTGAATTTACGCCTTCTCATTTAAAATATTACGATTCATCAATGAAACAGGAGTAATTCCTGCTCAATGCTCCACATAAGAGTTAGAGGAACTAGTATGTATAAATATTATCTTTCGCTATTTTTGATTTTTACCTCTCGCTAAGAGAGGTATTGGATTCATGCTAAAAATCGCATATCCAGATTTTATTGAATAAGCACGTTTTAAGGTCCCTACAATCCGATTTTAACATTTTTACGATGATGTCTGTGTGTGTGTGTGTGTGTGTGTGTGTGTGTGTGTGTGTGTGTGTGTGTGTGTGTGGATGTGTGTGTGTGGGATGTTGGAAGGACGGTTACTCAAAAACTATAAGACTTAAAATTTGTTTAACAACGTATTTCCCAATCGGACATTCATGGGAAGATCTGAAAAGGTTTTGGTAATAATTGGACAACCGGAAGTAGAAGATTCTTGAAAAAAAATCTTCTAAATATTATTTTTTGAAAATTTTTCGTGGTAATATTAAAGAAAATTAAATTCTCTATCTGATACATTTAAATATTTTATTATATATTCCATAGATTTAGAGATAAAAGAAGTATAATATATAAAATAATCTGTTGTAATAAATTTGACAGCCGAAAGAATGCCATGAAAAATAGTTGATAATTTAAATTATTTGTAACTGACAGATAAATGTCAGTGTCAGAAATAATGAGTAATGAATTAAAAATGTACTTGGAGAATCCCTTAGTTCTTGATCTGTGACTATTATGGAGATGACAAGTCTAGGTTGAAGGACTTAAATTTGTTTCAAACATTATGGGACAATGTACACCAGTACTGTAGACTAGAGTAACTTTGAATTGCGAAAAAGCTATCAAATTCTTCTCAAGTAAGTTGTAAATATTAACAAAATCGGAGTGCAATCTATCCGTCACTTTATTAAAGGGAATTAAGGTTATTTAGATATAACAAGTATGAAAAAATAAAATGTAAAAGAATAGATGCACAATCCAGATATATACATTTTAGACCGCCCAAAATTAATGTTTTTACTAGAAGAATATGAAGAGAAAGTAAACAAAGTTGTTCGAATTGAAAATTGCTGTTACCAGCCTAATATTTATATATGGTAAACTCTACTTTGTAATTTATTGTAACATAATTTATGGTAAAATATCTTCATGTTGAGACATGCTATTATTGAATAATAAAGAAGTTTATACGTCATAGATTTATATGAATATATTATTTGTATTTATAAAAATAATCTTTGCTTTATGCATACAGCCAGGTAAAATATACGGCGAGAGGTTATGTGCTGGCCACATCAGATTTTTTTTTACATCTTCCGCCATTTTTGATCATTTCTGTAGTGCTTTGTTAGATTCTGGAAACGTGCTGTGTGAAGTGTGAGTACGTTGGCGTTTGTTTTGTTAAGATGACTGGATGAAAATTCAGAGTACTCCTGTGTTAGTATAAACGAATTTCAGGTTAATGTAAACAAAGCTACGGTGTTTTGATTGTGCGTTCTCCAAATATGAACAAGTCACGTACATTTCCTCGAATTCTGAGAGGAAATTCATTGTCGATCTTCAAGTTAAACAATAACAAATCGTTTGAAGGTGGATCAAAATATAATGGAATGTTTTTGACATTTTCGTGGGTGAATTAGTACATGTTTACAATGGAAAATTTGTTGAATATGTGTGGGATCTTGTGGTCATTAATTATAGCTAAAGGTATTAATGAGCACCTACACAAAGTAGCTACTCTAATTGCAATTAATTATATTTGATGTAATTGTATCTAAACAAATATATATATATTATTTGTAATCAAATAATAGTGTTGAGTACATTAGTTAATTAATAATATAGTATAATTTTATCTGCGACTGCTTGAATAAAGACTTATTTTGTAATTTATTGATAGTTATATGGGTTAGGTTTAGGTAATAGTTTGTAACTACATAAGTTGTGTATAATTTTTGCACGGTTGTAATTCTGGTTTTGTGCTTCCGTATACCTTTTGTATTACTCTACCCTTTGTATTCCGGAATCACTCTAAATTTCAAACTGACTGTCACAAAAGTAACATCAACTTATTTTAACGTAGGGTGACACACCCCAGCGCAATAATCACATTACGAAAGATAAGAATTTTATTGCTGAAATTAAATTTATTAATTTATTATGTTCTTTTCAGTTACATTTATGATAAGTAACTATGACATACGAAAATGAACAAGCACTTTTATAGAACTACATGGACGATGGGCGAAGTTTTGCAGGAGTCAGAAAACCGATACTGTTATGAAGCTTGCCATAAATCACTATGTTTGGAACATGTGGTTATTTTGTGTCATAAGTGTTATATTGAAGATACTGAAAGTGAATGACACTAAAGAGAAAATAAATTTTCCAAAAAATTGTCATTTTTACCTCCCGCTACCCTTGGTAAAGGAGCTATAGCGATCGTGCTAAAAATCGTATATCGAGATTTTTATAAATGACCACGTTTTAAGGTCCCTACAATCCAATTTTAACATTTTCACGATGATGTCTGTGTGTATGTATGTATGTGTGTGTGGATCCTGTTTACGCTCTAACCCAAATGCTATCATTCAGAAAGTTTTGAAACCATGTATTTCTACCTTGTTCTAAAATGGAAATATCTGATTAGATTTTGGTGGCAATCGGATAACCGGAAATGGCAGTTTACTTGAAGCTCAAGATAGTTTTTCTGCAAAAAATACCTTTAAATGTAATTTTTTCTCAATTTGTTATTATAAAAATTGAAGATTATTCCATTTTCTACAAGTTTGCTTTAATACTTTTTCTATATATTGTATGGATAAATTTATAAAGTACATAATATAAAAATTATATACATAGGTAAATGGCGGGAGGTACTGTGTTGGTCACATCAGGTTTTTTTACCTCTCGCTAAGAGAGGTATTGGATTCATGTTAAAAATCGCATATCCAGATTTTATTAAATAAGCACGTTTTAAGGTCCCTACAATTCGATTTTAACATTTTTACGATGATGTCTGTGTGTGTGTGTGGATGTGTGGTGTGTGTGTGTATGTGTGTGTGTGTGTATGTGGGATGTTGGAAGGACGGTTACTCAAAAACTATAAGACTTTAAATTTGTTTAATTACGTATTTCCCAATCGGACATTCATGGGAAGACTGAAAAGGTTTTGGTAACAATTGGACAACCGGAAGTAGAAGATTCTTGAAAAAAAATATTCTAAATAATATTTTTTGAATTTTTTTCTTGGTAATATTAAAGAAAATTAAATTCTCTATCTGATACATTTAAATATTTTATTATATATTCTATAGATTTAGAGATAAAAGAAATATAATATATAAAATAATGTTATAATAAATTTTACAGCCGAAAGGATGCCATGGAAAATAGTTGAAAATTTAAATTCTTTGTAACTGACAGATAAATGTCAGTGTCAGAAATTCGTAGATATTACTAGTTTTTCTGGGAAGTGCACACATTATATTATTTCTTAATGTATTAATAGCTAAATATTTAATATTATAGGTATATTACATATGCATATCCTTCAAAAATACTGTCAATCCTGACAATGAATTGGAAACATTTCGAAAAATTAGAAGAGGACAAAATTTCTTCATAAAATGAATTAAAAATTAAACAATTTAAATATAAGGAATAGATATATGCGTAAGTAGAATTTTTGGTGTAGAGTGTAGGTATACAAGAAATGTTAAATACAATAGGGCGCGAGCAGTCATGTGATTTTGTTGGCCTTGACAAGCAGATATGGGGGCCCATGTCAGAATGATAGCTAGTAATTATGTATATAGATGTCAAATATCATATTTTGTCATTCTAAATTTAGTGATTTTCCAATTCCATGTGGAGCAGAATTAAATGTTAAATATCTAAGGCATACGACAAGTAAATTTTAAACTCCTGATGATAAATTAACTACGTAAATTTAGAAAATCGTAAAATTTTTAATGAAAAATTCTGACATTTGATATCTATGTACATAATTACTAATTATCATTCTGAAACGGGCCCACACATCTGCTTGTCAAGCCCAAAAATGTAACATTACTGTTCGCGCACTACACTTATGTAACCAAAAAGTGGCGAGAGGTATTGTGCTGGCCACAACAGATTTTTATGTAAGAATTGTAGGTATTCAATATTGGATATTGTATTTTTCTGCCTTGTTTATGAATTTTACGTTTAAATTTGAATCAATATATTTTATATACGTATCTCTTTATTTCTTTTATTTATTTCGTTATTTATTCCACTGTCCACCCCGTCGCATTAACTACGCAAAAATTACCCACCGCCCTAACGCAGGGTTAATATTATAAATCAGTGGCGTATTCAGGGAAGGGCTTGAGCCCTCCCTGAATGTTTTCATGGCGATCAGTTGTTTATTTATTTATTTCTTATTTCCTTACATTAAAAAATAAAATAATGCATAGCTATATAATAATAATATATCATCACGGCATACTGCCTACTACTGGGTGTGCTAATCTGCTTTATTCACAGATTTCGGTAATGATGATGACATATATTTTTATTTATTTTTGTTTTAAAGACCGCGAAAATTTTTTTGTACCCGACATGACCTGAAAGTGTTTTTACTGGGCTTCCAAACTCCCAAAGCTCGCCTACGGTTCGCTTTGGAATATGTATGTTCATTCAGTAAAGTATCACTTTCAAGTCTTGTTACGTAAATTACTATATCTACATTTAAATATTTCAAAAAATATTTAAGAAGTACCTACATTGGCGAGAAAAAGGTTTAATGATTTAGCTCTTTTATTATGTACATATATAAAAAATTGCTTATCGATGTAAAGGAGTTTTAGATATTTTCCAAAAAAAGTAGAAAATTAAATATCATTTTGTAATTATAACGAATGTTAAAAGCCAAGATTTTTTTTTTGTTTTATTGTAATAATAATGTAGTACGTACTAATGTAAATTGTAGATTTCTTATGTTCACTGAGATTTTTTTATTGATAAAGAATAAACAAATTGTCGTCTTTTATTTGGTACATCAATATTCTACAGTTAAACGTCCTTATTCGCAGTTCAGATATCTTTGAAAGTATATTTACAAGTGCAAATAGACGATGGACAGTATATAATTAATAGGTACACGGTAGTCCCTTTTTACCATAATTCCTGGATACGCCACTGTTATAAATGTTAACTGTTCTCAAAAGTTCAATCGCTGTAGTTTTTGTTCATACACACGCCGCGAAACACTTTATCTAAAGCTGTTTGTATGTGCTACAATATTTATTAGCCTTGTTTTCCGGTATTGCTCACCGTTAAACCGAAATCAGGCAAGAAGCCAAAATTTTCTCCAAAAAACTACAACCTGCAGGCGTTCAAAGGGAACATAGGCACCGTATACTTATGCAACTAAAACGATGATGTCTGTGTGTGTGTGTGTGTGTGTGTGTGTGTGTGTGTGTGTGTGTGTGTGTGTGTGTGTGTGTGTATGTGTGTGTGTGTGTGTGTGGATGTATGTATGTGTGTGTGTGTGTGTATGTGGGATGTTGGAAGGACGGTTACTCAAAAACTATAAGACTTTAAATTTGTTTAATTACGTATTTCCCAATCGGACATTCATGGGAAGACTGAAAAGGTTTTGGTAACAATTGGACAACCGGAAGTAGAAGATTCTTGAAAAAAAATATTCTAAATAATATTTTTTGAATTTTTTTCTTGGTAATATTAAAGAAAATTAAATTCTCTATCTGATACATTTAAATATTTTATTATATATTCTATAGATTTAGAGATAAAAGAAATATATATAAAATAATGTTATAATAAATTTTACAGCCGAAAGGATGCCATGGAAAATAGTTGAAAATTTAAATTCTTTGTAACTGACAGATAAATGTCAGTGTTAGAAATATTAAAGAAAATTAAATTCTCTATCTGATACATTTAAATATTTTATTATATATTCTATAGATTTAGAGATAAAAGAAATATAATATATAAAATAATGTTATAATAAATTTTACAGCCGAAAGGATGCCATGGAAAATAGTTGAAAATTTAAATTCTTTGTAACTGACAGATAAATGTCAGTGTCAGAAATATTAAAGAAAATTAAATTCTCTATCTGATACATTTAAATATTTTATTATATATTCTATAGATTTAGAGATAAAAGAAATATAATATATAAAATAATGTTATAATAAATTTTACAGCCGAAAGGATGCCATGGAAAATAGTTGAAAATTTAAATTCTTTGTAACTGACAGATAAATGTCAGTGTCAGAAATTCGTAGATATTACTAGTTTTTCTGGGAAGTGCACACATTATATTATTTCTTAATGTATTAATAGTTAAATATTTAAAATTATAGGTATATTACATATGTATATCCTTCAAAAATACTGTCAATCCTGATAATGAATTGGAAACATTTCGAAAAATTAGAAGAGGACAAAATTTCTTCATAAAATGAATTTAAAATTAAACAATCTAAATATAAGGAATAGATATATGTAAGTAGATTTTTTGGTGTAGAATGTAGGTATACAAGAAATGATAAATACAATAGGGCGCCTTGACAAGCAGATATGGGGGCTCATGTCATAATGATAGCTAGTAATTATGTATATAGATGTAAGTATCATAATTTGTCATTCTAAATTTAGTGATTTTCCAATTCCATATGGTTCATTTTCCTCGACAAGTAAATTCCACACTCCTGGTGACAAATTAACTACGTGTATTTAGAAAATCTTGAAATTCTGAATGAAACATAATGACTAGTTATCATTCTGAAACGGGCCCCCACTTCTGCTTGTCAAGGCCAACAATGTAACATGACTGTTCGCGCCCTATACTTATGTAACCAAAAAAGGAAGTGGCGAGAGGTATTGTGCTGGCCACAACAGATTTTTTTCTGATGCAAAATCGATGGTCATATTATTACAAACAAAAAGGAAAAAGTATTTTGTATAGAGTAACTTCCGATTATGTAATTTACACCAAAATCTAATGGGATCTTTCCATATTACTGTAATAGTTAGAAATATAACATTTTATAAATTTTAGACACACACACACACACACATACGCACGTACAAACTCATTCGTATTCGCACACGCACACTGACGTACACAAGGACATGTTAGCACAAACCTACAGACAATAGATCTGTTCGTTTCGCTGGTTTGCATGTACGGTTTACTGCCGTAGCCATATAGGTGTACTTTGTATTGACACGGCAGTAAACCTATTGTTAAAATATTAAAATTGGATGCTAGGATCTTTAAAATAAACTTATTTGTCAAAATCTCGACATGTGATTTTTAATCTAATCTGTTTATCTCGCTTACTAATGTCAGTGGGAGATAAAAGATATATGTATCATACAATTCGAAGTAGATGTAGTAGAAATGTAAATTCCAAATACAAATAAAGGGTTTTATAGTTATAGATAAACAACTCAAAGTTTTAAAATACGAGTATTTTGAGTCATATACGACAAATCGTCGTTAATGCATTTAAACAAAATGAAGAAATATATTAATAAAAGAAACAACTATCGTTATCGTTCTGTAAATTTTTCTTGAAGCATTTTAACATAAAAGTGGCCCCTATTTAAATTTCCTATGTAGGCTGAAATAAGCTATGTACAAATAAAATTAAAACAAAAAATGTCAAAGTTATAGCTCATTAAAAATCAATTGCAAATAAAAGATGATTTCTGGGCACTAAAGTATTTTAAGAGCAATACGTGATTACATCCACCAAAATATTTGTCAATGTTATTAATTAATGAATCATCTCCTTATAAACAATGATTTCTTACAAAGGTTAATTCATTTTTGTGCATTGAATAAAAAAAACACAGAGTTTTCTGATAATTAATGATATAAACATGGCTTCAATCTTGTAGTAATCAAGAAGAACGAAGAACAGCAATATCAAAAAGTTTCGTGATTGATTGAAAATAAACATTGTAGGGCATCAATTTATGTTTTCGCATCTTTTTATGATTGAGTTATAATTCGCCGTTGTAATTCCGGGAACTTGTTAATTAATAACAGATTTGAAAAGTAGTTACAAACTATTACTTTTTAGTTATTTTTAATTTTTCACGACTTGTAAACGGATAATTTATAATTTCAGCCGTGACTAATTGTTTGACAGTAATTTTTGGCTATGACATACGAGTATTATTCGGAAGTAGGTCTTTTCCTATATTTTGCGAGGATTACAAAATTATTTATCTTTGAAGTAAGTTACATATAATGTGTAAATATATCAGTTACATAGTCTAATTCTGCAGACGCGTAAGTGGAGAAAGGCGTGATGATCTATTTATTTATATACACCATTTATCTTGAAGTAAGATCAACTTAATTCAGTGGTTGTGTTCTGCGAATCGCAGATACGTACGCCTCTTGGCCTGGGTTCAACACTTGCCAGACTTTCGGGAATCTCCGCTAAATCACCGATGAAAAAAGAAGAAAATTTTGACAATTTGAGCAAGTGTCGGTCGTTCACGCGAAAACAAAGAACGTCAGTGTTTTTCAACAAACTTTTGGAGAGATGAGTATAATATTTTGCCAAAATACTAGCAAATATTTTAGATACAAAATATATAAAATTTATTCTTTTTTATCTCACATATTGAGATTTTAGGGAATAACCAGAATCCGATTATAACTGACATATACATGGGAGAAACAAAAGCATTTATTGACGAATGTAGATTTTTATTAATAATTATAATAAAAAATGATTTAGAATTTAACTTGGCAAAAAATTGACCCTTGTGGTGCACTCTCCATGTTAGCAATGAGTGTCCGTGAAGTTACGCCTAGTAAGCGCCCGCACGGTACAAATATTTCATCATTACCGATCTGTGTACAAAGCAGATTAGCATACCCAGCAAAGGTTATATGGCGTGATGATATAACTATAATATAATAATTATGACTATTTTAATTAATAATTATATACAGGCTATTAAAAAAAGGATTTTTTTAAGGTACCTACATAGTACTGAGTAATTGATACTTATATAGAACATACTTATAAATAAGTACGTATGAAATACAAAAGTAAATCGTGTGTTCATAAAAAAATGTAAATTTTGACATTTGTTAACAATGCATTTTTATATTTATTTATTGGAAGTTAACAAACTAATTCAAAATTCATTTGTATATAAATTTTAAATATTTAATTTTGGAAGCAGTTTATAAGTAGGTATATGCAGAATCCTAAAAAGCCTGGGTTTATGTCGCAAAATTTTACAGGTGGCGCAAAAATCGTACGAGCCCAGGGTGCACAATGAAGCGTGCATGTGCTTGTGGCGCCAAACAAGGTTAATTCGTCACTGGTCGGCAGCATGTATTAAAAATACTTTTATTTAATAAATGAACACAAAGCTCCACCTCTGGATTCCCAAGAAAGTGTTATGATAGCCATTTCACACTTTCGGATGTAAAGTGGGATTTTCCTTACGAATTTTATAATCGTTACAGGCTCGTATGGTGCAAAATAAGTATTTTCGTATATCATCAGCTTTTCCTGAAACTTTATTAAGACGGATATAAGTACTTCTTTATAAAACTGTCAGTATAAGCATTTACTTATTTTTATTAAAACCACCTGAAAAAAAAAACTTAATCAACGTAAGTCTGATCTTCAACTGTTTCGGAGAAAAAGGCCATTTCGTATTAGAATTGAAATAATATGCAGATCACATCAAATATATTAAAAATGTTTTGATATTTACGTAAAAATATATTTTTATGCGGTGGAGAACATGTTTTTTAAATTAATATAATTTTTGAAATTTTAGTTCAGTCCACCCTAAGCATGACAAATATCATACTTATAAATTTATAAGTAAATACTTAATTTTGTAAGAATCAAGTCGATTTTATTAATACAGTTTGTGATTATTACTTACTTTGATTATAAGTACGAAAGAATAAATAACAAAAGCAAGTGAAATTTTTTTGAAAAAGCTAGAAAAACATAAAAACCTGCACGAATTAAATCTTCTAGATAACAACCGTGATAACTACAAACTTAAAAGATTTACTCCCATTGAACTACCATATAGGTTTAATTTAAATAATATTTCATTTATATAGGTAGATATGAGTTCAATTTCAATGGAAAATGACCTCAAATGCTAATTAACCCACAAATAATAAAGATAATAAAATTCTTAATCTGACACATTTTTTTATATTATATTTCGTATAGGTTTGGAGATATAGGATATAATAATATAGAATAATCTGTTGTAATAAATCTCGTTGCCCAAAAAACAGTTGAGATATTTAAATGTTTTTAATTGACAGATAAATGCAAAATGTCAGCGTCAAAAATCAGCAGTTTTAATAACATTACTGGAACATTTTTCTGGGAGGTACGAGTACATTTAATATATTTTATTGTATTATTAATTATATATGTATTTAAATTATAGGTATGTTAATATTACATATATCCTTAAGAAATACCGCTAATACTGTCAATGAATTTGAAGAATTTTGAACATATTAGAATAGCAGGACAAAATTTCTCATGGAACGAGAGAAGGGATACAATTTCAATTATTTGTGTGCACAAGAAATGTTAAATTCGTTACTTATAGGGCGCGAACAGTCATGCGACTTTGTTGCCCTTGGCAATCAGGGCAAGCAGATATGAGGATCCGTGTCAGAATGACGGCTAGTAGTTATTTACATACATGTCACAATTGTCATATGTCATATTTTTTCATTCAAAATTTCAAAATATTCTGATGTTTATTTGTCATCCATAATATGGAATATACTTGTCGAGGAAAATAATCCACATGGATTTGGAAAATCATGTTTTGAATGAAAACTTATGATACGTGACACCTATGTACATTACTAGCTGTCATTCTGATACGGGCCCCCATATCTGCTTGCCAAGACCAGCAAAGTCACATAACTGCTCGCGCCCTATGCAACATAAAATGAAAATGGCGAGAGGTATTGTGCTGGCCATAACAGAATTTTACTATAGAAAGTAGGTAAAATAGCTCAATAACGAACCTCATTTGAAAAGTAATTTAATCGGATTTAGAAATTTTCAGATGTCGCTTGTTGATTGTCTTCAACCAATATAATTTCACAATAGTTAGTCATCATTAGTATTTTGTGAATAATAAATGTATGTACTACGAATATATTCGTGAAAAATAAAACGAGATATATATTACATATTTGCTCACTAACGAATATTGTACGTGGCATTTTCCCAGTAAAAATCTGTTAATTATTCCTAAAAAATGAGCTGCCACTCAAGTCCGTCATGTATTTTTATGAATTTTGAAGAGCTGTGAAAAAAGAGCTCATTCGCTTGTTTAATGTCAAGTGGAATTATCTTTAAAAGCTTGCATTGTAAACTGACAAACAGTTGGCTGCCCCGACTGAAGAGCTCTTTGTATGCAGTTTTGTTTTAAATTTAAATTTAAAACTTATTGTGCTTGACATATTTAAAGTGTCACTACATTAGAGAAAGTAGTTGAAATATTTGAGACGACTTAAAAATAGGAAAAAGTAAGAAACGGTAAAGATAAAATCTTAGTAATGATTTTATATTTTCTTTGTGAACTAGTAAAGCAATAAATGCCACTACCGGCTGTCATATTTTTTTTTATATAATGAAGAAAAACCATTTTAAAAACAAAATAATTTGAGATAATTCTGATATGTCACAACAGTTAATACTAAATAAAGCGTTGAAAACGGTAAAAGTACTTTTATAGGATTAATATTGAATAAATTAATGTATTTTTTTTACAACTGTCAAAAAAAGTTGATGTTTGTACATTGGTATATCACTATGCGAATTATGTCATTAATTATGCAACCATAACGAGAATTTCACATACAGTGCACATTATTTCGTGCACTAGGCGTATTATTTCGTGCACTCAGCGCATTATTCCGTGCACTGTGCACATTACTTCGCCCACACTTCCAAAATCAGTTATAAAACGAGCAAAACTTTGCATTTTAAATTGTGAAAATGGTTTAAATATTAATAAATGTGTATAATTTAATAAATTTTGTATAAAATTTGTGTAAAAATTCAAAATTAAATGTCAAAAATTATACGAAAATTCAACTGTTAATCGTCAAAAAACTTACGCTCTCGTGCATTAAACATATATTTCGCGCACATGGTACACAAATAACTATTATGGTTTTCTAATATTTAAAAAATAATTAAAATCCAAAATCTAACCTTAAAACAAATGTTGCTCAATGCTGCCGGCCTAGGCCGTAAAGACGTACTTACCGGATGCGTTATTAACCTAATAGACAGTTGCTCTCAATTTAGTAGGTATATTAAAAAAAAAATGTATAGATTGACAACCAAGTATTTGCGTAGCACACTGTGTGCGGTTTATACTAAATGCTGCTATCTTTTATTATTATTTAATTTCTCTCTTAAATGCTTGAAATATTGAAAGAAATGCATAATTTTTCGTAAGGTGTAATTTCAAGCACGAGAACGCAGCTCGACTGCTTATAAATTGCCGAGGGAAAATTAGTATTCTCTTCTGAGGTGTTTTTACTATTTTGTTAATCACTAGGAGTAGAAACATAACAAAATTTTAAGAATTAAAAGCGTATGAAAAATTCGTCTGACAATTCATTGGATTTAAGAAATTAGTAGTCTGTGAGATTCACATTTTGACAACACAGGCTTTTGTTATAAACTAAGTTGAATTTTCTCAAATTTCATTTCGAGAATTTTGATTTCTACATCGTTTTCACCTTCCGTCACCTTTAGGTAAGGAATGTATTGTTTTTGGCCAAAAAAATCGGTGGTGAGTTTTCAATGAATAAGCACGTTTTAAGGTCCCTACAATACGATTTTACTATTTTACGAAGATGTGTCTGTGTGTGTGTGTGTGTGTGTGTGTGTGTGTGTGTGTGTGTGTGTGTGTGTGTGTGTGTGTGTGTGTATAATCTTGTGTATGTTATCTATACGAATTGACAGCATTTTATATTTAGCTTTGCTATAACCGTAACAGCTACTATATTAAGAAATATCTAACTGACAGATGTCAGTGTCAATGAAAAGAAAATGATTGTGGCAGGGATGAGGATGTTGAGGTAGATATTGAGGAAGACATGGAAAGATAGGGTAAGGATTTAAAGTATACGGGGAATGGCTCGAGTGATAGAAGTTTCTAGATAGATACAAGAGCGACGATTACATTGGTTTGAATGTCATGAGGAGAGATGAAAAATATATAGGAAGAAGAATGAATAGCTTAGTAGCAGAAGGTAGAAGAAACAGAGGAAGACCAAACATACGATGGAAGGACTGTATTGCGGAAGACTTCAGAGAAAAGGAACTCATTGAGGACGACACGCAAAACAGAAATGACTGGAAGAAGAAAATAAAAAATGGCGACTCCTAACGAATGGGAAAAGCTAAAGAAGAAGATGTCAGTGTCAAATGCAATTTGCATAGCTTGTTTATGAAATAATTTTACTGGAAATATAAGGATCTTTTGCAAGAAAATTTATGTATGGAATTTGTATATTATACACAGGATTGACGAAAGGTAATGTGCTGGCCATATCAGATTTTTAAAAAATAATCTTAAAAAGCCTTTATGTCCGATAGCTTAATTCGTAAATTCAGGGTTTTTAAAAGTGGGATCTGCGAAAGGCAAACTAATTTGGCATCAGCTCTAAATTTCTTCACTAACCCTTCTGTTCTCCTGTAGCGCTGCTGTTACTGACAATATTAACTGTCAAATAAATATCAGTCTCTAAGCTCTATTATAATAAGACAATAAGACTACATATGAGAGGTAAAAAATATGATTTTACCTGTTACCACGCTTTCCTTATGAGACATGTCACCTCTAGGTAAGGAAGGTATTGTCTTCGGTGATGATTTTTTATTGAATAAGCACGTTTTAGGGTCTTTACAGAATGATTTTACTATTTTTACGATGATGTCTGTATGTATGTGTGTGTGTGTGTGTGTGTGTGTGTGTGTGTGTGTGTGTGTGTGTGCGTGTGTGTGTGTATGTATGTGACCGCAGTTTCGTGCACGATGTCTCCAATACTAGAATTCCAAAAATTACAATTCTTGCGTATTCCTCTTCCTTACAACCATATGTAGACTTGATTAGATTTTAGTTATAATTGGTCAACCGGAAGTATCCTCATTTGAAGATTTTAACTGTTTTTCTTGAAAAACTCAGTTAAATTTTATTATAACTTAAAGACTATATTATTCTCTATACGATTTGATTGCATTTTATATTTCATATTCAACAGATATAGAGTTAAAGACTTACAAAGATAATAAATTTCATAAATCAGCCAGCTGTGCTAACTTAACCATGGAAACTGCTAATATATTCAGGTAATTCAAATTGACAGATGTCAGTATCAATAAAAAGTAAATGAAAGAATAAGGGAAATAACTCTAGTGTTGGGCGTTTCTAGGAAGATATAAGAGAGGCGATTACATTGGTTTGAACATGTCATGAGGAGAGATGAGTATATTAGAAGAATGAATAGCTTATAACAGAAGGAGGAAAAAACATAGTAAGACCAAAT
This sequence comes from Harpalus rufipes, assembly GCA_951394225.1. NCBI lineage: Eukaryota > Metazoa > Arthropoda > Insecta > Coleoptera > Carabidae > Harpalus > Harpalus rufipes. The sequence continues at coordinate 38,234,367 of OX596281.1, forward strand.
ATAATATGAAAGGAGAGAAAATGAACTGAATGAAGACGACACACAAAACAAAAATTAGTGGAAGAAGAAAATAAAAAATAGCGACCCCCTAACGAATGGAAAAAACTAAAGAAGAAGAAGATGTTAGTGTCAAGTGCAATTCGCATAGTTTGTTTATGAAATAATTTAACTGGAAATATAGGATATTTTGCAAGAAAATTCATGTGTAGGGCGCGTACAGTGACGTGACTTTTCTGACTTTGGCAAGCAGATATGTGGATCCGTGTCAAAATGACAGCTATTAATTACGTCCATAACTGACAAATGTCATAATTTTTCATTCAAAATTTCATGATTTTCTTATTTCATGTGGTTTATTTATTATCAGGGGTGTGGAATTCAGTTGCCGAGAAAAGGAATCATACAATACCAAAAAAAGAAATTTTGAATGAAAAACTTTGACGTGAGGATGACCCGCAAAACAGAAACGAATGGCAGAAGTAAATAAAAAATAGCGTCTCCTGTCAGTGTCAAGTGCCATTTGCATGAAATAATATTACTGGAAATTTAGAATCTTTTGTAAGAGAATTTATGTATGGAATTTGTACATAATACACAGGATTGACGGAAAGTATTGTGCTGGCCCCATCAGATTTTTATTTCCGAATTCTGTCTTTGTTTGCAGAACCCTCACGATCTTCCACGGAACCCTTAGGGAACCGCGGAGTTAGACGGTTAAATATTTCATCATTACCAATATCTGTGTACAAAGCAGATTGGCATACCCAGCAATGAGTAATAATATGCCGTGATAATATATTTATTTATAATTTTATATATATATATATATATATATATATATATATACATATATATATATATATATATATATATATATATATATATATATATATATATATATATATATATATATATATATAGGATTTATATTTAACTTTTCTTGAAAGCATTTTTTACTTCTTTCATGATTTTGACATTAGAGATATAGATTATACTTTCGGCGATGAAAAGATATTAAAAGCTACCATTCCATTTGTCGGACATGTCATTATTTTTAATTAATGAAAGTAATGAAATTAGAAGTCTTTTGCTTACAAAGGACCTGTGGTATATTTTAAGCCTCCACTGTATGTTTTGAATTTGATTTACATATTTATGAGCTTTAATTCGTAAACAATATTCAAATACATATTAATTAAAATTTAATTAATTACACATGAAATACGTCAAATTACAAAGTCTTACTGAATGGAAAACAACGTAATATACCCACACATAGGTTCAGAAATTCCAAATTAAAATCATATAGGATATTAATTCGAATTTATATAAATGAACCACAATAAATCAATTTAAAACGAAATAATTTCTGTAGTAAATTGCCACACACATACAGGTCACCAAAAATCTGATAAATAATGGAATTAAATTGGAAATTAACGACCAGCTATATTTTGTGCAGTGGGTCAAGGCCGAAACTACGTTGCACCGTTTGGAAAATTAGTTTTCGGTGCTAACTTCACGGTTTATACCTATAATAAATCTTTTATCTTTGTCTTACTTTCTAGATCAATACCTACAACACCCGAGATTTTATTGACTATTTACTTAATTAAAATGTGCACGAGATTATTAATCGAAATACTTTAAATCAGAATAAAAATAAATTTTGATTATCAACTTTTTCGACAATATAAACATTATTTGACCATCAAAAATAATAAATTTTAAATTTAAAGAAAATTAATTATATATTTCATATATCTCAATACGATATCATTATTATACCTTTTATTTAATATTTTATCAGTCTAATTCAAAAAATCTGATATGGCCATTACAATACCTTCCGTAAATTATATATATTTTGTATCCCATACCGAAATTTTCTTGCAAAAGATTCTAAATTTCCAGTAAAATTATTTCAGGAACAAAGTATGTAAATTGCACTTGACATTGACATGTATCAAATAGAATTATCTGAATATATTAGTAGTTTCCATGGTTATTGGATGATCTATGAAATTTAATTTCTTCATAATTTTCTAACCATACGCATTGAACATGAAGGAAAAAATGTAATCCCGTATAGAGAATAAGATACGAAAACAACATAATTTTTGGAATTGTAGTATTGGAGTTATCGTAGGATTTTTTTTGTCACACACATACACACCCACATATAGCCATAATTGTTAAAACAGTAAATTCGTATTCTAGGGACACTAAAACGTGCTTATTCGTTAAAAATTCACCATCGATTTTTTTGACCAAAGACAATACCTGTATTTAATAAAAATGTAATATTTTAATCATGCGCCATTGCATTTTTTAATAATATAACATAAATGAATGTTTTTATACTATTGGATAGCAAATGTCATGTACTTTTCAAATTTGAATAAATATAAAGTTACATACAGGAAAACCTGTAGCAAAACCTATACTGGACCCTATGGACATTTTAATATAAAATAATGTTCGTTCGATTTTTTTTCCATAATAGTTAAAATAATCGAGTTATTAAAAAAGAACAGACAGATGCAATCAACATGTATATTGTCAAATTAATTTAAAATATACTAAATTGTACACAATATTTTACATTAGTTCAGATTATATTAAATTTAAATACAATTTTTACTTCCTGCTACCCTTGGTAAGGGTGGTATAGGGATAATGCTAAAAATCGCATATCGAGATTTTGAAATGATCACGTTTCAAGGTCCATAGAATTCGATTTTAACATTTTCATAATGATATCTGTGGGTGTGTATGTGTGTGCGTGTATGTGTGTGTGGATCTTCTGGTCATACTAGCTCAAATACTACTAACCGCAGAATTTTGAAACCTTGTATTCCGACCTTATTCTAATATGGAAAAATGCCATTAGATTTTGCTATAAACCGGATAACTGAAAATCGCTCAAAATAGTTTTTCTTCCAAAAATACGTTTAAGTGTCATTTTTTCGCGATTATGTTATTATTAAAATTAAAGATTATTAACTTTTCTACATGCATGCATTAAAGATTTTTCTATATGTTTTAGAGATAAATTAATACAATAATCAATTTTATAAATACCGGAGTCTATGTTTTAAAGATAAACACAATTTCTAAGTTACACATATCATATTTCAAATGTATGTACCTGACAGATAAATGTCACTGTAAAAAAAAACATTTCAAATTAATAATAGTAACATTTAAAAAAGAAAATTGTAAATAGAACAATATAGTTATATGGAAAGCAATTTAATATAGTTTCCAGCATTAGTAAATATACAGGTATGTATTTAAATAATATATATATATATATATATATATATATATATATATATATATATATATATATCAGCACAGCATATTACCCATTGCTGGGTGGGCTAATCTGCGGGCATTTACCAAGCGTCGCCTCACTCATTTCTGGTGTGGAGAATACACCACAGGGATCAATTTTGTGCCATTTAAAATTCGAAATATTTGGTGTTGGTAGAGATTGAATCCGGTTCCCCAGATTCGCGACCAGACACTCAGGCACGCGGCCACGAGACCCCATATAGTTATATGTATTTAAATTAATAAAAAAATAAATGGCGGAAGGTATTGTGTTGGTCACATCAGATTTTTATTTTTTATTTCTTTGGCAGTCAAAATAATTCCTCAAACAAGGAAGACACAAATATCATAGCAAACTAATGATGTACGTATTTAGATTTCATAATTTTGAAAATTAGAGTACTATGTTAATTAATTAAATGTATAATTGATTGTAAATTTAATTTAAATTAAATACTTTTAGCAAATATACATATGCATCATACTATTTATAAAATCAACGATAATCGCTTTATGCGAAACCGGAAGTAGAATTCAGGACCTTTTCACACCAAAAATTGGAATTTAAGTTCGCCCACAACTTTTGGTATTGAAATTGAAACTATAGGTTTAAAAAAATAATAAAGAAAATAGTCACTTGTCGTTATTTTTACATGTATGTAAATGTATATCGCAGTTTAAATTAATTTGACGTAAATTATAACCATGGTGACATTACTGTTACTAAATTGTCCATTACAACTACTTAACTTACAATAGATATGCAGCAAATAGAACATGTAGCAATAAATATCACGCACAATAAACAAAAGCGATGGAGCTTGCATTTCAATACGTTAGGAGAGTAAGCTCTCATTCGCATTCTTACCCCAAATATCTTCCTGGTGACCTACATTTCATGCTTAATTTCAAATATTAAATTTTACCTCTTGTTTGCAAAAAATAAATCATATTTCTATCAACAACTACCTACAAACTTTTCCATCGGACTTTGAAAGTAAAACTTTTTTTGGGCGCTTTGATCTTTTCTACAAATTAATATTCTTTTTTTCAACGACAACGAACTGTGCGAAACTGTGTTAATTCTGAAAATAACGTCGCGTACAATAGACAAAAGTTGTCACCAAGAGTGTGTTTGTCAGACGGAGGTGTGAAGTCACTTCTACAAAACGTTAAAATAACTCTTCAAGAAGAGTGTCTAACGATAGGGAAATAAACGTACCTAACTAATGATCATAGATATAGCACTTTGGATCGCTAAACAAGTTTTTGGCAAGAGATTGCGAGGATGAAAATTATTTAATGCGTAAACATTTCTTGATTTTTTTTTATATAAAATAAATACAACAACATGCTTTTTATATATTGATGGTTAATTCATTACGCAAATTACATACGTCATATCTTACGTCATATAATACGTCATTGTGTGCACTAATCAAGAAAATAATTGAAACGCTATTTTGGTTGGTTAATGATGATGTATGGCTACTCGCGATTTTACGAAGGTCACGGTAGAATAATTGACAAATCAGGTAGGCCGTAGAAAACAAAAAAATGCATTATTATTTTAGAAAGTTATTTATGTTATTTCAAATTAAGGTACAAAAGTTAAGTTATTTAGTATTAAGTTAATCAATTTCTTAAAGTAACGCTGTGAACGAAGATATGTAATGAACCAGAGAGCACTTTCGAATCATGTTTTATATCAAAATCTGATGTGGCTTTCCGTCAATTCAGATATGATAGTTTCTTGCAAAAGATTATTTGTTTCCAGTAAAATTAATTTATGAATTATACAAATTGTACTTGACACTAACATCTGTCAATTAATAATATATACATATTGTTTCCATGGTGAGCTTGTAACAGCATAGATTGCAAGATTTATGAAAATTAATTTCTTTATAATTTTTTATCTCCAATTACATTGAATATGAATAAAAGATTGTAATTAAGTCGTAAAGAGAATAAGATATTCTTTAATACTTATGATAATGTAAAATGTGAAAAAATGATATTTCACTCCGTTTTTCGAAAAAAAAAAAAACTTAAGAACTTCAACTAAGGGTACTTCCGGTTAACCAATTACGAGCCTCGTCCCATATCAGTTAGCCCAGCCGCTTTAATTTCATTTTATTTAGTTAATTTATGATACAAATAATAACTAACATGAATTATTGCCAAGGTTGAACAATTCTTACTTTTTAAAAGTCGATGCATCAATCTCTGTTTAGTATAAGACAACCTGCCTCACTCCCATGCAGACCCAAGGGACCCTTTATATAGTGGGATGCACATGCTTTAAAGTGATTTGGAATTTCTGTATACCTATATATTTATATGCCTATATGACTGTAAAAAATGTTTTATAGTGATTTATATGAAACTCTCTACATGAGGACATTGTAAATTCCTTGCAAAGTACATTATTACTATTTGGATTCAGAAAAAATAATAAATAACAACTTAAGTAAAAGTTTAAAGTACGTCGTACGTCCCAACACGCATTACAAGTTGCATCTGCAACCTATCGTTGCACGCAGATAAACTAGGCTACGCAAGTCGCCCGGGGATTCCTTTCCTTCAAAATAGTAATTAATATTTGAAAAACTAATTACTTTTTCAATCTTTATCAAATTTTAAAAAGTAATTGAGTACAACTACTTTTTTACAAAATAATTAAATACAAATTACATTTTGGGAAAAAAGTAATTTAATTAGTAATTAATTACCAAAAGTAATAAATTACTGCCCAAGTCTGAGTACAAAGGAAGTTTAGATTCAGTTTTTAATGAACAAGCGTCTTCTTTGGCTATTATTTACCACTGGCATAAAAAAAAAACATATAAATGTTATCGAAGAAAATTGGTATAGTTAAGAAAATAATTGAAGGAGATAATGAAGGAATTTATGCGGTAATAGAACATCAATTGAAGATTAGGTCTTTAGTTATTAATAAAATCACATCAATAAAATGCATTTAAAAAAAAAGTTGTCAGTCGTCTTGTGCTATATAAGCTTTATTATTTTTAAAAAGCAGAACGTGTAAAAATTTGCCAAGAAATGTTAACATTATTACTGTGACGTGGGCTGCTGAGAGAAGAGTATACGGGCGCCGCTACTGAAAGAATGTACCAGAGCGATGAGTAATCCCTTCGCCGGAATTTCCCAGATGATGCAATCCCCGGCGACGCACCGTCTAAACATTAATTACGCCGTGACCTAATTCTTTTGTACTCGGTATCGCTGTGGCGCCGGAGGGTTCTAGAAGGATATGAGCTGTATAAATACCATCTGAATGACAGCGGAGAGATAGTCTGATAGAAGCAACGAGTAATGAAGTTAGTGATATAAATAAACAGTTTACGAGTTGTTAACATAAATAAATGTAGTTATATAAATAAATATAGTGATATAAATATTGTCTAAATAATGTTTAAACATTTTATAATATTCGTAGTCTTAAATTAGTGTTTATATTTATTTAATCATAGTGTTAGTTAAATTTATTATCTTTTAATAATCTTTTTAATATTTATTTATCGTTTAATAAACATATTATTTTAATAATATCTCACTTATTTTTACACTTCACCCAAATAAATAAAACGTTACATTACATAAATAGTGGTGGACACCAGTTATATTAAAATTTAATGTCAGGTAACTAAAATCATATTTTCTTTTTTTCGACGTTCATGTGTACAGTAAAATTTTTGAAAGATGTCCGATGTCATCTACGAGTTGTATGAATTAAGATTTTAGTTCCGCCCATTCTGTCAAATTTAGTATTGTCGTTTACTCGGTTTTTATTGGGGTACGTAAGGTTATTTTATTATTACCCAAATATATGCTATAGCATCGTTTTAAAATGGAATGTTCTAATTTAGTTGAAACAATAAGAATTTTTGAGAGACAAGCGTATTATATCCATCCATAATATACACGGTTGTAATCTTTGCAAAGAGAGAGATAAATGTATGCCAATTTGTTAATTCGTTCGTGATACCGATGACCTTTATTGGAAAAAAATACTGTATACTCGTATACGCCAAGAGAGTCGAATATGAATTCATAAAGGTGGGAAAATCACTAATAATAATTAAAAAGCAGCGAACAAAGATAAAAATAGTCTTTAGACTGGTAAATTGAATAAGTAGGTTGGACAGAAAACAAAGCTAAATGATACTATAAAATCAAATTCCCTCGCTTTCAATTTACAGGCGATATATTCTTGTGCCAAATTTTCTGGCGATCAATTTATCGGCGTTAGATTTTAATCGCAATCAATTTTCCACGGTCCATTATCTTGTGATCATTTTCCTGGAATCATATTATATTTCATATGTCAGTAAAATTTATTCAGTATACTTAATATTTTCAGCCTGTTGAATTTTTTTATAAGTACACTTAAGGGCCAAGGGCACGAACGAACACAAACTTCACTGACGGTCAAATAAAACCGCATTTCTTTCTACAGTTCCGTGATGCAACAGTGGTCATTTCCATTTGCCATTTCCAACCACATAGAATTTCCCCCAGTGACCCATTCAACGTTTACTACGCCCACACGCGCTTCATTTTTATTACAAGGGTCATCCTCAATGTTTCAACATCAAAGTCAACTGCAAATTGTTTTTTATTTTATTGCAAATTTAAATATCATGTTGGGAGGTAATTTGAGTGCTTTGCAAATATTTGCATTTCATTAACCATTAAACATTTTCAATATATGCGAGGGAGGAGAAATATATAAAATTCTATGAGACAAAAAGAAGTATAAATTTGTGCAATATACGGTAACATTCTCCAAAGTAAACGACGTAAACGTATCAATGCACTTACGATCACAATTGCGCGTTTCAGGAGTAAGGTCAAATGTCAAAGATCTAACTGATCCCGTATTTCTCCATTAACGGATCTCCACAAATTGAGTTCTTTATAAAAGAAGGAATCTCGAACTTCCGGCAATAGACGAAATGACTTTTCTTTATTTACACGTAAGACATTTTTTTTCAATGTATCAGTTGTTTAATTTCAGTTCTAAGAATATATATTTTTCTGGAAAAGAATCAAAGACAATACTTATAGAATTATATTTTTGATGAAAATTAAGCACAATATAAAATTTGTGGCTTAACAACGTACCTATGTGAACATTTTGTAATTTTGGAAATAAGTGATTTAAATGAATAAGGGGAGTTGACATTAAGCACTAATTATTTTTGTAGGGTGGGCCAGCAGTGGGCCAAAATTTTTTTAGGTGGGCCACTAAGAAAATTTTGTACTGCTACTTACCTTTTTTATTAGAACACAAAAATTTGATGTTTAGTTATACAATTTGTGAAGCGTATACGTACGTATTTAAACATATATTAATTTGTAGGATTAAGTTTATTTAACATTATTAAACATACACCATACGTAATGAAGGATGTTTTGTAAAAAAAATAGACGGATAGTTACTTACACTACCCAACTCACAATAAAAAGTTATAAAACAGACATAAGTCAGTTCCAAATATCCTAAAAATTAATGCCAACTCGTCCGTTCTGTTGAAATGATGAAATGCATTGAATAGAGATATTCTATCTACTCTGTACTATACAGTAATAGTATATTACATCCGAGGTGGGATATGTTTCATTACAGCCGAGGGCTTATATCTATTATCGAGAGGCGAAGTCTCGAGGTGAGATACAGCGCGAGGCGTTGATGAAACTCCCACTGAGGTATGTATACTACTTTATTCACAATCATCCTCTTTTTAAATTAATAATTTTCAAAATAAATCAGTGAGTTATAACCTTTAATTTTATTCATATTTTTTGACAGCTCTATGAATGTTTGTTTAGCCTACTTTATTATACGGATCTATGGTAATGTTGTTAGGCAACCACTCCACCCAAGAGATTGTCATTGCAGTTAGGAATGGCGTATTTCCCAATCTCTAAACGGTTAGGAATCGACATATAACTATAAAGATTGTGAATAAAATAATATTAGTGTTTCTTTACCATAAATGCCATTATTTTTTTGGAATGAGAAATGCAGTTCAAATAATGTGCGTGAACTGTTTTCTCTCATTTGACTTTTAAACGGGTGGGCCTGACCCACTCTGGCCCACCCCTGGCTACGTCCCTGATTATAAATGTTATTAATTCTGTGATTTAAACTGTCTTTATTATTAATACCTCTGTTTATATAGATGACGATTTTAATAGGTTCCTTTACAGGTTGACTTTGGGTGTAATCGAACACATTTGTGTTACGACCAGAAAAACAGCACAATTTAATATATTTTTAACTTCAAATTAGTTATAACCTGCACGACACCTGGTGGTGCACTCGTACACGTACATTCCATATACGAATCGCAGTCAATGCAATCCACTTTGTGAAAATCACATTCAAGTTCTCTATAAATATATTTTTTCTTCAAACGTCACAAAAGTAGCATCTTTTGTGACTTGATTCACAAGGTAGAAGTTTAATTTCTACGCCGCCGGAGTAGAAGTAGCTCATTTTTACACCGGCGGCGTAAAAATAAAATAAATAAATATCCATAGAACTATACAGAATCAAAAAATAAGAAGTAACTTGTACAACAGAAACCTGTAATATCACCCTAAGTGTAGTATTACGTAAATTGTTTTTAATTATTGTAACGTCGAGTAGTAGATATTTTTCTTTAAATATCTACATTTGAAGAAAAATATCGCGTGTAATTGCCCAATTCACTTCGCTCGTATTATTTTATTAACAACGTATTCATTGTTTTATGTATATCACATATTATTTATTTTCATACTTTGATAATTATCGATTTCTCCTAAAAGACAAACCCAAATTACTGGTCAGTTGGCAATACGCCGGTACGTAATAATAACACACTAGTGCGTTGTGGTTTTTCTGATACATATTATCAACTTTCACACTTCGGTAATCGTGTGAAAACACTGGCCGCTAGTATGAATAGTGGGATGATTAGCGAGCATTTGATTAGCATTGTTTTATCTCTGTCAATCGTTTATAGATTATCAAAGAAAAATACTTCAAATAAAAGATGCGTGGAATTAATTTTTCTATAACTATTACTTCAAGTATTTTTCTCTAAAATAATACATAAACGATTGACAGAGATAAAACAATGCTAGTTAAATGTTCGCTAATCACCCTTAATCACTTGCGGCCAATATATTTTTTACGTGGCCGTGAGAAAATAAAATATTGTTACAGATTTGTCATTAATTCTTTAAAGATCAAACTTCAGCTTCAGTCTAAATGAAAATCTCGATATAAAGGACTAAAGAACCAATTCCGAGAAAATGCTGCTATTAATAATACTTAATTCAATATAAAGTTGACCAAATTGTTAAAAGGTTTACATGTTTTCTTATTTGCAAACGGTTGATAAAAATAGGATCACCGATATTACAGTCGAGATGTGAAGCTGAATTTTCAGCATATCAAACGTCCAAGAAGCGGTAATAAATATATTGTTAACTTGAGTTTCGGTAATAGTTAAATATTTACTATCATAGAAAAGATAATGTGCCAGAAAAATGTTCCATTGTAAAAATGACCTAGAAATGACGCAATAAATCATACATACCTTTTTCATCAATCATCAATGCTGAAAAGTTATAAGGAACAAAAGAAATCAACTTGTTTTATACTTGCATATCTCTCAGAGGATTATCATTTATTCTAGCAAATGGTAATGTAATGACATATTTACTAATAAAAATGCACATGTCTATTTTTATTTGTTGTACATCGTATCGATTTTAGATTGTAGATAATATTTATTGCACTCTTGCGTCTAGCTGTTTTTACTTTCCGTCACCTTTAGGTAAGGAAGGACTTGTCTTTGGTCAAAAAAATTGTGTATCTGTGTGTGTGTGACAAAAGTTTCGGATCGCATAACTTTAATACCACGATCCCAAAAATTATAATTTTTTCGTATTCCTCAAGTTTACATCCAGAAGAACAACTAATTAGATTTTGGTTATAATTTTGTAAACCGGAAGTAGCATCATTTAAAGATTTAACAGTTAAATTTGATTTATTGACATTTAACGTTATTATAACTTAAAGAATATATTATTCTCTATACTATTTGATTACATTTTATACTTCATATTCAATAGATTCAGGGCCAGTTGCATAAAACGTTGTTAGCTGATCATGTGTTTAACTACACATTGTAACCATAGATACGTATCAAAAATGCATTGGAAAATAAGCCTTGTCAAAGTTAACTACGTGATTAAGTTAACAATGTTTTATGCAACTGGACCTCAGAGTTAAAGAATTTTAAAGAAATTAAATTTTATAAATCAGCCAGCTATGCTAAACATGGAAACTACTAATATATTCATATAATTCAAATTGACAGATGTCAGTATAAATAAAAAGTAAATTAATGTGGCAGAGATGAGGATATTGAAGTAAATGTTCGGGAAGACACGGAAAAATAGGTAAGGAAATAACATTAGTGTTACAAGTTTGTAGAAAGATACAAGCGAGATGATTACATTGGTTTGAAACTGTCATGAGGAGAAATGAAGAATATATATTGGATGAAGAATGAATAGCTTAGTAATAAAAGGTTGAAGAAACAGAGGAAGACCAAAGATAAGATGGAAGGACTGTATTGCGGAAGACTTGAGAGAAAAGGAACTGAATGAGAACGACACGAAAAACAGAAATTAGTGGAAGAAGAAAATAAAAAATAACGACCCCTAACGAAAGGGGAAAGCTAAAGAAGAAGGAGATGTTAGTGTCAAACGCAATTTGCATAGTTTGTTTATGAAATAATTTTACTGGAAATTTAGAATCTCTTGCAAGATAATTTATGTATGGAATTTATACATAATACACAGGATTGACGGAAGGTATTGTGCTGCCCACAACAGATTTTTTATTGTCGTATCAATATACGAGGATTGTTCAAAAAGTAACAGCGAATTGATAAAATTTTAGAAAAAGATAATCCTGAATGTTTCAAACTCTTGCACAGGGAAAAAATATTATTGCAGGTGATGACAGAAGAGCATACGTAACTGGAAGAACAGGATATATTATGTGGAGGTACACTTAGTTTGTACCATATTTAGGATCATTAAACATTTGTAGTCAAAATATGAAGATATTTAAAATTCATTGAAATTTTATTAATTAAAACAGAGCTGTAGACTTTCATTACCTTTACTTATACGCACTAAACTACACAAATTAATACAACGATTTGGTAGCCAGGGATCTGCTGCCGTCACTAGATGTGCTGTTCTACTAACTAATTCTTCCAATTAATCAATCATTCCATTAATCTACATAAACTGGGTAGTGAATCTCTCCCTATCCATACTCTCTGATGATTGCGTGGAGCTTACAGCCGCGTGACTGGTTGGGATTTAGCTGCGAACATGGAGCCTTACTCGTATTCGTTCCACGACATCTACAAACTACAACTTTATCATGTAATAAATCCTTAAAGTATAAGCCTAACATCTAGTGAATTTATTGTGCAATGAGCTGTGGCGATTCTTCTGTTGTTATTTTCCGTAGTACAACCACAAACGGCATACAAAAAGAAGAGAAACTACTTAATCAAAATGGGAAACCACCACCGAATTCTATGGGACAACGCAAATATTTTCTACAAAGAGGATCAGACTTTTAAACGGAAGTTTGAAGCGGCCATGTGCATAATAATTGAACAGGGAATAGTATATTAAAACATAAGTTACAGAGGAAACCTATTCAAGCACGAGTTTAAATTTCGAACACAAACGCGAATGAACGAGTGCTTGAATAGCCTTCTTTAACGAGTGTTTTATACTATTTTCTCTGTTCATTTACATTATTTCTTTATAAAAATAGTTGACAATATTTATTAAGAGAATTTTTTGACAGAATATTTAGGTTGGTAACAGTGATTTCTGTTTTTATTTTGTTTGTTGCCAAGATATTTTGTGTATTTAGCGCAGTCATACCAATCCCAAATAGCAAAATATCACCAAAAATTGTTATGAATGAAATATGCTAGAATATGATATTCTAATTCTGAAACAGAGAACGTCTTCAGCCAAGATAGTGTTGAAACCACTATGGTTGTGGAAGGAGATCATCTCACAGAATACATAATTGAGGATTGTATCAAAGAAACCTGCGACAGAAGAACTGCCAACTCCCAACGACGCTTGACCACCTCTATTTTACTAGAAATAAGGCTTGCATTTTTAAGGATTTGGTTATCAGTACATCTGATGACGGCGGCAAATTTCTAGCTACCGAAACGTTGTTTTATTTATGCATAATTTAGGGTGTATAGTTAAATAACAATAACGGGAGTCCAAATTTCTATCTTTATTAATAAAGAGGTATGGTATTATTCTATAAATTAATCAGAGACTGTGGCAACCCAATTAAGAAGTTACGAGGAGGCATAGAGGCATTTCTAGCATCTAGTTGACAGTATAACCAAAAACATTTTTGAGTAAACTAATAAAGAAGTTGACGAGAATTGTATTGAAAAGGATCTTCATTTTATTTGTAAGTGTATTTTACTCAGAGGGGGTAAAATCTGCAGCGATTATTCCCTAAATGTAAATACAATATGGTCCGAGGTGTCTAAACCAGGTTAAGATCTATAAGTGGATTTAAAAAAGGACGCATTTCTTTCTGTGGTGAAGAGTGTTCAGGTAGGCTTTCCACTTCAACGATTAATATATTCTTGGAGACACATTGAAGAGTTGAATATTAGCAACAGCTGTGCATTTTCAGTCATCTACGAACCATTGAATTAATGTGTATTCGCTGAATACTCCGTCAATTGATAGACGCATATGAACAGAATTGTTTGGAAATTTCGAAAACTCATTTTAATTGTACTGTAGATGAAGAATACGCGTTTGAAGTCCATAAAATAAACGTTTTCTTGGGACGACGAGGTCGTTGCAACGATGTAAGAATAGCTGCGTACGAGATCAAAAAGCTTCTTTCAGGGTAGAATTCAAAAGCGGACCAAATGCATAGAATTAGAGGCAGATTATGTAGACCAATCACAGATGTACGACGACTTATATGGTAAGAGAGGAAATGAAAATAATAAAAATGAGGGTAATGACTGGAAATATAATTACTATGGTTGAGGAAAGGGCTCAAAAATAGAAAACTCAATTTTGCTGTACTGGAAAAACATCAAACAACAAACTAACAAACTGAAGAAAATCAAGAAAAAAATACTACGAAGGACACGGCTATTCTACAAAACAAAGAAAAGGAAGAAGACGACAAAATGAAGAGAGTATATGGGAATCGTTACAACAAAGTAACAGCAAAAACTAAATATAACTTCTAAATAAAAGAAAATAAAATTTAAAAAATCATATAATCCATGGCATAAGGAAATAAAAACAATTTTAATGACACCAATTAATAAATAATTTTAGTACCCAGGGCCTAATTAAGATCTTCGTGTGTCCAAGACTAATGGCGTTTTTTTTAGCTCCAACTAAACTAAAATTTGACAATTGCGCCCCAGGTTGCTGATAATATGATAAAATTGGGCGTCCTAAGCCGTAGCCTAGCCAGCCTATTCTGTTCTCTGGTACTGAACTAACTACTAAATAATTAATAGGAGGTCACTTTGAATGGACGTGGCAGTAAACCCTAGATGCAAAGTAGCGAAACAAATAGACCTATTGTCAAAACTTTAAGTGCAACGAAGCAAAATTAAAGAATCATCATATAAACCAAGGTATGAAGAAATAAAATCAATATGAAGAAAATTCAAATAAATATGACAACCGAGAAGAACGAATGTGCAAGTTAATATGAAAAATAAGAGAAAATAAAAAGAAAATAAAAGAGTACTCCAAATATATAGCTAACACTGAGGCCCTCATTTCTACTGATCCCTCCAAATTTTGGTCTTTTATTAACAATAAAAAACGTGTTTCGCGCATTCCTGGAACTATGCATTTTCAGGATCAAACATTTAATAACACAGAAGAAATTGTTGAGGGATTTGCAAATTATTTTTCAAAAGTTTATTCTGCGAATACTGCAGTTTGTACTAATAACCATGAGTCTACCAGTTGCAATCATAACTTAGTTAATATTCCCACTATATCTGAAAACGACATTCGTCTAGCGATTATTAGCTTGAAGCCTACTCGAAATCCAGGTCCTGATAACCTACCTGCATATATATTAAAAGGCTGTAGTCATCTATTCATTAAACCTCTCCATTTTCTCTTTAATCTCTCATTATCAAAAAAATCCTTTCCCTCATCTCTAAAAAACTCATTTATTACTCCTATTTATAAATCAGGTGACAATACGGACATCTCCAACTACCGTCCAATTGCTATTTTGCCCAATATTTCAAAAATTTTTGAATCCATCCTATATAAATATATATACAGTTCTATAAAAAATTTGATATCTACAAATCAGCATGGTTTTATGAAAGGAAGATCAACTACAACAAATCTCATTAATTTTACTGAATTTACCTTAAATGCTTTGCATGACACAATCAATCAAATTGATGTTTTATACACAGATTTTTCTAAAGCATTTGATACTATTGACCACGATATCCTTCTTCTAAAACTTGATGTGAATTTTAACTTCTCTTATGATCTCATTCAATTCCTTTCCTCTTATCTTCGTGAACGCAAAATGTCTGTTTTCTTCAATAACTTTCTATCTACTCCCTATCTGGCCACTTCCGGTGTGCCCCAAGGATCAAATCTCGGACCTTTATTATTTAATCTGTTTATTAATGACGTTGTTGAATCTGTTAAATATTCTGAAGTTTTATTGTATGCCGATGACATGAAAATATTTAAAACCATTAATACTGTTCAAGATGCTCTCAATTTTCAAAATGATATAAATAACTTATTAGCCTGGTCATTATCCTCTAAACTATTCTTTAACTATAGTAAATGCAAAATAATGAGTTATTTTGTAAAAAAAACTGTATACACTCATACTTATAAACTAGATCATACCGTTCTTGATAGAGTATTTCAGTTCAAGGACCTTGGAGTATTGTATGACCATAAATTGACTTTTAATGCTCACATTGATAACACTGTTAAAGCTTCATACAAAAATCTTGGATTTGTGATGAGAAATACTCAGACTTTTCACAAAATTTCTACTTTAAAATGTCTCTACTTTGCTTTTGTTAGGTCAAAACTTGAGTACTGTCTACAAATTTGGAATCCTATCTATATTAAATACGTCAAGGCCATAGAATCTATTCAAAGAAAATTTATTAAATATTGTTATTTCAAAGTTCATAAACAGTACCCTAGTTATGACTACGACTATATCAATCTTCTTCTTGAGTTTCATGTTACATCTCTTGAACAAAGAAGAAAAATGATGTCATGTTTATTTCTCTATAAACTAGTGAATTGTATCTTTGATGATCCAAATATTTTGAAGCGTATTTTAATTAATGTTCCCCGAATATCTTCTCGTCATAAATTATTATTTAACTGTAAAACAGCCAAAACCAATTATGAGTTGAAATCACCTGTACTGCAACTATGTTCGATTTTTAATAATTTCAGTGCAGACATTGACATATTTGCAGACTCACTATTTACATGCAAAACTTTCATATCGTTGCAAAATATTTATTAATTCATCTTTGTGTTATAAGTACTTATGTATATTGTAATAGAATAGAATAATTCTATTTCTCTTTATATTTTCATTACTAATGCTTACGCATATATATATATTTTTTTTGTATTCTTTGTAATCTTCCTGTAATTGGGATTTTTCTTTTTAATCCTGTTGGAATGATTTATTAAATAAAAAGAAAAGAAAACGGTAAAACTTACGAGACTGTTCTGCAGAGAGTTAGCAAGAGAAGAAAAAATAAAGAAATCATTACTATTAACTACTGAATGAAAAAGATACGGGGCCAAACTGATTTCAAAGGATACAGAAAAAACGGGAAGTACGCAGAAAACATTTGTCTTTATGAATTACTCTATTATGAATATAAATAAATGCGTTATATTTTATAAATAAATAAAAAAATGTATAAAATAAAACAAATTGTTTCGACAAAAAAGTTTGAATATTTTACAATGTGGTGCACCTCTACCTACCAAGCAGATTGGCGCACCTGGCAATGGGTAATATGCCGTGATGATATATTTATTTTACCTTGTCGCTTTACTTGTTGATTTTCCGTCATATATCTTTCAAAGTAATATATCTACCTCATCATATTTACATTTCATATCCTGGTTTCACTTCCTATATTCCTTACTCAGTCCGCTTTTCTAACTTCTATGGTCTTCTCGCTATAGTTACTATCAGTCTGACGTCACACCGTCGCGACGCTCCTATAAATACAGGCCGCTGATCGCCGCCGGTTAGTCTGGCGAACTCCGCCGTTGCATCCACAGTTCTATCGTTTGCGCAGCCACCCTATCCGGGCAGCAGCAGTCGATACTAGCGCCACCACGCGCCTCCCACGCTAACCACCTCTAGTGATTTTCCCTGTCTACACATCTAGTTACCATTGACTGTTCGTTTCTTGTTTTGTTCGTACGGTAATACGGGTTCATGAGTCGAATTCATTGGGATTTTTTGGATAAGGACAGCGCCAAAATGTTGGTCAGGTAAGGGTTCAAAAACTTGCTATTGATTGGTTTTAATTATTGGAGATATAAATAGTTTCATTGAGGTTGCAAACTAATGAAAATTGAATGAGGGTGCGAATGGAACGGTTTATATTTAATTATTTGAGAGAGATGAATCTATAAATAGTTATTCGAGCATACGAGTAAAATTACCCTCATTCAGGACCGATTCAATAATAGTGAAAATAACTCAGTGAAAAAGTAGTATAATAGATAAAATTTTATAATAAAATATAGAATTTAACAAAACAATAAAAAAGAAAAATCTGTGTGGTCCTAAAAACGTTGTAATCATTAGATGTTGCTAATGACATAAGACACGTATCATTTTTTATCTAAAAAAAGTCGAACTGTAGTACACCTACCTAATTTTTTTTAAATTGGTCTATAAATATTGTATTACAAAAATCAATCTTGAAATTTAATACATACATTTTATCTAAAGCAAAATAAAATTGGTTTTGTATATTTTTCAATAAAAAAAAGATATTTAACATTAATTTTAATGCGTTTTGCTATTTACAAAATGCAATCGTATACCATAAAAATAATTAAATAAATAAATATATCATCACGGCATATTACCCATTGCTGGGTTTGCCAATCTACTTTGTATACATATATCGGTACAAATATTTCATCGTTACCGAAAAATAATTAAAATTTTGTTAAATCGTTTAAAAAATTAAACTAGTTAAACTCTTTACAAAAATGTCTTTAATTAAAGCACAATTCATAAAATAATATTTATTATTTGAGTTTTCAATAAATTATTGGAATAAAAAGACCATTTCCATATATCCAAAAAGAAAAAAAAAGTTACTACAATTACAAAAATACAAAAAATATACGCTAGATTAGTGAATATACGAGTACGAGTAGATTGCGATAATGATGATATACGAATATTATTAGATGTAAAATTAATAAATCATATCTAATTATAACATTATACAAATTTTATGGTAATGGTCTTTATCAAACGGGGGGCCTTAGGATACTAATGTGAAAACTACACCACAGAGGTCAGCCTTATTCAATAAATAATAAATATATTTTAATTAATTAAATTTTGAGTTCAGCATCGAACTATAGGATTATCAAAATCACAAATTCAGTAAGGGATATTATGATTAATTTCTTTACTTATGTGTTTCATTAATGTACAGGAGATCAACGAAAAAAATATACATTTGATAGTTAAACTATTCATGATGTTGTTAAGTAGCTTATAAATATATTTATTTAACATATAAACTATTAGATAGTTGAAGTTGCTTATAAAACTTATTCACCTAATAAATAGCCATTAGATATTCTATTAGGAGATGGAAATTACGGGCTCAAATCAAATATATGTATCACCAAATATTACATTTACTAATTGGTCATTTCATACATTGCAAATGTAAGAAACCATGTAACCTTATTAGAAGTCTCGTCTTTTAGAATAATCAATATCCCGATTCTTGTTTACTGGCTAGTCTGCTGAAAATCCGAATTTGTAAAGACGAGCGAATAGCAAGCAATTACTGATAAGGCCGCACGTCAGGCTTGCTATCGCCAGGATAACGACTTAAAAGCATCTAATTTTAGTCCTGCACCTCGCAATTACACCAGCTTGAGAAAATTGCATGCGAAGCTCACAAGTTGAAGGGTTAATGAGTTTATAAACGGGCTTGTTTATCAAACATGAAATGAGATAGTTAATCGTTACAGCGAAAGATGTTCGTCTAATCTTTCAAATTTAATAAAGTTTTCAAAAATAAATTAAGAAGTACACTCATAATTAAAGCATTAAAATTTAATTGATGGAAACGATGATCGACTGGGAGTTAATAAGGAGCAAAGAAAATTATTCGGAAATGCAGTCATTAATTATTGATTTACAACAACGTTTCGATCATTACAAGGACCATCTTCAGGGTTAATTCCGGACTACAGTTCATGACATGAAATAAAAACGGTCTGAGAAATATTAAATTCTATTACAATTTCTGTAAAGCGGCACTACTATTATTTTACTATGACTTGTTATTCGTAATACATGAACCGCTTTGTCGATCAGAAAAAACTACATCCTATCAGTGGTATGGATACTATTTCACAGTGACTTTATTTCGAAACTACAGTTGGCCGACTGTTCTCCACTTCTCTTGTAAACGTTGATGATTGGTGGAATACAGTACGTTGAATGCTTTCCCTTACCGCTACAGCTTTCTTTGGTGTCACGAACTGTACACATAAATATATCATATGTCTAAAAACCCCGAAAGTTGTAATTCGATTTTTATTTGTTTTCTAATAACAGTGTCTTAAATGTTTAATCAACAATACATTTCATAGATGTATCCATGGATCTCCAGACATTTTTCGATTCGTTTCCCAACGGCGCGTGTTGTACTTTCGAGTCCATTTCGATGTTCCAATTATACGAATCACAGCATTCAAAATATAATGAATTTGTGCATATCTATTGTTGTTGTTTTATGCAACTCATTTTTCAACCAGCCCCACAAACAATGCTCTAATGGAGCGAATTGATATGTGGCAATATTTATCACTTTTAAATTATCTATAATTATAATGAATGACAGGTTATTGTTTGATAATGGGGGACTTATGAAATTGACGTCATACAGCACAATATTCCCCTACAGTACTACATAACTTAAGAAGAACGCAACAAGCTCGAAGAGAGAGATAGTTTTGTATTACCATGGCCTGTCTTCTCTTAACGTATTACTCTAATCCGATTTGACATTTGCTTTGTTTTATTTTGCCGCGATGTTTGACGTAGGTATATGTGAGTGATCAGTTTTGTTATAACAATGATTTGTTAGTTGATGATAAATTCTAAAAATAATAATACCAAAACACAAAATTATCAAACACATTCAAATACCTACTGTTTTTAATTCTATCTAAGTGGTCTTGGTAATACTATCTCTCTCTTCGAGCTTGTCGTCTTTGTCTAAAGAGGTTACTTCAGTGCTCAGTAGATGGCAACGTGCTCGCTACCTTACTGAATTTAAATATTTAAAGCCTGTTGGATACACGATAAAAAATTTCTCTGTAAAATTACTATAATTGTTATTGGCGTCCAAATTGCCTAAGTGAATTATAGTAAATTTACAGTTAAATGTAATTTTGTCTGCCATTTCTAAAATTACATAAACATAATTTCCATAAAAATTTTGATACATACTTTAAGTAAATTTTCATATTAATAATATACATAATTTTTTTAAAACATAATTCAATGAAAGTACATATTTTTCATTATATTTTACATAAATTTCACGTAGTAATAGATTATGTTTATGTTTTATTTTTCCATAATTTATGAAAAATTACATAAAATAACTGAATTCTTTACTATATTAAATATATAAATATTACTTAATTTTTCGATAAAGTTACTGTTTTTTGACTTAAATTTTAGATAATTTTACAGTCCGATTATGTAGTATATTGGAAGTAATTTGAAAATTTAGAAATTATTTATGTAAAAGTATATACAATAATAATTATTTTACTATAATAAATTTAATATTTCACATAACTTTTCTTTAAAAATCAACAAAAATTCATGTTTTTCTACAGAAACTTTAGATAATAATCCATATTGTTTGTTTTATTAAGAAAATAACATAGAAATTTAATTATAATTTATGTAAAATTCTGTACAATAAAGATAATTTTATTATAATAAATATATTAATATTACATAATCCTTCCTAAAATTTCCATAGCAGGCAAGTAAAATACAACATACGTATACATTATACTTTATTCCAAATTTTAAAAAATACAGAAAAATAAATAGTTATTCTTGTTTCCTACTAATAATGGTCAGGAACATTTGATATCACAGAAATTAATAAATATTACAATTATAGCATAAAAAATTTCTGACTAGAGTCGAGCTGAGTCGAGCCAGAGTGCGTATGTGTTGAGTCGACTCAACTCGACTCAATTCTGTGAATGGGTATTTCATAAAAAAACAAAATTTCAAAAAGATAATGAATGATTTTTTTTAAATATTTAAATGATGATAATTTATTTATTAAGGAGAGAACCTTATTTAATTAGAGTTCGTCCGCATAATGTTTTTTTCTGATTTTGTTCCGCCGTCTTGACGTATCGTTGAATAAATTCGTACGTAAATGACAAAGCACTAGGATATTTCATATTTAACATGGCAAACATGTCGCAAAATGCTTCGGTTAAATGTTGGTAACCATTATTGAGTATATGTTTTTTCCACCCAAATATAGAACATAGAATCTGAAAAAAAAAACACATGTAAATACTCATATATAAAAATGATTTTGAACAAAAATCGCAAAAGTACATGTTTATTTGTTTTGTAATTGTAAAAATTATTATATTTACCTTTAAAATATGGCTTACTACTTGAATAAATACGTCACAGCACAGCCAGCTGCGAGGTGTCTTGGACGGCGTTTTCTTTTCTTATTGGCTGAAATAAGCCGACAAACAAATGATTTAACATAGAAATATGTAAATTTCCGGAAAGTGAACTGTTAAGTGGTAGTTATTTTAAAACTCCAACAAAATATTAAATACCGTATAAATAATTGTTTATTACAGTTTTGCGAGACATTTCAAGTAGGTATAGCCATCGATCTTCTATGTATAGAAGATCAATGGTATAGCTAATACAGTTAGTAACTATCTAATAATATGCGTTATAAGCAATTATTGTTAATTATTATGAATGTATTCTATTCATATGAATATATTAACAATAAACAAATCAATGAAATTGTAACATCAAAAAGTTTTTTCCAATTATGTTTGAAATAATTTATTTTGAAATTATTGATATTCTTGAATCACCTAGCAATAATATTTTAGTTTATGTATAAATATGTATACCTACCTAAAGTTCAATATTCTTACGCGATTTGGCGATTAGTACTTCACACTAGTCACAAGTACAGTGTCACAAGTTTATACTCGTAACACACTGCGATCTACAGACCAACAAAGCGCACCTCACGCCACTATGAGCCAGTAGCTTGCAGACGAGTCTGTGCATGAATCCGCGCCCTTTATTAAATCCTAATGTCTTATTGGCTAGAATAAGCCGACAAACAAATGTTTTTACATACAGTTATGTAAATATACATAGTTATAATAAAATAAGTATTTACTTTTATAACAATGACCTACGAGTAAATATACAAGAACAAGTAGCTATAAATGTTGGACAGACCCGGTGGGCCGAATCATATAAGGGCAATGGCCGGCATCGTAGTCAAAAAAATTAATTTGTTAAATCATCTCTTAACCGAATGTTAGACTTAAATAAAGTACTAATATATATATATATATATATATATATATATATATATATATATATATATATATATATATTTAAATATTTAATATTTTGCCGACAATCGGGTCTATATTCTGTAACCCAGTTCTTAATTTTTAGTCACTTGCGGGGATTCTACCTCAAATATTGTAAATTTCTATAATATTAGTAATTAACTCTAAATTTGTAATAAATACATACAATATTTTAAATTTAGTGTAATAAATTTAGAATTTACCCCTATTTCATGTAAAAATACATACTAGAATAAAAACATTTAGTTTTTACATAGTTCTTATAAAATTTGTCTAAATTGTTATAGAAATATAAATATATCATTGTAAAATCACATATATTTATAGTAATTACCTTTAAACTTGTAATAAATACATAGAGTATTTTAAATTTACTATAATAAATTTAGAGTTTATCCCTAACTCCTGTAAAAATACAAACTAAAATAAAAAGAATTGAGTTTTTACATAGTTCTTATAAAATTTGACAAAATTGTTATAGAAATATAAACATATCATTGTAAAATCTCATATACTTATTGTAATATAAATATTACATAGTAATTCTAGTATTTTTTTATATTTATAAGGGTAAATTAGCAAATTTATAGAATTATTTGCTATGTAAATGCAAGCCTACATAGTTTATGTAAAATTTGCTATTACATACATATTATAGTAAAAAATTACTATAACTTTTCGACAAAATCACTATTATTTTTTACAGTGTACGGTCATAATTCGGAACAAATTTGTTAACAAAATATCGTGATTATGACAAAAAAATTACCATAATTTATAATGAAATGTATGATGGAATAGTTCATAGAATATCCTATTTATCATAACATTCGTTTCTAATGCAACAATTTATTATCAAATTTATTATTAAATTTTGTATTAAATTTGATAACAATTTACAGCCATGTCAAGCAGGGTTAAAACAATGTAACTGGAAAACAAATAAAAATCGAATTACAATTTTTGGTTTCTAAAAATGGGATATTAAAATGTACTTACTGGGGTGGATTGAAAAGTTTCCGGACTTACGGAGAAGGTCTTGGATTTTGGAAAGCAATCTTATCTTCTTTTGTATGTAACTCTTCATATGAACTGTCAAGAAATTTCAATACAATCGGTCTAATCGTTACAAGCGTCTGTGTCGATCTACCTAGCGTTAAATCGATAATGGATAAAAACGAAGTTCGTGCGGTGATCAAGATTTTTCATTTGAAAGAAGAGACGGCAACGGAGATCATAACCAGATTGGATGCTGTCCTTAGGAATGCTTCACCTCCTTTTCCACTGTGAGTTTCTGGGTTTCGAAATTTAAGAGTGGCTGGACACACACCTGTGACCGAACCATGTTCAGGTCGACCAAAATCGGCTACCACACCGGAAATTGTGTATAAAGTCCACGATATTGTTCTGGAAGAACGACAAATGAAAGGCGTGAGATTAAGGAAGCCATAGGGATCTCTTATTAAAGTGTAGTTTATATTTTACACAATCAGCTGGGCATAAGAAAAATGTGCGCCAGGTTGGTGCCGCAATTGCTCAGTTCGGAGCAAAAGCGCATTCGAGCCCGAACTTCAACCGAAAATTTGAAGTTGTTTAAGAAAAATTCGGTCAATTTCAAAAGATG
This sequence comes from Harpalus rufipes, assembly GCA_951394225.1. Taxonomy (NCBI): domain Eukaryota; kingdom Metazoa; phylum Arthropoda; class Insecta; order Coleoptera; family Carabidae; genus Harpalus; species Harpalus rufipes. The sequence goes on from OX596281.1 coordinate 38,259,409, forward strand.
TTTCATAATCATGGATGGAAGATGGGTACACCCGAGGGTACACCATTACACTCCAGAGATGAAAAGTCAGTTGAAAGCGTGGATTGGATATGGTGAGTCGGCCCCGAAGAAAGCGAAGTTAATTCAGTTGGCAGGAAAGGTCTATTGGGACGTTAAAGGAATTTTGCTAATTGAAAATCTTGATAAAAAAAAAACTGTGACTGGATAATATTACCCCATACTTTTAGACCAGCTGAAACCAGTAATTCAAAAAAAAAAACGCTCGGAAATGGCAATGTAAAATATCTTGTTTCACCACGATTACGCGCCAGTTTATTTAAGTCGAATTACTCAACAAAAAATTGAACGAACTGTGGTTTGAAATTGTCCCCTATCCACCGTACTCGACCGATTTGGCTCCCTGCGATTTCCATCTTTTCCCAAAACTCACAATGTTCAACGCTGGAAAGATATTACGATCCAACGAAGAAGCCATCGATGTAGTAAATGTTTATTTTGAGGACTTCGAAGAAATCCATTTTCGGGAAGGAAAGGAAAAGTTGGAAAAAGCTGGACTAAGTTTTTTGACATCAGAGGGGACTGTTTAGCCATGTTAATTTTTTTTTTCATGTCATGCCGGAAACTTTTCATTCCGCCCTCGTATGTAAAGTTTTCTTGATTAAAATAGATACATAAAGGTTGAAGAAATTATTCGGAACTGTAGTCAAACACGTTTCATTGGATTAAAGCGACGTTGTCGTATGACCGAAACGTCGGTTTAATCTAATAAAACGTATTTGACTGCAGTTTCGAGTAATTTCTTCAACCTTTATCAATCAAAAAACAGTTGATTATCTTACTCATCAAAATATATTTGTACATTTCCTGAAAGAAAATATACAGAATATAAAATATTTCGATGAGTCACAAACAAATTGGCACAAACCCTAATCCAACTCGTCGAACAATCATATGACGTCAAGCATTCCTTTTCAAAGCCAAAACACCACCCTCGTTTCAAAAAATGAAATACACAATGAGTAATATATCAATTTCTGGATTGGAAAGGTGTTCTTACCAAATTTTGATATTCAGCAAAATATTTAACTTTGCAATTTAAATTTGCTGCCTTGTGCAGTTTATACAGGGTGTCCCTTAACTTGGTGCACAAACTTTAAGGGCATATAATACTGATCAAAATGAGTAAAAAAAGCTCAGTCAAAATGTGTCCGATCTTTAATAGTTTCCCAGATATAACGCAGTGAAAAATGAGTTTTTACGAGATTTACCTTTGCTATCTCGAAAACTATAAGAATTACGATTTTGATTAATTGAGACTTTTTGTTTACCTTTGAGAGGTAATCTTAGATGGCCTTTTGTTATTTTATAAAAATCAAAAGTGAAATGTTGTGGCGACCTTGGTCAATATTTAATTTTCATATAACTACGTAACTATAAGAAATTGAGAAAAATGTTTCATATAAAATTTTATTGTTTTTTATAGTCTTTTTACTGACATAGACAAAATTTTATTCGATCGCTATCTTTGTCAGTTTTTCTTAGATTTTTCGCTTTTCTCGGAAACAGTTGAAGATCATTCCTATGTTGATGAAGCTTTTTTATTCATTTTGGTCAGTACTATATGCCCTTAAAGTTTTTGCTCGAAGTTAAGGGACACCCTGTATATTATGTACCTCATAAATTAATTTTCCTTCGGTAACTAACAAAAAGTTTAGTGCTTGTGGAAAACTTCGACGTATTAATATCAAATTCTTTGAAACTGTATATGCACGGATGTGGAATTCTAACTTCTATTTTATACAATTCTGTAGCTGGGAAAAGTTTTGCAATATATGTACGAAGAGGAATTTAATATAGAACTGTTACAGAAATATTATATTTAAAAAAATGTTCATATCAAATAACAGTAACTGTTCCATCTAAAACAAATTGCAAAATGAAAACATGTCATCAACAAGAGAAAGAAAATAAAAGAACTAATTGAAGACTACGGAAACCTTTTAAGATTATTGCAAAACTTTCGAAAATAAACTCATTATAAATATTTATAACTTTTGCATTAAGATCACAAATACCTTTTGATTTTAAGGCGCCTCCAATTATATTAAAAACTAGGATAAAATAAACTATTTTGATAATGAGGTGAAACGAACGTCATAGTTGTAAAAGGATCATGAATTTTAGTAACATGTGTTTTCTATTAGTATTGTACAATAATTAATCTGAGTAACTGATGTGATCTATCTAAACGTCATAGCATTGATTAAATTAATATATGTAGGAAGTTTGGCAACGCTGTGGTAAATTGGTGTAGCCTAGTTTTATTCGTAGCATTATCTTTGTAATAAGCGTAAAGTGTAATTTTATACTATATAAATACGTGTCGCATCGCTGAAAAAATAACAGCATTATTCTGAGAATTTTAATTAAATTATAAATTTATTTTTAAAAACTGCGTCTTAAATTATTTCATAACTTTTTTAACATTTCTAATAAAAATTTAGTAATTTTAAGCGACAAACAATTTAATCAAAACTGGCAGTAAAGTATTTATACCTTGTTCCACCTAACGCATTCAGTATTGCAGAGAATAGGGCATAGTTTTGACTTCTCTTTGAGCCAAGAGACAAGATTACCCAATGTAATTTCGACTACTTAAAACTGGCGCTGATGCGAACTCCATCTGCTGAATGCGTTAAATGGAACAGAGCATAGCACACAAAATGTGCTATGCAAATATTCATATAAGGATGTCAATCGATATAAATTACAATATATCAATGTTCAAAATATTTACTTATCTATATTTGACCACTTACTATTATGTTTTCTTCAATTCTTACAATTAAGATCAACCATATAGTACCCTGGTTAAACATATAGTGCACTGACTTTTAAGTTGCAGTTTACAACATGAACCAGGGTATACTTACCTTTGTAGGTATTTATCTACTATACGCAAAATGATATCTTAGCCGTTTTCTTTTTACAAAGAAAATCGGCTCCGAGTAGCACGTATCTATCCATAACCGTTCTTTTTCAAAGGGGATAAATGATTTTTTCTACATAGAAAGTAGCCATTTGCGCTCTCATTTGTCAACGCAAAATGTCACTTTGCCGCTCTAGCGCGACAAAGTAGAAAAAACGCTCGCTGTCCAAATTTCTAATTATACAATGTTGAGAAATGTCGCTTGTCTACATTCTTAATGGAAATGTTTAGTCAGGAACTAATGGCACTGTAGTGACACATTTACCACCTTTACAAATCAATCTGACATATAGCTGCTCTGTCAGTATATTACATAACCAAAAAAAAAAATGCCGCACTATTGTGAAAATAAAATAGGGCATTCATTTACAAAAACGAAAGTATAAAATGTTTATATTAGATTGAAGCAATAGGTCAAGAAGAATGGGAAATAACGATAAATTAAAATTAAATATAAAAGACATTTTTCTTTATATTAATCTTTATTAATTGAGTAGTAGTGTAAGTACACAGTGTACATTTTATTATTTTTTGTTATGGTGGCGACTGTAGAAAAAATCTTGTGTGTGTTTCGAGCGCAAATGGACATTGTCCACGCAGGAGCGCGGCATTCTCTCGATATCGACAATGTCCTATTTTGCGCTCTTAATACACAAATAGCTATTGTACTACCCATTTACTTCGTCCCTGTCCTCGCGAAGCACCATCTTTGAAACAGGATCAAATAGATTCTGATCTGATCCCGCATGTCAATGACATGTCTATGTGACTGGCTGCTACGTATTTTATCTCTTTTTTGTAAGTAATTGATATTAATATGACAGAAATAAAAGACATTAATTAGTTCATGATTCATTACCCTAAGAAATACTTCTATATTTAAACATTCAAATGTAAAATAATTTTATGTGTCAAAAACCAATCACATATTCAATAGATTATGGGTACAAGCAAATTCTGCAGATTATGATGTTATAAATGTAATTGTATATAATATGTGGTGCACTCTCCATGTCAGCAATGAGTGCCCGCGAGGTGACGCCTGGTAAACGCCCGCACGGTACAAATATTTCATCATAACCGATATCTGTGTACCAAGCAGATTGGCACACCCAGTAATGGGTAATATGCCGTGATGATATATTTATTTATTTTATTTATGTTTTTATTTTATATTTATTATTTAAAAAAAAAATACTGTTCTTTTTAGGGGTAGTTCGGTTCAGTACGAGGTAATATTCATTTTCTCCCTAAAAAATAAAGCGCCTCTTATAAAATAATACTGTTTTTCTATTTCGGTGTTTTTATGAGTCTATAGACGCAATGACACATGTCGTTAAGAAAATTTGTAAACGCACTGTTTTTGGCGCTTTTTTGACAGATGAATGACATAACCTCAAATTTATGTCAGTCAATATGATGAATTTTCATTTGTGAAGTTAGCGGAATGTGATTCCAATATAACTGATAAAAAGACTAAGATATAAGTTTGACAAGTTGGATTTATTAAAAATTATAAAATTACCTCAATAGAAAAAATAGTATAAAAACATATTTCATAAGGCCTATTATTCCTCTCGTCCTTTGTAAAACTTGGATTCGTGCGTTAACAGATTGCCTTATGAAACTTGTTTTTAATATAGTATTATAGATTTTGTTATGCATTATAAAATGATAGAAAAAAAATATTACCATTTCGACAGTCTATATTTTGTATAAATGTTAAAATTGTGAAAAATTAGAAATGATGGCTACATTTGTACACATTGACCATGGATGTGACCGTCTGCAGGCCACAGTTAAATATATGACCATAACCGTTTTGTTACATAACATAAATATTTTATTTAATCCATTGATTGAGATCAAGTCATCCTTTTCATATTTTGTTTGGTATCTGTAGCAATCATGTCAAAATACAAACTTTATAGTAAACAAAACAAATTGATCGTTTTAGTTTGGCCATAAATTGTTCGCTTGACAAACAAAATCATATTTCTCCTATAAACACAATTAAAAGCATTAATTTCAAAATTTTGATAATTTGCCAAATAGGCCACCTGATTTTGAAAAACCCTCGCGAATTTTAACTTTTAATGTTCTATTAAAAAAAATGTTCATTTCTTGTTTTCGCCACAATGATAAAAGTATTATATTGTATGTTTAAAATTACGCATATGAGTACGAAAATCCTTGAATTCAGAATTTTGGCAAGATGTGGTACTTTCTATGAAATGTAAACATTAATATCTTCTCAGAATTTTTTCGTTTATCAGTTATTTTTAACAGTAAAGGTTATTGTCTATGAAATATATTTCTATAAATTGATCTGTTTACGGAAACTTATGCAACAGTAGTTTCGTAAATGAATATAATAGCATAAATGAAATACTAATTTATTTTTTATATGTTTTGACATGTAATATCTTAAACAATTATTTTCAAAATAGTAACAGTAACTAACATAAGCTGCTTTCCATTTAGCAGAGTTAATGAAGTAGGTAGCACTGAATTGAACTGATCCGCAATTACTCTAAAAGTATTTAAATTTTATTATTTGTATATGATACCTCGTTAAATTAATTAATTTTGGACATGTTTATAGTTAATAACCTCAAATAAGCGTGCCAATTGATATATAAAATAAAATCGGGGTGATTGAACGAGCAAAGGACGAAGAACTCGAGTAATTCCGGATCATTTAACCCTCAATAAATGGAACGCGCAAAACAGTCATAGGGGTAGTAAAGTGCTACTCGATGCAACCCCTTATGATAAATGGAAAACAGCTACAATTATTATTTTTATCTATGGTTACACTGACTCATAGATTGGCAGTGTCCATTAAATTTGACATTTAATTTTGACATGTGACAGCGCTACAATCATCATCACGGTATATTACACATTGCTGAGTGTGCCAATCTGCTTTGTACACAAATATTGGTAATAATTAAATGATATATTCGTATCGTGCGGGCGTTTATCAGGTGTCACCTCACCGGCATTCATTACTGGCGTGGAGAGTGTACCACATGGATCATTTTTGTGTTATTTAAAATTCGGAATTTTGGCATCGGTGAGGATCGAACCTGGGTCTCCAAATTATCGACCAGACACTCAAGGACACGGCCACATATAATTTCTTGAAGATTATAGCAAAAAAATTCATCAAATATTCATTTAGATAATCTAAATGGAAATGTATTTCTAAGGTAACGACATAAATATGCAATTTGCGGTGTCCTTAAACCTCTTAAGGATTTAAAATTTGCAAAAGGATAATGTATTTCTAGAGTTTTTAGTTTGTTATTTTGCCCTGCTGTAGCTAAGAGAAGTAAGTTTACAAAATAAACAATTGCCAAAGGGTAAAACGTATATAGAAAAGATGAATTGCATTGCATTGTTTTGTCAAAAACACAACTGGAAACAATGGAATAAAAAACAAAACATTATTTTGTTATGAAATTTTCCAAGATGCGAAATGTAAAATTGATTATTCCTTGTTTATATAGCGAATTCGGAATATAAGTTGACAGTTATTTGATTTATACATCATGGAAAATATTTACAAAATATTTTTAAAACTGTATATGTTTTCTGTATTTTATAGTAGTAACACAAATTACTTCTTTGGTTATAGCTATTATGTATTTATTTCACATTAATCACATACCTATAAGATTTTTGTTTATTCCGCTTAAATTTAATATTTACAAGAAAAAATTAATGAAGTATATTAAAAGTTACTGTCACTTTTTCGCACTGATGCGAATGAGATAAAGAATGTCATTTTGATATTCAAAATGATAAACAAACAGTTGGCATTATGAGACGAAATTAGGAAAATTAATAAATAAAATTGGAAAGGATAAACGGCGACAGCTGTATATAAGCCCTAGCCTAGATAGATTACATAAATATATCTATTGATTGTGCATATAAATAACGGAACATACGTTGATATGCACACACAGTACTACTAATAATCAGTATTGTAATTGTTGATACTGTTATCAAATTTCTGAAATAAAAATATGTTTCTGTAATGCAACAATTTGTTTATTGTGCTAAATGTATGAAAAATTTAACAATTATCAGATATTACAGATTACAGGAAGTCCATAGATGATCTTAGATCTAATATGTTAAAAATATTTTTAAAGCAATGGCACTCTCGATTAAACCGGAAGTAGTCGTTAATTTTCTTATTTTAAATGGAGTACTATATATTTAATTTTACCATCGAATTCAGTAGAAAATTTCATATATGTAACAATAAAAACATTTGCGGCGTAATTCAACTTAGGTATTTGATTTTTTGTCTAAAAACGGCAACATTTTTATAACTCAATCTTGCGAGTGGAATCGAATATCTATATCTGTACCGTAAAAATAGTTTTATAAAGTAAGTTTTTGTTTGTTTACACTACTATATATTTATAATCCAAAATCCCTAGATACCGTTTTCCGTTTGTTGTATTTGAATTATATTTCTTTCAAGATTTTCAAGTTGTGGAAAATACTAGCATTATTTTCTTGTTAAAATTTCTACACAATTGTAGTGGTATGTTCATGAATGATTAATATAAATTTATAAGTATATGTAATTTTTATATTATTAAAATTAAACATGTAATTATAATGGATTTAAATGGTTTTATTGGAAAATCTATAAAGTATTTTAAACTTTTCTCATTTGAGGTCTTTTCATTTTGACACATTGGAAATTAATTTGAAATTCTTTTGTAATTTATTATTTAAGAGTTTTGCAAATAGCAAGTAATAAATCTCGATTAACTTGAACTTTTAATTGAAATTCTGAAGAATTACCAAGCCTCTGCCGTAGCGAAGAAAACTAAGCAAGTTTTTTTTGCATTTAGAATTTGATATTCCTCCAAAATTTTCATGAATATTTATAATTTCAAGGTCGCTTTATTTGTAACATAAATTTGTTATGACAGCAAATATCAAACTGCTGTACGTCAATTAATATTCTTAATTTTCACTAGCTCATCTGACTTTCAAATACATATGAGTATAAATATTTTATATGGAGGATATTTATTTTGAGATCATCGATATCCTATAACTTATGTTAATTTATACAGCATGATTAATATTCTACAACCCGACGCTTTCATAAAACATAAATTTAGAAACTTTATTCGAAAATAAATTTAGCTCAAAGTTTAATATGGGTAATAAAAAAATTGGCAACTTTCAGAAAATTTTTATATCAAATTTTGCTGTGGGCATTTATTGTTATAAGCCTTCATTCATAATTACTATCAGCTTTCACACTACTTTTTTAAAAATAAAATAAATAAATAAATATGTCATCACGGCATACTACCCATTGCTGGGTGTGCCAATCTGATGCTTTGTAGACAGATATCGGTAATGATGAAATATTTGTACCGTGCGGGCGCTTACCAGGCGTCACCTCACGGGCACTCAATGTTACCGTGGGAAGTGCACCACAGGAGTCAATTTAGTGTCATTAAAATTCGAAGTAATTTTTGGCGTCGGTCGGGATCGAACCCGGGTCCCCAGATTCTCATAAAGCTTTTTGCATACATCACAAGTGCTCATTACGACTTATATTGGAACACAAAAATTTAAAGGGATCTCAATACCAAAAAAAAAAAATCTACAAGGGTCACGCTAGAATTATTGAGAATAAGATACATAAATCATATTTTTGTAGGGCGCGAGTAATCATGTAACTTTGTTGGCCTTGACAAGCAGATATGGGGGCCCTTGTTAGAATGACAGTTAGTAATTACGTACATAGATGTCAAATGTCAAAATTATTTATTTAAAATAAGATTCTGTAAGTTCACGCGGTTAATTTGTCACTAGGAATGTGGAATTTATTGTATAGGAAAATAAACCACACGGAATTGAAAAATAAAGAATTTTGAATTGAAAAATTAGAATTTTTTGTGTGTACAAGAAATACAAGAAAATACAATACTTATACATATAATATAAAATGGAATTGATGAGAGGTATTATGTTGCCACAACAGATTTTTTTTAGAATTGTATTTTAAATATGTATGTACGTTCAAAGCAATTCTCTTCAAGAATTATACATCTCACCATTCTTTCCTTTCTTAAAAGATCCCAATTAGCATCAACCTCTTCTTCAGACGAAAAATTTCTACTCCGTAATATTTGTATTTGAATTTTTTAAGAAATATACATACTTCCGTAAGAAGAATTATCATTTAATCTTCGGAATAAATATAAAACTGTTTAAAATGATGGTGCAAATTTTGTTTTCCACGGCCTAACTGATTTACTTTCGTAATATCCAATCTAGTCAAGAAACTACTTTTCTATGATTTTCTTATACTCAATAACATATGGTGACCCTCGAATAATATTTTTACATGAAAATGTTCTATGAGACAATTTAATATGTTAGAAATGAAGAAATGATATAAAGTCTAAAAATTCTAGACGTGGTTAAAATGTACAGATAAAGATGGAACTAAGTTTTTGAATCAAGAGTTGTGTAGGTAAACAAGTAGGAAAATATTTTGACTTATACATCCAAGAGAAGTAAGTATGTGCTGAGTATGTATTTAAACATAATATAAAAGAATATAATAAAAAAAGAAGTTACAGCAATCGTTATTGTTTCGCGCAAAACACACTTTTTGTTGAATAACTCTAAAACATAAAAACACTTCTTTGATTCTATATAACATTTTAGAGAATAACTATTTCCAGTCTATTGAAGAATCTTTTGTGAACATATTTAAGGAGTACAAATTTCATTGTCGTTGGAATCATAGAATATCTTTTTTTGAAGTTTTGGTTCACAAGATTTGAAAGTAAAAGTACAAAAAGCTTTCAAATTTCAGAGTAGTCAAATTGTTTACAGTCCAGTAGAAGTCGTGTACCCTTTTCAAGTTTAACTCGAGAGCTTTGTCAAAAGAAATACGTAGAATTCCTACGTCATGGTTCACCACACGCAAAAGAATGAAGCGAATAAAAAAATACTATATTTTTACTGTTTTAGAACTGAGTTAACTCGTTCGTACTAATGTCGTTACAAGTGAGCGTTATTATTGTTACCTTAACAACGTTTAAATGATACAAAAGTGAAACGTGTTATTCATTGCTATATATTGCTAAACTTGTAAGTAAACTTATGTGGTTTGGGAAAAATGTAGCGAACAACTTAAATAAATAGATTTATGTTGATATTATTTATAAATTATCCAACCTCTTCAAAAGACATTTGTACATTCAATTAGTCACAGTTCTTAAGAATCACACAGAAAACATGTTTTTTTATATAGTTACTAGTATTGGGAATGAACATACTATCATATTTATTATATATTATTAGTATTTGTGTGTGTAAAAGAGTATTTTTTGGCGTCGGATGTTTTACAGGTCTCGGCATTTACCTTGATAAAAAAAATGGTTATTCACAATTAAGTTAGTAATATCTGCACGTCCAATTTTCAAAATAGTTGAGAAGTTAGTTATTTTTTCCTGTACTGTCTAGCTAGCTGGACTTGATATGTAATGTACTATTATTTACGCAGTTTGTAATATAAATATTGATTTCTAATTCAATCATTCGGAAAGTATCCAATCAAAACTTTTATTAAAATCAATGAAAACCTCTCTCATTTTAAGTAGAAAGTTGTAGAACATTTGAAATACTTTTTCATATTTTTACAATCGGCAAGAAAACGACTTTTCTTTGTGACAAGTTTTATAAAAGTTCGAAGCGAGAGAAAACTTAACACAGATTCCTACTCGTACAACAAAATGTTGCAAAGCTCAGTTCAATCCAGAGAAAAAACGAATTCCTTCGAACTTTGACATTTAGAAAATGAATTTTCCCTGAGGTGTAATCTTCCTTTTATTGTGGGCTTAACTGTATTTAATTAATTTTGTCCTCAATTGAATCAAGGAGCGAGCCATAAAGGATAATGCCATTAATTTATTAAAACAATGCGATACGAATTGCAGGATCTGCGCTTGCACGAAAGAAGAGAAAAGGAAAAGATGTAAAAGTACAAGTGCTCTTTGATGTCAAGCATCCTTATAATTCCGCTTTGAACTAATTTAGAATTGTGATGAATTATTAATAAAGTTTCGCGGACGTTTACAAACTTCATCTTGAAATGTTACCTACTTTATTTCGAATCAGGGCAGTTACATAATTGAAAAAGTGTAATTTAATTAAGTTGCACAGTTTTATTAGCTTTTTTTAGGTTTATTTTTGTTGATGTGGATAGCCACGTTCCTTATTCCCCGTTGGATATTATAATCGGATCTAAGGTATGTCAGTTCGAATCTTCTGGCGACTAAAGGCCAGTTGCACCAATGTAACTTCAATTTTAAACATTCCTTAGTTTGATAACGTTTGATAATATTGCATCGAAATAAAATGTTAAATGCAATATTGTGTATTGCTGTCAATTTTTTTTATTTGTCTTTATTTATTTTTTCTGAAATTAATTTACATTAACTGAGCTATGATACAAAATACCTATTTATATTTTCATTAAAAATTAACCTAGTTATTAATTATAGAAAAACTTACAGCTAACTTCTAATAAAAAAACATTATTTTCTCTTGTAAATATTGAATCTAAACGCAATTAGAAAAGGGTTGTATGTAATTCGTTGCAAATTCGTGTTTTTCGAAAAATGCGTGTTGCCGAACGTCTAGTGCAAAAATCTGTGGTGGCCAGCCCAATACTTTCCGTCATTTCTATGTATTTAATATAAATTCCACACAGAAAGTTTCTTGTATTTTCAGTAAAATTATATCACAGACATATTACGTACATTGTACTGACATCTGTCAATTAGTATTATTGAATTATTGTAACTGTTTCCATGGTAGCTGTCTTCATTTGGATGTAAGAATGAGCAGTACATTTTTTTTTAATTTTTGGAATTGTAGTATTGGAGTTAACGCGGCCGTAACAATCGTCATCGTCACACACGCACGCACACTCACACACACACACACACACACGCACACACACATACAGACATTATCGCAAAAATAGTAAACTCGTATTCTATGAACTCTGAAACTTGCTTATTCATTAAAAACTCATCCTCGAATTTTTTGACCAAAGCCAATAGGTACCTTCCTTACCTAAAGGTGACGGAAGGTAAAAACACCAATAATTTGCAACTACAATACATAAATAGCCATTTGCTTATTTCGAACTTACTAAGATTTAATTAAATGTAAACGTACATTAGCAGTGTCATACTGGTACAAAACTCTTCGCGGGTCACATCTGGCTCGCTAGTCGTAGTTACGAGACCCCGCTTTAAACAAGCCATCTACAAATCCCGTTTTTGTTGAAAACTTCTATAACTTTTTGACGAAAACAATGCTGTACCATCTGCTCCTTCGCAGATGTGCCAAATATTTGCACAAATATTCACAGAAGTGTCTAGACCGCTATTTTATCTTTTTAAAACCTTTCGAAAAAATCTACAAAAATGAACAAAACCGCTGTTGACAATTCTGTGTGTGTTGCGACGGTATTTCATCTACTTTTATTTTTTTGTTTGGTCTACATGCTGCCACATCACGATCTCGCGGGAATAACGAAGTATTGATTCTGTTTTATTGAACAGAAACATGAGTTGTCATTCGGAGGGTATAAATACATCATTGATTATTATTTTTAGCTTGTTGTCGAGCGTGATGCCTAAAAATATTCTATCACTTGTCGGATTCATATTAATTTCGGTTTATTTTAAGGTGTAAGTGAATATATTTTTAGTTCGTTCGTTCGTCATGCAATTATAAGATATGATAACTGATGTGTTTTGACGGAATATCTGTACTAACAGTATCTTTGGTTTGTTTACTACTACTGGAGAATAATTTTTAAATTTCTTGCTTTCAAGTTCAACCAGAAGTGATGAAATATTTATAAACAGCTAAAATAAAATCAATTTAAAAATTCAATACGTTCTGTAAATTAGAATCTTAAAGTTGATAAGAAAATTCAAATTGCTGGTTCTAGAATATGTAATTTCGGAGATATGTATTCGTAATAGTATGAGTTTTGCATAAGTAGGCTAGGTCGTAATTATTCGAAAATCCTAGTAAAATTTTGACAGATTGACAGATTGAAATTAAATTTTTATGGTTTCTTTTACATTCTTATTCGTTATAATTTATGAAGAATACATTCCTTGAGATATTTTGGATGTAGCTGCTGAGGAGAAGAACAATTTAATGCTGCATAAATAAAGGACTCAGTATGAAGGTAAAATTTAATTTAAAAGTCCTAGAACTTTAAAATGATATTTTAAAGCTAGATTAAGTTGTCAATGTTAAGTTCATTACAAGTTACAATGTAGTTAATCATTTTTATTAAAGTATCATTGGGAGTGAAAATATAGAAATAACCAGAGAGCATTTTCGAATCAGGATTTAAAATTTGATAGTTTTTAAGTCAGCCTAAAATAAATTTGACAGCTTTTAAGTCAATCTAGTAATTAGTTTGAAAGCTTTGGCAGTTTTTAAGTTACTGGAAAATAATTTTACCGCTTTAACAATTTTTAAGTCACCCGCAGAAATTAGTTTGAAACCAATCCAAAACAAGATTGCTTGGAATCTTTTAAGAAGTGGAAGGAATGAATGGTTAAATGTATTATTATTGAAGGAAACTACTTTGAAGATATTTAAAATGAAATATAAAAAAATGTGAACCATATGTATTATTCTCAATAATTCTAGTATGACCTTTAAAGTAAAATAATCTTATTATAACAGAACATACAATGTGCCACGTAAATAGGTGTCTATTCTATACATCTTATTTAATCAGTGATAATAATAATACATAAATTGTTCAATTTCTACAAATGATGCAATTTGTGTAAAATTATAGCTGGAATTTTGCGAGTAGATTGACATGGAAAGCTATTAAATACTTATTACTATAATTGCAACTCTATCGCTATAAATGTAAATTCGTAGTTTAATGATTATGCTTTTAGTAAACTATGTTACTATTCTCATTTCCATTGTACAATATGTGAAAGCAACGTAGTGTCATGTATAAAGGAATTCTGCTTTGTTGTATTCGTACAACATTCAAATATACGCGTTCTCTAATAAAATGTAATACGAAGTTGAAGGGTATTTTCTGTTTCAGCAACAATATGTGTAATTTAATTCAACTCGCAACAAATTGCTGACAGGATTCAAATTTCGAGAGTGCTTGAAAGAGTAACAGCAATTCAATACCGTTAAATATAAAATTAATGTAATTTTTCAACATAATTATTTTTTTTAATACAATTCTCGTACCGTTATATTAATTTCATTATTCTATCAGAAAAAAAATGTTTTTGCCAGAATGTACTGCTTTTTTTGTCCTCGTTATCGATGTTATTCAACTTTTAAACGTGTTTATTCACTCGTACATTCTTCTTACATAATATTGAAACATACTTTGGTGAATTTACAAGAATTGACTGTCTTTGATCACAACAATGTAACAATTGCTTACTGATTTTCTACGGTGTAAATAGCTAAGAGCACTCTTATGCTGAATATCATGGGCCTGGAAATGACGCCTATTTGATTTTACTTAAAGTTTACGGGAGATTTGAAATTAAAATTGAAAAAGACATGCAGAATCCAAATCTATTAATAATTCATTTTTGCTAAAAAGTAAATATTGACACAATCCAAATCTATTAATAATTTATTTTCGTTAAACGTGGTAGATAGGTGGAATTCAATATCTTCTATCAACTGAATGTGTCTTACATACGCAAAAGTTTGATAGTTTTTCTGAAATTTCGACCATTTGTTGATATTTTTTGAATTAAGGTGTTTTTTGCAAAATCTAAACATGAAAAATTGAAATTTTCGGGAAATTATGAAAATGAAAAAGATAATGATGTTTACAAAATAAATTTAGGTATATTTTTCCGCCTTTTATTATTCTCAAACCCATTACAAAAATATTTCAAATACAAAAGGGGACTAATTTGTAGAATAACAACATATAAGTGCCTTATTTTTTTGTGATTTCTTTGGGCTTTAACAAAACCAGGATGCCGACAATTTCAACTGCAATTCTCTTGCATTTTCATTATTTCTTGCATGGAAATCATCGCAATAAATATGAACAAAGTTAAACTTCTCTCCGTTCAAAGAAAAAAAAATCCCTGACATTTGATAAAATTCCTTGGCAATTCCCTGACTTGTTTAAGCAATAATAAATTGTCTGACTTCTCTGATTCCGTGACTGTTGACCACCCTGAAAAATTTGTTTCTTACAATGTGTTGAGACCTGAATAAAGCGATATGACGCCATAAACCGCAAACTTCAATAAATGGACTTATTTGACTCTTGAAATTTCCTCAGGGGAAGAGTTGTTTTCGAACCAAATACGGGATGTACTCGTACTCATAAATTCTCAGGGGAGTATTACATTTTTGCAAAATGATAAAACTTAAAATATTCTTTCAAATTGTTACTTTAATGGTATAAGTTTTCTGGCTGCATATGTAGTGTAGGGGTCGTAAAACTTCGAGCAAATTTCAACTTGGACGTTGACTTCAGGAGTATATGTATTATCAATCTTAGTTTCAAACTTTCTTGTCACATATTTCACGTACCTAACCCCAAGTTAAAGGCTCCTTGGGAAATAGATGTCCATTCTTTGATTCTTTGCTTTTTCCTTAAAACCTTTTGTAAATTCTACGATTTCCTTTGGATTTCTTGTCAGAATGATAAACGTTGCAATTGTAAATCATTTGAGATTTTATTGCATTAAACCAAAAGCTTATAAAGGATGGCGACAATTATACGATAACTACTTTAAGGATAAAATATTTTTAAATAAATATATGTGTTCTCAAGCTCTGTTTCAAAATTATTACACTTTGGTTGTTTTGTTCAATGCTTAATCATATTATATACACTAACAAACGGAATATTTTATACAAAGAAATATTTTTGTAAAGTTCTTGAATAAATAAATAAATTAAATACAAATATCTAATTAATTGAATCATTCGCGGTTCTGAATGTTACAATAATATCTGTATAAAAACAGTTGAATATATAGAATATTTTAATACAAATTTGCAGAGCTATGTAATTTCACTCAAGAGAATCGGTTGGTGGCCAAATTTAAGTACCATAAAATATGATTTTTATAACCTAACCTAATCTTTTATAAGCGGTACCGGTACCACTGTAATAAAAATTCCAGGCGCGTTGAAATGTAATTTTAGGAACAAATTATTGTGTAAGGAAAAAAGTACTAATATATTTTAACTCATAGTCTTGCCTTTAGGGTCGTAAGTGTTAGCATTTGTTTAAACAAAATAGGTTAGAATGTTAATAAGAGGAGACGTTGCACTTATCGTTATTGTTTTGTACAAAATACTTCTTGTTGATTATTTTAAAACCCAAAAAGTGGAACTTAGCTCTCTTTGAATTCAAATGCTTTTATTGTAAAACAATACTCCAGAGGACATACATATGTTTATTTAAATTATTTCTGTTGAAAATAGAAAGTAATTTCATCTTGTATCAAAATTATTGTTTTATTGAATACTATTATTTTGTATCTCCAAGGTTAAGAGAATAAAACATATTCTTCTTCGTTAAATTTTGTAAATAAGTATACGAAGCTCGTTTTATGTCCCGAAAGAAATAAATTTAAGATTGGAGCAGATAAACCAGAAGTAAAATAAATACTGCGATGTGTGTTGAAAGACGATGATGTGAAATGTTAGCTTTTACTGCTCACTGCGCATAACTTGGCTAAGCTCCGCATTTTTTTTTGTTTGTTTTCCTAAATAAGGCGTAGCTGATTTTGGCAGACTGCCTTGAATATTTCTCGTTTTTACTCAAAGACAAATTATGAGTGTAATGCACTTGGAGAGTTTCTATCAGTTTCGTATGAAATTAGAAAATGTAAACAAATAAAATGATATCCATTTTCTTAATATAAAATTGGATGATAATAAATTTAAATGTGACCATAAAAATGTCACATGTTTCTTTCCGTGGAGAGTAATTTAGTAGCTACATAAATTTAAAGTAATAATCTTAGTGCCGTGAAATGAGCAATAAAAGAAGTTCAAGTTCTCCAGACGAGAAAACAGAAAAATATAATTGTTTCTTTGGCAAATGAATTTATGACTTGGCTTCATTACTGAATACATTATTTATTTTAATCTGTATATAGTTAGATTACACTATATACATAAACCATATAATTTGTATACTTATTAACAAAATTTACTGACTTAAACATAGGTTTGAACATTTGGAAGGAAGATTTATGATTTACAACCTATTTTCCATCTCAAAATTATTAACAAAAAGTTAAAGTAGCCATTATAAAAGCGTGTAATGATTGCTATAACTCAGAATGAAGTTTACAACACTCATGTTTCGAAATTCTTTAAAATAAGTTATAACCATAACAGAATAGTTATTTACAAAACGAGCTACGAAAATGGGTTATTTCATAACGAGTGTGAATGTTGATAAGCAATAACACGATTGTATGAAAATCTCTTTCTAAGGAGTTTTGTACACTATTTTTCTCACGACCACAAAAAACAGCACAATTAATTTAATACATTTTTTAACCTCAATTTAGTTGTCACATGCACGACATTACATTGTATAGACGAATCACTGGCACTGCAATCCATTTTTGTGATAATGACATTCATGTTGTTTCTACCATACTACAAGTAAGTTTTATTGTATAATAATATTGTATTATCCACATATTCATTGTTTTATACAGTGTGCGATTAAAGTGTGGAATATCAAAAAAAATCTGATGTGGCCAGCACATAACCTCTCGCCGTATATTTTACCTGGCTGTATGCATAAAGCAAAGAATATTTTTATAAATACAAATAATATATTCATATAAATCTATGACGTATAAACTTCTTTGTTATTCAATAATAGCATGTCTCAACATGAAGATATTTTACCATAAATTATGTTACAATAAATTACAAAGTAGAGTACTATATATAAATATTAGGCTGGTAACAGCAATTTTCAATTCGAACAACGTTGTTTACTTTCTCTTCATATTCTTCTAGTAAAAACATTAATTTTGGGCGGTCTAAAATGTATATATGGATTGTGCATCTATTCTTACATATCTTCTTTTACATTTTTCATACATGTTATATCTAAATAACACTAATTCCCTTTAATAAAGTGACGGATAGATTGCACTCCGATTATTCTTTTATCGATGTGTAATTTTGTCAATATTTACAACTTACTTGAGAAGAATTTGATAGCTTTTTCGCAATTCAAAGTTACTCTAGTCTATAGTACTGGTGTACATTGTCCCATAATGTTTGAAACAAATTTAAGTCCTTCAACCTAGACTTGTCATCTCCATAATAGTCACAGATCAAGAACTAAGGGATTCTCCAAGTACATTTTTCGTTCATTACTCATTATTTCTGACACTGACATTTATCTGTCAGTTACAAATAATTTAAATTATCAACTATTTTTCATGGCATTCTTTCGGCTGTCAAATTTATTACAACAGATTATTTTATATATTATACTTCTTTTATCTCTAAATCTATGGAATATATAATAAAATATTTAAATGTATCAGATAGAGAATTTAAATTTCTTTAATATTACCACGAAAAATTTTCAAAAAATAATATTTAGAAGATTTTTTTTCAAGAATCTTCTACTTCCGGTTGTCCAATTATTACCAAAACCTTTTCAGATCTTCCCATGAATGTCCGATTGGGATATACGTTGTTAAACAAATTTTAAGTCTTATAGTTTTTGAGTAACCGTCCTTCCAACATCCCACACACACACATACACACACACACACACACACACACACACATCCACACACACACACACACAGACATCATCGTAAAAATGTTAAAATCGGATTGTAGAGATCTTAAAACGTGCTTATTCAATAAAATCTGGATATGCGATTTTTAGCATGAATGCAATACCTCTCTTAGCGAGAGGTAAAAAGCCGAACTCAGCCGGTTTTTATAAAAACGCTAAAACACGTCGATTTTAATTTTTAAAAATACACATTAATATGTACGATTCATCTTCCGACTTTCATTTGTTTTTCAGTTACGACATCACAAAAGAATTTAAATGACAACATAGATTTTTAGTAGTGAAATCCGATAGTGTTTTTTCTTCTCTTTATGATCATGTAAATAAATCATAACGTTGCATAACAAAAATTCTGAGAAAAATCGAGTTGAACATTTAATAAAAATGAATAATCAAGATACCCTGATTAACACTATTAAATTAAATAACAATAATTAACAATATTTATGTCTAGAGAGTTGAAGATTGACAGAATAATTGAATGAAACAGTTTGCTACATTTAAATTTTTTATCGAGGTAGGTATCTTGATTATTCATTATTATTAAATGTTCAATTCGATTTTTCTCAGAATTTTTGTTATGCAACGTTATGATTTATTTACAGGATCATAAAGAGAAGAAAAAACACTATCGGATTTCACTACTAAAAATCTATGTTGTCATTTAATTTTTTTTGTGATGACATCATAACTGATAAACAAATGAAAGTCGGAAGATGAATCGTACATATTAATGTGTATTTTTAAAAATTAAAACCGACGTGTTTCAGCGTTTTTATAAAAACCGGCTGAGTTCGGCTTTTTTTGATATTCCACACTTTAATGGCACAATGTATATGTTCGAACAATTCTAACCTCAAAAACAATTGTCAAATAAGTCAAAGTAAAACGGAAGTGACAGTATCATCAACTGTAATGTTTATAAGTACCTTATTATAAATGTGACATTATTTTATTAATCATAATTATTGTAAAGAAATGAGGTTAAATTTGCAGAATAACACTCAATTATTTTCATATTTTGATATTTAGCGATTTCTCGTAACAGATAAGCCCAAATTACCTGTCAGTTGGCAATACTCCTGTGCGATATAATAACACTAGTGTGTGAGAATACATGAACGATATTGTCAATTTTCGTACCTAAGTAATCGCGTGGAAACAATATGTTTCGTATGTGGTCTTAAGAAAATAATATTAATATTGTTCCCTTCAAAGTATTTTCCATTAAGTAGAGTGCACGTTGTTTTCAATTTGCAAAATATTTGTGGAATGCATTTTATAGTATAGGCTTCAGCTTCTTCAACGATTTTGCCTTTGTCTTTTCCATGTCGTTGTCGTTTCAATGTCCTCTTAACCTTCAAAAAGAGGAACTAAACACAAGGAGCCATGTCTGATGAATACGGTGACTGCGACATCATGACGGAAATGTATCAGGACTAAGCGCATGGAAGAAAAATATCTACCATGATTTCTCTACGTAGATAAAATTTACCAGTCCAAATTTTGAACATTACGCGTGAAATATGTTTGTTTACTCTAGAAGCAAATTTCTCTAACAAAATAATCTCATCTTCCTGAACAATCCATCTAATAATACCCTTATGTGCTAAACCTTGTCACGTTTCCGCTGGCGCTAGATGACGTCAGAGCGTCGGTTCACACACGGATGCCTTGCAAACGCGATTAGAGTAAACAGCGCCTACTCGCTTCACGCATATGGAGAATGTGTGTGTGCCTGCGTGCATTCAGAAATGTCAGCCGCATAAGGAGAGCTCCAGGAGCTCTCCAGATCTCTAAACTGGATCTGTTGGGAATACAGATAAGCGGAGAAAATAGAAAATTGAATTGAGATGGAAGAAGAAGAAGAAGGTATTGTTAAGGAAAATAGAATAAATGAACTTGTATTTTATTTTGGCTGAGCAGTGTCGGCACGTTCGTTTAGTTAATATTATTTACGATTTATCTTGTTAATTTGTTTTCATATGTTTAAACTGCTTATTATACATATTACATCATTAGTTGTAAAAATTACACATTTATCGATGGACATTTTTCGTTTAACTGACCGATAAGCGAACAGACAGTTTAATCAGAGATGAAAATACCAGGTCTGAATTAATTATAATCAATTTAGTGTCAGCATAATTTGAACTTGCAACGGTGGATTGAAAAATGTATTTATTAATATATATTTTATTTCATTATATTTCAATGTAATCCCCTTTTGGGGTCAAAAGCAGGGGCGGCTCGTTAATGAGGCCGCATGTCCGTGCGTCCCTTCCAGAAAACGGCAAAAATAACTTCTTATTTGGTATAATAAATAAACAATATATTTTAATCATATAGTAAAATATAAAGCGGTTCTACTTTACTCTAAGTAGTTAATAGTTAAATATAAAACATTTAAACTAGACGCGAGATGAACCAATGTGCTGAAGCCTTGGCCGCTCAGCGTACTGCGTCGCCCGTTGCTATGACAACGTGACGTATGGTTGCTGTGACGAGTGTGAACTATTCATGTCTTGTAAGCGCTATGTGGCCGCACTTATTTTACAGCTTCGGCTCCGTTTTAAAATGAATACCTTGTTGTAGTGCATTATTTTGCGGTACGACAAATCACAAATAAATTAATATGGATGTAAATAGTGTTAATGTTTTGTTAAAAACGTACTTTTAAAGCCCTCCTTTAGAAGATAAATTAAAAAGTGAAGAATTAAGTATGCCATTGCCTAACACAAATCAGTGAGAGTAAAGCCGAGAACATAATATTTACTGGCTGCAAAACTACTTGACTGAAAAGGTGATTGGGAAGAAAAAATTACTGGATATCAGTCAATTATTATTTATTTACGCCTCTACCGGTTTCGACACCTCATGTGTCTTCTTCAGGAGCTCCAACAGTTATTACAGTTTTTTAAAAGTTGAAGGACATAATTTATGTTTAAAAATTATAGGAACATGTAGAACTTAATTAACATTGATAAATAAAAATAAATAAATAACATAAATTACATTCACAAATATATATTAAAATACTCGTCGTCAGATGCATTAGACATATGTCTGACGACTATATGAGTATTTTAATGTATTTATATATTTAAATTTTGGCGACCAGTGAATGTAATTTATGTTATTTATCAATATTAATTAAATTATACATGTTCCTATAAGTTTTAAACATATTTTAAAAAACTTTAATAACTGTTGCAGCTCCTGAAGCAGACACATGAGGTGTCGAAACCGGTAGAGGCGGAAATAAGTAATAATTGACTGATATATGATAATATTTACTCGCAATTTTTCAATTTATATTTATAAAAAATATGAGCTGAATTTACTTGTAAGAAGTGATTTGTTACCCAGTTTAGGTAAAAACATTACTCTTATTTTTTTAATTACTGCGCCCTTCTGGTTGTAAAGACAGAGAGGATGAAATACTAATTCAATGCCGCACCGATGAATTTCAGTCGTCGCAAGTGTTGAAGTGTGCGCTGGAGTATTGTTTTGATGGAATAGCACACCTTTCGTTGACATTCCAAATCGATTACTCGCTATTTCTTCAAGTTGATGTAACAAGTTCGAGTAGTATTTTCCTGAAATAGTTTAACCCTTAGAAAGGTAATCTACCATCAATATTCCCTTTGCGTCCCAGAAAAACAGAAGCAATTACTTTGCCAGCGGACGGCACTACATTGTTTTTTTGGGAGGGGATGAAACCATAAGCTTCCACCGCATCGACTGTTGTTTTGAGCTACTTTAGTACATCATTCCTTCACCTCTCTCGTTGGGCATGTTAGTTGAGGTACATCTTATCAAGATTAGTCGAGTCTATTGACGGCTACAGCTGGACATGTGTTCCGAAGTTTCTTCGTCCTCGTCGTAAAATAAACAGACAATGTTTTCACCAATTTTACATAGATGGAACTATTTCAGAGTATAATGACTTTTCGTAATTCTATGGTCTTTTTCCTGGTACAAAGTAGTACAATTTACTTTTAATTAGCTAGTGCTCAGCCTTGTTTACACCCATACATTAATAAGTCAAAACCAAACAGTTATTATAAAACTAATTATTATTGTTTACATGCAGTTCTGAAACCGTTTCCAAAACGTTTTTATTTTAGAAAACGCTATGTATACAGTGTCAAAGCGATTTTGAGATCTCAAATAAAACTATAATTCATGGGTTTGACTTGAAAACTGGTTTCAAAACTGCTCATGTAAACACTTAAAATTTAGTTTTGATATTACACACGCGTACATAGCATAACATTTTTGCCGCTTTGTGTAACTAACCTACAAATATAAAGACAGTTGTGAAGTTTTACTGCGTAGTGGTACAAAGTAAAAAAAAAATAGAATAATAGAAAACGAAGTACATAATTGGAGTGAAGAGGATTTGTTACTTACATTAGCCAAATGCGCATACGCTGAAACTGTTTTCTAATCAAACTGTAAACCTGTTTTGAAAAGTGCATGTAAACAGTTTCGCGTGATTTTGACTGAAAACTGAAATCATTTTAAAAACTGCATGGAGACGTATTATATATTATTAGTAAGTAAAACAAAGTATATTAGGATTAAAAATAGGATAATTTAAATCTGAATAATTATTTTGTCTAATATTTTTGATTTTGCATAACAGTATTATGTGAAGCTCATTTCTAATAATTTCAATTATCGAACTTGACTTTGGTGGTTGAACCACAGACTTAACTTTAACTTAAACAAATCAACCTCGATCAACAAGCATATATTTATGGCGAGGTGTCAAGAGCAGAATGTTATTTGCTCCCTGACGTTCACTGCCGTTTCTTTTACAGCTGCTATTGAACACGTGGTAGAGATTGTATTGTGTTAACTTTTTGGATGTGTAAAGCACGCTTTGATCTTCGGCGCAAATCACAGATTTAAATTGATTCCAGTTGAGGAGGGTTCGAATGTTCGGATTTACCTTCAGGTGAAATGAAATAGGAATTTTTTAGTGAAATGGAAGGTTTTTAATTTTAGACAGAAGTAGAGTTGGAATCAATTGTTTATGTAGTATGACAATATATTTTTTTCTTACTACTGAAGAGAAATTTTGAATTTACTCCTCCTATATATCAAATAAAGAAAAAAATCTGATGTGGCCAACATATGACCTTCCGTCACTTTTATGTATTTTATATACTCGAAAATTACTCACGGATAATGTAGTTTGTTGCAAAAGATTATAATATATTTCCAGTAAAATTATTTCACGAATATTCAAATTGTACTTAACACTGACATCTGTCAATTAAATAGTAAATATAATAAAATATTCTTTAATATTTATGATAACGTAAAATGTGTAAAAATTATATTTAACTGCGTTTATTCGACAAGAACTGTTAAAAACTTTAAATAAGAGTACTTCCATTTGACCAATTATAGCCAAAATCTAATCAATTCTTCATACGGACGTACAAAAGGGGAATATGAAAGAAATATAATTTTTGGAATTGTAGTATGGAGTTATCGAAGGGGAAATTTTTGTCACACTCACCATCGAAATTTTTGTCTAAAGACAATACTTTTCTTATCTAGTAACGGAAGGTAAAAAGTGTTATATTCAAAATAAATGAATTCCATAGTTTGTAGCCGAGGCTAGCAAATCAGATAAGGCAAAAAATGTATGTTCTTGATACGTTGTAAATGATTATTGTATTAACAAACAATAACTAGAACCTGTTGTAAAATGTATGTAAATATTAAACAGTAAATGATTAAAAAAACAGGTTCCATTTAAAACCATGACGTTCAATTCACATGAGTATTAGATCAATTCGCTTATCCCCTATTTTAAATACAAATGGAAAACGTTTTTATTGGCAAATGAAATGTAGAAGATAATGGAAACACAAAATAAAAACACAGTGAAACAAAATATCCCTGATGCAATATTTGGCGTATTTGAATTTCATATTATCAACTGATATACACTGAAGTAATTCATGTATATATTCAGAATTATACAAATATTTCTAGAATATGAACTGACACGAGTTTTCCAACTGGAAACTAATTTTATTATATTTTGAATCTGAATATCTGAATATTTTCCTTCCATGTATATTAGTATTAAAATCTATATTTCGAATTCAAACCTAGCGATATAGATAAACATTGTTGCAAAGTTAACATAGACTATGAAGATATTTGTATTTAACAGAACTGTTTGTATTTATAAAGTGAACAAACTTGAAGTGCTTTTGTTTGTTTTAATAATTGATATCATAACTTTTTCCTAGCTATTTTATAGTTAGCAAATAAAATCAAACTGTTTATTTTTCGTAGATTCTAATAACTTAAAGTCCAACGTCAATACAGCTAGTATCCCTTAAGAATACTTATAAAAAAATGGACAGACTGGAAATTAATGAAGCATTTAATGTATAAAAATGTATAAAAAGAGACAAAAAAAAACTCTAAACGCAATGAACGGATTTAGACTTATTAAGAACTTGTGGAATTTACAATGGAAAGACACTAAAGCAGAACTTAAGTAGAAATTTAAGCAACTAAGTAAAGGATTGGTTATGTAACATTTTTCTGAAATTTATTTATGAGATGAATTATTAATTTCAAAATACTGGCAATAACTTTTGTTACATGAGAATGTTTGAAATAAATCAAACAAAAAACTCTTCTTAACATAAAGTTTTATCTATTCTAGATTGAATATCTCTTTCCTTTTGGCACGTTAATATACTTCATAGATAGAAACAATAAAAACTACAAATGTATCCTATCTTTCAAAAGATTAATGATCTTTTCTTTCTTTGTTACAGATCAATCAGCATGCGGTTGTCCGACCGAAGGAAAAAGGACCGCCACGAATCCAAAAAGGAACGGCACGACAACAACACCATCTCCGTCGGTCACGGGAGTCATCACTCCACCTCTCCTGCAGTGAGCAACATTCACCGGGTGCAGGAGGTCGTCCTAGAAGATGTCGAAATCGCTTCTGATTACGACGTTCAGAGAACCCTCGCCGAAGGGTGTTTCGCTAAGATCCTTTTGGCCACCAACAAAAAGGACAAAACTACAGTTGTCTTGAAGGCTGTACATACTGAACTCACAAACCTTAAGGACTTCTCCAGAGAGTTCCATTATAGTTACCATCTTAGTCCACATCCAGGAATTTTATCAAGCTATGAAGTTTGTTTCAAAGCAGATGATTGCTTTATTTTTGCACAAGAATACGCGCCGTTTGGCGATTTAGCCGCTAATGTAAAGGCTGGAGGTTTGTCGGAAGAATATTGCAAAAAAATTGCTCAACAATTATCATCTGCTTTGGAATTTGTACACTCTAAACAACTAGTACACAGAGACATAAAACTAGAAAATGTTCTAGTTTTTCAGCAAGACATGTCCCGCGTAAAACTTTGTGATTTCGGAGCCACAAGACGAGAAGGAACTCTTGTCTCTAAACTACGTTGTAATTGGTTGCCGTTTGTACCTCCAGAACTATACGAAGTTGTATCAAACGAAAGGTACAACTGCAACTCATCTAGTGATGTTTGGCAACTTGGAGTACTTATTTTCGTGTGCCTAACCGGCTATCCACCATGGCAAAATGCTGATTGTATTTCTGATGTAGCATACGCATCATTTTGGAGGTACCAGAAAAGGCGAGTAACCAAAGTACCACACCAGTTCCGTAAGTTTAGTCCGAGATTGTTGAGAATGTTCCGTAGAATGTTCGAACACAAACCTGACAAGCGAGCACCTGTAACTGAAGTCAATAAGTATTTAAAAGATAGTTGGATGGACTCAAAGTTAAATACTTCTCATTCCGATAGCAAGATCATGAGTAGTAATACTATTTTGGGACAAGATAGAAGGGATTCATTACAGACGTATCTGGATCAGTGCGACAAGACAGGTAGTGATGAGAATAAAACAAGATTGAAGAGGTTACTTAGTAGCTATGGATTAGAAACTACAGTAGACCAAAAAGTTATAACCAAAAGAGTTTGGGATTGGGTACTACAATGCGAAGCACAAGCAAGCGACGGTAGTGCCTCCACTCATTGCTCGCTAACTTCACTAACTACTCTAACAACCACCACAGCCAACTTGGAGAGTAAAGTGTGATAATCCAGAAACAATTATTGATGACATGTCTTCCTACCAGCAACCATCCTACTTGTTTACTCGATGTTAATGGTTTTTATATCGCCAAGTGTTTTATAAAATTTTTGTTAGTCTGTTGCAATGGATTTCGAGCTGTACATTTATCGATGGTTAGTTGACCCTGTCAGATAGTGTCTGGTAGTGCAAAGTGTGATGAACCAAGACTTTTGACAATAAGTTGCGAGATATTTTCCTAGGGAAAAGCGAGCAATGCAATGTTCTGGACTCGTATTTGGCTCAGTAGTGACCCTCAGTGCGAATGTGTTTTAGCATGATCGTAACCACTGAAATGCCCAAATACCGGGGAGGCTACGCAAAGGAACAATTTTAAATCATTGCCCTCTAGAGGCGCAGTTTTCGGCAAGAGCAGAATATCAAATTGGTAACAATAATTATGGTAATGTAATTATATATTTTAGTCGGGTGACTAGCAAGCCCTTGCTTAGTCGGAAGCTCAAAATACTAATATATGGTTCTAAATATGTTGTAACATCAGTATAAAAATTTTGGTTTCAGTAAAAGTTAAAGTTGTGAAACGAACAAACCTAAAGACTGCAACAATTCCTTTTTAACTGGTGTCATGTACTAATCTTGTCGTAAGGATTTTGAGAGCTTCTTTTGAACTTATATTTTGTTGTTTTAATTTTTACTTCAAAACATTCTGAAAATACTTATTTGGATTCTGGTTAAGAAATATACTTCCATATATAAAGAAGATGAGAAAACAATTAGGAAAATAAAACTTTAAATGAAATTGCTATTTATGTGTTAAATTGTAAAATAAAAAGTACGTAACAATTTTGGTCAAAAATGTATATTTACAACCTTTATACACAATGACACTGATGCCATATTATTGTCATTATCAATTTGCAAACTGCGCCCGTAGAAGTCTGTTACAGAAAATTATTGCTTTGTGTAGCAATCCCCAAATACCGTGCCAATATTTGTCAAATATTTTGTACTGACGTGTAGAAAATAAGAAAATTTTAACAGTATTTTCACTATTGTACTCGTAATACGCAAAGCCTCTGGGTCAAATTACAAGCAATACAAGTATCTACTCAAACAATTAATAACTCATCGAATTTACATATTTTTCTACACAGAATCCCGAGGAAATTTTGGACAAATACTGGTTTTAGAGAATGAATGTCCAAATACAAACTGATCTCAGCTAGGATTAGTTAGGAATTTTTATAATGAATTTATATATTTATTGACTTAAGATGTTTAGCACCAAAATGTTAATTAATTATAATATAATAATATATTTAGTTATCGATGTTCTAAATGTACCATAGACTGAAATGTATGTTATTTATGTATTAGATGTACCTCTAGTCAAAAATAAAACCCTATATTTGAAATGATCCATTCTTTTTCATTTCACTTACTAACTACCTTGAAATATAATCATTTAAAACAAATGCAAAGATTTTAAGTTCACTGATTACAATTCATACATATCAATTTCGATTTCATTTATCAAGATTTTTTTCTAGAATGGATGCTACTAGTGCCCCCTACAATGATTTAAAAGTGTAACAATGTAAGTATTAAATACAACACAAATCAATTTTATTTTATATAGAGCTCTCTTTGACAGGTAACTACCGAAGAAAATATGGTGTAGTTAGTTAGGTATTATTTTATTGTAGAAGTTCTAGGTTTTCTGAAAACAGGCGCAATGGGATCCTCCACCACAGTAATATATTTGATAACGTGGGTTATTTATATTAAAATAAGACCATAAAATAGTATGAAAAGAACTATAAAAGTTCAAAATAGTTACTAGTTTTTAAAATATTCGTCACACGTCTACTCTATTCCAATTTCATACTACTTTCAAATCTTGTGCTATCGTTTTTTTGAAACCCGGAATCTATTTTCAAGAAAATGAATACAGAAAATAACGGCACAACGAAAGTAGACCAAACAACACGTATGAATTTATAATGCCACGCCAGATAGAAACCATGTGCGTAATGCTTTTGTATGACAGTGAAAGATATGTTGAATGACATAGGTTGTCAGTGCCAATGAAAACTTGGACTAAGTGTAATAGGTAGTTTTTTTACCTTCCGTTACCTATAGACAAGGAAGGTATTGTCTTTGGTCAAAAAATTCAATGATGAGTTTTTAGTGAATAAGCATGTTTTACCATTTTTACGATGATGTCTGTATGTGTGTGTGTGTGTGTGTGTGTGTGTGTGTGTGTGTGTGTGTGTGTGTGTGTGTTTCTGTGTGTATCTGTGTGTCTGTGTTTGTGTGACAAAAGTTTCGGATCGCATAACTTCAATACTACGAATCCAAAAATTATATTTTTTTCGTATTCCTCAAGTTTACATCCAAAAGAATTTTAAAGAAATTATATTTTATAAATCAGCCAGCTATGCTAAACATGGAAACTACTAATATATTCATATAATTCAAATTGACAGATGTCAGTACAAATAAAAAATAAATTAATGTGGCAGAGATGAGGATGTTGAAGTAGATGTTGGGGAAGACACGGAAAGATAGGTAAGGAAATAACTCTAGTGTTACAAGTTTCTAGAAAGATACAAGCGAGATGATTACATTGGTTTGAAAATGTAATGAGGAGAAATGAAGAATGAATAGCTTAGTAATAGAAGGTTGAATAAACAAGACCAAAGATAAGATGAAAGGACTGTATTGCGGAAGACTTGAGAGAAAAGGAACTGAATGAGAACGACGTAAAACAGAAATGTGTGAAAAAGAAA
Source organism: Harpalus rufipes (assembly GCA_951394225.1). NCBI lineage: Eukaryota > Metazoa > Arthropoda > Insecta > Coleoptera > Carabidae > Harpalus > Harpalus rufipes. Next base: position 38,289,236 of record OX596281.1, read on the forward strand.
ATAAAAAATAGCGACCCCTAACGAATGGGGAAAGATGTTAGTGTAAAGTGCAATTTGCATAGTTTGTTTATGAAATAATTTTACTGGAAATTTAGAATCTTTTGCAAGAAAATTTATGTATGGAATTTATACATAATACACAGGATTGACGAAAGGTATTGTGCTGGCCACAACAGATTTTCTATTAAATATTTTAGACAATTATTATTATACTCGCATATTTTAAACATAGTTATAAATTCAGTAAATCCTCAACATTCGCGGTTTCAACATTTGCGGTTTTAACATTCGCGGTAGGCCTTCTTAAAATAAAAAAAAACTAAAGAAAGGTTGCTTGCAGGAAAAGCAAGGCAAACCCTTTTCGTAGGTAGAAGCTATGGATTGGGAAGAGTTCACCTTATTTCTTTGTAAGACAAGAAACAATTCAGCGAAATGCTTCGACTAGTCCTACATCCTTTCAAAACCAATCAGTTTTATTGTCCACTTACCATGTCCGGATCAAAGGTCAGAGAAAAAAGTCTTCACGATTGGGGAAAAAGTTAGAATTTTAACCGTTTAACTATCATGCCATGGATCCAGATATGAAAATAAGTTTAACATTTAAACGCATGATTGAAGAAGCTACAACTCTATGAAAAAAATCTGATGTGGCCAGCACATAACCTCTCGCCGTATATTTTACCTGGCTGTATGCATAAAGCAAAGAATATTTTTATAAATACAAATAATATATTCATATAAATCTATGACGTATAAACTTTTTTGTTATTCAATAATAGCATGTCTCAACATGAAGATATTTTACCATAAATTATGTTACAATAAATTACAAAGTAGAGTACTATATATAAATATTAGGCTGGTAACAGCAATTTTCAATTCGAACAACGTTGTTTACTTTCTCTTCATATTCTTCTAGTAAAAACATTAATTTTGGGCGGTCTAAAATGTATATATGGATTGTGCATCTATTCTTACATATCTTCTTTTACATTTTATTTTTTCATACATGTTATATCTAAATAACACTAATTCCCTTTAATAAAGTGACGGATAGATTGCACTCCGATTATTCTTATATCGATGTGTAATTTTGTCAATATTTACAACTTACTTGAGAAGAATTTGATAGCTTTTTCGCAATTCAAAGTTACTCTAGTCTATAGTACTGGTGTACATTGTCCCATAATGTTTGAAACAAATTTAAGTCCTTCAACCTAGACTTGTCATCTCCATAATAGTCACAGATCAAGAACTAAGGGATTCTCCAAGTACATTTTTCTTTCATTACTCATTATTTCTGACACTGACATTTATCTGTCAGTTACAAATAATTTAAATTATCAACTATTTTTCATGGCATTCTTTCGGCTGTCAAATTTATTACAACAGATTATTATATATATTATACTTCTTTTATCTCTAAATCTATGGAATATATAATAAAATATTTAAATGTATCAGATAGAGAATTTAATTTTCTTTAATATTACCACGAAAATTTTTCAAAAAATAATATTTAGAAGATTTTTTTTCAAGAATCTTCTACTTCCGGTTGTCCAATTATTACCAAAACCTTTTCAGATCTTCCCATGAATGTCCGATTGGGAAATACGTTGTTAAACAAATTTTAAGTCTTATAGTTTTTGAGTAACCGTCCTTCCAACATCCCACACACACACATCCACACACACACACACACACACACACATCCACACACACACACACACACACACACAGACAGACATCATCGTAAAAATGTTAAAATCGGATTGTAGGGACCTTAAAACATGCTTATTCAATAAAATCTGGATATGCGATTTTTAGCATGAATGCAATACCTCTCTTAGCGAGAGGTAAAAATTCTAGGAAAAATAAACAAAAGGTAACACGAACAAAAATCATAAATTTGTTTTCAACCAAAAATATTTTTTTTGACATTTGATTTAATTTTTTATATTTTTAAACAATAAATATTTGAATTTTAATAGTATTTTAAGATTTTTTTAAGGAATTTTGTTTTGATTATGAACTTATCCCCCGTATTAACATTAGACAATAGACTTAACATTCGTGGGTAAAATTTTGAACGTATCCCCCGCGAATGTTGAAGGTTATGTGTTGAAAAAGATAAATTTATGTGACTAATTAAGAGCGAACTGCTCTGCTTGAAATCAAAATGAGCTTAACATGCACGTCATTAAATATTCATAAAATTGGCTAACTAATAACAATGAAAAGTTTCAACAACTACAGATCGCTTTCAAAAAGGTCATAAGTCGATATTTTCAATTATTCCGTTTAGATTAAATTTGGTACTTTAAAGGTACTAGACCGTTTCAACCGTATTTATGCGTGCCTACAAACGTTCAAGATAGATTTTATAACCTTGTTCTCTCAAAATTACGTTGGGACTCCAAATCAACTATGTATGTCCCTGCAATAGCGAATTGTTCTGACGCGTTTCTATGAAACACCGAATTTTCTTGTTATTTGCTACTGAATTCTTTTCTCAAAACATTAATTTTTACACAAATATTGTGAGGAATTTATTTTCTTCGAGCCATTTTCTCGCTAAGAGAGGTATTGGATTCATTCTAAAAATCGCATATGTAGATTTTAATGATTAAGCGCATTTTAAAGTCCATACAATCCGATTTTAATATTTTTACGATGATGTCTGTGTGTTTGTGTGTGAATGTATGTGTGTGTATGTGTGTGGGGCGTTGGAAGGACGATTTCTCAAAAACTATAATACTTAACATCTGTTTAACTACGTATTTCTCAATCGGACATTACTGGGACGAGCTGAACAGGTTTTGGTAATAATTGGACAACCGAAAGTAGCAGATTCTTAAAAAAAATTTTTTACCTAAACATTAATTTTTGAAAATTTTTCTTCTTTAGTATTAAAGAAATATTTTATTATATCTTTTATAGATTTAGAGATAAAGAAATATATGGTATATAATAATATGTTGTAATAAATCTCACAGCCCAAATAATGTCATGGAAACCAATTCAAAATTAAAATGTTTGTAACTGACAAATAAATGTCAGTGTCTAATATCCAGAGACATTACTAAATATTTTTTCTGGGAAGTACATACATTATATTATTTCTTATTGTATTAATAGTTAAATATTTAAAATTGTAGGTATAGTATATATACCCTTCATAAATACTGTCAATCCCGATATTGAATTGGGAACATTCCGAAAAATTAGAATAGTAGGACAAAATTTCTTCATAGAATGAATTTATAATTAAAAAATCTGTTGTGGCCAGCACAATACCTCTCGCCATTTTCATTTTATGTTGCATAGGGCGCGAGCAGATATGGGGGCCCGTGTCAGAATGAGAGCTAGTAATATACATAGGTGTCCAGTATCATACGTTTTCATCCAAAACATTATGATTTTCCAAATCCATGTGGATTATTTTCCTCGACAATGGATGACAAATAAACATCAGAATATTTTGATATTTTGAATGAAAAATTATGACATATGACAATTGTGACATCTATGTAAATAACTACTAGCCGTCATTCTGACACGGATCCTCATATCTGCTTGCCAAGGACCAACAAAGTTACATGACTGCTCGCGCCCTATACGTAACGAATTTAACATTTCTTGTATACACACAAATAATTGAAATTGTTTCTCTTCTTTCATTCCATGAGAAATTTTATCCTACTATTCTAATATGTTCAAAATTCTTCAAATTCATTGACGGTATTAGCAGTATTTCTTAAGGATATATGTAATATTAACATACCTGTAATTTAAATACATATTAAATTAATAATATATATTAAATGTACTCATACCTTCCAGAAAAATATGAAACACTGACATTTTGCATTTATTTGTCAATTACAAAAATTTGAATATCGCAACTGTTTTTCGGGCAACGAGATTCATTACAACAGATTATTCTATATTATTATATACTATATCTCCAAACCTATACGAGATATAATAAAAAAATTAAATGTGTCAGATTGAGAATTTAATTATCTTTAATATTTGTAGTAACAAATTTTCAAAAAATAATATATAGAATTTTTTTTTAGAAACTACCACTTCCGGTTGTCCAATTGTTACCAGAACCTATTCAACTCTTCCCATTACTGTTAGATCGAGGAATCCGTAGTTATACAGGTCTTTAGTCTTATAGAATTTGAGAAATCGTGTCTCCAACAACCTCACACACACACACACATCTACACACACACACACACACACAGACATCATTGTAAAAATGTTAAAATCGGATTCTATGGACCTTAAATCGTGCTTATTCAATAAAATCTGGATATGCGATTTTTAGCATGAATCCAATACCTCTCTTAGCGAGAGGTAAAAATCTGAATATAAAGAATAGATGTAAGTAGAAATTTTGGTGTAGAGTGTAGATATACAAGAAATGTTAATACAATAGGGCGTGAACAGTCATATCAATTTGTTGGCCTTGACCAGCAGATATGGGGGCCCGTGTCAGAATGATAGCTAGTAATTATGTACATAGATGTCAAATATCATAATTTTCCATTCTAAATTTAGTGATTTTCCAATTCCATGTGGCTTATTTTCCTCAACAAATAAATTCCACACTCCTGGTGACAAATTAAATACGCGAATTTAGAAAATCTTGAAAATTTTAATGAAAAATTCTGACATTTGATATCTATGTACATAATTAATTACTAATTGTCATTCTGACACGGGCCCCTATATCTGCTTGTCAAGACCAACATGACTGCTCGCGCCCTATACTTATGCAACCAAAAACGGAAGTGGCGAGAGGTATTGTGCTGGCCACAATATATTTTTTATATGTTGCATTTCTGTTTGTAATTTTGAAAAGACTAAAAAAATAACTACAATAAGTTCAAATTAACCTAAAATACTATTTATTATGTGATTATCTGAATGCACAGTAGTGTTATTTTGTCATGTATAAATAAATTTATATTTATGTAATATCGTTAATTGAATCTACATTCAACAAATGGTGGCCATTCGTATTTTCTTTTTTATTTATAATTGTTTTTTAATTTTATTGATATATTTGTAAACTAGGCTTCGGGGCTCATAAATCATAATATTTGTCAAGGTAGTAGCGCTTCCGGTTCAACCGGAAGTGGCAATAACATTCATATTTAAAATAGGACACCCATATATTTTTATATATTTGGAATCTACGTAAAATTATGAATTTAACGATATTCTTGAAATGCTTTTTTATTGAAGAAATAAATTACAAAAACGTAAAAGAAAATTATGAATAATTAACTTAGTAAGCCATATCAGGTAGGCTGTGCAAACTGTTGAGATAATATTGAGTAATATTTAAGTTAATTGTTTAAATAGTAATAATAATAATAATAAAAATAATAATTTGTTAATATAATCTACTAGGTTAATTATTCACAATTTTCTCTTACGTTTTTGTAATTTATTTCTTCAATAAAAATTCACTTCAATCATATCGTTGAATTCGTAATTTTACGTATAGATTCCAAATATATAAAATATAATATATAGGTTGTCCCATTTGAAATATGAAAGTTAATGTCACTTAAACCGGAAGCGCTATCATCATGCCAAATATCATGATTTGTGAGCTCCTAAGCGTAGTTTACAATTATATAATTATTATTTTTGAAATGATAAATGTAAAAGTTATTTTGATTGGTCCGTGTTTCAGTGCCACCTGTATTTCGCACAATGTTGAATTCGTTGTTACATATTGCAACACCCTAGTCTTTTAAATATTCTACGTTCTCGCTACAATATCGAAAGCCATTAGTTATCCCTTGGACAGAGAACAAAATTGCACTCCTTTGTCTAGCCAATGACCATACTTTCCGCTCACTGCTGATTAAAGACTGAAGAGTTGGGGTTTTAAGTGAAGCTGCACACGAACAACCACTGAAAATAAAGCATTAATGAGGGGGTTAACCTCAGAAAATTCCGTTTCGCATGCAGTGGCCTTGGTCTTGGGCTAAAACGGTTCCATATTCCCAGCCGGATATTGAAATCGGATACGAGATGAGAAAAGACAGACACTTCCACTTCTAATAATACAGGATTCTAACTGATTCTCTTCAAACAAATTAAAGAAAACAACCAAGTGTAGAGAAAATAAATATATGGATACATGAGAGAGGAAAAACATAATAAACATAACTCTTAATCAAATCATACAATTTATATTAATCATTTTACTCAGAAAGCTGTAAGAATGAAGTATACTCGTATTTTATTTATTTTTATACATAAGGTAAATCAACAAGAAACAAAATCAAACATGAGTCACTAGAATGACAACCAGTCACTAATTGCCTTCAGACATTCAATATTTATTTAAAAAAAATCTGATGTGGCCAGCACATAACCTCTCGCCGTATATTTTACCTGGCTGTATGCATAAAGCAAAGATTATTTTTATAAATACAAATAATATATTCATATAAATCTATGACGTATAAACTTCTTTATTATTCAATAATAGCATGTCTCAACATGAAGATATTTTACCATAAATTATGTTACAATAAATTACAAAGTAGAGTTTACCATATATAAATATTAGGCTGGTAACAGCAATTTTCAATTCGAACAACTTTGTTTACTTTCTCTTCATATTCTTCTAGTAAAAACATTAATTTTGGGCGGTCTAAAATGTATATATCTGGATTGTGCATCTATTCTTATATATCTTCTTTTACATTTTATTTTTTCATACTTGTTATATCTAAATAACCTTAATTCCCTTTAATAAAGTGACGGATAGATTGCACTCCGATTTTGTCAATATTTACAACTTACTTGAGAAGAATTTGATAGCTTTTTCGCAATTCAAAGTTACTCTAGTCTACAGTACTGGTGTACATTGTCCCATAATGTTTGAAACAAATTTAAGTCCTTCAACCTAGACTTGTCATCTCCATAATAGTCACAGATCAAGAACTAAGGGATTCTCCAAGTACATTTTTAATTCATTACTCATTATTTCTGACACTGACATTTATCTGTCAGTTACAAATAATTTAAATTATCAACTATTTTTCATGGCATTCTTTCGGCTGTCAAATTAATTACAACATTATTTTATATATTATATTCCTTTTATCTCTAAATCTATAAAATATGTATAAAAATATTTAAATGTATCAGAAAGAGAATTTATTTTTCTTTAATATTATCAAGAAAAATTTTCAAAAAATAATATTTAGAAGATTTTTTTTCAAGAATCTTCTACTTCCGGTTGTCCAATTGTTACCAAAACCTTTTCAGATCTTCCCATGAATGTCCGATTGGGAAATACGTTGTTAAACAAATTTTAAGTCTTATAGTTTTTGAGTAACCGTCCTTCCAACATCCCACACACACACATCCACACACACACACACACACACACACACACACACACACACACACAGACATCATCGTAAAAATGTTAAAATCGGATTGTAGGGACCTTAAAACGTGCTTATTCAATAAAATCTGGATATGCGATTTTTAGCATGAATCCAATACCTCTCTTAGCGAGAGGTAAAAATATGATGTGGCCAGCACAATACCTTCCGGCAATCCTATGTATTATGTATAAATTCCATACATAAATTTTCTTGCAAAAGATTCTAAATTTTCAGTAAAATTATTTCATAAACAAACTATGCAAATTGCACTTGACACTGACATCTTCTTCTTCTTCTCTCTATTTTTTATTTTCTTCTTCCACTCATTTCTGTTTTGCTTGTAGTTCAGTTCCTTTTCTTTCTCTCTTGTATCTTTCTAGAAACTTCTAATACTAGAGTTATTTCCGTTATTCTTTCATTCCTTACCGTATCGAAAACAAGCAATCGGAAGTAAAATTTGTTGAACGACTTTGCTAGCCTAGCATTTGCTTGATTTGCTCGCAAGCAATCCAAGCGCCAAATTTCTTGCTTGTTTTGTTAACTTATGAAATATAATGGCGGGAAATGCAAATTATACATATATGAATTTAACTTGTACTGTTTCTATCTCATATTATGGTGTGTTTATATATATATCAATTACATGTCAAAAAGGCTTTCAAAGTTTTGTGATGATTGTTCATAATATTGTTAAATTTGAAATATTTTCTTAGACCTAAAAAAATGTTCAAAATTAATTCCACTATTTGCAAATAACTGTACATACGTATAAATTCATTTTGTATAACTTTCCAGGCCAATAAAAGGGATATGAGAGATACACATGTTATATTTGACAACTGTATAACTTTCTCTATGACATTTGTGAATATCAGTTCGTCATATAACTAGCAAATCTATCAGTGTACTAAGCAACAAGTCTCGTTTTCTTACCTATCATTTGCTTGAACTGCTTACTTCATTGAACGGTGCTTCTGATACTGACGTCTGTCAATTTGTATTATCTGAATACATGGGCGTACGCAGGGTGGGGCAAGGTGGGGCAGTTGCCCCCCCTAAAGTTTCCATATAAAAAGTAAAATGGAAAATTTACTGTATATATGTATATAAAATAAAATTATTATACATTTTATATTGCACATGTATCATACATACGTAAAATACTGTATAAAAATATAATATACGTGTGTGTATGAAATGGTATAATATGATCAATACTAAATATTTTTAAACTGCTCAAAAGGAATAATACGTTTTATACAGTATGAAATGTATAATACATGTGTATTGTACAGGTATAATAACATACAGCATTTTTTTTAAAGATGTCCGATCAAGGTCATCTGTATCATGACCGAAATAATAAATTGGCATACATTTATTTCTTTCATTTACATAACACAACGCGTGTGCGATAAGGATGGATACAATACGCTTGTCTTTCAAAAATTAATATTGTTTCGACTAAGTTAGGGCATTCCATTTTAAAACGATGCTCGTTGTTGACATAACTTTCGCTGTAACGCAAGTTTATTTATTAATTCAGATATATTACCTTGATTCAAAGCCGTACGAATAACTTTATTTTCTATTAGTGTCACTGACACTAACAGAGTGTCAGTATCATATTTTTCACATTTTTGGTTTCACATGTATTAGTCTATTTCCGTTTTGAATTTTGAATGCTTTTGCATTAACATATATTGTTATAATAAAATAACAGTAGTATCTTATGGACCCACATAAAAACTAAGTGAACGACACTACTGTATTTATCGGAATAGGCGGAGCTAAAATCCAAATTCATCCAATTTGTTGATCGGACATCTTTAAAAAATTACTGTACATTTTATAATAACCATGTTACATATACTTTTATACGTATAGAGGTAGAAGTGACACAAAGATTTTCTGAAAATCCACTACGGTTAATATTTTAGAAAGTTTAAATTCACTAAATATATTATTAATTTTTATTTGTTCTTTTTTAAATAAAATGATTATCTTTGGTATTTACTTTAAGTAAACCTTTACCTTTAACAAAAGCATTTTAAACATAATTTCTTTTTGCCCCCCCCCCCTGAAGAAATTCCTGCGTACGCCCATGTCTGAATATATTAACAGTTTCTTTGGTTAGCATATCTGGCTATTTTATGAAAATTATTATCTTTGTAATTCTTTAACTCTATATCTATTGAATATGAAGTACAAAATGCGATCAAATGTCAATAAATGATATTTAAGTAAGTTTTTTCAAGAAAAACTGTTAAAATCTTCAAATAAGGGTACTTACGGTTGACCATTTATAACCAAAATCTAATCACTTGTTCTTCTGGATGTAAACTTGAGAAATATGAAAAAATTATAACTTTTGGAATCGTAGTATTGAAGTTATGCGATCCGAAACTTTCGTCACATACACGCACACACATACATACATGTAGACATCATCGTAAAAATGGTAAAATAGGATTGTAGGGACCCTAAAACGTACTTATTCACTAAAAACTCATCATTGAATTTTTTGACCAAAGACAATACCTTTCTTACCTAAAGGAGACGGAAGGTAAAAAATGTCGATTTCTTTTATAATCGTAAAATCCATTTCATTTAACAAATATAGTATATTCTCAATATTTAAATATTTTGTGAACACTTGGCACACTTCACAAGATTTCAGTCTTTGAATCAACCTCTCGGTCATTTATCAGAGACTGGCCCACTCAACCAGAACCACAGACGTGTTTCGCTCTTAGTGGAGCTCTTCAGTTTGGGATGTTTATAATCCGTACACTCAACTAGTCTCAGTGCCTCGAAAGAGGCGTCAGTACACCACACTGAAGAGCTCCAATAAGAGCGAAACGCGTCTGTGGTTCTGGTTGAGTGGGCCAGTCTCTGATAAATGACCGAGAGGTTGATTAAAAGACTGAAATCTTGTGAAGTGTGCCAAGTGTTCACAAAATATTTAAATATTTAGAACAACTTCACCAAGTGTCGCAAATTGTACATTGTACAGTTTTCTATTATTGTATATATTCTCTCCAGCATTATTTAATTGTTTCCACATTTGCAATTTTGGCTTTCGGGTGAAATTTTTTTGCTAGTTAGAGGAGTTGCCTGGTCTGTTTTTACTATTGCCCGGTGTAGGGCACTATTTACTGCCTTTTCCAGAAAATAAGCGCGCATATTTTTAATTTGTTGGTGTTAGTAATGCCTAGTAAAAACATTAGGTATTCCTCTTCCAGCATGCTTACGAGGTAAATGGAATCTCTCCACAGCACTTTGAGGATGATGGCTCCGGAGCTGGCGATACACTTACCTGGTACTGGTGTCAATGGCATGCAATTCAGTATCCGTACATCTCACTACTCCAAAACTATAAATAAGCACTAATGTGACATGTATTTATAGCGAAAGCTTTATTCTTTGCTGATTATTATTATTATTATTATTATTATTATTATTATTATTATTATTATTATTATTATTATTATTATTATTATTATTATTATTATTATTATTATTATTATTATTATTATTATTATTATTATTATTATTATTATTATTATTATTATTATTATTATTATTATTATTATTTCCGCTCTTTTGTTTCTCACTATCTCAGGAATCCTGGGTACCGTTACTCTGCCTCTTAGCAATTGATGGAGAAGCCAGGCGCGGACGATGTGCCCAGATGGTCGGGGCAGCCACCCAGGTGGGCGGGATAACTTTGTATAGTACACCTACAGACGAGTACTCAGGGTGAGGCGACAGTGTACACATCTGGTACGGGTTTGCACCAAGTAACCAGATGGAAGATGACGAGAGGTGAGAACAGACGGACCAGAGGGTGCGGCGAAGACAGGCTGTAACCCCTTATAGCGCGCCTCTGACGCAGCCAGGATCAAGGAGCTGGGTACTGGGTGGGGACAATGACGATATGACAATGACACCAGCATTCCGTGGTCAGTGGTCATACTGGAGCGGGCCTCTGGAACTAGGTGGAAATGACAGCGAACCTGATGGGTGCGGTGAAGACAGACTGTTGCCCTAAATAAACCGGCTGCGTGTGGGCCTCCACACAACGGGGGGCAACACTTCGCAGACACTGTGCACCTATATGGGAGGTGACTGCTGTAGGCTAGTCTACCCCTGCGGGGTTTTATTATTATTATTATTATTACTATTGTGAATTTCTTTGAAAGTACTATTGTAGTATAAAGGTATGTAAATAAAATATTTATTTAAATAAATACCAAATCAAACAATCATAGTTTTAAACTAAACCAGTAGAGCTCGACTGCCGTTATCCGTAAAGCTGTGACGTCAGCGTTGAATTATTTCAAATTAAAGGTAACTATTAAAAAATCATATCTCTGATTATAAAAACTTGTGAGGTGTAAAACATACACCTACATATTTAATTTGACCTATTCTTCCAAGAAAAAAATAAATCAGAAAACGTGAAATGATCCTATTCATAATACTTTTCTATAAATAAAACTATGAAACGATGAAAATTAAACACGTCGAAAAGTTCAAGCTTGGTAGTTTTATTAGCTCACATTATATTGATTCATAGCAAAATTTTGTATTGACAAAGTTTTATGAATGGGTGCCAAAGGCAGTAGTTTACAAATTGAAGAAAGAAGTGGAAAATTGAAAGTTCGGATTATCAAAGTTCTAGTGGAAAATAAAATAATGTCAAAATTAGTGTGAAATATTATTTTAATTTACCGAATAATAGGGAAATTTTTCATTACCGGAAAAATATTTATGTAATATCGAAATAGTTATTTACATACCAAGTGAGGGAACGCTTGGTATGTAAATAGAACGATTCCGGGAACCAAGTTCACACACGCGGTTTGTTCAATAATTTTTGTACGAAAAATAATAATTAGTAATTTTTGTATAAATATTTTTATTTATTAAAACATATTATACATATACACTGATTTGTAGCTAATTTCAGAGTGATGTATCAAATTTTTTAATGTTTATTTTTTGTGTAATGTGGTGTTAATTATGGTATGTAAATAACTATTTATTACTTACCAAGTATTTCAATTGTGGTACATAGTAAATTTAAACTTAATAAACTTGTTAAATTGCTTATTGTTTTGTTACAATTCACATTACGTTTGTTGGTTATGTGTGACCGACATCCCGAGTACTCTGTTTTACCGACTCCTGCCAAGCAGAAATTGTTGCCAACATTGTGAAACAAATGCACTAAATTCATTATTTTAAAATTAAATTTCAATCAATATTCCACCATTTTCTCTTATTATTATTTAGCGAGAGAGTGTTTGAGAAATACTTTTTTATTATAAATATAGTATATAGTTCTTTGAGAAATGCTTTAGAAATAGGATAGTGTTTTTCCAAAATTTCCCAGTTACTTATCTGATGGAGACCTGGAAAATTGACGTTCCGGACGTTGCTAAGGCGACGCGAAACAACATATTTCAATGCATGAGTACAAAAATGTTTTTTTTTAAATACTGTACTATTATTTTATATTTACGAATAAAACATGAACTACACAATGTTTAAAGGTTTAAATTAAAACCAAGGGTAAATCGCAAAGAAAAGATGACATTGCTGTAAGAATTGGATTTTACTGAAGACTATTTTAAATTTAATGTTATCTACTTAAATTCAAATCATAATATTCTTAACGTAAGAATGGCATTGCGCCATAATAATGTTTCGTTTATAGGTAGTTCAATTCGTTCTATATCTATTTAGGAAACTATCTTTTTCTGCAACAAAAAACGTACATGCAGACAAGACCATTATTTTAGCTCTTTTTGATAGTTCTTTTTGACATTATTGATAAATCACGTAAATCCAAACGAGACAAAAAAATGTTAAAATATATACCAAGATATACAAACTGTATTGACAATTTCATATTATTTTCTGATGCGTCAAGAATTATAATAATAATAATAGTTTTTATTGCACCAAGAGAGTACAAAAGGGGTAAGGTTCGGCTAGAGCTGTTTTTCAACCCCCCCCCCCCAAAGATATTATGATTGCAAATAATAATATAATAATATAATACAGTTACCATATTGATCATAAGAATTTAAACTTTGATAACATAAAACATTGCGTGTGACATACACTTTTTATTACGCAATGCCATTCTTACTTGAGAAATTGAAATGTAATATGTATCAGGGCATCGAACCCGAACCTGAACGGAACCAAAACCGGAATCAACCCGTAAAATTTTAGCGAACCGAAATCCAGAACCGAACGTCAAAAATATTTTTCAACTGAACCCGAATCAGAACTGAACCAGATATTAAATTTCGGGTTTAAGGTTCATCTTCGGTTCAGGTTCATGCTCAGTTCGAAACGTAAGCCTAATCGTAATACAGTCGATCATCGACGTCTTCGGCGTATGCGTTGCTAACCTGTGTTGACTTCGTGAAAATTGTGTTAATATTCTTGTCTTCGTTGCAGTATAAATTATTTGTATATAAAAAGATTGTTATTAAAACAACATAAATTCAGTTTTTATTGGATCGAACCGAACCTGAACCCAATAGTTGAATTCAGAACAAAACCGCAAATTTTATTATTGGTGGAACCAGAATTGCACACGAACCCATCTTTCAACAAACAAATTAACCTGAACTTGAAGTGAACGCTGTTTGGCGGGTTTGATGCCCTGATATGTATTTTTGGTCTTACTAATTTTATCGTTGAAGATGTCCGTTTCGGTATTATTTGTTTTACCACTACCCTCTTGGACATTTCGTACCAGTTTTAGGGAAACAGGAATTACTTTCGAAAAATATGGTTTTACAAAACCAACATTAGAAAAAAGTGTATAATATTTTGAAGCGCAAATAACCTTTCGGTTTTGATGAAAATGTAGACATTCTACGTTTATATGCAGTTTTGAAAACAATTACAGATTTATTTGGAAACAGTTTCGGCGCATGGCTGATGTAAAGCCAAGCTCAGACGACTGGTGTAATAGACGAATACACAATATCTTTGGGAAGTGTACTAGTTCATGTAGGCCACTACCAAGCAAATGCGCTCACAAGACTTTTACCTTCCGTCACCTCTAGGTAAGGAAGGTATTGTCTTTGGTCAAAAAATTCGGTGGTGAGTTTTCATTGAATAAGCACGTTTTAGGGTCTTTACAATACGATTTTACTATTTTTACGATGATGTCTGTATGTGTGTGTGTGTGTGTGTGTGTGTGTGTTCGTATGTGCGTGTGTGTGTGTATGTGTGTGTGTATGTGACCGCTTTTTCGTGGACGATATCTCCAATACTAGAATTCCAAAAATTACAATTCTTGCGTATTCCTCTTCCTTACAACCATATGCAGACCTGTTTAGATTTTGGTTATAATTGGTCGGCCGGAAGTACCCCCATTTGAAGATTTTAACAGTTTTTCTTGAAAAAATCAGTTAAATGTTATTATAACTTAAAGAATATATTATTATCTATACGATTGATTACATTTTATATTTGTTATTCAACAGATATAGAGTTAAAGAAGAATACAAATAATAAATTTCACATAAATTTCATAATTCAGCCAGCTATGCTAACTTAACCATGGAAACTGCTAATATTTTCAGGTAATTCAAATTCACAGATGTCAGTATCAATAAAATGTAAATCAATGAAAGAATAAGGGAAGTAACTCTAGTGTTAGAAGTTTCTAGATATATGAGAGACGATTACATTGGTTTGAACATGTCATGAGGAGAGATGAATATATTAATAGAAGGTAGAAGAAACATAGGAAGACCATATATAAGATGAAAAGACTGTATTGTAGAAGACTTGAGGGAAAAGGAACTGAATGAGGAATGACACGCAAAACAAAAATGAGTGGCAGAAGAAAATAAAAAATGGCGACCCCCTAACGAATGGGAAAAACTAAAGAAGAAGAAAATGTCAGTGTCAAGTGCAATTTGCATAGTTTGTTAATGAAATAACTTTACTGGAAATATAGGATCTTTTGCAAGACAATTTATGTATGGGCGCGTGCAGTAACATTATTTTGAATTTGTACATAATACACAGGATTGACGGAAGGTATTGTGCTGGCCACATCAGATTTCTTTTTAAATTACGCCAGCTTGGTGCAATGTTGGTGGGAGTGCACTATCAGTTTTTGTGGTATTGACCATCATGGCTAGCGGTCGTCCTGGAAAAATTGTCGCTTGCGCAGCTTTTGTTATAATAGATGGTTTTATTTATTATTCGTTTTCATATAAAATGAGCAATTCAAACACCACTTTATTTGACCACACAATTTAAAATTTTAATCATTTTAAACAATAATTAAACTTTTTTTTTGATTGACACTGACATCTGTCAATTAGAATTTTCTTAATATAGTAGCTGTTTCCATGTTTATAGCACATCTGGCTTATTTATGAAATTTAAAATAAATAAATAAATATATCATCACGGCATATTACCCATTACTGGGTGTGCCAATCTGCTTTGTACATAGATATCGGTAATGATGAAATTTTTGAACCGTGCGGGCGCTTACCAGGCGTCTCCTGACGAGCACTCGTTTCTGGCGTGGAGAATGCACCACTGGGGTCAATTTTGTGCTATTAAAATTCGAAGTAACTTTTGGCGTCGGTCGGGGTCGAACCCGGGTCCCCAGATTCGCGATCAGACACTCAGGCACACGGCCACGAGACCCCATATAATCCTTTATTTATGTGGCATTGCACAGTTCATTCTACGAAATTTAATATCTTTATAATTCTTTAACTCTATATCCATTGAATATGAAGTATAAAATGCAATTAAATCGTGTAGATAATAGTATATTCTTTAATATTTGTAGTAACATTAAGTGTCAAAAATGATTTAACAGCATTTTATCAAGAAAAACTGTCAAAAACTTCAAATGAGGGTACTTCCAGTTGACCAATTATAACCAAAATCTAGTCACCTCTTCTTTTCGATGTAAACTTGAAAAATAATAAAAAATTATAATTTTTGGAATCGTGATATTGAAGTTATGCGATCCGAAAAATTCGCCACACACAGATACACACACATACATACAAACAGACATTTTCGTAAAAATTGTAAAATCGTATTATATGAACCCTAAAACGTGCTTATTCACTAAAAAAAAAAATTTTTTTGACCAAATAATACCTTCCTTACCTAAAGGTGACGGAAGTTAAAAAGTTTTAAAAACGGTTTTAAATCTACATGTAAACTCAGTAATAGACAATTTTGAACATAGTTAATTAGTTTCTGTGAAATAAATGTACCGTGACGTGGAAATAGAAACTGCGACAATAAACAAACCAACAAATGTTTGTTTTATTTACAATTCTCTCTAGTAAATCAAATATATTTACAAGAAACAGTCAAATAATTTTACTATACACACAATTACTTATTTTATAGTTGACACTAAAATGCATTACAAAATTTCAAAGGATTATTTTTCTTTACTTCTCTATCTACAAATAAATATCCTTTCATTCAATACTTTATTTTCTTTATTTTTAGTAACACGCAATATCTTCGTAATCATAAACAAAAATTATTTTCTTTTGCATGGTCTTCCGTATCATAAAAATAGCATTTTATTCTCGATAAATTACCCTGGTTTATACATAATTTATGAAGACAATAATTAGGGTAATAAAACACATGTAAGATATATTAACACACAGCAATGTGGAAGGAAATGTGTAGGTAATCAAAATTTCATTAACGCAATGCCAAGGATAAAAGGTCGAATATAAAATTAGAAACGAAAAATCAAACAATGTTAGCTTCACTTGTTAGTTTGTTACAGGTCAATAATCAAAGTAAGAGATAAAAATATACCCAGGAGGCAGGTAGCAATTTGACTACACAAGCGGAAAATTAATATCTATACAGAGTGATTGCAAAAATAAGGACAAATGGCTATTTTCTTTATTATTAATTTTATATTTGTAGTTTAAATTACAAAATTGGAGTGAACTTAAATGCATTGTTTTGGTGTTAAAAGATCCTTAATTCAATTTCCGGTTTTGCCAGAAGCGAAATTGTGGTTGATTTTTTTAACTGAAATGATACTTAAATATATTTTTTCTTCAAACGTCATAAAAGTAGCATCTTTTGTGACTTGATTCACAAGATAGAAGTTTAATTTCTACGCCGCCGGAGTAGAAGTAGCTAATTTCTACGCCGCCGGAGTAGAAATAAAATAAATAAATATCCATAGAAACTATACAGAATCAACGAATAAGAAGTAACTTATATAAAAGAAACCTGTAATATCGCCTTAATTTCACTATAGCACTCTAGGTAACCTAAGAATAAAGTTACTAAGTACCATCAATACCTGTCAAATTTAAATAAATAACCTATGATTTGAAATATAAACAGAGTTTACTTTTGAGGAAATAAAAATTTAAAGAATAACAGACTTACAGATTACATACATTATAATACTTCAAATTCCGACATAATTACACACAAGGAGGATATAAAATTGCACAGTTTTTATTTAAACGTCAAAACGTGAAAATTTTCACTTCAATGTTTATAACAAAAAGTAAACAAATAAGTATCCATAGCTACAGGACAATTGAAATCGCAAAAGTCATTTACGTTATGTAACGTCAGTAGTAGATATTTTTCTTTAAATATCTACGTTTGAAGAAAAAATATAATGTGTCATTCGGAGTAAAAGTGTCTTTGTGTGCCTCGCGTTTAATTGTCCGACTCGCTTCGCTCGTTGTGCAAACTTCCACATTTACCACACAAAGTATCACTATTACACCTAATAACACAATATACTATTTCGAAAGTAATTCAGTTAGTTTTACAGTGATGACGATAACAAATATATACTTGCATTTTCTTCCAAATAAATCAGCCTAATTATTAGTTTTTAAAAACTATGAAATTTTAATGCATTATTATCAGTTTGTCATGACATTTGTATCTTATGTTTGATAAATATTTTGACGTTTACCTGTTTATCATTTGTTTTTGATTATTTCGACAAAAATCGAACTATCTAACAATAAGATTCAATAAAAGTATAATTAAAATTTAAATATAAATATTTTTACCTTCCGTCACTTTTAGGTAAGGAAGGTATTGTCTTTGGTCAAAAAAATCCAATGATGAGTTTTTACTGAATAAGCACGTTTTAGGGTCCATATAATACGATTTTACCATTTTTACGATGATGTCTGTATGTATGTGTGTGTGTGTGTGTGTGTGTGTGTGTGTGTGTGTGTGTGTGTGTGACAAAATTTCCGGATTCCATAACTTCAATACCACGATTCCAAAAATTATAATTTTTTCGTATTCCTCAAGTTTACATCCAGAAGAACAACTGATTAGATTTTGATTATAATTGGTCAACCGGAAGTTGTCTCATTTGAAGATTTAACAGTTAAATTTGATTTATTGACATTTAACGTTATTATAACTTAAAGGATATATTATTCTCTATACGATTTGATTACAATTTATACTTCATATTTAATAGATACAGAGTTAAAGAATTTTAAAGAAATTAAATTTTATAATTCAGCCAGCTATGCCAAACTTGGAAACTAGTAATATATTCATATAATTCAAATTGACAGATGTCAGTATCCATAAAAAGTAAATTAATGTGGCAGATATGAGGATGTTGAAGTAGATATTGGGGAATACACGGAAAGATACGGTAAGAAAATAACTCTAGTGTTACAAGTTTTTAGAAAGATACAAGAAAGACGATTACATTGGTTTGAACATGTCATGAGGAGAAATGAAGAATTATATTGGAACAAGAATGAATAGTTTAGTAATAAGACGTTAAAGAAACAGAGGAAGACCAAAGATAAGAAGGAAGGACTGTATTGCGGAAGATTTGAGAGAAAAGGAACTGAATGAGAACGACATGCAAAAATAGCGACCCCTAACGAATGGGAAAAGCTAAAGAAGAAGAAGATGCCAGTGTCAAGTGCAATTTGAATAGTTTGTTTATGAAATAATTTTACTGGAAATTTAGAATCTTTTGTAAGAAAAATTATGGAATTACCGTCACATTTTAGTCGTTTTACTCCCTCACAACTTTAGGTAACTAATACTTACTATAAGGTCTTTTTTTACTTTTTATTTTTGAAAATTTTCTTGCTTGATTTGTTTTTTCTTCCACACAGCATGGAGGTGAAGATTTTTTCGTATAGTTTAGTTCACGAAAGATGATAATTCAAGGCCATTTGTTCGAAGAAAGAATAAACAACATTTTATATAGCGGTAGTATAGCAACATTATGTATTAGAAAGAGATATATTATTTGACGTATGTCTACGTGATTTATGCTATATGACAGATATACGTTCCATATTCACATTGCTCTCTAACACACTAAAAGTAATAGGAACGTATGTCGATGAGTTGCTGGTATGCAATTATCTATTGAACTGCCCTCTACGTTAAAGCAAATCCAGTGGCGGAGTTTGTTTTTTGAATTTGACCCACGATATCACGTTTAATCAAAATCAACGAATAAGTTTCTAATTTTGTTCCGCGATTTTATTGAACATAATCATGGGTGAGAAAGGAAAAACTTTGCGAAGGCAAGTTATTCAATTTGTGCATAATGAATACGAATATTTTCAACGGTAAACAGAAAATAATTGACCATTATTAGATCTTCATCAGGTGCAGCAGGTATGTGAATATATTTTTTTAATTTCTTTGAAAATTGAAATTGCTAGACAAAAAAGGTTTCATGATTAATAAATGAAATTTAGCAAGTATTTTATTTTAGCGTACAGCAGATGCGCTACAAATATCTGAAACCACAGTAAACAGGGTACTAAAACGTGTTAATAATATCGAAAATAAAGAACAATTAACTTCTTCTGGAAAAAAACCACCCAGAAAATCAACTGCAACAGCTGATCTTGATACTTTTAACACTGATGAAATTAGGAAGAATAATATATGGAATGTATGCTAACAGTAAGTAGTTTATTACTTATTTTCAAAATATGTATTTATATCATTGTTTTCAGGATTTTTGTAACTATACATAGGTGTTGTATATTTATGTTCATTATTATATCAAAATAAAATATATCTTTGAAAATGTGTAGACGTTTAACATTTAATTTTGAATGATTAAAATGTATCCACAAATATTATACCTGGTGCACGCCTATGTGTATGGAATGTAGTGAAGTTATTTGCAATTAATATTATACCAGATGGTTTGAAAATGACCTTGAATTGTCATCTTTCGTGAACCAAACTATACCCCTCGGGGATGTATTATATAGAAAGGCAGCCTAGAACACTATGTAACCACGTTTTAATTATTTTTTTATGCCTTGGTAAGTTGCTTCACTTTCTTAAAATGTAATTGCTTATAAGATTGCTGCTTGTTCTATTACAGTATCGATTTTTAGAACCTATGGGCTTGTATAAGAACAAAAATATGTATGCACATACATATGTATGTATAAATACCGGGTATATCACGGAAAGCAGGCTCTAGGCGTTTAACATAAAACATTTTTTTCCTTGCGCGTAAGTGATCTTTTAATCTTGCAATAATACTTCAAATAAAAGTTGTAGAAAATTGAATCCAATTCAATAATCATTTTATTTTGCACAATTTTCAATCGAGCAAGTGAAATTTACAATTTTTTAAAAGTTACTTCTTTATAGTGTCAGCCATGCAACTGAAACAAAATCACAAATAAATGTAATAGCGTTTTCCTCACAGAAATTCTTCTTCTGCTTTTATTATTAAAAATATACAATAGGGTATTCAATCATTGCAAAGAAATAGTATACTTTAATAATTATAAGGTAGCATACTTTAAACTAAGAATTTTAGTAAAATGAAAATGATGAAAAATTACTTCGCTCTAATAAAAATGTTTAATTATTGTAAACGCAACGTCACAGTCCCTAATCGCTTATTATCGTAAAATTTCGGATGAATTCGGGTGAACGGACCTACTATTCGCTGTTTATGTTTGAATTATAGCACTATAGCATTCGTATTTATTTTAATTATTTTAAACATTTTTATTTATTTCTGTATTCATTATTAATTAATTTGACAAGGGAAAGAAGTTTTAATAAAAAATAAATGAAAATATACCTATGCCTAATGAAGAAAATACTGATACCCCTATAACTATTTGAGAAACATAAACAATTTCGGAACTATGCCGTCACATATAATTTTAGATATACTAAAATTCATATTTTGCTTACTAATTCGAATTTTAACATCGCGTTTTTACTAATATTCTTAGATTTTTATATATTATCAGACAAAAAAATTGGTAGAATACTCTATTATTCAAACGAACAAAATGATTGATGAAAATTATATTTTATAATTTGTAATTCTTTCTGACAGGTAGAACAATTCAGGGGTACTCGTATGTTTGGATGGCCTGAACTCATTTGTATTTATACCAACAGGAATTAAATACTAAAGCTCGGTGAACCTACATAGAACATTAATAGGCTAATAATAATAGTAATATAAACAAATAAAATTTATTTGCACAGAATTTATTAGACTTTTTATGAGTTATGGTTTAGCCTAATATTAGACACAATTTCGTGGGCAGTATATCTCAAATTTACACATAGATCTGATTATTCGAACCGAAACAACAAAATGGTAGATATCGCACTTTCCATATCCTTCAATATCTTGACAATTTTAGTCAGGAAACCGCAAGCTAGGTTAGATAGAAAAGCTTTATCTACAATATGTTTTGTATACAATTCATATCTAAAAATATAGTCACGAGGTATAAAGATATAGGTACAAATTTATTTATGGGTATGAGTCTTATATTCCAAAACAGTTAAAACTAGAACAGACTGAGGAAAACTAGTATTTGTGAAATCAGAAATCTATTACGTAAAATCAACGTTAAGCTAAACAAATAAATTAGAGAATATAGTTTTAAAATTAGATATTGATTAAAATTATATATTTCTAGTCCGAATTTAAATAATTTATGGTTAATAAATAAATAAACGTTAGTAATATCAAACTCATAAAAATAAAAATAGATTTTTATTTGCCTCTTTCATAAAAATAGTATATTCTCCACATAAAAATTGCATTGCGCAATAAATATTTTGTTTATAGGTAGTTCAGAAATAATACAATTCACTCTATGTTTTGTGCTGACATCTATTAGAAGGCTTTTTTTCTGAATCAAAAAACGCACATGTAGAGAAAACCATTATTCTATTTCATTTCGATATATTTTTTTTTCCTTATTGATAAATCACGTAAATCAACAAAAGACACAAAATGCTAAATATACGCGAATGTATACGAACTACGAGTATATTGACAATTCCAAATTATTTCTTGAACAGAGTTACGATATACGTCGTCTTATAACCTGTGCGGCAAAAAGAAACTTTTTCAATTACATATGTCGTTACGAATCGAATCACACATTTTTTACTGCGCAATGCCATTTATAGGTGGAGAATACTATAGGTTTGTTCCAACATTCAATCAAATTAATATAGACATGTCCAAAGCATGCGCAGTATTAAAATGACGTTCCTATTTTCATATTTGCGCATGCGTCGGACAGTTTTGTACTGATTTGATTGTATGCTGGAACAAACCTCAATTATACTATTTGCACTTTCGGGTTTTTACCTTCCCACCTCTAGGTAAGGAAGGTATTGTCTTTGGGCCAAAAAATTCGGTGACTCAAAACCGCGCTTATTCATTAAAAACTAACCACCGAATTTTTTGACCAAAGACAATACCTTCCTTAACTATACGTGACAGACTCAAAACCGCACTTATTCATTAAAAACTAAGCACCGATTTTTTTCACCAAAGACAATACCTTCCTTAAGTATACGTGATAAACCAAATTGAGTTTTCCTCCATTAAACATATAGGCGACGGGAAAGAAGCAATATGACATCTGATGGTATTTTTCGGAATTATAGTTTATGGGATAAATTATACACGTGACATTTTCTTGATTGTATAAATACAAGTGTTATCTATTATGTTTATAATATGTAATATCTTTTAATATTATACACTTAATACATAAATAAATACAATCAGTAAATGTCAAATTACCCCGTTAACATTAGTTCCTATAAAAGCCACTTTGGCACTACGATCTCATTTCCCATCGCCTGCAGTAACCTATGAGAATTTATGGCAAAACAAAAGCACATCTAAGATGGCCACCGAAAGGCGCACCATATGTCCCATTTAACAAAAGTCGTATCTTATAATTTCCGAGATCCAAATGGTGGCTTTCAAATCCCAGACATCTGTATATGATACTGTACTTGGTGGAATTTTGTATTTGCTTTTATATGTTGAAGCATTCTCGTATAGTTTAAAATTTAAATTGAATAAAGCTAAAAATAAAAATATTTAAAATCCTTATTTTTCTGTTAGTAATGTGCGTATTTTGCCAAATTATATATTGATTTTACAACATTGTTTCTTTGTCGCTTTAAAATTTGATTGTCTACATAGTAGATACTCGTCTCATTTTCCATTGTACGAACATATTTTCATTTCCATTGAAAGAACTTCCAATTTACATTGTTCATCAAAAAAATATGAATAAAGAAAATATCCACGAATGTGTAAAAATAAACCTTTGAACAAAACTTTTTAATTTTGAAAGTCATCAATGTTTCTAATTGAATTGTTTGTCAATACAAACACAAGGAAATGAATTTAAAATAACTAAATGAAACATTTTCACAAAACTTCTTTTTGTTTTGGCATTTTGTTTGGTAAATAATTGCATTTGAATCTGTGTTTTGTCATGATGGTCCAGCGCAGTAAAATTTATTTGTTTAAGTATTAAAACTGATTTAAACGCGCTCAATAAACGGCAAGCTGCTTACGTCAATCCCTGAAATACTCATACTGTATCATTATGAGAGAGAATGAAATGAGCTTGTTTATAGCTCGTCGCGCAATATTTACTGACTAGATTCAAAGAATATTCTACCTTGCTAATGACACAACTAATTATGGAGCATTGCATTATTTACATTATTATTTTAAACCTTACTTATTACCTGTAAAACAAAGACACTCTAATAGTAATTATTTCCCTTTACAAGCAATAAAGAAGGTATTTTAAAAGCGACTATTTTAGTTTTTTTTGTTATCCTGTTGGAAATAATTTGAAATATGACGTCGATCGGCTTCGACAGCGGACTGTGACCGTCCGAATAATAACCAGTCAAATAACACACTCTACCTTCCGTGGAGACCCAATTTTATACATATCTGGTATCAATAAATACGTATTTACATCCATTTTTTGGTTATTGCACTTAAGGTATAACCTTTAATAACGGTGCATAAATACTATAGGTATGCCAATTTATCATACGAAGGTGGATTGAAAAGTTTCCAGAATCACTGAGAAGC
This sequence comes from Harpalus rufipes, assembly GCA_951394225.1. Taxonomy (NCBI): domain Eukaryota; kingdom Metazoa; phylum Arthropoda; class Insecta; order Coleoptera; family Carabidae; genus Harpalus; species Harpalus rufipes. The sequence continues at coordinate 38,314,127 of OX596281.1, forward strand.
CCTTGGTTTTTCGAAAACAATCTTATATCGTTGTTTTGTTCAACTCTTTATATGAACTGTCAAGAAATTTCAGTAAACTCTGTCTATCAATCTAATCGTGAAAAGTTATATTATTTTGAAAATTAAAAGTCAATACATTCGTATTTTATAAGTGTAACTATGGCTAGTTTATGACATATTATATGACGCAATTGCCTTATACACAAATCTGTTTGAGATCTGTTGGTAATCACGTTTCCAGCACTACCAATACTATTTGATTCATACGAACATCAAACTATGACGTGAAGCTCAAGTAAGAAAAATCAGTGTATACTAGATGTCGTTTTATAGTCGCTACTTGTTTCTTCACCTGTACTTTGATCGAAGGTTTACTTGAGTAGAGCTCCAAGCAACCTTGAGTAATGCTTGAGGTAATTCTTGACCCTATTTTACCTCCCGTTACCTTTAGATAAGGAAAGTATTGTCTTTGGTCAAAAAATTAATTGATGAGTTTTTAGTGAATAAGCATGTTTTAGGGTCCCTATAATACGATTTTACCATTTTTACGATGATGTCTGTATGTATGTGTGTGTGTGTGTGTGTGACGAAGGTTTGGGATCGCATAACTTCAATACCACGTTTCCAAAAATTATATTTTTTTCGTATTCCTCAAGTTTACATCCAGAAGAACAAGTGATTAGATTTTGGTTATAATTGGTTCACCGGAAGTAGCCTCATTTGAAGATTTAACAGTTAAATATGATTCCATATGCTAACCATGAAAATTGCTAATATATTCAAATAAATTCAAATTGACAGATGTCAGTATCAATAAAAAGTAAATAAATGTAGCAGAGATGAGGATGTTGAAGTAGATGTTGGAGAAGACACGGAAAGATACGGTAAGAAAATAACTCTAGTGTTACAAGTTTCTAGATAGATACAAGAGAGACAATTACATTGGTTTGAACATGTCATGAGGAGAGATGTAGAATATGTCGGGAGAAGAATGAATAGCTCAGTAATAGAAGGTTGATGAAACAGAAGAAGAGCAAAGATAAGATGGCAGGACTGTATTGCGGAAGACTTGAGAGAAAAGGAAGTGAATGAGAACGACATGAGTGGAAGAAGAAAATAAATATTAGCGACCCCTAACGAATGGGAAAAGCTAAAGAAGAAGAAGAAGATGTTAGTGTCAAGTGCAATTTGCATAGTTTGTTTATTAAATAATTTTACTGGAAATTTAGAGTCTTTTGCAAGAATGGAATTTATACATAATACACAGGATTGACGGAAGATATTGTGCTGGCCACATCAGATTTTTAAAATTGTAGATAGATATAATTATTATATAAAAAAAACTGTCAAACTGTCATTTCCATCACATAAGACATTTAAGTTAAATAATGAATCGTGAAGATAATCTAGAATTTGTCGACATAATAGAAGAAGCCTTAAATAATAACGATGAAAGAGGGTAGCTACAAAAAGATATAGCCGTCATCTGACTCATGTATTTGTAGCCTGTGACATATATGTAGATGTCAAATATACGATTTGTCAAAAAATATTACAATTTACAAATATACCACCATTATTATAAATTTTTTAAATTCCTACCTTGAAAACCGAAAATTCACAAAGTTTCGACTATGAAACATATAATGTGCTTGAGGTCGAAAACGACCGAAGTATGCTTGGTGAAGACATACTCAAGTAAGAGATTGAGCATCAATTACGGATACGGGCATTAATATGGGATGTGACGTTGAAGTCAGAAGACAGAGCAATGAGGATAAGATAATAAGGACGAGTGAAATGTGCTGCTTCTGTTTCACGAGCAATGTCTTCGTCTTCGATTATTAATCATATCACAAGTTTATATTTAATGAGAGAATATAATGAATTTTTGTAACACATTGTATGTGTTGCTAACCTAACTTTTGATATACATATTCATATTGTATTAAAACAGGGTACTTACGAGTTATATTTAATATTTCGGAGTTTGAATTCTTGTTTTTACTTACTTTTATACTCAAAATTATCTGTCGTAAATTAAGAAAACAAATCCCTTAGTAACGATTATAAATACGGTGACAATTTCTTTCTTTTATCATCGCTGTGGATACACATGTAACTAGGGAGATTCTGAATGTAGATTGTTGGAAAACATGTCACGTGACTAATTAATTATATTCTCACTAAATTAACTGTAGACTTGAGCCCACATATCCACATAAGTCCGAATTAAACAAAGTTTAACTTGTCATGTTCTAGAATGTTATGTGGAAGAGCACATTGTGGTGTGACTGCATGGGCGGTGCGAATTACATCCTACTTATCGCTGACAATTACATATATAAATATACCTCGTGATTTTAATGTAAATGTCTCAGTATTAAATAAACACTAAAACTGGTTCATGTAAATTCACATAATGCAGTGAAAATTTTACCACTTACAAATTTGGTAGAAAAGTACACGTTGAGTTAGTTAAAATTTAACATACATTTTTTTTTGATATTTAACACCACATTGAGTTTAACATGAGGTAATGAATTTTGAGTATGTAATAGTGTCACAGCATAGGTATTATAAATAAGTAGAACAATATGTTCTAGAATTAATTTGCAGACCTCTACGTATCTCATATACATTGAATAAATGATGATACTTACCGGTTAAGAGAAAATCTTCGCACTTAATGCCTTCATCTAAAAACATCCATTTGCATAAATTTCACTTTCAGTTAGTAATACAAATAAATTTACATCCATCCATTTGCTATATATCACAAGAAACTACGTCATTTATATCACCTCGCGAATCTAAACGTGTTTTATTAGGCACAAGTTACCATTCATCACAGTGCAAAAATAAATTTCTTTAAAAATATACACTAGTAAGACTTTTATAAATTAAGTTATTGAATACATACAATTTTTTCCACATTATATTTTTTTTTTAAATATGCGAAATTTTTCATATTCTACAGTAATATATTTCAGAGTTTTTAAAATTAAATAATCATAATATTTGGTGAAAAAGAGTATGAAACAAAAACTAAAATTTCTGCTACTTTGAAATGTCAATACCAAACACAATAATTAAAACTTGAAAGCCATTTTACACATGATTTTTTCATAATCAGGTGGTAGAAAACAAGGAGAAACTTTTGTCCAAAAGCTGAGATAAAAAAATGTAAAACAAAACCTAAACAGTAATTCCAAATAAAAATGAAAAACAACTTGCTTTGTTTTTCACAAGCAGATGTTATATTTTGAAAAATGTCCAGACAGTTTAAAATTGTTGTTGAACTTGCAACTAAAAAACAAAACAAAAACTTTTACATTTATATTTAGCAGAAAAATATAAATAGCTATTTAAACTCATAATCACATTATAAATACGAGTAATGTAAACAAAATAAAGCTTTAATTTTTTTACATAGCACTATCTTATAACCACATGTTTTATTTATAAATAAATTACATTTAAACAAAAAATATAAATTTAGTACATTTATAAATGAATTCGACAAATAATGCACACTTTCTTATGTCATGACCAAGAAAGACAAACAATAAATGAAACAAAACATACTGAAGGATGTTTATCAAAATTCAGTTTATTAGTTTATTTTAAAATTTGACATATTGATCGAAAATTAATTTTAAGTTCATTTCATACGTAATATAACAAGTGATATGATTATCATCGATGATATTTTCGAGTGAAACCGAGCTGCAGATATCACGAGTCCGAAGGACGAGTGAAATGTGCTGCTTCGGTTTCACGAGCAATATCTTCGATTATTAATCATATCACGAGCTTATATTTAATGAGAGAATATAATGAATTTTTATAACACATTATGTTAATTTAACGTTTGATATACATATTCATAATGTATTAAAACATGGTACTTACGAGTTTTATTTAATATTTCGGAGTTTGAATTATTGTTATTATTTATTTTTATACTCAAAATTAACTGTCAATGTCATAAATAAAGAAAACAAATCCCTTAGTAACGACTATAAATACGGTGTATATTTCTTTGTTTTTTATCATCGCTGTGATAATCTTGTTTGTAGCTAGGGAGATTCTGAATGTTGATTGGCGGAAAACATGTCACGTGACTAAGGAATTATATTCTCACTGCAATATCTTTATACTACCTACATTTCATTCATATGATCATGTGCTTATGCCAAGTCAAATTTGGAACACACGATTTATGACACATAAATTCTGAACAATAATTATACACGTAGGTCACGCTAGAATTATAGAGAATAAGACACATGGTTCATATTTTTTAGAATTAAATATGTTCAACGTAAGTAGTTCCCTTCAACAAAAATACATTTACCATTCGTTCCTTCCACTTTTTAAAAACTCCCACCTAATCTTCTTTTGAAATACTTTCAAAATAATCATCGTCTTTTTTTTAAGTCCGAAAATAACCAAAGACCCATAATGCCAAATCAGATAAGTATTGCAGATGTACTTTTACTTATTATTGTTTGTTGAAATTACCCTATTGGAAATTCAAATACGTAAGTACATAATTTCTCATGAATACATATTACGCATATAAAGCACCCCCTAATAACGTCATATGTAGCTCATTACCTGCATCATCGCTTTACACGTGTCTGTTAACTACAAACAATTTCTACGTCATTGAAAACCAATACATTAGGGGAGTATTTACCTTGCAGCGCTTTTCGTGACACACACGTGAACTATATGAGTAGGTACACGTTTCACTTCCAGGAGGAAAGTTAATTTTAACTTCGGATAAAACCTTGAACTAAAAGCAGAGGATGATAATATAATTTATATTGTAGTGATGAACTCACGGAATTGGGGGATTGACTATTAAATTATTTAGTGTTTATTACAGGGACCTGAACCCGAATCTTAACCGAAAATCCGAGTGTTCCATTTATTCAAAGTTTATACAAAATAATTTTACAGGACGTTTCGGATATTCAATTTATCCATCATCAACTATATAAAAGAAACATAAGGTTGATACGTAATATGTGAGGTAATAAGATAAGTAATAAAACTCACCATAAATAAAAAAAAAACATTTTACAGAAGGTAAATTATGAATTACATTATATTTTTTATAATTTTTAATTATTTATTCAACAGGAATAACCCCAATTACAGACTAAATTCATAAAAAAGTATAGAGTAATAACAGTATTAAAAAATCTGATGTGGCCAATACAATACGACCCTTTTAATTTTTGGATTCTTGGTATTGGAGTTACGCGATCCGAAATGATCGTCACATACACACACACACACACATATACACACACGCACACACACACATGCTTATCCATTAAAAACTTTTTTGAACAAAAACAATACCTTCCTTACCAAAGGTGACGGAAGGAAAAAATAGGTAGTAATTTTTTATCTTCTCTTCAAAAATATTAAATAAAAATGGCAGAAAGTCCTTGAAAGAAGTGACGTAGAAGGTTCTTAATATCTATAGACCGGGAAAGGTTAACTTTTAACGAGTTAGAAAATTTTGATTTGGGTTCCAGTTTTAGAGGTTTCATCCTTTAGAACAGTGGTTAAACATAATTTCTAAGCAACCCTTAAAACTTTTTGATTACCTAATTAGGAAATATATAAATATTTTGAAAATTCCGCGATCTCTGCTTTAGAAGTATAAGAGTTCTCTACTAAGATAGTTTTGTAAACAAAGAAAAGTAGAATTATAACAATATTATAAGTATAAGAGTTATTCTATTACATTTTTTGTGATTATTTTTTTGTAGTTACTCCTTTTTAAGAAATGCAAATGTGAACTTTTAAAATGTTTTTCGTTTCGGAATGAGGTAGATATTTTCCGATGACAATTCGGACGTATTCGAAGTAATGACAGCTCTGCCTACTGCTGATATCCTCGTTTGTGACAGTTGTTTGGTGGGCGATGTAAAAAAGGGTTTGTTTACAAACAATAAATGTCTGATGAAATTATTTTTTATTGTTGTTCGATGTTAATATTAGTTACCTACATTGTCCATTATTTTATTTCATGTGCATAAAAAATAATAACTCAAACGACGTGACAAAATTACTAAAATCAAATAAAAGAATCAGGTGACAGTTAATCTATGTCGTACATGCAATTTCCGTTCTACAGTACACTCATTTCCAAATATCGCCAGGAAATTTTACGTCAAATGATTTACTAGCTAAATTATATAAATTTAGGAAAAGAACTAGGAATTATAACGCCAATATTTAAGGCGCTTTGCTTTAACATACGGGTGCAGCCCTTTGCAGCATTTATCTCCCTTATCGTTGTTCCTTTTAAATGGGGTAGACTACTCTGATCTACGCGCTTGCCTCGTCCCTGCCCCCGGAAAGCACTCAGAAATTTTTCGAGTGAATTGATCTCACCTGCGCATATGCGTGTTTGTTTAATTATTAATACTCATTATGGATTCAGTTTCACGCATACACACAGACACCATCGTGAAAATGTTAAAATTGGATTATAGGGATCTTTAAACGTGGTCATTTACCAAAATCTCGATATGCGATTTTTAGCACGATCTCCGTTACCAAGCGTAGCGGGAGGTAAAAAACAAATTTCATAAGTCTGTTTGTTACGAGTGCAATAACAGGCCTTATGAAATATGCTTTTATACTATTTTTCTATCAAGGTAATTTTATAACTTTATTAGATTTTTTGAAAAATGTGACTTATCAAAAATATGATTTGGTGTTTTTCATCGGTTATGTTGGTAACGCTTCCCGCTTATAATTTAACTTCACAAATGAAAATGCATTGACGACTGACAGCAATGTGAGGATATACATATGTTATTTATCTGTCAGTTATGAAAGCAGTTATACCGCCTCTGGAAAACAAAAACCCCAAAACAGTGCGTTTGTAGATCTTCTTAACGACTTGTTTTCAATGCGTTTACAGAGCCATAAGAACACCGAAATAGAAAAAGTAATTATTAACACTTTTTACTTCCTTGTACGTAAGTAAAGGAAGTATTGTGATCGCGAAAAATTTCGGTTTTCAGATTTCAGCGGAAATATACATTTTGATCATTCCTGAATCCATTTTGACTAATTTCGTCGTGACGCTGTACGTACGTACGTACGTCCGTACGTACGTATCTCGCATAACTCAAAAACGGTAAGCCGTAGAAAGTAGAAATTTTGTATTTAGGACTCCTATAACATCTAGTTGTGCACCTCCCTTTCTGGTTATTACACAATTTCCAAAAGTGGCACTTTACGTGAAGCCTATAATAGATTTTAATGAAAAACTGTTTTAAAATATAATCCAAAACTTTTCAAAGGGTGGTACATTACCTGAAGTTGTTAACAGTTTTTCTTGAATAAAATGATTTTATTTTGATTTTAGAAATAAATGCTTCAAATAAAAGTTTAGAATTAATTTCTGCGTCTAGCACATCAAGTATTATTAAATTAGCCCTTTGTATAAGCGAGATATGTAAATTAAAAATTATATACTTTTTGTTTTTGTAATAAAGCTTGCTAGGGATTAGGACAAAAAAATAAAAAATAAAATTTATGTCAAATTACGTCAAATACGTGCAATTTTATGATTCGAACAATAACAAATATTATATTTTTATTGTGAAATTAGTCATATTCATTGTTGTAATCAAATATTTCTTTGTTGTAATCAAAACTCTCTTTAAAAAGAACCGGGTTAGATGAATGTTAATTTAAGAATGATAGTAGTAAATGAATTATTTTTTATTCTATATCAAAATATTTCTCGGGCTTGGCTTAAACCTGTCAATATTTTGTAATTTAATTATTAAAAAAATATGTATAGGTTAATAGGCGCACAAAGAAGTCGTGTGGTGTCCACATCACTCATGACATTAGTCAATATCATTAATTAAATTAAAAATATTGGCATGTATTCTTTTATAGTCGCTATATATCTTACCGTTTTGAAGTTAAAGTCATATTTTGTAATTTAGTTATTAAAAAAATATGTATAGTTTAATAATCGTACAAGGAAGTCGTGTGGTGTCCACATCAGATTTTTTAATTTCCTCTTTTTTGTAATCATAATATTAAAATCATTTTAATTTTAAATTTTATTACAGTAGAATATCTCATTTAGTGAACAAAAAAAGATAGAATCATTCCAAAAACTTAGTGAACATAAAAGGGAGTAATATATTATTTATTGTCCTGAGAGAATGTTTGTGAATTAAATTTTTTAATGTAGCATATAAATTATTCCACTCTTTTTTTGTTGAAAAATATGTATTATACAATTAACAAATCCATATTTTTCCTTAAACTTTGCTTTTAAATTGCTAACTGTAACGAATACATTTTTCTATTTCGCATCCATATGTTAAAGTTTTCTGTCATTTTAAAATTGACAAATTGTTAAAACGTTTACTGAAGTATTCAATTGTTTGATGTATGCCAAAGTTTACTCTTGTAGAAGTGTGTTTGACTGTGTAGCAGTTTTAATTGTATTTATTTGGTACTCAAATTCAAATTAGTGTAATTGCAAAAGCAATAAAATAAATGTTTGTATCTACTTTAAAAAATCTGATGTGGCCAGCACATAACCTCTCGCCGTATATTTTACCTGGCTGTATGCATAAAGCAAAGATTATTTTTATAAATACAAATAATATATTCATATAAATCTATGACGTATAAACTTCTTTATTATTATTCAATAATAGCATGTCTCAACATGAAGATATTTTACCATAAATTATGTTACAATAAATTACAAAGTAGAGTTTACCATATATAAATATTAGACTGATAACAGCAATTTTCAATTGGAACAACTTTGTTTACTTTCTCTTCATATTCTTCTAGTAAAAACATTAATTTTGGGCGGTCTAAAATGTATATATCTGGATTGTGCATCTATTCTTATATATCTTCTTTTACATTTTATTTTTTCATACTTGTTATATCTAAATAACCTTAATTCCCTTTAATAAAGTGACGGATAGATTGTACTCCGATTATTCTTATATCGATGTGTAATTTTGGCTATATTTACAACTTACTTGAGAAGAATTTGATAGCTTTTTCGCAATTCAAAGTTACTCTAGTCTACAGTACTGGTGTACATTGTCCCATAATGTTTGAAACAAATTTAAGTCCTTCAACCTAGACTTGTCATCTCCATAATAGTCACAGATCAAGAATTAAGGGATTCTCCAAATACATTTTTCTTTCATTACTCATTATTTCTGACACTGACATTTATCTGTCAGTTACAAATAATTTAAATTTGCAACTATTTTTCATGGCATCCTTTCGGTTGTAAAATTAATTACAACATTATTTTATATATTTATTCCTTTTATCTCTATATCTATAAAATATGTATAAAAATATTTAAATGTATCAGAAAGAGAATTTATTTTTCTTTAATATTATCAAGAAAAATTTTCAAAAAATAATATTTAGAAGATTTTTTTTCAAGAATGTTCTACTTCCGGTTGTCCAATTGTTACCAAAACCTTTTCAGATCTCCCCATGAATGTCCGATTGGGAAATACGTTGTTAAACAAATTTTAAGTCTTATAGTTTTTGAGTAACCGTCCTTCCAACATCCCACACACACACATCCACACACACACACACACACACACACACAGACATCATCGTAAAAATGTTAAAATCGGATTGTAGGGACCTTAAAACGTGCTTATTCAATAAAATCTCGATATGCGATTTTTAGCATGAATCCAATACCTCTCTTAGCGAGAGGTAAAAAACCTGATTCAGTTTGGAAGTGTTGATACAATACGGAGAGTGGTAAATGGAATAGGTGATTTATGACCTATATTTCCAATCTCAAATTTTGACGTTTCGATGGAAAATTAAGTGACACACATGTCTAATTTCGGCTGAGAAAGTAAAGATCATAAATCATCTATCCCATTTTCAAGTGTACGTACTATACATTCTTCAAACATATCAAAAAAACATACGTCTGAAGTATATTTCAATAACGAATGACGTCAATACTTTTTCTCTTTTTGATTATAGTAAAAAGTATTTATATTTAGAAATTGAGGGTGCAAATACCATTTATTATAAGTCTGTATTTTCATTACATGTCTATACTCGTATATTCCTAACAGACGGAGAAAAAACATTCTTTGCGATAAGTGGGTGTAAAGAACTTTTATTGTAATTGTTTACATTAATTAAATGATCAACTGCTGAAAACTTGTATTATAAAATCATGAATAAAAACATAAAAGTTTGAAAATATGTGGTATACAATAAATGAAATATGTATCTATTTAACAAACAACAAAGAGTTATTCCAACTGGCAATGAAATAAATATTTTGAGTTTATTGTAAATTATATAGTTTCAATTGAAATATTTGTATAACAATGAAAATATTATATTTGAGCATAATGTTTCCTCAAAGACTACCGCCTTGCATTCAAATCTTGTTCTACCTTAGGTAATAATTTCGTAATAATTCCATAACTAAAATACATATATACATAAAATAAATATATCATCACGACATATTACCCATTGCTGGGTGTACCAATATGCTTTGTACACAGATATCGGTAATGATAAAAAAATTGTACCGTGCGGGCGCTTACCAGGCGTGGAGAAAGCACCACAGGGGTCAATTTAGGCCATTAAAATTCAAAGTAATTTTTGGCGTCGGTTGGGATCGAACCCGGGTCTCCAGATTCGCGACCAGACACTGAGACACATGGCCACGAGGGTATCTTCCAATATTAAAAAAATAAATATTATGATACTTCATCTAAGTTCTGGATAATAAGCAATTTAATAAAATAATTAATAAATACTACCTACTTCTATTATATCGATGGTTTAAAGCACATTTGTTGTATGTCCAGTTTTCTATATTTTGAATAAATTGAAATTTAAAATTTACTTAAGAATGATAATTCACCAATGAAAGATAATAATTTATTCACAACAATGTCCGGACATACAATATCTGTGTACTACATAATACGAAACCTTTAAATGCACATATAATTTAAGTGACATGCTACATATGTCAAATAAAAATAAATAACTATGGGACATACAATAAATTTCGTTTTGTGGACATATAAGGACTGTGTTTGTGCGGAACAAAGATATAGTCATATATAAAAATTATATAGTAAAAACTGGAAATAGGAAAAAAGTGGACATACAATAATTGTGCTTTAAACCATCGATATCCAAGTTTCGATTACTACTGGCAGCCTATGTTATTCAACATAAATGTTTCGTTTTTATACAAACTCCGGTGATTTCTACTTAACGTGGTAGGTATCATAAATTCAAATGTGTATTATTTAGTTTACTTATTTTCTGTATTCATTTAATTGAAAATGGATCCCGTACCTATTTCAAAAGAGCTATAATAGAAGGTATAAAAATAGTAAAAATTTGAAAACTAATAGAAGTTTTTTTTTTACTTTGATAGTTTTAATATAAAATGACAAATTTTTAATTTGTAACAATGATGGAGGACCCCATTTCTAAAGAAGTGCGTCTTGGCCGTCTTAGTTATTGTACGGTGTCGCATGAGAACCAGTGACTTAAAAAAATAAAAACGACGCCTTAGATAGGGGTAAGTGGGATGAGCATGCAAATATGCGAACCATGGCAACGATACATAAATAAACGTAAAAAATAACTCAATGACACTATGTCAACAGCTTTCGAAATGTCTTCCAAAATCAAGTTGTCTACATCCTTCTAAAATTTGAGATACTAACATTGAGATAAAAGGTGTGTTTATATTAGAATCTCATTACCGACAAGGACCATCTAGTTACATACAATGTACTGTACATATAAGTGGAGACGATATGTGGATCCTACAGCGACGCAGAAATAAAGTCAAAGAAGAAGATAAGAAATGTTCGTTATCTTATAAATATCAAATAACAGAAAGTATATTATTTCAGTTATTTCTGGTTATATTGTATTTCAACATATAAGAATTTGTCAGTTCTGATGATGCAATATCCGAGTACTATGGAGACATTATATAACAGGAAAACAGGACATATTTGTAAACTTTGCACCTATACCAAGTATGTATTTCCTTTCAGGTATATTGTACATTTACGAGTACACATTGTACATTGTAATCGTATATTGTTAAATTTTATATCGTAAATACATTAACTTGTTTGCGATTCAAAGAGTGGACCGAGAATGAGCACGGTCAATATTACAGTGGGAAATTTGCCACTGGTTATCTGAGTATAAGAATAATTTAAAACAAAATCTGATGTGGCCTTCTGTCAGTTCTATGTATTTTGTACAAATTCCATTCAGAAAGTTTATTGTAAAAGATTCTATAATTCCAGTACATTACCTTTTCTTAGTTCTGTGTATTTTGTACAAATTTCATACATACAGTTTCATGCAAAGATCCTATATTTCCAGTAAAATTATAACAGAAACGTATTATTAAAATTACATTTCACACTGACATCTGTCAATCAGAATTATCTTCATATAGTGGCTGTTTCCATGGTTATAGCATAGCTGGCTGATTTATGTAATTTAATTTCTGTATAATTTTCTAACTCTATATCCATTGAAGGGTTTATAGCAAAATCAGCATATGTCAAGAAATTTTATTTTTGAGATATTGGCAACACTGGCTTTCAAACTGTTGTATCTAACATTGCACAAACTAATTCTGGCGAAAACGATTCATGTCAAGGAAATATATATGGTTGAAATATACATGGTTCTGTGAAAACAACACTTGTCAATGACATATGTTGTTTTTGCCGGTATGTAATAAAACTATCAAACGTCAAAATGGAAGATGCAGTGAATGTTGTACCATTGAAAAGATCCAAGAAACCAAAGACTTAACTAAAGTGGTTGATATTACATCCAGAAATTTGGTTCTGTTCAGTGATGGGTGTCCTGGTCAGAACAAAAATTATGTTATGATGCATTTTATATACATTTTAGTTCATTGCCTTAAGTTGCTTGAAAGTATTACTTACATTTTTCCAATTTGGGGACATTCGTTTCTTCCTAATGATCAAGATTTTTCTTTTATTTCTAAACGAAAAGCAGTGGAAACTGCTGAAATACCCGATCATTGGGACAACACTATCAAGTCTTGTCGGCATTTAGCCTGGTTAAAGTCCAACAAAAAGACATTTTCAATTTCAAAAAATCAACGGATAAGTTTTTTATAAAAAACCCACGTCCACCAATAAAACTAAAGTCTCTTAGAATGTATCGCATTCTATCCAATAACAAATTTGTGGAAATTAGAGACAGTTGCACAGGAGCATGGAGGCAGTCTATTGTTAGAAACAAAATTCCTCTAAGTAATGAACTTAAGCTAATACCTATGTACAGTGGCTTTAAACCTATAAATCTTTAAAAATGAAGGACCTTCTCACATTATGTGGAGTGTTAACAAACGAATAAAACCGACAATTCTATGAGTCGTTGACAACCAACGAACAAGACATTGCGGACCCAGGAGATATTGACGAAGACAACAGTAGTGCCTATGAAGATGATTAATGTGTATAATTTTAAGTTAACTTGATTTTTACAAATTACTTAGTTAAATATTTAATGTAAAAACTAATTACCTTCAATAATAAAAATTAACTTTTGTCAAAATTTTCAAATTTTCTTGCAAAAACAACATTTGTCAAAAAAAAATTCAAAATTTTTGAGTTTCTAAAATTTTTTAATATCCTACACTAAGCAAGCTCTAGGCGCAAAGTACGCATCTCACCTGTATTAAAAATTTTACTCGAAATATTGTATACTAAAGAAGATATTCATGTTTTTATTGTTCTTGATATTTTTAATTATTTGACATATGCTGTTTTTGAAATTAACCCTTCCATTGAATATGAAGTATAAAATGTAATCAAACCGTATAGAGAATATAATATTCTTTAATATTTATAATAGTATAAAATATCAAAAAATGATATTTTTACTACGTTTTGTTTTTCAAGAAAATTGTTAAAATCTTCAAATAAGGGTACTTCTGGTTGACCAATCATAACCAAAATCTAATCATCTCTTCTTTTGGATGTAAAATTGAGGTATTATAATTTTTGGAATTATCGTATTGGAGTTACGCAAACCGAAAGGATCCTCACACACATACAAGCACACACACACGCACACACAAACACGCACACACACATACACATAGACACATACGTACATACAGACATCCGTAAAAATAGTAAAATCGTATTCTAGAGACTCTAAAACGTGCTTATTCATTAAAAACTCACCGCCGTATTTTTGACCAAAGACAGTACTTCATTAGGTGATGGAAGGTAAAAAAGTAACTTTTTCTGAAGCCGGAGCAAAAGTATTATTTTCGCGTCAAAAATGCAGCGCAAAAGTTACATTTCCCTGACTACACTTCATTCCACGTAAGAAAAGAGTAGATGGCGCTTGGGAGCCGACCGTTTTTACGTGCATTAAATAAATAATTTAAATTCGTGGAACCAAACTTTGTCAATAATAAATATATTTATCTGTAAACATGTACAAGACCTGAATATTAAAAATCTGATGTGGCTAACACAATACCTCCCGTTTAATTTAATTTTTAATCATGTAAATACTTAAAATTAAATTAAATTTAAATACCGGGTTCGATTCCGAACGACGCCAAGTATTTCAAATTGTATATTGCACAAAAATGACCCCTGTGGTGCACTCTCCACGCCAGCAGTATGTGCTCGTAAGGTGACACCTGGTAAACGCCCGCACGGTACAAATATGTCATCATCGTTACCGAAATCTGTGTACAAAGCAGATTGGCAGACCCAGCAATGGGTAATATGCCGTGATGATTTATTTATTTATATACTTACCCATATTCATTGCTGGCGTGAAGAGTGCAACACAGGGGTCAATTTTGTGCCATTTCAAATTCTAAAATATTTGGCGTCGGTCGGAATCGAATTCGTTCCTAAGATTCGCGTGAAGTGACGCTATGTAAACGCCCGCACGGTATAAATATGTCATCATTATTACCGACATCTGTGCAGAAAGCAGATTGGCTCACCCAGCAATGGGTAATATGCCGTGATGATATTATATATTTTTATTATCTTACCTATATATTCCTACATATTTACTTACGCTGGACACTGTATTCAGTTCCTTTCCATATAATTATTGTTCCATTTACTATTTTCTTTTTAAAACTTTACTATTATTATTAGAAATGATTAGTTTGTTGACAGTGATATATATCTGTCAGTTACATACATTTAAGATCTGAACTATGTAACCATGGAGTGTGTAAAGCATAGGCTCCGGGATTAAAACTATAGAAAATTTTAGTAATTTATCCATAAAATATATATAAAAAGTAATAACGCATACCTGTAGAATATTTAAAATACTTTAATTTTTATAATAACAAATCTCGAAAAAATAACATTTAAAGGTATTTATCGAAGAAACACTATTTTGAACTACCAATAAAGTGCCATTTCTGGTTATCTGATATACTCCAATATCTATTGGCATGTTTCCATATAAGAGTAAGGTAGAAATACAAGGTTTCAAAATTTCATGAACGATAGTATTTGAGTTAGAGCGCAAAGAGGATTCACATACACACTCACATATACACACATACACACACACACACACACACACACACACATACACAGACATCATCGTGAAAATGTTAAAATTGGATTCTAGGGACTTTAAAACGTGGTCATTTATCAAAATCTCGATATGCGATTTTTAGCACGATCCCTATACCTCCCTTACCTGGGGTATCAGGAGGTAAAAATTACAACAAAACATGGTTAAACATAACTTAATTCTGTAGATTTTATTTGATAACTGAGAAATGACAGGTGATATTTTTTTTTTCGTTTTTGTGAACTAGGTTTGTATTTTGACCAATCAAATGGCAGAATTTATATACCTATCCAAACTAACGCTATTTCCTTACGTGAAATGAAGTATAGTCATGATAACCCCTGAATAAAGCATTTAGACACGCGACCTTTGATATTATTACTGACAAATGTTTCTAAATTACAAACTTGAAGTTTTCGCAAGTTGTTACTAATGCATATTTTATGTAACATTTAAACTTTTCTACTACATATTTAATAACATCATCAATCAATTCTAAGTTTCACATTAGTACAAAGTTCACATTTCCCCACCTGTCTGCAAAGAAGTATAAATCTCACCATATTTTCATCGGTGTCTGTTCGCTTCCGAGGACGAGGTGAGGAAACATCAGGACCCTGACACAAATGGCGGGCCTTGTTCCTTGGGCTCAGCCACGGTGACTGTCACTGAGCAATTATTAACCTGCTGACGTCAATTCGGAGTCGATCGGGTGTAGTGTAGTTAGGTGAACACAGATGATATGATGTCATTCTGGTCACGTGGAAACCTTGCCCCTGTTTATTACCGGGTTATTTTTATAGTCGGTCGGGTCGGGAGTCTACCGCTATTGTTTTTAAAGTGATAATGAAGTGCGGATGACAAATTGCAGGCATTGTTGCCAAAAGGTCAGACGTCTTCATGCGAGTGACAACTATATTAGTATGATTGCTTTTTTAACTTTTCTTTTAGTGCATCAAACGATATAACTTACCGGTTTTAATGATGTTTAATTTTGGACGAAGCGTTTTAAACAGCTGTGCTTTGGTTTTAGGGAAAGCATACTTGACAAACTAATAATGAAACTGTAAACGATGCAATATCATTTATGTACTATGAAAATATTTTATGACTGACCTGCAATACCCAACTGAAGCATTTAAGTTCAAAGGGATCTAAATGCCACAAATATCACACATAAAACCTTCTGTGTGTTAAAGTCAATATTTTACAAATGCTATAACTAATATAAAAATTCAAATGCGAAACCAATAATAAAACTAATCTTATAAATAAAGGTGCTTTATATATAGAATTTTAAAGCACAAAATTCTGAATTTTATGTTTAATTTTTTTTGTATTTACGTGTTTGGTATCGAATAAACTTACGTTAAAGACACGTTAAAAATTAAATTTGTATGTGATTATTTCAACAAATAAACATCGAATTAAATGTCAAACACTACTTCTACCGTGACTTCTACTTAATTTGACAAATAAGTAAAATGCATATTTTGAAATAATAGATTTATTTTTATCGTAGCTATAAATTAAGTTTACTCCGTTACCAAAGACGTAATTTAAAAAAATTAGCATCATAAAATTCATAGTTTAAAATTCTATATACGCAAAATCGCATAAAATTTTACAAGACAGATAATATTCAAAAAAATCTGTTGTGGCCAGCACAATACCTCTTGCCCTTTATATTTTATCTTACATAATAACGAATTTAACATTTCTTGTACAAACACATACAGTAAATTTTTTGAAAGATGTCCGATCAAGGTTGTCTACGAATTGTATGAATTCAGATTTTTGCTCCGCCCATCATTGCAAATTCAGTAGTGTGTCGTTTGCTTAGTTTTTATGGGGGTATGTAAGATACTACTGTTATTTTATTATTATAAAAATATATATTACAGGAAAAACATTCAAAATTCAAAAATAAGTCAACTAGTAAGTTTATAAGCAAATGTAAAACCAAATATGTTAAAAATAAGATACTGGCACAATGTCAGTGTCAGTGACTCTGACAGAATATAACGTTATACGTACGGCTATGAATCCAGGTAATGTATCTGTATTAATAAATAAACTTACGTTACAGCGAAAGTATTATCAACAACGAGCATCGTTTATAAATGGAATGTCCTAACTTAGTCGAAACAATATGATTTTTTGAAAGACAAGTGTGTTATATCCATCCTTATCACACACTCTTACAGCCTTTGCAAAAGAAAGAGATAAATGTATGCCTATATGTTAATTCGTTCGTGATACAGGTGCCCTTGATCGGACATCTTTCAAAAAATTTACTGTATAATTTAAATTGTATCTGTTCTTTCATTCTTTTCATATACTGAAATCCTTCATTTTCATTGACGGTATTTGCGGTATTTCTCAAGGATAGGTATATACAATATTAATATACGTATAATTTCGAATACATATTTAATTAATAATACAATAAGAAATATTAAATGTACCTACTTCGTAGAAAAAGCTTTGTAAAACTGTTGATTTTTGACACTGACATTTTGCATTTATCTGTCAATTACAAACATTTAAATATCTCAACTGGTTTCCATAGAGTTATTAGAGTTGTTTGGGTAGCGAGATTTATTACAACATATTATTCTATATTATATCTCTAAATCTATGGAAGATTTAACAAAAAATTTAAATGTATCAAATTGAGAATTTAATGATATAACATAAATTTTCAAAAAAATATATTTGGAAGATTTTTCTTCAGAAACTACCACTTTCGGTTGTCGAATTGTTATCAAAACCTTATCAGCTCTTCCCATTAATATTAGATTGACGAATCCGTAGTTAAACATGTCTCAAGTCTTATAAGTATAAGATTTGAGAAACACACACACCCACACACATACACACACACACATTGATACCGCCTACTATTTTTGAAAATTAATCTTTACAGTTACTAACTTGTAAAATTAGTTGCTAACATGTTAAAATTTTACAAGTTCGTTGCCGCGTTAGTAATGTTGTTGACATGTGAAAATTGTATTTTGTTTCTGTCATATTAAAAATAAGTGTCAATTGCAACTGACAGGTTTAGGTTATAAATTAATTTGATTTGCAAGTGAGTAACAAATAAAATATTGTGCAATACTCGCCAAGTAACTATTTTACTGCCTCAAGGAAGTGACAAGCTCGCCAGTCATGTCCTCCTTTTAGCAGTAAAAACCGTTTAACCTCTTAGCGAGAGGTAAAAAATTGTTTACCAATGTTAAATTGCTTAGGACACTCTGTATATATACAGAGTAGTGACCGGCCCAGCCAAACATAGGATTTTAACATGTAAAATAATACTTTCGTAGTATCCTGATTCTTTTAGGTGAAAAACCTTCAAATAAAAATTGTAGAGCATAAAATTCAATAAGCAAAATTAATTTTTTATGCTTTGTAACAGCAGAAATTAGGGATGAAAATGTCGAAAAATCTCCTCACAAATAACGATAGCTATGGAATTGAGACAAAATAATTAACAAATATCTAACGATTTGTTTGTCAAATTGGGTTAATTTGTTTTTATTAGATATTATTTTTATAATTTTGTGTCCTGTGAACAATTATATATTGATTTAAATTGAATCTGGGGACCCGGGTTCGATCCCGACCGACGCCAAAAATTACATCGAATTTTAATGGCACAAAATTGATCCCTGTGGCGCACTCTCCACGCCAGCAATGAGTGCCCGTGAGGTGACGCCTGGTAAGCGCCCGCACGGTACAAATATTCCATCATTACCGATATCTGTGTACGAAGCAGATTGGCACACCCAGCAATGGGTAATATGCCGTGATGAAATATTTATTTTATTTTTATTTACTTATACAGAATTTAACAATTGGCAATTGGATGTCGATATTTTTGAGGTGATTTCGGCATTATCATACCTAATTTTTGTCGTTACAAAGCATGTAAAGCATTAATTTTGTTTATTGATTTATAGGCAGAATTTCATGCTCTACAACTTTTATTTCAATATCATAGTTAAACATAGGGTATTTCACATAAATCAAATTTTACAGTTTTGGTTATATTATATTATGATGACATAATGTAAAATAATTATAATAACTATCACATAATCATATTTGTTAATTTGATGTATTCAAAGCA
The DNA here is from genome assembly GCA_951394225.1 of Harpalus rufipes. Classification (NCBI taxonomy): domain Eukaryota; kingdom Metazoa; phylum Arthropoda; class Insecta; order Coleoptera; family Carabidae; genus Harpalus; species Harpalus rufipes. The sequence continues at coordinate 38,333,961 of OX596281.1, forward strand.
TGTATGCTAAAATTAATTAAATATAGTAATTTAAATACAGATGTACATTACAAATACCTACGAAAATATTTTGACTCGTAAACCGAGGAACAATAACAAAATGGACAAGAATATTAATAAAAGAAGAAGTTGTAGTTATCGTTACTCTTTCTAAATTTAAATGCTTCAATTATTATACTATGAGCGGAGTTTTCTACAATGCACTTGTGTGTGTTCTGTTCAATTCCTGCAAATGGCATAATTCGAGTAAAACTGTGATTACTTTTGTAACACGTTTTCAAGGTTCGTATGATCATATGCACTATTGTATGGCATACAGCCCTGTAATTAATTCGTAGTAATACCCGTCCAAAATGGTGCAATATTCGACACTAAATAATTATTATTTATATTTCATTAAACAAACAGAGTGCAATATTTTTACCTCCCGCTACCCTTGGTAAGGGAGATATAGGGATCGTGCTTAAAATCGCATATCGAGATTTTGGCAAATGACCACGTTTTAAGGTCCCTATAATTCAATTTAAACATTTCACGATGATGTCTATGTGTATGTGTGTATGTACAGTAAAAATTTTGAAAGATGTCCGATCAAGATTATCTACGAAATGTATGAATTCAGATTTTTGCTCCTCCCATTCTAACAAATTCAGTAGTGTCATTTGCTTAGTTTTTGTGCGGGTACATATAATACTACTGTTATTTTATTATTGTAAAAATATGTTACAATAACAGCATTAAAAAATTTAAAATAAATCAACTGGTAAGTTTATTAGCAAATATAAAACCAAATATGTGAAAATTAAGATACTGACACAATGTCAGTGTCATTGACACTGACAGGATATAACATTATTCGTACGGCTATGAATCAAGGTAATGTATCTGAATTAATATATAAACTTACGTTACAGCGAAAGTATTATCAACAGCGAGTATCGTTTACTAACTTAGTCGAAACAATATAAAATTTTGAAAGACAAGCGTGTTATATTCATCCTTATCGCACACGCTTAAAGCCTTTGTAAAGGAGGGGGATAAATGTATGCCAATTTGTTAATTCGTTCATGATACAGATGACCTTGATCGGACATCTTTCAAAAATTTTACTGTATATATATGTGTGTATGTGTGTGTGTGTGGATCCTCTTTACGCTCTAACTCAAATACCATCAATCAGAAAATTTTGGAACGTATTTCTATCTTATTCTTATATGGAAATATGCCATTACATTTTGGACTAAATAAGATAACCGGAAAGGGCACTTTACTGGAAGCTCACCACAGGAGTCATTTTTGTGCCATTTAAAATTCGAAGTATTTGGCCTCGGTCGGGATCGAACCCGGTATTAAAATTAATTTAATTCTAAGTATTTACATGATTAAAAATTAAATTAAACGGGAGGTATTGTGTTGGCCACATCAGATTTTTCTTTTTCATTTTCCTTACTGTAACATTTCGCTACAATTCCTAACTGTGAAACAAGTTACTGCTAATGTTGTGTGCCGTAATTGAGTGATTGATGAGACATCAGATGAAGTTATTTGTGATGAGTGCAAGCTTCATTACAAATTGACAGATCCGAAGGTCTGGATCACATGGCAGGTATTATTTATAGAGAGGTCAATGTTTTCTCTGTCTATTACTAACTGAAAATTGTTTGTAAAATTATAAATTTAGAAAAATGTTTCACTTGGCTATAAAAAAATGTTTCTAATTGCTTAGGAGTATATTAAGAAACCAGAGCTATATTTACTTGACACAAATTTTCTTCTACTAATAGTATTTTACTATAAGTTTTCATCTAAATTTTAATCTAATACATAATTCGCGTATTAAGAGAACCTTTCATTTCAGAAGAGCGCATAAAAACTATGAATTAAAATCACCAGTGGGAATGTTATGTGAAAATTTTAATACCCTGCCACATGATATTGACATCTTTTTTGGCTCGTTAGTGAAGTAGAACGCAGTATATTGTTACTATGAGACATAATGCTTCAAATATTTTTGCTATATGTGTGCTATAAAAATCGATATTATGAGCTAAGTTAATTTTTTTGCTGTGAAATTACTTGTGCTAATTAAGGTATTTTTTCCTTTTTTGTATAATCTATCTGTAATTGGGATATGATAACCTGTAGGTCAGATTGATAATAAATAAATTAATAAGTAAATAAGTGGTAATTTTTTTCCAGAAAACTTTTCAGATTATTACGAGAGCTGGTTGCCTAGCAATTCACGAAATGCCAAGCGAGAGATTTTTGATAAATGTCATGTGATAAATTAGTAACAGGCTCGACTAAAGCAATCGAAAAAAATTGCCAGGATAAAATGTAACCATGAATGGTATTCGGAAGACTATTTCCAAAATAAAAATCAGGTAATAATTTAGATTTTTTTTCTTAACAAAAAATTTCAAATTAAGTCCACATCGACGACCGTGTTTTTTTTTGTTTTGGTGTTATATATAAGATTGCTTTTTCAATGATCTGAACAGAGTCCTGCCTGAATCGACTCTATTTAAATTATTAAATATATTCGCAACTTGCACAGATATACCTCCCGCTACCCTTGGTAAGGGAGGTATAGGGATCGTGCTAAAAATCGCATAGTCGGATTTTGGTAAATGACCACGTTTTAAGGTCCCTAGAATCCATTTTTAACATTCTCACGATCATGTACGTATGTATGTGTGTGTGTGTGTGTTATTTTTTTCTAAATATTTTATGGATAAATTTATAAAGTAATATAAAAATTATATCTCGGAGCTTATGCTTTAAACACATCTCCGTTGTTACATAGTTCAGCTCAAATATATGTAACTGGCAGATAAATGTCACTGTCAAAAAAATAATCATTTCAAATTAATAATAGTAACGTTTTAAAAGGAAAATTGTAAATAGAACAATAGTTTTATGGAAAGGAACTTAAAATACATAATTTCTAGCATTAGTAAATATACAGATATGTATTTAAATAAAGAAACAAATAAATATATTATCACGGCATATTATCCATTGCTAGGTGTGCTAGTCTAATTTATACACACATTTCGGTAATGATGATGACATATTTGTATTGTGCGGGCGTTTATCACAAGGGTTATTTTTATGCCATTTAAAATTCGAATTATTTGGCGTTGATCGGGATTGAATCGGATTCCCCAGATTCGCAACCTGACATCAGGCACACGGCAACGAGACCCCATAGGTAAATGGCGGGAGGTATTGTGTTGGTCACATCAGATTTTTTTATTACGATGTTTCGTCAAAATAAAACTTCGTAATTAGGTAGAATCCTGAATTTGAATTGGTTCATAAAATTATGAGTGAAATAGTCATAAATAAATAATTCAATTTTTCTAAAAATGAACAATTGCCAGTCCTTGCAATTTTTGAATTTAAAATTTAATTGTAAACAACTTTCGTAGATAATTTTTTTTTTTTAAATTAAAGGTACTTTGCTTGAAACTGAAAATAGAAACACCGTCATTTTAGCCAGTCTGTACTTATTTTATAAAAAAATTAGATTTGTGAAGTGTTAGTAGTTTGAAGACACCCAAAAATACATATAAAGTAAATTTTTTGTCACAACAAAGTAAAATAGTTTCTTGCTTTTTTCAAAATCAATCCCACTGTTTTTGCTCCAATGTATGTGTTATTTGTTAACTTAGGTACCAATTTCACTGTACGTGCAAATATTTAAAAAAATTATGTGATGTGTAAAAATAAATTATTACCAATAATTTGTCGAAGAACAAGAAAACCATTAAGACTGCGAAATGTTTAAAATTTATCAAACAACGTTTCTAACCTCGAACGTGATTTTTTTCACGTAGATACTTTTCATAATGTAAATATTTTCGTATCTACACAAGTATGCTCTTTAAATAGATTAAAGGTAAGATATATAAAATATAATGTAAATTTATCATCATTTGGTCTTGACTGAAGTAAATTATAAAGAAAAATCAAATAAAAAATATAATATATTTAATTAAACAAAATATTTGTAGATACCAATTTTCAACCTAAATCATGTACAGTCAAATTATTTAAAGATGTCCGATCAAGGTTATTTGTACTATGAACGAATTAACAAGTTGGCATACATTTATCTCTCTTCTTTGTAGTCTATAAGCGTGTGCGATAAGGATGGATATAACACGTTTGTCTTTCAAAAATTCATATTGTTTCGATTAAATTAGGACATTCCACCTTAAAACGATGCTTGTTGTTGATAATACTTTCGCTATAACGTAAGCTTATATATTAATTCAGATATATTACCTTCATTCATAGCCGTACGAATAACGTTATTTTTTGTCAGTATCACTGACACTGACATTGTGTCAATATCTTATTTTTCACATATTTAGTTTTATATTTGCTAATAAACTTACCAGTTGATTTATTTTTGAAATTTGAATGCTTTTATTGTAACATATATTTTTATAATAATAAAATAACAGTAGTATCTTATCTACCCTCATAAAAACTAAGCAAACGACACTACTGAATTTGTCAGAATGGGCGGAGCAAAAAGCTGAATTCATACAATTCGTAGATTAACTTGATCGGACATCTTTCAAATTTTTTACTGTAAACTGTTACATCACGAATCATGAGCACTACAGCACCAGACATTTTGACAGTTATAGTTGCATTTATTTGTGTCAAAATGTTGCTGCATAGTAAAATTATTTATAGCACATAAAAATAAACATACATAAATAATATATGCATATGACTGTTATGAATATACAAACTACAAGGGTATCATTTACTCAAAGTAAACAATAATAGGTACAAACGTTTAGATATTCATATATATTGTTTGCTTTAGTAACATATTTCATTCATTGTATTCGTCACGTTTGAAGATCAAAATACATACTCGATTCAGTGTAAAATTATCACGGCACATAATTTTCTTACTAAAATTATAGATTTATACGTATATTATGCCATGTGCAAAACTTTTTCTTATGTAAACGAGTGTGTAAAAAAACTGCTCGTGTATAGTTCAGTGTACGTGCATTTCTTTAACTTTTTAACATTAGGATAACAATAAAGAACAGTATAAATGAAAGATTTATAGCAAAAAAAAAACATTATTTGCACATTGTTTAGGTTCATAATAGCGTAATCTTTGAGGGTCTCAGAGAACTGACCTGCAATCAGGCACGTACTCAGCCAGAGGGAGCTCATGTAGCTAAATCAAGGTGATTAATTTTGTAGTTAATTAGCTAATTATAATCATCTGTAGTAGTATATCTTTAGCTTATAAATACTCTAATAAATAATAGAAGGAGTCTAATAGTTATTTAACTATCAAGTGTGTTAATGAGGGCGATTAATGATCGAGACATTTTGAGATCATTAATCGCCAATTAACACACGTGTTAGTTACAATATTTTTTCGTTGACCGTATCTTACTTAAATGGAAAATCTAATTTTATTCCATGACAATTTTTTTTAGGTTAGTAATGGTTGACCGAACGTCAAATTTTACGTCAGAAAATCAATAAGTTTTGTCATCAATTGTTTTCAGACACAAGCGGTTTTTTATGTTATTTGAGGAATTTTATTCTTTCAAATTCATTTTAAAGGTATGCTACGTGAATATACCTAGCTAGTAAGTGTCAAAAGCATGACTATTAATTCTGTCTACCAAAAGCGTTAGCAATATATGATGTGTTCCATGTGGTGAACGCACCCAATAAATCGTTTATTAATAAAAATCATGCATTAATAGGGGTCATTAATGAATGATTTTCTATACATTAAGATAGCCTATTAATAAACGGTCGACGGAAAAATTAAATTATAACTAAAATTATTAAAATTACTCCTTAACTTTAAAATTAATTTCATTAAAAACTCTGAGTTGTTAGGACCTCTGGCATAGTCGACATATTGAGTATTTTTTTCCTAATTTTGTACTACTGATTATGAGAACTTGAAATACGTATTTAGTTTTTATTAAAATTAATTTTAAGGTTATTTTATTAATTTTGGTTATAAATACACGAAGCAGAATAAAAAACATAGAAATGCGCTTTTTGAAAAAGATTAAAGGAAAGACAAAACTGGACCGTATAAAGAATGTAGAGTATAAAGAAGAACTAGGAATGAAACCAGTAGAGCAACTGATAGAAGAAGGACAACTAAGATGGTTTAAACATATACAAAGAATGGAGGACAGTAGAGAAACAAAGAAGATTTTTGAAAATTAATACACCACTTTTATGCACGGAAAAATAGTTTTCCCATGTTAAATACCTGTGGTCCGCTGTTCGTGTTACATTCGATAAGTATAAAAATGTAAGACCAAATTGCAACTGCACTACTACAGTTTAATACCCAAACAAAACCTCATTTATGTAATGTGACCTTTTGGGTATTTTGGACACAATATGTCAGTGCCCGTTAGATGTCTATGTCATAAGCGGTGATGACGTTTTAGCATGTATCTACATACATATTTGGTACACATTGACGTGTCCCCAGCATAATAGAAATTTCCTCAGTAGTTCATAGGGTAAGCACAACGGCTCATGAGCACGCTGGGGTTCTGAGTTTGATCCCAGGCAGGGTATGGTTGTATGCTCAATAATTTAGAATCCTTTTAAGGGTTGCTGTAATAAAATAATAATAATTGATAGACAAGTATTACAAATGCACATTGTAATATGAGTTTTTCATACATTTTTTCCGATTTTGCATTAATTTACTTTTGTTTTAAAATTATTATTGAAAGAAATATTAAAATATCAAGGTTAGTAACACTGACAGTTTCAATAAAACTTTGAATTTTTAAAAATATTTTGACAGTTAAAGTTAGGTTCCATTTAAAATTTATATTTATTATTTTACGAATCTACAAATAAATACCTTGAGTTTTAATTTAAAAGAATGTTTTACTTTTGTAAATATTTAGTATAAAAAAATAATTTCAGTAAAGAACAAGTAATGACACAATAATTTAGTTTCGAGATATTTACATTTTCAGTAAACGCAACCTATTTATTTTAACAATAATAGTATTACAAGTGTCGCATTCTGTAATAAAATAATACAAAGTATATTCTAACGGAACGCACAATAGATTTTTTTTTTTTTTTGTTCTCAGAAACAATAAAAAAGGGAAAAATTTCTTAGAAAAACAAATATACATGGTGACACTAAAACCGGGCCACTCAAAATAACATTATATTTATAACTATTTTTTAATTTTCTTTATATATTTGTAAACTAGGCTTAGAGGCTCACAAATCATGATATTTGGTATGTTGGTACCATTTCCGGTTTAGCCGGAAGTGGACATTAACTTACATATTTCAAATGGGAAACACTTATGTTTTTATATATTTGGAATCTACGTAAAATTACGAATTCAACGATATGATTGTAATGAATTTTTATTGAAGAAAAAAAAGCAGACCATTTAGTTGAACAAAAACACTTAAAATAATACAACACAGATATATAACCTCTCATTTATATTGGATTCTCCTTGTTCTTTCTGAAAATCACATGGCCATTCCCTGTTTTTAATCTATACGAACATATTTTCAATCTCATTTTCACGTTGACTATTCTGGTTTTTACACATCATTCTTATTGCAAATAAGTTCAATTTTGTCCACAAGATATGCCATTTTTCGAGCCATACATGCCGAAAAATGAAAAAGTGTGACATTCCTTATACTTTCCCTTCACCCTTCATTTGTACAAAATTGTTCATTGTAACACAGCTTTTGATAAAAAAAAATCTGATGTGACCAACACAATACCTCCCGCCATTTACCTATGGAGGGGAATCCGATTGGATCCCGATCAACGCCAAATAATTCGAATTTTAAATGGCATAAAATTAATCCTTTTGGTCAACAATACAAATATGTCATAATCATTACCGAAATGTGTGTACAAATCAGATTAGCACACCCAGCAATGGATAATATGCCGTGATAATATATTTATTTATTTCTTTATTTAAATACATACCTGCATATTTACTAATGCTAGAAATTTTTATAATAACAAATTGCGAAAAAAATACATTTAAAGGTATTTTTTGAAGAAAAACTATCTTGAGCTACAAGTAAACTGCCATTTCCGGTTATCTGATTGCCACCAAAATCTAATGGCTTTTTTCCATATTAGAATAAGGTAGAAATACATGGTTTCAAAACTTTCTGAATGATAGTATTTGAATTAAAGCGTAAAGAGGATCCACACACACACACACACACACACACACACACACACACACACACACACACACACACACACACACACACACATGCATACATGCATACATACATACACACAGACATCATCGTGAAAATGTTAAAATTGGATTGTAAGGACCTTAAAACGTGGTCATTTACCAAAATCTCGATATGCGATTTTTAGCACGATACCTATACCTCCTTTACCAAGGGTAGCGGGAGGTAAAAAACAGTTGTATAAAATTTACTTTGTGAACGCGAAATAGGAAAAATACCTAACGTAACTGGTGATAGTTTCAATTATTCAATTCTATTGAAAGTAAAAAAAATAAAATTATTTGTATTACAAATTAAATGTATAATAAATTAGTTATAATGTAACGCGAATCTATGATATTCATTCGCAATCTGCTATCTTATTATTTCACTTCTCTTGTGATCATATTTATAAACGGTGTACCGTTAAAATAAAACTTTTGTCATTTTTTTATATTTTAAAGAATGTAAAAATATTGAATTATGTTAATTTATTTAGTAGTAGTAAATAAATACAATTTGTTTATAAACTGCCGATCTTTTGAAAGAGCAGGATCTGATGCAGTTATACCAGTCATGTATACCTATGCTATACAGAAATTCTAGGTTATGTCCCCCCGTAAACCAAATCTAATTTACAGGTACCTAGCTTCAGTTTCCATTACCAGAGCTTATATCTCCTGATATAGTAAATCAGCACTCCATTCCGATGTATCAGTGTTTGATCTAGGAGGCAGCGAGCGTCCTTGTCTCACTTTCCGTCTAGTAAACAACAATTACACTACTGTATGCCACTGTATGTGATGAGGCAAGACGACGTGACTACTTCGACGGTCGACAGATTCTGCAATCTCACAATCTCAGCAAGAAATAGACAAGAGTGTGTTGCGAGCCAACGTAATAGAACAAGGAATAAGAAATTCAAATAACCTTAAATCCTAAGGAGAAATTCAATACTACGAGTACTTCAGTATCTGGGATAGTGATATTATTCGTGATGCAAAATTTTGTATGCCGTAACTCCAATATCTAATATTTACTTCGCTGGTACAGAATTGCCAAAAAAATTCAAAGAAAAAAAAATAATTTTAAACTATTAAGTTTAACGATTTTGGTTGAACTCACCTAATAAAACTTACTTAAAGGGTGAACTGAGAGGTGAACTCACCTAACGACAAACACATTTAATGACAAACACACCTAAAACACTAACTCACCGAAAAGGTTAACCTACCTAAAAGGTGAAATGTAACATTCGATTTCTGTGGTATCAAATTGAAAGAGAAATACTATTTCTTCCGGTTTTTTAGTAAGGTGTTTAGTACTAAACTAAAATAATTGTTGAGAGTATTTTTTAACAAACTGTCAACAAATTCATACTGTCTTGGTAAAGATTCAACTGTCAACAAATTTCTATTGTTTATGCAATGATTTAAAGACTACTACCTTTGAATATATAATACATATAAGAATGGCAACGTAATGTATTTAGATTAAATATTTCGAGAGAAGGTGCCATCTATCCCTCCCTATACGAATATTTCTGAGTTAGTTCAAAAAATTCATAATAGATGGATGTTGCACAGTGTTGCCACGTAGCTAGAACAGCAAGTTAAGATTTTATAAAGGTTTTTAAGTTTGCTACTGTAAAACAAGTATACATGTACATTGAAGATTCAAAATATATTATCTGGTTATTATGAAACAATATTTTTGAATTATTGATTATTGAATACCTCTAACAAATAGTATCTGGCAATGCTGTCAGCACGATTTACCGTAGTTCATAGTTTTGTGGTAGGAGTCACTAGCTATCTATAATAATTTTGTGAATAAAAAGAGACAGATATAGTATGTTGCTAGGCCATATGCGTTGCCATTCTTATATGTATTATATATTCAAAGCTACTACAATAAAATTTTGAAAATTGTTTTCAATGCAGCGGTACGCTACCTACTAATGTCATCAGATCAGCAGGACATATATCATGTTTTGTATATCAAAGTCAGCAAGTTCGACCCAAACAACGATTGTTGATGAGTTGTTTGCAAACGATCTGTAAACAATTTATTCAATATTTTGGCCGTAAACTCGCCAAATAAACAACAAAATTTTCCTCTCCTGACATTATTTATTTTTACCATTTAACAAACCAATTTATTCTTATATGTGGTGGCACAATACTGCCACATACAAAGAAGTAGAAGTGAATCTTTTTAACTGCTATACAGCTCAGAAGAGAATGCTATTTTTCCTTCGGCGCTTTGTAGAGAAACATATCTAGAAACACCATGCGTTTCTTTTTCTTGCTTATAATTTACTCATACAAATTCTGCCTTTCGCGGATTTTAGCTGCATAACTGATAAAATGCATAAAACTCTCGCCCTGGTCAGTATTTATTTATTAGTTTTCTAAACATGTTTCATTAGTGCACTTGCGCAACCAATCATATTGCAAAGGACCATAGCGCCGATCGACTGAAATCACCTTTTATATAAGATTACTTTGTAGGTGAGTCTACCTGTTAGGTAAGTTTATCTTCTTTAGTCATTATGTTCAAGGTGAGTTATTCAGTGAGTTAGTTAGAACATGGTTTTTGTGAACGGTTTTTCATTGGTGTCCTAATTAATGCAGGACGATGCATCTGGCCTAAGACAACTTAGATCGAGCCAAGTTGAGACGAACATGCAGGCATGAGATCAGCATGTAAAATATCGCTAAGTCTACAAAGATTTGATAACCTGGCATCGTCTGGCCGCGTTTTATAAGATATCTAAAGGTTTTAAAAGACGGATTTTACAATGTGGCTATGATACATGTGTTTAGAAAATAGAGCTCAATAAGTTTAAGGTGGATAATATATACACGTCAAAACAATAATAAAAGTTCATATAGACAAGTAGGGGAGGGTGGGGCAAGACAACGAATTTCATTTTTTTGACAATCAAGAGTTGATGATAGTCTACTAAGTACATAGTTGTACCATGCAAAAATAGTAGTACTATAGTGGCAGTTTCAAGGGAGCTAGAAGCAAAGATAATTTTTCGCAGGAAGTGTTATAAATTCGTCATTGTTAAAATAAGGATTTTTTGGGAAATACAAATTAATTTCTGATTGAATTATATATATATATATATATATATATGTATATATATATATATATATATATATATATATATATATATATATATATATATATATATATATATTCAGTAGAATATGAGGAAGATAAGTAAACTTTAATTTGCAGATTATGTTTTAATTCATACTTTTTACATAAATTTATATTTTGAAGTTACGCGTGCAGCAAATTAACAAGGGAAAATGCATGTATGTACGTTGCAGAATAAGGATGAGAAAAAGTGGAAAAGAAACAAGAATAAATAACAACAAGATAAACATTTTACACCTTGGTTTCAAGGTATTTTATTATGATCCTCCATCTGAGGAATGGATAAGGTGTGATTAGTGTTAATCTGGATGGTATGAAGCTTGCACAGGCTACGACAGAATAGGCCGATTCAAATGTGACGAACTGTCATCTTGCTCCAATAGGCTCGTTAGTTTGCCCCTAAGTGGGACAATATGACAAAAAATTATCAAATCATTTATTTTCTTATCAAGATTTTGAATAATCATTTAGTTTTTGTTTATAAGATAGATAGCTCACATATGTATGTGTTAACATTATTACAAGATTGCTTCAAAAATGCTTTGTGTCTGTTTTACAAGAGTTTTTCCAGATTTTTTCCTTAAACTCGTCATCTTGCCCCACTCTCTCCTATCCGGAAATGCTTAGTTTCAGAGTTATATAGACTGTTTTATATAACATTTTTAACAAACAAAAAAAAATTATGATAAATATTCAAAATGTCCTCCACAAACTTGGATATAAATCTCATAAGCAAACGATGAAGAGAGACTGCTTTGATTGTTCGCATTCAGTCTGAATAGCCTAGCTAAAATTAATTGTTGTCAGCGCTAGATGCATACTGAACGGTATTTATTTTGTTGAAACTAGCGAGCGAACGCAGATTAAAGTAAAACATATCATATGATTATTAAATGGCAGTTCTACCTATCTAGTAATGAAATCTCAAATACTTCATTTTTAAATGAATCTTATATTATTACTTGATCTGTTAGAGGATGCATTTCCTTCTATTTTGTTAATGTATTACTCTATACAACGACTATTTAACCTTGAAATTAAAACGTACCTACCTAAACACAACAAAATAATACCAAAGATGACACGGGTAGCTCCCTATTGATTGATTGTCTAAGCGAGATATTTTTCGCTATATAGATATTTTTTTTAGCGCTAGATCAGCGATAAATTCTAGCAAATCATTTAGTTAGTTTGCTATATAGTCTAGCGCTGGCTAGCCCTACCTCAGCTGAACGAAAGCATTGTGATTGTATTTCATTATGTTTCGACATTCTGCAATGTTATTTAATGTATAAAATATTGTAAAAAGTATACCGAAATCGATATATCTATGAAACTAAGCATTTCCGGATACATGTTTATACGAACTTTTATTATTGTTTTGACATGTATTATCCTCCTTAAATTTATTGACTTCTATTTTTTCTTTATTAAAAATAAATAATTTATTGAAAAAAATGACAATTCTGAAACTAAGCATTCCTGGACACATGTTTATATGAACTTTTATTATTGTTTTGACATGTATTATCCATTCTAAATTTATTGGCCTCTATTTTCTAAACACCCGTATGCATATTAAGTGGTACAATTTTTAGCTTGGAAATATTTTTAGTTCTGTCTGCTAAATATAAATCATTTCGAAATATGGTCTAATTTTTACCGAAACAAGTTTGCTAAACTGATATAATCGTATTTCTATTAATATCTCCACTCGAATTTTTCTAGGCCATCGAAAATCCTGCTCAATGGAATCAATGTTCACGGGCGAACAGCAGGAAGAAAATAATAAAGTGCGTCGTTTTCCAGACACTTGTACATTTTACGGGCGATTTATCTGTAAGAGTAATAAATCTACTTAGGAAAGTAAAATTGAATTGCTTCGCCCACCATCCAGCGTTTTGCAGAGCTATTTTGATATTGAGTTCATGAAACTTTCTAAAAATAGTTTTGTCACTGACCACTAATAAACCGCGGACACTTGCAATACGGCCAAAAATACCGACTTGAATCTGTTTATACACTAGGGAAAACTGTATCGTACTGGCTTCTCCCATGCTAATTCAACACTGCTTTTTCCATTCGATATTTGAACGTAGAAATATTAACATTTCCTATTTGTTAGGGTCGAACTTAAATGTCACTTTTTGGTGTGAAAAAGTACCTACCTAATTTTACTTCTGGTTTCATCAGAAGCAATATCATCGTTTATTTTTAAATGGAATAATACAAGTATGTATATATTTATATTTTCGGAAAGTAATTTAAATGGGGACTTATGAATTTGACGTCACACAACATAAATATACTTCCCTCCAGTACTCATGTCTTTAGAAAAAGACAACAAGCTCGAAGATAGAGATAGTTTTGTATTACCATGACCTCTCTTCTCTTCTCAACATATTGTCCTAATCAGATTTTACGTTTGCTCTGTTTTATTTGATGATAAATTCTAAAAAAAAATACCGAAACGTAAAATTATCCAACACATTTAAATACTGTTTTAAATTCTATCTAAGAGGTCATGGTAATACTTAACTATGGCATCCTAGTTGCTTGTTGTCTTTGTTTAAAAAGGTTATTTCAGAACTTAATAGAATGCAACTATAAAATAAAAAAAAATCATAGGTCCCAATTAGCTTTGCAGTGATGCCAAATCCTTGCATTTTTATCAAAAATGTACTTGATCATCAACTTTTCAAAATTATGAAAATTTAACATATTTTTAGTTTTGCTTGACATTTGTACCTTCTTTGTTTGAGGAAATATTATGACGTTCATCTTTAACTTATATGTCATTTACTGTAACTATATATTTTGAATTGGCGAAGAATTAAGAAAAAATCATAAGTAGGTATTTAAATTTTATCAATTTTACTTTTTATTGAAATTTATTCGAGATAATGAAAAAGATATTAATAATCAGATAAACTCTGAGATATTGATTCCAAATAGAACTGGGCTTCGAGTCAAGCCGGGTCATAATTCCAGATTGAGTGTATCCATCTGTGTAGCATCTCTACTTTCATGCTGATATGAGGCGAAATGATTAATTTTCATAATGCCAAACTTAAAATAGTTTCACACTGTATACTCATTGTTAATGTTTTTCCAGGAACTCAAAAACTGAAAAAATTAGACTTCATTAGATCGTTCACCAATGGTTACTATACGTTATTAAAAATGCGACGCTTCTATAGTAAGCTTTTTAGCAACACATTTTTCCTTCTAAGAATTATATACATGTATTAGACACCGTCATCCCTCTTCAGTCATCAGGGATTTACCAGATTCCATGTGTCTGCGGAAAGTTTACATTGGCCAAACTGGTAGAACTATTTCTACAAGATTGAATGACCACCAGAGATCGATCAAATTCAAATTCGAAGAAACAAAAATTCTTGCAAAACCTATACCTCTCTATCTATACCATCCATCATTAGTTTTTGACATCAATGTATCCTATTCGAATGTGTCAAAATTTTCAACCAATAACAATATACGCTATAATTTTCGAAAGGCTGATTTTCAACAATTATATAATGATCTCTTCATACACGATTGGTACTTTCTTAATGATATTAAAAATGTCAATGATGCATTAGAAGCATTTTATGATGTAGTCTATAAAATAATTGAAAATTCTGTTCCATCAAGGAAAAGTGTTAATTCCAAATTTCCAGTGTGGTTTACACCTGAAATTAAATATAATTTAAATACCAAAGAATACTACCGACAAAAATGGAAAAGATTTAAATGTCAATACTATTTAAATGAATTTAAAAGACTAAGGACCATCATTAAGCAACAAATTAATTATGCACATAAATGTTACCTATCTAGTGTCGAAGCATCTGTCAAAAGTAATCCTTCCGAATTCTGGAAATATGTGAACAGCAAACAGGACACTACTCGAATCCCTCCCATCCTTAAAGATGACACAATGTCGTATAGCTCCCCGCAAGATATCGTTGAAGCTTTTGCGAAACATTTTTCTACGCTGTTTTCGCCTAGTTCGTCATACACTTACTCGCAAAATATGTCAAATTACCTACCATTCAACATATCTACAATTAGCGAGGATGACATAACATCTATAATATCAAAATTACCGAATAAAACCTCCGCTGGAGAGGATCGCATTCCGTGTTTCATTGTCAAAGACTGCAGATATGCTTTCTCCAAACCGTTGTCAATAATAATAAATTTGTCAATTTTCAGTCACACTTTTCCAGAGCGGTGGAAGAGAACTGTAATTACGCCTGTTTTCAAAAAAGACGATAAATCTTATATTAACAATTACAGACCAATCTCGGTGATAAACACTTTTGCGAAAATTTTCGAAAAAGTAATATATAACACAATATATTTTAACACAAAGTCCTTAATCTCTTTTCATCAACATGGATTTGTCAAAGGCCGGTCAACTACAACTAACCTTGCTTGTTTCACCCAATTCGTCTCAGAAGAGCTAGATCAGCGGGGACAAATTGATACAGTATATACAGATTTCTCTCGTGCATTTGACTGTATTGACCATGGTTTGCTACTAGGGAAACTTAGTACTTATGGAGCTGCACCAAATTTAGTAGAGCTAATACATTCTTACCTCACAGACAGAATTTGTTTTGTTTCATACAATGGTTTCTCTTCACAGCATTTTATATCGACATCTGGTGTGCCTCAAGGCTCGAATTTAGGTCCATTATTGTTTACTTTATTTATAAATGAATTATTACAGTCATTCTCTTGTCCCGTGCTTGCTTATGCAGATGATGTCAAAATTTATTCTAGCATTAACACAGCAGACGATACCTTGGCCTTACAAAGAAATTTAGATTATATGTCCACTTGGTGCCTAAACAACAAGCTCATTTTAAATGTCAATAAATGCTGCTATGTTACTTACTCTCGTAGACACATGCCAATATATTTTCAATACAAAATGAACAATATTAGTCTAACACAAAAAACCTCCGTGAAAGATCTTGGTGTGACATTTTCTCATAATTTCAAATTTACTGAGCATACTAATAATATTTGCTCGTCCGCCAGTAAAACTCTCGGCTTTATCATAAGAGTGACTAAACCTTTCGATGATGTTTCTTTACTAAAAACCTTATACTATTCATTCGTTCAAAGTAAACTCGATTATGCATCTATAATATGGTACCCTACGTACGATTACCAATCATCTGCACTAAACAGTATACATCGTCGTTTCTTGAAATATCTGTCATATAAACAGGATAGAATATATCCTGAACGCGGTATAGACCATAATAGGTTATTGCAGCGTCACGACATGTCATCTCTTAAAATCAGACGAGAACTACAGTCAGCTAAATTTTTAAAATTGCTTCTAGCGAACAAAATTGATTGCCCTCAGTTATTGTCGTGTATTTGTTTATATGTTCCAAGGTTGCTTTCCAGACAAAACAGGTCTTTCCATCTGCCAACTGCAAACACCAATGTCCTGGCCAACTCACCGGTCCATGTGATGTGCCGAAATGCCGTCAACACTTATGAAGATATTTTTTTCTAAATTTTTTTTTTTTTTATCTATTATTGTTATTAACATACATATTTTTGTACTCACTATTTCCCTGTAAATGGTTTCTGTTGGGAATAAAATTATTATTATTATTATTATTATTATTATTATAAACAGGTTAATTAGAGAAGCCATAGAGATTTTTAAAACCAAAAATAATATCAATAATTGTGCCGGTTTAAAACTTAGTAGAGCATGGCTTCCTATATTATGTCGTAAAATGTTACCTTGGTTACTTGTTGCTATTGTTTTGTTATTATTTGTTTTTCCCTGAAGATGACAGCAGTGAAAGCTACCGAAACGTTTGGTTTTAATAAAATATACATATAAACTAACATGTTGTACTATTATTATTGTAGTGTGAGTTCTGAATTTTTTTTAATAATTCAAGACGTTCAAAATTTAATGGACATATAGCAACACTTGTGTGATTTTTTACGTAAGGTTTATTTTATCTACAATCTTTACTTTTTGTGAAGTAAAGTTCCTGTTTTCTTTTTCTTCTAAGATGTAATGTAAACAATTTTTTTATTGAATTATTTTAATTTTGTTGAAAACCATCCATTTTCATTAAAATGTTAAGGAAACTGCATTTGATTTAACCATATTCTTTTTCGAATCGGCCACAAAAGCTCGAATTCTCGAGCACGACCAAGACCATAAGCCAACCTGGCTTAAATTTTTCCAAACGATCGTTTCAACTAAGCTGGAACAAATATAGATTCGACCCGAAAAAAAAATAAGTTCGGCTTGTCTGCAAGATCGACTTGAAAATGTACCGGCTTCGAAATTCGGATCGAGCCGCGCCATAGTTTGAGATAGAATACATACCTAAAGATAAGCATACAAATGAAGACCCTGCAGTGACACAGTAATAAACGGAATGAAGATATACATATCTCAATGACATTTTGTCAACATCTTTCAAATGTCATTCCTAATCAAGCGTTCTAGTTTGTACTCAAATTAAAGGTACTAACAAATATATAATGGATGTGTTTATATTAGAATATCATTACCGACAAACGTCAACTCGTTATAGTGTATGCTATATAAAATTACTTTAAAGGTAATTTAATACAGAATTATCTTACAAGTAAACAACTTAGTAAAAAAAAATGACGATATAATCTAATGGCAATAAAGGTCATGTTAGAAAATTTAATATAATTTTTAAAATCTAATAAAAGACGCTCAACTACTGTATATTATAAATTAATTTTAAACAAAGTATAAAAATAAAACTCTTGATAAAACAAGGAAATTTCATACTAATAAAAAAATAAACATCCATATAATATGCGTTGTGAGCTTGAGTATTTTTAGATATTTTTTATAAACCAAAAATCACATATTGTGCTATTTATAATCCTGAATCCTTGATGAAAAAGAAAGTAATAAAATTGATCAGCTAATAATAGTTCGTATTAAAATAAAAATAAATGAGAAATAAATATATTTCGCACACTAACTTTATTTTAAACTTTCAAATACGCAACAAAAATTTAGATCAAGGATATTTTTTCACAATTTATCAAAATCATGTTGTTTGGAAAAATTAATTTTTAATCACAATAAATTTAAATGTTGGAAAAAATCCAAAAAGTATATTTATTGATAAATTAAAAGTATTTAAATTTATGAATTTATTTTCTAATTCCAATAAGATGAAAATATTACACACATATTTAAATACAAATATTACTTCGATTATGAAATAGCTATACGATATTAGGTCAGTAGTAAAGCCATAAATATTGTTACGGCCGTGTTTCGTATAAAGTTTTTTTGAATACTGAACAAGAACCATTTTGAAAGCAAATAATTTGCAATAATTCTGATGTTACATTATCATGATGTCAAAGAAATTAACATTTTCAAATAAAGCTTTTTAAATAATGGAAAAATGTACATTTACAGGCTAATATTGAATAATTTAATGTATATTATAGTTTCTAATATTTAAAAGATAAATAAAATTCCACTTTTATCCTCAAAACAAATGTTGCAAATTGCTACCAGCTTACGGCATAAAGACGTATACTTTGGTTCACGAAAGATGACTATTCATGGTCACTTGTTCGAAGGAAGAATACACAGCACTTCATACAACAGTGGCTCACCAACATTTCATGTTAGAAAGAGAAAGATTATTTGACGTATGTCTGTACAGTTTATGTTGTGTGACATATATACGTAAATGGTGTAATTACTTTCCAACACATTACAAATAATAATGACGTATATGTCGCAGAGTTACAGATATCTAATTATCTACTGCACTGCCCTCTGTCCTAATACTTACCCAGTGACGTTGACATTTAAATCAAATTATTATTCCAGGGTTTTTGTCAAGTCTATTTTTTTGGGTTTTGCAAATACATAGGTAAAGAGCATAAATCTTTGAGAAAGGCGTTCTTTAAAAAGAAACATAATTTTCATATAAATTACACTTACTTTTTTCAGTTAAAATGTATCCATAAATATGTCATGTTGCACGTCTATATATACGAAATGCAGTGAAGTTATCTGCTAGTAATATTATACCATACGGTTAATAAATGACCTTGAATTGTCATCTTTCGTGAACCAAACTATACCTACCGGTCGCATGCTAATCAGGAGTACATTCGTAAATTTACTTTGAAGTTAGAGTTACGTAAGCGGCGCGAGCATTGGAGTTAAGTTCGAGTAAACTAAATGTACGAACGATGTAGAGTTTTATGTAATTCGTGTAGGCAAATATTGAAAACACCACTGATTTCACTGACCATAAACACCTAAAGAATGATACATGTCTACTTGATTTAGCCTCTGCGCATGTCGAGTAAACCGTGCCCACCTCGCTCGATGTAGATTGGAATAGATAACTCCGAGTAAAGTGACATGAATTTTCGAACGCAAGTTATAGTAAAGATAAAGTTAACTCAGAAATTTCCGAACGTGTGTAGTTAACTAAGAGTTAATTTCCGAACATAGTCATGGTAGACAGTTGCTACCAGCCCAGTATACAAAAATCTGATGTGGCCAGCCGTTGCCTTCCGTTAAATCACTGTATTATGTACAAATTTTATTATAAATTTTCTTGCAAAAGATTATATATTTCTAGTAAAATTATTTCATAAATAAACTATGTAAATTGCACTTGACACTGACACCTTTTTCTTCTTTAGCTTTTCCCACTGGTTAAGTGGTCGCTATTCTTGAATTTCTTCATCCACTCATTTCTATTTTCCTTGTTGTCCTCATTCAGTTTTTTTTTTCTTAATTCCTTCGCAATACAGCATTTCCATCTTATCTTTGGTCTTCCTCTGTTTCTTCTACCTTTCTCTACCAAGATGTTCATTCTTCTTCCAATATATTCTTCATCTCTCCTCATGACATGTTCAAACCAATATAATCGTCTCTCTTGTATCTTTCTCGAAACTTCTATCACTCGAGCCATTTCCCTTATCTTCTCATTCCGTATACTATTTTTCCGTATCTTCCCCAACATCCATCTTAACATTCTCATCTCTCTGCCATATTCATTTTCTTTTCAGTGACACTGACATCTGTCAATTAGAATTATCTTAATATAGTAGCTGTTTTTATAGTTATAGCATAGCTGGCTGATATATGAAATTTAATATCTTAATAATTTTTTAACTCCATACCCATTGAATATGAAGTATAAAATGCAATTAAATCGTGTAGATAATAGTATATTCCTTAATATTTATAGTAACATTAAGTGTCAAAAAATTATTTAAAAGCGTTTTTTCAAGAAAAACTGTTAAAATCTTCAATGACCGGTTAACCAATTATAACCAAAATCTATCACCTCTTATTTTGGATGTAAACTTGAGGAATACAGAAAAATTATAATTTTTTGAATCGTGGTATTGACGTTATGCGATCCAAAACTTTCGCCACACACATACACACACATAGGCACACACACATATACATACAGACATCATCGTAAAATTGGTAAAATAGTATTATAGGGACCCCAAAGCGTGTTTATTCACTAGAAACTCATCATAGAATTTTTTGACCAAACACAATACCTTCCTAACCTAAAGGTTACGGAAGGTAAAAAATAATATATCTTCTCATTTTTTATTAATACAGAATGGGTGATGTATAACAAAAATTTGATTGATGTAGCATTTTTTCTGAGAGTTGAGCTTTTCAAATTAATTATGAAGTGATATAATAGTGCGTACGCACCAGGATAACATATGTATATTACGAGAATTAACTTAGATGGATGACCTTTACCGGAATAGATATGTGATATATGCACATACATTGTACACATAGTCAAAGGCCAATAGCTATATAGTAATTTTACCCATAAATGTATTTGATCATGAATAAATACTTCTTGTTTGAGAAATTTGCAAACAAAACAAGCCTAACATGTATATAAATTTCATAGAGCTTAACTATACTTAAAGTAACACAGAATTAAAGCAGGAATGAAGTATTGATAATAATATTCAGAAGAATGTGCTTGAATTTATATAAATTCTTTAGGTGGGAATTATTAACTTTTAATTACAATAGGCTAATAGAGTATTTCACTAAGTTTGGAGGTTATACTAGAATATCATTGTAATTGTAAAGTTTTAAAGTGGAGTACTACTCGTGCATAATATTGTTTCGTACCAAACTGCTTAAATAATTCAAAGATATCCACTAGGTAAGGTATTGCATCGCCATCTATCGGCGTTTCATCATAATAATGCCAATTATGACATTATTCTGCAGTGCCATTACTAAGACCGTTGAAAACGATGCAAATTTTTTGGGATAGTTTCGCCTATTTTGATTTTTAATACATGAAAGTATTTTTAAATTTAAATCTTCCTAATTCTTTATTTTGACAATTTCTGCTTTAGATTGAGAAAAAAATATATAGAAAATACGGGATATATCTATTTCCACCATTGTGACGTCACGCTTGCTACTTCCGTTGTAATTGATTTCCGACATACTGCTTGTACCTAGTATAAGACAAAAGTATTTTCTTGCTGTTTGACATTTCGCATTCTATCGCAGTAAAACAAAGACACTAGCTTGAATCATATTATTTTTTAAACTTTTTTGAAATATTTACATAATAAATGGCGACTCCTTAATACAATATATTATTATGAGTCATATATTGTAAACAATAAGAATTTTATTATATTTCAACATAATGGTAACTACCCCATTGTAATAAAAAAAATATTAGTGTCTCTTTACATATAACCAAAATTGTAAACTGAATATGTTATTCAAGTGTTTCACCATTTAATATTGAGTTCTGTTCCCATTATTAGTAATACCAGCTTTAATTCTATTAGAAATTGTATCCCTAAATCCTGCACATTTTTTCTGTAAAAATATTATCCTATATGTGTTGCAAGGTAGGTTTTCCTGTACGCACTAGATTTAGAAAAAATCATATTGTACCAAAAGCAACGGTCTCGGTAGAAGCTAAATCAGAACAGAATATGGCCCTTAAAATTCTGGACTACTATTACCTGTCATCTGACTCATAGTTTTTTATTTAAATTTTAAGGCTAAATACAGACTTAAATTCTTTCGGCTATTTTAAATACAAAGTAGCCGAAAGAATTTTGTAGAAATTTCTAACCATTTGTGTATGTTGTATAATTTGTTGAAAATGTAAATTATTATGAGCATGGTCTCGTTTATGAAATACCATATTGAGGATTTTCACGTGAATCAAACAAATCCATGTATTAAAGTTTCTGGTTTATATCTTTCGATTCCGATCAAGACATATTAAGCAACACGGATTTGGCAAAAACCCCACAAAATACGGATAATAAGAGATTAACGTTTACAACTACACAAGAATCAAACTAGTTCGAGTTTTCTCGGACAAAGATGGAATAAATCCTTTCCCATTTTTACCTGTCGCTAAGAGAGGTATTGGATTCATCAATCTCGTTGCCCAAAAAACAGTTGAGATATTTAAATGTTTGTAATTGACAGATAAATGCAAAATATCAGTTTCAAAAATCAGCAGTTTTAATAACATTACTGGAAGATTTTTCTGGGAGGTACGAGTACATTTAATATATATTATTGTATTATTAATTAAATATATATTTGAATTATAGGTATCGTAATATTACATATATCCTTAAGAAATGCCGCTAATACGGTCAATGAATTTGAAGAATTTTGAACATATTAGAATAGTATAACAAAATTTCCCATAGAACGAAAGAAGAGATACAATTTCAATTATTTGTGTGTACAAGAAATGTTAAATTCGTTAATTAGAGCACGAGCAGTAATGTGACTTAGTTGGTCTTGGCAAGCAGATATTATGAGGATCCGTGTCAGAATGACGGCTAGTAGCTATTTACATAGATGTCACAATTGTCTTATGTCATAACTTTTCATTCAAAATATTCTTACCATAGTAAGGAATATACTTGTAGAGGGAAATAATCCACATGGATTTGGAAAATCATAATGTTTTGAATGAAAACTTATGATACTTGATACCTGTGTATATTACTATCTGTCATTTTGACACGGGCCCCATATCTGCTTGCCATGGCCAACAAAGTCACGTAACTGCTCGCGCCTTATGCAACATAAAATGAAAATGGCGAGAGGTGTTGTACTGGTCACAACAGATTTTTATAATTATATTTTCATTGCGAAAGTGCAAAATTTCTATAAAAAGTTGTAGCCAAAATAATAATTAAGAAATAAATATCGGCCTGTAATATGAAAACTTTGGGAAACGCTATGTAGTATATAGTTAGTAATGTTAGTTTATATTTTGCAAAAGCTTTATCAAGTTTGTCATTAGCACTTGTGGAACTTATCTGAAGCACATGTTTCATTAACTTTGAAAGATGTACAAACTTCTCTGATGAAGGGCTCGTATTATGCATATACCTATAACCTGAATAGCTATCTATCTATAAACCCTAGTTTAATTATATATCAAGAATGTAGGATTATTATGTAAATTCGTAATGCAAAAATAGCACATTGTGCAACAATCCGTTTACGCACTTTGAATTTAGAACAGGCGAGCGAGAAATAGACTGCCACATCGCGAATTTGTATTTGTCAGATCAATAATCCCCCGCAGCAAGGCTATTTTTGTCCAATTGTTTATTTACAATGTAAATAGATTGTTAATTTGATGTATTGTCCGTGAAATAGATCAGGATTTTATACAGAATTCATTATCATTCAATTTACCTATCCCATAAGGAAAATGATATAAAATCAAAACGTTAGTTTAAGCTTCCTTCTTTGATGGTTCCAGACTAACATTAAAATGTTCAGAATCCAATGTTATTACAGACATATTAAAATATTTTATAAAATCTATGAAGTATGAAGATCATTTTGTATATTTCTATGATACTTGACACCTATGTACATTACTAGCTGTCATTCTGACACAGGTCCCCATATCTGCTTGCCAAGGCCAACAAAGTCACATAACTGCTCGCGCCCTATGCAACATAAAATGAAAATGGCGAGAGGTATTGTGCTGGCCACAACAGATTTTTGTAACGTCTTTCGTTCACTACTCACAAAAACGACAAAAATCATTATCATTAACGGTAGCTAAATTATTAAAATTACCTTTTCAGAACCTGATTCTATAGTTAATAGGGCCCGGTACTCATTATTCGACTTTTGTTTGAAGATTGAATAAAGTGATCAATTTTCAGAGTTTTTGTCGTGCTGTGTAATGTGTTAAGGGTACTAAATTTAATTTTTTAAACATATCACTAAATTCAAATTATGTGACATCGCACCTGTAATATATCTCAATGGAAAAGCAAGTAATAAAGTTGCTTAAATCCATTCAGCACTTACATCCAGCCATGTGTTAACAGTGTGAATTTTTTAATTAGTATATAAAAGTAGGTAAGTATATTCTTTTCTTACCACCACATAAGAAACAAATTGTTTTCACGCGATTACCTAGGAGCAAAAATAGACAATATTATTCATGTATCAGAAAAATCATAACCCACTTGTATTATTATAAGGCACAGGAGTGTTGTCAACTGACCGGTAATTTGGGTTTGTCTTTTACGATAAATCGCTAAATATCAAACTATGAAAATAAATAATGTGAGTGATAATCTGAAAATTTAATCCTTTTTCTTTAGAATAATTATAGTTGATACAATAATTTCTCATTTATGATAAGGTACTTATAAAGAGAATATTTGGTAATATTGCCACACTCAACTGTTCACTTCTGTGTTACTTTTACTCATTTGACATTTGATTTGAGGTTAGAATTGTTCGAACATATATAACACAATGAATACGTGATTATTACAATATTATTTTACTATAAAACTTATTTGTAGAGACAATGTGAATGTGATTATTAAAAAAAATGGATTACAGTGACAGCGATTCGTCTACTCTACGAAATATACACCACCACGTGTAGTGCAGGTGACAACTAATTTGAAGTTAAAAATATATTAAATTGTGCCGTTTTTTTATGGTCGTGAGAAAAGAGAAAATAGTGTACAAAAGTCTCAAGAAAATGCAAGAGGTTTCGTATATTTCTTTGCTCATTGTGTAAATAACAATTTCGTATAATACCAACTTATAATTAATCTGGAATTGTGACGTGATACCATTATAGCCAGAATAGTTTTTATTAAAATATGAACGAAAGTTTTATATTTTAATAATATTTTAGTACAAAATCGTTTAAAATTAGTCATTTTGATAATTTGGCAAAAAATACGAAACTTTATTTTTTATTTTATTCTGTTTTATAAAAACGGCACAAGTAAACATCTAACTACACTCCTTGGTGGTTATTTACAAAATGTAATCCTAATAACATAAAATCAATTTAAATTTTGTCCGCAAGAGTGAGTTGAATAGTTTTAATAATGGACGTATACGCTCACGACGGCCTATTGAGATTTGAAATTGAAGTCTATTTTTATGTACGCAAATTAAAACTTGTATTCATAAACAGGGTTATTTTTTTTTTGAGGATATATACGTTTTGATGTATTGTTTCTCAGTTAAAAAGAATTTTTCCAAAATTCGGAAAATTATTTCTTATAATTTATTTAATTTTTGCAGTGTACATTTTTAGTGCGTGATGGAATTTTTATTAAAAATAATGAATGATGTAAACACGTAACTGACGCTGAATACGAAATAAATTAATTTGTAATTATTTTCAATAAAAATATAGGCCCGTACTACGATCACGGTTTTAACTAAAACGCTGTTTTAAGAAGTGTCAGATATCATTATTTAATAACAATAATAAATAATATCGAATTTATCAAAATATGTTTTAAAAGCAGAACATAGTTTGTATTCAAACAAATATTTTTTAAAAAATCGATCATCAAACATACGTGCAAAATTAAATGTTGAAATTTGAATTTGATATTTTTTAAAACAGTGTTTTACTTAAAACCGTGATCGTAGTACGGGCCATTGTGTCGGCCAGTGGCACTAAAATTGCACACTTCGAGAATTAAATAGAAAAAATCTAATGTGGCCAACACAATACCTCCCGTTTAATTTAATTTTTATTTATGTAAATTCTTAAAATTAAATTAAATTTAAATACCGGGTTCGATCGCGACCGACGCCAAATATTTCAAATTTTAAATGGCACAAAAATGACCCATGTGGTGCACTCTCCACGCCAGCAATAAGTGCTCGTAAGGTGAAACCTGGTAAACGCCCGCATAGTACATATATGTTTTCATCGTTACCGAAATCTGTGTACAAAGCAGATTGGCAGACCCAGCAATGGGTAATATGCCGTGATGATATATTTATTTTATTTATTTATATACTTACCTATATTCATTGCTAGCGTGGAAAGTGCATCACAGGGGTCAATTTTGTGTCATTTAAAATTCTAAAATATTTGGCGTTGGTCGGACCCGGTTCCTCAGATTTGCGTGAAGTGACGTCTGGTAAACGCCCACACGGTACAAATACTCGTATGTCATCATTATTACCGACATCTGTGTACAAAGCAGATTGGCTCACCCAGCAATGGGTAATGTTCCTTGATGATATATTATATATTTTTATTATCGTACCTATATATTCCTACATATTTACTTACGCTAGAAACTGTATTAAGTTCGTTTCCATATAATTATTGTTCCATTTACTATTTCTTTTTAAAACGTTATTATTATTTAGGGAGGTGAAAATAATGGAGATTCAGTCTTTTGTTAGAAGATTATTTATTGAAACAATACCGGCGTTTCGGTCTCAATTAGACCATTATCAAGATTCTGGATAACATAAAGGGGTATAAATATGCTCTACATATTTTAAGAACTGGTTACTTACATGTTTACTATTATTATTTGAAATGATTAGTATATTGACAGTGACATATATCTGTCAGTTACATATATTTGGGATCTGAACTGTGTAACCATGGAGTGTGTTTAAATTGTAGGCTCCGGGATTAAAATTATATATAATTTTATAAATTTATCCATAAAATATATACAAAAAGTATTAACGCAAACCTGTGGAACATTTTAAAAACTTTAATTTTTATAATAACAAATCTCGAAAAAATAACATTTAGAGGTATTTTTCGAAGAAAAACTATTTTGAGCTTCCAGTAACGTGCCATTTCCGGTTATCTGATGTAAGGGCATCTTTCCATATTAGAGTAAAGTAGAAATACAAGGTTTCAAAATTTTCTGAACGACAGTATTTGAGTTAGAGCGTAAGGACGATCCACACACACACACACACACACACACACACACACACACACACACACACACACACACACACACACGCGCACACACACATACACACACATACACACACACAGACATAATCCTGAAAATGTTAAAATTGGATTCTAGGGACCTTAAAAAGTGGTCATTTACCAAAATCTCAATATGCGATTTTTAGCACGATCCCTATACCTCCCTTACCAAGAGTAGCGGGAGGTAAAAATAATTTTCCGAATTTTGGAAAAAAAATCTTTTTGATTAAGCACCAGCACATCGAAATGTATATACCTTCAGAAAAAATACTTTTTTCTTAACACCCTGTAGGTATTGTAATGATAACCAGTAGGGGGAAAACCTAAAACAGAATATGTGCGATGACTTTATTGTTCTTAGAATATTGAGAATCGTCGACAAAGATTATTTTCAGAATTTGGTTTAATTTTATATGAATATATTCTTGTTATATAAACATTTTTAAAATATGTATGTTTTGAGTGTCTTATGCAAATTGAAAATAGATTATCTTCTGAGAAAACTTATTTATTCAAATGTTGATTTCGATTCTGAGTGGGATTCTAAATTATTCTTATACTGTCAATATTTCCTATCAGATAAACATCGCATTTTGATGAAGAATTTCTTTGATGTAAGGAAATTTTTTTTGTTTTTATATTCAGATAACAAAAAAAAAAAAATTATTGTGATAAATATAACAAGTTTTCAGAGTTTGTGGGCGAATTTTAGCGTAAAAATAGCTACAGTTTATATATTTTGTAAAGAGCGGAATCATATTATATTTTTTCGAACTTTTATAGTGGCACTTTCTTCAACGAAATCTCGTTACTAAAATAAATACTAGAATGATGTAGATATAAAAAAATCTTTTTCCGTCAATCGTTTATAATCGGTTTCACTATGTACAGAAAATAGTCCTCAATGAATAAGTAAGCATAGATATCACTGCTAAACATTAAGGTTATAAGTACACTATTAAAAAAAATCATAAAACTTAATTTAAATTAAAACCATCTTAAGTTTTAAGTTAGGTTAACATAATGTGTTACAAAAATTCATTATATTCTCTCATTAAATATAAGCTCGTGATATGATTAATAATCGAAGATATTGCTCGTGAAACCAAAGCAGCACATTTCACTCGTCCTTCGGACACGTGGAATCTGCAGCTCGGTTTCACTCGAGAATATCATCGATGATAATCATATCACTTGTTATATTACATATGAAAATATACTGAAATAAAGCTCCAAAACTTGTTACATAACTTCTATAAATTGTACAAATGTACGGACATCTACTAAATAATGTATCCACCTCAAATATTCAAATATTCATCCTTCTTTTGTCCGTGAATTTGATAAGCTATTACCAATTCAAAACAAAAGTACACTTTGAATACGAAACAAGAATAAGACACAGCTGTAACTTCCCAAACATCAAAAAGATTTTAATTTCTTGCAAAAAGTAAAACCAAAAAGCGAACGAAAGATAAATTGAGCAGAAAGAGAAAAAAATATAAAAAACATTACCTCCATTACCGGGAAGCGAAAAGTGGAAACTCCCGCAGCTTCGCTGGTGGTGCCATCTGCAAATAAAAGTCATTAATTGGACACATGTGCACCATAACATATAAATTACTCTAATTTTAGAATGTTTAAAATTAGATATGTCATTGCACTGGGAAGACACAGTAACAAGGAAATAACAAATGCAAGAGAGGCGTCCTTTCAACACAATTGAAAGTTCCTTGACATTCGACGTCAGCCTTTTGTTTATCCCTCGAGATATGCCTTTGTTATTTTGGGTTTGAGCATGTTTATTATTACAATACACAATACACATCATGTTTGAGATAAATTTTGATGAAATTCTTTTCAATTTTTATTAGAATACATAAAAGATTAAGAAATGTATGATAAAAGAAGACGTTGCATGAATCAATAAATTTCGAGAGGGTATGTATTAAATTGCATTTAAATTTAATGATTTTTAAACACATCTCGTACATTTCGTAAATATTGTCTAGCATCTAGACTTTAATGATAAGCAAAGCTTTTCTATTATACACAAACTATTAAATTTAATAATGATAATATAAACCTGGCTTCACACCGGGTGTAACATTGTTAACAACACGTGTTATTAACAATTTTTTGTCGATTTTGAGAGCAAACTGATGTGTATTTATGGATTTTTGTACGATGTTATAAAACTGAATGTAAAGAACGAATGCACATATTTGGTGCACATAAGATATCATATTTTGTACGATCTTACTTACCCAGAAGAAAGTGAAAGAGTGCATACCGAAAAATCGGTGTTGTAAGAGAATAAGTGCTGTTTGACTGCGATTATGAGTAATTGTTAACACAGTCGAAAATTTCCCACGCGTGTTAATATTTGTTACTATTTTAATTAACATATTAACATTGTTCGTAATTTGTTAATAACAAATTTTACGATCGCTTTGCGGTGTAGATCAAAATAAGATAACAAAGATGTCAATAATATTATTAATAACAAAATTAGTTCAGTTATTTACTTGAGAATATAATTCCTTAGTCACGTGACATGTTTTCCGCCAATTAACATTCAGAATCTCCCTAGCTACGCGTTTATCACAGCGATGATAAAAAACAAGGAAATAAACACCGTATTTATAGTCGTTACTAAGGGATTTGTTTTCTTTATTTATGACATTGACAGTTAATTTTGAGTATAAAAATAAATAATAACAATAATTCAAACTTCGAAATATGAAATAAAACACGTAAGTACCATGTTATAATACAATATGAATATGTATATCAAAAGTTAGGTTAGGTTAGATTGCAAAAATTCATTATATTCTCTCATTAAATATAAGCTCGTGATATGATTAATAATCGAAGATATTGCTCGTGAAACCGGAGCAGCACATTTCAACTCGTCCTTCGGACTCGTGAAATCTGCAGCTCGGTTTCACTCGAGAATATCATCGATGATAATCATATCACTTGTTATATTACGTATGAGAATATAATTCATTAGTCACGTAACATGTTTTCCGCCAATCAACATTCAAAATCTCCCTAGTTACATGTGTATCATGGCGATGTTAAAAAACAAATTATCACCTTATGGGGTCCTGTGGCCGTGTGACTGAATGTCTGATCGCGAATTTGGGGACCCGGGTTCGATCCCAACCAACGCTAAAAATTACTTCGAATTTTAATAGCACAAAATTGACCACTGTGTTGTACTCTCCATGCCAGCATTGAGTGCCCGTGAGGTGACGCCTGGTAAGCGCCCGCACGGTTCAAATATTTCATCAATACCGATATCTGTGTACAAAACAGGTTTTGCTCACCCAGCAATGGGTAATATGCCGTGATGATATATTTATTTATTTGTTATTTCCTAAATTTATAGTATATTTTATCTAATGTAAAATTTGCAAATTCATATTGTAAATGTATCATTTGGGGCATGGCCTATGTTGTACTTTCTAATAAATAAATAATCATATCACTTGTTATATTACGTAAGACAATAACATTTTATTTCAATACGGTGTTATGTGTTAACAATTACTCGAAATCTCAGTCAATCAGCATTTATTCTTACAACATCGACGTTTCGGTACGCACTTGCACCTTCTTCAGGGTGATAAGATCTTGGAAACTATTTATGAGATACGACTTCGATTACATACGACATTTAGTGCTTAGGGCGCCTTTGGGAGACTATATGTGATTTTGTTTTGCTCAAAATTCTCATAGGCTACTGGATAATAACGGAAAACTGATTTTGGTGGAAATATTTTCAAATAACTCTTAAACAATTAGTAATCTATAAAAATGTTTCGTATTAAAAGTTACATATTTTTATTTTTAATTAAATAACATACGAAACAATAATTTTCTTGAAATAGAATCCATATTTGATTTTTACTTTGTTTTCTCTTTCTAAGTATTGGTATAAGGGTTATTGTGTTTTAAATATGTTTTAAAATTAAAATTTTAGATTTTCATTATTTTTCATAAAATTTCTTATTTTATTTTTACTTATGATATGCTCGGAGAAATTTAAATTTTTGAATTTCAATTAAAAAAACTTGATTATTTTACAATACTTAATTTACAGGTTTTTTTTGGGAAAACTACCTAGTATCAGCTTTTTTCCAAGAAATGTAATTTTGCATGATAAATTACCTTTACTTAAGTTTTATTTTCCCACTAATTAATTCTGTGCAGTTTTAAATTATAATTAACGCTAAAATAATTAAAATTATCCAGAAAAAAATAATTATTCTGTCGCCTGCGTTAATCATAATCATCCCCGGCGTAAAGTTTCCTCCTTCGCGGAATAACCGACAAAAAAACAACATCGTACTTCGTAATAATTTTCTTGTTATCTTGAATTTTCCTTGTTCGTATATTTGGTTAAAAATTGGAATAATCCCAGATGGGACTTATTTATACAATTAAAAACAGGACTTAATACACTCAGCGAGAAATTAAACTCAAATGAAATCACTACACGCTTTTAATCCGAAACTAAGTTTGCAATTCTGTCTATTTACAAAACAAATTAAGTTTTAACCTATATTCCAAGAAAATTACATGAAATAGTTAGTTCTCTCAAATCAAAACAGAAATTAGGAAAATAGAGGGTAATTCAAGAAGACAGCAATTTAACAGTAATTAATTGATGTGACAAGTTATTACCTCTCGTCATTTCATTTGCCACAGTATGATTGAAAAATAGGGACAAATGCCTATTTTTACCTTCCGTCACCTTTAGGTAAGGAAGGTATTGTCTTTGGTCAAAAAATTCAATGATGAGTTTTTACTGAATAAGCACGTTTTAGGGTCCATATAATACGATTTTACCATTTTTACGATGATGTCTGTATGTATGTGTGTCTGTGTGTCTGTGTGTGTGTGACAAAAGTTCCGGATTCCATAACTTCAATACCACGATTCCAAAAATAATAATTTTTTCGTATTCCTCAAGTTTACATCCAGAAGAACAACTGATTATATTGGTTATTTGGTTATAATTGGTCAACCGGAAGTAGTCTCATTTGAAGATTTAACAGTTAAATTTGATTTATTGACATTTAACGTTATTATAACTTAAAGAATATATTATTCTCTATACGATTTGATTACAATTTATACTTCATATTCAATAGATACAAAGTTAAAGATTTTTTAAAAAATTAAATTTTATAATTCAGCCAGCTATGCCAAACTTGGGAACTAGTAATATATTCATATAATTCAAATTGACAGATGTCAGTATCAATAAAAAGTAAATTAATATGGCAGAGATGAGGATGTTGAAGTAGATATTGGGGAATACACGGAAAGATACGGTAAGAAAATAACTCTAGTGTTAGAAGTTTTTAGAAAGATACAAGAAAGACGATTACATTGGTTTGAACATGTCATGAGGAGAAATGAAGAATTATATTGGAACAAGAATGAATAGTTTAGTAATAGGACGTTAAAGAAACAGAGGAAGACCAATGATAAGATGGAAGGACTGTATTGCGGAAGATTTGAGAGAAAAGGAACTGAATGAGAACAACATGCAAAAAATAGCGACCCCTAACGAATGGGAAAAGCTAAAGAAGAAGAAGATGCCAGTGTCAAGTGCAATTTGAATAGTTTGTTTATGAAATAATTTTACTGGAAATTTAGAATCTTTTGTAAGAAAAATTATGGAATTTATACATTATACACGAGAATGACGGAAGGTATTGTGCTGGCCACAACAGATTTTTTTTAATAATTTCAGATCTGTAGTTTAAATTACTGCTGTATAATTCATGCTGTAGTTTAAGCTGTGATACTATGGGTTACGGGCTGAGACGTGACCCTTAATCTGTTGCCAATCTATGTTTGGGGTGAGACTGTCACATATGATATATATAATGATATACTGATTATAGAACAAAAATATTTTTTTTGGATTTCGCAAAAATAAGGGTAGTTCGTTCATAGCGAACATTTTTTGTGCCACTGGTATCATAGTACATTTAATTATTTACAATTATGTTATTAATGAAATAAAAGTATAAACACTGCCTACAAATAATCATTTATTAATTAGTTACTATGTAGGTAATTAAATGTACTATGAAACCAGTGGCAATAAAAATATTCGGTAGGAATGAACTACCCTTATTGTTGCGAATTTCAAAAAAAAAACTTTTTGTTCCATAATCAGTATATCAAATTACATATGGCATTAAAGTTTCGTGCAGAGGTATAGAAACATCATGTATAAAATGCAATCAATTCGTATAGATAAGAATATTATTTAATATTTATAATAGCAATAAATGTTAAAAAATCAGCGTTTTTTCAAGAACAACTGTTAAAATCTTCAAATGAGGGTACCAATTATACCCAAAATCTAATCAACTCTGCATATAGATGTAAGGAAGAGGAATACGTAAAAATAGTAATTTTTGGAATTCTGGTATTGGAGATACCGAGGCTGAAATTATAGTCACACACGAGCACACATACAGACACACACACACATACATACAGACATCATCGTAAAAATAGTAAAATCGTAAAACGTGCTTATTCATTGAAAACTCACCACCGATTTTTTTGACCAAAGACAATATTATAGGTGACGGAAGGTAAAAAATGACATTGTATATGTAACACATATCAAATAGGCATATCCGGTATAATTTTTTTATAAAAGAATATTGAAACTCTTACCATGATTTTTATAAACAATTGATAACACATAGATCAAAACTATATTTCGTTTCACGATAGTATAATAGTAGATGGCACTTGAGACCTGATCGTTTTTACATGCATTAAATAAATAATTTAAATGCGTGACACCAAACTTTGCCAATAATAAATATTTTTATCTGTAAAAATGTACAAGACCTGAATATTAAAAATTACAACAAAACACAGTTAAATATTACTTATTTCTGTAGATTTTATTTGATAATACACAACTGACACGATTTTTTTTCATTTTTGTAAACTAGGTTTATATTCTGACTTATCAAAGGGCAGAATTCATATTCCTATCTAAATCAAAGCTATTTTCTTACGTGAAATGAAGTATAGTATCACACATCACATATAGTAAATTGTAAAAATATCCTATACAGATGTTCTACGTTACTTGCCAAATTTCTAGTGCAAAAGGCTTGATAAATATTTATTTATCCAGCATCAAGAAATAGTCCTTTTTATATCAACACTATCATAATATCAATAGTCCTTCGCTTCTTTAATTTTTATTTGCATAACCTCCTCACACGTCAAACAAGTAAAAATTATAACAATTAAAGTAAACAACATTCGCAAAAAAATGTTGTGTACACTGACAGGCAACACAAACCTAACCTAAATTTGCAATTTGCGAAAAAAATTCGCCAATAAAATGATATTACTGTCCAAACAACTTGTCAGGATAAAATTTTATTTCTCCTACCTTGTAGAGATGTAGAAAAGTAGTAAATTTTTCTAAAAATACAACAGTAACACTTTCATGATTGTTTATCTACTATTAACAAAACATTCGCGCACAGCTGTTACTTTTTGCAGTGTAAACAACATGGACGACACCTAGCTGTACAAATTTAAACAAAATAAATAAAAAACTAATAATTTATTTACCTTTTTGATTATTTTTAAATACAATGGCTCGTATTACGAACTTACTATTATAATAATATTGTTTTTAAGAAGTGCGCTTTAACAATATACTCATAATTAGGTATTATTTTTCATAAAGTTGTCCAGGATATTTTGCCCAAGTCGAGGACTATAAGAGTTATGAAATCAGTTACTGACAAAAGTTGCCTTATGAGATCATTTTAATGATGTATCGTTACCTATATGAAAAAAAAAATCTGTTGTGGCCAGCACAATACCTCTCGCCACTTTAATTTTTGGTTACATAAGTATTGTATTTAACATTTCTTGTATTTCTACACTCTACACCAAAAAATGTACTTATACCTATTCTTTATATTTAGATTTTTAATTTTAAATTCATTCTATAGATTGCGAGCAGTAATGTGACTTTGTTCGCCTTAACAAGCAGATAAGGGGGCCCGTGTCAGAATGACAGCTAGTAATTAGGTATATAGATATCAAATGCCATAAATTTTCATTCAAAATTTCAAGATTTTCAGAGTTCAAGTGGTTAATTAGTCACCAGGAGTGTGGAATTTACTTGTCGATGAAAATAAACCATATGGAATTGGAAAATTATGAAATTTGCAATGGAAAATTATGACATTTTACATCTATGTAGCTGTCTTTCTGACACGGGCCCTCATATGTGCTTGTCAAAGCCGACAAAGTCACATGACTGCTCGAGCCCTATGAATAAATGTTGTCCTACTCTTCTACTTTTTCGACGTTTCCAATTCATTATCGGGATTGACAGTATTTCTGAAGGGTAATATACCTATAATTTTAAATATTTAACTATTAATACAATAGTCTTCAGTAATGTCTCTGGATTTTTGACACTAACATTTATCTGTCAATTACAAACATTTTAATTTTTCAATTGGTTTCCATGATATTATTTACGTTGTGCGATTTATTACAATAGATTAT
This sequence comes from Harpalus rufipes, assembly GCA_951394225.1. NCBI lineage: Eukaryota > Metazoa > Arthropoda > Insecta > Coleoptera > Carabidae > Harpalus > Harpalus rufipes. Next base: position 38,370,359 of record OX596281.1, read on the forward strand.
TACCCAAATAAATAAACGTTACAATATGTTTCGGAACCTTCCTCAGGCTATTTTACTCTCTCCAAAATCTAATCAACATCATTTTGCTTGTCTTTATTCTGAATTAAAAATTTGAACACAAAAAAATACAGGCTGTTAAAAAAAGGGTACAAAATTTTAAGGGCATATAGAATTGACCAAAAAAGCTTAATCAATATAGGTTAGATCTTCAATAGTTTCCGAGTTATAAGGAAGTGAAAAATGAGTTTTTACGAGGTTTGCCTCTGCTATCTTGAAAACTATGAGTTAAGACTTCGATTAAATGAGACTTTTTCCTTACCTTTCAGATGTTATCTTAGATGTGCATTTGTTTTTTTTTAAAATCATATAATTGTACGAAGTTAAATGTGGCGACCTTGGCCAATATTTAATTTCAAATTACTTCGTAACTATAGCTCGTGCCAAATAGAAATGACCTGCGCGTAATAGTATATTACGCACCATGAACTGTAAGTGACAGTTCTTATGTCGCGAATTTTTAGGAAATCTAGACCCTACTGGTGTCGATTTCCCAAACTACATTCTCGACCTAAAAACTGTCATTTACAGTTCATGGTACGTAATATACTATTACGCGCAGGTCATTTCTATTTGGCACGAGCTATAGTGATGCCGTGGGATCTCGCGTTTTCGAGATCTCGTCTCGAAAATCGAGAAATTTCGAGACGAGACTATCATAAATCTCGTCTCGAAAAATCGAGACGAGACGAGAGTGATGCCCTCGAGATTTGCTCGAGACGAGAGTAGGTATTCGAGATCTCGATTGCACGATTTTTTTTTAATATGTATATAATTAAAGATATACAGTAAGAAAAATAATTATCAGTACAAATATTTTCATTGCCTGTTTATTATTTATTTATTCATTTTAAATTTATAGGGTTTTAGTATGAAGAATAGGAACAAAAGTGTTCCCTGTGGTGTACTCTCCACGCTAGTATTAAATGCCCTTGCTGCGAGTAATATTTGTTCAGTATTTTTTTACTTATCTGTTAAATGCCAGACTTAGTAAAAATAAAGTTTTAATCAGTAGTATCTATTTACTCCTTTATTACGTCCAAGTTGATGCTAATTTATTTTTTTGATAGATGAAAGTATAGAAAATTTATAACATGTAAAGGTAATATTTTATGAATTTATTTTATATGTATTTATATACAAATAATAGATAATTACAGCGTCACTGCTTGCTACCTTCAACCATACAAACACGCTCTGACCTGCCAACTTATGGAACACCCATACAGCTAATTATAAATTCGAGACTCTCGAGTCGAGATCGAGAATAGAGGATGAAAAATATGACGAGACGAGACGAAAACAAATCTCGTCTCGAATTTTCGAGACGAGACGAGAGTGAACTGTTTCTCGCCGTTTCTCGTCTCGCGGCATCACTATTCGTAACTATTAGGCCGGCGCCATACTTGCGGCACCGCCGCGCGGCGCGGCTGCTGCGGCGTGACCGCGTCGAAAATTTTGCTCGTTCACACTTGGCGGCATAACCGCAAACTGATGTGATTTTCTGACAAAAATTTCAGATAACAAAATGTCGATGAGTACGAAAGAGCTTGTAAGCGTAATTTATGCCCTACATAAAAGAACTAAATGTAAAAGACGATACTGGGTTCATCCCTTAAATATGAGACGAATTAGTTTTGGGCAATTTAGTTTATTGTACGGAGAGTTACGAAAATACCCAGATACTTTGATATTTCCTCCCAACATTTAATTTTATAATCTCTGTTGCTGTGGTCCCGACTTGATACATTCCAAATCGCTTCATGGCTCTGGACCACCAAAATAAATTTTTCGGTGTCAAACATGACGACGTGATGAATACAGAATGAAATGGAAACAGAGAATCTAGTGAAGTCGAGTAGCGGCTGCGCCGCAAGTGTGAAGAGGTTCATAAGAAACAATGCAACACACTCTTTGCGGTAGAACCGCTGTACGCGGCGCGACCGCTATATGTTGCGGTCAAAGAGCGGCGCGTCGCGGCGTAACCGCAAGTGTGTCATCTCTCATAAAAATACATTGATTGCACGTAGAGCGGTCACGCCGCGCGGCTCTGCCGTAAGTATGGCGCCGGCCTTACGAATTGAGAAAAATGTTTGAAATATTTTTTTATTATTTTTACCTTCCGTTACCTTCCATATCATTTATTAACATTTAACGTTATTTTAACTTAAAGAATATATTATACTCTAAACGATTTGACCACATTTTATACTTCATATTCAATAGATATAAAGTTAAAGAATTATAAAGATATTAAATTTCATAAATTAGCCAGGTATACTAATCATGGAAACAGCTAACATATTCAGATAATTCAAATTGACAGATGTGATGTCAGTATCAATAGGTGCGTTCAATAGTAAGCAGTTCAAGCAAATACTGAGACTTGTTGCTTAGTAAACTGAAAGATTTTCTAGCTATATGACGAACTGGTATTCACAAATGTCATCGAGAAAGTTATACAGTTATCAAATATAAGATGTGTGTCTCTCATATCCCTTTTATTGGTCTGGAAAGTTATTCAAAATGAATTTGTAGATAGCTACAGTTATTTGCAGATAGTGGACTTAATTTTGGTCATTTTTGTAGGTCATCACAAAACTTTGAAAGCCTTTTTGACATGTAATTGATATAAACACACCATAAAATGTGATATAAACAGTCAAGTTAAATTCATGTATGTATAATTTTCATTTCCCGCCATTATATTTCATAAGTTAGCAAAACAAGCGAGAAATTTGGCACTTGGATTGCTTGCGAGCAGGCAAATACTAGGCTAAAAAAGTCGTTCAACAAATTTTACTTCCGATTGCTTGTCTTCCTGCTGCTTGTTGAACGCACCTAATGAAAAGTAAATGAATGTGGCAGAGATGAGGCTGTTAAGATAGATGTTCGGGAAGACACGGAAAGACAGGTAAGGAATTAAAGGATAAGGGACATGGCTTGAGTGATAGAAGTTTCTAGATAGATACAAAAGAGACGATTACTTTGGTTTGAACATGGTCATGAGAAGAATTGAAAAATATATTTGAAGAAGAATAAATAGCTTAGGTAGAAGAAACTGAAAGACCAAAACTAAGATGGAAGCACTGTATTGCGAAAGACTCGAGAGAAAAGGAACTGAATGAGAACGACACGCAAAACAGAAATGAGTGGAAGAAAAAAATAAAAAATAGCAAGCCGTAACGAATGGGAAAAGATAAATAAGAAGAAGAAGATGTCAGTGTCAAGTGCAATCTGCTTAATTTGCTTATGAAATAATTTTACTGGAAATTTAGAATCTTTTGCAAGAAAATTTATGTATGGAATTTATACATAATGCACAGGATTGACGGAAGGTATTGTGCTGGCCACATCAGATTTTTTTATACTCTATTTATTGACATAGACAAAATTTGTTTCGATCACTATCTTTGTTAGGTTTTCGTCGATTTTTCGATTTTCAGTTGAGACCAGTGCTTGTTTTTAATGCTTTTCATTTTTGAAACCTTTTATTATCATTTGGACTGTCATGGTAATTTTATTCGTCTGAAAAGTAGACCTTTATGAAATTGCCTTTAAATTCGAATAACTGGACGAATGTGGATGATTTGGGGTTCAAAAGTCGTTTAACTTCAAAAATAGCTCTTACCGGAAATTCAGGGCTACGACTACTTTCGGTTTTTTTTTCATGTATCTGTGTACATGAATGAGCGAATTTTAAAAATTCGGAGCTCCTTTTACGCACAATTTGATGCTCGTAATTTGACATTTTTACCTTCCGTCACCTATAGGTAAGGAAGGTATTGTCTTTGGTCAAAAAATTCGGTGGTGAGTTTTCATTGAATAAGCACGTTTTAGGGTCTTTACAATACGATTTTACTATTTTTACGATGATGTCTGTATGTGTGTGTGTGTGTTCGTATGTGCGTGTGTGTGTGTGTGTATGTGTGTGTGTGTGTATGTGACCGTTTTTTCCTGCACGATATCTCCAATACTAGAATTCCAAAAATTACAATTCTTGCGTATTCCTCTTCCTTACAACCATATGCAGACTTGATTAGATTTTGGTTATAATTGGTCAACCGGAAGTACCCTCATTTGAAGATTTTAACAGTTTTTCTTGAAAAACTCAGTTAAATGTTATTATAACTTAAAGAATATATTATTGTCTATACGATTTGATTGCATTTTATATTTCATATTTAACAGATATAGGATTAAAGAATAATAAAGATAAAAAAATTCATATAAATTTCATAATTCAGCCAGCTATGCTAACTTAACCATGGAAACTGCTAATTCAAATTGACAGATGTCAGTATCAATAAAATGTAAATCAATGACAGAATAAGGGAAGTAACTCTAGTGTTAGAAGTTTCTGGATATAAGAAAGACGATTACATTGGTTTGAACATGTCATGAGAAGCGATGAATATATTAATAGAAGGTGGAAGAAACATAGGAAGACCAAATATAAGATGAAAAGATTGTATTGCAGAAGACTTGAGAGAAAAGGAACTGAATGAGAAAGACACGCAAAACAAAAATGAGTGGAAGAAGAAAATAAAAAATAGCGACCCCCTAACGAATGGGAAAAACTAAAGAAGAAGAAGTAGATGTCAGTGTCAAGTGCAATTTGCATAGTTTGTTTATGAAATAACTTTACTGGAAATATAGCATCTTTTGCAAAAAAAAAATATGTATAGGGCGCGTGCCTTTGGCAAGCAGATATGGGAACCCGTATCAAAATGACAGCAATTAATTATGTCCATAACTGACAAGTGTCATAATTTTTCATTCAAAATTTCATGATTTTCTTATTTCATGTGGTTTGTTTGTTATCAGGAGAATGGAATTCAGTTGCCGAGAAAGGGAATCATAAAATACCAAAAAATTAGAATCTTTTAGAAGAAAATTTATGTATGGAATTTGTACATAATACACAGGATTGACGGAAGGTATTGTGCTGGCCACAACAGATTTTTTATTTGGAGTAGCCGCTTTTGATTTACAGGCGTGTGAACATGAGCATAGGCATAACGCACTTTCAGCCAACCGCTGAACCGAATTTGATGTTTATTGGACGCAAAATTTATTGCTGTTTAATTTTGGAAAGATTACAATTTTCTGTAGGATGCACTGTTTTCGAGTTATAAGCGAAAATCTGAAAAAAAAGTGTCAAAATTTCGTCGTTTTTCGGCTCTTAAAATTTAAGCTCACGTCAGAAACTGTCGCAAACTCATATAACTCTTAATCTGGATGCCCAAAGTAGATTAAAATCATTTCCAGCTTTGTAATATTTTTCGGGAAGCAAAAGTCTAATTTGCCTGGGCTACAAAAGAACTTATGCAGTTGGCAGCATTAGTATGTATGTAAGTATGTATTTAAGTTAACAAAACTTAAATGGCGGGAGGTATTGTATTGGCCACATCACATTTTTATATTTGTTACCCTGTATTTTCAAAATTTGAAATAAAACTGGATTTTAGTTTGCACATAAATTCAAGCACTCCACTGTTCGGACTATAGGTCTTGGTGTTCCGGAATATTCCATTTCAAGCTTTAATTCATATTCTCCTGGTGAGAGAGACCCACAAAGATCATTTTTATGCTGTTGTATATCTTCTTCTTCATGTATACTAGTATAAATATAAACATACGAAAAAAGTGTGTAAATAAATAAGATTTGTGAGTAAATAATATCTTTTTCTCCAGTATCGGCTAAACTGTATCAAGTTTTATTGACTATGTTCAAATTTAGATTGTTTGTATACAAACGTATCTCTTACAGCAATAGAGTCTGTTTAATGTGAACCCTGTTATTTTTGCACACACATTTATTCGATGCTATTTTAATTCTTGCAAATGTATTGCAGTTTTATGGGAAGCAATAAATATTATCAGTGAACTATTTCCGACAGAAGAGTCAAGAATTCGTTGTGTCGGTTGAAAGTTCTATGCCCCCTTCATAAAAATATCTTACAGCGGATAGCTTCGATTTATGCACGTCATTACAAAGAAATGCTAAAAGGATTATTGATTTCAGTTTTTGTTTATTTGTCAGAAAAGGTAGAGAATGAAAAATGCTGCTTTCAAAACAAACACAAATGCGTATTATTGATTCGATTTTAATCTGACAAACATATAAAACGCAAATTTAATAGTGACATAATATGAAAATTATTATTCAACAAAAAAGTGGCTAGCCCACTAGTTTCCATTAATTTCATATACACATTTTATATACAATCTATTTATAAAAAAGTCTGATGTGGCCAGCACATTACCTTCTGTCAATCCTGTGTTTTATGTATAAATTCCACAGGGCGCGAGCAGTTATGTGACTTTGCTGACCTTGGTAATCAGATATGGGAACCCGTATTAGAATGGCAGCTATTAATTATGTCCATAACTGACAAATGTCATAATTTTTCATTCAAAATTTCCTTTTTTTCTCAGAAACTGAAATCCACACTCCTGATAACAAATAAACCACATGAAATAGAAAATCATGAAACTTCGAATGAAAAATTATGACATTTATTAGTTATAGACATAATTAATAGCTGTCATTTTGATACGGGCCCCTATATCTGCTTGCCAAGGTCAGCAAAATCACGTGACTGCTTTTGCGCCTTATACTTAAATTTTCTTGCAAAAGATCCCATATTTCCAGTAAAATTATTTCATAAATAGATTATGCAAATTGCACTTGACACTGACATCTTTAGATTTTCTCATTTATTGGGGGTCGACATTTTTTTATTTTCTTTTTCCACTCATTTCTGTTTTGCGTGTCGTTCTCATTCAGTTCCTTTTCTCTCAAGTCTTCCGCAATACAGTGCTTCCACCTTATTTTTGGTCCTCCAGTTTCTTTTACCTTCTACTACTAAGCTTATTTATTCTGCTTCAAATATATTTTCCATCTCTCCTCATGATATGTTCAAACCAATGTAATCGTCTCTTTTGTATCTACATATCTAGTAAAATCGTATTGTAGGGACCCTAAAACCTGCTTATTCATTGAAAAGTGACCACCGAATTTTTTGATCAAAGACAATACCTTCCTTACCTAGAGGTGACGGAAGGTAAAAATGGGGGACTCGTGGCTGTTTGTGTTAGGTAAAGTTTATGATTCGAACGGTCCATGTTCAATTCCGACTGATATCAAACTTGAAATATGAAAATTACATTCAATTTTCAAATAACACAAAAGTGATTCATGTGGTGCTTTCTCCACGACAGCTTCAGAGCCCCAAAAATAGTAAAATCGTATTCTAGGAACCCTAAAACACGCTTAATTTTAAAAAGTGAATAGAATAATTTGACCATAGACAATACTAGTTTATAAGGTGAAGGAAATGAAATTGATTATTATATTGAATATTTTTTAAATGTGTCAAAATATTTTGGTATTTTATATCTACGCTTCTTCTTGTACATAAAACTATGTAGTTTCATTTCTGGCTTTACATTTCAGCTATATCTAGAATTTTATGGCATTTATACCATTATCTAATACTGGGTTTGGTAGATAGAATATTGTCTTGCAAAAATCTTAAACAATATTTTTGACAAACAAGTTTCTTTGTAAATATCAACTATGTGTTGAGTTCTTTAAAAAAAAGAAGTTTCCTTTGTGCTTTGTTTCTTTTACTTTATACGTTTCTTTCGGAAGCGGAACAACGTAGAAGTGATCTCGTCACGTCTATTATTAATCACCTTCACTGATCTTTCATTACTAATTGTTTAACTTAGCCAACATATTTTAATTAAAACAAACCCACTCTAATGAAATATTCTCCGCTCAATTCATAACGTTAACATTCAAATTGTGTAGAATTTCATTCGCATCTGTTGGAGATATTTCATTTTTAATATGGCTAAGGCATTTACGCTTGCAACTAAATTTATGGTTTCTTTGCACATCGTTTTACGAGTGCAACAAAGATTTCATAATTTTAATTATTTAATGACTTGAAAATAAAGAGAAATAGTGCATATGGAAGAAATTTTATTTGTAACGCAATAATTTTAACTTGTACGAGGTTAAGTCAGTAACAATGGCTGGTAGCACAAGCCTTGTTTTAACTAAAACGCTGTTTTAATAAATGTCAAATTTCATTATTTAATAATAATAATAAATAATATAAAACTTATCAAAATATGATTTTAAAGCAGAACATAGTTTGTATTCAAACAAATATTTAAAAAAAAGTTCTCTAAACATAAGGGTGACATTAAGTATTGAAATTTGAATTTGACACTTCTTAAAACAGCGTTTTAGTTAAAACAAGGCATGTGCTACCAGCCAATAACACCAAATTCATAATTCTCCGATATGTTATTCAGTTAAAGATAAAATTATAAGTTTTTCACATAGTAATATTCATTTTCAAATGTCAATATACCAATAAAATATTATAAATAGATGCAAGAATATTATAGTTAATTTTTCGTCAAAATATGTACGTCTTTTGAATGTCATTAAGGTCAGGAGTCAGGACAGCTTTCTGCAGTTTTACCATATTCTTTTCTTATTCTTCAAACACATGCTGAACACTTATGACCTTTAAACGTAAATCAAAATATTTTAATACTTGTACTTGTTCACCTATGCAACAGTATTATTCTGCCTTTCACTTTACATACATACAACTACGTTTGCAGCTTTATGACGTATTATTTCTAGAATATCATAAAATGGCTTTAAATATGTCTTATATATTATTTTTGTGGCACTTAGATCCCTTTGAACTTAAAGATTTCAATGGTGCCCACCTTTCTTATTTTTTTGTATTATTTTATATGAAAGTACGTTTAATTTTCAAGTAATTCGTAGCATTAATTATTAATAGTATATTAAAACATAAGTTACAGAAGGCAACGTATTCTAGGACGAGTTACAAATTCGCCAAACGAACGAGTGCTTGAATTGTCTTCTGTAACTTGTGTTTTATACTATTTTCTCTATTGAGGCTTTCATTTATTTTTTTGGTAAGGCGGATGATCCCATTTTTACTTCCTTGTACGTAAGTAAAGGAAGTATTGTAATCGCGAAAAATTTCGGTTTTGTTTTCAGATTTCAGCGGAAATATCCATTTTGATCATCCCTGAATCCATTTTGACTAATTTCGTCGTGACGTCTGTACGTACGTACATATCTCGCATAACTCAAAAACGGTAAGCCGTAGAAAGTTGAAATTTTGTATTTAGGACTGCTATAACATCTAGTTGTGCACCTCCCTTTCTGGTTATTACACAATTTCCAGAAGTATGGCACTTTACATGAAGCCTATAATAGATTTTCATAAAAAACTGTTTTAAAATATAATCCAAAACTTTTCAAATTTGGTATACAAGACTTTTGTGTCAATTGAAATAACATAATAGATTTTGGTTAAAATAGGCTAACCGGAAATGGTACATTACTTGAAGTTGTTAACAGTTTTTCTTGAATAAAATGATTTTATTTTGATTTTAGAAATAAATGCTTCAAATAAAAGTTTTAGAGAATTAATTTCTGCGTCTAGCACATCAAGTATTATTAAATTGTTCATGTCAAATTACATTAAATACGTGCAATTTTATGATTCGTACAATAACAAATATTATATTTTTATTGTGAAATTAGTCATATTCATTGTTGTAATCAAATAATTCTTTGTTGTAATCAAAACTCTCTTTAAAAACTCCCTTTCTGATCGCTATATATCTTACTGTTTCGAATTTAAAATTAATATTTTGTAGTTTATTTATTAAAAAAATATGTATAGTTTAATAATCGTACAAGGAAGTCGTGAGGTGTCCACATCAGATTTTTTTCTCTTGCCGCGTGTCTATTTGTTTGTATTTTTGTCCTTTTAAATTTAAAACTAAAGTATACATACAAGTGTTTATTAATTGATATTTAATTTTTAATATTATTATCTTTTATTTTGATTTGAAAATCTGAGATGGTAAATGTATCCATGATTACTCATGACAGACGTCATTGACAAACTCAAACAAAATACAATTGTTACATTTTTGTTTATTATTTATGGCACTCCGTAAATAGCTAAAAAATATAGTTTTTATTTTGCCTCTCGCTCATGAACGCAACGCATGTAAACAATAATTTTGAACTTATTAGAAGTAGTTTTTAATTCAAAACATTTTTTGTATGTATACTCGTACTTTCGTTCTAAAATGAATAGGGCAAAAATTGTAGCCATAAGAAAATTATACCACTGTATTTTCTATGGTTCATCAAAGCATAGACACCCGGTATAAATTTAATCCTTAAAAATATGCGAAAGGCTGTTAAATGTACCATTTTATTTAAAAATATAAATTTATCAAAAATTCTTGTTAGTTATTTTTAAAAATATTATAAATTATATATAATTTTCACCGTTCTAAATATTTTTATTGGGCGTTTAAAAAGTAATAAAAAACAACTTAAAAAATAGTAAATCTCTTCATCTCAAACGAACACGTTGAAAAATTGCTCTCCATCTATTTATTATAGTGATTTTTTTCTTTATTTGCCTTGGCAAGCTCACTTCATGTACCAGAAATCTGAATAATTAATCATAACGAATTGACGTCGTAATATTCTTCGGAACACTACAATATTAAACGCCACAAGGATGAAAATCATGTAGGAATATTTCCTAGTTTCTGACTCTGACGTACTTGACATAATTGTAAAATTAGAGCTAACGCAATCGTACACAGAAATGTTTAATTTTTAAATCATAAATTTGTTTCCAGACAATCGTAATCACGAAGATTAGTTTCAAGGAAACAAATTAAATTTTATTCCACAATAACAGATACGAAAACAAAATCGTTATATTCATTGTTCAATTTTCTTTTCTTCGTTCACTTTGATGCTATTTTTATAATGAAAAGTTTTATTTACAGAAAAATAAAAATGGACAAAATATTTTTTTATCGAGATCACTTTTAACGTAGTGTGGGCAATATAAATAATTGAACTAAAAGAAATACAACAAGATGGTATGTAGCAAGGTTCAGACGAGACAATAAAGAGCGTATGTACTAGCCTAATGAGCGTTCAACAAGATGAGGGAAATTTCCAGAAAGTGAATGTCTTCGTAAAGAAGGGACTGAAGGGAGGCGGAATTAGCCGAGCGAATACAATAGAAGTGATAAGGATCGGTGATTATGTGTCTATACAATCAATAAGAATCATTTTTGACATATACTTTGTCCAAAGATATTTCGTTATGGCTTTAACTTACTAAGCCTGTGGTAAACCTCACACAGCAAGAGATTCTACCTGTTGGCGCACAGGGTAGGATTGCAAAATAAATCGTCCTTGACCGGTATTAATACATATTAGGGAAACTAAGATACCTAGTGAGTAGGTATATAAATAGAGTGAGAACTAGAAAGAAAAGGCGTGACGCGGGTAATTCGAGAATAGTGAATTCCTTTCAAGAAGATACAATTCGACGCAAAATATATGCACTGTATGCCGAAAAAATGTTGCCGTCTATTCGCATATTGTATCAGAGACTCAAAGACGATAAATGTGAAATAAATTGTACAATAAAAAACAATTGTTAGAAGTTGTTCAAATTAAACCTCCTGTGAAACAGTATGTGTGTGACAATTTAGCAAAGCAATTTGGACATGATGTATTTCGATTGCCTCCTTATTATTGTATTTTTAATCCAATTGAATTAATTTGGGGGCAATTAAAATGCAATATAAGACGGAAGAATACATCACCGACTGTAAGTGACGATGTTATCGAACTAATAATAAGTGAAATGAACAATATAACACCAGAACTTTGGGCTAACAGTGTGCGTCATGTGATTGATATAGAAAATCAATATATTGATATTAATAATATTACCAAAGACTTTATTATAAATATTCAAGACTCAAGTGACGATAGTGAAATGGATTGTGATAGTGAGAATGATATTGTCGAATAATTACATATGTATACCAGTGTAATATTATGTATTTATTGTTATGTATGGCACTATTGTTTAATTGCATTATTGAATTAAATGACGAATTGTTATACAATGATACTTTTATGTAACTTTTTTTTTCTTCATTATTATTAATAATATTTGTACAAAATTCTAACCTGTCCTTGCACCCCTATAAATCAGGCTTAAAACCCTAACAATAGACCCGCTGAGAGGGCCATAACGAAATATCTCTGAATAAGCTATACCTACTACGAAAATATGACATTATGCCATTGTTTTTGCTGACAGTGACAGTTTGCATTCAAGAACTAGTTACCATAGGCAATGGGATGAAATATTTCATTAGGCAATTGTAAAAAAGTAAATTGTCTACAAGTACCTCGCGGATAATAAAATATGGAAGGTTGCTTTTGCTACCTCTTGTATTCTTAAGACATAAATAGAAGTTATCAAGAGGAGAGAGGTTATACAGGTGCCCGGATTTTTATTGCCACCACCAGGCTCAGAAACTATACGGTATAATACTTCTCTAACATAGTAATAGATTTAATGAAAATTAGTAACAAAGTTTAAATTTTAAGCGATCCTTAAACAAAATACACATGAGTTGTATTGTTTTGAATATTATCACTTGTAAAGACGTATTTTGATAAAGAATTAACTAGAAAAATCATTTATTATATCCGGACAAATTGTAAAATTAAGAGGAAGTATCACTAGATATTTACCCATCTCTGTTATGTATAAATGTATGACATTTGCTGGTTGGCCATCCTTAAGGCCAATTGTAAATAAAATTACAAATAAAAATCTGATGTGGCCAGCATAATACCTTCCGTCAATCCTATGTATTATGTACAAATTCCATACATAAATTTTCTTGCAAAAGATTCTGAATTTCCAGTAAAATTATTTCATAAACAAACTATGCAAATGGCATTTGACACAGACATCTTCTTCTTCTTTAGCTTTTCCCATTCGTTAGGGGTCGCTATTTTTTATTTTCTTCTTCCATTCATTTTCGTTTTGCGGGTTTTCCTCATTCGGTTGTATTTCTCTCAAGTTTTCCGCAATACAGTCCTTCCACGTTATCTTTGGTCTTCCTCTATTTCTTGCCCTTTCTATTACCAAGCTATTCATTCTTCTTCCAATATATTCTTTATCTCTCCTCATGACATGTTTAAACCAATGTAATCATCTCTCTTGTACCTTTCTAGAAACTTCTAATACTCGAATTATTTCCCTTATTTATTCATTCCTTACCGTATCTTTACCACATTCATTTTCTTTTCAGTCGGAATTTTCTTATTATAGTAGCTGTTTCCATGATTATAGCATAGCTAAAATTTAATTTCTTTATAATTCATTAACTCTATATCCATTGGTTATGAAATATAAAATTCAATCAATTCGTATAGATAATAGAATATTCTTTAATATTTATAATAACATTAAATGTGTAAATAATATTTCATAGTTTGTTTATAAAATATTTTTACTAGATATATAGGATCTTTTGCAAGAAAATTTATGTATATGGCACGAGCAGTCACGTGACTTTCTGACCTTGGCAAGCAGATATGTGGGCTCGTATCAGAATGACAGCTATTAATTATGTCCATAACTGACAAATGTCATAATTTTTCATTCAAAATTTCATTTTTTGGTATTTTATGATTCCTTTTCTCTGCAACTGAATTCCACATTCCTTATAACAAATAAACCACATGAAATAAGAAAATCATGAAATTATGAATGAAAATTATGTCAGTTATGGACGTAATTAATAACTGTCGTTTTGACACGTGTCCCTATATCAGCACACACACACACACACACACACACACACACACACACACACACACACACACACACACACACACACGCACACACACACATACGTATATATATATATATATATATATATATATATATATATATATATATATATATATATATATATATATATATATATATATATATATCTGGACCTCAGAGCCAAACGGTATTAAGTCCAATTTTTTCGTTTTTGAGGTTATGACTGTTCCTATAGTATTTTTTTCCGCTCTTTCCAATGGCGATGCGTATTAAGTCCAGTTTCTTCCCGTTTACGAGATAGGTGTACATTATTGATATTAAGTCCTCCATTAAATAGAACCAAACAGTATTAAAGGTTTTTGATACTGTTTGGCTCTGGAAGATATCCAATATTTCGGTATTAAGTCCATATGTGAGGTTACGTGGCTGGACTTAATACTGTTTTGTTTTAGTGTACATCAGTTGTCATAATATTAAGTCACATTATTTTGCTCGTGACGTTAACAGAAAATACTTGATAATTTCGTTGTTTTAATATTTAATAAGTGAATACTTTAAAAATCTTCCACATGGTAACCTCAAGGAAGACGACTGAAGAATGCAATGATCTTCATTATGCATTTTCTCTTTAATTAGATATTATTAATTTTTAATTATTTGTTTGTTACTTGACCTTTATGATCGATAGTTTGTTTTCGTTTGTAACATTTTGGTGTGATCTCTCATTTATTTTAGAAAATATTTTTAGTGTGTTTTTGCCTTTTCTTAACCCTTTATTAATTAGTTATAATTGATATTAATTAATTTTAGTTCTACTTTGCATTGTTCTACTATGGGTTTCTTAATAATAATTCAGTATCAAGTCCCACGTATCTATAAATTCGTACGAGCTAAACAGTATTAAGTCACAAAATAGAGTATTAAGTCACAAGATATTAAGTCCATTGCTAGAACCAAACAATATGAAGTCCCACAATTAATTTAAAATTATTTAAATAAATTAATGTAGGAGGTTGGTTATTATCAGCTTTAGTTAGCTTCCAAAATCATAACTGGGAAAATAATAACCCATGCTCTCCTATTTACAATAGTAATCGGTTTGAAAAATACCATTGTTCAAAATCTTAAAATTGCTGTCCTGTAAAATTTAAAAAATGTGACTTAATACCGTTTGGCTCTGGAGTCCAGATATATATATATATATATATATATATATATATATATATATATATATATATATATATATATATAGACATGATCGTAAAAATGGTAAAATCATATAGTAAAGACCCTAAAACGTGATTATTCATTGAAAACTCACAACCGAATTTTTTGACCAAAGACAATACCTTCCTTACCTAGAGGTGACGGAAGGTAAAAAAGAAAAAAAATGATTGGTGTTGGCTTCCATTTTATACATTATTTTGGCCGAAGGCTACTTGGCCCCAAAGAGTTGGTGCCTATGCGTATTACAAACAATATTTGATATGCTGGCATAAATCAATGTAAAAACTAAAATACCTACATTATATAAATTCCTTATAGTACGCAGTCGTTTAATATATGTCAATCGTATTCTGATTTATCATGTTGTCATTATGACAAAGTAGCATCATATTGTAGAATCTAAGCCTTAAATCTATATGACAAGGTTGATGCGCCATTTTGAACATATCAATGAGTTTTTGTGAGTTACGCTTTATGATTTTATTAGAAACAACACTCTTAACAAATTAATTATTATGATATTGTATACGATACTATAGCATGTACACACCATGAAAATGTTTTATAACATAATTTGTTACTGATAACAATAATTTTATGTTCAGCACTAAGCAAGGATATCGAATTACTTTAATGTTAGACGTGCTTATAATTTCTAAATTGTACATTTTGTGTGAGCTGAATTTTATATAAACACAAATGAAAATCCTTTTTAGAATTGGACAATAAAAATCTGCCACAAATGTTCAATTCCGGCGAAAGATATAACTTATGGGGTAGGTATTCAACCATTGCAGAGAAATAGTAAACTTAAATAATTACTCGTATAAGGTAGAATACTATCAACTAAGAATTTTTATAAAATAAAAATGATGAAATATTACTTTGTTGTAATAAAAATGCGTAATTATTGTAAACGCAACGTCACCAGTTCCTATTTGGTTATTATCGTAAAATTTCGGATGATTTCAGGAGAACTGAACCTACTACTCGTTGTTTTTATTTGAATTCAAATTAAAAACTATAGCAACACTATTGTCATCCTAATGACATTCTCAAAATGTTTTATGAAAAAGATTGAAATAATATGTAGATTTTAGATTAGATTTAAAGATTTTATTAAATTTAAACATTTTTTCTGTATTCATCACAAATTATAATTTGACAAGGGAAAGAAGTTTTAATAAAAATAAATAAAAATATATGCTTAATGCAGACAATGCTGACACCCCTAGAAGTAAGTGTGAGAAGTATGACAAACTCGGGGCTATAACGTTACAAATAATTTCACATTTAAAAATTACTTACTAATTCGAATTTTAACATTGCATATTCTTAGATTTTTTACATTATCAGAAGATTTTTTTTTAATTCTTAGCATACCCCTTTGTCGACGAAGTTATTTTATTATAAATATTTATACATTTTCACATAATTTTAAATTATTAACAAATCTTATAAAATACTGTAACGTTTATTTATTTGGGTGAAGTGTAAAATTCATAGCAATATTATTAATTAGAATAAAACTTTATTAAACGATAAATAATTAAGATAAAGATAATAAAAATAACTAACACTATACACACAAATATAAACACTAATTTAAGGCTAAGAATATTATTAAATACTTAAACACTAAGATTATTTATTTGAACAATATTTATTTATATAACTGTATTTATTTATATCATCATTCCTATGGGGTCTCGTGGCTGTGTGCCTGAGTGTCTTGTCGCGAATCTGGGGACCCGGGTTCGATTCCGACCGACGCCAAAAATTACTTCGAATATTAATGGCACTAAATTAACACCTATGGTGCACTCTCCACGCCAGCATGGAGTGCCCGCGAGATGACGCCTGGTAAGCGCCCACACGGTACAAATATTTCATCATTACCGATATCTGTGTACGAAGCAATGGGTAAAATGCCGTGATGATATATTTATTTATTTTTTCCACTCCTAGACTATTTATTTATATCACCAACTGTTCTTCTCACGATGCCTAATGCCTGTCTATATCAGAATGTGTTTCAACTATCCTCCTTGACGGTATTTATACAGTCCGGCGTCCCTTTTGTAGACTGTTCAATCGAATACAAAGGAATAAGCAGGTGGAGAACTGTGTGCCATCGTTCGAGAAACGCTCTACTAGCGGCGGAGGTCGCGTTCTCGCGTCGGGTGCACGCACATTACAATACATATAATAAAATTATTAAGTTCAAATTACATATTTACAATTGTTAAAATATGTACTTATTTTTCGTTTCTTTTATAAAGAACATAATAAAATAATTATCTATAAACTCGTACGTATTACTTGCATGTAAGTTTTCTGTCTACATCTTCAAAGAGCTTAAAGCTCGTAATAAGTCCTGACCACGGAGACATAAGACTTTGTGCAGCTTTCAGTAAATCTTTTAAGCTCACATTGTCTGTAATGTATAAGTTTTCTGTAACTCTAGTTCTTACAAACGCAAAAGGGATTCTATATTAGATTTATTCGTTTTCCTACTTTAGTTTTTACTGCAAAACGCCACAGTTTTGACGCAGCTTCAAATTTACTTCAATACGCCAGTCGTAAAAAATATGTCACAAAAATTTGAAATTTTTCGTAGTTGTTCGTTCAGCATGTCAATCAAAAGTAGCTCATGGCAACAATATCGATCGTAAACTCTGAAGCAGACTTTTTAGTGTCATAACATGGTTTGCTTGCCGCAAAGCATCATCAACGGAAATCACCCCGTTGTTGAACTTGTTGCTCCATTCATACACTTGCTGGAGTGACAAACATGAATTTCGATATTGCTGTTTCATTCTATGATGGATATCAATGAGTTTCACCCCTTGACTATGCAGGAAACGAATAAGAGAAAGTTGCAACGACCTGATGGAATGCCCTAGTGGAGATTCCATATTTAAACTGTTGTCTACATATCATTACATTTCTGCCAATTTCCACGGCAAAATTCTGTCCTTAGATACAATTTTTAGAGCATTTGTAAAGTTTCCATTTGACACTACTTTGTACATACTATAGTGAAATTAACAATTAATCTCTATTAATTATTTATTGTACAGGTGTCTCATTTTTGATGTTTTTTACCTTCCGTCACCTTTAGATACGGAAGATATTGGACTTTGGTCAAAAAATACAATGATGAGTTTTTAGTGAATAAACATGTTTTAGGATCCCTATAATACGATTTTACCATTTTTACGATGATGTCTGTATGTATATGTATGTGTGTGTGTGTGTTTGTGTGCCTGTTTGTGTGTGTGTGACTAAAGTTTCGGATCGCATAACTTCAATACCACGATTCCAAAAATTATATTTTTTTCGCATTCCTCAAGATTACATCCAGAGGAACAAGTGATTAGATTTTGGTTGTAATTGTTGAACCGGAAGTAGCCTCATTTGAAGATTTAACTATTAAATATGATTTATTGACATTTAACGTTATTGTAACTTAAAGAATATATTATTATCTATACGATTTGATGGCATTTTATACTTCATATTCAATAGAGTTAAATAATTATAAAGAAATTAAATTTTATAAATCAGTCAACTATGCTAACCATGAAAATTGATAATATATTCAGATAATTCAAATTGATAGATGTCAGTAAAAATAAAAAGTAAATGAATGTGGCTGACACGAGGATGTTGAAGTAGATGTTGGCGAAAACACGAAAAGATACGGTAAGAAAATAACTCTAATGTTACAAGTTTCTAGAAAGATACAAGAGAGATGATTACATTGGTTTAAAAATGTCATGAGGAGAAATGAAGAATATATTGGAAGAAGAATGAATAGTTTAGTAATAGAAGGTTGAAGAAACAGAGGAAGACCAAAGATGAGATGGAAGGACTGTATTGCAGAAGACTTGAGAGAAAAGGAATTGAATGGGAACGACGCGCAAAACAGAAAAGAATGGAAGAAGAAACTAAAAAAATAGCGACCCCTAACGAATGGGAAAAGCTAAAGAAGAAGAAGAAGCAAAACCATTTGCACATTCCAGGGTCAACTTTTCGAAAAAAGTTTAAGAGTCATTACAGGAATTATCGATCTTCTTTTGTTTTTGAGCTACAGGCAAAAAACTCGTTTTTCGCTAATTTCGAAAGTATCTCATATATTTATTATGATAGAAAAAAATAGACAAATTTTGTACCGTTTTTTTTTTGCATAATTAGATATGATAAACTTATATTTTTTTACATATTTTATAAGCTTTTCCATGATACATAATAAGTCTATATTCTTTTGTTTTGAACATGAATAAAATATAAATTATTAATTTTTTGAGGTTAAAAAAATATTATTAAGAAACAAATGAAAAAATCTATTACAGATCATTTGTTTATTTTAATTCTATATCTAATAATTATTCATCTTTTTTTTGGATTAGATAAATTATATTTTATCAACGTCATAGTAGGCTTTGGCCAGGGAGAAAAAAAGTGGTTTAATATGCTTTCTGAGGTAAATAAAATGAAGAAATCATAAAAACTGAAGAAAATAGTAACCATGTTTGAAACAAAATAATGTACAGACTATTTTCAATATAGGTCTCCATTTAAAAACATATAAGTTTACGTTATACCATAAAAATTATTACAAAAAACATAATCACGCCATTTTATTCTATTGAAAATGATAAAAAAATTGTCTATACAATTTTTCTCTAACTATCATAATAAATAAGAAATGAGATATTTTCGAAATTAGCGAAAAACGAGTTTTTGCATGTACCTCAAAAACAAATGAAGATAATATTAATAAAATAATATTACCCGAGGTACCTTAAAAAATATCGAAAATGAGACACCTGTACAATTACCTGGTGCATAGAATGCTAAGCTGAGAGGAATGATTTTAATAAATCTAATCTAAATGGCTAACCGAATAAACTTATTAAATATCTGTTGTGTGTTTGATAGCAATAGGCTAATTTATAATACAATTTTTTCTTAATAAATAACAAACCTAATAATTAAATTACCATTATAATGAATATTGTAAAAGTAAATTTAACTTAATATGGTTCTTTAAAAATGAAAACAGAATTAGACTTTTTTGCGGAATCACCGGAAATTTAATTTTTCGTATCATATCCAATTTTTTGCTTAAATTTGATTTGAAGGTTATGTTCATGAAAGAACTGATTTCCCATGACGGCTTCTCCCCAAAGAAAATTTTAAATTCTGCAAAGTTGAATGAGTTTGCTCATTTTATCAACAAAAAACACAGCTTTACATTTTTTCATTTTATACTTGTTTAATGAAAGGTACACGATGAGTTTTATTCAACTGAAAGAACCATTCAGCCAATTTGTATTCACTGACCATGAAATATAAAAGACTTCAGCATAGATTACTTACAGTTCACAGGAAATAAAAGTAAGAAGTATTAATGACTATAAATTGATAAATGAAATTAAGATAACTATACTTCGATTCAAATAAGATTGGATCGTAGGTTTACACAGGGGTGTGATTTCTGCTCTCTGATTGGTTAAAACGGAAACCCGATTTATATTTTGATAAAATAATGTTAATAATAAATTTAAAATTATAAGCAAAACCTGTCAGTTGCAATTGACACTTATTTTTAATACTAGTATGTATGACAATACACAATTTTCACATATCAACAACGTTACTACCGTGGTTACTAACTTGTAAAATTTTAATGAATTGGTTCAACTTTTCCCTTCTGCGCACCCTATGCCTTGCCCTGCGTTGTTGCAGCCACTAAAACAGTGTAGAAATCTACACTTCATACTAATATAACGGCAACTATATGAGTAGTAAAGATTAATTTTCAAAATTAGTAGGGAGTAGTGAAGAGGGGGGGGGGGTAGTTGTTGACAGGAACAGAAGTGGACAGCCCAAATTTCTCTAATTAATATGTATCAAGTTCAAAACCTTCGTGATAGATGTCGTACGAGAATGCAGAATGTACACAATTTTTTTGTATTCTCTAGACAGTCCACAAGTTGGTATGTCTGATTAATTTTTTTAGAGTCAAAAAGTAAAATATTGTCTCCATAGTAAAAATATCTTAAAATTTTCATACAACTTTAGTTTCCATATCTGATATTTGTATTGTAACTAATGGTCCTTCATACATAGGTAAGTAACTGCGTTTTGTATTTACTACTTACCTAAAAACTTCTAATATTATCATGTTTGTTAAATTTGCTAATAGGGTACTTGTGGACAGACATGTCGGGGCGGTTATGGACATGTCCAAAAATTTACCAGCACTCCTGAAATAAACCGTATTACAAATGAGGCAAAAGAAAAAAACAGAAAGCACTAATTTTAGAAAAGCAAAATAAAAAATCTGATGTGGCCAGCACAATACCTTCCGTCAATCCTGTGTATTATGTACAAATTCCATACATAAATTTTCATGCAAAAGATTCTAAATTTAAAGTAAAATTATTTCATAAACAAACTATGCAAATGGCACTTGACACTGACATCTTCTTTTTTAGCTTTTCCCATTCGTCAGGGGTCGCTACGTTTTATTTTCTTATTCCATTCATTTATGTTTTACGGGTTGTCCTCATTCGGTTGCTTTTCTATCAAGTTTTCCGCAATACAGTCCTTCTATCTTATCTTTGGTCTTCCTCTGTTTATTCCATTTTCTATTACTAAGCTATTCATTCTTCATTAAATATATTCTTCATTTCTCCTCATGACATTTTCAAACCAATGTTCATCTCGCTTGTATTTTTCTAGAAACTTGTAACACTAGAGTTATTTCCTTACCTATCTTTTCGTGTCTTCCCCAACGTCTACTTCAACGTCCTTCCACATTAATTTACTTTTTACTGACATCTTTAATATTAACAATTTTCATGGTTAGCATAGCTGGCTGATTTATGAAATTGAATATCTTTATAATTCTCTAACTCTATATCTGTTGAATATGAAATATAAAATCAAATCGTTTAGAGAATAATATATTCTTTAAGTTAAATAATATTTCACTGAGTTTTTTCAAGAAAAACTGTTAAAATCTTCAAATGAGGGTACTTCCGGATGACCAATTATAACCAAAATCTAATCAAGTCTGCATATGGTTGTAAGGAAGAGGAATACGTAAGAATTGTATTTTTTGGAATTCTAGGATTGGAGATATCGCGGCCGAAATCGCGGTCACATACACACAAATACACACGCACCCACGCACACACACACATACACACACACACATACACACACACACACACACACACACAGACATCATCGTAAAAATAGTAAAATCTTATTATAAAGACCCTAAAACGTGCTTATTCATTGAAAACTCACCACCTAATTTTTTGACCAAAGACAATACCTTACCGATAGGTGACGGAAGGTAAAAAGAAATAGTAGCCTATTTATGAGATCATTTTGAGCAAAAAATGTTATATGTAAGAGTTACAATCCATTAAAAGTGCACCTCATTAAGCACATTTTTATTAATAACTCTGGTATTAGTTGCTCTAAAATTTTGAAACTTGCTATGAGAATACTACTTATTACTTTTACTAAGATGCATATTAATACTTTCTTTTGTTTCTGTATCTCAACCAGAACCGTCTCATATGTGGAAACCATGAATGTTTTTTATCGGTAAAAATGGCACACGAAAATTTATTTTATTAGTTTATTTCAACAGTGTACATAAACTTCAAATGTTCCCAAAGATAATAATTCGAAGGACTCAAATCTTTGAACTTTTTTGGCCATACCACAAGACTTCCACGCCCAAGCAATCTATCAGGATAGAACATAGAAAAAAAAATGTTCACGCGATTACGTATTAGTCTTCCATACTATCATATTGGAACCACATGCATTGTCGAATAAGAAGTGGAGGTACAGGATCTTCAAATAAATATAAACTAAATAAAGGTCAAGTTTAAAGATTTTGTGCATATATTTCTGTTGTTTTATTTTGTTTTTCAACAGTAACGTGATATTAAACTTGCAATATGCAGCTAATAAAATTTTATTTTTTGTACTTGTAATTAGATAAAATTGGTCCTATGTTTATATGACATTTTTTACTCGCAATGATCTCCCTCAACAAAATATTAAAGTTTGTTATAAATCACGCCATCCTGTATAATATGCATTAAAAATTATATTTTTTGAAATTAGAAATACAGTTTCAAAAGTAGGATGCTTCGATTAGCGTTTTTTAAAGTGTCAAGCTTAAATATATAATTATTTACGAATAGTTTGTCAGAAATAAATTTAGTTAATTTATGCTTAACGTCCGTACGAGTCCCAATTATTTTAAGATCAAAGATAGGCCACATTTGACCCATTTTACACATATTAATAACATAAAAATCAAGTTTTCTCGGAAACCGCGAATAATTGCAGACAAGACGTAAGCATCGACAGATGGACACAGTCAGTCTTTCACATTTAAATTCGTTAAAATCGTTAAGTGCTTCGTGAACTAATTTTCAGTACTATTTGTCACTTTCTTGTTAAGTATTTAGAAAAATAATATTTTCTTTACATTTGTCTCCATCCGTTAAGTCTTAATTACAAGAGAAATAATATTTGTCCAGTGAAGAGTAATTATCTTCCGTAATATAATAATAGTGTTAGAAAATAAGGAAATGTTCAATGCCAAAAATGATGAACTGTAAATGTGAAGAGTTGCTGAAATGTTGTCAACCCTGAAAAGTGTTTTAATAAGAACAAAACGTATAAAAATATGTGACTTTGACTTCATTGTTTTAAAAATGGATGTCACAAATCGTATATAGAGCGAAGAAAAAATTTCCATCAGTTTCTAGACGAGCTACGAGTTTTATTTGTATGAGTATTTGAACAATACTTATCCGCAGTTCACAAACTTTTTTAAAAGAGAAACACAAAGCCAGGGTTAAATAATAAAAAGTATACTCATATTAACACATTGTTAACCCTCTGTTTCCAAGCGAGATATTTCAACTATAGTAGAAATGATTAGGCAGAAGTCATCAACCTGAAAAATCCTTATAAAATTAAATATAACTTCTACGAATTATTGGGTGTTATTTATATTTAAAAAATCTGATATGGCCAGCACATTACCTTCCGTCAATCTACACAGGATTGACGTATTATATGGACCCTAAAACGTACTTATTCACTAAAAACTTATCATTGAATATTTTGACCAAAGACAATACCTTCCTTACCTAAAGGTGACGGAAGGTAAAAATCTGTTGTGGCCAGCACAATACATTCCGTAAAGCCCACCCTGCAAAAACTCATTATTCACAATTGCGTTGCTTGTCTGTGGTACTGTGCTTACGAAACGTATGGGTTTTGGGATTTATTTTACTTTAATTTATAAGTACATATAAAATTATATGTATAAGTATTATTTTTATTTTTTAAACATATTTTTACAGAAACGGGTTCATTTATTTATCGAATTTCAAAATGTCAAAAAGAAAGTGTGTTTATAAAGAAGACGAATATAAAAAAGAAATGAAAGGGGAAAAATATGCAGCTTCACATCCCTTGAAACAATGTAACTTTCAATTATAAGGCATTTGACCTTGAATGGGAAAAAATAATTTATTAATATGAGTCTCTCACAAGAAGAACTTACTTAATCCCTCCGTTATTAATAATAACCTGGCTAATGAAAATACTATCATTACTGCAATTATAAAGCATTGCGTGTATTCGGTCTTTTTTAGAGAAAAAACGGAATAACTTGGCAACGCCGTAGAAAACTAAAACAAAATTCATATGTTCGTATAGGTGAACAAAATACAATTCAAAATATATAAAAATATAACTTATGCTGTATTTCTAACGACAAGGGAGATATCGAAGACTGCGATTTCGGTGACTCATCCTGTATATATATATATATATATATATATATATATATATATATATATATATATATATATATATATATATATATATATATATATTGTAGTGTACACAGCCAACTGTACCAGGTCCCTCTAGTAGTTATGTATAAAAGTAAAAATTGTATGTCAGTGTGTCGGCAAGGTAGTGGGCTACCGAGAGATGGCGCAAACGACGAGCCGCAAGGGTTGACGGGAAGGGCGTGATCCGAATGGTAGGCAGAGAGAGAAACGGACGGTTGAGGAAGAAAGGTCGAAATTTGACTGCCCAAGTACGTCCTAGAAGTTTCGAGGAAAGTAACCCCAGCCAACAACCAAGGGTGGGCCGAATTACAAAGTCCACTATATTGGTGCTGAAGAACGAAGATTTCCATTTGAAGGAGTCCAGCTTCTTGGGCGAGCTTGGAAGAAAACGCCTCGTGGAGGTGATTGACTGGTGGCCATCTTTTGTTGGTTTGCTACCTTGCCACACAAACCAAATTGCATTTGTAACTTTGATTGTAACAATATTTTTTTGTGTAACATCATTGTAAAGTAAGTGTTGTGTTCATATTAAATTATATCATATTTGTAACTGATTGTGGCGTATTCTTTTACCAACTGCCACGGAACCCAGATCCGTGTAACTGAGCGGCAGGTTACACAACTTTAGCTGAAATTGCAAACTTTACAATTAAAACAATTTCAAAAAATATTTTAAAAAATCACCAAGTTTCTTTGAAACACAAATAGACCGTTTTCTACTCCTAATAACATAATAGATTATTTTCTAGTATTAGCTATAATTGTTGAAAAATATATTCATCGAGGTGAAGAACAGTTTAACGCGGCATAAATAAAGGACTCAGTATGAAGGTAAAATTTTAAAGTCTTAGAAATTTAAAATGATCCTTCAAAGTTCTAGGATTTTAATGTTCACTTTTTATTTTATAAGTAACTATTCATTTTTTGCATAAGTAACTATTCATTTGTTGTCTTTTTACCTCTCGCTAAGAGAGGTATTGGATTCATGCTAAAAATCGCATATCCAGATTTTATTGAATAAGCACGTTTTAAGGTCCCTACAATCCGATTTTAACATTTTTACGATGATGTCTGTGTGTGTGTGTGTGTGTGTGTGTGTGTGTGTGTGTGTGTGTGTGGATGTGTGTGTGTGGGATGTTGGAAGGACGGTTACTCAAAAACTATAAGACTTAAAATTTGTTTAACAACGTATTTCCCAATCGGACATTCATGGGAAGATCTGAAAAGGTTTTGGTAACAATTGGACAACCGGAAGTAGAAGATTCTTGAAAAAAAATCTTCTAAATATTATTTTTTGAAAATTTTTCTTGATAATATTAAAGAAAAATAAATTCTCTTCCTGATACATTTAAATATTTTTATACATATTTTATAGATTTAGAGATAAAAGGAATATAATATATAAAATAATGTTGTAATTAATTTTACAACCGAAAGGATGCCATGAAAAATAGTTGCAAATTTAAATTATTTGTAACTGACAGATAAATGTCAGTGTCAGAAATAATGAGTAATGAAAGAAAAATGTATTTGGAGAATCCCTTAATTCTTGATCTGTGACTATTATGGAGATGACAAGTCTAGGTTGAAGGACTTAAATTTGTTTCAAACATTATGGGACAATGTACACCAGTACTGCCCTGCTAAGCTGAAACGTCCTATCTGACAAAATTTTCGATTTTGCGATAAAAGCATTTTCTGGCTCACAACACGATATTCTACCTGTTTTCCTAGCCAAAATGGTCCTATTTACGTTGCAAAGTACCGATTTAATATACGTGAAGTAGTCCTAAATACATAAAACACCATAATTGCTAAACGTTTTTGTCCTATCTGATATTACGAACATAAAGAGTCCTAACTGTAAAGATTGGACATTTGCTGTTGTAATCTTAAGCCATGAATTTATATTATTTCTAAGCAATTTGTCCTATCTGGTAGATTGGACATTTGAGCTTAGTAATTCTCATGTCAATCTTGTTGGTCAGGACCGTCATAGTACATTGTAGCCTACCTTAAGAAACAGCAAACGCACGCGCAAACCTTTGGCTGTCTTGTGGCATGAAGGAGTGGCTAAACGGAACAAGGAAGAGCTTATTTCAGCTTTTCATACGTTTTTTTTTTTAAATAGAGATTATAATAACATTACGATTTGGTTAGATAATTGTTCTGTCCAGAATAAAAACTGGGCATTATTTTCATTTTTTGTTTACAGTTAACAGCGCTGAAGTCAATTTAAACCAACCTGAAATAAAATACTTTGAGCCAGGCCACTCCTTCATGTCGGCCGACCATTTTCACCAGAAAGTGGAATTGGCAATGAAAAGAAATAAAAGATATTTGATTTCGATGATTTCATTTCTTGCGTTTCATCTGCTAACAGTGGCAAAACTGACGTAATAAGCATGGACATAAGACAGTTTTATAATTGGAAAAATCTGAGCTCCAAAGTTAAAATTACGAAAAGCTCAGTTTTACTTTAAAGATCTAGTTTCAGCGGTGTTTAGAAGAAATGATTTTCATTTTACATATTATAAAACTGGGTTTGATGAGGAAAACTTCCGAAGTTTAGATTTTTTAACAAACGCAACGACTAAAACTGGCATTCATTTAACTCCTAACAGAACGCAAAACAGGGGGATAGATGAAAAACGTAAAGAAACTTTGATATCTACCTTGAAACCAATTATAAACGAAACACGTTTACAATTTTGGAAAGAGTTAAATGTTTTTTGTGATGCTGTTAACGATGGTTCGTCCGAGTCAGAATAGTTCTTTTGGAATTATAATTTGCATACTCTTAAATAATAGTTTTTGTTGTTCAGTTACTGACTAGGTTAATTATAGAACGTATTTTTTATTTTACATATTTTAATAAATAAAGTGATTCTAACAGTATAAGTCCTATCTCATTATGTTTTCCTACATTTTACTAAGAGTAAACGTCCTATCTGACAAAAATCTAACTTAGGATAATTTAATCCTCATGTAAATATATCTACCGAAATTTATTTCATTTTAATAGTCTGTCAGTCAAATTTCATCAATTTCTAAAAATATGTAACATGCGAACTCGAAATGAATGCTTAAATCGCTTATATCTCAAAACTATCATTTATTCAGATAGGACGTTTCAGCTTAGTAGGGCAGAGTACTGTAGACTAGAGTAACTTTGAATTGCGAAAAAGCTATCAAATTCTTCTCAAGTAAGTTGTAAATATTGACAAAATTACACATCGATATAAGAATAATCGGAGTGCAATCTATCCGTCACTTTATTAAAGGGAATTAAGGTTATTTAGATATAACAAGTATGAAAAAATAAAATTTAAAAGAAGATATATAAGAATAGATGCACAATCCAGATATATACATTTTAGACCGCCCAAAATTAATGTTTTTACTAGAAGAATATGAAGAGAAAGTAAACAAGGTTGTTCGAATTGAAAATTGCTGTTACCAGCCTAATATTTATATATGGTAAACTCTACTTTGTAATTTATTGTAACATAATTTATGGTAAAATATCTTTATGTTGAGACATGCTATTATTGAATAATAAAGAAGTTTATACGTCATAGATTTATATGAATATATTATTTGTATTTATAAAAATAATCTTTGCTTTATGCATACAGCCAGGTAAAATATACGGCGAGAGGTTATGTGCTGGCCACATCAGATTTTTTAGTTTGTATTATTATTGTATACAACAGGCGATTGTCAAAAAGCTTTGCAAAGGGAAGTTTAACATAGAACACACGACTCTGCAGTATATAATCACTCACTACGGTGTTCCCTGCTCATTACTGACATGTACACCGTCGTGTCTAAATCAATCCTGATTAAGTCATACAAATTATTTAGCTACTAATTGCTATGTTTTATTATCGTTACAGCACACCCCAAGTCAGTAATTAATTCAACAACACCTGAACATTCATCTCGGTACTTGGATTTGGGAGTTTACGCAGCCAACCTGCAGCTGACAGTGTATATCCGGGAATCAGCACCCTTCATGAACACGAAATCACCGCTCACATTCATTTAATTACGAGTAATTCGTTCTCTAGGCATCACACGCATTGTGAATATGACATTTAAAAGTCACACACTTTCTTTGAGTATTGCATCAGCACAATTTCATAAAGAGGACATTATACCCTCTCTGAGTATGGCATGAGTATCATGTCACAAACATTAGGATATCGCATCATTCATGAATAATGGTATCAATACCATCTCACGATAGGCGCCGACTTTTCTATAACCCAGGGGGGGGGGCATTTTTTTTTTAATAAAAATAAAATTAATTATTTTCATATATTTTTTTTTTATTTCATGAAATTTATATCTTAAAAATAATTACAGAAAAATTAAATAAAATACAGTTTAGTTTAAGTACTTACGAATCTTAAGTCTTTTTATATTATTTTAAACATGTAACGCCTAAAATTTTTTTTGACAGAAAATGCTATTTAAATTTCTATTTAAATCGAGCTCATTTTTAATTTTTGAATGACAATTAAGTATAGTGACATGAAGTCTTGTATCATTATCGATTGTGAAACTAAAATGAAAATTATAGAGACATTAAAATTAGAGTCCGGACACGAGGCGGCAAGTTGTGATTGGCTTGGGGGATTGGTCGGCCATGTTTATGAGCGTCCCGCCATTATTTGAATTCGAATATCTGACAAATTATAAAAAATGAAATATAACGTCTGTTAAATACTTCAATCGATCATCAACTTTATGTGCTATACAAAAAATAAATTCAGTATTTCAAATCATTGGAATATGTCAATATATTGTCTCAAAATACTCATATACGTATTTCATTTTATCGAAATATCTTTTTATGGTGGAATTATTATAAAAAATTATTGCTACCGACCATGATTTTATTAGTAAATAAAACAACAAAAAAACCTAGAATTGAAGTTACTCGTTCCACAAGTAGATGAAATTAGCTGTATTTTCTAAACTTGTTGCGGTGAAATGAATAAACATGGCGGATATAGGTCGTGTCCAGACTCTTAATATAGAGGTATGAAAGTTGTGGAATTAGTGGCCATCTATCGAATAAGTTCCAAATTAAACTTGACCAGTGATGCAATTGATGCAGATGCCATGAAATATTTTTAAATTAATAAGATCGAAGCAAAAGCGCTAAAAAATTGTATATGGGAAGGGGGGCTAAAACATAGTTTCGCCCCTTCTATACTTTGTCAGGGAGGGGGTATCATAATCTCTTGGGCTTGGCATCAACACCATCTTACAAACATTGCTTCTGGAAATGAACACGTTTTGAAATCTGCAAAATAATATTATAACATTGCTTGACCCCTCCCCCCTGGGAAATTATGTCTTACTATTATTTTATCTAATTAGTATTTTAATAAAGAATATATTTTTCCACACTACTGAAATTGATTTCTGTTTTTACAAAATGTAAAATAGGACTGTGATTTTGATATTTACTAATGGTGTACTCTAATGTAGTAAAATTTCAAGTAAAAACGATATAATATTAAAAAGCAAACTCTAATATTTCTAACATGAATATTATTGCAATCAGCTACTATACCATAGTAAAATTTTAATTATCTGTAATAAGAATGCGAAAATATACTTAAATTAATAACTATTAGTGAAAAAATAATTGTTTAAATATAAATTAGTTCGCGAACTACAAGCGATTGAAGTTGATTAAAAATTAGTATAACGTATCACGTTCTAAACAATTTGATTGGTTGTCTAATTTTACAAGCATGATACGCGTGTATTGTACGCCCGCTCATCGTGAAACCATCAATGGACAAACAATAGCGCCACCCCCATTGTTTGTGTCACAATATTGTCAAACATTGGTCAAACTGTTTCAAAGTTCTATAATTTATTAGGAAAAAAAGCATTTTATTTATGTTATTTATGCTTAATAATAATTTCTTCATGTATACATATAACGTATAAGTTTATATATAAAAATATGTCAGCTATGCGTACATGAAATATTAGTACTCTCTAGAACTAACAGTTTGCCCACCACTGGTGAGAACATGCTACGTCACACGCCAAATTCTGAATTTTAAAAAGTAATATCTCGCTTATTACCTACATACAATTTTAAATCGTGTTTGCACTAGAATTCTTAACTCGTCCTGTTCTTCAAAAACAAAAAATTAAAAATTGATATAGGACCCCATTTATTTTGGCTCTAAAAAGATACCACAAGTGTACCTATAACGTACGAATTATTGATTACATTTCTAACAAATTATGTACACCATTTACAAGAAACTTAAACAATTAAAATTTTCATGTAATATTTAAAAATTTATCTCATTTAAATTAAATAAAAAAATCTGATGTGGCCAGCACAATACCTTCCGTCAATCCTGTGTATTATGTACAAATTCCATTCATAAAATGTCTTGCAAAAGATTATAAATTTCCAGTAATATTATTTCATGCAAATGGCACTTGACACTAACATTTTCTTCTTCTTTAGCTTTTCCCATTCGTTAGGGGTCGCTAATTTTTATTTTTTTCTTCTATTCATTTCTATTTTGCGGGTCATCCTCATGTCAAAATTTTTCATTCAAAATTTATTTTTTTGGTATTTTATGATTCCTTTTCTCGGCAACTGAATTCCACACCCCTGATAATAAATATACCACATGAAATAAGAAAATCATGAAATTTTGAATGAAAAATTACATTTGTCAGTTATGGACATAATTCATAGCTGTCATTTTGACACGGGTCCACATATCTGCTTGCCAAAGTCAGCAAAGTCATGTCACTGCACTCGCCCTACACAGAAAATTTATGTATAGGGCACAAGCAGTCACGTGACTTTCTGACATTGGCAAGCAGATATCATAATGACGGCTATTAATTATGTCCGTAACTGACAAATGTCAATTATACATTCAAAATTTCATTTTTTGGTATTTTATGATTCCTTTTCTCGGTAATTGAAGTCCACATGCCTGATAACAAATAAATCACATGAAATAAGAAAATCTTGAAATTTTGAATGAAATATTATGACTTTTGTCTGTTATGGACGTAATTAATAACTGTCATTTTGACACGGGTCCCCATATCTGCTTGCCAAAGTCAGCAAAGTCACGTCACTGCACGAGCCCTATACATAAATTTTCTTGCAAAAGATCCTATATTTCCAGTTAAATTATTTCATAAACAAACTATTCACATTGCACTTGACACTAATATCGTCTTCTTTAGTTTTTCCCATTCGTTAGGGGGTCGCTATTTTTTATTTTCTTCTTCCACTAATTTTTGTTTTGTTTGTCGTCCTCATTCAGTTCCTTTTCTCTCCTTTCATATTATATTTGGTCTTCCTATGTTTCTTCCAACTTATGTTATAAGCTATTCATTCTTCCAATATACTCATCTCTCCTCATGACATGTTCAAACCAATGTAATCGTCTCTCTTATGGTGGCTTCCCACGGCGTGTGATTTCACGGGTCGCGCCGCGCCGCCTCGATTTGTGCGGGCGAGCACGCGCCGCAGGCGAGCCCGCGCCGAACTCTTCCCATGGCGCGTGTGGGCCCGAGGCATGATGCTTAGTTTGGTTTGAAGAACTATTCCAAAATGTCGCTAAAAGAAAGCATTGCTGTTGCTGCAGCCGCTTTTGTATTATTCAGTGGACACCATTTACTGAACAAAGAAAAAAAGAAGAAAAGACGCTGGTGGATGTCGTCATTCAATAAAAATGTGGACATGATATTATAAAATGGCCAATCAGGCTTAAAAATTTCATCTGCACCACTGCCCGTCTTCGTAGATTCTTTAATTCTACTTCGTAACTTCCTATAAGTTGACATTAAGTTGTCCCTTTTCTTTTTTATTTCTTTGAATGGGACGTTACTACCTTCTAATTTACTTTTTATTCGAGTCCACGCATCGTGCACGTCGTTTCTATTTTTATGCTCTGCTTTTTTTGTATTCCATAAAGCTGGTTCGTTTTCATATAAAGTCAAAAACTCAAAAATAGCCTCGTTCGACCACTGCATATTGACGTATGACAACACGAAGATACGAATGAAATGAAATGAACAAGAAATGACACGCTCACCAGCAACAATCCGCGCCATCACGGGCCGCCACGCGCGCGCTCGCGTCGCGCCGGTTCGCGCCTTTGAAATTACCGACTTCCAGCGGATCGGGCGCGCCCGCACAGGTCAGGCCGCGCCGCCACGGATGGTACCCTTCCCACGGCGTGTTGGTGCGAGCTGGCCCGACGCGGCCCGCAATATAACGGGCCGTGGGAAGGGAGCTTTATATCTTTCTAGAAACGCCCAACACTAGAGTTATTTCCCTTATTCTTTCAACATTTACTTTTTATTGATATTGACATCTGTCAATTTGAATTACCTGAATATATTAGCAGTTTCCATGGTTAAGTTAGCACAGCTGGCTGATATATGAAATTTTATAATTATTACAATCTTTATAATTCTTTAACTCTATATCTGTTGAATATGAAATATAAAATGCAATCAAATCGTATAGAGAATAATACACATACACACACATACACACATACACACACACACACGCACATACGAACACACACACACACACACACACACACACACACACACACACATACAGACATCATCGTAAAAATAGTAAAATCGTATTGTAAAGACCCTAAAACGTGCTTATTCAATGAAAACTCACCACCGAATTTTTTGACCAAAGACAATAACTTCCTTACCTAGAGGTGACGGAAGGTAAAAAGAACTCAAAATTTTAGATTTGTAATACAAATGTGAGTTTCAAAAAATAAAATAAAAATTTTTTTTTTTGGAAAAAAATCCTAGCTTCGCCCATGTTAGTTATGTATCGTATCGTACGCATAAATATAATTTACCGCTCCTTTCAATATTCACCAAGCTATACTGTAATAATAGATGTATTACTCGTTTCATGACCGATATACACTACCGCCCACAATTTCAATGGTTTGATATAAAAAAGAGATTTTTTTGTTTTAAAAAAATAATAATCTATTCAGCAATATTAATTTTATCTCCTTCAAAGTATTCCCCATTAAATTATAATTTATCTGACCCCACGTTGTTTCCAAGTCATGGTACAGCCTTCACCTCCTTCATCAGTCGTTTCAATGGCCTAGTTTACACCGTAGACCTATATTCGACCTATAACCAAATGTATTTGGGCCGCCTGGTGTAAACACCTAAAATATGGAGCGGCCTGGCTTAGGTCAGGCCACATGAAAATGTGACCTGACCTATAATAGGCCTCGTCCTAAATGTATTTATTGCGGTGTAAACAGCTAACACCTAAAATAGTTTGAAATTTGTACGGGAATAGATGTCGATAATATTGAATACAGGATACTGATTTACACATATTGTGACAGTTTTGTTTGACAGTAAGAGTAAATACCTAAATAAGTAGTGAAATTTTGTATATAAACATGAGTAATAAAAAGATAAAAGGAAGAATTGTTTTTTTTTTAACTTAAAATTAAATCGCTAGATGGTACAAACTAGTACCTATATTCTGCCTATATCCCACCTATCCTAGGCTCTAAAGTATGCGGTGTAAACAACGCGATATTTTTTTTGACTTTGTCCTAATATAGGTCGCATATAGGTCTGGCCTACGTCAGGTCATACGGTGTAAACTAGCCCAATGTTCTCTTCATCTTTGAAAACAGGAAAAAGTCTAAAGAGGACATATGTATTTGGTAAAGACTATACCAGCAGGACGTATGTATTTGGTGAAAACGACTTGCATTAAAGTGATCTGGTAATGCTAAGCACAATATTTTAAATTTTTCCAATATTTTCATCAGCTTTCCTGTCATCGTTTATTATTTTACGGCTCTCTTCTTGAAAACTTTTGTACCAGTAATAAACTCTTGTCTTTGACATAACTTCCTCGCCAAAACCCTTCTCCTACATTTAGACCACTTTACTCACTTTATAGCATTTTAACACAGAATTAAATTCAGATCTTTTTTCCGATATTTTTAAATAAAATGTATCAATTCAAAATACTTTTTCAATATGTAGCTGTCAAACGCAAATTACGCGCCTAATAATAATGAAATTTGCCGTATACTTCACGATCATGGTACCAACGTGATAAAAAATGAGCTGCGAAAACGAATAATGCGCGAAATAAAAAAATTCTCGTTACGTTTTGACCAAACTTCGTACGTTTTATGCTTCTAATTTGTCATAGGAGTATGTAACGTGCGTGCACGTGACGCCACTGAGTCTAGCGAGTACGCCATCCACGTCGCTGGTAGAACGTTTCTAGAACGGCCGCCGCGCTGAGCGATGACGTAATCGTCGTGAGCACTGGGGGAATACACAAACAAGTCTCGACCTGTTTAATTACTTGCGGTCTTCTGATACTTTATTTATTCGATATAGACAAGCATCGTGAAATGAATAGTTGGTGATATAAATATTCTAGAGTTTAAGATAAATAAATGAACCCGCATAATCAAATACTAGATCTAAAGCTTGCTTTTACATCAATGAAAAATATAATATTGAAAATAGATAATACGAAATATTAAATTCTTTCAAGTACAGACTAATATTTAAATATTTTATAATGTTCATTTTGCTTTCATACAAAAAGTAAATTTAATATAATAGAATGCATGAATAATTTAATAATTCCAACTTCAGCTCAAGTAGTAAAAGAAACTTTCGTTCGAGTGAAATGAATTTAAAATTAATTATTTATTATATCTTTGATTCTATTGTAAACGATACTAAAGTTGGGCATAGTTCATTAGAGTAAGTACATGTTGTTGAATAATTAATATGAATATTTCACTCAAAAAAAATTATCCAATCATGTTACAGTATTTTTTGAATTTCGACCAATGACAATCAAATATCAAATATCAGTGAATATTTGCACTTGTGCGTATACCCGAATATTTACAGTAACCGTAACCACAAGAAACGCATCAACGAGAAATTAGCTATTTGTTAAAATTACAATTTGTGAAAATACAATTATTATATGCAACTCTGTTTTCTTCTGAATTTGTTTTATTCGTGTTCAGATCATTCTGTTTCTTAATTTTTTAAATTATGAGTTAGAGTTTTCTAATTTTCAGAATATATTTTTAGATAATAACTAATAGAGCTGGTATTCGGCCTGTAATTTTTGTAATTTGTTGTTCTCTCACTCCATTTGTGGCTAAATTTGATACAGCCGTGGAAAGAATAGAATGATTCGTTATTTTGCATCGTTTTACGTCTAATACTACTTAGTATATCTCTTACAACTGGTATATTTTTGAAGAAACCAATAATATTCTTTTCATTCCATATATTTTCCTCTTATTTCCATTAGTTTATGGAATAATCTAAAAAACAAACATTTGAAATTATTGTATGTATAATTATTATCTAAATACCTATTACCTACCTAATGGGGCATTGATTAGGTTTTTCCTCATTTTGGACTAGTCATTTTTTGCACCCAACGGTCGTGCTCTTCCCTGACTGGTTTTGCTGAATACCGTATCATATAAATAATTCGTCCAGTACCAAAATTACTAAGTTCTTGTTATTGTCGTTAAGCAATTGACGACTTCACCTCCTCGTCAAGCTAATTCATACGATATTATGTGATAAAACTTGCGTTGCAACACTTCTGGTGTATTTTCATCCCACAAGTTTATTATTTTTTCATATTCTTCTGTACTTAGCGCCGCAGAACTAGTTTTTCTTTTTTCCGGAAATACCTGTAGTTTTTTCCTTTTGGTATCTCGTGCACTGCGTGCATATTGAAATATAACATCTTTGAAAGGATCAAATAAAATATTGAACTCTTAAAAATTTCTTGCAATGTTTTAGCAACCCTGTTCCATTGAGTTTTAATTACTTTAATTAATTTGTTATTATAAAAATTAAAGACTATTTCATTTTCTACAGGTTTGTGTGAATAGTTTTTTGTATATATTCTATAGATAAATTTATAAACTAATATAAAAATTATAGCTCGCAGTTATGCTTTAAACACAACTCAATGGTTACACAGTTCAGCTTAAATGTAAGTAACTGACACATAAATATCACTATCAAAAACAAATCATTTCAAATTAATAATAGTTACGTTTTAAAAAGAAAATTGTAAATAGAACAATAGTAATATGAAAAGGAACTTAATATACATACTTTCAAATTAATAATAGTAACGATTTGAAACAAAAACTGTAAATAGAACAATAGTTACATATATGGAAAGGAACTTAATATACATAATTTCTAGGTTTAGTAAATATGCACGGCATATTACCCATTGTTGGGTGTGCTAA
Source organism: Harpalus rufipes (assembly GCA_951394225.1). NCBI lineage: Eukaryota > Metazoa > Arthropoda > Insecta > Coleoptera > Carabidae > Harpalus > Harpalus rufipes. The sequence goes on from OX596281.1 coordinate 38,407,685, forward strand.
TCAGCTTTGTACACAGATTTCGGTAATGATGATGGCATATTTATATCATGCTGGTGTTTACCAAGCGTCACCTCATGGGCAATCATTGTTAGCTAACGTGGAGAGTCCACGACAAGGGTTAATTTTGTGCCATTTAAAATTCAAAATATTTGGCGCTGATCGGGATCGAATCGGGTGTCCCAGATTCGCCACCAGACATCAGGCACGCGGCAACGAGACCCTACAGGTATGTATTTAAATTAATAATAATTAAATGCCGGGAGTTATTGTGTTGGTCACATCAGATTTTTTATCTAAAATTGCATTGGACGTTTATCATGTGTTAAAGATCTGACAACTGACGTTTATGTGACAGATTAAAATAAATATTAAATACTCATAAAAATAATTAAAAATATCGATTGTGAAGTTTTTCTCGGGAAATATTATACCAATATACCGCTCATGCACGTCAAATACACACGTCAAATATAATCAGAATATTTTCGGTCCTGCAAATTTGTAGACTCGAGAAAATATTCAGATATTTGCCGTGCACTTGTGATATAACTATTGAATATTGCACAGAAGGTTTACAAAGACAAAAATTGCACGATATTCATACGAAGATACACTGGCTTGCAAAAAAATCGCGTACACCTGTTTTTTGCTGTATTGAGTCGATCTCGATTGTTAACTTGTCAGTGTCACAAGTCAGTGTCATTAGTGTCAATTAAGATGCCAAAATTATCAGAAACCGAGAAAGTTGTAATACTTTCTAAGTTAGAAGAGGGGTGCTCTATCAGATCAATAGCAGAACATTAAGATTAAATAAAGTACTGGACGCTGATGGAGCGATGATAAATTACTAATGTTACTTCGTCCATAATTTGTTTCAGTCATAATTTTTACTTATTTATAATCCATTTAAAATAAATACTTGGTTGTTCTTTATTTTTTTTTTAGAATATATTTGTAATTTAGTAGTAACTTAGCACAATGAAGAACTTGCTCCACGATACCTAAAATAATGACATGACAGTGACAACTACATTGACAGTTGATATTAACCTATTTTAAAAAAATCGTATTTACCTAGCTAACAAAATCTGTTGTGGGCAGCACAATACCTTCCGTCAATCCTGTGTATAATGTATAAATTCCATACATAATTTTTCTTGCAAAAGATTCTAAATTTCCAGTAAAATTATTTCATAAACAAACTACCTATGCAAATTGCACTTGACACTGACATCTTCTTCCTCTTTAGCTTTTCCCATTCGTTAGGGGTCGCTATTTTTGCCTGTTGTTCTCATTCGGTTCTTTTTCTCTCAAGTCTTCCGCAATACAGTCCTTCCATCTTATCTTTGATCTTCCTCTGCTTCTTCAACCTCCCATTACTAAACTACTCATTCTTGTTCAAATATAATTCTTCATTTCTCCTCCTGACATATGTTCAAACCAATGTAATCGTCTTTCTTGTATCTTTCTAGAAAATTGTAACACTAGCGTTATTTTATTACCGTATCTTTCCGTGTGTTCCCCAACATCTACTTCAACATCCTCATCTCTGGAACATTAATTTACTTTTTACTCATACTGACATCTGTCAATTTGAATTATATGAATATATTAATATTATTAATAGCTTCCATGTTTAGCATAGCTGGCTGAATTATAAAATTTAATTTCTTTAAAATTCTTTAACTCTGTATCTATTGAATATGAAGTATAAAATGTAATCAAATCATATAGAGAATAATATATTCTTTTAGTTATAATAATATTAAATGTCAATAAATCAAATTTAACTGTTAAATCTTCAAATGAGGCTACTTCCGGTTCACCAATTATAACCAAAATCTAATCAGTTGTACTTCTGGATGTAAACTTGAGGAATACGAAAAAATTATATTTTTTGGAATCGTGGTATTGAAGTTATGGGATCCGGAACTTTTGTCACACACACACAGACACACAGACACACGGACACACAGACACACAGACACACATGCATACAGACATCATCGTAAAAATGGTAAAATCGTATTATAGGGACCCTAAAACGTGCTTACTCAGTAAAAACTCATCATTGAATTTTTTGACCAAAGACAATACCTTCCTTACCTAAAGGTGACGGAAGGTAAAAAGGTAAAAACTCGGTTACTTGATTTTTAAGATGTACGCGATTTTTTTGCAAGCCAGTTACATTGTACATTAATTTTGTGTGCCTAGTAACGGCAGAAATAGGTATCAAAATCACCCCAAAGTAGTTATAGCCATGAAATTGAAATAAAAAATTAACAAACATTAACGCTTTATCTGTTATGCTATGCTACGTTAATTTATTTTTATTATTATTTCTGTTCAACTGAATACATATATATATATATATATATATATATATATATATATATATATATATATCAATTTAAATTAACAGATAATTGTTAACTGGAACAGAAATTAGATATAAAACAAAAAAAAAAAAAAAATACCCTAACAAGACAGATAAACCGTTAGATATTTATTATTTATTTTGTCTCAATTCCCTGGCTATTGCTATAGGTGATTTTCGACATTTTCATACCTAATTCCTGCGTTACAAGGCATAAAAAAATAATTTTGCTTATTGATACAGAATTTCATGTTTCACAACTTTTATTTGTAGCTTTTTTATCTAAAATAATTAAGGAAGCAGGAAATTAGGAAAGTCTGATTTTATAAGTCCTATATGTTCAGCTGCGCCGGTCACCAGATTCATTTCCAATGGTAAATATTACAAAATTGAAATAAGAATTTGTACTAACGTCATTTAAGGCAATGTTATGATTATATAATAGTTTTTGATTAGCACAGTTTGTTTTTAAAATGCGTATTTAATGTGGATATGAATTTCCGGAATTCACCGTTTGCAATTAGACTTGTGCCATGATGTGTCAATAGCAGACTGTTAATCTCATCGGACGTAACAACTCTCATGTTGCATTGCTGTGGCTTTGGTCATTAGAGCTACTGCTATCATTATCCCAGACCAGCATAGAGCACGCATGGAAAACTGAATCGAACGCTAAACGCTTCACTGAATACTGGAAACGATCACGATTACAGAGAGAGGAAATAATTACCATCGTTTATCAAGCTTTTAAAAACCCGGTTAATTTGTGGTTCTTGTTGGAGTGTTCGTAGTAATAAAAATGATATAAGACAACTACTGGAGTTTAAAAAACATTATATATTTACAATACTATTATAGTAAGTACCTCACTTTCATTTTTGTAGAACTATATTTTTTAAGCAATTCTAGTGATATAAAAAGATTGCAGCTTCTTCAAAATAGAGCAATGAAATAGGTATTTATGTATTAAGGGCGAAATGATATAGATTAGGTCCGCGGTGCAAGATTGAAGCCCGACGCGCAGCGGATGGTTACAATGCACCTAGGGCCAAAATATATTTCGCCCGTAATACATACAATATTTTTTGCACATCCGGAGTAGTGTTACTTCATCACCGTGATCAAAGTAAAACGATGTTCAAATCAAATTCAGATCATAGTCTATTTGAAATATGTACGTTGTCATGGATAAAAATGAAAACAAGCAAGTAGTAAACAAAGTAGTAAAAAAGCGTGCCACGTCAAAAAATTATTATAAAAATGGGTGAAAATAGTAAAGAAAATGAACTCCCAAATGCAATTAAACTAGCGGCAGAGAATGCATCACGAAATTTGCTGCCACATAAATCACGGCTTTTGTATGAAAAGGCTTATAGTGAATTTATGAAATGGTGCGAAATAAACCAAGTTAGAGATTTCTCAAAAACGGTACTTTTGGCTTATTTTAGTGAAAAATCAAGTTCCTGCAAACCTTCTACTCTGTGATCTCATTATTCAATGATAAGAACAAGTCTCGCTATTAATAAGAATATTAAAATTAATACATTTCCGAAACTTATTCCCAAAGAAATCCAAAGTTCTTTCAAGAGAAAACATAACAAAATTTATTACAGAAGCTCCTGCCGAAGAGTACATAATGATGAAGGTAAAAATTGTTTTCTAATAAAATAAATCCACTAATCATTTTCATTTTTATAGGTAACATTAATACTAGGTATAGCAGGAGCATGTCGGAGAGAAGAATTATGTATGCTATTAACTGATGATATAAGTGATGTAGGATCTGCTTTAATTATAAGAATAAGGGAATCTAAAACTAATGTTGAAAGAAAATTTACTGTATTAAATGATGAAGACATTTCGCTAAATTTTGTAGAGATATTTAGAAAATATGCAATTTTACGCCCGAATCATTATACACACAAGCGCTTCTTCCTGTCTTATAGGAAAGTGTTCGATACAACCAGTAGGAAAAAAATCATTTGGTTCCTTTCCTTCAAAAATAGCCACATTTTTAAAGCTTCCGGAGGCGCAATCGTACAGCGGTCATTGGTTTAGACTTAGACGGACGAGTGCTACAATACTTGCTGATAAAGATGGAGATACTTTCTCTCAAGCGATTAAGAGGCTGAAAGTCTTCCAAGGTCGCGGAGTCCTATGTTGATGATTCGGAAACTAACAGAATTAAAATCGCCAAGAAAAATTTGGTTGGTGGTATCTCTAAACCAAGTACCAGTGCCAGTGTATTTGTTGTATACAAATATGCTTTCTACTGAAGAAAGCAAAATAGAAAATTGTATAAACTGTAACACGACTTTAAATATTAATAAAAATTAATTAACGATAGATGTAATTATTTTAAGTGGGTACGAAAAGTTCTAGGCAAAAATGACTACTTTTTTGCCCTCGGGCGAAAAAGAGTGTCATTTTGCTCTTAAAACAATACTATTTGTCCGACTTTTACACCCGGATGTGCAAAAAATATAATATCATATGATAGATATCAAACTATTGAATCTTTGTTGCGAGAATTGAATTGGCTACATGTGGAAAAATTTCTAGCAAAAGGCGTAATGGCTAAATATTTCGATAATGCTTTAAAAAAAAAAAAATCTGTTGTGGCCAGCACAATACCTCTCGCCACTTCCGTTTTTGGTTACATAAGTATAGGGCGCGAGCAGTCATGTGACATTGTTGACCTTGACAAGCCGATATGTGGGCCCGTGTCAGAATGACAATTAGTAATTATGTACATAGATGTCAAATGTCAGAATTTTTCATTCAAAATTTCAACATTCACGTAGTTAGTTTGTCATAATTGGCCTAGACATACAGATATGGAGGCCCTTTTCAAAATGAAAGTTAATAATTATTTACATAAATGTCAAATGTCATAATTTTTCACGTAGTTAATTTGTCACCAGGAATGTGGAATTTACTTGTCGAGGAAAATAAACCACATGGAATTGGAAAATCATGAAATTTGGGTTGAAAATTGACATTTGGCATCTATGTACATAATTACTAACTGTCATTCTAACTCGGGCCCCCATATTTGCTTGTCAATTCCAGCAAAGTCACATGACTGCGCGCGCCCTATAAATTTATCATGTCTTTTCTTTATGTTTAGATTATTTTTATAATTTTAAATTTATTTTTTGAGAAAGTTTTCTCCTACACTTCTAGATGTTCGAATATCTTCCAATTTCTTGATGAGATTTCTGATGGGTATATGTATATAGCTATAATTTTAAATATTTAATTGTTATTATTGTTATACATCACAGAAAAATTCTTCAATAATGTCAGTTAAACTTCATTTAACATAAAAGCGTAATTTGACGTTTTACTACTATGTTGCCAAAAAAAATTCTAAGATTTAGTTTTAGCTAAAATCTATATAAAACCATATTCGTACTATGACAAATTTTGAATCGGTTCTTATCCACTGTCATATGTTTAGTTAAAATAGACTTAAGGTCAAGTTTTAGAATTGAGCTGCCAATAGAGCCCAAATAGGTTTATGAACTACTGTTGGTTTTTGACACAGACATTTTTCTGTCTTTTACAAACATAATATAACTATACACAAGCGGTACTGCTCTATGGTGGCAAAGCCAGGTAATTCGGTTATTTTCAGAAAACAAATTACTCCGGACTACAACAAACCGGACAAATCACGCATCATGAATCGCAAATACATACATAGTCTGTCACGGCCTTTACGTTTAAATTAAAACTACAGTTATGTTTGTTTGCATAATATAACTCTAGCACGTTAGCAACCATTACTTTAAAATAAAGATAAAGGCGCACTTTTAAAATTTTAAAAGTGCTTTTATAGAGCACACTCTTCATAAGAATATAATGTAAGCTCTATAAAAGCACTTTCATTATAAAAGTACATTCGTAATACAGTATAGTGTTAATATAATTTTAATTAAAGTCTTAAAATGAGCCCTGATTATTAAAACGGCCCTTTGATTCAGGAATTTGAAGTGACCATTGATTACGATGTATGTATTTCCATTTTCCACAACAATATACGCAAATTGCTCCCAAAATAGATTTACAAAATTCTTCACATACCATAAAGCTCTCCATTTAATCTCCAGGACTCCAGGTTTGAATATCTTTGTGGTGTTTCCCGCAGCCAGTAACTCATCTGTGCTGTGGTCAGATCTATCTCCAGAGCTTTCAGCGAGGAATGTGAGTAATATTGTCGTATATTTCTGCGCTAATTTCACAGGCTACTAGATGTAAATCACTAGACCTAGTCTTAGTAGTCAAATTTGCGGGATTATAGATTTACATGCAAATAGCTCCCTTGTTTATATGCGTTAATGTTGACAAATTAGTCCAGATAATCGTGGAGATGTATTAGTGTTTATTAATCAACATTTATATGAAAATATTAAGAACTCTACCCGTGCGGTAATCGCATACATTATAACACTAACAAATCTTCATATCGTGAACGAACCAAAAGTACTTCGGTTTGAATTTACTGCTTGACAAAATATATTTGATGTAAATGTTGATTTAGTTGTTTAAAAATTCTGAAAATTTGTATATTTGTTTAATTTAGTTGGAATGATGATGTTGTGAGCATGATTTCACTTCCAATTTTTCCAAATACAAAATGTCCGGCAAATGGGATATCTGATGCGCCTTAATATTTTATTTATTTAATTTTTCTCAAGCAATTTCGAATCTGTTACAAAATAGTAAAAAGAAATTAAGATAAAATATCAAATGTTATATAATAAAGATTGATTATCATTTATCGAGTTGTTACATATTGCTCGATAGGTATTTAGTTTTATCGCGGGTTTTTAATTCATAGATCATGCTTTAACAATAATTTTTGCTTTTGTTGTTGTTTAAACTCTATGTACTTGAAGCAATTAAAAAAAATGAAAAATCATTTTTAATTAGTAATTGATAATAAATTAATAATTAAAAATTTAGTTTTTTAATTAAACTTTGCAATGTGACTTTGCCGCTACCAAAGTCAGCCAAATAGATAAAAAAACATAGTAAAGATATGATTTTTGTGTACCTCGAATCTCTTATTGAACTCATATTTCATTTTCGCTATATAAACCTGTTTTCATAGGCCGCATTTGTTTGAAAACTTGCCGATATCATTTTTGAAACCATATGTCATTTTTTTGTTCTTGAGATTCCTGACTCCAAAGATATACTTATTTTATTTATTATTACTCATAAATGGGTAGAGGTGCAAACTTGATGAGCGAACGGCAGAAATTTGGTATGAATATGTCGAAAAACACCATAAAAATAACAATAACCATAGAATTGAAAGAGATCAATTAAGAAATGTTTAACGTTTTATCTGTGAAGTTAGGTTTATATATTTTTATTAGGAATTATTTGTAATATCTTGGCAAGTGAACAATTATCTGTTAATTTAAATAAATATTTTTTTTACTTTCACAGAAATTACAAATAATAATAAAAATAAATTAAACTAGCTTCACAGTAAATCGCTCAGACTTGATTTTCGATATTTTCATACCTAATTTCTGCCTTTATAGAGCATGCAAGATTAATTTTATTTATTGATCCTACTGTAGAATTTTATACTTTACAACATTTATTTGTTGTTTTTTTTTTACCTAAATTAATTAGGGAAGCAGGAAATTACTAAATTATGATTTTACATTTTAAAGTCCAATGTGCCGGTGTCGAGGTCAATACGCTGTAGATAATTTTTCACAATTTTTGAACTACTGATTAAATTTGTAACAAAAATATAAACATCGTTGAAAATGGCCAGAATAAAAAAATCCTATAGCATGTAAACAACATTAACAACAAAAAACTTAAGGGTGGCGGGAGGAAGGGGGGGGGGGCAATGAGATATCGCTGTATTAGGTCACTTTTTAAAACTACGCAGAGATCAAGCTCATACAGGGCCGAAATACAACTTCTCAAAACGTGTGGTTGAAAGATGGAATTGGTGGTTCAAAGAGTGTGTTAACGCCGAATCGATTACCGTTGGATTAGGACAACGTTGCAAGCAAGTAATAAAATTAATTTTTTTCAGGACATGCACAGAAACCTCAACTTTCTTCTCCCGAAATAGTGAGGAATATGAGATTTTCCTCTCTCGAGAGGAAAATATAGAAGTGTTGCCAACATGAATGTTATTTAAAAAAATCTGTTATGGCCAGCACAATACCTCTCGCCACTTCCTTTTTTGGTTACATAATTATAGGGCGCGAACAGTCATGGTACATTGTTGGGCTTGACAAGCATATGTGGGGGCCCGTTTCAGAATGATAATTAATAATTATGTACATGGATGTCAATTGTCTATTTTTCATTCAGTATTTCAAGATTTTCTAAATACACGTAGTTAATTTGTCACCAGGAGTGTGGAATTTACTTGTCGAGGAAAATAAACCACATGGAATTGAGAAATCACTAAATTTAGAATGAGAAATTGATACTTGACATCTATATACATAATTACTAGCTATCATTCTAACATGGGCCCCCATATCTGCTTGTCAAGGCCAGCAAAATCACATGACTGCTCGCGCTCTATTGTATTTAACATTTCTTGTATACCTACACTCTATACCAAAAATTCTACTTACATATATCTATTCCTTATATTTAGATTGTTTAATTTTAAATTCATTTTATGAAGAAATTTTGTCCCCTTCTAATTTTTCGAAATGTTTTTCAATTCATTGTCAGGATTGACAGTATTTTTGAAGGATATATGTAATATACCTATAATTTTAAATATTTAACTATTAATACATTAAGAAATAATATAATGTACGTACTTCCCAGAAAAAGTCTTCAGTAATGTCTCCGAATTTCTGACACTGACATTTATCTGTCAGTTACAAACAATTTAAATATTCAACTATTTTCCATGGCATTCTTTCGGCTGTAAAATTTATTATACCAGATTATTTTACATATTATATTTCTTTTATCTCTAAATCTATAGAATATATAATAAAATATTTAAATGTATCAGATAGAGAATTTAATTTTCTTTAATATTACCAAAAAAAATAAAAAATTACAAAAAATAATATTTAGAATATGTGTTTTCAAGAATGTTCTACTTTCGGTTGTCCAATTGTTACCAAAACCTTTTCAGATCCTCCCATGAATGTCCGATTGGGAAATACGTACTTAAACAAATTTAAAATCTTATAGTTTTTGAGTAATCGTCCTTCCAACATCCTACATACATACACACATACACACACACACACATACATCCACATACACACACACAGACATCATCGTAAAAATGTTAAAATCGGATTGTAGGGATCTTAATACGTGCTTATTCAATAAAATCTGAATATGCGATTTTTAGCATGAATGCAATACCTCTCTTAGCGAGAGGTAAAAAATATATTGTAAAAATTATAAATAAATTCACAATTTTATTGAAAATCCTTATTTTAGTGATATACATACTTTAAATTATCTTACAATTATATCTTATATTTTTCTTTTTCTAGATTAAATCATAATTTGACAACTTTAATTTAGATTTAAGATTGGTTCATTGGTAACACTGTTACAACGTCTTGCGTCTGATAACCTAACTTTTGACGAATCAGTTGTGTGTTGTGTTGTCAAAGTGTAAATATAAATTATAAATAATATATATTGATTCAAATAAATAAAATATTACCCTTATTCTACTAGTCATGTCCATATAAACTATTTTGATTAAAATAAACAAAATATTACCCTTATTCCACTAATCTTTTCTTAAAGTGTATTTAAGGTCCGAGCAAATCGTTTTTAGAAACATGTCGTGAAAAACTTTTGTATCTAACACGAGAAGAAAGCGCTTTTTCCACGCTCATGAGGCAAACTTCAAGCTCGAGTGGGAAAAAACAGCGCTTTCCTCTCTAGTTTGATAAATAACTATTTACATCAATGCTTAAATTTTACTTAGGCTAGATATGGGGATATCAGCATAGATATAATAAATATATAAATATGCATATTTTTTGATATTCGTTATATTTTCTTGCAAGGGTAATTGCAAGATAAAATATTCTTTTAATATATTTTCCTACATAAGTATATTTCACATTAGTAAAATAACTTTTAAACTTAACTGTAATCAATATAAAGTTACTAAGTAAACAATAGTTAATAGTTGTAACAATTTCTACCTGTATCCACCCTGAAACCACTTATTGTTAAACTATAATTTGCTTTTAAATGGATAACAAACTTTGAATTCCATGAACTCAACTTAATTATAATATGAATGTGACTCCAATTACATAGTTTCTTAGAACTAATTTAATATTAAAGAAATGTGTATTTAGCTTAGAATTACAAGCATTATCTTCGAAGAAGGCCTCAACACGAAGGAATTAATACAGAACTATGCATACAAGAAATACTATGTCATGTTGAGTTATTGTAGATCAATATTATAATGTCCGGTTTTAAACAGGAGTAATAAATTTTGTTTCGGTATTAATGAAATTCTATCTTCAAATGACAGCTAATGCCAAATGATTGAAATATATGAATATCCGATGGAAATTAATTTAATTGGTATTAGAACACGGATTAATTAAAAATAAATCATGTAAATGTTAAATGAGATTAATAATAAAAGCACCCACCTGAAGCGTGATACCAAAAATAACAACGAATGGAGTCCTCCGCCATAGTAACAAATTAGAACATGGATCATTTATATTAAAACTAATTCATAAAATTGTATGGCATATAATTTTCTACCGTTCTCTCAGTCCGATTATCTCTTATTTTCTAGACTATGAAATGGTTCTTGTTCAGTATAAAAAATAAAAAAACTTTATACAGGGTGTTATGTAAGTAGAATTCAAAACCGAAAGGTACGATTTTAATAAAGTATCTATCTATCTATGTAAGTAAGTTTACAACACTTACCCCATGGTAGAACTGACACCAAAGATAGTAAATCTGGCAATAATTTTTGTTTAACATGCTTTATATAAGAACTGGAAGCCTTTAAAGCTAACCAATCACGTCATTGTTTTAAGTTCTGTAAAAAAGTGGCAGTTTTCTCTGGAAGAAATGTTGATTGTCAAAACTGACGTTAAACGTTTTTTGTATAAGCGTACATTTCTTTTTGTTTTTACCTTCCGTCACCTATAGGTAAGGAAGGTATTGTCTTTGGTCAAAAAATTCGGTGGTGAGTTTTCATTGAATAAGCACGTTTTAGGGTCTTTACAATACGATTTTACTATTTTTACGATGATGTCTGTATGTGTGTGTGTGTGTGTTTGTGTGTATGTGTGTATGTGTGTGTGTGTGTGTGATGTGACCGCTTTTTCGTGCACGATATCTCCAATACTAGAATTCCAAAAATTACAATTCTTGCGTATTCCTCTTCCTTTCAACCATATGCAGACTTGATTAGATTTTGGTTATAATTGGTCAACCGGAAGTACCCTCATTTGAAGATTTTAACAGTTTTTCTTGAAAAACTCAGTTAACTGTTATTATAACTTAAAGAATATATTATTCTCTATACGATTTGATTGCATTTTATATTTCATATTCAACAGATATAGAGTTAAAGAATAATAAAGATAAAAAATTCGTATAAATTTCATAATTCAGCCAGCTATGCTAACATAACCATGGAAACTGCTAATATATTCAGGTAATTCAAATTGACAGATGCCAGTATCAATAAAAAGCAAGTAATTGAATGAAAAAATAAGGGAAGTAATTCTAGTGTTAGAAGTTTTTAGATATAATAGAGACGATTACATTGGTTTGAACATGTCATGAGGAGAGATGAATAAATTAATAGAAGGTGGAAGAAACATAGGAAGATCAAATATAAGATGAAAAGTCTGTATTGCAGAAGACTTGAGAGAAAAGGAACTGAATGAGGACGACACGAAAACAAAAATAGCGACCCCATAACGAATGGGAAAACTAAAGAAGAAGAAGATGCCAGTGTCAAGTGCAATTTGCATAGTTTGTTTATGAAATAACTTTACTGGAAATATAGGATCTTTTGCAAAAAAAATATGTATAGGGCGCGTGCAGTGACATGACTTTGCTGCCTTTGGCAAGCAGATATGGGGACCCGTATCAAAATGACTGACAAGTGTCATAATTTTTCATTCAAAATTTCATGATTTTCTTATTTCATGTGATTTGTTTGTTATCAGGAGTATGGAATTCCGTTGCCGAGAAAGGGAATCATAAAATACCAAAAATTTAGAATCTTTTTCAAGAAAATTTATGTATGGAATTTGTACATACACAGGATTGACGGAAGGTATTGTCTGGCCACATCAGATTTTTTTTTGATATTTTCAAAATCCCATTTACTTTCACCAATCTAGAGTATGCAGACATGCATATGGTTTATGGCGAGACAATACAAAATAGTCGTCCTACTGCAAGACGGTACAAAGAGTTATTTCCAAATAGACATACGAGTACACCGCAACACTCTGTTTTATTCGAACTCGTCAATAGCCGTATTCCTTCGGTCTGTGATTCGCAAACTAAATCATCAAAGTAATCATGATTAAGAAGACGTATGTTTTTTCGTTTCTTATTCGTCATCCTCACTTTGTCATTTTGGTATCACTAGACAACCCTCCCCTTTCCCTTCCGAATCATACTTTTTGAGTAATTACACAGATTCATTTTAGAGCAAATTTAAAAATGGCTAACAATAGATTTTCGAGTGTAGAAATTTATCAATGTGGGTTGCATCAAAGAAAATTTGATTTTCCTATAAAAACTTGTATTGACCCACCATACTTTTGAAAACAAGAAAAATATGTTACATAAACGATTTGTTTCAAGTAAACATATTTCATATTTCTAATCAAGATTTTTTTTACTTCTATATGATCCATTTTTACCTCTCGCTAAGAGAGGTATTGGATTCATGCTAAAAATCGCATATCCAGATTTTATTGAATAAGCACGTTTTAAGGTCCCTACAATCCGATTTTAACATTTTTACGATGATGTCTGTGTGTGTGTGTGTGTGTGGATGTGTGTGTGTGTGTGTGTGTGTGTGTGTGTGTGTGTGTGTGTGTGTGTGTGGGATGTTGAAAGGACGGTTACTCAAAAACTATAAGACTTAAAATTTGTTTAACAACGTATTTCCCAATCGGACATTCATGGGAAGATCTGAAAAGGTTTTGGTAATAATTGGACAACCGGAAGTAGAAGATTCTTGAAAAAAAATCTTCTAAATATTATTTTTTGAAAATTTTTCTTGATAATATTAAAGAAAAATAAATTCTCTTTCTGATACATTTAAATATTTTTATATATATTTTATAGATTTAGAGATAAAAAGAATATAATATATAAAATAATCTGTTGTAATTAATTTTACAACCGAAAGGATGCCATGAAAAATAGTTGAAAATTTGAATGTTTGTAACTGAGAGATAAATGTCAGTGTCAGAAATCCGGAGACATTACTGAAGATTTTTTTTGGGAAGTACATACATTATATTATTTCTTATTGTATTTATAGTTAAATATTTAAAATTATAGGTATATTACACATACCCTTCAGAAATACTATTAATGGTCTCCACTCTGCAACGTAAAATACAGAAAAAAATGTATCTCATCGAAATAATGGGTAATGAAAGAAAAATGTACTTAGAGAATCTCTTAATTCTTGATCTGTGACTATTATGGAGGTGACAAGTCTAAGTTGAAGGACTTAAATTTGTTTTAAACATTATGGGACAATGCACACCAGCACTGTAGCTGGAGTAACATTGAACTGCGAAAAATCTATCAAATTCTTCTCAAGTAAGTTGTAAATATTGACAAAATTACACATCGTTATAAGAAAATAATCGGAGTGCAATCTATCCATCACTTTATTAATGGGAATTAGTGTTATTTAGATACAGCATGTATGAAAAAATAAAATGTAAAAGAAGATATGTAAGAATAGATGCACAATTCAGATTATACATTTTAGCCGCCCAAAATTAATGTTTTTACTAGAAGAATATGAAGAGAAAGTAAACAATAACGTTGTTCGAATTGAAAATCCGTGTTACCAGCAGGTATATATAGTAAACTCTACTTTGTAATTTATTGTACATAATTTATGGTAAAATATCTTATAGATTTTGTAAGTATATGTGAAAATTGTTTTATGTTGAGTCATAGTTTATACGTTATAGACTTATATGAATATATTATTTGTATTTCTAAAAATATTCTTTGCTTTATGAATAGAGCCAGGTAAAATATACGGCGAGAGGTTATGTGCTGGCCACATCAGATTTTTTTATGTTGACTGTAACACTTGACAGTAGATTATTTATAAAATAAAATAAGTTAGTTTACATTGGTCTGTATACGACATTGAATGCTAGGTGGTGTTTATATTATTCAAGTTGTTTTCTTGATATAAATTTTACAACATGATTCAAAAGGATCACGATTATACTAATCAGGATTCACAAAATCACAATCAAAGCCCGATGGAACTCGGCTAATAGCTACACTTGGTAACTTGGCAGGAATCCTGATGTCAAGGCTGTTGATCGTAATGAAGGAATTTTGGAATTGATTCATGAAAATCACATTATTGTCGGGTTTATACTAACCCACAAAGTTGAATATGCGTGATTTTTATGTATGCATGTATGTTTCTAGATATTTCAGCAATAAAAATTATTTTGAATTATTTTATATTCATCTGTTTTATTTATTTGTCTAATTACTTATAATCAGTATTGATAAACATGTAGTATGTCATTATGAAAATCTGAAATATGCCGCAACGCCAATGCTTTTATGTGTCATTTTTGATAGGTGTGACATATTTCCAGAAAACAAAATTGATTTTTACTTTTTTACAAAATTTTGAACTATGACGTGATTGGTCGGTTTTAAGGCCTCCAGTTCTTGTAGAAAGCATGTTAAATAAAAATTATTGCCAGATTTACTGTCTATGGGGTCAGTTCTACCATGGATTAAGCGTTGCACACTTACATAACATCCTGTAAAAAAAGCCTCGCTAATTCATATGTCTAGCCCTAGGATGTAAATATTGTTCTATGCCGGCCTAATGTCGCAAATAGCTATTAAGATATTTTTCTGTTCGGATTTAGAATATCACATTCTAGCACGCATATTAATGTTAGAGAAAGCTTCATTCATAAATAATTTTCGGTGATATTTTGTTATTTGAGATTGGCATGAATGCAATAAATACATAATATCGTGGCTACGGACCGAATAAAAAACATAAATCACTGTCACCAACCTAATAATTCTACCAAAAAAATCCCTTAATGGAAATTATTATATATTGTTATAAAAAAAAACAATGTAAATGAAAGCCTCAACAGAGAAAATAGTATAAAAAACTTTTATTATACTATTATAAATAAAAAATCTGTTGTGGCCAGCACAATACCTACCTTCCGTCAATCCTGTGTATTATATAAATTCCATACATAAATTTTCTTGCAAAAGATTCTAAATTTCCAGTAAAATTATTTCATAAACAAACTATGCAAATTGCACTTGACACTGACATATTCTTCTTTAGCTTTTCTTATTCGTTAGGGGCCGCTATTTTTTATTTTCTTCTTCCACTTATTTCTGTTTTACGTGTCGTTCTCATTTAGTTCCTTTTCTCTCAAGTCTTCCACGATACAGTCCTTCCATCTTATCTTTGGTCTTCCTCTGTTTTTTCAACCTTCTGTTACTAAGCTATTCATTCTTCATTTCTCCTCATGACATTTTCAAACCAATGTAATCGTCTCTCTTGTATCTTTCTAGAAAATTGTAACACTAGAGTTATTTCCTTACCGTATCTTTCCGTGTCTTCCCCAACATCTACTTCACCATCCTCATCTCTGCCACATTAATTTATTTTTTATTGATGCTGACATCTGTCAATTTGAATTATCTGAACATATTAACAATTTTCATACATCATCGTAAAAATGGTAAAATCGTATTGACCCTAAAACATGCTTATTCACTAAAAACTCATCATTGAATTTTTTGACCAAAGACAATACCTTCCTTACATAAAGGTGACGGAAGGTAAAAACATTACAATACATTTTTCTGTACAATGTACAGCTAATAAAGTATATCCATATTTTGTAAAAGCATTATCAATTTATAACAACACTTTTGGATATAATTTGCACAATAGCTATATTTTCTGTACACTATAAATTGTAAAATATTTATAAATTTATGGAATGCATTTGTTTGATGAATGTTTTGAAAACATGTGTCACACAAAAATTGAAAATATTTACAAATATCTGTATTCCAGGGAAAACATAATTCTAGCATTCCTGAACACGATTTCAGTTTAATAACTGTGACACGAATGAAAAATTACATTTTCCCATTCCATCGATTTTATATTTTCCAGACTGAGTTTTAAATCAACTTTTATTTCTTATTGCTGTGGATTTAGATATTAGTTCCTGGAAATTTTACCACAAAGATTAAAAATTAAAAGGAATAAAAATAGAAATTAGCTTTTCATATTTTCATACAGATTTTATACGTAATATGAATTTTTAGTCACATTGTAAAAACAACTAATTTAAATTTTTCCAAGCTTCCAAACTTCCATATTTTCATTATTTAAAAATTCTTTTATATTTTAGTTATTTGCTTCGTGACATTTAAAGTGCGGAAATGTAGTTATACAGGTAAAGAGACATTTGCAACAATTTTACGATATCATAAAATTCTGCATTATTCGTGTTTAATTCAGGAAAAACTAAAGGTCAATTTTTATATTGCATTTTATTTTTAACAGTAAACATAAACGATATTCTAACCTTTCGCATTAGCGATGTATCTAACTGTTGTAGTTGTTCTTTATCACGCCCAGGCTACGTCGTATTCTGTCTGTACTTAAGAGGAAAGGTTACCCCTGTACTAAAATATGAAGCGAAAATTCAAATAAATTGTTCCTGTACCAGAACTATTAATATTTTAAAAAATTCAGTACTAATCGTGCTTACTTCTGATATGAACCTGCATTTAAAAAAAAATATTGAAATATATTAATACTGGACTTTGATTTTAATGGAAATACCAAAATTCAGTAGCATTTCTCATTTTTCCATTAAAATCAAAGTCAAATACTAATAGCCGCAGAGCGGGTAATAATGAAAGTAAAAATACTTAAAGTATTACTTTAAGTACATTGTGTACTTTAAATACTTTATTTAAAGTACTTTTGTCAAGAGATACTTACTACTGCTACTGAAAGCAAAATTTATATGTACTTAATACTGTAAGTAAAAAAAGTATTTTAAGTACTCAAACTGTACTTAAGTACTTAAAATGTACTTTAAGTACATCGATATACTTTAAGTACTAGAATGTACTTAAAGTACATTTAATGTACTTTAAGTATTTTATCAATAAATACATTTACTATATTTGTTACGTCGCGCGTGCCCTTTGCTCGTCAGTGTAAGCTGAAACATATTTATGATATTATAGTAAACAAGAAATCGTGCGGCTGCTGCATTTTTGTGCACCTGAGATTCATGCTGTTGCTGTAAGGGTGTTAAGAAACTGATTTAAATTGTAAGTACCCTTGGTTGTTTGGTTTATTTTTAACAAATTAAATAATGACCCTCTTATTAACTTTTTAAATGCAATTTAAAGTTAAAAACTTGATATGATATCAGAAGTAAGCATGCCTAGTATTGAATTTTTAAAATGATAATAATTCTAGTACAGGAAAAAGTTATTTGAATTTTCTCTTCATATTTTAGTACAGGGGTAACCTTTCCTCTTAACGAATAGCTACAATTTGTGTCGAGAGCGAAATAGGGAACTGTAGAGAGAGAGAGAGAGAGGGGGGGATAACAGCCTGTCATTTTGTATTTTTCTACATGTTGCACCTGTGTTTAAGCTGTTGAATTTAATGTTTGCGGTGGTGATTCTACGTTATATTTTCTAAAATGGGTAAAAAATGTTTTGTATCTTTGTGTACTTGTAGGTATAATAGTAATATGAACATAATTAGTTTATTTTCCATACTTAAAGAAATTACTACTCTAGAGAAGTGGCGGAGACAAATTCCGAGAAAAGACAAAATTTTATCCGTGAAAGACGTTATGAAAATCATATTTGTGACGAAGATGTTAAAAGAACATGGTGTATTGGAATAAATACGACAAGGAATAAATTGTTGACCTGTTACAGTAAGATGTAATAGTTAAAATTTGTAAGATAATGATTTATATCTTTCATGTTTATATATATGCAAAAAATATTTTAATGAAATATATTTATTCAGAAAAAGTATACCAGGAAACTATATTATCAATAATGGAAAACTACAATCGTTCTTTTCCTTTTATGCAACATATAATCGTCGTACTTTCTTTCATTGCAGAAAAAACATCTGTTGTGGCCAGCACAATACCTTACGTCAATCCTGTGTAATAATGTATAAATTCCATACATAAATTTTCTTGCAAAAGATTATAAATTTCCATTAAAATTATTTCATAAACAAACTATGCAAATTGCACTTAACACTAACATCTTCTTCTTCTTTAGCTTTTCCCATTCGTTAGGGGTCGCTAATTTTTATTTTCTTCTTCCACTCATTTCTGTTTTGCGTTCTCATTCAGTTCCTTTTTTCTCAGATCTTCCGCAATACAGTCCTCCCATCTTATCTTTGGGTCTTCCACTGTTTCTTCAACATTCTATTACTAACCTATTCATTCTTCTTCCAATATATTCTTCATCTCTCCTCATGACATGTTCAAACCAATTTAATCGTCTCTCTTGTATCTTTCTAGAAACATCTTACGCTAGAGTTATTTCCCTTAATCCTTCATGCCTTATACCGTACCTTTCTTCCCCAATATCTATCTTAACATCCTCATCTCTGCACATTCATTTACTTTTCATTGATCCTGACATCTGTTAATTTGAATTATCTGAATATATTAGCAGTTTCCATAGTTAGCATAAGCTGGCTGATTTATGAAATTTAATATCTTTGTAATTCTTTAACTCTATATTGAATATGAAGTATAAAATGCAATCAAATCGTATAGAGAATAATATATTCTTTAAGTTATAATAACGGTAAATGTCAATAAATGATATTTAACTGCGTTTTATTAAGAAAAACCGGTAAAATCTTCAAATGAGGGTACTTCCGGTTGACCAATTATAACCAAAATTTAATCACCTCTTCTCCTGGATGTAAACTTGAGGAATACGTTAAAAATATAATTTGTGGAATCGTGGTATTGAATTTATGCGATCCGAAACTTTCGTCACACACACACACACACACACACACACACACACACACACACACACACACACACACACACACACACACACACACACACAGACACACATACATACATACATCATCGTAATAATGGTAAAATCGTATTATATGGACCCTAAAGCGTGCTTATTCACTCATCAGTGAATTTTTTGACCAGACAATACCTTCCTTACCTAATGGTGACGGAAGGTAAAAATTACTTTCCAACTAATTGTTTTGAAATCGCCACATAATTGTTTTGCACGTATGTCCATATGTATTTATATTTATAGTATTTTCTGTATAAAAATATAGTTAATTTGTGTATTATGTATATGTATTTATATTCCCAAATATCCAAAACATTCCAGTGATATAAACAGCCTGTACTTATAGTTTATCTCTCTCTATAGCTATATTTCATAACCATTTTAGAGTATGAGTGTCCTCTCCTATATATTACTTCGTGTTCTTTATTGAAATTACGATCAAGTTTTATCGGAAATTATTCTACTAGTTTTTATATATTTTATACGTGTAATGTGTGACGACGAGCTTACGCGACCTTTATTTTAAAATCTATTTCATATTATTTTACAAAATTTAGCATCCGGTACAGACAGGCTTCTCGATATCCTACATGTAATAAAAATGTAATACTTTAATCATACCCTGTTGTATGTAATTTTTAATAATATAACATATGATTGATTTATATGAAAAGATGAAACTTGTTAAATATAATTTAAATTTACATTTGAGAACACAACTATTAAAATAAATGAGGTAAACTTAAATTAAAAACAAAAACCTAACATAATTTGTTATTTGTGAATGCAGCTTTATGGAACGAAAAGTGTATTGTAATTCTATATAACTGAAAACTGAAATACATTATCGTACAATGTTGAATTTGCTGTTATTTTTTGATTCATTTTCGAATAAGTGTGTTTTTAATATCTAGGTGAACTATTCAAATTCAGGGAATTTGGTATCTCTGGTTAGTTTTGCCAAAGAAATTACAATTTAAGTTTGCTAAGTCAATTTCCTGGATAAAAAATCATTTAACTTTAGTGCAATCCAGTTTCTAGTTTACGCACGGATCCATTTATTTTAATATTGACATATCTCTCCGCAAATTTATCTAAATGTCAGCAGATATCGACGTCTTGTGCCCTTATGAACTTTCAATGAAAAAACTTAGCGTTTGATGTAAATTTAATAATTATCTTAGCTGCAAAACTTTCATCCTTGATTAAAGTTAAATAAACCTAACTTCATTTCCAATTATTCTTGTCACATGACGACCAAGCGACATGCTACTTTATTTGTTCCAGAATTTTTTATTAAAAGTTTAAATATCAAACTAATTATTAGGCTTTTTGTTACTAGAAAAATAATCAATTTAGTATGTCACAAAAATGTCATAAGAATTTATGTAATTTAATAGAAATGCCGTTCAGAGTAAATTCAGAAACTTTTTTTTGGTTATTTAATATAGGATATAGTGATTTTTTATTTTATTTTGCAAAAATGTAATTGCACGAAATAAAACGAGACAACTACATAGAAATTGCATTAGTGGATTATGATATTATTACCAAATTCTAATTAATTTTTCCTGTGTTTATACAGCAGACAAAAAACTGTAATACACAAAATCAAAAACGAAAGAGACATTTTAATAAATACAACCTTTTATTGTACAAACAAAATTAGAATTTATATCATTTTTTATAACCTCCCCCTGATTTTATGCACTTAGGCTAAGCTTAATTTACATTTGCGATACAATGACGATACGGTAACGATAAGATGTTGATACGATACACGATGACGACACAACGATGTTCACTGATTTACATTACTGACACAATCACGAATCAATATGACCTTGTTTATATGGAAAAAAATATTGTAACAGCATAATATTTGTATGCAAGAGTGTGTGAAACGTTGATTTTGTCAATGTAGGTATTTTGTTGCATTCAAAATGTCGGTTTTCTGACTTATTTTACCAATTTTTGTGAAGCAAAATACACGAACATACTGTAACATGCGCACACCTGACGCCACTGAGTGTAACGAGCCCGCAACCGTCGCCACTAGTCGGACGGGCCTCCACCGATCAGAAGCATAATTACCTAGCGTGCAGCTGTATAACCAAACGTTGAAATTGGTTTAATAACTCCTTGTCGTATCATTATTCTCGAAAGTTATTGGAAATGTTCTACAATAATGGAGAGCTATGATAGCGACACAGGTATGTGCGAAAAGTTCAGTTCAGTCGGTTGAAATGGTGTGTAACAAATGGTGAATAAATAATAGTCGAAGTAAATAATTAGTGAAATAAATATCGTGTAAATAAATAGTGCGTTGTGTTAATTGTTTAAATAAATAATCTTATTGTTTAATTATTCAATAATATTCTTAGTCTTTAACTAGTGTTTATATTTGTTTATTCATTATTAACCTTTCAAACCGTCATTGTTAACTGCATAGCAACATCTATCAGTAACTGTTTATTTGCTAGTGAATAAAAATATTTTATCCACAACTGTCAAATAATATACCCATAATTCAATCGATTTTTATCAATTAATGACCTTGGTTATTGTTGCTAATTCAATAATATTGACAGTTCGGTGGAATATTATTCAATCGTTGTCAAATTCAAAACCTACCTTTCAAATAATACAAATCGTATGTACTCTCATGAAAACTAAGTAAACGACACTACTGAATTTGACAGAATGGGCGGAGCTATAATTTTAATTCATACAATTCGTAAATGACCTTGTTTGGATATCTTTAAAAGATTTTACTGTAGGTGTGTATTGTCTATATACAAACACATATTTTTTGAAAAACAAGTTACCTCAAATCGTCCTACACCACTCCTGCTTGGATAATTTTATTTCTCATTTCATTCAATGGCGTACAAGCCCAGGCCACAGGGGTAATTTTCCAGCTATTTACATATCCTCGCGTAACAGCTTGACGACTTGTACGATCGTGTTATTACAGGGGCGGCCGTTACGTGTGGGAGTCCACCTGTTTTCTTTTCGTCGCCCACGCGCAAGATGTAAGAATTGTCTGAAAACGGTGGGATGAGAGCGTTCTATAGGTATTATGAACTTGTAGAACTTGGGAATATTAGATAATAAAATGAATAGGATATAAATAGATGGGTGTTATGTTAAATGGAAATGCTATTTTAGGTCATTGAAATTAAAAATTAATAAACTATTGAATTGAGTCGCTTATTATCGTAAATAATAGATTTGATATTGTTATTTATAGGTATGGCATAAATAATTATTTTCAATACTGGCCTAGCATTAAACTAATAAAGTCGGTAAAAAATAAAATGATTGTCATACAATTTTGAAATTAAATTCACAAAAATATCTACACAAACAAATGCTGCATAGTGTAAGACCGCAGATACAGCCTTAAAAATACAATTTTTTTCGGAAAATGTTTTTAGCAATTTTATAACTACTCTTATTAAAAAAATCAATCTCCCACAATAAAGCCCATAGATTTTTCCCTTATTTTTTACGTAATCAACATGTGGTATATTTTTTCCAAATATACGGATACCTAATATTTTCTTAGACCTTGATCAGTTGTTATAAATGTTAAAAATTAGGGAATATGTTAATTTATTCTCAAAAATAAGAGGTGTATTTTTTTGAACTTGATAAATTTTTACCTCCCTCTACCCTTAAGAATAGAGGTATAGGGATCGTACTAAAAATCGCATATCGAGATTTTGGTGAATGACCACGTTTTAAAGTCCCTAGAATCTGATTTTAACATTTTAACGATGATGTCTGTGGGTATGTGTGTGTATGTGAGTGTATATTATATATGTGTGTGAGTGTGTATCCTCTAGGCGCTTTAACTGATATAATATCAATTCAGAACAATTTTAAACCACCTTATTCTAATATGGAAAGAAGCCATTAGATTTTGGTGTCAAACGGATAACCTGAAATGGCACTTTACTTGAAATTAAAGATTTTTGAATTTTCTACAAGTTTGCATTAATACTTTTTCTATATATTCTATGGACAAATTTATAATTTACATCGCGGAGCCTATGCTTTAAACACAACTCCATAGTTACACAGTTCAGCTTGATTCAGCTCAAATGTATGTAGCTGATAGATAAATGTCCCTGTAAAAAAAATTAAATCGTAACGATTTGAAAAGAAGATTTATTTATTTATTTATTTATTTATTTATTTATTTATTTATTTATTTATTTATTTATTTATTTATTTATTTATTTATTTATTTATTTATTTATTTATTTATTTATTTATTTATTTATTTATTTATTTATTTATTTATTTATTTATTTATTTATTTATTTATTTATTTATTTATTTATTTATTTATTTATTTATTTATTTATTTATTTATTTATTTATTTATTTATTTATTTATTTATTTATTTATTTATTTATTTATTTATTTATTTATTTATTTATTTATTTATTTATTTATTTATTTATTTATTTATTTATTTATTTATTTATTTATTTATTTATTTATTTATTTATTTATTTATTTATTTATTTATTTATTTATTTATTTATTTATTTATTTAAATTTACACTGTCCAACAGGCAAAGTCCAATTCTAGGACAGGATAAATATTAAATTAAGAGGAGATATACATTTGTTACAAAAGTACAATCAAATTAATTTATATACCAATAACAAGAAAAATACGTGAAGTAATTAAGAAAAAAAATATGTCTCAAAGAATGATATAATAAAAATTTAGAACATTTAAGATTGTAATTAGAATAGTTATATGGAAATGAAATTAATATAGTTTCCAGAATTTGTTAATAATTATGTATGTATTTAAATAAATAAATAAAAAATATATATCATCACGGCATATTACCCATTGCTGGGTGTGTTAATCTGCTTTGTACGCAGATTTCGGTAATGATGATGACATATTTGTACCGTGGCGTCGGTCGGGATTGAATCCGATTCCCCAGATTCGCGACCAGATACTCAGGGACGCAACTACGAAGTATGTATTTAAATTAATAACAATTAAATGGCAAGAGGTATTGTGTTGGCCACATCAGATTTTTTTTACTTAATTTTATTTTGCAATTTTGTTTTATTAAATATGTAGAAATCATATAGAATTTCCTTGAAAGTACAGAGCTGTAAGGATTAAGAATGCCTATACAATCAAATGCGGTATAGTACAAGTTTTGGAGTTACATCCACTTTTGCATATAACTTTTTTGTGAATTTTTCAGCAATTCTAAATATACATATCTCTTATAACACTAAGGTTTAGATCCTAATTAAGGGAATTCGAAACATTTTACTCAAAAATATATAAAAATTCGAATATATATAAACAGATATTCCTCCACCAAGAATAATATTATAACGTGCGTGGACCCGACGCCACTGATTTTAGGAGTACGCGATCGTCGCCGTTGGTCGAACGTTTCTGGAACGGTGCCTAACCTGAGCGATGACGTAATCGTCGCGCACAAGTCCCGACCTGCTTATTGACGTATGATCCCTTTGTATTCGATGTTGTTATCACGTCCAATGTTCCAAAAAAAGGACGCCGGACTATATAAACACGGTCAGGGAAGCCAGCCGGAGCATTCTGATATAGACAGGCATCGTGAAATGAACAGTTTGTGATATAAATAAATAGTCACCGTGTGGTGAACATAAATAAATATAGTTGTATAAATAAATAGTGAAATAAATATTGTTTAAATAAAAATCTTAGTGTTTAAGTATTTAATAATATAAAATTAAATGATATAAAATACTGTGTATACAGGATGTTAAAAAGGGTAGGAATATACATTCCGATGCGCTTATTCTCAATGAAAAAGATTTTTTTCAAAATTCGGAAAATTATTTCTTATTTTTCATTTAAATCTTTTTTAGTGCACCACTGCCGAGATAATTTTTTTTATTAAAAATTATGAATTATCTAATCAAGTAACAGACATTGAATACAAAATAAATTATTTCGTAATTATTTCCTATTCAACGTCTGTTACGTGATTAGGTAATTCATTATTTTTAATAAAAAAATTATGTTGGCAGTGGCGCAGTAAAAAAGAATTAACTGAAAAATAAATAATTTTCCGAATTTTGGAAAAAAAATTGATTGAGTATCAGCACATTCAAATGTACATATATACCCACAAAAATATATGTATTTAACATCCTATATAATTTATTTATAATTTTCAATTAAAAGCATGTTTTTAATTATTACGTAAAATACCCCTCTTTCTACATTTGCTCTTGACATTTGATGCAAAATACATTATTTCCCTCGTTAATAATGAGGAATGTATTTACGTAATTAGACGTCCATAGTAATTGGATCTCTACCTACAACGTTAGCAAAAATGATATCTTTTTTGACATAAGCGTATTATTCATTTTGTATGTGTATGTACACAGTGTGGGAGTCAATTTGTTTTAAATCCAATTGTACTGAAAATAAATAGCGTATTTTTGTAATGGAATGTTTTAAAAATAAAATGTGGAAAAAAGATCATATTTCTTTTGAATAGGTATGTAGATAGTGTGCAGATTTATAATTATACGCTGAATGAACTATAATATGCTCGTCACTCAAACATCTGCATCTACAATGTCAAAAACATATGAAGAGTCCAGGGGAAAACAGTAGAAGTCAATATTAGCTAGTTTCGCAAAGTCTGCTAAAAAGTTTATTTTAACGAAGATATTTATAAAAATTACACCAGTATCTCCATTAATATTCAATTTAATAAACAATCAAAATTAAATTATTAAAATGGCAGATAAATTTATAAAAAACAGATTTTATTAAAAAGACATGGGAGTTTGATTGATCTTCCCAACTATCAGACAAAAGTAATATTTGTTTATAAAAATTATACTTGTATATTCATATATTATACAACAAGACGATTGAAAATTCTCGATTATACGAAACGTGTTGCCTGGAAACACCGAAGGTCGAGTGGTATTTCCAATAAGCAACTCGTTGAGTATGTCGAGAATTTTCTATTGTCGAGTTGTATACAGGTAGACTATATCATGAATAAAAAATAAATTAAAAAGTAAATAATAAATTTAATGTAGGCCTGTAGTCTATTTTCTTTTGACAGAAACGCCAAATTGTATGCCACGTAACCTATCTTTTTAAATATAGCTGTTGCTGTAGTAGTATGTAATATTGCATTGAAATGCTCGCATTGCAAAATAAATGCCCATATTTCAAATAAACTAGCAACAGTTCAGTTTCTAGATTTGTGATCAACATAATTTATTTACACACACATACACACAGATATTAACGTGAAAGTGGTAAAATTGGATTTTAGGGATCTTAAAACGTGGTCATTTACCAAAGTCTCGATATGTGATTTCTAGCACGATCCCTATACCTGCCTAACCAAGGGTAGCGGGAGGTAAAAATATAGTTCCCCTTCATATATTTAGTGTTTTTGAATTCATTAGCTTGGTTGTTAGTACTGTTCCTACAGTTATTGTATACTAGTCTCTTAAGTTCCATATCAAAGCATATTTTATCCTAAGTTCAAAATTTTTGTTTACGGTATTCCAAATTTGAAGTTGGATTTGCCTTCAATTTATACAATTTGTATTTAAAACGAAAACTAGAATACATTGAAACATACAGCTTATAATGTTTCCTGAACCACTTAGACACGGCAGAATATTTTGTCTAATAATTTGTAAATTATTCCGTAATAAAAAAAACAGGCCTGGCCTGGACCTCTGGCGCGGTGCACAAGTATAGCAAAATTAATGTCTCACCTTGTAGAAGTAGCCTCTTTCGAAATCGATCCAGGTTTCGCGGTCCTATCCACCCTAGGGGGCAAATCCGGGGCGTAGGGCCCCTCCTTCATGCCCCCATTATTTAAATTCTGATTCGAATTAGAATTCCTCATCTCTTCATATCCTTGGCCCCTTCGTTCGTGGCTATGCCCCCGTGGTTCGTGGCCCTTGCTGTAGTGACCGTGTAGACTACTGGACTGCCGTTTATAGGCTTCTTTGTGGTAGTCTCCTGAGGGACTATAAGGCCCGAAAGACGGTTTGTAACCCCCGGGGTAAGGTTCGGAGGAGCCATCAGGGGGGAGGTGTAATTGGGTGTTGGAAAGAAATAGAGGATCTTTGGAAACCGAATCTTGTTGGAAGCCATCGGGTATCGTAGGTTGGCTAGAATTAAAATAAAACATTATTGCGGTTATTGTGCTTAACGTGTACGTACTCTATCTCTATAATGTTATTCTGGAACTTACCTGAGAAGGCGGCAAAACATCAGTAGTGCTGCTATCTGGTGACATAACCACAGTTGGATCAGAACTAGCTTTGGCTAACCTCTCCGTGCTCCCCCCATTGGTACCGCCGCTGTTGGTCATCGCCCCAAGAGATACAGGGGCCCTGGACTGTGCTCCAAATCTGATTCGGGGCTACTAGCGTAGGATAGCCTCAGAGATGACATCGGGAACAGGAAGTCGTCGGAGAGAGATTCTTCTGGCTGTTTGCGCGCGAAATTTAGTTGAATTGTTATATGAGAATGGAAGAAAGAAGAAAATGAAAGTTAGAAATAGAATTATGTGCATATTATAAGTGATTTTTAACATTAGATAATTAATAAATGAATGAATATGCCAGAGCATAGAAAACGACCTTGTTGCTTTGTTCTACGATATTTCACTCCTTGAAGCCTCATACACCTTTTTTTCAATAATTTTACCAGTCGAGGAAATGGAAGGGAGAACAACACCAGATGACACCACACACTACAGTACCGAATCAGAAGAATAGAATTGTACGAAATATTCAGGTATGAGAATATTTACAAGTACCCACTTAAATACTGGAATAGGAAATGGCAGAAATACATTACTATGTCTTACTCACAGTACATAATAAAGAGAAGTATTCCGACGTAGCGGTCAAGTGTATCGCCAGAACGCAGGCAGTTGTGTGCGAGAGAGACAGAAGAAGGTGGCTATCATCCGTGCGCTACCTGCGTTAACTGAATAAAAATAATTCATTAATACTTATATTATTATATATTAAATTATTTTAATAATAATTTTTGTGCTGTAGACATATTTTCAAGTTGATCAATTTTATTTAATATGTCTTAATCATTTAACTGTTTGATTTTTTGTCGTGCAGCTTTTAGTTCATCAATTATTTTATTCTTAATTTTTAGCCTTTTCTGCACTTGTCTCATACTGTCTAATCGTCTGCGCACTAACCGATTCTTAGAAACTGTATTTATTTTAAGTTTGTTTTTAAAATTTACGGTTGCTTTTTTAGATTTCTTACAAAATGTACAATTAGATTTATTGTTGCTACTTTCAGAAATACAATCTTCCAACAAATATGGACAACTAACGTGTCTCCACACTTATAGGCAGTGATCTCTGACATATTTAATTGGACTGAAATTTGTAGGACTTTCAGCTATACCAATTCCACCGTAGAAAACGGCGGTATTATGTAATTTATTTACAATATCTTGTATTTCTTCTATGTTAGAAGGGTTTTCAGTTTTACCATAAATTATTAAGTGATCAAATATATAAATGTTCATCGTATTTGGAGTCAATACAATTTTTCTTTTTATAACTGTTTCACCAAATTTTAAAGCAGTCATTTCAGAAATAGAAATTATTTTATCTATGTTCCAAGATAAACAATGCATGGCCCATGACTTGGATGGTAAATCAAGTAAATTAGGTACAGAAGCAAGTTGATCTACAATTGTCTCTAGATCCACATTATTATTTACTACATCACAAGCCAAAGAAATTTTTGGACAATAAAATAATGTTACTTTAAATTTAAATTATACTAACTTGTTTCTGGTTCAATTATTTCTCTTTTTTGTCAATTAAAGCATGTCGATGTAGTGAACGCCGCTGTTTTATGTCTTTTGACAAATATTTTGGGCAATTCGGGAATATTGTTGGTATTGCATCCTGCGATAACCTTGGGTATGCTAGTGAATACTTAAAAAATTGTATAAATATTTAAGAAAGATTTTGAAAATACGTATATGAATTATGCTTACTGAATACGTTTCAGTTGTTACTTCCTTAAAAATATACTGAGGTTGAAAATGCTTTTCACAAATGTTAATATTTTATCTTTTCGTGGTATTTACAATTGGGAGCTCTTACCCATTTTTATTAGTTTATTATATATGCTACTGTTAACACCATTAATAAAGAAGAACTTGAAATCGTGAAAATAATATAGGAAAACTCGGTAGCAACACAGTAAGCGTACGGAATGCATAGACACCGTTTTCTGTCTTTCACTATCCTTCTCTCTCGCACAATTGTCTACGAACGAGCGACGCTCGTCGCCGCTTGAAGTCGGCTGGGTTACAATACCTGTATGTATCTTCTACCGTGGTCTTACTGAAAACAGTTGGATGACTACGGTACCAACATAATAGCAGAATAACAAAACAGGGTGCATTTAAAATATTTTAAAAACTTTTCGTTTATTCTAATTATAACAAAATATTTTGACTATTAAACTATTCAGTTTGTGAAATTCTATGAAATAGAATTATTTTTAGTTTCATAGGACAGCAGTTCCCACTCGAGGGTTGCTTGCACTTGAGACGAGCGAATCATAATACGCGGTATTACCATTTTTAAATACATCCCTAAATCCTGTTGCTAAAGTCATTTTAAATGCCTCCTAGTATTCCAGTAATATTCGCGCCAATTCTAGTTTTTTATAACTGAATACATTAAGATCAGTTTCATAACATTATAAGACAAACTTATGAAAAGAACCCGCATCCATAAAATAATTTGAACGTCAACTTTCATTCGCTAATCGTACTATACATACATTTGTGTGAATTCTGTCATAAATTCTTTATTTACTTTATCTGTCATAATGCAATAAAAACACGACGGTTTTAGCCCACACACCCCGTGTTTACCCGAATGAATAGCACAAAAACAGATGAATAACAAACTGATTTGATGTTTTGGAACGACGAGTAAACACGACGGTTTTCGCCTATACACCTCGGTTTTATTGTCCGTTCGTTCGAATCGTTTCACCAAACGGGTAATATTGTTGAAAACGAATGAGGCCTGTAGGGGCTTTAAACAAAAATCTTCTTCGTTAAACTATTCCAGACTACATAAACGTGGGTACAGTTTTGGAGGTCGTGGTTGTGTTGTCTTCTGCTATTGTAAAAATGTTAAGTGATGCTGTGGAAAGTCGCTGCGAATATATAGTTTAGTTTCTATTGGATGCTGTCGTCGTTGATGTTAATATTTCATGTCATGTATCCAGTGCGGATTGCATTAATATACTGCATAAATGTCAACTGTCAACTTGAGTGAAGTAAAGGTAACAGTGGCTGTGTCGTCCTTTACTTCTGTTTCCGCTTTGTCGACCATCCTTCACTTGTCCTCGATACAGCTCATAATTATCAAACTCTCTATACTTTCCAAATGTGTAGTACAGTGATTTTGTACAATACAATATTTATTATTATGTATGTATGTAACACAAACTGTTTTATTGATAACTGTGTTGCATATTAAGTACTGATCTGATTGTGAACTAGTTTGCCTGAATTACAGTAAGTAATCAGAGTTTATTATAAAATCTCTTGCAGACGATGTAGGCTGGCAACTCGCACCATTAAAAAACCTAGTAAAATAGCAATAAGACATGTAAAATAGTAGTCCAGGAAATCTACTGAAAAAATCTGATGTGGCCAACACAATACCTCAGCCATTTGTGTGTGTGTGTGTGTGCGAGTGCATGTGTGCGTGTGTGTATGTGTGTGCGGGTGTGCGTGCGTGTAATTTACCAAAATCTCGATATGCGATTTTTTTAACAATCCATATATCTCCCTTTACCAAGCAGGAGGTAGAAATTCTTCCAATATCAAAACATTTCAACATGAGTTTTTTTTACGAAAATCTGTACAAAAAATGCGCTAATTTATATTTCAAAAATTTCAGAAAATGGGAGCCCGGTAACCCGCCGCTATTTTTCAAAATTGTCTAAAAATTGTAAAAAGAGTTAATGTTAGGTTTCCCGAAGTTCAAAGTGAGGAAAAGTGATATACGAGTAGGTACTTGTATTCCTATATTCAATGAGATTTTTTTTTGGTAAAAAAGTGATTATACAAACTAATAAAAAATACTCCTGTTTTCATATTTTAATTATTCAATATACTTATGTATTTTCAAACTTCTTACATAATGTAAAGAGGGCATTAAAAAACCTTACAGACTAATTCAAAAGTATGTTACTAATTCACAAGTACATATTTATAAATTTAAAAATCTGATGT
Source organism: Harpalus rufipes (assembly GCA_951394225.1). Classification (NCBI taxonomy): domain Eukaryota; kingdom Metazoa; phylum Arthropoda; class Insecta; order Coleoptera; family Carabidae; genus Harpalus; species Harpalus rufipes. Next base: position 38,439,785 of record OX596281.1, read on the forward strand.
GGCCAGCACATAACCTCTCGCCGTATATTTTACCTGGCTGTATGCATAAAGCAAAGATTATTTTTATAAATACAAATAATATATTCATATAAATCTATGACGTATAAACTTCTTTATTATTCAATAATAGCATGTCTCAACATAAAGATATTTTACCATAAATTATGTTACAATAAATTACAAAGTAGAGTTTACCATATATAAATATTAGGCTGGTAACAGCAATTTTCAATTCGAACAACCTTGTTTACTTTCTCTTCATATTCTTCTAGTAAAAACATTAATTTTGGGCGGTCTAAAATGTATATATCTGGATTGTGCATCTATTCTTATATATTTTCTTTTACATTTTATTTTTTCATACTTGTTATATCTAAATAACACTAATTCCCTTTAATAAAGTGACGGATAGATTGCACTCCGATTATTCTTATATCGATGTGTAATTTTGTCAATATTTACAACTTACTTGAGAAGAATTTGATAGCTTTTTCGCAATTCAAAGTTACTCTAGTCTACAGTACTGGCACTGGTGTACATTGTCCCATAATGTTTGAAACAAATTTAAGTCCTTCAACCTAGACTTGTCATCTCCATAATAGTCACAGATCAAGAACTAAGGGATTCTCCAAGTACATTTTTCTTTCATTACTCATTATTTCTGACACTGACATTTATCTGTCAGTTACAAATAATTTAAATTATCAACTATTTTTCATGGCATTCTTTCAGAATTATTTTATATATTATACTTCTTTTATCTCTAAATCTATGGAATATATAATAAAATATTTAAATGTATCAGATAGAGAATTTAATTTTCTTTAATATTACCACGAAAAATTTTCAAAAAATAATATTTAGAAGATTTTTTTTCAAGAATCTTCTACTTCCGGTTGTCCAATTGTTACCAAAACCTTTTCAGATCTTCCCATGAATGTCCGATTGGGAAATACGTTGTTAAACAAATTTTAAGTCTTATAGTTTTTGAGTAACCGTCCTTCCAACATCCCACACACACACATCCACACACACACACACACACACACACACACACACAGACATCATCGTAAAAATGTTAAAATCGGATTGTAGGGACCTTAAAACGTGTTTATTCAATAAAATCTGGATATGCGATTTTTAGCATGAATCCAATACCTCTCTTAGCGAGAGGTAAAAATGAATAAAATTGCAAAAAAGAGTGTCTTAACGGAAAATTTATATTTACTTAAAAAATATTTAACCAAAATAACAATTTTAGAAAGAACTTAAATTACACACAAATAAACATTATTAAATATTTAATACTTTTTCCAAAAGTTTTACTATTTATAACAGTTTCTTTGTTCATTAAATCGTAAATTCTCTGGACTACAGTTGTTCTGTGCTCCACAATGGAGTTAAGCGACTACTCGTATAATTAACACAAATGAATCTAATATTTCTCAATTTTTTCATCCATTTTTCATCGCAATAATTACAATGTCTCCCCAACAATTGAGTTAATTTCATGTTTCGTCACCCACACTTGTCGTGATCCCTATAGGCCACTCACCGCCTTCGTAGCGTGGGCGGCAGGCTTTCGTGCTTACCAAGAAGGACAGGACGGCTGCCTTAGCAACTGTCACAGCAGGAGCAGGATGTATAGATGTATGTAGGAACTTCAAATTCCAGGCCTAAAGATAGAAGACTCAGGGTAGATTAGGGTGTTTGAACTTCGTGTTTGAAGTAGTGGGAGGATACAAACATGTAACCTATATCTTGTATCAGAAATAACAACAGGAGGTAGAATATGAATAAAGATATAAATAGAGTTCAAGGTTTTATTTTTAGATTAATTCTCTTCGGTTATGTACTCATTAAATATGTAATTATAAACTGGCGCCCGAGTAAAATATTTTAATTATACGAGCTCTTTTTAATCGTAAATATTAGTATATAAAATATTTAGATTCATTAACAAATATCTTTTTGAATTATTTTCGGTTTATGACTGACGCATATTGTCTCAGTTAACAAAACGTTAGAAATACAAAATCTTGTAGTAACATTTCCAAATTTCCACCCTTAGGATTTTATTCTTCAAACCTTTCGGGATTTTTTTAAATGGACGATACAGTGGTTTAAGTGAGGGAAGTACATAGAATCTTCCAATTAAAATACAATAATTAACATATCTTAATCTGTAATATTCATGTTTAATATAGAACAAGTGGCCCGTTTTTTTCTAGATGACGAAGTTTAGTTCTGGCTTGCCCCATGAGTCTTTAGCGAATGAAGTGCCCACTAACTCTTTATTAAATATGCATGTTAAAGATTAAGCTGTTAATTGTTGTAGTAATAAGCAGATTCAATATACTTTCCTTAAACCACAGTATTGTCCATTCAAAAATTTTCCGAAAACTTTGTTACATTCGTCAGGTATATGCCAAAGACACGATTGTGAATTTTACTAGTTTTGAGACAAATGCGTTTTAATATTCAGACGGTTATAATAAATCTGTTTATTAACCGATACGTATGAAGTTATATAAAATTAATTTGGCCACTTTCGTGCATCACAGTGAATTAATTTGCTATAATATTGTAACGTTTATTTATTTGGATGAAATGTAAAAATCAGAAAAATATTATTAATTAAATAAAAGTTTATTAAACGACAAATAATGAAGATAAAGAATGGTGTTAATTGTTTAAATAAATAATCTTAGTGTTTAAGTGTTTTTTAATATTCTTAGTCTTTAAATCAGTGTTAATATTTGTTTATCATAGTTAGTTTAATTTATTATCTTTTAATTATATATTCTTAATATTTATTTATCGTTTAATAAACATATTCTTTTAGTTAATAATATTTGTCTGTGTTTTACACTTCACCCATATAAATAAAAACGTTACAATATATTTGCTCTTATTTTTGATTAGTTCTCGTATGAGAATCTAAAAAGCCTCGTACAGACCTGCGACCCGTTCGACGAACCGTTCGGCGAACCGTACGCCGAACCGGTCGCCGAACCGTTCGGCGAACGGTTCGACGAGCTCTAGCAGATGATGGTGGGGGAATGTTCGTCTCTTTTCCATTATTGTTGCAGATACATTATGCATGTTTTGTGGATTCCAAATAATATCATGATTTCTGTACAGTTCGATAAATAAATAATAAAGTATTGTCTTTAGACCATTCCATTTTTGGTAAATGTAGTATTAATTAAGAGCAAATATCTACTTTGAACCAAAGAATAAAGTGTAATAAAATATTTTGTTGCAAGTATCCGTTCGCCGTCGCGTCCAGACTAGCTGCAACGTGTTCGCGCAACATCCTTTGATCGTTCGTTGAAATACCGACAACGACAACGGATGGATCGCGCAAACGTTGCAGGCAAACGTTGCACGTGTTGCAGTGCTTTGCTCGAATCGCCGTTTTGTTGCGCCGGTCTGGACGTGGTTCGCCGAACGGTTCGTCGAACGGTTCGCAGGTCTGTACGAGGCTTTACAGCCTAGCTAAAATATTTGAGAGTAAGAAAGTCATGTAAGAAAATAGCAGATGACACGTGAGAGCCAAGAGTTTTTACATGCATTGCAAATTCATGAAATTAAATTTATCAATTGTTTAATAAAAACGTTCATGTTACTGTACAATGGAATAATTGTAGAAAAAAAGTACAGTAACTATTTTTTTTATTATTTATTTATTAATAGGGAACCGGTTTCGGAAAAAATGTCCATCATCAGCCCTCGTCAAATTATAAAAGGCAGAAAGACATCCATCAAATCTAACAAATTTACTGTACTTTTTTTTACAATTATAAATTTATCAATACTTACTATTTTTATATGTAAAAATATACCATACCTGAATATTAAAAATTACAAAGTCGAAATATAAAAAACATGGTTAAATATCTTTTAATTCTATTGATTCAACTGACAGTTGACTGTAATATTTTTATCGCATTTCTAACCAATCTAAGGACAGAATTTATTTTCCTAGCTATTTAAATTAATAATACGCATTTTTTATCTGAATCGCACTAGTAAAAATAGAAAACAATAAAAAAATATATTAGAATACTCGACTTCTCCACTAATCGATTTTTTTGATGTATAATTTTATCGTATATATTTCTATGTGTAGAAAGTACTTTGGCAGTTGCAAATACATATATGAGAATTGTAATTGTAATACTTTTCATAAACTCATATGTCAAATGAAATTATTACAACGAAAACAAGTATTGTTTCATTTAATATATTTTACGAAGGAAAACTTTAAATATAATAATGGTCATGTAATGAATATTTCACAAAAGATAAAAAATGACAGGATATGATATGTAATCCTATTATAATTTTCGTGGAATTTTAAAATTTGCAACTTACAATGTTGAATCCAATTTATAACTTTCAGATACTTATTACAAACGAAATTTATTACACAATCCTTCAGTGCTCAGAGATGTGAAATGTCATAGTTCAGAACGAATTTAATTTAATTCCTCTACCGACAATTTCAGCAATGAATGTATAATACAAAACTGCTATTATATCCCTCTACAACTCAACCACTTGAAATATTAGCAAGAATTATTTTTGAAACAGATGCTATAAAATTCTTCACCGAAGAATGCCATTGCGCAATAATGTTCCTTCCGTTGCACATGCAGACAAGACCATTAATTTAGTCCTTTTCGATAGCTTTTTTTACATTATTGACAATTCCCATAACTCAACACGGCATACAAAAAGCTAAAAAACACGCCAATGTATACGAACTACTCGTATGTTGAAAATTCCAAATTATTTTCTGAACAGAGTTACGAAATACGTCGCCTCTCTACAACCTGTGTGGCAAAAAAGAACTACATCAAATTCGTATTACAACACGAGGGGGTTATACGAGTAGAAGCTCTGATGATGGTGCTTTACCAACGGTGACGATTTTTTCTGGTGGTCGATGGTTGGTCGACCATAAATTTTTGAAGAACCCATACACTTGCACTTATTTTCTGATGAATACTTACATTATGGACATGGACACATTCTTTGGATTTTAAAACTAACTTCTTTATTTACCTGATTTTATTTACATTTACACTAAAGTTAACTAACCACATACAGACATAAACTATACTGTTACATTGTTGTAACCTTGCGTACTAGCGTCTAGTATGCACTCAACCTAAAACTCGAGACTACATGTTTACTCTAGAAGAGTACCTACAAACCAGACAACTTAAAACAAAGCGTTATCTTCGGGAGAGGGTTGTCTTAGGGGCGCAGGGTGAAGTATTATATGGCGTCCATATCAGAATATCAATCCTGCACGTAGGCTTGCAATAACTTCTTGACTTAATTGTCAACAAATAACTGTCTAGTCTGCTGACACTCAGACTAAACAGCCAGTTAATAGAAAACGATAATTATTTCTAAACAGAATTTTGACTAATTGTTCCTGAAACAATATTTTAGAAGAGTTTATAAAAGTTATTTATTTTTTATTTCTCGCCTCGTCGCAGTATTTCGTCTAAAAAGATACACTTTTTATTGCGCAATGCCATACTCCATACCCCAAGCTAAACTACATAATAATGTAATTATTGTAGATTGTTATTCTGTATCTATTTATAATTGTTTAGTCTTCCGGCATTACAAGTTACCGCAAATCCATGCTAATATTTTGTTAAATAATACAGTAATACAGTAATGTAATGAAGAATATAGCTACAGTTTGATTCATAAATGGTCTCTATTGAGAGTCATTTAAAATAAGCCAACACTAAAATTGGCTTATATGTAGATCCACATGATGTAATGTATAACCACTTACAAATTTGGTATAAAAGTTCACTTTGAATTAGTTCAAAATTTAATACGCATATTTTCGTAATATAGCACCAACTAATATATAAATTAATGTATATAATGATGTCACAAGATACACGAACATACATATATGTGTTATAAATAAATAAGAACAATATATGCAAGGATCTCATTTATAGAATGCATTTTACATAGATTAAATTATAGTATTGTACTTGCCGAGTAATGGAAAATCTTCATACCAGATGCCGTTGTTTAAGAGTTTAAGAAAGCAGATTTACATAAACTTTCGTATTTCACTTTAAATGTTAGTTTATATATTATCATTTAATACAGATATACTGCTAAATATCACAACACACTACTACCTTGCGATTTTTAACTTGTGTTTGTAACATTTTTCTAAATTACAAAATTTAATATTGATTTGTATACAAATATATTTCACCCAACACTTACTAAATCGGTTTTACACGACTAAACTTTCTTAGAGTGTACACATAGGCGTGCAACGTGTAATTTATGAATACATTTTAATTGAAAAAATAGAATTTCTAAAGCAATGCATTTTAGTCCTATGTTGTATTTCAATCAAGATAAAAAAAATCTGATGTGGCCAGCACAATACCTTCCGTCAATCCTGTGTATTATGTATAAATTCCATATATAAATTTTCTTGCAAAAGATTATAAATTTCTAGTAAAATTATTTCATAAACAAACTATGCAAATTGCACTTGACACTGACATTCTTCTTCTTCTTCTTTAGCTTTTCCCATTCGTTAGGGGTCGCTATTTTTTATTTTCTTCTTACACTTATTTCTGTTTTGCGTGTCGTTCTCATTCAGTTCCGTCTTCCGCAATACAGTCCTTCCATCTTATCTTTGGTCTTCCTCTGTTTCTTCAACCTCCTATTAATAAGCTATTCATTCTTCTTCCAATATAATCTTTATCTCTCCTCATGACATGCTCAAACCAATGTAATCGTCTCTCTTATATGGAAACTTCTTACACTAGAGTTATTTCCCTTATTCTTTCATTCCTTACCGTATTTTTCCGTGACTTCACCAACATCCTCATGTCTGCCACATTTATTTACTTTTCATTGATACTGACATCTGTCAATTTGAATTATCTGAATTTAATATCTTTATAATTCTTTAACTCTATATCTAGTGAATATGAAATATAAAATGCAATCAAATCGCAAAGAGAATAATATGTTCTTTAAGTTATAATACCGTTATAGGTAAATAAATGATATTTAACTGCGTTTTTTGAAGAAAAACTGTTAAAATCTTCAAATGAGGGTACTTCCGGTTGACCAATTATAACCAAAATATAATCACCTCTTCTACTAGATGTAAACTTGAGGAATACGATAAAATTATAATTTTTGGAATCGTGGTATAGAAGTTGTGCGATCTGGAACTTTCGTCACATATACAAACGGACACACACATACACACACACACAGACACACACACATACATACACACAGGGACATACATACAGACATCATCGTAAAAATGGTAAAATCGTATTATATGGACCTTAAAACGTGCTTATTCACGAAAACCTCATCATTAAATTATTTGACGAAAGAATACCTTCCTTACCTAAAGGTGACGGAAGGTAAAATCAGTAATTAGAAAATATGGCTCCAACATTGCTATTTTATTATGCATGGGTGAATGCACATGTTATACTCATATTATTGATCTAATTTGCTGTAAATTTCTTTATTTTACATTTGTGATATATTTATATTTTATAGACAAGCAACGTAATAGCGAAAGAAGCAAAATTTATAAATTTTATTGCGAATATATTTCGGTCACAAAGTTATACTCAAATCACAGCAATCAATGCACATCATCACGTATTTATTGTTAGCGTAAAAATCTTATTGCATTGAAATCATTATCCTGAAAAATGTTTATGAGGTTATATAACGATGTTACTAACATAAGCATGTAAATAACTAAACTAATAATGTTATTAACAAGCTTATTGATAGTTTCTTCAATTCTGCGAGCTAATAATCTACGAGTACATTATTATTAACAATGTTACCACCAAAACTAACTTGTTAGTAACTTTTAACATTAACATCTTTTGCTCCAGACCACCTCGAGAGTGATCGTAAAACTTTTGTTTTTGTATTGACAAAATTGGTCACAATCTGAACATGTTATTAGAAAAAGTAACAAATGCTAATAATAAATATTATTAACATTTCTAATGACTTTAAAAAGAGTCTGCTAACAAATATTTTTAACAAAAATGTTGATAACAAAAGCCTATATTTAAAAAATATGAATAATATTGTTATTAATACGAATTATTAAAACCAGCTTTAACATTAAATTCTCTCCCATTCCCTCTCTCTGAAATTTCTTGACTAATAGGATAATGGATGAAATGCATTTGACGCGTGCACATGGAGGACAGTATCCACGTTTTGTGTATGTATGCAACGCCTCATATCTATGTTTCATCTACAAGTTCCTAGAACCTTGGAACAGATAATTGAAATTATATCTGATTAACAAACTATTGTTACAGATAATTGATGTAGTTAAATGCCTTGGGCATTCTGCTTAACACGAAACAAACACACGAGTCGAGTGAAATTTATCTTCATAAAACTGCAAACTACACATTGCACGCAACAAATAATAACAATCTATATCAGTGATGAGCATGCATTTAAATCAATGAGCATCAACTTCACGAACAAAAATATTCAGAATAATGTACCCATACTAATAAATAACATCCCAGTATAGTATCACTTGAAAATAATGCCAAGTATCTGGGAATGAACCTAGATACTAAACTCAGAAATAACACGTCGAAAAGAAAAGAACTAGACGCAAAATATAAAAAAAATGTATTGGTTGATAGGAAGAAAATCGAAATTATCAATACATAATAAGCTTATCTACAAGCAAATCTTAAAACCAGTATGGACATATTGCTTACAACGATGGGGATGCACAAAGCCAACTAATATTAAAATAATACATACATTTCAAAACAAGGTACTTAGGAGATGCCCTCTGGTATGTTCGAAATACCGATCTACACAGAGACCTCAACACCCCACTAGTAAAAGAAGAAATTAAACGATATGCTAATAGCCATGAAGCAAGGCTCTACAGCCATAAAAACGTCGAGATGCTACAACTTCTAGACCATCATGACATAAGAAGAAGACTGAAAAGAACTAAACCTTCGGATCTAGTGTGAAGGTACTAGTGATAGTGTGTGTAAAAGCAGAGCACGGTGCTAAATGTTTTATAGTAAATAGTGAATAAATAATCAAAGTGCAAGTATGAAAACAGTGCAGTGTTAGTGTTTAAAAAATATGTAAACAGAAAAGACAATAAAGAAACTAGATAATAAGCACTAATAAACAACCACAGGGAAGTTAATTAGTTAAATTGTAGTAGGACATTTAGGTTAAGATAAATTGCTGATTAGTTATAAGACTAGGTGCAATTGTGTAGAAACACACTGTTAATAAATATATATATATATATATATATATATATATATATATATATATATATATATATATATATATATATATATTAAATAAAGAAAATTTATATATTTAAAATTGATTTTTTTATGTTTACGAAACTTGTGGCCCGCGTAACTTTTCTGCTATTTAAATTTGGCCCTCTTTAAAAACAAGTTGCTCATCACTGATCTATATTAATTGAATGAAGTTATGAAACCAACAGGAGCGACTAAAATGGTACTGCATACCGCAGGCCACAATTCGGCTGCATCACAGCTGCACTGAATATGTGGCGTTAATGAAAAAATGCAAATATTTTTACGAATGGCCGCACCAGATGTATGACAAACGAAACGGAAAATTTAAAAAGTCTGCCATAGCCATACCATACAACCCACATACATACAAACTAACTAGATATTACCACAGTATAAAAAATACAAGCAGTAACGCACTCTTGTCGGAATCTTTGATGTTTCATTCCAGGCTGCTCGGTATACAGGGGGCAATAATGAGGAGTGCAAAACTTGAAGAAAACAAAAAATAGTTATTTATTCAACAAGAGTGTAACCACAATCATTATGACATGAGGTCAAGTGCCGAGTCACGAAAATTGTTGACCGAATGTCATAAAGATTGTTTATACTTGAGTTGCCTACAATATTTTTTATATGACCTTAAATAAAATTCCTGAAACAAATTAGAAATTTGATAGACGAGCAGACGACAATTTGAATACACCAAATACCGAGTTCACATTTAACAAATCTGAAGTAGAATACTGCAGTTCTGCCAGTATTACCAACATGAATGTATAGAAAACACTAAATTTAGGTAAGACAATTCAAATGCCAAACGTGTATTGATGGTGGTAGCTCTGTAATGTGTAAATAAAATAAAATACGAAAATCGTTTACTTTACACATTGTCTGCAGTGTGTAAAGTATCAACATTACACATCGGAGTATAAAAATATATATTTGTTATAAACATTAAAATGATAACTTTGATAAAATAAAATGTATATTTGAAAAAAGTATAAGTTTAATTTTATTTATTTTATTTAATTATAATTTAGTATTGAGCGTTTTCATTCAAATGGTTGACAATAAATTTGTTTAATAAATGTATAGGTAGAATAAATGTTGAAGCACTTATCTTAGACCGAAACAATAATCAATAAATATTTAAATACTGTTATACATCAAATGTATTGAACTAAACGAAAGATAATTATAAATATTAAAGTAATAAACATCTAATTCAAAATGAAAGAAAATTGACATACTCATGTACTCGCATATACGTACAAATATGTATATATCCCTAATTAATGTATTACCTACCTTAAAGTGAAATAATAGTAATTTGTAAATATTTTTGTTGCAAATGAAACTTTATATAATAATATAAAAAAATATATTTTTGTACATATTTTACTAGGCATTATATATTAAATTTATGAAAGAATTTTAAAATATTTTATTTACAAATAATGTGTAACAAGTACATGATAATAATTATTATATTATATGAGTATGCGCGTAATATATTAATATAATTTGATTCAAATCTCCCACTCCTTATTGTTCCCACTTCAACTCAAGCAGCTTGGAATGAAAATCAGCGAAGTGTCACTAGTGAATATACTGTGAATATATTGCCATCTTGTGTTCAACTTATCGCCTGTACCACAGATGAGTCTATTCCTATGTCTAATGTTATATGACGTCTTCACAATGTATTCATTGAATGGAAGTTAAAATAAATAAAATATTTAAATATTAAAAGTTGAACACAATATAGCTACGTAATATCTGATTTCAAACCCTGGTTTATTTGTTTGTTCCCTACCTTTATGCCCTATTTTGAACGGTGTGGAATTTGGTTGTTTGTACGATATGGGATTGGTGGTGGGGCTAATATTATATACGCGTGGGATTAGGACGGCGTGCTATGTACTCAAAATTTTCAGTTAAGCAGTGCCTTGACTTCCGGCGCCGGTTCCTATATCTGCAACCGGCACCAACTAAATAAAGTTGTCTCTCTCATGTTAAAATTATTTAAATGTTAATAATTGCTATCTCTCTCTTTAGGCACATGCACCACAATTATTTTTATTTATACTAAATTGTAAAATGATGAGTTTAGACTTGACCGTACGTAAGCGAAAAGATGTCAGATGGCATATACTTCTTAGCTTTTCGAATCACAGAAAACATTGTGAATTTGCTAGAACTTTATAGTTAGATGGTGTGAATTTACCAATGGCTAGAGATGTTTAAAAGTAGACGATAATAAAAGATGAAATGCAATTCTAGTTGATGGCACAACTAAAAATCTCCTTAAAGACTACATAAAACCAATTTTATTTGTGACTGAATTATATATTACACAATGTTAAATTTAATGTTACTCTTGGAATCACCTTCTTAGAAACTGATTACTACAACTATGTTTCATCATCGACTATAAACTTGTACATATAGCTATTTCATGTGTCAAATAAAATGGAACGATTGCAAAAAAGATTTAGGCTCTACTGCGGTAGAAGTAGAACCTACGGGAGCAATTAAAACTTAATTGCCCATAAAACCTTTATTTATTCCTGAAACGGCCCTGGTAACCCAGAGACTGGCATCCTTTCGTCCCACGGCTGTTTTCTTAATTAACTCGTTGTATAAATACATTAGCACAACACACGCTAAATTAGATGTATAATGCAATGATATCATTATCAAAAGCGTAAAATTACAATAGACTAAACCATGAAACTAAAAATACTTCTGATGGGGGACTATATATGAATTGGTGATTGAAAAAATAAGGACAAATGGCTATTTTCTTTATTATTAATTTTAGATCTCTCTTTTAAATAACAAAGTTGAAGGCGAACTTAAATGTCAATTTTTGCGGTGAAAAGTTCCTGAATTCTACTTCAGGTAATATGATCTTGTTATGTACCCAAATTTCTACGAAGATTATTCCATATAAACTCGTTTAAAGTCTATAAAATAATTTTTATTCAATAAATTTAAAACAAATCTCCATTAACTTTAAGGGTAATCAATAGATTCCCTGCTAGTAAAATTCCAATAGCAGACCTGACGGCAAATGACGCACTGTCGTGGCGGTATAAATTGGCCGTTTTCAATATTTAAATAACTTTTCACTTATATTTTTTTTAATGGTAGAATCCACCCACTGAACCAGTTTAATGCGCCTACTAGTTCTTAAGGCAATTAAGGAGCCTCTGACAAAACAACCATAGTCTAAATTTTGTAAATTTGAGTTATATGTATACAACTACATCTACTTTTAACGATGCGTAACACTGTTTGTCTTTAAAAGTATCTTAGTTACAAGTTATTACATTGTATAGTTTTAGTTTTTCTACAAAAACAACCTTAGTCCCCGTGCATTGGTTTTTTTTTAAGGAAACGAGTAGACTAATTTTGTATAAACCTTAAATGCAAGTTACTTTCAATTCATTCATCATTGATTTTCCCGTTTGCAAATTATAAATTTCTTACAAAAATAATAAATATCCTATAAAAACCACTAATTTCTGTTACTTAACATCCATTTTCTAATATTTAATCATGAACTTGATTTAAATTGAATTACAAAAATCTTTATCAGTAAAAAAGGAAAAGTTTCTTTTTGATTATTTCAAATTAAAAATAATGGACTAAGGTTTTTTAGCCAAAAGCAACTCAATTTCTATCTGTTTCACACTTTAATCTGATGCTTATACAAGCATGTTCTGTATGAGAAGCATTTCCAAAATAGGTCCTTTGACGTAATAGACAATTTGGGACATTCGAAAATGAATATCTCTTATTATTATAAATTATAACATCGCATTTTTACCAATACCTACACTTAGGATGGTTTTCACCAACGACAAATGTATAAATACTTAGCAAAGCAATAAATTAAAACAATAGAATAAATTAATTGTAATTTCACCAAATAATTTTAGCACCAGTTAGTTATCAGCCAAATGTCAAATTTTAACATTCGATTTTGAATGTGCTAGTTATTGATAGTTGGGTCTACTCATCATTTTTGTATTTTATCTTTGATCAATTTAGCATAAATTCTAAAAATATTTTATTATTTTAATTATTCTTGACAAATATTGCATCTGTCATTGACATTGTCCGTCAATTCATTCTAAAAAAATATTAAAATATGCAAAAAGGGATGAAGAAAAGAACAGCAAAAAGACGGAAAGCTCAAAGAAGAGATGAAGATAACTTTTTTACCAAATAAATAAATTGTAGGTAATATACGAGCATATTATTATACAAAATAACTTTTTTTAAAAATATGATATTTTCGGATTTGATGAAGATCACGATTAACTCATTTTATTCCACTTGTTTTAATCTCGGATACGGGTTTGGATGTGACAAATAAAACGTCAAAACTAAATTATTATATTTTTTTTGTATGTTTGTCACTGTAACCAGGGAAACAATTAAGATAATGGCCTGATAAATATTTAACCCCAGATATTTCGTCGGTTACTCTAATAAATGATTTACTGAATTGATAAGACTTGACTATACATAGTTGGTGAAAATCAAATATGCAGTTTAGCAGCATGTTAAATTTAACAAGAGAATAATTGTTTAACTGTCGTTGGGGAACACCACCCTTAGTTTTTTATACATTATTAGAAAAAATATACGCACCTATACAGGGTGTTCATTTTAAATGGGCCGCCATTGCTATATCGAGAACTATAAGAGCTACAAACACGGTTAAATGGGCAAACAATTTCTATTTCACAAGACAAATTCAAAGAAAAGAAAATGAATTTATTTCAATCAGTGATTCTGAAAGTACGGGAACTAACTTTTTTTTATTTTAAATAAGAAGATATATTTTGTATTTGTTCATTCGATGGATTCAGTGATATAAGAGTGCAACACAGGGGAAAATTTTGTGCCATTTAAAGTTCGAAATATTTGGCATTGATCGGGATCGAATCGGGTTCCCCAGATTCGCAACCAGACATCAGGCACGCGACAACGAGACCTAGAGTTTCACGGCTTGACTTGATATTCAAGTTACTTGACTTGACTTGAGTTGAAATCAAGTCAATCTCAAGTCAAGTAATAGTAGCCGAAAATCAAATCAAGTCAAGTAATTAAATTTCAAGTACTTGAAAAATCAAGTAGTTATTTTTCAATTACTTGAAAAAATCAAGTAATTATTTTTTTAGTTACCAGAAAAAGCTCTTCAAGACAATATTCCATTTTCATATAGTTCCTTATGTTTTATATCAATATCAATAATATACCTTGAAATATAAACTTTTATTCATAAAAATAAATCATACATTCAAATTTAAAAATTAGAAAAAAAGATATCAAAGTATATATGAATTAATAAACTATTTATAGTATATGTATTATGGTGGACCTTAAAAGAGGGCAAGTCGAATTTTAACTGGACCACCCCTAAAATGGTTCCAAATGAATAAAAACAAATTATACTATTATTATATTATAGCTTTTTGGGCTTTTGTGCGATAGTTTAACCATCTACAGTTAACTTAATAATAATGATTAGGACTTCAAATTTTGTTGATATATTCTCGGGTCATTCTACTATATTCCAATATTGAGTGAATTTTTTAAACCTCTGCACAGATTTTAACTTGCAGTAGTGAATCATCACAGCATATGGCACACCACGCCGTACCACACACAGCTAGGTTATGATTCCACTGATTCGCGCGTTTTCGTACAAAATCGGTTCGTTATCAAGTAGCTTGAATTTGCTTGAAATTACTTGATCAAGTCAAGTAGTATCGATAGAAAATCAAGTCAAGTCAAGTAATGAATTTTTGAAAAGCTTGATTTTCAAGTCAAGTCAAGTAATTTACAAAAATATCAAGCTACTTGACTTGATAAAACCCTAACGAGACCCCATAGGTATGTATTTAAATTAATAAAAATTAAATGGCGGGAGGTATTATGTTGGCCACATTAGATTTTTTCCATTCATTATTTTCTTATTATAGCTATAATTTAATCAAATTAATATAAAATTTTACAAGCCTTTTTCTCATAAAAATCTTTATTTAAGGGTATATAAACATTATATCACTGAATTCAGAATTAAATTCTCTAATGAATGAGCATATAAAAAATATATGTTCTCATTTAAAATAAAAAAGTTAAGTCCCGTATTTTGAGAACCACTGGTCGAAAAAAATAATTTTTCTTTTCTTTAAATTTGTCTTATGAAATAGTAATGGTCTGTCCATTTAACTATCTTATAGTTTTTAAGATAATAATGCTGGCCTATTTAAAATGAACAACCTCTATATAAATACGGTAGAATTAAATTTTAATGTACAATAAAATGTTTTATTTTCTGTAATGTCTAACTTTTCATCGTATTTCTTTCTTAATTCAAATATCTTAGAAAAATAAAATCATTTTCCGCTTCCTCAAATTAAATGTTACATATTTGAAAATACCAGCTTCTAAATTTAGAATCTAATATATCAGTTTTATAATGTATAAAATCATAAAAATGTAGTCATTCTTTTGAAGAAGCTGTCAGCATATGGAACATTTTCTTTTCAGAAGCTTTCCACAGCTTACCTGATTACGTTCCCTCAAATGATAAAGGCGAGATCTTTGATGTTTTACAAAGACTCTTCAAGATTTAAATGTGTTTGAATTTCAAAAGAGCTAATATGAGCTGATGTAGGTGAAATAAAATTCAGATTTTAATATTTTTACATATCCTTTGGCGGTTAGAAATGAATGGAGTTATTTTATTTATGACTTATTGATGTAGAATGAATGTTCATTCAATAGTAGATGAATATATTCATGAATAAATTAGGGGCAATTTTGCTTATTATCAACGAGAATATCTATAGGTGTATTTTTAGAAAATATGCTCTGAAAATAAAATAACAGTCTGTCACACAAACATGAATATATTTTATTCAACAGAAAAATATCCTTCAAGAAATATAAATTAGATTTTGGACTACTTTCTTTTTCAAATACGTATTATTAACTTTTCATGTTTTATTGATATTTCGTTATATTCAAATTCGGTAAATGTGCTATGATTATTAAGAAAATAGGACTAAATTTTAATAAAGAAAACTGTACAATGTACAATTTGCGATACTTGGTGAAGTTGTTCTAAATATATTAATATTTGTGCATACTTGACACACTTCACAAGATTTCAGTCTCTGAATCAACCTCTCGGTCATTTATCAAAGACTGGCCCACTCAACCAGAACCACAGACGCGTTTCGCTCTTATTGGAGCTCATCAGTGTAGTGTACTGACGCCTCTTGCGAGGCACTGAGACCAGTTGAGCGGGCGGATTATAAACATCCCACAAAGGTATTAAGCCTGCAGAAGTAACTAAACACATACAGAGCCATCTACCAGGAAAACCGCGAGTTTGGCTAGCACTGCTACCAGAATAATAAAGAAAACTGTACAATGTACAATTTGCGATACTTGGTGAAGTTGTTCTAAATATATTAATATTTGTGCATACTTGGCACACTTCACAAGATTTCAGTCTCTGAATCAACCTCTCGGTCATTTATCAGAGACTGGCCCACTCAACCAGAACCACAGACGCGTTTCACTCTCATTGGAGCTCATCAGTGTGGTGTACTGACGCCTCTTGCGAGGCACTGAGACCAGTTGAACGGGCGGATTATAAACATCCCACAAAGGTATTAAATTTTAACTTTATATTATGATAAAAAAAAATACCCTATTTTAAGACAAGTAATCACCCCAATTCTGTAATAAAGTTACTAATTCTTAGCAACATTGCTATAGCAATTAAACAACAATAATTACAAATACTGAATAAAACATGAAAATAAAAGGTGTTATATTTCTTTCTATTGGTTATAATTTTTAGCAATGTTGTTGAGATTTAGCAATTTTCTTACAGAATTGGGCTATCCTGACGTGACCGAATTTCTTTTCCAAAACATTCATTTGTAAATAACATTATTATTACAAAATAAAGTTTATTTTATGACATTGCTGCATGATGTTCTGTGAGGAAACCTATGACTTTTACCATGTATTTTAGGGGATCATTTAAGCAAAAAAATCTAATAAACATGTGTCCGATTTCCGATTTCATCTCCTACATAGCAAAAAAAGTCGGAACTTAGGAAAGTAAAAAATCTGATGTGGCTAGCACAATACCTTCCGTCAATCCTGTGTATTATATATAAATTCCATACATAATTTTTCTTGCAAAAGATTCTAAATTTCCAGTAAAATTATTTCATAAACAAACTATGCAAATTGCACTTGACACTAACATCTTCTTCTTCTTCTTCTTTAGCTTTTCCCATTCTTTAGGGATCGCTATTTTTTATTTTCTTCTTCCACTCATTTCTGTTTTACGTGTTGTTCTCAGTTCTCATTCAGTTCCATTTCTCTCAAGTCTTCCGAAATACAGTACTTTCATCTTATCTTTGGTCTTCCTCTGTTTCTTCAACCTTCTATTACTAAGCTATTCATTCTTCATCCAATATATTCTTCATTTCTCCTCATGACATTTTCAAACCAATGTAATCATCTCTCTTGTATCTTTTTAGAAACTTGTAAAACTAGATTTATTTCCTTACCTATCTTTCCGTGTCTTCCCCAACATCTACTTCAACATCCTCATCTCTGCCACATTAATTTACTTTTTATTGATATTCATATCTGTCAATCTGAATATATTAACAATTTTCATGGTTAGCATAGCTGGCTGATTTATAAAATTTAATTTCTTTATAATTCTTTAACTCCACATATATCTATTGAATATGAATTATAAAATGCAATCAAATCATATAGAGAATAATATATTCTTTAAGTTGTAATAACGTTAAATATCAATAAATCAAATTTAACTGTTAAATCTTCAAATGAGGCTACTTCCAATTCACCAATTATAGCCAAAATCTAATCAGTTGTTCTTCTGGATGTAAACACACACACATACATACATACAGACATCATCGTAAAATGGTAAAATCGTATTATAGGGACCCTAAAACATGCTTATTCACTAAAAACTCATCATTGAATTTCTTGACCAAAGACAATACCTCCCTTACCTAAAGGTGACGGAAGATAAAAAGTCCTTTTGGAAAACCTTGAATACAGTTCAGAATTTTGTGCTCTATCTATTCATGAAAAAATTGCAAAAATCCGAGGCGGAATTAGCTCCAAATGCATCGCATTTTTTTGATATTGAAAATAATTCAGTTTTTAAAGTTTATCTTCTACTATCTCCGGAATTATAAAATATATTTCACACATTTTTTAACACTAACCATGTAGACTCTCACAGTGTTAATGAAAATGGCAAAATGATTTTAATAACCGAATAAGTAAATAAAATATTGTTATTAGTAAAATTCATTTGGTCAGAAAAGTACTAAATCTCGTCCTGTTAGGAATTTTATAGTACATACAGCGGAAGAAATGTAAAGAAAGATTCAAAATTATTTTCAGTAAAGAAATAAATTTAGTACATATAACATAACATAGGGCCCAATTTTCAATTTTCATCAAAATGATATGCAGTGAAAAAAATTCTCTTTATCACTTGGAGCTATTCTCAATTGCAAAGTTATCTGATATAAATGATTGAGAAAATCTGATATTTGTATGTACAGGACATAAATTGAAAAGTGGGCCATAGGAGTATAACATGGGAAATCATCTAAATCATGTGAAACGATTAATTTAACTCTTCATTTAAACATAAAAATTAATTATGAAGTTACAATTTTTATGAGCTTTATAGTCTAGGCAACCTTGGATTTATGACAAAAAATAAACAAATACGTTATTTTTAACTGTCAATCAAGCCTATTCTGTAACAAAGTAGTTCATTTTTAACAACTGGTTAAAAAAATATCTAATAGGTATTGATTTGACAATTAAAAATCCAATTTTTTGTTACATATCATGGTTGGTTAAATTTTTCAACTAGTTGTTAAAAATTAACCAATGAGTTGCAGAACAGGCCCGAAATTTAGATTAAAGTAGTAAATTGTAATTGACAGTTAAAATTAACGCATTTGTATATTTTTTGTCATAAATCCATAGCTGCCTAAAAGCTCATAAAAACCGTAATTTTATAATTAGTTTTTATGTTTATATGAAAAGCTAAAATAATCGTTTCACATGATTTAGATGTAGAATTTATATCTCTATAACTTTTATTTGGAGTATGTTTGCATAAAATAATTAGGTAACGTTTGTGCAAAGAAAAACTGATTTTCCATGTTAAACGCCCATTGCCCACTTTTCATACTGTACCATGTTGACAATATTGGTTGCGCATAACAAGAAAATGTCAATTTTTATCATATATTTTATATTTTTATTTTATTTCGTTGCGTTGATGGAGATGAAATGATGACAGGACAGTCAGAAACACCAGACCCCTTCTGGGAATCGAACCCACGACCCCAAGATCCGAGCGGTGAAGGTCGCTTGGAGCGCTCTCTGAACAAGCTGCGTGAACACGCTCGGCAAACGAAGCGGCTAGTGATATGATATAAATTTATCATTTCATATTATATTACAATGGTGAAAATTGAGAATTGGGCCCATAACACACAATATCTAAGAGTCAAAAGTTAAGTTATACCTACATAAATTGACAATGAATTTATATCACTTGAATTTTTCATATATAGGTGTTTCCTTTAAAACACCTAACGCTTTTTCGGCGAACTAATGACTTTAGAAAAAAATGTTATGTAAAAAAATCTGATGTGGCCAGCACATGACCTCCCGCCAATTATATGTTTAAAATAACAATGAGCTTTAAGTAAAGTATCACTTCCGGTTGATCGTTTGTAATTAAAATCTAATTTGTTGTTCCAATAAATACCACTTCCGGTTTATCAGACATAATATGTTGTTTCAAATTATATATGTGCTTTAAATACCAAATTTGAGAAGTTATGGATCATATTTAAATATATATTTTTCAAGAAAATCTGTTTAGGGCTTCTCTTTATATTAAAGCAGAAAGCTTAAATACGGAAAACAGAAATTTTTGGAAGTTTTCAGCCACACATACACGTAAAAACATGTTGTGGGGACCCTAATTCGTACTTATTCACTGAAAACTCACTATTTGCAATCGTAAATAATAATTTTCACTCTAGTGGAGCAAATCGGTACTACGGAAAAAAATCATACAAGCGCCATATTGAATAAGTGACAGGTGAGTGAGTAGTAGTGTAATAATTAATTATTTAAACTGTGACGACACGTACTTCGTCTCAGTATTGTTGTCGAGAAACAATCAGTTAACCTCAACGATGTAATATCGTAAAATAATCACAGCATCCTAGTCAGAGATTTGCAAATAAATGTATGTTTGACTTACCTGTGTAATGTAAAACCATGATACCAAGCGTGTACATTGTTGTATATTATTGTTATGCTGTTCATTGATTGTAGATAGGATTTGTTACACATTTATTTGATGGCTAGAACTGTCATTGTTTTCGAGGTTATGTTCAACGCCGTGAATTGAGTGGCATGCTCAATTCTTAGTATTGTGAAATATTATTTTATAATATTTGTTACAATATTTTTATTATAATTTACGACAAACTGTGACTGCCTGAAAATATTACAATTTCTATTAAATTAGTTTTTGCTGAAGGAGCCTTCGCAGCGCCATCAGTCAGTCATATGTTAAAGTTTAAAGTTTCTCCCGTCTTAATAATAATACGCGAGATTTTTCCTGATGTACCAAATCTCGGGTATAAAAGACCGCGCATCGTCCAGAGAGTTCTTCAGTTCGTCCGACTGAACATAGTGGCTGGGTTCCGGACTAGAGCTATAGCTCAGAGTTACTTGGCCGAGTTCTGAGAAGAACGTTTCAGTCGTAGAGTTGTACCGACGTCCGTGTCTCTCGTGGATAGAGAGACTCCGCCGTCCGTATCTCCGATACCTTATGTAGAGGAGTCTGTTTTGTACTTTACCTTTTATTAGATAATTGCATTTTTACTTACCGCCGTTAGAGACTGTGCTATTGCCGTTTCGCGGGAGCACAGTCCCCTAGTAGATTAAACACAGTTCGTCACAGTTTTCACAAAGGGTTCCATTATTTATTTATTTATTTGTTACATTTTAATTTTACATACGTTGGGCATAATAAACTAGTTGGTTAAGTTAACTACTTGCTTTTCTAAGACAAACCCTAACCCACCTCCGCAGATAGCTATCCAGCAATCCTCCCTCTCTTTCAGCATCCGCCGCCAAAGGCGCCCGAGCAACCCGATCCTTGCTGGCAGAGAGGACAAGATGGCGCCTCAACCCACAGGACCGGCGTCACAAATGGCGCCCGAACAGGGACCGGCGTCACAAAACTTATCACCATCATTTAAATAACTTCTTAATACTCGGTTTGTATACCCAGTGAACAAGTGAACTGTCATATGGTGGCCATCTTGTTTTGAATTGAATTTTTGGACCGAAAACATTACCTCTCTTACCTACGGTATGGCGGGAGGTAAAAATTATCAAGAATAAGGGGCTAATTTATCAGTACTAATAAATCGAAAATCCAACCAGTGGTTCTCAAAGGGAGAGAGAACACTTTTCAAGTCATTTGAAAAGAAAAACTTCATCGTATAATGCACGCTTTACAAGTAAGATCTTCTAGGTTCTTAAGCTGAAAATCATGTATGTACGTACATAATAATATATTCGTTTAATCATCCATTAATAGGTATATGTTTTATTTATGAACATATAATGTTTAAAATTTTAGATTCATATATGTACATACTACATATG
This sequence comes from Harpalus rufipes, assembly GCA_951394225.1. Taxonomy (NCBI): domain Eukaryota; kingdom Metazoa; phylum Arthropoda; class Insecta; order Coleoptera; family Carabidae; genus Harpalus; species Harpalus rufipes. Next base: position 38,461,996 of record OX596281.1, read on the forward strand.
CATTGTTTTTATCAATATCAACTATAAATTAATTAGGGCTTCAATAATTAAAATGAGTTATAATTAGTAATTAGTGGTTTTGCTACTCTGTTATATATTCTATTGTTTCAATATCCAATATCTACTAATTATAATCATGTGTTACATGAAAATGTATTTAATGCAAAATATAGTACCAATTAACACTACATATATTGATTATATCTACTTTTTAAACTCTATTCAGTATTTTTTTCGACCCAGACGACACTGTGAGTTTTTATCAATAGAATCCTTACGACTCTAGATGAATAAAAATGTACCTATCCAGTGAGAATGACCCCTTAAGACAATTTTTTTTTTCAAGAATAATACGCTTGGTGAAGTTCTCTCAGCAATATTTATATTCTCCGGATACTGCCGACTCCCAAGACTCCATTCATTTCTATTTATATTCTTCGTGAACTTTCTTATGGTTTATGGAGAGGATTTGTCGGAAAATCTCGAATTTGTAAATAAAAAGTTATAGTTACGTCTCATAGTTTCCGAGTAGGATAAATGATGAGATACATTGTAAACAATCAATACGCAGACATTTTCTGTTTGTATTTAAAACTAAGAATAAATAACAACATATTATGTATAACCTAGGATGGAAAACGTATCGTAACAATATCCGCTAACGCTATTATAAAGTTTCATTTATTATTATTACCTCTCGCTAAGAGAGGTATTGGATTCATGCTAAAAATCGCATATCCAGATTTTATTGAATAAGCACGTTTTAAGGTCCCTACAATCCGATTTTAACATTTTTACGATGATGTCTGTGTGTGTGTGTGTGTGTGTGTGTGGATGTGTGTGTGTGGGATGTTGGAAGGACGGTTACTCAAAAACTATAAGACTTAAAATTTGTTTAACAACGTATTTCCCAATCGGACATTCATGGGAAGATCTGAAAAGGTTTTGGTAACAATTGGACAACCGGAAGTAGAAGATTCTTGAAAAAAAATCTTCTAAATATTATTTTTTGAAAATTTTTCTTGATAATATTAAAGAAAAATAAATTCTCTTTCTGATACATTTAAATATTTTTATACATATTTTATAGATTTAGAGATAAAAGGAATATAATATAAAATAATGTTGTAATTAATTTTACAACCGAAAGGATGCCATGAAAAATAGTTGCAAATTTAAATTATTTGTAACTGACAGATAAATGTCAGTGTCAGAAATAATGAGTAATGAAAGAAAAATGTATTTGGAGAATCCCTTAATTCTTGATCTGTGACTATTATGGAGATGACAAGTCTAGGTTGAAGGACTTAAATTTGTTTCAAACATTATGGGACAATGTACACCAGTACTGTAGACTAGAGTAACTTTGAATTGCGAAAAAGCTATCAAATTCTTCTCAAGTAAGTTGTAAATATTGACAAAATTACACATCGATATAAGAATAATCGGAGTGCAATCTATCCGTCACTTTATTAAAGAGAATTAAGGTTATTTAGATTTAACAAGTATGAAAAAATAAAATGTAAAAGAAGATATATAAGAATAGATGCACAATCCAGATATATACATTTTAGACCGCCCAAAATTAATGTTTTTACTAGAAGAATATGAAGAGAAAGTAAACAAAGTTGTTCGAATTGAAAATTGCTGTTACCAGCCTAATATTTATATATGGTAAACTCTACTTTGTAATTTATTGTAACATAATTTATGGTAATTATCTTTATGTTGAGACATGCTATTATTGAATAATAAAGAAGTTTATACGTCATAGATTTATATGAATATATTATTTGTATTTATAAAAATAATCTTTGCTTTATGCATACAGCCAGGTAAAATATACGGCGAGAGGTTATGTGCTGGCCACATCAGATTTTTTTTTTAATAACATTATAATTACAAAATGTTATGTAGCCATGACATAACAAATAACGATTCACTATAACGTTATCCAAGTTTACAAATTTTACAACATTATTGCCGTTTGAAAGTATAATTTCCTGATAATTTATATTGAACACTATTCCATTTCTAGAATAAGATGTGTGTAAGTTTTTTAATACATTGTTTTTAATTTTTAATGAATTTTTATTACCAAATTGAGAAAAATATAGTTATTGTTTTTACATAACTTTTTTCCGAAAGATGTATATGCTAACGCCTATGTTGCTTAGCAATATCGTATTTGTTACCTATACGTGAAATTTACGGACGTAATACATCCGTCGAAGGTAACGTGGTCTACTGTAAGTAGTAGGCGGAAAAATTATTTTAAAAGGTCAGAACCTTTTTCTTTTACAAATAGATCTGTCATAAAAATTCGACAATTTCTTATTTATTCCTTAAATTGGGTAAAATGTTGAAAATTTACCATCGACGATAATTTGAGATTGCTAAGAGATGACAGAGATGAACCTTTAGAAAAAATTATGTAGTTGAAACATTAATCAAAGTAACTTGAATGGGGCCGCAGGATTTTTTTATTTTGTATCAGAGCTGTCAATGAACATGTAAAACACCTTGTAGGCTATATTTAGCGAACATTAAATAGTTATTCCATTAGTTTTTGATTTTTTTGCCAAAATACAATAAAAACGACAAATATTTAAACAAGTGTCATTTGTACGTCAAAATCAACGTACGTGTGATTAAAACGTAATGCAAAATCTAAACTTTTGCATACCCCTTACTTTGTACGTTTGTATCGTTAACGTTGACGGAATATTCATATAAACTATGCAAAAACTCCCTTAATGAAACAGAAGTAGCGTTATTATAACGTTACATAACATTATTTCGTATTTTTTAACGCTGATAACGTTTAAATTAGTTTTTGTAATTTATTTCTAACGTCATGTAGTTTTCGAGTTGACAATCTAATTTTGTCAGTTGTTTATTTAGTGTTTGGTCTAAATTCACGACCTATTAATCTGATATTTGCTCCAAACTCCAACACACCCTAATTCTCATCTGCTCTGATATATGTTCTAATTTATACTAAAGATTATTTAGTAAATATGGATCAAATTATTCACTATAGAGTGCATAGCAGTGCGCTAGGTCAATAATTAAAGCTTATTCTAGATCTAGAATAATCCAAACGCTTCAAACTCCACCAGGAATGTGATCCCGTTCTCTAGTTTCACATCTCCTAAATAGATCACTTGGTATCCAGTTCAAAAGTCCGGGTTGTACTTAACCCACCAGTGTGGGTTAAGTACAACCTTATGCTACTAAGTTTTTGGTAATGACCGAAACATCTGACTCTATTTTGTGCTAAAATCGTTACTTCGATCCATGTTTTGTTCTGGTCATTCATATTCTATACAATAGAGCGTCTCCGCCCAATCTTCGGTTTTCCTATTTTACGTCTTCCTTGAGGCTTTCAGTCTACTATCCTTTTTGCTATTTCATTGTTTTCCCAACACAGTGTTTGTCGGATCCACTTCCATTTTCGTTTTCTAATTTCGGTCGAGTCTATGTCATGATTGGTTATACACTCTAGTTTTTCATTACTAGTAATTTAGGGCCAGGGGCTTGATGCTTGAAATTTATCGTATGCGCTTTTATACTTTTGCCGCATACGAACTTCGCTAATACAAAAAGAGTATAAAAAACAATCATTTGGATCAATATTTGCGATTAGCTACGTTGTCATATCAACCTGACTATGAAAGTATTGCGAAGTCAAGGCAATCCCAAATTTCACATTAATTTACTTCATAATAAATAAAAGTGTTTCTTTACATTTATTATATAAATATTGATGTATTTCGGCAATGATCAATACAAGGTATATAATTTTCTACAAATTTATTTGTGTTATTTGCATTATAACCTATCTATCGCCAAGTAACTTGGTATGCAAAAGTAGCTCGCGTAGTACAAAAGATTGAACACCCCTGTACTAGACTATTGGTAGAATCGACTATCGAGAATATATTTTTTCTTGAATTAATTAATCTCAAACCATGAACCGAAATATGTAACGATTTTTAGTCCAATTTCTCCACAAAAATTGCAAAATTAGGACCAGGAGTTATTTACTTTTTAAACAACTTTTAACCATTTCTTTAGTACCTTATAATAGCAACTCATTTCTTTAGAATCCATACCATTAAGAAATAAAGCCGTACCTTTAACCGTGTCGTAAAAATACCACTTTTGATCGATAAACAAATAATACAAATTAAAAAGAACAAATGTCCAATCATTGCTTAACCTTTTTTACAAAATTATCTGCAAATTTATCTAACCTTTCTCAACTTCCCAATTTTCTTTGACAGTTACTCCTAAGCACTTTGTGTTCCTGATCTTAATAATTGATTTGCTGTGACGGGAAACAATAAAAGGTATACAAGAGACAGAACTAGATGTGTTCCTATAAATTTTTCACAGTAGTCAGACGGCTTTCACACAATTCAACATCGTGAGAACGAAGATATTTTGCATAATCAATATAAGGATTCAATGTTTGTCAGGAACAAATCAGGACGTGTCACTTGGGAGAAGACAAATCGATCCTTCCCAGTTAGAAAAATGATTTCCTTTATTAATTTATACAGTTTTTAGATAGGTACTTATTTATGGTACAATATATGAGTAACGACTCCTCGTGAGCTAATTTCAACAAATGGATAGAGTATCTAAAATATGGATGATTGAAAATTCTGAGCCATGACCATGGCTAATATTAAATTCCTATGTTATATTCTCAATTATGACTTGATAATCATCACGAATCATTTGTCAATAAATATTCATATTCATATTCGTGATTATTTATATAATTCTAGGCTACTGGCAATGAATTTACATAAACAAGTGTATTAGATAGTATTTACATTATATTAGCCGCATATCTAGATTTTAGTGAATAAGCACGTATTAGGGTACGAGTACATTTAATATATCTTATTGTATTATTAATTAAATATGTATTTAAAATTATAGGTATATTAATATTACATATATCCTTAAGAAATACTGCTAATACCGTCAATGAATTTGATTTTTTTTGAACATATTAGAAGAGTATGACAAAATTCCTCATAGAACGAAAGAAGAGATACAATTTCAATTATTTGTGTGTACAAAAAATGTTAAATTCATTACTTGTAAGGCGCGAGCAGTCATGTGACTTGGCCTTGGCAAGTAGATATCGGGATCCGTGTCAGAATGACGGCTAGTAGTTATTTACATAGATGTCACAATTGTCATATGTCATAATTTTCATTCAAAATATTCTGATGAATAGATAATCATGATGTTTTGAATGAAAAATTATGCTCCTTGACACATATGTACAATATTACTAGCTGTCATTCTGACACGGGCCCCCGTATCTGCTTGCCAAGGTCAACAAAGTCACATGACTGCTGGCGGTCTATGCAACATAAAATGAAAATGGCGAGAGGTATTGTGCTGGCCACAACAGATTTTTACCTTCCGTCACCTTTAGATAAGAAAGGTATTGTCTATGGTCAAAAAATTCAATGATGAGTTTTTACTGAATAAGCACGGTTTAGGGTCCATATAATACGATTTTACCATTTTTACGATGATGTCTGTATGTAATATATATATATATATATATATATATATATATATATATATATATATATATATGTGTGTGTGTGTGTGTGTGTGTGTGTGTGTGTGTGTGTGTCTGTGTGTGTGTCTGTGTGTGTGTGTGTGTGTGACAAAAGTTCCGGATCGCATAACTTCAATACCACGATTCCAAAAATTATAAAATTTTCGTATTCCTCAAGTTTACATCCAGAAGAACAAGTGATTAGATTCTGGTTATAATTGGTGAACCGGAAGTAACCTCATTTAAAGATTTAACAGTTAAATTTGATTTATTGACATTTATATACATATATTATTCTCTATACGATTTGATTACATTTTATACTTCATATTCAATAGATACAGAGTTAAAGAATTTTAAAGAAATTAAATTTTATAATTCAGCCAGCTATGCTAAACATGGAAACTACTAATATATTCATATAAATCAAAGTGACAGATGTCAGTATCAATAAAAAGTAAATTAATGTGGCAAAGATGTGGATGTTGAAGTAGATGTTGGGGAAGACACGGAAAGATACGGGAAGAAAATATCTTTAGTGTTACAAGTTTCTAGAAAGATACAGAAAGACGATTACATTGGTTTGAACATGTCATGAGGAGAAATGAAGAATTATATTGGAACAAGAATGAATAGTTTAGTAATAGGAGGTTGAAGAAACAGAGGAAGACCAAAGATAAGATGGAAGGACTGTATTGCGGAAGACTTGAGAGAAAAGGAACTGAATGAGAACGACACACAAAAATAGCGACCCCTAACGAATGAGAAAAACTAAAGAAGAAGAAGATGTCAGTGTCAAGTGCAATTTGGATAGTTTGTATATGAAATAATTTTACTGGAAATTTGGAATCTTTTGCAAGAAAAATTATGTATGAAACATATATTATATACAGGATTGACGGAAGGTATTGTGCTGCCCACAACAGATTTTTTAAATATATTTTTATTACTTCCATCGATTTTTCTATAGATGTCACTTTCACTAAGTGCTAAGTGCTAATTCTAAACGCTATTTCAGATTTAAGACGCTCCAACCAATTACTATTTGTAAATACTAATTGTAATATATAATTCAGCAGCTCTGAACGCAGCTTAATACAACAGAGCAATAAACCACCATTCTCAACACAAAAAGACACTTTGATGTTATATTATAATAAATAATGGCGCATTCGACAATACTAATTCCCACCCAATTTGGAAAACAATGTCTCTCTACTTTTAGACTTGTCGTCGTAATATTCACTATTTCACTGATAGTAACTAAGTTGTGACACAGAAAACAGCAAGCTTGCTGTTTGTCTGTGGTTGTGATTTGAATGAAGAACGGATGAGTTACGAATTGCGCTACTGTATCAATACTCATCCTGATCTTGTAAAGAGCAGTCTGGATTAACATCATCGCCCACATCCCAGAAACATTGATTTGCGGATAACGAGACCTCTCCCCGCCTATGAAAAGAGATTCCAATTCTGACAAGTTTGATTTTCTTTATGGAAATTGGTCAAACATGCTGATTACTATTCCATGCATTAATAAGCAACGCGTAGATTTTTACATATTTTCTATAGAGTTGATCCCTTTTTTGTATGGATTTGAAAGGAATATTAATTGAATATTTTGATATTTTGCGTCATATGTAATTAAATATTTGGTGTTGGGTGTATGTAATACGTATACCTTTTACCTTAATGATGATACGTAAATAAACATCAAACAAAATTTATATGTAAATTTCTGTGACACCAAGGGTGTTATATGTATGTAATTTGGCTAATTAAATTATTTTAATTTATGCGAAAGTAATTAAAAAATCAATATGGCTATATTTTTCATGAATATTAATTATAAGCTCAAGGAAAAGTGCTTTAAAAACATGTTACATTTTTTTCTCCCTCAATTTAGAATAAAATTTGAAAAATAATTGTTAGCTATTGCATAGTAAACTAATATATTTTCTGTAACTAAAATCTCACTACTAAAGCAGCACTAATAATGACGGTGGCTAAACATTTCTTAAAAATCTGATGTAGCCAACACAATACCTCCCGTTTAATTTAATTTTTATTCATGTAAATACTTTAAATTAAATTTAAATGCCGGGTTCGATCCCGACCGACGCCAAATATTTCGAATTTTAAATGGCACAAAAATGACCCCTGTGATGCACTCTCCACGCCAGCAATAAATGCTCGTGAGGTGACACCTTGTAAACGCCCGCACGATACAAATATGTCATCATCTTTACCGAAGAAATCTGTGTACAAAGCAGATTGGCAGACCCAGCAATGCGTAATATGCCGTGATGATAAATTTATTTTATTTATTTATGTACTTATCTATATTCATTACTGGCGTGGAGAGTGCACCACAGGGATCAATTTTGTGCCATTTCAAATTCTAAAATATTTGCATCGGTCGGAACCGAACCCGTTCCCAAGATTCGCGTGAAGTGACGCCTGGTAAACGCCTGCACGGAACAAATATGTCATCATTATTACCGACATCTGCGTACAAAGCAGATTGACTCACCCATCAATCGGTAATATGTTATATGTTTTTATTACCTTACCTATATTTTTACAAATTTACTTATGCTGGAAACTGCATTAAGTTCCTTTCACACATAATTATTGTTCCATTTAGTCGCCGCAATATGGTGCTGTTTTTCTTGTATCATAAAAGACGACTTTTGTAATTATGTTTTAAAATATTTATTTCACAATGTATTTTTTTTACGAATTTGTATTTTCTGATGATGGGTGGGTTTTACACCCGAAACGTCCAATTATACTGACTTCATTTTCAGTTAAATATGTGAACCTAAAAGCCTAAAAATAAATTTATATTTTAAAAACGTTAACATTATTATTTGAAATGATTAGTTCGTTGACAGTGACATATATCTGTCAGTTACAAACATTTGAGATCTGAGTTGTGTAACCATGTCAATGAGTTGTGTTTAAAACGTAGGCTCCGGGATTAAAATTATAGATAGTTTTATAAATTTATCCATAATATATATAGAAAAAGTATTAATGCAAACCTGTAGAAAATTTAATGATCTTTAAGTTTTATATAACATAAATCATAAAAACTATTTTGAGCTTCCAGTAAAGTGCCATTTTCGGTTATCTGATTTACTCTAAAATCTAATGACATATTTCCATATTAGAGTAAGGTAGAAATACAAGGTTTCAAAATTTTCTGAACGATAGTATTTGAGTTAGAGCGTAAAGAGGATTCACACACACACACACACACACACACACAGACACACACACACACAGACACACACACACACACACACACACACACACACACACACATACATACATACATACATACATACATACATACATACATACATACATACAGACATCATCGTGAAAATGTTAAAAATGGATTGTAGGGACCTTACAACGTGGTCATTTACCAAAATCTCGATATGCGATTTTCAGCACGATCCCTTTACCTCCCTTACCAAGGGTAGAGGGAGGTAAAAAGTGACAAAATAAATACATGTCCATAGAACAGATAAAGTTTGTGTTGATAACTGTAATAATTTATATATCAAATGTCATTCGCATATGTAATCTTAAAATTTAATCAAAAAGACTAAAGAGATAGGTACCGACTACCGACTAATAGTCGGTTAAGCCGACTATCCAGTCATTTTTCTAATCGGCGAATAGTTGCTAAAAAGACCTTGCCTTCCTCAGCTTAATATTTGATAAGCTATGATAAGACATAGAAATAATATGAGTTTTCGGAAAAAAATTGAATGAACTGATATTGTAGTTCAATTAAAGTATATTGAATCCGTTTATTAATACAACAATTAACATACTCTTAAGCGTTAACATTCATATTTAGTACAGATTTAGTGGTCCGTTTTCTTCCATACGACGAAGTTAAGTACTGACTTATCTCGTGACTCACAAGTAAGTTTCAAAGTTTATTTCGCGTACCTTGTAAAATATTCAGCACCTTAATTATTTTAATTTTGGCGCATCTACCCATTATCGTATACCTTTCTTGTAAGTAACATCCAAAAAACAGCATATGTCTCACCTGAGTACGTTAGAAGGATCGTTTTCGCGTGGTACAAATTGTATATTTTTGCCCACAAGCACTGAGTTGTTCTTCGGGCATATTGGCATGAGTCAGGCCAAATTTATTTTCTTCGTTTAAAAATGATGTAAATTAATTAAATCAAGTAAATTCGGCTGGCAATTTTGTCGGCCGGGCCGACTAATCGGCTTCTAAAATGGACGAATAGTCGGTGGTCGGTTAGTCGGCCAAACGCGTAGTCGGTACATCACAAAAAATCTGATGTAACCAGCACATTACCTTCCGTCAATTCTACGTATTTTGTATAAATTCCACAAAGAAAATTTCTTGTAAACGATTCATTACTTCCAGTAAAATTATTTCACAAAGATATGTTAATTTTATCTGACATCTGTCAATTAGCAATATTTGAATACTCTAACTGTTTACATGGTACATTTTTTAGCAGCATAGGTTCCAAGGTATTTCTTTATATATTTTATCTCTAAATTCATTGGATATAAAGAAAAAAATGTAATTAAATCGAATAGAGAATAAAATATTCTTTAATATTTATCATACCATAAAATATCAAAAAATTATATTTTACAGCGTTTTTTCAAGAAAAACTTTTAATAACTTCAAATTAGGGTATTTCCGATTGACTAATTATAACCAAAATCTAATCTACTCTTCATAAATGTAAAGATGACGGAAGATAAAAAGACCTTAGAAGGGGGTGTTGGAAACAATTTTGTATGTCATTCGAGAATAAAAACATTTTATTCACTCACGGAAATTGGCACACGAAGTGTAAACACTGTATTGTATGCTAAACTTTCTGCTTGTGGATAAAATATATCTTTACTCAGTTATATAGCTGAAAACTTGAAAACATCAACTACAGTTTCTTTGGCTTGTGAATGAATCGTCTTGTTGTTATTACCAATAATTTTAGATGTTGATGGAGTGGTTTCCTCGCTGTAATAATAGCATGTTATAATTATTAATGAATATTTAATGCTAAGCATCAATATACCTAAGTCCCCTATTATTACATTTCGACCCGCTCGAGTACGAATTTTAGGTTTTGTGCATACAAAGTCAATCTCAACTAAACGCTCGCCTGCTATACCATTTACAAGGATGAGGGCCACGTTAGAAAGAACGGGGGTAAGAAAATCAGATCCAGGTCTGCCAAAACAGGAACTCATCTGGGTTGCGTAAAAGATAACATCCGATAGCACGATGAAAATAGAGAGATAATAATAGAATTCTAGGTAAATAATCATTTGTACAGTCCGGGTAACAAGTTAAATAACCGCTCGGCAACCTCCGCTCCTCTTCGTTCGGATTTGCGCTTACGAAAAATATTGGTAGGTACTATGCTTTATGCTTGAGTCTGTACAATATAATTTCCCTATCACTTTGCCACTGCACATGCAACCTTGAAATGAGTTGCTATACTCCGTGGAAAAAAAATTAAACATCTAAACAGCTACATTATGACTATTTATCTCTCATTAAAAATTAAGTTGCCTAAGTTAGAACTTAGTTAATCAATTTTTTAAAGTATCTATGTAAGTTTTTTTCAATTATTGGCAAAAAAAGAAATGCAAAACTTTCTACTACAACTGACGTAAATTTTGCTGTTACATCATCCAATTCGCAGTGTTGCCAACCTGTACATTATTTATGAAATGACTCTCGTAAATCTGTGCTGACACCCTAATAGAAAACATTTTTTCAGCATCAAACGCATGCAAACAAGACCATTATTCCTACCCTTTTCGATATTTCTTTTCATGGCATTATTGATAAATCACGTAAATCAACACGAAACATAAAAATCCTAAATTATTTCCTATACAGAGTTTCGAAATTCGTCGCCTTTGGAACAGATTTTATAACCTATGTGGCAAAAAGAAACTATTTTAATTACATGTCTTCAACGATCATATACTTTTCATTGCATAATGCCATTCTTATGTGAAGAATACTACCGAGTGGATATTAAAAAACGAATCTTGTTTGAAATTCCATATCTCCGGAGTTCATTGAGATATTGATTTGAAATTTGTATCTCTTGCAGACAAAGGGTTGAAAAGTATTCCTAGCAAATTTCAAACATTTATAGAGAAAAACAAGTGACTGGACATTTTCTAAATTTACTATTCATATCTACTATTACAAGTTGATATTTTTATAATCAGCTTAAAACAACATAATTAGGCTATTACTGAAACCAATGTAATTGTCATAAATTTGCTCTAAATTTACTCCAATTATCTCTAAATTTGTTCTAATAATGGTAGTGGTGCACGACGAAGCGAGAGTACATTGCTTTTTGGAAGACGAGAACGAGAAATGCAGTTTAAAATTCGAGGCGATACTGATATAATTGCGAGAAGCGAGAAATCTCGCGAGATTCTCGCGAGTGTCTCGCAATAAAAAGTGTAGATAACTTTATATCTTTAATTCGCAAATTCAATTAAAAATGAACTGGAGAACGATTTACAAGGAGTGGAGTCAACGCTAATTCGTGCCTAAAACACGTGAATGTGAAAATTATATAAATCCATTATATTTGTTGACTTTATCTAAAGTTGATTGGTATTGGTCCAGCGTGAGGAAATGTAAAATAAAGAAAAAATTCTCCAACATTTCAGCCTCTCCTTCATCCCAATTCTTGCCGTCGCTGAAAAGTAAGGGATTTTATATTAAGCGTCAAAGGGAGCCAACACAGAGCGAAGCGGAGTATTTCGTTTCCCGCTGATCTCCAGTGTAGCGGTTTTGTGATGACTAAATCATTCTTAAATGGTAACATATTTTTAATGACAAAGTTTACTTATAATTATAATTTTTTTAAATATTATATTAGTTTTACTGATGTCAGGAATACATTAACCGATGTTCGCATTGAAATAGTTTAGAAATCATCATTTTGTAATAAATTATTTATTTTAGAGGCACAAAAATATTACAAAAGAATTTCTAGAGAAGTGATGGACACTTTCTAACATGAATCGTGCTATTAAGCGACTGATAGAAACAATTTTCAGAGAACCTGGAACAGTTTATGTACCAATTCTGAATTTTCGTCATTTCCAACAGTTACTGGCCTTGCATTCCTAGATTATTATTTATTAATATGAAAACCGTGAGCCAACAAATGGAGTAAAACAAACCTGTATACGTACATATTATATTAAATCTGTCACAGAATTGAAAGTAAAACAAATTCCGGAACCCTCTGGGAATAAATAATAAATACACCCAAACAAATCAAAACAAGAAACAAGCTCTCTTCTTGTTTTCCCTCCTATTTATTTATTTATTTACATTCCCCGAAACATTCAATTACCCTTGAACTTTACAAGAAAACAAGTTCATAATGAAATTAACACTTCATGGTTTACACACTACACATCAACTAGCTTCATCTTCATCCCTTAAGTTACAGGGTCGGATAAGCACAGTTATGTGAATCTACATCGGATGATAAGAACTTTGGTGACGCAAACAAGTTAATTAAGGAAAATTTGCATATGTCGCGTAGGCGTTGGAATACGAGAAACAGTTGGGAATTATGCATTAAATGCAAAATTTAATTAAAAATTGAGGATAAGCTGTATTTATGTTTTAAGCTTTGGAAATTTTGATCCAATTTAATGTCATTATGGTAATCTTTAGCTAAAAGATCAAAAGTTACTATAAATATCCCACATAAAAAGTAGTTAAAAATTATCACAACTTTTAATAACAACTAGATAGTCATGTTTTAATAGGTCTAATGTGGTCATCCCAAAAACAAAATAACATAGTTTCTATGACTTTTACCATGACCATTACAATTTGCAACGTCCAAAACTAATAATTTTCGTAAAATATATTTTTCCACTACGATTTTTTATAACGTCAATCTTACTATTCACACAACGACATTGCTCACTCATAAGTAATAGCTACTATATAAAGGACAGTTGATTCGTTCGCCATTTCGGAGCCCACTTCAATCATTCAATATTAGTATTACAGTTACAGAATTATAGCAATTATCCACAATGACGGGTTGTTCTGCTCCAACATGTGCAAATCATTTGAGAAATGGTTATAATTTTTACAGATAAATATTTGAATTTGTTTTATTTTTTCTCTAACCTCAAAAATCTTAACAAACTCTGTTCTTTTGTTTTCTTGGAATATTTTGGTATATTAAATTATAATCAGCATATTTATCATCATTATTATTACAATTATAGTAATTATAATCCGCTGTGTACCGAAATGAATGGAGAAGGAAGCTGAGAGAGGGAATGCCGACCCTATGTAACAAGGGAAAAAAACTATGACAAAGAAGATGAATCATCAAATAATTGATAATCTTTATTCATAGATTTCCTGCAGATCCGAAGAAAAGAAAAAATCTGATGTGGCCAGCACATTACCTTCTGTCAATCCTGTCTATTATGTAAATTCCATACATAAATTTTCTTGCAAAAGCTCCTATATTTCGAGTAAATTTATTTCATAAACAAACTATGCAAATTGCACTTGAAACTGACATCTTCTTTTACTTTTCCCATTCGTTAGGGGCCGCTATTTTTTATTTTCTTCTTCCACTCATTTCTGTTTTGTGTGTCGTCCTCACTCAATTCCTTTTCTCTCAAGTCTTCCGCAATACAGTCCTTCCATCTTATCTTTGGTCTTCCTCTGTTTCTTCTACCTTCTATTACTAAGCTATTCTTCTTCCAATATATTTTCTATCTCTCCTCGTGACACGTTCAAACCAATTTATTTTTTCATTCCTTACCCTATCTTTCCGTGCCTTCCCCAACATCTATATCAACATCCTCATCTATATCACGTTCATTTTCTTTTCATTAATACTGACGTTTGTCAATCTAAATTATCTGAATATATTAGCAATTTCCATGGTTAGCATGGCTAGCTGAATTATGAAATTTTATATCTTTATAATTCTTTTACTCTATATCTATTGAATATGAAATACAATAATAATAATAATGTATTTATTGGTTGTCAAAGAATACACTTATACCAATTGGTTAGCAGTTATACAATACAATAGTAATTTATAAACATAAGTACAAATAATGGATAGAAATAAATAGCAATAATTATTTAACTACACGAACCACATACTCTAATCTGAATACAAATATTTAATAATATTATCTAATATTGAAAATACGAACAATATAAATAACAATACGTATAGGTACATAATATAACCTTTCATTCATTAAGGCAGAAACTCCTTATTTTTAAAGCATTAACTGTAAATGTTGTGCTAAATCAGTAAATAATTGGTATACCATATCGTCTTCTATAATTATTTCTAAGTTATACTTTGATAAGTAAAAAATTCTACTGGTAGTGAACATAGGGCAGGCAATGGGGAAGTTTAGCATATTTCTTTTATTTTATTAAGAATGCCTTTAAAAGTGATATTCTATATTGTATTTCATTCAAAGATGCCTAGATTTCTTAAAAAATAAAATTTTCTAAAATAATAACGTCACAGAAGATCATGGAGAACATATAGTCTACCTTAAGCAGGTGCGCGCTGGGTTTTCATGGCAACAGGAAGTTTTAAAAATGGCATCCACATGTTTTGACGTTTATAAAAAGTGACAGTGTGTTGTTATTATTATAGTTTTGTTGTTGTTCTTGTGCAAACGACTGGTTCTATTTATTTCATTTAGTGTATTATTGTATTCAATATTAAGTATCGTATAATAGTTTTCCAATTCTAACTTAAAACTCATAACCTCACTCTGCGAAACCGTAAACAAACCCACGTAAACAAGCCAGCAGTATGTAGTGTACTGCCGCAACATACGTGCAAGAAGTCAGGTCTCACTATCCTTTCTAGGCATGCGCATAAGTCACTTGTGACGTCACAAAAGTTCGATGATACATAATTAATTATAAATAAATGGGAACATAATTTTAACTTTGAAATACATTTATAATTATTCATATATTTACGATTAAAAAATATTTCACATGAAATGATTAAGATTCTCTGGCTGGTGAAGATTTCAAATTGAGCAGTTTTCTGTTGCGTTTAGAACATATTTAATATTTTTGTACTTTATTATAATATTAATTTTACTTGATAATCTTAGTTGGAATATTACTCTTATTTTAGTTATAGACATATTAAAATTTAAATATTCGGATAAGTTAAATTCAGCTTTTAATCGTTTAAATATTACTAAATTTAGAGTTCTTTAAATTGTGTAAGTTCCTTTTAATATTTTTTTGTTCGTATTTACTTATGATTTCTGTTATCATTGGTATAGTTACAATTTGTTTTTCCCAAAGTTCGCTGTATCCGAGTTCATCTAAAAAAATTGATGGTAGTTCACCAGTTATATTCCTTTTTATTATCAGCGGTTTTATCTATGGAAATTAAACGGTCATATAGAAGTTAAAGATAGCGGTTTTGACTCATAGGTAAGATCTTGTGGCACCAGTTCAAAATACGTTTCCATATTTTCACTCCAATATGCAGAACTCAGGCGTGCTTCTTGGGCTTTGTAGTATGTATTTTAAAAATCTTGAGTTTTCTTTACATTTTCTATGTACTTTATCCCCCAGATTTTTGATCCATATAAGACTGTGATATTAATTATTGTGTTCAATAATTTCACTTTTTCTGACCATGTACAGTACCTAGCATGACATAATGTACTGTTAACTTCAGTCAAGGCCATTATTCCCTTCTTTCCAGTACCTATTGCTGTTTGTTTAAATTTTTCACTGACTTATACCAAGATAGGGGAAGGTATTAACAATTTCAATTTCCGAATCTTCGTAACAAAATTTGACTTTTAATTTAGGTGGGCGTCCTTTATGGAAGATTATTTTTTTGTTTTGTTAGTATGAGATATAAAATGCAATTAAATCGTATAGACAATAATACATTCTTTAAAATTTGTAATAACATTAAATGTCAATAAATGATATTTAACTGCGTTTTTTCAAGAAAAACTGTTAAAAGTTGCAAATGAGGGTATTTCCGGTGGACCAATTATAACCAAAATCTAATCACATCTGCATATGGATCTAAACTCGAGGAATACGAAAATTTTATAATTTTTTTTGAATCGTGTATACACACACACACACTCACACACACACACACACACACACACACACACACACACACACACACACACACGCACGCACGCACGCATGTACACAAGCACGTAAAAATGGTTAGCAAATTTCAGAAGAAAAGATTTGTGCCCTAACTCAAAAAGATTGATTTAACTTTGAATTATTTTATAATCTTCGAGATCCAGAAAATCCAATTAAATTTTACAGCTATCACAATTAAGCTCAACTCAATATTAAGCTGAAATTACATAATACGCGAATACCATCCGTAATGTTTGTATTGATTTATAATTATTTTAAATAAATATAATAGGACAAATATAAAAACATATAAATTATAAAAACCGCTTTTATTTCTTAATTTACTGCGTTCGTTTGGGCTCCAACATGGCGGACGAGTCAGCTATACAGGATGTTTCAGCTCGATTATTTTCTTTATTAATTGGAAAGGAAAAAATGCATTCAAATACAAATTGTAGTAACTTATTGAAGAAAAAAAATTAAACCAGTGGTTCTCAAACTATAACATAAAGTTATATTTTCTTGAATGGGATGGTATATATTTTATAGGCTCATTCTTTTTTTGAATGCAACCATGTAATCATTTTATATCCTACATAACCAAAATATTTTTAAAAAAAATCAAATGAAATTTAAATAAATTGTACTTCATAATTATTTTTCGGTAAGCTATGTACGAAGAAAATAAAACGAAACATTAATACTTATTTATAACTTTATAAATAGTATTTTATTTGATTTCCATCTCAAATAATTCAAATTTACAGATAGCAGTTTTTGTTTTTCATTTATAGCCTACTGAAAAATAACTATAAAAATAAAATTTATTTAAATTTCCAATATTTTTTCTCAATATTTTTTGTTATGTAACAATATAAAATGATCACAAGGTTGAATTTAGAAAAAATACTCTATCGAATAAGCCTAAAAAAAATATACATCCCATTTAACTTTATGTTATAGTTATGGAACCACTGGTTTTGAAAAAATTCTTCGATAAGTGAATGTCAACTTTTATTTAAAGGATTTTCTTCTATTCCCCATAAAAAAGTAAATAAAAGTCTAACTTCACTTCCCGCAATTTTCAACATAAGGAAAGTTAAATCATTTAAGTTTTAATGAGTGACGTATGCGCTGACGTCTGGCTATTGAAATTTGATATTGAAGATTGAAGCCTATTTTTTTTAAAAATATGTATCTGTAAAACAAAAAACTCTAATGACGTGAAATAATTGTTTACGTAATATAATCGGTAGGCTTTCAGGAAAAAAAAATCTGTTGTGGCCAGCACAATACCTCTCGCCACTTCCTTTTTTTGGTTACATAAGTATAGGGCGCGAACAGTAATGTTACATTTTTGGGCTTCACAAGCAGATGTGTGGGCCCGTTTCACAATGATAATTAGTAATTATGTACATAGATGTCAAATGTTAGAATTTTTCATTAAAAATTTTAAGATTTTCTAAATTTACATCAATTTATCACCAGGAGTTTAAAATTTACTTGTATGCCTTAGATATTTAACATTTAATTCTGCTCCACATGGAATTAGAAAATCACTAAATTTAGAATGAGAAATTTATACATAATTACTAGCTATCATTCTGACATGGGCCTCCATATCTGCTTGTCAAGGCCAACAAAATCATATGACTGCTCGCTCCCTATTGTATTTAACATTTCTTGTATACTCTACACCAAAAATTCTACTTACGCATATATCTATTCCATATATATTTAGATTGTTTAATTTTAAATTCATTTTTGATGACGAAATTTTGTCCTCTTCTAATTTTTCGAAATGTTTCCAATTCTATTAATACATTAAGAAATAATATAATGTATGTACTTCCCAGAAAAAGTCTTCAGTAATGTCTTCGGATTTCTGACACTGACATTTATCTGTCAGTTACAAAAAAATTAAATTTTCAACTATTTTCCATGGCCATTCTTTCGGCTGTAAAATTTATTATAACAGATTATTTTACATATTATATTTCTTTTATCTCTAAATCTATAGAATATATTATAAAATATTTAAATGTATCAGAAAGAAAATTTATTTTTCTTTAATATTATCAAGAAAAAATTTCAAAAAATATTATTTAGAAGATTTTTTTTCAAGAATCTTCTACTTCCGGTTGTTCAATTGTTACCAAAACCTTTTCAGATCTTCCCATGAATGTCCGATTGGGAAATACGTAGTTAAACAAATTTAAAGTCTTATAGTTTTTGAGTAATCGTCCTTCTAACATCCTACATACATACACACACACACATACATCCACACACACACACACACACACACAGACATCATCGTAAAAATGTTAAAATCGGATTGTAGGGACCTTAAAACGTGCTTATTCAATAAAATCTGGATATGCGATTTTTAGCATGAATCCAATACCTCTCTTAGCGAGAGGTAAAAATATGGGAAACTAGATGACTTCATTTCTCGAATGTTTTCAAAACAGTAAATTAAGATATGATCAGATATTAGCCAAATGTTATAGTAATTACTTAGTAGGTCTACCCGAAGAACTAGAATATGTTGCTATATTGCTTATGCCCAGTTGCACCAACAAGGCTTAAATTATAAACGACGCTTAAACAAAAAAATGCAAATCGAAATTTTGACGGCAATGCATAATAATTCATTTGACATTTCATTTCGAAGCAATATTGTCAATTTAAGGAACGCTTAAAATTTAAGTTACGTTGGTGCAACCGGCCATTACAGATTACAGAATACGAAATAGATTGTGCCGACGCAGGTAACACGATTTTAAACATATATATCGTGTTACAGGCCATACGTTTACTCTATATCTATATTTATATTTTGTTTTTAAATGTTTAATATTTTATATAGCAGCCGATGTATATATATATATATATATATATATATATATATATATATATATATATATATATATATATATATATATATATATATATATAATTAGTTGTTATGTAATCATAACAGGGAGTTGTCATTTGTATTCGAAAATAAAAAGTCGCAAATAAATTTCTCCTGAATGATTCGTTTAAATTCTTTTCTTTTTCGATAATTCGGATTCGTAAATGATAGTAAAGGACTAACATTACCATTTTACTACCATTTCATTTGGTGACCACGACGATTTTAAACACATATTTTCGTGTAACCTGCGTCGGCACAGGATCAAATAAAAATAAGAACTAAGTAGAACATAATTTGAATTATATACAAAAGTACACTCGATACATCACCATCTTAGAGCAGATCTAAGAATTCCTTAAATTTTATCTAGTATCTTTGCTTTATTGAACACGCGTGGTAGAGATAAGAATTTTATTTGTCTCGCGGCCGAGTGCCTGAGTGTCTGGTCGCGAATCTAAGGAACCGGGTTGGATCCGACCGACGCCAAATATTTTAAATTTTAAATGGCACAAAATTGACTCCTATGGTGCACTCTCTACGCCAGCATTGAGTGCCTGTGCGGTGACGTCTGGTAAACGCCCGCCCGGTGCAAATGTCATCATTACCGAAATCTGTATACAAAGCAGAGTGGCACACCCAGCAGTGAGTAATATGCCGTAATGATATATTTATTTATTTATCTTATTATCGTATGTGTTACAGAGGGATATATCATGTATATGCTATCTTTGTCCAACCAACGACGAAAAATGAAATAGAAACAGTAATGTAACCACTGTAACGGATGTTATTTATAAATATATGAATGATTTAAATATTATTGTCATCTATGTAGTGAGTGGTTAAGATGATTGTAACGTTTCTAAATTTGCCAATAATTATTGCAATGTAACATATTGCTTTTAGACAATTAAAAAAGATATATTTTATTCATGATACATATCGCAGATCACAAATATACTACTATAGATGGAAAACTTCGGGACTGTATTTAGCGCTGTCTGAGGGGTGAAAGTCTATCTGAACTCATGTATATAGATAATGCAACACACATATTTAGACTACTGGCAATATTTTTTTTCAAAATGTAATATTATTTTAGATTTATGTAAAGTAAATCAATTTAATATATCTGAATACAATATAAATATTTATTTTAGAAAAAGATTTTTAATTTATTTTCATTTTATTTACAATCCAGATTTTATTGAATAAGCACGTTTTAAGGTCCATACAATCCGATTTTAACATTTTTACGATGATGTCTGTGTGTGTGTGTGTGTGTGTGTGTGTGTGTGTGTGTGTGTGTGTGGATGTGTGTGTGTGTGTGTGGATGTGTGTGTGTGTGTGTGTATGTGAGTGTGTGTGTGTATGTGAGTGTGTGTGTGTGTGTGTGTGGCATGTTGGAAGGACGGTTACTCAAAAACTATAAGACTTTAAATTTGTTTAACTACGTATTTCCCAATCGGACATTCATGGGAAGATCTGAAAAGGTTTTGGTAACAATTGGACAACCGGATGAAAAAAAATCTTCTAAATAATATTTTTTGAAATTTTTTCTTGGTAATATTAAAGAAAATTAAATTCTCTATCTGATACATTTAAATATTTTATTATATATTCTATAGATTTAGAGATAAAAGAAATATAATATGTAAAATAATCTGTTATAATAAATTTTACAGCCGAAAGAATGGCCATGGAAAATAGTTGAAAATTTAAATTGTTTGTAACTGACAGATAAATGTCAGTGTCAGAAATCCGGACGACTTTTTCTGGGAAGTACATACATTATATTATTTCTTAAAGTATTAATAGCTAAATATTTAATATTATATGTATATTACATATATCCTTCAAAAATACTGTCAATCCTGACAATGAATTGGAAACATTTCGAAAAATTAGAAGAGGACAAAATTTCTTCATAAAATGAATTTAAAATTAAACAATCTAAATATAAGGAATAAATATATGCGTAAGTAGAATTTTTGGTGTAGAGTGTAGGTATACAAGAAATGTTAAATACAATAGGACGCGAGCAGTCATGTGATTTTGTTGGCCTTGTCAAGCAGATATGGGGGCCCATGTCAGAATGATAGCTAGTAATTATGTATATAGATGTCAAATATCATATTTTCTCATTCTAAATTTAGTGATTTTCCAATTCCATATGGAGCAGAATTAAATGTTAAATATCTAAGGCATACGACAAGTAAATTTTAAACTCCTGGTGATAAATTAACTACGTAAATTTAGAAAATCTTGAAATTTTTAATGTAAAATTCTGACATTTGACATCTATGTACATAATTACTAATTATCATTCTGAAACGGGCCCACACATCTGCTTGTCAAGCCCAGAAATGTAACATTACTGTTCGCGCACTATACATATGTAACCAAAAAAAGGAAGTGGCGAGAGGTATTGTGCTGGCCACAACAGATTTTTTTCTGTTTGTAGCACAACATATTTTTTAAACAACACTTGAATCCATGCAAATCATTATATATAAACTAATACACTCAATCACTAAACACAAATCAAAATTAATTCAATTTCTTTATAGAATAGTAATTTGACTTCAATGAATTAAAAAAAAAAATGAGACACAAAAGCAAAGCACAAGTGACAACTACGGTGGTACCTAATTACCGATATAATAGCTAACTATAATAATTCATATGACCCAAGGACTACTAACGCCATCCCCTAAGTGGAGGTCTAATCATGAATGCAGTTCCATGGTTACTCAAAAAAAAAAAATGATTGTCAATTTTGTCATCTATATCTACTTTCTCTCATCACGTGGTCATCACTCACCCTTCACCCCTGGCAATTTGAAAAACATGATGAATGGTGACGTGCGTATCAACGTGAGGAAACAGACTATAGGTATGTGTTACCTGCATACGTATGCCACTCTAATTTTTTCAAACCAAATATTTTGGAAACATGAAACAATAATATATTAAGTACTATAAAAGTCATTTTAATAGTTCTGTTTATAAATTATAGCCCTCTAATTATAACTACTGGCGTCAATCAAGGAAAAAAAATCATAAAGCAAACAATGAATTCGAAAATACATGGTTTATTTGATCATTAAACGCAATTTCTGGAAACGAATTTATTTACATCTGGTGGGTTAGAAAACATATTAATGGAAATTTTACCGTTCATAAAAACTATGTTACGTGTTTTATTTCTGTTGCTGAGAGGAGCTGAAATATTATCTAACCGTGATATCTCTGTAACCAGAGTTACTTTGACGTAAGCAATTTGCTTTCAAGAACATTCTTCAAATCATAGAAGCTTCCAAGAAAAAAAATAGTGCGGATTATAATCCACTTAGATAACATTATTTGTTTTCAGAGATTGCATATCCTGACCTCTTTAAAGGGAATATTTTTTTTTTTTCATATAAATCCCTCGTCAGAGTTTATACATATTGTATGATGTACGACTTTCAAATTTAAATGAAGCGTTTAAAGTCAAAGGAATCTAAGGACCATGTTTATTTTTTTAAAGGTATTCATCAAAAATATATTAGTATGTACTTGTTTCTGTTCACTTCCACAACGCTTTGTTCATAAAATTAGTTCCGTCTCTGGCTTATATTTCACATCTGCAATTTAATGACATCTGTCCAATTTTTAAAACATTGGGTTTGGCTTATAGATCGTTTTCATGTAAAAAGTCTTATATAATATTTTTTTATTCTTATATACGAGTATGTTCATTAGATTATTTTATCAAATGTTAATGCAGCGAATCGCAAAGGGTGTTCCGTGGAACCTAAGGGTTCCATAAAAGCCCCATAAGGGTTCTGCGAACAAAGCCGAAATTCAAAAAATTATCAAAAAACAAATGAATAATATGTATAATGAATAAAATATATTTTTTAATTGCCTAAATGCAATATGTTACATTGCAATAATTACTGGCAATTTTAAAAACGTTAAAATCATCTTAACCACTACATGGATGACAAGAATATTGAAATCATTTATGGATTTATAAATAACATGATAGTGTTTACGTTATTGTTTCTATTTCATTTTTCGTCGTTGGTTAGACAAAGACGGCATATACATGATATACCCCTCTGTAAACATACCATAATGAGATGAATAAATAAATATATCATCACGGTATATTACCCATTGCTGGATGTGCGAATCTGCTTTGTATACAGATTTCGATAATGATGATAATGATAACATATTTGCACCGTGCAGGCGTTTACCAGGCGTCGTCTCACAGGCACCTATTGCTGGCGTGGAAAGTGCACCATAGGGGTCAATTTGTGCTATTTAAAATTCGAAATATTTGGCGTCGGTCGGGATCGAACCCGGTTCCCCAGATTCGCGACCAGACAATCAGGCACGTGAAACTAAAATTACTTTGGACAAAAAAACACCAATTTTGCTTACATTTTGTTAGCATCCTCAAATTTTACGGAGACAAATGATATCACAAGTCTGTCTGAATAAGACCTGCTGCTCATAATAGCCTTCCGAATTCCACAGAACTCATTTGGAAACTATAGTATTTTTGCCCAGGTTTTTTTTTTTAATTTTGAAGAAGAACTACATCGTGTAACGCGTCAGAAATCCATCCGCTTCTCCTTAACGGAATTTCAAATATCACTCGACTTCTTTGTAGGAATCAGGGGTCAGGTGCTGGAAAGTTGGCAGAGGGCGCATTAATTCGGACTCAGCACCTTTACATGGATTTTTAAAATCGCGAAATTCGAAATGTATTAGGTTGTTGACAAATAAATATCGTCGATTCCGATAGATCGATTAAAAGACAATATTGCTGAAATATCGGTATCGGTTGAGTTTTGCATTTACAATAACCAATAACAATTTAGGATGGTGTGGGGTTCCGTGAAACGTAGGCGGTTTCTTAAAGATTCCATGATCGAAAAAGTTTAGGAACCGCTGTGCTAATGACTTATAAATTGGTAAAGTTCCAAACTAAATAAAAAAAAATATTTTATTTGTTTATATATTTTTATTTTTAGAATATCACCGTATTCTTCAATAATATTTTATACTTAAAATATCAAAATACATTCTTGAATTTTCAGAAAAGTATTGAACCAGACAACATTTACATGTAACTCGTTAACTTTAATCCATAGTCAGTACCAACTCTCCCACAATTGGAGATTTATATGAGTTTAGTTAATATATTGCCGCTAGGTGACAAAGTGTCGACGTTTGGTATTAACAATTATGATAGTTCGCAAAACATGTGAGTAAATATTTGTCCAGCGTATGAACATAACATGAAATGACAAATATTGTAGAGATGAAGACAGAATAAAAAAAATGGCTCGAAAACAACTGGAAATAAAGATATTTTAACAAAAATGTAAATGTTTAACAAATATAACAGATTACAGAAATTTTGTATTGATATGAACTATTTCAATATTACATTTTTTTTATTATTGCAGATTAAAATTGATAAACTTGTTATGTGACATGAACATACCTTCGGCGGTAACAATAATCACCAGACACATAATAAAAATGATTAAATTATATTTTTAAAATGTACTTGCTTCCCTGTAAGTATTTAATTCGTATGTAAATTAATTAATCATTGTATAAAAACTTATATTTTATTTTGCAATTATTTTATAACATAGGTACAGATGCATTATATAATTTGATTTGCAAGTACCCATATGAATATGTATTCAATTATTTTTTTTATTCTCTATCCGACACATTTAATTTTTATATTATACCTTTTATAGATTTAAAGGTATAGATACATAATCTATAAAATAATCTGTTGTAGTAAATGTCACAGCCTGCTCAGAGCCCAAACATCTCCATGGTTAACTACTTGAGAAATTAAAATGTCTGTTATTGACAGATAAATGTCACTAATGTCAGTCTCAAAAATTCAGAGATAGTACTGAAGGCTTTTTCCGGGAAAGATATTTAATATTTGTTATTGTATTATTAATTATATATTTAAAATTATAGGTATATTACATGAACCCATCCGAAATACCGCCAGTCCCGTTAATGAATTGGAAAAACCTCGAACATATAAAAGGAATGGAGAAAACTTGCTGATAGAATGATTTTAAAATTACAGAAAATACGTAAATATAAAGATTAGGTATAATTAGAATTTTTTGTGTGTACAAGAAATGTTAAATACAATACTTATATATACCACAATGGAAAGTGCGCGAGAGGTATTGTGATGGCCACAATAGATTTTTATCTATATAGGAATTTCTGTGCTACTAATTATTACATCATACTCAGTTCTTTAAGATTCCAAAAATCTACAGTTTTTAATTTATCGTACAGCAGTTATACGGAATTATGTTTATTTAGGGTCAAATTACTAATATAATGATTTAATTGTCTACTTTTATTTTTGCGCCGAGCTTCGCGCTAACATTTGATACCAACAGCGACTGCAGCGCCATCTAGATGTAAACCTCCTATTCTTTTGTAAAAGATTTCCAAAATTCCCTAAATTAATAAATACATATATCATCACGGCAAATTATACATTGCTGGGTATGCCAATTTGCTTTATACACAGATTTCAGTAATAATGATGACATATTTGTACCGTGCGGGCGTTTACCAGGCGTCACCTCATGGGCACTCATAGCTATATTTAAATTCTTCTTTAGTTTATTACAACTCGCAACAAGTAAAACAGACGAAAATAACTGTTGCTATCTACTTTTTCAGAATTTTATATATGAAATTATTTGTTTACTGAACTGTAAATAGTACCAGTTAAAAATAGAATTCAACAAAGTAAATAGAAAAAAGAAAGATATTTCTATATTTTAAATTTGCATTGTATGAGGGAGGAGTTATCTAAGCTGAAGTAAGATCAATGGAAAGATCGTTTAAAAATGGCCGCATATTTCCCTGCGATGAATAATGTTCAGTAGATTTTTTATCTCGACGACTTTGTGATGATCATCAAATCATAATTGATGATAATATTGTAAATGAAATAAATATTAGCCACGGTTCTACAAGTCGAATCATCCACGAATCACTTTAGCTGCTACAGTGCTAGCCCGAGCCTAGTTCCAACACAGGTGTCAATTAAAAATTAGAATCATGTCAACCACTTTGCACATACCTTAGAGTTGATAACATAGTCAATGTTTCCAATATACTGATTAAGCCATATTCAAATTTATTTGATGGCAAATTATTTTATATGAGTTGTTTCTTGAAGGATAAACAATATGAAATTATGAAAAATACTGGGAACCGGTTTCAAACTAGTTAAAAATCCAGGTCCCTGCCCTGACTCGCAGGGTGTCACATCAATTTCTATTTTGTTGATTAGATGCAATAGCGTTCAAAAAATAGATTTTACGACAATGATCAAGAGATTGCTCAAGCAAAGGTAAGAAAAAATCCATTTAGTAATTCATAAACCACAAGTTCTTATGATTTTTATGCAGTGCTGAGATTTATTTTTGTTCTAAAATTATATTAAAATATGTTCTTTATTTTTTATTATATTTACTATCAGAGTGAAATTTAATTTATTTATTGTACTATTTTATTTATGTAATTTTTTCGTGAAATATATAGTAGGTATATAAAGTACATTTTTTTAAAATTGCCAGTCTACAATTATTCCTATTAATATAGTATTAAAAAAAACCTAACTCGGAGTAGGCTATGAACGGAGTCTGATCATTATGCATATTCAAAAGTCAAGTTGTCAAAATTGATCTTGAAGTGTAATTTTAAGGGGAAAACATAACAAAGAAGGAAACAGTATTATTGTCATTTGCCGTTATTTCTAATTTATTTCGATTTCTAAAAAAATATTCAAGAAGAAACGCTTTGATTTCTTTAAATAACATTTTGACAATATTTCGTGTTAAATTGACATTTAGGGCCAGTTTTACAATCTCCGGTTAGAATTTTAACTGTGTTAAATAAACCACAGATTAAAAAATTGATCCTTAATTAAATACTAAATTGTCATAAATTTCTTTGTCGTAGCCCACTCCGAGTAAGGTTTTTTTTAACACTGTATATATTTAGGGTGTGGGGGGAGGGGGATTTTTAGATATTGTCCACCCCAATTTTCATTCCAGATCTGGCCGTGCCATGTCAAGTAACAGACGCACGGATGTAGTTTGGAAATTTCGAAAACTAATTTGGAACAGGTGTTAATAACTACTCGGATTCTCTTAAAGCCATATAACATTTATTTTCTCTTGCAAAACAGACGTTTTGGTAAACTCTTGCACCTTCATCTACGTACATCAATTACGTGAGCATTATCAGTACTATACTCAGAAACAAGATCTTACAAAAATTACATGTATGAGCAAGTGTGATAATGTCCATGTTATTGTTGTACGTACTATATTATTTTTTAAAATAATTGTTGACCCAGATGAACGTACAGCAGTGTACCGAAAATTCGGTTGTGTAAGAGAAAATAAATGCTGTATGACTGAAAAATTCGATTTAATATTTAATTGTTAACACCTGATCTGTACCCCACTCAAGAAAGTTTCCACAATTAATTTAAAGTATTTCTGACTAATAATAACAACCGTTGATGAGACTTGGGTCCATCACTTTGATACAGAAACTAAGCGATAGCTTAATACTAAGTGTATATAATTAGAAGGAGATTGTATAGAAAAATTATATAAAATTATAATTTTGTTTGTACATGGTAAAGTTGTTTTAATTTGTTTCATTTTGTAAGTTACATAATAAAGTTATAAAGTTTGTGCAGATTTTTTGTTAACACATCCTTAATTATAACTTAACATTCTATTTATACAATTAAAATGGCAAGATTGTAATAATTTTTCTGAATGACAAGTGCAATATCCTCGCTCAAATAATTTTGTTAAACGAAATATTTAAACAAATCTGGTTTGTTACACTATGGGTTCAACACTCATAAGGTTCCGTACATTAACAAGTATGTTGTATGTTCTTCTAGCATAGCTAAACTGCATGACACAAGGCACCACAAGGAACATTCTCATTAGTCATTCCTTATTTCCAACGTAATATTATATTTATTACAAAATATAAAAATCTGATGTGGCCAGCACAATACCTTCCGTCAATCCTGTGTATTATGTACAAATTCCATAAATATATTTTCTTGCAAAAGATTCTAAATTTCCAGTAATATTATTTCATGCAAAAGGCACTTGACACTGACATCTTCTTCTTCTTTAGCTTTTCCCATTCGTTAGGGGTCGTTATTTTTTATTTTCTTCTTCCATACATTCCTGTTTTGCGTGTCATCCTCACGTCAAAATTTTTCATTCAAAATTTCATTTTTTGGTATTTTATGATTCCCTTTCTCGGCAACTGAATTTCACACCCCTGATAATAAATAAACCACATGAAATAAGAAAATCATGAAATTTTTAATGAAAAATTATGACATTTGTCAGTTATGGACGTAATTAATAGCTGTCATTTTGACACGAGTCCACATATCTCCTTGCCAAAGTCACGTCACTGCACGCGCTCTACACATAATTTTTTATGCAAAAGATTATATATTTCATAAACAAACTATGCGAATTACACTTGACACTAACATCTTCTTCTTCTTTAGTTTTTCCCATTCGTTAGGGGGTCGCTATTTTTTATTTTCTTCTTCCACTAATTTTTTGTTTTGTATGTCGTGCTCATTCAGTTTCTTTTCATCTTATATTTGGTCTTGCTATGTTTCTTCCACCTTCTGTTATAAACTATTCATTCTTCCAATATACTAATCTCTCCTTATGACATGTTCAAAGCTATTCGTTCTTCTTCCAATATATCCATCTCTACTCATGACATGTTCAAACCAATGTAATCGTTTCTCTTATATCTTTCTAGAAACGCCCAACAATAAAGTTATTTCCTTTATTCTTTCATACATTTACTTTTTATTGATACCGACATCTGCCAATTTGAATTACCTGAATATATTAGCAGTTTCCATGGTTAAGTTAGCATAGCTGGCTGATTTATAAAATTTAATATCTTTATAATTCTTTAACTCTATATCTGTAGAATATGAAATATAAAATGCAATCAAATCGTATAGAGAATAATATATTCTTTAAGTTATAATAAAATTTAACTGAGTTTTTCAAGAAAAACTGTTAAAATTTTCAAATGAGGACACTTCCTGTTGATCAATTATTACCAAAATCTAATCAAGTCTGCATATGGTTGTAAGGAAGAGAAATACGCAAGAATTGTAATTTTTGAAAGTCTAGTATTGGAGATATCGTGCACGAAACTGCGGTCACATACACATACACACACACACACACACACACACACACACACATACACACACACATACACACACGCACACACGAACACACACACACACACACATACAGACATCATCATAAAAATAGTAAAATCGTATTGTAAAGACCCTAAAACGTGCTTATTCAATGAAAACTCACCACCGAATTTTTTGACCAAAGACAATACCTTCCTTACCTAGAAGTGACGGAAGGTAAAAAGAAGATATAGACTGAATTTTTTTAAATTAATTTATGACAAAAATGGTATTTATATCCTTTTGAATTTGAACGCTTCGTTTATTGTTTACTTCTTATAAACAATACTATGGAATTTCATATTGGGAAATAGTCTTCCAATTTCGAGTATTTATTAATAAAGTTGTTTACCACATTTATTAATCCTCATCCTCCCGATATGAATTTATTACGTGGTAGTAACACGATATTATTCCAAAATCAATACGTGACAACAATAAATTTCATGTTATTATATTCTTCAGGCTTTATTCAGCCGCTGCAGAAATTTATTGTACGGCGGATAATACAACACCATTTAAATTGATATTTTGTCCTCTGCTCCCCCTGCGGTAGCGAGAGTAACAGTAACCTTCTCCTGTGACGTCACTCGTATCCTGGCAACCGTGATGACGTCAGAGCTTGGCTGCCCTTGTTGCTTCCAAGGCCTCAGGGTGGGTTAGAAAGCCGAAACTGCAAACATTTGAACTATTTGCATATTTGTAGCATCTATGACGTCAAAAGCAATGTTAATTAGGAATCTACGTATGTACATATATACACATATAATTATGCTTTAAGTTGGTAACTCTAGTTCTATTTAACTATATTATCCAAAAAGAATTTCTATATTTTCATGAATATTACGGAAAGTAAGCAAGTAAACTATATATTGTACAAACAAGATTATAGTTTTATATATTTTTTCTACACAATCTCCTCCTAACTCTATACACTTAGTATTAAGCTATCGCTTAGTTTCTGGATCAAAGTGATGGAACCAAATCGCTTCAACGGTTGTTATATTAGTCAGAAACAGTCCCGTTCATCCTCACAATATTTCAAATTAAGTGTGGAAACTTTCTCGAGTGTGGTATAGATCACGTGTTAACAATTAAATATTAAATCGAATTTCTCAGTCATGTAGCATTTATTTTCTCTTACACAACCGAAGTTTCGGTTTTTGGATCAACAATTATTTAAAAAATAATAAAGTACGTACAATAATAACATGGACATTATCACACTTTCACACTTACTCGTGCAAGTAATTTTTGTAAGATCTTGCTTCTGAGTATGATATTAATAATGCCCACGTTATTGATGTATGTATATGAAGGTAAAAGAGTGTACCGAAACGTCGGTTGTGCAAGAGAAAATAAATGCTGTATGGCTTTTAGAGAATCCGAGTAGTTGTTAACACCTGTTTGAAAGTAGTTTTCGAAATTTCCAAACTACATGCGTGCGTTCGTTACTAACATGGCACGGCACGGCCAGATCTGGAATAAAAGTTGGGATAGGGAAGATCTAAAAATAACCCGCCCCATACCCTGAATATATACAGTGTTAAAAAAAAACCTTACTTAGAGTAGGCTATGACAAAAAATGTATGACAATTTAAAACTATTTATTTAAAGGTTAGTTTTTCAATCTTTGGTTTATTTAACACAGTCATAATTCTAACCGGAAAACTGCCCTAAATGTCAATTTGACACGAGATATTGTCAAAGTGTTATTTAAAGAAATCAAGGCTTCTCTTCTTGAATATTTTTTTAAAAACGGAAATAAATTAGAATACGGCAAATGGCAATGTAATGTTTCCTTCTCTATTATGTTTTCTCCTTAAAATTACATTTCAAGATAAATTTTGACAACTTGACTTTTGAATTGAATAATGATCAGACATGCGTTGCTCTGTTCATAGCCTATTCCGAGTTAGGTTTTTAACACTATAATAATTGGAATAATTGTAAACATTCGCCTTTTTGAAGTGACAAAGTTAATTTTTAAATATTCGTATGAAAGTTCGTATGTCGATTAAATTTATATTCTGTCAGACCATGAATGCCATGTTTTTAAAAAATAACTGTTATTTCTTGCACAATCATTACCATCTTACGCATCAAGTTGTCAACAATTAATGCTTTTTGCTATACTTTGGTACAGATATCCTGTTTCTTAATATTATATTTCTTTCTTATAATATATATATATATATATATATATATATATATATATATATATATATATATATATATATATATATAAACCTGGCCATACGCGTTTAACATGGGAAATCAGTTTTTCCTTGCGCAAAGTTCCCAAATTATTTTAGACAAAAATACTTCAAATAATACTTGTAGAGAATTAAATTCTGCATCCAAATTAGTAATAAGATTTTATTTTTGACATTTCATAACCGAGAAAATCAATTTCAATTTTTTCTGAAGATAGCTGATTTATAGCGGTAGCCATGGAACTCAAACAAAATTATAAACAATTGTATGCCATCTTAACTGTTAAAAAAAGTTTGTGTTTTGGGATTTTCGTTCAATAATATATTTCTTTGAAAGTATGGAACAGTTTTCTCATAACAAAAAGCTTCAGATTATAAAATGGTGGACAAATTTTGTTTGAGTAGCATGGCTATCGCTATAAATCAGCAACCTTCAAAAAACTTTAAAATTGATTTTCTCGGTTATTAAATGTCAAAAATAAAATCTTATTGCTAACTTTGGTGCAGAATTTAAGTCTCTACAACATTTATTTGAAGTATTTTTGACTAAATTAATTTGGGAACTTATGCACAAGGAAAAACTGATTTCCCATGTTAACCGCCTATGGCCAGGTTTTTAATTAACACACTGTATATATATATATATATATATATATATATATATATATATATATATATATATATATATATATATATGTATATATGTTTACGTATAGATATGAAATATTGAATTCTGCCTAATTTTCTTAAATATTGTTTATCTTTTCCAAAATATTCCGTCTGAAGCTTCTTTCGTTGTTTTCAACCATTTTCCTAGCTTTTCTACTACTACCTTTGGCTCTTTATAGTAATTTTCCAGTGTCAATTATATCATAAACAGTTTACCCTGATATTCCCATTAAAACAAAATGATTGACGGTGTACGATGTTTCCTATAATATTTAAAATAAAAATCGCCAATGACTCGCATTCTTCTGTCATGAGATTTATTTCCGGTTTTATAAATAACTCAAAAGAAAATGATATTATTTTGGTATTAAACTAATGTAAACTTCCAAATTAAAGTTGCTCCACATATTATTACGTTGTAAATAATATTAATAAATTAAACTTTGTGCAGAATTTTGTTAACCCACCTTAGGTCAGTCAATTAGGTTCCGATTTCAATTCGTTCGATTCGATTCAACCCAGCTGAAGATGAGACCTTAGATCTTCAAAGGTAGTCTTACTTACTCCTAGGTATGAGAAATGCATTTGCTAAAAATCGATCTTTTATTACATCACATAAATATATTTGTATGTGTTTTTGATTATTATTGAACTCATTTTTGTTAATAAATATTATATTTATTTTATTTACTTTTGTGTTTAATTAATTTATAACCTATGACCGCAAATCGAGTCCACTGTAGAGCGATTTGTTACAATATAAGATAAAATGCGAGAAGCAAAGCAAGATTTAGAAGGTATGGTCATGTAATGAGAAGCAATAAAGACTCCAAGGCGAAAACAGCACTTCATTTTATCTTTCCAGGGCGACAGCCACACGCAGGGTCTTACCTAAACGAGGGCTTGAGGAGCAATGTCCTTCAACTATCAATGTCCTAGCTTAAAAATGACTAATAAATAGTCACTTTATTTAGTGGATTTGGCGCGTTTTAAATAAATTACACATATTTAAATAAAAAATATGATGTGACCAACACAATACCTCCCGCCATTTACGTATGGGTTATAATTTTTATATTACTTTATAAATTTATCCATAGAATATACAGAAAAAGTATTAAAGCAAACCTGTAGAAAATGGAATAATCTTTAAATTTTATAATAACAAATTGCGAAAAAAATACTTTTAAAGGTATTTTTTGGAGAAAAACTATCTTGAGCTTCAAGTAAACTGCCATTTCCGGTTATCCGATTGCCACCAAAATCTAATGGCTTCTTTCCATATTAGAATAATGTAGAAATACATGGTTTCAAAACTTTCTGAATGATAGTATTTAAGTTAGAGCGTAAACAGGATCCACACACACATACATACATATATACACACAGACATCATCGTGAAAATGTTAAAATTGGATTCTAGGGACCTTAAAACGCGGTCATTTACCAAAATCTCAATATGCGATTTTAAGCACGATCCCTATACCTCCCTTACCAAGGGTAGCGGGAGGTAAAAATATAAAACGGCAGGATAGCACAGTGGCAGATTGTTAACCTCTGGGGAATGAAGTCGTGGGTCGAATCAGCTCAGGAATTTTCCTCGAGTAGCCTCGATTGGTATCATTTTCAAATTATTTTTATACCAAGGGCTGAAATTAGGTCTTTGTAGAGCGAAGCTAGAGATTGCAGTTTGCAGTCTGTGCATAAGTTTAATCGATTTTTAAATTAATTAATAAAAAAATCTAACATTCCGCATTTATCTTTTCATTTGAAGTACCTACTTATTTTAATTTATTTCACTTTGCTAAATATTGCCAAGCGTTTCTTCATAGATGTTTAGCTGCTTTCTTCTGTTAATAAAATAAGTTCCATTACTTTTTATCTAAAATTTGATATTAGTTTTGTTGCAGCCTGAGCCTGCCATTGCTAATAGTTGGTGACTGTCCGTACCGTATCACTAATAAGTTTGCAACTACTAGTCAGGTGTTCCAACAAGTATCACAAACTATTTGCTAACAATCTAAAGTCTAAACAGTCAGAACTTTTTCTGCTGCCTGAGTGTAATAGTCTGCCTACTTATTACAAATTGAGTGTTAGTTTTCATATTTTACATCTGTCAGGGGAAGATGAAATTTATACTTATTAGAATTAGATTATTAGATAACCCTAAAACATATCTCATGGAAAATATGAAAACTAACACTGAATTTGCAATAATTACGTAGGCTCTGACTCTTAGTCAGCAGAAAAAGTTCTGTTTTGACTGTCAGCAACTAATTTGTGATAGTCGAACAGTACACCCTGGAACATCTTAACTACTAGTTCCAAAATTGTCAGTGGTACGAATGGAATGGTATTTAACGGTATTTTATTACTGGACATGTGTTTGACAGTCAGAAACTATCGGCAATGACAGGCTGGAACAAAGCTAATGTTATAATTTTCTTATACCATTATTTATTTTATTTTTAGAAAAATGACCGACGAAGACATTTGTTAGTTGTTATTAAATAATTTATTTACTTTTCAGATTAGCTAGCTTGTATGCAATAAATACTGGCTTTGGCACCGTCACCGTATCATTCAACGTTCCAACATTTAGGTGTTTCAAACTTGTGAGTAACTAGTTTATATACGCGCATGCGAATTAAAAAATCAGACACATGTAAACTTGTGCAAAATTACCTGCGGGAATAAAGCTAATATCTATGCCGACGGAAATGGGTAAATAAAGGTGTCCTACTTTAAATTTCTGCTGCCCTGGTTCAAGCTACGACCCTGCTCCTGCTATATGAGCGTCCAAAGAGACGGTAGCTCGACCGAATAAAAGAAGACATGAAACATGTCATGTAAATATTACCCCAAAGGAGAGGGATAAGCGCAAAAATATATTTATCCATTTTGGTTAACCACTTGCTAAAAACTTACTTATATGCGAACGCATGAGGCAAATACTTTGATACTTTTATTCTTTGTGCGTACACTATTAAATTACATAAAATAAAATTAATTTTTGGTTTCTAAAAAATTATGACATTTGTGTTATTTCTGCGAGATATCGCACTTGACTCATGAAATATCTTCCAGGTACATTTTTTTTCACTCAGATCCTTTAAATTTAAACACTTAACATATTACATAATCACCACGATTCATTACCCATTTCTGGGTATGTCAATTTTCTTTTATTCGTAAATTTGTGTAATGGCGAAATATTTAACTAACGTGAAAACCACTTACCAAGAATTACTCACGGGTTTTTCTGCAACATGAAAATTGATAAATAATATACAGAGTGTTAGTGAGTATGGGGAGCATGCAAAATTGACTATCTTTACTAATAAACACAGATCCGGAAACATACCGTTTTCGAGCTACAGACTCTTAAAAGAGTAATTTTGTGCCTCAATTTGGCTGTGACCTGTCACTTCAGTTATTACTTTGTTTATATTAAATTTTAGCATTGAATTGCAGACGCATTATGAATTAGCATACTGTTCGCGATTATGCTAACATGGTATAGTAATGTATAGCAGAACTCAAATTAAGGTAGATAATTATTCATTTAAAAGCTTGTAGCTCGAATACGGTGCGTTTCCGGATATGAGTTTATTAGTAAAAGTTAGTCTATTTTACACCCCTACATACTTTACAAATTTGTAACACGTATTCATTAACACCCCGTATAAATAATTATTTCGCTATATAAATACATAAAACTATAACAATATGAATAAATATACAGGGTGTATCATGGAAAGTGAAACATAGGCGTTTAACATGGGAAATCAGTTTTTCCGTGCACATTGCTTCCCTAATTATTTTAGACAAAAAATTTCAAATGGATGTTGTAAAGCAAAAAATTCTACATCCGAATCAATACAAAAAATCATTTTGGCTACTTCATAACTGCAGAAATAAAATTTGAAAATTCACGAATTGCAATTTAATAGTATTAGCAATGGAATTAAAAACAAGAGATGAACAAAAGCGTAACGTTTTATACGTCAAATTATTACTATTTATTTTAACAATCGTTATACACTGACATAATAAAACGTTACGCTTTTGTTCGTCTCTTGTTTCTAATTCCATGGCTAATACTATTAAATTTTAATTTCGTGAATTTTCAAATTTTATTTCTGCAGTTATGAAGTAGCCAAAATTATTATTTTTTATTGATTCGGATGTAGAAATTTTTGCTTTACAACATCCATTTGAAATGTTTCACTTTCCGTGATACACCCTGTATAAATAAACAAAAGATTTTTCAACGGGTACCAATTGCAGATATTAAAAGTTTATATTGTGTAAGTATACATATTATATTTTTCATGGTATATTACCTAACTAAAAGAAAGAAAACTAGTTTGTATAATACAATTCACAATAATCATTTACAAATATGTTGCAGTTAAATCATAAAATATATTTATCACATTCTCAGCTTATATACGAGTATAATAGCCATACATTTGCTGTTTGTACTTTATATGTTAGATAGTACATGCAACTATTACAATATTTTTCTAGTTTAGTAATTTCGCGAAAATGGTGGTTGACCATTTGTTCTCACGTAGTACAATCCATACCTGAAACATATGAAGAAGTACTTTTAAAATAATCATTACAAAAGTTTAACTGTTTTAAACTGGGTGGATAAGTTTACTTTTTACCTTCCGTTACCTTTAGGTAAGGAAGGTATTGTCTTTGGTCAAAAAAATAAATGATGAGTTTTTAGTGAATAAGCATGTTTTAGGGTCCCTATAATACGATTTTACCATTTTTACGATGATGTCTGTATGTGTGTGTATGTGTATGTGTGTGTGTGTGTGTGTGTCTGTCTGTGTGTATGTGACGAAAGTTCCGGATCACATAACTTCAATACCACGATGCCAAAAATTATATTTTTTTCATATTCCTCAAGTTTACATCCAGAACAACTGATTAGATTTTGGTTATAATTGATGAACCGGAAGTAGCCTCATTTGAAGATTTAACAGTTAAATTTGATTTATAGACATTTAACGTTATTGTAACTTAAAGAATATATTATTTTGTATAAAATTTGATTGCATTTTATACTTCATATTCAATAGATATAGAGGTAAAGAATTTTAAAGAAATTTTATTTTATAAATCAGCCAG
This sequence comes from Harpalus rufipes, assembly GCA_951394225.1. Lineage (NCBI taxonomy): Eukaryota > Metazoa > Arthropoda > Insecta > Coleoptera > Carabidae > Harpalus > Harpalus rufipes. The sequence goes on from OX596281.1 coordinate 38,500,132, forward strand.
CTATGCTAAACATGGAAACTACTAATATATTCATATAATTCAAATTGACAGATGTCAGTATAAATAAAAAGTAAATTAATATGGCAAAGATGAGGATGTTGAAGTAGATGTGGAAGACACGGAAAGATAGGTAAGGAAATAACTCTAGTGTTACAAGTTTCTAGAAAGATACAAGCGAGATGATTACAGTGGTTTGAAAATGTCATGAGGAGAAATGAGGAATATATTGAATGAAGAATGAATAGCTTAGTAATAGAAGGTTGAAAAACAGAGGAAGACCAAAGATAAGATGGAAGGACTGTATTGCGGAAAACTTGATAGAAAAGCAACCGAATGAGGACGGGTTGTCCTCATTGTTCGTTTTACGGGTTGTAAAACATAAATGAATGGAATAAGAAAATAAAACGTAGCGACCCCTGACGAATGGGAATAGCTAAAAAAGAAGATGTCAGTGTCAAGTGCCATTTGCATAGTTTGTTTATGAAATAATTTTACTGGAAATTTAGAATCTTTTGCAAGAAAATTTATGTATGGAATTTATACATAATACACAGGATTGACGGAAGGTATTGTGCTGGCAACAACAGATTTTTTAAAATTCTATTCCAAAATTTCTATTATCAAAACAGATGCCGTTATGCCGAAATTTAAAACTTTCCATATTGTATGAGAGATTATTAGTGTTCAGTATTTAGTTATCAATTCTTACTTGTATGAGCTGGCCAGTCCCATATACACATCAGTGTCTTCAAAACATCTGCTGAGGATTGCATCATCTACAGAGACGCATTTTTGAGCTTTGAAAGCCTTTGGGTTTTTGATGGTTTCAGCGAACAAGAGGTACGCTCGACCATGATTGCACAACATATTTTCCTCTAAGAGAATAAAAGTCAAAAAACATTATTAATCATTGCAGAAATTATGGACATTTTTTTTAACATTTGGTTTAAATGCCGACATTCACCCCTATTTTGTAACTCAATCGATAACTTCTATTGATCGATGATAAATTATAGCCAATTATTATAGTATACACTCAATAAAAAACGAAACTGACAGATGATGCATTTGTTTCTATTTTTTTTTTTAATTATTATAAATCGATAATTATTATCGACTGAGTTACAGAATGGGGACGATTATTTAGATTCATAACGGCCGATGGTCAACTGTGCGATGGTTAATTGGCCGACCGTCATTTGTGCGACAAAAACTTAATATTTTTTGCACGCAAAGGAAAAATAGTTAAAATAGGCCCTCTGATTTTTCGAAACATAGCCGAACCTAACGAACAACTTTGTAATAATGGGGTGTTCTAATATTATTTTTTTCTGAAACTTTCATATTTTTGTATTACAAATCTAAAATTTTGAGTTCTTTTTTATATAATTTGAGTGAGATATGCATTTATAAATATTTCTTGAAAATTTGAATTTTACCGGATGTGACGTAATAAAACTTGACACAAACAAAACAGTTGACAAAGCGTCAATGGCACAAAAAAATATTTCTTGTTAATAGTATAGTTTTATGCACAAAATTTATTAGAAATGTCATCAGTTCCTCGTACGTCACAGGTATTACCAAACCTTTTTGGTAGCTCGCGTGAGAATTTAAGTAAAAAAAAATAGTAAAATTTTAATTATTTATTATACAATATAACTATTTTTCCCAAAGAGTGATGTGCAACTGTATACCTTCAATTCTCGTAACAAATTTGAACAAAATTTCAAATATTATATAATATTATTGTTTTTAAATTTGATTACAAAACTGTTATGTATCATTTCGTCCAAATTTTAAAATGTAACTAAATTATTTCGACTATTAGCTTCACCTAATTGTAGCTAATTTTATTTAATCTCAACTAATTATCTTGAAGATGGTAAAAAATATAACTGAATGCGAAAATTAAAAAGTGTGTACTTCACTTAAGTCCGTACAATTTTAAATGTCAAACCCACTAGTTAATTCCATATACAGGGTGTCCTGAAAGACGCCCCCCCCCTTTAACTTTTTTATTATAAGTAGTAGAAAACATGGCTCATATAAAAGTTTTATTATTTTAAATATACTACTTGATGGCTGATATAGATATTTTTTATAAAGTCAGGTTTACAAGATACAACTATCAACTTTTATTAAAATATAAACCGCCATTTTTTCTCTTTTCAACGACATATTAGTTTTTATTAATGTATGAAAAAATTCAAGAAAAATAAGATAATTCAGATACATATATGAAATATTTTTTATTCAAATATCAACAAAGTATACATTTGTTTGTTACTTATTTATTATTACTTACTTAATATATACTTATTTATCTATTTATTTATTATTTATTTTCATATAGCCACCTACAATATTTGAATAAAAAATATTTCTCATATATCTTAATTATCTTGTTTTTCTCGATTTTTTTTAAATACATTAAGAAAAACTAGCATATCTTTGAAATGACAAGAAAATTGAGCTTTATATTTTGTACAATAATTATAGGTTACTATTTAAAAAATAAAAGTTGATAGATGTATCTTGTAAACCTGATTCTATATATGCCATCAAGTAGTATATTTAAAATAATAAAACTTTTATATGAACTATTTTTTTCTATTACTTACAATAAAAAAGTGGGGGTGGGGGTGTCTTCCCAGACTCACCCTGTATTATGTTCTATTGGTAATCCAATATTCCAATTTATGTTTATATACTGTCTATCGGTATATGTTGTTATTCTAATCACCTAGTACCTATCTAGTCAATTCGCAAAATTTTAAGTAGTTAAGTAGCTCGCCAGATTAATTTAAATATTTAAAGTAGCTCCTGTGCTTGTTGAGTTTGGCGATCACTGTACTAGCGGATGTAATTAGAAAATTTTTATAATACTCCTAGTTCAATATTACAAGAACATAAAGTTCATGATAATTTTAATCAAATGACATTGTCTATGTCGTGACACTGAGTAAAATATAATTACATTTATCTAGGATCTTAAAATATAAAAGTGTATCAATATTTATATAATTTAGTTCAATTTCAAGGTTTAACATTGTATAGAGTTCAGGGTGTCATTATATTTTGCAATTATATTTGTTGTTTACATTTTGAATGTTATTGTTATTTCCTTGATGATATCAATAGGAAACAATTAAATTATCGTTACAATAAGAGAGGGTATGATATATCATACCCTCTCTTATTTTAAAATATATATATTTTAAAATATATTTTTGTTAGCTAATCTTGTTCTAATAATTTTTACGTATTCAATCGAATTATTTTAGCTTCATTGTTTAATCGAACCTTATATTAATTGTCATTAATGGACAATGAGGAGTATGTGTTATTAATATCTTATTATTCTTACTCAAGTAACTAAAAATGTCAGGGCATCCAGGCTGTTCTCTTCCTCCATTGGGGTAGAAGTCTACATGTCCTACAGGATGAGTTAGAGACAATACTTGCATACTTGTATGAATGATGTCCACTATGGTGGCATCTCCAGGGTCCAATCGAGACCATTCTGGGGCTTCGTTAAAGCCGGGACCTGCTGGGTCCAATCCTATGAAGAAAAAGTAAATAATCCTTTATTTTTCATTGTTAAAAAATATTATATAAATTTAGTTTAGCCTCAAGCCTAATTTAACAAAAATCTTCTAAATATTATTTTTTGAAAATTTATATAAATAAAAATAAATAAATATATCATCACGGCATATTACCCATTGCTGGGTGTGCCAATCTGTGTACACGTATATCGGTAATGATGAATATGTGTACTGTGCCAGCGCTTACAAGGCGTCACCTCACGGGCACTCAATATTAAAAACACAAAATTCTCCATCCGATACATTTTAGAAAAATATTATACCTTCTATAGATTTAAAGATATAAAAATATAATCTATAAAATAATCTGTTGTAGTAAATCTCATTGCCCAAACAACTCAATGGTAACCAGTTGAGAAATTAAAATGTTTGTGATTGACAGATAAATGTCACTAATGTCAGTGTGAATAATTCAGAGATAGTACTAAAGGCTTTTTCTTGGAACGACATTAAATTTTTCATACTTACAATTATAATTAAATATTTAAAATTAAAGATACATTACATACACCTTTCAGTTATACCGCCAATGCCGTCAATGAATTGGAAGAACTTCGAACATTTAGAAGAGTAGGAGAAAACTTGCTCATAGAATGAATTAAAAATTATAAAACATATCTAAATATAAAGAGTAGATGTAATTAGAATTTTTTGTGTGTACAAGAAATATTAAATAAGATATTTTTATATCTCCCATTAGAAAACGCGAGAGGTATTGTGCTGGCCACACCAGATTTTTTTTTAAATTTGTGCGTCGTTCATACTGAAAACGTAAAAAGCATTGCGGTCAGTAAGTGCTTTTCTACCGGTAGGCGACTTCGTGTCCATCTCCAGTCATCCTCAACTGATAGGAGAAAGCACTTACTGACCTTAAATATATCGTGGAACCATTTTACCCAAAATTAATTGAAATTTTAAGTATATCTCAACTGAAGTATAATCTACCTACTCTCCAAGTTTTAAAACATTTGACCACGCGATAGCTGAAATATTTGCAATTAAATTTGGCCTTTTTAACACGTGAAGAATAAGAAATGACAAAATAAACATAACATTTTAAATTATAACTTTTATATCCAAACACAACAGTGTAATACTACTTTTGTAATTTAAAGAAATATATTAATTTGTTTTCCAGTTCCGATTTGTAGTTTAGAACTAGTATTATATCTCAAAATATCTTAATACTTTTATACCCGAATGTACCAATAAATAAAATTCAAATTATTTTTTAAGCGTTTGTCTAGAAAAAGATGAGATTGGCCAGGCAATTAACAACAATATAAATATAGAAGCAAAATATTTCCTACCGCCCTACCTTTGAAATAATGATCATAAATAGTCTGAAAAATAAAATAACTTATGAATGGAAATAATAAAGATATAAATATTTATTTAATGTATTTTTTTTAACACAAAGGTATTGTGAATATAAAACAAAAATCACATTTCAAAAAACAATATTTATTTACTTTAAGAGTTTTAGAGAAAATTGAATTTTAGATTAAATTATTGATTTTTATGAATAGGTTCACTCGAGTGATAACTACCTTAATACTTAAATAACTACAATACTACGGCCTCAATAATGCTATCTTGATATGCTTGAGGACAGTCATTGGCGGATTTAAGGAAAAAGGCCCAGGGCGCAAAGTATTTGAGGGGTCCAGCTAGTGGCTTAGCTGGACCTTACTTTTTTCTTTTCTAATTTCTAAAAATATGCGCATTTTTTTTTTCATTCAAGATCAAATGCTTTATAATTAAAAGTTAAAATTTTTCAAGAGATGTGCAAATGCATGTGGGCCCAGGCCTATTTTAACATTACGTATTACGTTACTTAACTGATTTATATAACAGTTTTACGGATAATAAGATACAGGATACAGGTGGCTCATGAGTTTCATTTTTCTAAAATATATACGTGTAGATTTAAAATTCACCGTGAAAATAGTAGTTCGGATACAGAGAGAAGTGAATCCACAACAGCTCACAAAATCACAAAAGTACAAAGGAACACGATGAAAATAATTGGTAATACTTACATTAGCCACAGTACCACCGAAAACAATTCTACATGGAGGAGACTTGCGCACAGCGTAATGCAATGGAAACCCATAGCTCATTTCTTACGTCATATTAATTAAACATGAAAAATGAACATTTCTTATTTACATTCGCGAGTGAAAAGAAACTAAATTTATTTATAATGAAGTTGGGTTAATATTATTCTATTTCGGACGAGTTATACGAATCAAAGACGTTTTATTTTGCTCAATGAAAATATATTTATTTGTAAATTTTATGTTTGATGATGGCCCGATGCCTTTTCAGACGAGGGCCCTTTCAGACGAAGGCCCAGGGAGCAAGTGTCCCGATGCTAACCGTTAAATCCGCCACTGAGGACAGTGCACATTCTCTGTTGTTGATTTAATTTTAATTTGATATTTGTGACTTATTTTATACACGTGCAACGTGATGAGAAACAAGTAAAATAGATTTTATATAGAATTATTTAGGACACAGTCCCATTCCATTATTTACCTACCTAATTAATAAAAACGAAAACTTTAATAACCATAATAAAAATATATCGTGAGAAACATTCAGATAATATATTATTCACTTACTATAATTAGAAATTTATTTAATAATTATCAAGATATTCTCATATAAATTCATCTCAACGATGTGTAAACATTATATTAAAAAGTTATTGGGTCACAATAAACTCATTTCACAATGAATTCACATTATGACAATACATTATAAAAAAATGTCTAAAAAATTCCATTTATTACTCTTCAATTATAAATGTGACAGTGAAATTTTTCACACATGACACAAGCTATGTACTTACGAAATTAGTTTGTAATATTAAAATAAATTTGGAAACATTGTTATTACTGGTAGGAACCGGTTCTAGTTAGATTCTATTATGGTATGGTTTAAGAATTATATTGATACTAACTTATATGTATGTATGAGTAACCGATTCTCGGTTCGCAATCAGTGCCCGAAATCAAATTCAGAATCGAAATCAACCGATTCTCAGTGCTGAAACCGAATTATGATTCTGGAACGGATACAGTAAAGACCCTGTAATCCGAAATGCTAAATGTAAGAGGGTACTCGGATTAACGATTTATTTGGATTACTGAATTTATATGGATAAGTGTAAAAAACCTCAATTTAGTAATAATAATATATCATCACGGCATATTACCCATTGCTGGGTGTGCCAATCTGCTTTGTACACAGATATCGGTAATGATGAAATATTTGTACCGTGCGGGCGCTTACCAGACGTCACCTCACGGGCACTCAATGCTGGCGTGGAGAGTGCACCACAGGGGACAATTTAATGCCATTAAAATGCGAAATAATTTTTGCGTCGGTCGGGATCGAACCCGGGTCCCGAGATTCGCGACCAGACACTCAGGCACACGGCCACGAGACCCCCATTAATTTAGAATGGTTTGAAATATTTATTACACTTCAAAGAACAAATTACGCTGAAATTAAGAAATAGAAATACATAAATATTTAGTTTTTTACTTGTGCATGTATTTACATTACCTCTTCGTATTGCTATGTAATATTATTCTGTAATTGGGATGTAAGTGTCATGTTGAATTAAAAATTATAACTAAATAATTAATTTTGACAAAAAAATCATAAATTTTTGTTTGTTTTCAGGCGATCATTCCGGCTTTGATCGCCAGTCGCCGAAGTATTATGTATTATTATTTAATAAACAATGTATGTATATACATCCACTAAGTAATCTCGGACAAAAATGATTATTACATCCCGCCCGGATTAAAGAGTTCTTGGTCGAATTACCTTCTTTCTACTCCATGTTCGAATTAATGTATGTTCGGATTAACATGGGCTCGAATTAAAGGGTCTCTACTGTATATGAATATCGATTCCAAAAACAATTCTTTTTGGATATTCAAACCAGAGAATGTCTTTTACTTTCAGTCATAATTAATAAGAATAACAAAATCTTCCAAATATAACACAACAGAATATTGTAACATCGGTTCCACTCCATTACTCGACCTTGCACATTGGTTCCACTACCCAGATCCAATAATCGATTCCTCTACTCGATTCCGAAGATTGGTTCAATACCCGGATTCATAAACCGATTCCATTCCCGCTTGCAAAGACCGGTTTCGAGTATCATCATAGCCCGATAGTTTTAAAACAGGGTACCCGTTTCTTTTTTTTCAGTTATTTAATAGTTATCAAATATTCGTATAACAACAAAGTTTATTATACTTTATGAGTGTGCCAATCTGGTTTTATTCGCAAAATTCACTAATGACAACAATATACGAGTATCTATATCGCTAAACATATACTACAATCGATCACTTAACGCCTTCGCCCACACGACTCCATATACATACATAACTTACAATAATTAATTAAGTACATCACTCACCAGTGATTCTGTACAGCTTTCCATTGCCTTGAATCCTATCGGCAGTTAATCCAGCAACATGGGCTCCAAGGCTGTGTCCAATAATATGGACATCTTGTAGTTTAAGCCCACGACGACGGGCCATCCAATTCAACAAAGAACCAAGATGTTCAGCAGTTTCGTAAGCACCACGCATGGCAGTCAAGTAGTTGTCCGAGCAGAGCTTAGACCAATCGACGCCGATGATGTTGTAATCCCCTTCGTTCATGTACGCTAAAGGAGGTGAAGAAAGTAATAAAAAGAAAGAAAAGAAAAAGTACTAGAGAAAAAGAGTAGCATCCTAATCATCATTAATTCTGGCTCAATATTCCTTGTAGCGATTAGCGCCAAGGATTTAAGTACTGAGTACTTATCTCCTGGCAGATTAATATAAATGTAGTTGGAACCTTCAGTCCGTGCGATAAACATTTATTATTAAATAACAATACACCTATGTTTAACATGGAAAACTGGTCAGACCGTCGCATGTGAATGTGATAAATGCCTGTTGCACTGGCGTTTTTACGTTTTTACACACGTCCAAGCTACACACTTATACCACAGGTAGATTTGAAATTCGAACCGAGGTATGCAGCCATTTTCATTTCTCGTAACTCCTACTGATATATGAAGCATGGGCGAGCAAGGGACAGGATTTAATCCTGATTCAATTGCCAATTTCTTTTCAAAATGACATAAATATATTTTTCCGTTAACCGTTTATTAATAGGTTATGTTAATATATAGAAAATAACTCATTAATGACTCCTATTACTGCATGATTTTTATTACATAACGATTTTAGTAGGTAACCATAGATACCGCATAGCATTGCTGAAAATTTGTGAGCCAAACGTTACTAACCTAAAAAAATATTGCCATGGAATAAAATTAGATTTTCCAATTCAATAAGAATTGACGACTAATGATCTCAACAAAAGCGAGCGCGTTAAAATGTCTCTATCATTAATCGCTCTCATTAACACACTTGGTAGTTTAATAATTATTAAATTTTAAAAAATAATTTCGTTGTTCCAAGAATTCTTCTAAACCATAATACAATAGTAGGTACCTACTAATGTAACGGAAACAGTATGAAAATATACAGTAATATGTACTTAATAACCAGTAAAAACTGTTTTCATTTCCGTACCTATACTAAAACTCGGAAGAAAGATAACACGATATTAAGCTGATTTTTCGAATTCTAAGGCCCTAATAAATGTGTCTACGAGTATAGACTTGAATGATTAAAGAAACTACATTTTTAATTAAATGACATACGTATATTTACCCTTCAAATAGAAATAACTAACTTCTATCTTCCATAATGTACGATTTAGGATAAATTTGTATTACATTGTATTCAGAAAGGTACCTGTATATGCATGTCCGGTGGTCTTTGTATTAAAGATTAAGTAATTACAAAACATCACGTCACAAGTTAACGGCTAAAAAGTAACAGAAAATTGTTGGTTTTCAAAAGAAAAATCATTGCCCAAATTATTGGCATAACGTGCATATTCGAAAGGACAGCACCAGCATATCATAAATCATTCCGACAAGTTAGATGTTTACACCGTAGAGAAGCAATGAAAAATTGTCATATTTTTTGGTCAGAGGGTGTGAAGCCTTGCAAAATTCATCAAATAATGCTGTAACCGTATGGAGTTGCTTGTAGCGATGAAAGAAACGGATCTATACGAGTGAGTTGACACATTAAAAAGCGAACAAACTTCAATAACGAGGTCAAAAAAGCAATGTATTCCCAGTTGGCACAGTCAAAAATATTTCTTTTTGATAGAGTAAAGATGTTGGTGTAACGGAACGAAAAGTTTATAAAAAAAGAAACATTTTTTTTGTCTAACATAATTACATACTGCACAGTGTTGAATTTTTTGTTCTTTTTGAAACACCCAAGCAGATAAATTCCAAACATATCTAAATCCATTTAAATTAATATTTCACTGAAAAATATTATCTTTTTATCAACACCATTGCGAATAAGAGATATGGTTAATATTTTTCAAATTTTATTTTAAATACGAGTATATTCAAAGTCGTTCGTTTCAACAATACTATATACACTTCACTATTCTTTCCCTCCACTTCTCTCCAACCAATCTCCGTTTGGGATCATTCTACCTCGTAATTGTTTAATTCCAAAAAATAGCCAAAAGTCGCAAATTACCAAATCGGGTGAGTACAGATGATTTCTATTACTTTTAAATTTATTTTACGGAAAATTGAAGAAAATACCCTCTGGTTAATTTTGTATTTCGCTAACTACGTTCTAACTAATTTAACTTTCACAATTAAACTTCAAGTGACAACCTAACCTGTTTAAAATTAAATTAAATTAAAATTTTGTTTTTCGCAGCTTACTTGCTTTTCTTATTCTCAATAAATCAAGCGCTCGATCTAGCGCGATTTTCGTATATTGCCAAAGTAATAATTCAAATATTCTTTTATAAAAAAATGATAAATATATACCCATTTGTAAAGTTCTTTAACCCTGTACTGCTGTATAGAAAATATGCAGGATAATGCCCTTTTAGACATTATAAATTTATGAACAACCCACGACTTTTACTTTTACCAGCTAAGGTTATGAAGAATTCATACACCAATATTACAAAATATACTGTTACGTATAGCTGTCAATAGCTTTCGGGGCTGTAGCATGAGAAGGGCTAGGGCATTAACCACCTTAAAAAAATGTTTGCGTGTTCTGGAAAATTATCACTTTCGGTAATTATTTTAATAAAATGAAACAATCTATAACGGACGAAGCAATTAAAAGCATTATTTTAGGATCAAATACCTACTAAGAAAATTCAATGACAGAAAATGATTTGATTACAACTGTATTGATATTTTTTAATAATTTATTCATAATAATTATATTTATTACTTCGAGAGTTACGTTCGGTTATTCAGTTCAGTGCACATGCACACATTTTGAATAGATTACACAGTAAGCATTAGGTAATTTACTTCTGTGCACTCTTCGTCGCAAAAAGATACTGTACAGTGTAGATTGTGCATGCACACATGCAAAAAATAAATATAAATTGAATTATATCTGTGAAGTATGCAAATTTTGAAAACATATGAACTATTGTATTAATTAATATTTACCAGAAGTTTTCTGGGTTTTTTCTCAGGTTCATGTGGTTCGCGAACAAGATTCAATTTAATAATAAATCTTCAAAATATATGGATTCATTCGAAAATGAGTTTTAAACTGTCTGTCATACATATTTAGTATTGTACGCTCAGCATAATTATTTACTTTTTCTAAAATATTTGCATTGTACTCCTCTTCGTCCTATTTACCGAACCTACCATTACTACAATTACAAAAACAAGAAATCCATGTTCAGCTGTCAATCAAACTCATACGGTTAATACTTATTATAAAATCATATTAGTAATAATAATCCTATATATCTCTGCACAGAATACATATTGTTCACGTGACGCAATTTAGGCACAGCGCAGCTAACGTACGGCACAAACAACCGAACGTTTATTAAAAATAATATATTTTTCAATAAAAAAAGTTTAAAATGTTATGTCCACCCAAAAATTTATCCCGCCCTACCATTTCTTTCTGTCTACGGCCCTGATAGCATTTCAATATTTTGTTGCATACAATATGTGCTAATTATATTATTCTAAATAAGTGCAAGAAAACTGAAAAGTGCAAGAAAAAATCAATCCTACCATCTCGCAGAACATAGAAAACATCTTCATTTACACTACTCAAAAATCCATGAATAATAATCTTTGTTGGACGTCGTAAACTGAAATCGGAATCTTCAATTAATTCTTCATCTTTAGGAATTAGATACCATGGGGTATTATTTACACTGTTACTGTAATTAAAATAAAATATTAGTAAATGTTGTGTTTATAATACAAAAATATTTACTTTGTGAAAAGTACAAATTGAACGTCAGTACCATTTGGTTCTATGATAGACGTACGGTTTGATCCGCTTTGCTGAATGCTTTCCTGTGCTGCACTTACTGCTACGAAAGAGAATAATAATAATATTGACTACAGAAATTTAATCTAGTAGAACACATTTCTTAAATGATTTATTTCTCCAATTTTAGTAATCTTTACCAAAACAAACAAATTTAAATCTGTTGCATTTTTTATATTTTAAAAATTTCAAAATAATAATAATAATATTACTTTATTGACCAAACTCAATGGCGAAGTTCAGCCACTTAACCGATGCAATAATGAGGCATTCCAATAATAAAAGTGACATATACAATTATGTAATAATTTTATTATTTCTTTATTTACGAGTTTTTTGTTACATGAGTGGAGAAATATAGAAACAGAAACACATTTTTTATACTTATTTTTATACAACGTCCTACACGGTTAATGAAACAAAAGCTGAACAATATAATTTCGGCTTGTGCTTAATGAATCAACTGTTAGTGGTTGCTAGCTTCACGCCATGTTCTATCCTATACTATCAAAACCACAGCTTGTTAAGTTGTGATTGTGAGTAAGATGTCTTGCCACGAAACAGAAATAGATGAAATTATGTTTTTTTATAAAATTTAAATTTTTAAATTGCACAAAAATGCTTTTCTTGCCGCTTAATCATTCCGGTCTGCATTTTAGCACCATTTAACATTATGGCAGCGAACTCGGCACCCCAGATCTTAATAGTTGAACATTCTCGTCGTAGCCAATCATATTTTGATAGATGCCGAAATATATACCGAATGTTTTTATGCCAATGGAAGCAGAAAAAATAATTATCTAATAGACAGATTTCATATGAGAAGGAACATTTTTTTCACGTAATAAGTAATGATAGTTACTTAGGTACCTAGTCACTTTGTCACTGCGACTTATAATATCTATTGTAACATGGCCATTTCCCTATCTTAGTTTTCTGGAAGCAGTCCCAAAGTCCTCATGATAACATTTGACAATAAGTTTTTCGTGAAGGTATATGGAGAAATGCTAGTAAGCCTTCCTTAGTTTATTAGTAACCAATTATATAATTTTGTTAAATTAATGTTATCCATGTTAGCTGTAGAGCGGTAATGTCTAACTCAGGGTTTCTCAACATGGGCCATTTCCGATTTTTGGTGGGCGGCAGAAGTTATTAGTATTTATCCTGTTAATTTGAAAAGAGCAGATAATAAATTTTTTAAATAAACTAAAACCAATTATAATTTTTTTTTCCAAATACCGATATCGTAACTTGGCTATTAGGACGTTGTTTGTAGGAACCGCCAAAGTATTAGTTTCTATTAACGACGGGACTTAAGTAGCTCCCTTACTTCGCTAAGTAGCTCCCTTACGTCCATAGTTTGTTATATATCAACAATTAGATACTTTGAACATAAATATTTGACTTGTGAAATGTGGCAGATGACAGCGTTTGTCTTCTTCTTAAATTTTCCAAGGAATACTAAGACCCTTTAGAGGTAAATATCTTTGATCAGTCTCGGAATGAATTGCCAGCCTTCGCTTTTCTCGGGTGACAGACATATCGTCGACTGCTAAATACTATTTACCTCTCTTGTAGCATAAATAACTATAGTTAATCAGCACCAATGCAATACACTCATATTTTCTTTTTAAATTATTTTTAATTTTTTTTATTTTTAGGATGCAGAACAACGTGATTAATTAGAGTTAATGCCCCATTAGTTTAATAATTTTTATTTCAAAATAAAGTGCAGTAAAATTATGACGAATCATGTAGTTGGGCAGTAGGTAAGCAAACTGCGTCTTTTTAAAATATGACAAAGTGGACGGTAAACAAAAAAAGGTTGAGAAACCTTGGTGTAACTTATACACCAACCCCATAAAGATTTATACATGTAGTAATTTCTAATTCAATTTGAATATGGTATACAACATGTACTATACTTAAGTTTATTTGCGAGGTATAATTCACGAAGAAAAATGATAATACATTATCCAGGTATTATTGGAGAAATTTAGATACTACCTTAAAATTTATGTATTCGGATTGTTGGAAATATTTGGTCTAATTGTTACTTAACATAAAAATTAATTCATGCCACTTATGTTAACTCAATGTTATGAAGTCAAGTATAAGTACAAAATAAATAAATGAAATAAATAAATAATAAGGTTATATAATACCTTTTTTTGCAGAACAGGATGACTTAAATTTTTTAGTGAACATGCAATTTAAAAAATTTACTTCAGAATTTGGCTTATAGTGTTTCACGTCCTCTCCAATGGACGAGCACGCATCTCGTTTTTAAATCAAGCAACCGATCAAATTGCTCAGGACATGAAACTTCACGCAAACTTTCAATCGCTTGTAATATAAGAACGAATTAATATTTAAACAATCTTTTTCTACTAATACTCATTAATTTATGTATACATATTTTCACTTTCTTATCATAGTTAAATTTTAACCATGGTTAAAATTGATCAAATTAAAAATTACCTTTAACCATTGATTAAATAATACCTACTACCTAGTATTTTTTAATCAATGCTTTAACCTTAAAATTCAGTGAAGTTTATTATGAGTTTTATTTCACGAAAATATTAAGTTACCATTTTACTACATGTGCAAAGTTTCAAATAAAAAAATATTATCTTTCTTCCACTTACGTATCCAGTAAACCAGGCCTATCGCCGCTACTAACGCAACTGTTGTGGCGAAAATACTTGCTTCAACTGACATACTCCTTATGGGTTTCAGCAACATATGCGCAAATCATACTGTCTACCATCCTATATGCACTCGTGCGAGTAACAAACCTTCGAAGCTTCCGGCTCCGATTTTATCAAATCGAAATTATTGTTTATCCAAATAAAGCACAATATCATCAAATAATTTCATATTTTTATAGCCAGACATTTTAAAATCGATAAATATCAAATAATGTGAGTCATTATTTTGTAGTTATCTGGATGACATTGTTTTCAATATTTTAATAATGCGGAAAACTGTTTGACATTAGTCATATGTAATTTTACATGATATTAGGGAAATATTTGAATTTTTGAACGATATTATTATTTATTTAACTAATTAAATTTAGTGAATACTATGTTATTGAAAATTATTGATATTCATGAATTTCTGTATCATGGAAACAATTCTTTGAAATTATACAATGCGCTTTTATAGGATTTTAATTATTTAATTGAGTTTTCCTTTGTAATAACAAAAATTCTTGTTATATAAAATAAATAAATAAATCATCACGGCATATTGACTCCTAGATATG
This sequence comes from Harpalus rufipes, assembly GCA_951394225.1. Lineage (NCBI taxonomy): Eukaryota > Metazoa > Arthropoda > Insecta > Coleoptera > Carabidae > Harpalus > Harpalus rufipes. The sequence goes on from OX596281.1 coordinate 38,515,482, forward strand.
CCTACCTGCTTGTACACAGATTTCGGTAATGATAATATATTTATTAGTAAATAAATCATTTATATAATTTCTAAGTACCTATACAGGGTGTAACACCAGAACCGACCACTGCCATTATTTTCTTTATTATTATAGTTACAAAAAAATATTATAAAACAAAGGTATAGGTTTTCAAGTTGCAACACACAGTTATATTTTTACCTCTCGCTAAGAGAGGTATTGAATTCATGCTAAAAATCTCATATCCAGATTTTATTGAATAAGCACGATTTAAGGTCCATAGAATCCGATTTTAACATTTTTACAATGATGTCTGTGTGTGTGTGTGTGGATGTGTGTGTGTAAGGTTGTTGGAGGCACGATTTCTTAAATTCTATAAGACTAAAGACATGTTTGACTACGGATTCCTCAATCTAACAGTAATGGGAAGAGTTGAATAGGTTCTGGTAACAATTGGACAACCGGAAGTGGTAGTTTCTAAAAAAAATATTTTTAAATATTATTTTTTTTAAATTTGTTACTACAAATATTAAAGATAATTAAATTCTCAATCTGACACATTTAAATTTTTTATTATATCTCGTATAGGTTTGGAGATATGGTATATAATAATATAGAATAATCTGTTGTAATAAATCTCGTTGCCAGAAAAACAGTTGCGATTTAATTTTTTTTGTAATTGACAAATAAATGCAAAATGTCAGTGTCCGTTCTGGGAGGTATGAGTACATTTAATATATATTATTGTATTATTAACTAAATATTTATTTAAATTGCAGGTGTCAATATTACATATATCCTTAAGAAATAGCGCTAATACCGTCAATGAATTTGAAGTATTTCTCATAGAACGAAAGAAGGGAAACAATTCAATTATTTGTGTGTACAAGAAATGTTAAATTCGTTACTTATAGGGCGCGAGCAGCCATGTGACTTTGTTGGCCTTGGCAAGCAGATATGAGGATCCGTGTCAGAATGACTGCTAGTAGTTATTTACGTAGATGTCACAATTGTCATATGTCATAATTTTTCATTCAAAATTTCATAATCTGTTTATTTGTCATCCATTAGTATGGAATATACTTGTCGAGAAAAATAATCCACATGGATTTGGAAAATCATAATGTTTCGAATGAAAACTTATGATACTTGACACCTATGTATATTACCAGCTGTCATTCTGACACGGGCCCCCGTATCTGCTTGCTAAGGCCAACAAAGTCACATAACTGCTCACGCCCTATGCAAGATAAAATGAAAATAGCGAGAGGTATTGTGCTGGCCACAACAGATTTTTTTAAATGGGATTATGCATATTTTGTATGCCTATTCGATAACGTATTTTTTTCTGAATTCAACTATGTATTAATTTTATATACCATAATCAAAATATTGAGCCAAATGCGATTTAAATTCAAATAAATTTGATTTTTATAGTCATTTTTCAGTACGCTATGTATGAAAAACAAGAATTGCTATTTGTCAAGTTGAATTATTTAGGATAGAAATCGAATAGAACACTGTTTTTAACGTTATTAACAAATATTTGTTTCATTTTAATTTAAGCTGCATTGTTTTTGATTCATAGCCTACTGAAAAAAAAACTAAAAATAAAATGATACAATCTTTTAATTTTATTTCTGTTTATTTATTTAAAATACGACGTTTCGGCAATATTAACTATTGTTGTATCATTTTAATTGAAATATGAGTTCTGAAAGATTTTTTAATAATTTATAAAAACAAAATTTATTTAAATTTCAATTGAATTTTTCTAAATATTTTTATTTTGTAAAGATATAAAATAATCACATGGTTGAATTTAGGAAAAAAAACTCTTTCGAATGGGCGTACAAAATATATATTATCTATTTAAAAAAAAATGTAACTTTGTGTTGTAACTTGAAAACCACTGGTTTAAAAAAATATTTTCTTCTCTAATGGGTGTCCCTCTTGGTCTCCTACAATTATGTTCTAAACTATTTTTTGTAACTGTAATAATAGAGAAAATAATGGAGGTGGTCGATTTTAGTGTTACACCCTGTAACAAAATTAAGAATTACCCCTAACTTTAAAATGAATTGAAAATAAAAACTACAAGTATATACATACATGATGTATTTTGAGAACAATGTTATCTTCTGTAGTAAAATTTTACGCAAAACCGTATACAGAGGGTAAAAAAAATATTATTACTCAACATGTAAACTATGTTAGAGGTTTAAATAGCCCTTTTTGTCAGACAGTGCTAAAGATTACTCAACAAAACCATGCCAAAAGCCAGAGGTCATAACGACTGTCTTAGCCTTAGACTCCATAACATTTAATTATGAAACATTTATTTTTAAAAAGATGTAAACAATATATTTATCTAAAGGCACAGTAGAAATAGAAACAGTGGCGGGATAAAAAATTTTTCAAAACATTTTCTGCCATGTTTATTCTTTATATTTTCATTAAGTTTTCTAAGGTGTTATGTGGTCTTGAGGCATATTTTTTCTGTATTAATCATGTTACCCCTATTTTATAGACCACTGTGCATACAACGGAGATTAAGCTCTTCTACACCTTAAAAGTATAGTTCTTAAAGGCATAATCCATACTAGTGCTGTATACACGATACGTGAATTAAGCCACATTTATAATCAGCGTATAAGTTAGCATAGCACAGAATATGAACATGTGGAAATACGTACATCCATTTATAATTCGCACAGCGGCGCACAAAACATAATTTAGCACAGCACAGGAATTGACCAATGTTCATTTCCCTGTGCGTTGTGTGTATGTCGGGTATGTTCGTGGTATTTCGTGATAGTTCGACTTAGTATTTGAAATAAGCGCCACGAGAGCGTTTAACATATTAGGCATTTAATAAATAATATATTAATTATTAAATAAAATTAGAATTAGGTAATTTTACAAAGCCAAGTTGAAATTGTAACTTCCAAATAAATGAACAATATATCGATATAAATTTATCATTTGACAGTTTCTTTCGTTTCAGTGTTGTTTATTTAACTGAAAGTTAAAATTTTAACCAGAGATTGTAAGATTGGCCCTTAGATGAGTTTCTACGTCAATTAACAATTCTACAAATAAAAAAATGTTAACAAAACTATATATATAACCTACTTCTTTAGTCTATTTTTCTATGCGATTTATAAATCCCCTAAATAAATTCTATGCTATGCTGTGTTGTGTTGTGCTGTGCTAAATTATATCTGTGCGCTGTGCGATTTATAAATCCACCTAGAATGCTGCCTTCCATTGCCCTTCGTGGACGATCGGCATGATTCGTGACCGCTGCTGCTAAATCACAGACCATTTGTATACTATCTAAACTAAACGATACACAACTGCAGCGGCGGCTACGGCGTGCGGCACAAAATTATAGGTATTGCAATACAGTGTACATGTACGGTAGGTTATTTTTATTTTTTGAACAATTTTAATACTTCCTCCCCCCTTTCTCTGAGATGAAACACCCCTCCGACAAATATCACGAGCCACCATTGGATAGAAAAGAGAATTGCTGTAGGAATACAAGCAACAAATACACATCATGGACTCGTTTGGAATATTAATATCCGTACTCCTTCACCAAATAGAAAAATATATGGTAATTTTGTGCTGGTCATGCCTGATGAAACTCTTAAAATCTCGAAATCGATCGCAACCATAGGAATGAATAAAACACGCCTATTCAGAAACAAAAATTTAAACAGTGTTTAAATTAAACACAATGGCTGGTACCGCAAGCCCGGTTTTAACTAAAACGATGTTTTAAGAAATGACAAATTCAAATTTCAGTATTTAATTTCACCGTTACGTTTGAAGAGCGATTTTTTTTAAAAAAATATTTGTTTGATTATGAACTGTTCTGCTTTAAAATCATATTTTGATGAATTTAATATTATTTATCTTTAATATTAAATAATGAAATTTGACATTTTTTAAAACATCGTTTTAGTTAAAACATGGCTTGTGGTACCAGCCATTAAAGTCAATGTTGATTATAATATTGTGCATTCAGAAACACGATAATTAATATTTAAACATTGTTTAAAATAAACACTGTTTAAAAAATCAAGACAGTAAAAATACAAAGTGGGACACAAATTGATTTATTACATCTGTCATATTGCTGTCATAATTGGACAGGTACACGTTGAAATAAAATACATAGCCGAAATTAAAGATAATTTGAAGTGCATTTTCAAATTTTAATAAAAATAATTAGAAAAGGATACAAGCAAAAAGAGAAATCGGTCAGAAGATTGAAAGTTGAAATTTTTGGAAGACAGTTTTTAGTTATTGAAGATAAAAATGTGGAGAGTTTTATGAACAAAAAGAAAAGTTTATGCTGGGAATTAATTTATCTAAATTTGGTCTAAAACGAACACTCAAACAAATAAAGGTAGAATGAAGGAGAATAAAATTGAAACAGTGAATAAAGAATGTAATCTAGAAATTAAATCTAAAAATGTGTTATTATACCTAGGAAATATATTTTAGGATAAAAATTATAAGAAAAGAATCGATGGCGATATACATCGAGAAACGAAATCACAGACATTTGACTGGCAAATTTATGATATTTTAAAAGATCAGTTTACGAAGACACGAATAGACGTAGACAACGAACTGCAAACTATACTACTCAAACTACGCAAACAATGAAACTATTTCGGCCACTACCATAAATTTAATTGTAAATTTGAAATGTGAAAAGATTTCAAGTAAAGAAATTAATATAATAATAATTCATAAAACTTTAAATAACAACATTTATTTCTAACATTAAAGTTTCTAACAATATCGCCTCTTAAATTTGGTCGTTGGGGTGCATTTCTAATACCATTTACTTCTAAGAAGAGAACTGGAATGATGGATAACACATCCATCATTCCAGTTCTCTTCTTCATTCAATAATTTAACCATATTATGTAAAACTGCCAATGTATAAGTCTAATTCACGTTCACGGACGTTCATATTTATTCAGTTACTTCTTCAATATTTTCTGAAACCTCGTCAATTCCACTCATTTTGTAAAATATAAACTACCCCAACACCTTATTTAAATTTACATGTTTAAATTGCTGTTTTGTTACGATGAAAAAGTGTCTATGAATGAGTAAAATGCGTTTAAACAGGGTTACTAGGGATAAACACTGTCTAAATTAAAACAATGTTTAAATATTTAAACAGTGTCTAAAAAAAGTAGTCTCTGAACACAAAAATGAACGAAATGTCAAAATTAAACAGTCTTTAGCTTAAACACTGTCTAAATTTTTGTTTTAGAATATGCGTGAGAATATTCAATATACTATACTTATTTCCTAAATTAATAATCTGATGTGGCCAACACAATACCTCCCGTTTTATTTAATATTTATTCATGTAAATACTTAAAATTAAATTCAATTTAAATATCGGGAACGCCCGCACGGTACAAATATGTCATCATTGTTACCGAAATCTGTGTACAAAACAGATTGGCAGATCCAGCAATGGGTAATATGCCGTGATGATATATTTATTTATATTCTTATCTATATTCATTGCTGCAGTAGAGAATGCATCACAGGGGTTAAAATTCCAAAATATTTGGCGTCGGTCGGGATCGAACCCGGTTCCCCAGATTCGCGTGAAGTGACGCCTAGTAAACGCCCGCACGGTACAAATATGTCATCATTATTATCGACATCTGTGTACAAAGCAGATTGACTCACTCAGCAATGGGTAATATGCCGTGATGATATATTTATATATTTTTATTATCTTACCTATATTCTTACTTATTTACTTATGCTGGAAATTGTATTCAGTTCCTTTCCATATAATTTTTGTTTTGAAATGATTAGTTTGTTGACAGTGACATATATCTGTCAATTACATACATTTGAGATCAGAACTGTGTAACCATAGAGTTGTGTTAAAAGCGTAGGCTCCGGGATTAAAATTATACATAATTTTATAAATTTATGCATAAAATATATACTAAAAGTATTAACGCAAACCTGTAGAAAATTTAAAAAACAATTTTTTATAATAACAAACCTCAAAAAAAAACATTTAAACGTATTTTTCGAAAAAAAGTATTTTGAGCTTCCAGTAAAGTGGCATTTCCGGTTATCTGATTTACCCCAAAATTTAATGGCATCTTTCCATAAGGTAGAAATACAAGGTTTAAAATTTTTCTGAACGATAATATTTGAGTTAGAGCGTAAAAAGGATCCACACACACATACATACAGACATCATCGTGTAAAAATATGCATCTGGAATCAAGCAAGAATAATTCTCCATAACAAAAACTGTAAAAAAACGGAGGTTTCAATAGTTATTTATGCAACATGAGTAAAAAGTATAGTCTTATTTTTCGAAGAGAAAAGCTTGACCGCACAAGACTTTTTAGTCTAGTTGCATGCAAATTTTTGTACGTCTACCGTAAAAACGTGAAAAAATTGGTATAACGTTCCATTTTTCCTCCATATGCTTAAGAAAAGTGCACTTTTTCACGCATAATTGTGTAAAAACTATATACTTTATGAAATTATTTACAGTACAAAAATGTACTACTGTACACGCTAAGTAAGCCTTTTTACATTTCTTGAGCTTTGCGCAACTTGGAATGTAAATAACTGTTTAAATTTAATTCAAATACGTATGTACTACTTGGATACATAATACTAGTTCCATCTTTAGCTTTACATTTCAACCATGTCTAAAATTTTATAACATATATTTCTATAACTTTGGGTTTGACTCATGATACAATTTCATACAAAAATTTCAATGTTTGCACTGAATTACTTGAAATACATAACGTATGTATAAATTAAAAATATATTACATGCGATACTACTCTTCACTAGATTGTATTGTTGGTTGCAACATTTCAAGTTGCTACAGAAAGTTCCTGCAAAATGTATTTTCACGTTGAAATGAATTTCGCTACAGGAAAATAGATGTCGCGCAAGTTGTATAATATGAATGCAATCAATAATGCTATAGTAAAAAATTTTAGTATCACATCACACAATAGTCAATAAAATTACAAGTTGTACTCGTACGTCAAAAGCAACAAGTGTGTAAAATTATTATTTGCTTGCTTATATGCAGCCATACAACAGTTTTCATTCTGATATAACCTTTGAGTACAAATACAGTCGAACTAGTTTATTACAACTTTATAATTAATTACGGAGTCTAAAGAGCAAACTTAAAAATTAATTACGATATAAGGATGTTTCTACATGAATATGTTTCGTTTATAACGATGATTTTAATGGATACAAAAAAGAATATTTGACCTCACTAGTGACGCATTCTGGCCAGGCTTTGAGGTCTAGTTCGATTCTATTCGTAAAAAATATTTGTAGGCCCGACAAAAAAATAAATCGGCCCGACAAAAAAATAAGTCGGCCCGACTCGAAAATTGAAAATCGGGCCGGATTTCGGGCCAAACCGGGTGAGGGTTCGAAATTGAGTGCATCCGCGGGGAATCATTCTTAATTACCTCTCGCTAAGAGAGGTATTGGATTCATGCTAAAAATCGCATATCCAGATTTTATTGAATAAGCACGTTTTAAGGTCCCTACAATCCGATTTTAACATTTTTACGATGATGTCTGTGTGTGTGTGTGTGTGTGTGTGTGTGTGTGTGTGTGTGTGTGTGTGTGGATGTGTGTGTGTGGGATGTTGGAAGGACGGTTACTCAAAAACTATAAGACTTAAAATTTGTTTAACAACGTATTTCCCAATCGGACATTCATGGGAAGATCTGAAAAGGTTTTGGTAACAATTGGACAACCGGAAGTAGAAGATTCTTGAAAAAAAATCTTCTAAATATTATTTTTTGAAATTTTTTCTTGATAATATTAAAGAAAATTAAATTCTCTATCTGATACATTTAAATATTTTTATACATATTTTATAGATTTAGAGATAAAAGGAATATAATATATAAAATAATGTTGTAATTAATTTTACAACCGAAAGGATGCCATGAAAAATAGTTGCAAATTTAAATTATTTGTAACTGACAGATAAATGTCAGTGTCAGAAATAATGAGTAATGAAAGAAAAATGTATTTGGAGAATCCCTTAATTCTTGATCTGTGACTATTATGGAGATGACAAGTCTAGGTTGAAGGACTTAAATTTGTTTCAAACATTATGGGACAATGTACACCAGTACTGTAGACTAGAGTAACTTTGAATTGCGAAAAAGCTATCAAATTCTTCTCAAGTAAGTTGTAAATATTGACAAAATTACACATCGATATAAGAATAATCGGAGTGCAATCTATCCGTCACTTTATTAAAGGGAATTAGTGTTATTTAGATATAACAAGTATGAAAAAATAAAATGTAAAAGAAGATATGTAAGAATAGATGCACAATCCATATATACATTTTAGACCGCCCAAAATTAATGTTTTTACTAGAAGAATATGAAGAGAAAGTAAACAAGGTTGTTCGAATTGATAATTGTTGTTACCAGCCTAATATTTATATATGGTAAACTCTACTTTGTAATTTATTGTAACATAATTTATGGTAAAATATCTTTATGTTGAGACATGCTATTATTGAATAATAAAGAAGTTTATACGTCATAGATTTATATGAATATATTATTTGTATTTATAAAAATATTCTTTGCTTTATGCATACAGCCAGGTAAAATATACGGCGAGAGGTTATGTGCTGGCCACATCAGATTTTTTTGATATGAGAAGAAACATTTATCTTTTTCCGCGTCAAACTTATAAAATAACTCTATACTTCCTTTAGATCGTTCAACATTAGTCAACACATTTTATTGACGCTTCGAGTGTAAGCTTTTTAGTAAAAATTATTTTCTTATAATTATTTTACCTAACTTTGTGTTTCTGCATTCTGCTCAAAAATAAGACAAGAAATCATTATGTTAGAAACAAAAATCACCATTTTAGCTTCTTTGTTAACCGACTTTAATTTTATCTTAAAATGGTTGTAAAAGCTAATCTTGAATTACTAAAGTAAAATAACTTGAAATTGTTCCCTTTATAAATTAGGATGTTGTTATTAAATTATTTCGATTTTGTTTAAAGCTATCCATTTTCATTAAAATATTAAGAAACTACACATTTGATCTAATTACATTATTTTTGAGCCGGGCCAAGATAGTAATTCTGGCTCGGCACATCTTTTTCAACTGATCAGACTGGACTGGATCAAAGCACGAAATCGAGTGCACCATACCATTTATTAGGGGTATTCGTACAATTAAAACTGGTCTTGCAGACCAACCATTAATTTACAATGAATAAATAAAATACGCTTAATATCTGCAGTTTACCCAACGATGTCCTCTAGTTTCTATTAACGCTATTTGCCCTGCTTTTTTAATAAAAGTCACTGCACAAGATCAAAAGGTTTTGTCCTCCTGAATCGTCTCACATAATGTCGGCTGCCGAGCAGTTGGAAGGCTTCATATAACGGTCCAGGTTTTTTTTTAACGGTCCAGGTTTGAATTCGACTGTAGCATAAAAATGACCCCTTTACGAATACCCCTATATCCACAACAGATTTGAAGACTTTTGAGATCAGGCCTGGGCAAGCGCTCTTAATGGTAAGTATAAATTAAAGCTGGGGAAAATATCGATATATCAATAAATATCAATATCACTCTCCATCGAATTCATTTTTTTTGTGATATGAATAAATTAATATTATTGATACGAGTAAGAAGTGTAAATATTTATAGAAAATATTGATATTTAACGATAAAATTTAATATTTGTCGATAATTTTCGGTATTTATAAATGAATTATCATCTATAATTTGATATTATATTGATAATATTGATATTATCTTTATTAATATATCGATATGTCAAACTATATCGATATTATTATTATTAGATAATATTTATTAATAAGATGAACTTTTCGATAAACGAACTTTTATCGTTACCAATATATAATATCGAATATCAATATCAAATATATTATTTTTTTAGGTAATGATATGATATGCCTCAAGAATAAAAATTGCGAATTAGGAACATTTCTATGCGATTATGTTTAATTCATAACAATGATGTTAATAATTAAAGCGAGGAATATTTAAATAAATATATCATCACTGCTTATTACCAATTTCTGGGTGTGCCAATCTGATTTTTACTGGCGGATTTTAATAATGACGGTTGTACCGTTGAGGGCGCTTAACAGACATCATCTCACGGACACTCGAAGTTTTAATAGAGAATGCAACACATAGTGAAGAATATGCAACAATATTGCATACAGGGTGTTAAAAAACACTGAAAAATGAATGAGAAATGCTTATGGGTTCGTAAATTGATCATTTCAAAGATAAGCTGTTTTTCATATTTGGAAATGTATCTATTTTTTACAATGATTGAAAGTTTATTAAGTTTGCTATATTAGAGAATTAAAAAAAAACATATACCATGCTACGATCTTCTACTATTTTACTGAATAATTAACACATTTCTAGTGCTTATTAGTATTATTCTATCGCGGAAATGATCGACATGCATATTACGGTCAATACACTGACGTAGCTATAGGTTTATTAAGGGGGGGGGGTTCTGGTAGGGTTGGACGAAAAATGTATGAAAAAAAATATATGCGCCGCAGGCGATTTTTAGAAAATTTTCAAGGTCAAACGTGTTTTAATGCATTGTAAGATAATATAGAGTTCTTTACAATGAAGCAAATTTAACAAATTCTTAAAAATTAAAATCCATATTTTATGACGAAAACGCGTATGTATGCTCCAAAAGCTATAGTTGACACTTCTACTAGACTTTATGATGCGAGATGGGAGCATAAGCAATAACTAGAAAAACAGAAAATACAATGTTGCATTAAATTAAAATATTATATTACTGAGTAGTAGCAATATCATTATTCTATTGAACTGCTCAAAATAAAATGTATAATAATTAAATGTTAATTAAATTGCGTTCCTCACAAAATACGGGACAATTGGGCATCCCGAACAGTACTTTACGGGACGCTCAAATGTTAGCTAAAATAGGGGACAATTTCATATATACGGGACGTCTGGCAATCGTGTTCCCACCGGCATTGCGGCCCATTTTTGGTTTTCATTTTAAGTAGGTACATAAACCCCCAATTTTGTAAGAAAGTTATATCCAGCTTAATATCAAACGTAGCAAAATACAACCGATGGGGGGGGGGTTTGAACCCCCTAAACCCCCCCCCCCCATATATACGTCGGTGGGTCAATATCAAAACCACTGTAGAGGGCTTCGATTTCTCGTTGTTTTGTTCCATTTTCTACAGAAGTAATACGATAAATAAATATTTTTCTATTAGAAAATAGCTCATATCTCTGAAATGGTTAATTTGGAGACACCTGTTGCTTATACATCTTTCACTCATTTTGGTTTGTACTTTATGTTCCTATATTTTTGGGACGTTTTTTAACACTCTATTAATAATACTCGTATTAATACTACGTTAGACAATGACTGGTAGTATTTACTTTTAATCAGGGTTTATTAAACGATGATTAAAATAACAAATACAGTTGTTTTTACCTTCCGTCATCTTTAGGTAAGGAAGGTTATTGTCTTTGGTCAAAAAAATCGGTGGTGAATTTTCAATAACTAAGCACGTATTAGGATCAATACAATACAATACGATTTTACTATTTTTACGATGATGTCTGTTTTTGTGTGTGTATGTGTGTATATGTGCGTGTGTGTGTGACGTGTAACGTCAATACTAGAATTCCAAAAATTACAATTTTTACATATTCCTCATCCTTAAATCCATATGCAGATTCGATTAGATTTCGAATATAATAGGTTAACCGGAAGTACTCTCATTTGAAAATTTTAACAGTTTTTCTTGAAAAAACGCTGTTAAATATAATTTTTTCACATTTAATGTTATTATAAATATTAAAGAATATTTTATAGTGTCCGACCGAAACTACTTTTTACGGCCGAAACCGAAACCGAATTTCGGCTTCGGTCTGAGTTTCGGCCGAAACCGAAACTACCATATAAGGTCATGTTTTCGTGGGAAGAAAAATAAATAGTCAATCATAATCAGTCAGTCTTTTTTAGTCTCTGATATTTAAACTAATCATTAATATACATAACATATTATCACATCTTATTTCAAATAAATTATTTGTACTTTTTGAAATGAGGTGTTAATTTGAACCTACTACCTACTATTTCTTTTTAATATTATTTACGAATAACATAAAATAAAAGGTATAAAACAAAATTACTTTTTACCTAATAGAATTAGGTACAGAAAACAAAAAATATCTTTCATCTTAAGAACAAAATAACTTCTTCTAAACTTTGGCCATTTTATATGGCACTCGAATTCAGTTTCGGTTTCGGCCGTAGTTTCGGCTGAATGGCAGCCGAAACCGAAACTAAACCGAAACCCGTTTTCTTGCCGAAACTAGGCCGAAACCGAAACCGAAACCGAAAGTTCGGTCGGACACTAATATTTTATTCACTATACGAATTAATTACATTTAATACTTCATATTCAATGGATATAGAATTAAGGAAATAAATTTCACAAAGCAGGCATCTATGCTATAACTACGGAAACAGCTACTATATTAAGAAAATTCTAATTGAAAGATGTCAGAGTCAACTGCAATTGACATAATATTTGTGTTATAATTTTACTGGAGGATCCTTTGCTAGAAACTTTCTGTATGGAATTTGTACAAAATACATTAACTGACTGAAGTTAATATACTGGAAATATAGAATCTATTGCAAAAAGAACTGTCTGTATGGTATTTGTACAAAATACATAGAACTGACGGAAGGTAATGTCCTGGCCATATCAGATTTTTTAATAATATCTTTGAATTTTTAAGAGGCAGCCATAGTAATTTGTTATTGAGGATGTTTCAAATTGTGCAAATATTACGAGTCAATGACTTTAAGTTTATGAATTTTAAATACGTATTGTATTGTATATTAAATATATTCCTAATTTCTAATGAAGTAAAAGTTATGAATCTAAAATAGTTTCTTTTATTTATCCATATATTACATTTATTTTCGACAAAATATGTTAGTAGAATATATTCGTATATATTTGTAAAAAATATGTATACCATTTTTCTTCAACTGGTTCAACGTTTTACGAAACGTCCAAACAATTATTATTTACTTCCAAGAATTACATAATAACTCATTTAAAATATAACAAAAGACTGCTGCAAACTGCACAACATCACGTACACCACCAAAACAAAACAACAATTCTCCGTTTCCTTCAACAATTGAACCGCAACAATAGTTGTTCTCCGCATGCGCATTTTGGAAGCACATGTTTTACCTGTACAACTTTCCTGCTCAGTGCGCGACAGGTAGAACTAGACCGCGGTACTGCAGGAGCTGTAATCGGTAACACGGATAGTTATCTACGGGTGTTGCGGGAGTGTAGTGGACAACAATATGTTTATACCGCTGACTCAAGCGGAGAGACAAGCGTTCGTGCAGAAAACCACCGGGAATATGATACCTGGGTAAGGAAAATAAATAATACATCATATGTTTTGTGCATTTAATTAGATTTTTAGATTTGACAATTCAGTAATAATTGAACTTAATTTTGTACATGATATTGTAAGCCATGAAAATTGTTTAAAGCCTGTTTTATATTTGTTAATTTTAAAAACTTAGTCAAGTTTTAGAAATTGAATTTAAAATATTTTTGCGTCAATTTTTAGTTCTTTGTAAGCCGCTAATTAAGCTGAAAATAGAACAATTAAGCTGGAAATAGAACATGTTATATTTTTCCTTCAAATTTTTAATGTTTTGTAATAATTTTAATAACACCAATCCCACCAACACGTCAATTTAATTATGTAACAGCTGTATGCCAATATCTATTTATTTCGATATGAAAAAAAGTAAAATAATTGCGCACAACGGTCATTGTCATTAAACAGGGTGTTATTAAGTAGGCGTACAACGTTTAGCCGATGATAGGATTAACCACATAGTAAATCTAGTAATAATTTTTGGTTTATATGCTTTCTATAAGAATTGGTTGAAAAGTTTGTAAGAAAATAAAAATCAATGTGTTTTTCTCTGGAAAAAAAATGTTGATTGTCAAAACTGACGTGAAACGCTTATTTGCGTTGGTGTACAATTCGCATATTCGGTATACTGAATATCAGAAACATGTAGATTTTCATTGTAAAAGTCTGAAATACCTATTATCTGCCGGGATACCAATGGTCTTATAGGGCGCAAGCAGACACGTGACTCGTGCGACCTTGAAGTGCTTGGAATCAGCTGATTTGTGGGGGTATGTCACTTTAACAAGAACAATGTCAATTTGACAAGACCAATGTTTTGACTTATTTTGATTTAAAATGCTAAAATGTTAGTATTTTACAATTTTCAGGTAGTAAAACGCATGAATCACGTGTCTGCTCGCGCCCTATACATATGTCAAGTTTTACAATCCCGTGTTTTTAGTCAGACAGCATCGATTTAAATCAATTTCATTGGCTGGTACCACAAGCCTTATTTTCAAAACGCTGTTTTGAAAATGCCAAATTTCAATGTTTAATTTCGCCCTTACGTATAAAAAAAGTTTTTTTTTTCAATTATTATTTTAAAACAGAACACATTTGTATTCAAATAAATATTTTGAAAAAACAGCATTTTCAAAACAAGGCATATGGGGTACCGTACCAGCCAATGAAATCGGAATTAATCCTTATTGGTCCACCTCAAACTTCTTCTGCTTATATATGAAAAGAGTTAACCATCGAATTACTGCAGATTTAGGTTCCTGGCAGTCATTTCAACATTTTATTAAGCCATGTACGTTTGCTTGCATAACACCCTGTATTAATGCTGCTTGTACATCTTAAGAGTACGAGCAAAGACGTAAATGCAAAGTTCATGTTTAACTTTATAAAAATAAATGCTTCTCCAGAAATTGTTAAATTTATTGTACAACTTTATATTCAATTTCTAAGACTTGATTAAATTGTTAAAATTGATGAAAAAATTGTCGAATATGTAAAATGCGCTTAAAACGAATGTCCAACTTGTTGGACCATCCGAACTAATAGCCCAAAAACAAATTTCAAGGGTCATTTATAAAATTTTATATGTATTTATGGACTAAAATGTAACACATATATTAATAACATTCTTAAAGTAAAAATATTGAGCCTGTATTTTATACCAATGCATCTATACAAGGCCAAGAATCCGACCTTCGGCTGGGAAAAAATATTGCGTACCCCACGGGGTTGTGAACCCATTCCCCTTCAAAATAGGTCCCTTGCGCCTGCACACATTTAGCCCACCGATCCTTTCTTGCTGAAAACACCTCTGCAAGCTTCCTTTTGGAATGGTCTGTAGCTCCGCCGTCGCGTTCCGAATTATCTATTCTCTACTCTCCAAACGGAATCGTTTTAGTGGTCTCTTTAATTTTGGAAACAACAATAAGTCACAAGGAGCCATGTCTGGAGAGTAGGGAGCTTCACGAACGACTGACTGGAATTCTCTTTTCGCCAAGGAAGCCTGGTTCAGGTGCTGGTCTTTCGTCGCCCAGTTTTTTGAGCCGAACTCCATCACGGAGACGGCAGAGAACATCTTGATAGTACTCTTTTGTCGCAGTTTGTTCTGCCCATTACGAAATTTTTCAACCTCTCAACAGCAGCTGCACCGTTAGCGCTTTGTGGCCTCCCAGAACGCTGGTCATTCTCCACTGATATGCGGTCATTTTTGAATCGGTTAGAGCTCTCCTTTATTTGTGCCCCCCTTTATTTGTGCCCCACCCCACTTGGCAAATCTTACGAATTGTTTCTCGATGAAAGTCACTAAGCTTTTGACAAAGCTTGATACAGCAGCTTTGCTTAACATGTTCAGTCATTTCTTGCGAATCGGAAATCCGACAAATACTTGGAACAACACCTACAGATACAGTTATTACTTAGTTCGTAGCCTATTTTTGTACATGTAAACAAAGGCTTAATAGATTTACATATACTGTAACCGGTAGTCTTCAGAAAAAAACAAAACAAAACAAAAAAATGTGGAGTGACCCCATTCTTATTTCAAATAATATTTCATCCATATTATCAATTTATCGGAACTAATATCTCTGACACTTTGTGATAATATTTTAGGAATACCTTAATTTCCTTAATAACACCAAAATTTGTCCAGTAATAACTGGAATTCATATAGTAATGTAATACTACTATGTACTACATACTTGCCGCAATGCTGAAGGGTAGATACACATATACTTACAGCAAACTCGTAGCTACCGCATAACTCGAAACGAATCAAGTTACAAATTTACAACAAAAAATAGTTCTGAGCAGGAATTTGTAAATTTTCGAATTAATAAGTTTGTCGTATCTTGAATTTCAAAATTAATACGTAATGAATAGTTTGTAGTAATTATTGCTTAGAAATTTATCATTTTTCAGTTTATCCCAATTACACAAAGAAATACATCTACTCATAAAAAAGAGCTCTTATATAAGGGTACCTATGCCCATTTTATCTGTTCTCGCTTGAAAATTCATAAATAGACAATCGATGTTAAATCTCAAGAGTGACTTGGTTTTTAAAATTTTGTTTTGCTCTTATATCTACTGTGATTATTATTAAAGTTCTAATATTTACCAAGTGGCTTATGAAATGTATTCTGTTTGCCTATTCTTAAAATTTCAGGCGGAAACATATAAAATATGCTGCCTGTTTATAAAATTGTCTGTATACTCAATTGTAAACAACTATCTACCTTCTTAGCAACGAGTCCGGTAGGTATGTTTTTACGGCCTAGGCGGGTAGTACCTATCAACAACCTTAACGACGTCCAGGAGGTATTTCAAAATTGTCTATTTCATAATTTGTAAAATGTAAATTAGATATAAAATGCGTTTAATAAATTTTACCTTAACAACGCATCACGGCAAACTTATTCGAAACAAACACGACGTTTTTGATTAAATTATAATTATTCCAAATAATTTGGTTTTAAAATAGTTAAGTATACAGAAAAAATTATACGAAACAGCCGGTATCTGCATTTACGGTCGGGACCGTAAATGCTTATTTACCGGCTTAATAACGTAATTATCTATTGTAGAATATTATCCATTTTTGGTAATATGGTAACAGACACACACAACCTAAAAAAAATGACTGGAGACAAGTTATAATGAGGTCCTGTAAGTACTCACTTTTGAACTATTTTTGTTTCTGATGGATAAATTTATGAATTTAAACTTTTCATATGTATATTTATTATTTAAGCTATGTTGGTGCAACCGGCCATTAGTGACTAAAGCAGGAACTAAAGTTGTTTACACCTGTCAGCACTGTCATCCACGACTTATGGCCGGTTGCACGAACGCAATTTATTGCTATTTACGTCATTAGACCGGTAGCTAAGCATTTACGGGCGAGCCTGGTGGGGCGAGACACGTGAACTAACAAAACTGTAAATGTAGCTACCGACTGTGAGTCGTATAATTTTTTTCTGTATTCTCAAGAAACCATTTTAAAAGCAAATTATTTTTTAATCTAAAGCATCGTGTTCATTTTGAACAAGTTTGCTGTGATGCTTTGTTAAGGTAAAATTTATTGAACGCATTTTTTATGTAATTTACAATTTATGAAATACTCAATTTTGAAATACCTACCGGACGTCGTTTAGGTCGTTGTTATGTACTACCGGCCTACGCCGTAACCAAGTACCTATCGGAGTCGTTGCTTAGAAGGTATTTAGTTGTTTACAGCTGAGTGTACAGAAACACCATTAGGCGGTAGCTGAGTGTTTACGGGCGAGCTAGGTGTATTACAGGTCGAGCCCGGTAGAGCAAGACAAGTGAACTAGCGAGACCGTAAATGCAGCTACCGGCCATGTGTAATATTTTTTTTCTGTATGCACAACAACTATTTTGAAAGCAAATTATTTAGAATAGGTAATAATTATTTAATCAAAAGCGTCGTGTTTTGAAAAACTTTGCTGTGATGCGTTGTTAAGATAAATAAAAATAAATAAATAAATATTTCATCACGGCATATTACCCATTACTGGGTCAATCTGCTTTGTATACAGATATTGGTAATGATGGAATATTTGTACTGTGCGGGCGCTTACCAGGCGTCACCTCACGGGCACTCAATGCTGGCGTGGAGAGTGCACCACAGGGGTCAATTTTGTGCCATTAAAATTCGATGTAATTTTTGGCGTTGGTCGGGATCGAACCCGGGTCCCCAGATTCGCGACCAGACACTCAGGCTCACGGCCACGAGACTCCATGTTAAATGTTATTAAACGCATTTTTATCTAATTTACAATTTACAAACTATGTAATACACAATTTTGAAATACCTACAGGACGTCGTTACGGTCGTTGCTATGTACTACCGGCCTAGTCCGTAAGACGTACCAACTGGACTCGTTGCTTAGAATGGGCGCATTCAACAGGCATGTGGTTACTGAACATGTTCAGCATTTTTCTGCTGAATGCATTGTTCGCTAGTGACCGTTCTGTGAACGGTCACATACCAGCTGGCCAATCCAATTTTGTCATCCATGATCTCTGCAGTATAACAAAATAACAATTTATTCACATGTAAAGCACCGAAAATATATTATTTATGTTATTTATTAACACAAATGAAAAAAATTGCAATACAAGAAAATTTTAAGAATTTGATAATAAGTAGTTATTTCACTTTTCAACCAATTTACTTACCTATATGTATGATATATGTACGTAGAATATAATGACAACAAAAGTTATTATAACTTGAGAATAAAACTAAGGTTATGACTATTTGACGTTTGAATCACGAGAATCAGATTGAATGTGAAAAGTGCATTCAGCAGAAACCTCCTTGGTCGGTGACCGTTCGGTCAGGTGTTCAGCGATCACAGAAATCTGCTGAATGCGCCCAATATAGATAGATGTTTACAGTTGAGTATACAGAAAAATATTAAAGTTGGCTAAAATTGAGAATATTGCATCGGAATGAAATGTCAAATGAATGATACTGTCAAAATTTAAATTTGCATTTTTTTGATCAAGCGTAGCTTAAAATTTAAGCCTTGTTGGTGCGTGTCGGCAGCATAAACTGCTGCCTTCTTCAGGATTCATTATTATGAGTCCTGGAAGATTTTTTTAGTAATTTACTTTTTATTAAAATTATGAATGACAGGTTTTATATTTTAATAAAATTTTGATATAAAATCATTTAAAATTAGTCATATTTTCCTAATTTGACAAAAAAATGCAATTTTATTTTTAGTATTGCACCCTATTGTCATTGCCATTAAATATTTTCGAGAAATCGGAAGGTTTTATGAATACTCGTTTGTTACGATATAATGTATTAAAATTGCATTTTTATCTCAGTGATCGTAACTAACGTTACGAGTGTACAGGTGTACACAGAATTGCGGCATACATTTAAGTATGAAATTTCATTTGTATACATTAAATAAAACATTGGTAAAATAATTAGGAAAGCTTATCGTACTCCTTGCCCAACATTGAAGTTGTTGGAGTCATTATTAAGATATATGTTAATAGTTTATGAAATAGAACATAAATTATCACTAACGTTATTGTTTGTGATAATAATATTAGAAATGTCATAATATTTTACACATTATCTTTCTAATAGCTTGTACGACAAAGTTATTACTGACAGTTTTTTCTAATTACAATTAAAAGACTTAATAATTTCAACAACTGTAAACAGTTAAGGTAGTATAATTTTCGTACAAAGTTTACGAGTTTTACGACTCGGAATTCACAGTAGATAAAAGTTTACGCTGTACTTTTATCTATTTATCTGTGTCTACAGTGTGTAACAGTATTCATGCATTTAAAAATAACTGAATTTATCGTGTACCTGATAAAAAATTATCGCGATAGTTTTTATTGTTAGAGAAAAAGAGTTAAAAAGATAAGGTACGTTTTAAAATTGTGTACACCATAATTCCATGAAATATATTATACCGGGTGTCTACTTTTCGTTAACCCTAGGAAATACAATGGTAAAATTTTCATATAATTGTAATTTCTGCCCTATTAATATTAGAACAAAAGTGTAAGTACAAAAAATGTTTAAAATTAAAAACTGCATCAAATAAAAACAAAATTATTGGTTACATACGTTTCTTTCTTGAAAGAGAAGCAAAATTAAATTGACAATTTTTAACTATTTACTGAGTGCCATGAGAAATAAAACAAATATGGTAAACTTGTATTATTTGAGTTTGACATGTCATTTGTCATAAAGTTTTAATAATTATTGATGTCATTAAATTAATTATGAATAATCGTGGATACATATACTATCTCAGAAAAAAAATCAATGGAATATTATCAACAATTGAATATCAATAATTATTAAACTTACATCTATCACCCGCTTGACACACACTAGCAGCCGGCCCTGCTCAAGTGTTCAGTACACGACGCATACTAGTGAAGAGCACACTAGTCAACAAACACAAACATGAAACATAAATATTTTTTAACGTCCAGTAGACTCCCTAACTTTTTAAATGGAAATCTATGTTGCGTGACTTATTTAACTTCGGATTCTACTACATGCATTTATTTGAATTCTATGAAGATATCATTACTCTTCCCATGGCATTTCAATTATTGTCCTTAAAAATGGATGTGAATTTAAAAGATATCTAGTTGAGTTCCATATCCTGGGTGACCTTCTTAATTTTAAAGTTGTCCTTTGACATACATGAAGCATGGTTTCCAGTTTTATTTCAGAATTGTTCTTATTCTTTCTTGCATTTTTGGTGTAATCCTTCGGCTTCGCATTATTGCTGATTTCTTTCCGTACTTTTGATGCTGTTACAATTTGATAGTAAACCTAAAAAGAAAATTAATATACGAAAGAGAAAAAGTCCTTAAAAGGACTGTAGATAAAATGTACCTACAATATTAAATTTAATGTTGTCTTTAATTATGTAGTTGAATTTAATGCCGATTATTTCAGTCATGTTAAGGTGAAGTGTTCTTTATTCTACTATCCAATTCCGATTTACCTCCTGGAAATTACTGCTATCCTGTCCTATGTTATTGCTATAATCTTCATAAAAATTCTTGATTTCGAACAGGTCCTTAATAATTCCTTGATATACATATTTTTATTAATTATTACATATTTTCATTTTTCATCACTATATTTTTACTTCACCTCACTACACTTCACTATCATATTATTAATACAATGAAATCACACTATCACTACGGAGCTCAATTAAACACGTCCGTCTCCTACTGTGGTTGGAACAATTCTCAAACTTGTATCTGTCCCCGTCAAAGAGCTATTACTTAGCTCTCAGTAAAAAGGACCTCAGAACTATTACAGATATTATGTACTGGTCATTTCCCTCTGAAATACCATCTACTCGTATTCGAATGTAAGATTGGTATAGCTAAGAACAGTATCTGTCAACGATTCGAAGAGGACGAAGAAACTTCGGAACATATTGAATGTGAATGTCCAGCTTTGACCTTAGCCATCTAGGTAAAAGGTACGTCTTGGCAAGTGAGATCGGGAAATTGACAGTACCTGGCTTCATAGGAACTCTGGAATTACTTGCAGAAAGATAGAGCCATGTTACAATAGATTTCTCGGATGATTACAATATTCGCCTATGGCTCGTATTCTAAACTTCATCCTATACAAGCATATATTATATATTCGTTAACTAATATCCAATTATTCGGGCATCGAAAGCATAAATTTAAAAAGGTTGACATTTAAAAATTCAGAATTTTATTATGAAAATCTTTATGCATAAAGGCATTACATGTTTTGCAGGATAGCGGACAGATAATGGGTAGGATTCTATAACTCGTCCATTACAGAATCCTACCCAATATTTGAGAAGAACTGTTTTCGTATATTAATGCCTATGTCACGGTTTCTCGTGTTCACCACCCTGTATTTAAAAAATATTGTTAGAGCGATAAGTTATTTTAGCAAATTCCACGATCGAATTTTGCTGGAATGTGCATGCCTAGGAAGTGTGTAAGCCCGAATCCGAATAAAACCGGGGCGGAAACCGAAATTGCATAGCGAGTATAGCAGGAATGCCTGTGCATATGGAAATCTGAGGAATATTATAGACATCTATCGGTGAGCTATATAAGCTGAGAAGCAAGTGCGACATAGTGATTGTCAGATAGTCAGATTGTACGCACATTGAGTGGGAGTAATTGTTATTATTGTGTGTATTACTGTGTTAAAATAAAATATCTATTAAATTATATACCGCTGAACCCCTATCTCTCTTATAAGTGAAAAGTATCCGCAACATTACTATAGTCAACCTTGTCTAGCGCTCGGACACGTGTCTACTACAAGCGCAGATGCACACCAGCCGGTAGGCGAATAACTACGACGACTTGGAAGGGTCAGGGTAAAATTTTTTTTCTCTAAAATCCCGACTTTTAAACTGCAAACATTTCTTGTGTACCTTTTAGCGGTATACATATAGTTTAATATTTAATAGGTATATTATTAAAATAAATTAAGTAATGTGCACTCGGGTAGTTAAATTTTTAAACCCATTCAAAATGTTCCAATGTATTATATAAAGTGATGCAGTTAGGAGGACTCTTACTTTTCATTGACGGTTTTTACCAATATTTGAACATTTCGTGCACATAATTCCTATAAACATACTTTAACACAACCTAACCTAATGCATAAAACACACGCCTGCTAAATTCGTGCCGTTATAGAAGTTAAGACACCAATATAATGTCTCCTTATAAACTCGTATACGTGTACATGTTATCCCTTGGCCTCGGTTTTAAATTTTAATCTAAATCTCAGTTTAAATAGATTATATGTATCTTTCAAAACTAATTTACTGAACCCACAATACTAAGGTACAATCAACAATCATTAATTCACAATACACAAAAAATCATTTAACATTAATCTTCACAACAATGCATTTCAATCGATACAACAATCTTTCAATCACAAACAAATCAAATCGCATGCGCTAGCAACTTCGAAACTTCACCTGTTCGAATATTTGAATGTTTAGCGTTTAGTTTGCTTCAGAAGTCTGTAGTACGCGCTACTACCTTTTATCAGTTAGCCTGTGCGTGAATACGCAACGTGATGTTTTTCCCCCTAACGGAACCGGAAAGGCAAGCCTTCCTCCAGCAGACGGCTGGCAGTATGATTCCGGGGTACGTGAAAGAGTTTTCATTAGGTGTGGTACCAGTATTGTTGAGCATTGTGTAGTTTTATATTGTAATCAGATATTGTTAGAATATATTGACTGATTACATGTTTATTAACGTATGTACCAAAAGTTTACGCTTCAAATCTTATTACTAAATAAGTTTTAATCTAGTTATCACTGGATGTAATAAATACAAAATAGTTGTTTTATAATATACCATGTTAAAATTGCCAGAAAAAGTTTTGAAAAATGTTATACAAAATTGAAATACGTAAATCTATCTAAGGTTGGACAGATTAGCAGAAACGTAAGATTGTTAACGTTTTTGGGGATCAAAATATTAGACAGACGACTATTTACCAAACTATACGGAAACGTGAAGAAAATGTGGGACCTATGTATTAATTTACCAAAAAGTGGGCGACTCGAACTTTTACCCCCCTAAATCGAATCAGCAGACACATTAAAAGTGCCTAAGACAAAGTTAGAACGTCATTGCGCAAATTATCTCGACCATTAGTCAGAAATGATTTAAAATTTCGATAAAGAAATAATGTAACCAAAGAAACAACGGTCCGGTCTGAGCGAATCTCCAGATGCTGCAGAGCATTAAGGAGCCAACGCCAACATCTTGTAGAAGACAGAGAGAGAATAAAATCCCCCAAATGTTTCTCAGGCACGATTGATTAAAGATTTTTAGGCAATTATTGGCAGAAAATTGTACAATAATGACTGGGAACACCAAAACGAACAACAGTCACAGACATGAATAATTCTGACGATCCGAAAAGTAGATTTAATATCGTCCAGAGATAAATGAGACAAAGAATTTTAAAAAAACAGCGTCGCATTGAAGATAATGGTGCCCTATCAGTGTTGTAAAACTAGATTTCTTATCCCCTTAGTACATAGGAACAATCCATTATGTCAATGTATCAATAAAAACTGCTTTCTTTCTATTTGATGGAGAGATCTAACTTATTTTGAAAACTTTTGTTGCATACGTTATATGCTTGTTATAGTCTATTACATTATAAAAATATGATGTAAACATAATAGTGGTGTTTTCATCAATTGTTAATTAGTATAAGCAGTATATTTTATCTGAAAGGTGAAATTCTCATTATAAAAATTTGAATATCGTAATAAAATGAATTACTGTGATAGCGTATTAATTTATAGAAAAAAATCTGTTGTGGCCAGCACAATACCTCTCGCCACTTCCTTTTTTTGGTTACATAAGTATAGGGCGCGAACAGTAATGTTACATTTTTGGGTTTCACAAGCAGATGTGTGGGCCCGTTTCACAATGATAATTAGTAATTATGTACATAGATGTCAAATATTAGAATTTTTCATTAAAAATTTTAAGATTTTCTAAATTTACGTCAATTTATCACCAGGAGTTTAAAATTTACTTGTATGCCTTAGATATTTAACATTTAATTCTGCTCCACATGGAATTGGAAAATCACTAAATTTAGAATGAGAAATTTATACATAATTACTAGCTATCATTCTGACATGGGCCTCCATATCTGCTTGTC
The DNA here is from genome assembly GCA_951394225.1 of Harpalus rufipes. Classification (NCBI taxonomy): domain Eukaryota; kingdom Metazoa; phylum Arthropoda; class Insecta; order Coleoptera; family Carabidae; genus Harpalus; species Harpalus rufipes. The sequence continues at coordinate 38,540,310 of OX596281.1, forward strand.
AAGGCCAACAAAATCATATGACTGCTCGCTCCCTATTGTATTTAACATTTCTTGTATACTCTACACCAAAAATTCTACTTACGCATATATCTATTCCATATATATTTAGATTGTTTAATTTTAAATTCATTTTTGATGAAGAAATTTTGTCCTCTTCTAATTTTTCGAAATGTTTCCAATTCTATTAATACATTAAGAAATAATATAATGTATGTACTTCCCAGAAAAACTCTTCAGTAATGTCTTCGGATTTCTGACACTGACATTTATCTGTCAGCTGTCAACTATTTTCCATGGCCATTCTTTCGGCTGTAAAATTTATTATAACAGATTATTTTACATATTATATTTCTTTTATCTCTAAATCTATAGAATATATTATAAAATATTTAAATGTATCAGAAAGAAAATTTATTTTTCTTTAATATTATCAAGAAAAAATTTCAAAAAATATTATTTAGAAGATTTTTTTTCAAGAATCTTCTACTTCCGGTTGTCCAATTGTTACCAAAACCTTTTCAGATCTTCCCATGAATGTCCGATTGTGAAATACGTAGCTAAACAAATTTAAAGTCTTATAGTTTTTGAGTAACCGTCCTTCCAACATCCCACACACACACATACACACACACACACACACACATCCACACACACACACACACAGACATCATCGTAAAAATGTTAAAATCGGATTGTAGAGACCTTAAAACGTGCTTATTCAATAAAATCTGGATATGCGATTTTTAGCATGAATGCAATACCTCTCTTAGCGAGAGGTAAAAAGAATTGGTGCACACTATAAAGAGAAAAAAATATATTTTTTTGACAGCAAACACGTTACATTTCTGTTTTGTACAAAGCCACAAAATAAATTTAAAAATTTGTGAAATTAAGAAAAAGTCTCATTAACCATGAGATCATTAATCGCCAATGATCACACATGTTAGTTACAATATTTTCCGTTTACCTATCTTACTCAATTAAAAAATCTAATTTTATTCCATTACAATTTTTTTAAAGTTAGTAACGTTTGACACATAATTTTTTACAATTATTGTTCAGCAATAGTATGCGGTAGCTATGGTTACCTGCTAAAATCATGCAATCATGCATTAATAAGTGCCATTAATAAATGATTTGTATATATTAACATAACCTATTAATAAATGGTCAACAAAAAAAAACTGTATTTGTGTTTTCCGTTAACCGTCTATTAATGGATTATAAATGCATAGAAAATCATTCATTGATGAGCCGTATTAATGCATGATTTTTTTACTCTTAAACGATTTTAGTAGGTAACCATAGATACCACGTACCATTTATTTATTTATTTATTTATTGAAAATCAATCCTACAGGATAAAAATCCCAGTTACAGGACGATTATAAAAGGTACAAAATATTATATGATGCATTGGCATATATAAATACATATAAGAATATAATAGAAAAATACGATGATGAACATAGCAAACAGTATACTAAACAGTCAAATTAAATATGGAAAAATTGCAGAAGTGATATTTTAAATTTACGTAATGAATCGGCACAAATATCGGACTGAAGGTTGACACTATTAAATAGATTGCAAATTTGTCGAATAGGACATTTTAATTCATAATTTGCCCGCACTGTTCGTAAATTGAAAGTCAACTTAGTTCGTGAATTTACTCTAGGTACATTGAAAGAGATACGAGATAAAATAGCACTATCGTTAACTTGACCATTTAACAATTTATATAAAAATGTAATGGAATGTATTTTCCTCCTTATCGATAAAGATTTCATATCAAAATAATGAAGTAACATATTATAATTGCAATCGAAACTAGGATACTGGCCGGTAACTTTATAATGACAAAATTTTAGAAACTTTTTGTTCAATGACTCAATAGCATTAGAATATTTGTCATAGGTAGGGTTCCAAACATGGGAACAATATTCTAGTTTGGATTGGACCATTGTTGAACAATTGTCAAAATGTATGTGTCAAACCTCACTGACCTAAAATTTTTTGTCATGGAATAAAGTTATATTTTCCAAATTATTAAAAAATCTTTCAGAACTCATATTTCAATAAGAATAATACAACTAAAAAATCTGATGTGGCCAGCACAGTACCTTCCGTCAATCCTGTGTATTATGTACAAATTCCATACATAAATTTTCTTGCAAAAGATTATAAATTTTTGGTATTATGTGATTCCCTTTCTCGGCAACTGAATTCCATACTCCTGATAACAAACAAACCACATGAAATAAGAAAATTATGAAATTTTGATTGAAAAATTATAACACTTGTCAGTTATGGACATAATTAATTGCTGTCATTTTGACACGGGTCAAAGTCATGTTACTGCACGCGTCCCATACATAAATTTTCTTGCAAAAGATCCTATATTTCCAGTAAAGTTATTTCATTAATAAACTATGCAAATTGCACTTGACACTGACATCTTCATCTTTAGTTTTTCCCATTCGTTAGGGGGTCGCTATTTTTTATTTTCTTCTTCCACTCATTTTTGTTTTGCGTGTCGTCCTCATTCAGTTCCTTTTCTCTCAAGTCTTCTACAATACAGTCTTTTCATCTTATATTTAGTCTTCCTATGTTTTTTCCACCTTCTATTAATATATTCATCTCTCCTCATGACTTCAAACCAATATGTAATCGTCTCTCTTATATCTAGAAACTTCTAACACTAGAGCTACTTCCCTTATTCTTTCATTGATTTCATTTTATTGATACTGACATCTGTCAATTTTAATTACCTGAATATATTAGCAGTTTCCATGGTTAAGTTAGCATAGCTGGCTTAATTATGAAATTTATATAAAATTTATTATCGTTATTCTTCTTTAACTCTATATCTGTTGAATATGAAATATAAAATGCAATCAAATCGTATAGACAATAATATATTCTTTAAGTTATAATAACATTTAACTGATTTTTTCAAGAAAAACTGTTAAAATCTTCAAATGAGGGTACTTCCGGTTGACCAATTATAACCAAAATCTAAACAGGTCTGCATATGGTTGTAAGGAAGAGGAATACGCAAGAATTGTAGTTTTTGGAATTCTAGTATTGGAGATATCGTGCCCGAAAACGCGGTCACACACACACACATACACACACACATACACACACACGCACATACGAACACACACACACACACATACAGACATCATCGTAGAAATAGTAAAATCGTATTGTAAAGACCCTAAAACGTGCTTATTCAATGAAAACTCACCACCGAATTTTTTGACCAAAGACAATACCTTCCTTACCTAGAGGTGACGGAAGGTAAAAAGGTTGTATTATTCTTATTATATTTTCCAATTCAGCAAGTTACGGTCAACGGAAATATATTGTAACTAATACTTGTGTTAATTGACGATCAATGATCTTATTGTTAATGAGACTTTCTTAATTTCACAAATGTCTCTCTCATTAATCGCCCCCATTAACATACTTGACAGTTAAATACCTAATACATAAGTATTTATATATTTTTTTACATGTTGAAAAATATCACTTTATGACGCAAATTATTAACGAACACCACTGTTTGAAAACAAAATGACGTCATAGAATATGTACCTATTATAAAAAATATTACGGTTTAACGAATAATAATTACGACTTTCTAGAACAACTGGTCGTTTTCAATTTAAATGAAGTTTCATGAAAAAATAAATAGTGGAGACCTCTTATTATATTGCTGGTCACCTCGGCAACTATGCAATTAGTGCTTATAATGTCTACAAAGCATAATGAAATTTTCAGAATTATACTATGTTATTAATAATAATAACATGCTGATAATATATATTTACACAATGTTAATTCTGAATTTATAGGCATTTTGATTTTATTATAATATATTATATTTTATTACTGAACTTGAATGCCTTGTTAATTTTACCTGTCATTAATTTTATACATGCACATTTTACTAGCATGCAAGTAAATATTTGTTCACATAAAATACAGTTTTCCATTTAGGAAATTAAACTGAACTCACCAAAATACGCAAACGATTTCACAGAAATGAACAGTCATTGTAAACTTAGCACTACATAAAATATTTGAATTACAGCATACTGATTGTGACCAAAGTCAAATCGTAAAATTAATTGACATTCGAATAATTATTGTTCTATGATTGAAATTGAAAAAGAGACCTTCTAACATGTATTTCAACAATGATGCTATAACATTAGCTATAAAATCAATTGTGTATACATAGGGTTCGTGTTCATACGATGTGTAGCGTATTTTCTCTGTATCAGATATTGAAAACATATATTGAAACTATAAAATTTCAGTTTAAATTTATTATTTTTAACATACACGAACAAAACAAACGTAGAATATAATATGTATTTCTGTGTCCGTTATAAATGTAAGTTATGTGTATAAAGCATTCTTTTTTAAAATGAAAGAAAAAGTGCGATAATAATATATTATGCAACGAGTTTATAATGATAGCTATTAATTCATGCGGATACTATTTTTTCTACGACTATTCATAATAATTAAAAAAATAAACTATAAACCAATAAATTGGTTATAAAAGTCATCTGTATTATAATGATAATCTTTCTTGAAATGAAATTAAAATCTTCATAATGATGATGTTTATAATGAATGTCATTCAAGTACAGATGACACATACTTAATATGTATATTAAAGCATAGCAAAGTAGAAAAAGATTAATTGTATACGTATCATTATTTTTTGATTCTTACGAACTTGCTGTCCTGTGTATCATTTAATTCATTACGAAATCCGAACACACATTAATCCGAACGTCCAGCAATCCGAACATAGAGTTGGAGGAAGGTAATCCGAACAAGGACTCTGATCCGAACTGTGAAATAAAATTTCTCCAAACGCAACAACTAGCAAGCATAAGCGCCGACTTTGTGGGTGCCCAAAGGCTTGAGCCCCACATGAACAGTTTCGTATAGGGATGAGCCCCACATGGAACTTATAATAGATTAAATAAAAAATAATAATGTAAATGCTGATGATTGATCAATTTTAATTTTAAATAGTGGCGTGTTGTTTAAACTGATAATAGTGAATCGACAATCGGGGATCCGGTCTTTTCTAACTCTGAAGTAAATTTAGAAAATAATAATGCAAGTAACAATAGAATATAAATAAAAAGACTTGCCATAACGACAATAAAGATAAAAGTAACAGTAAATATCAATCTAGATGGAACTCGAAATATCCATTGACATTATATAAAAGTAATAAAAAAAATGCGGTACTTGTAAAAGCAATTAATATAATAAAATAATAAAAACTGCATTTTTTCCGAATGATATTAAAATTGCGATTTTTTTGACAGCTAATAATCTGCAAAATGTCACTTTTACTGCATAGACAGTAAAAATATTTTTACTGCGTATTACATAGCAACCGCTCAACAAAGCGTAGCAACCGCTCAACAAACGCGTAGCAATCGTTCAACAAACGCATAGCAACATAATTTGATTGCGATAACATCAACATAGGTATTAAAAATAATCACTAAATTCATATTAATTCTAAAATCCGCAAAAAAATAATGTGTTCAATACAGATTCATAGCTACGGTAGAAACTGCTATAAATCTGGTATTTTAATGCCTAGATAAACAAATAACTATTGTTTCACGTTTATAAGAAGGAAACAAAATGTTTAGACAAAGATAAAATTACAAATGAAATCAAAATAATTACCGAGGAAATTTGTTTTATACTATTGCAGAGCAATGATTTATTTTATTTATTCTTGTCAAGTATCTATACATGATAGTATACTTACTGAATGAAATATATGGTATATTTTTGTTTTATTCTGATAATAATAACAAAATTTTGCTTTCTGTAATCCGCCCCACCCCTCTTCCTACATTTTAACTTGAAGTTGAGCCCCACATGAAATTTTTGAAAGTCGGCGCTTATACTAGCAAGTGTGATTCGTGTGATTCTTGAAAAAACTATCAAATTTTACTTTAGTTTTCACCCCTCATTTAGCGGGTATGATAATCATTTCAGCCCAAGATTACAACGAGTGGATGTATGCACATACATTGTTTATTAAATAATAATACGAAATACTGGCGCTCAAAGCCGGAATGAACGCCCGAAAAAAGCAAAAATATTTCGAATTTTTAATGGCACAGAAATGAGCCCTGCGGCGCACTCTCCACGCTAGTAATGAGTGCTCTTGAGGTGACGCTGGGTAAAAGCTCGCATGGTATAAATATATCATCATCATTACCGAAATCGGTGTACAAAGCAGATTGGCACACCCAGCAAGGGGAAATATGCCGTGATGATATATTTATTTATTTAGTTATTATTTTTTATTCAACATGACGCTTACATCCCAATTACAGAATAATATTACATAGCAATATGAAGAGGTAATGTAAATACTAAATACATACATACACAAGAAAATAATTAAAACTAAAAAAAAAAAAATTCTTAATTTGAGCGTTATTTGTACTCTGAAATACTGTAATAAATATTCCAAAATATTCTAAATTGACGTTATTTATATTTATCCATACAAATTCAGTAATACGAACAAATCGTTACTCCGAACACCCCCTTACATTTAGCATTTCAGACTAAAAGGTCTCTACTGTAATCTGTTTTCTTACAGCATAAAAAGGTGTGTGCGATAAAATCTCATTACGTGTTTGTTGCCTCGGTAACATATGAGAATATGTATATATATAAGAAATATATTTTCTACGTATGTGTAAAATATTCTGCATGATTTTTCCAGAGTTGTAATTTGTAACCAGAGGGCGAAAACCGAGGGCTACGCTACAAAGTATCGAACGAAAAATATAATACTCTTCTGAGCTGTCTCATATATACGAGTACTATTTTTTTCCATGACCGGGTAAAACGTTATTTTTACAAGAACAAAGAATTTCGAAATTTTATTGTGCCACATTTAGTAGCCTTTACATCGTTGCAAAAGACAATAGAAATTTGTTAACAGTTAGTTGAAAATTAAAATTGCTTTCAGTAATTGTAATTTAGTTTAGGAGCCTCCATCTTCAATTCTAAAGAACCGCAAGAAATAAATGATGCTGGCAGTGCGGCATTTTTGAACTTGCTATCTCCCGAAATCCAAATAATTGTCTAATTACAACTTGTCAAAATAATCAAAACTCGTCTAAGGGAAAATTGTGCACATTTGGTTTCTAGTGGCAAAAACTTTTCTTTTAATTTTGAAACCATAGGAATTGACTTTTACTCTTGGTCGTGAAAAAAAATCATTAGGAGTCATTGCAATTATTTCGCTTTTACAAACTTTCAATTATTACATTTGTTAACCAATAATCAACTTCTTTGGATACAAATAATGTAAAGCCTGTTTTACATTATCATAAATTTATATGCATTTTTACAACTTCATATTTGATCACAAAATTTCAATGATTATGTACACGGTAATAAATTTACAACTTCTTATGGTACCATACCATGTTGCAAAAAAATCTCAAATAGGGCATGTTCTAATTTTGAAGGGCATTTGCTTCACATTTTGGTGATATTTAGGGTTTATATTAACAAAAGTTTACATTTCATGTGTAGTTGCAGGTAATTGGCTACTCTGTTGTATGAAACTTTTCCCAAAACCAAACGTCAAGTTCAAATGAAGAACAATGAATAGAATTTTTTTAAAAAAATATTTGTAATTGTCGCAGTTGTTAATGCACGAAATAAGATTTTGAAGCGTAAACGAATTTGGGTCAAGCCGTGGATTCAAAGGCGACAAAATAGAAGTATACTAAATTTAGTACAAAATGAATTGTTGCACGAAGACACTGAAAAATATAAAAATTATATTTTTGCACAACACTTACTCCACATCTTAGTTTACAAAAACGAGCGCGACACACAGATGAAAATATCAGCTGTAAACATTTGAGAAGTTAGTAAACCGTAGTAGTAAACTGTTACCAACATATAAAAATGTACTTTAGTTGGTAACAATCAAACATATCACAAATATTTGGCCGTGTAAAACGAAAAGATTTTGATCAAAAATTATTATGTAAAAATGAAAATATTTTGCATGTAAATTTAATTGTAAATATATGATTGTGTAAAACAGGGTTAAGAAGGCAAAATTTCAATTATAAAATGTTTGTTTGTAGGCTTATTTAATAAAATGTTAGATTATAATAATAGTTATTTTGTTATTTATGTATCAAGGCACTGACGTTATACTTTTTCTCACGAATGTGGAAAATAAACCATATGAGTGATGAAAAGAAACTTCAATTTTCGGGGTGCATATTATATTTTATTTGAAATCAAAAAATTGTAACAATAAAATATGAAAGGAATATTTATTTCAAACTTCATCAGAATCATTTAGTTCGTTCGTCTTGCATATTTTTTTATCACTTAACGTATAAATTTACTATTGTGCATCGTACATCTAATCAAATTATCTTACATGTACAATAATTTTTATAAGTTTGACAACATTACATTTGCATGAAATCGTTTTATTTATTAGTTTAGTGCCGATTTTTGAACTTTTAATGACGATTTTCCTTCACTTTGAGAACTGCTCAATAAGATAATAGAGTAGTTCATATAAATCGAATTTTACAATTTCGATTATATTAATCCAAACTTAATCTACTAGTATCAAAACTATAAATTCTGTAATGAAAATTATGTTTGATAAATTTTAAATTACAATTAAAGTTTGCATCCTTTTAAAATGGTATGTGTAAAGACGGCACAGAATGACGTCTTCATTTGACATAACTTTGAGGAAACTTCGCTAAATGGCGAAGCTTCTTCTTCTTCCTTTTAATTCCTTATTGGAAACATACGGCGCCTGTATTAGCAAGAGTTTAAAAATGACAGGATTGCTAGTCCTGCGCAAGATGGAGAAGCAGTGGTACATAATCCCAAATTAGTAAAAAACAATATTTTGTCGTTCCAAATCCCCCTCACCAAGCAATTCTGGTCCGAAAATCGATTACGTTATTGGTAAAAAAAACTTTAAGGAAACAGAATCTGTTATCAGGAAACGATGTGGGCAACCATGGACTGCTCGAACACTCGAAAACATCGACGTAGAGAAATCGAGCAGTTACAATCAATTCTGAGGCTATATGAGCCTGCTTCAGAATTTTTTTACTCTATTTCTTGAAAAATTTGGCCTGGAGAATGTCTTTATTTCAGAAAAATGGAACCACGACCCACACAGCGCTAGCATTAATACAGATTTCAAGAAAATGATCTCCGGGCGCTTGATTTCCATGAGAAACGATATTCCTTGGCCCACGCGCTCTCCTGATTTAACACCGTGCGACTTTTTTCTGTAGGGTAACCTCAAAGCCGAGGAACCTACAAACACTAAAGGACGCAATCCCCACAGGAATCCGCCGTAAACCCCAAGAAAGAATTTTTTAACTCAAGTATTTATTTTTTAATTCACCTTCAAAACTAGGGAGGTAGCTCTGCCGCACCTTGTACTTGTTTACAGTTATAGATTTATAATCATATCAATAAAATAATGTTTTATTGCTACTAATAAAATATTCACATTATTATATGTATTTATTGTTCTAAACAATTTATTTGTTCCCAAAACAAAATATGTTGTTGAATACTTAAATTTATTACCTTGTATTTATGTCCCCACATACTTTTAAATTCAGATTAGGTTTAAAATTCTTACAATTTAAAATACAAAGTTTTCTATTTTGCACACTTATTTTACAAGGTTATAATTTTTCTGTTAATGAATTCGCAAAAATTACGACATGCAAGCTAATGGCAAAGTAAAAATATCATTTGCTTCATGCATAAATGCACGTTTAAACATGTCAATTTATTTTTACTTGAAATATGCAAGACAATCGATCGTATAATTTATTACGAATATTAATACATACCATGAATAAGGAAAATCCAGTTAAATTTGGAAGACATAATTTGTGGTCCTTAAATTCTAAATAATACATCGTAGATGAAGATTCTTATAATATAATATCTAATATGAACGAAGTTAGTTTCAAATGAAATGAGAACTATTTTTAACCTTGTTATGGCGAAAATTGAATATTGCACAACAGTATGTATTTTTTATATAAAACTTGGGGGGAATTCCATGGCAATTATAGTAAACTCCAGCAAGGTTTTGGAAACAAGTGATGTCAAGAGCACAAATCTTCCGACAACTAAATTCTTCACTACGATAATGCGCCGTCCTACTACACTATCTGCTAGGCAATTTTTGACGTACAAAAGCAACCACATCCTTCTTATTCACTCGACATCGCCCTCGCGAATTTTTTTTCCTAAATCTCAAATCAGTTATAGTGCAATATTCCATTGACGAGTAGCTTACATACATCTTTATTTGTCAAGCAGCTTTTCCAGATTGACAGATTAGAGGACCATTAATTAGACATCTGATAAATAACAGGTGTAATAATGAAATATTATAGGCTGAAATAGATGAAATGTTTAATTAATTAATTTTCTTTAAATCTGAAATGTAAAAACAATGTAAAACCTTTTGTATTGAATAAAAATGAAATATTTAAATCATTGGCTATTGTATTTTTTAATAATATAACATAATTGTTTTTATACTATTGGATAGCATATTTCATGTTCTTTTCAAATTTGAAAAAGTATATAGAGTATATCATTTGAAAATATAGATAATAGACATTTTAATTCAAAATAAACTTTGAAACTTTTTTTCGTAATATTTAAAATAATCACCCTATTCAAAAAAAGCGGGCCACTTTTTATTTTCATTTTTGTTAATAGCATTGTTTTATGAAACATTTTTAATAAAACTTTTAATTTTGTACAATGCAAGACAGACTACTGCAGTGTACAAAAAGATAACAGTAACAGATGGTACTTATTGCTTTATTTAATGGACATTAATAATTATCAAACATGAAATTGTAAGGTTAGTTTGGTATTGTAGCTTGAAATACAATAGTGATAAAAAATGAGTAACGCCATTCGAAAGAGCTTAAAAAAGATCCTAAAGAAGTGTAAATCAAAATCTACAATAATTTCATACTTCAAGTTTTGCAACAACAAGAAATCTGTAAAATTTATATGTTTGTCTATATCTAGTGACATATACATCTCTTCTGAATAAGCAATACATTGCTAAAACGACATCCTAATATAGGACAACTTTTGTCTAATTAACCGTATAGCTCTTGTAGTTGTAGAGAAAATTAACGAAAATAAAAAAAAAAATGGCCCGTTTTCTTTGCACCTGACTGTATAACAGTTAGATAAAAGATAAGTTGACATTTTAATAATAATATATGTATATAGAGCAAATTGCGAATTTCTCTGCGAAACAAATATACAGAATAAATTACAAAGTTACGTTTAGTTCCACAAGTTTACGAACATCTAAGTCAGTTTTCATGAAGCCATCGTCAGAAGTCGGTCAGCACAAGTAACCACAGACGCGTTTCGCACTTATTGGTGCTCATCAGTGTGGTGTAACCTGTGGTCTCTGTCCGGTTCAGAATGAGTGTTTTGTTTCACAGAGAGATTCGCAATTTGCTCTTTGCAGTTTGACGGTAGTCAAAATATTTCTCGGTTGAGGACTCTGATGGTGCTAACATACCTCTACAGGCCTTTTACCATTATAGATGATCATAAGATCACCGCCAGCACGAGTCATTTCATTGTCTCTGCTCCGGGAGTCCACTCATTGTGGACCGGACAGAGACCACAGGTTACACCACACTGATGAGCACCAATAAGTACGAAACGCGTATGTGGTTACTTGTTGTGCTGACCGACTTCTGACGATAGCTTCATGAAAGCTGATTCAGATGTTCATAAACTAGTGAAACTAAACGTAACTTTGTAATTTATATTGAATAATATACATATATATATATATATATATATATATATATATATATATATATATATATATATATATATATATATATATATATATATATATATATATATTTTCGGTTAAGCAAGCACTGATGCGCCATTTTTAATCCTAACATCAAACTGTCTTTGGGTGCTCAGCGTGGTGGTTTATTGTCAGTCTGCGTCTGCAACATTGAGAGTAGTGATACGTTATTCACGCAGAAGACATCCTAATGTATTTCTGGGATATCTTAGTCCAGTCTTAAGTAAAAATCAGGGACTGATCGTAAGTAATTGCAAGTGGGCGGACGTCTTTGTGGAGATCTCCGAGTATATTACCCGTATTTGGGGAACAGTTCACCGAATTACATATTCCGTTGTGAGGTTTTTGGTGATTGAGTTTTAAGTAACTTAAACGTGGAGATCAGGTTAAGTGCACGTAGTTCGCAACTGGTTCTCTATAAATTTTTCCACCATCTCGCCAAGGGCTGAAGGCGTCGTGGGTGATTTTCAACTACCCAGAGTCTCCACCTTTGTGTTGTCCCGTTTTCGTTCAGAACACCGGGCCATTGTCCGAGAGAAAGATGAGGAAGTTGCAGTCCAATTCTTCGTCACTATGGATTGAAGCTAAGTGAAACGAATTCATATCACTTTGGTTTTCTGTGATTTATGAGTAATAAATTAAAATTTGAGTAATTTTGTATTTAAGAGACATTAATTTAGATTTGTCTCATTTAATTGTGTAGATTGTTAAAATTGAGTATAATTTTATTAATGTAGATTTCACATTTTAGAGATTTATTTTGAGCATTTGAGTTCAAATAATTATAATTTGTTTATTTTGATTTATTCTTGAATATAATTTGTAAGGGAACATTGTGTCTTGAACTTGTTCGCGTTGTACTGTTTTCGTGTAATCCCTGGTTCGCGTCCCGGTTGATCAACCTACGATTCGCGGAGTTGATACGCTAAGTGTGCGTTGGGTATTTGAGCCCAAGAGGTCGCGCTACGGACAGTTCAAGGTGAAGGTTTTATTATTTATTCATGGTACAGAAAAGTGTCAAGTTCTAGCACCGAGCGCTCCAGTTTTAGTAGTGAGAACTCAAGTGACCTTCAGTACATTATCTGCTATTTTATGTATATACTTTACTTTTATCAGTTCAGTGTTGTATAGTTTCACCAATTAATTTATTGTATCATTATTACATACATAATTGGATGTATTTTTTTATTAACTCAATAGTGTAGTAGTTAAGTTTACTCCGAACTTTCATTCGTTACACCTGACCTTCGCACTCTCACTCCCGATTTCAGAATTTTCAGCCATAATTTAGTTGGAGTCGCTGTCACGTTAACCCAGAAGTCACGTGTCCATTCGGCCATCACCATTTGGTTGAGTGAGCGCTCTGCTCAAAATGGTGTGGCACCCTATTTAAATTACGAACCCCAAATTACGAACCCCCCTTCTCTACTGAGAAGCCGGACTCTTCACCCCTTGCGGAAGGACAACGTTCCGTGAACGTTATAAGTGTCAGTTTTTACCTCTCGCTAAGAGAGGTATTGCATTCATGCTAAAAATCGCATATCCAGATTTTATTGAATAAGCACGTTTTAAGGTCCCTACAATCCGATTTTAACATTTTTACGATGATGTCTGTGTGTGTGTGTGTGTGTGTGTGTGTGTGTGTGTGTGTGTGTGTGTGTGTGTGTGTGTGGATGTGTGTGTGTGGGATGTTGGAAGGACGGTTACTCAAAAACTATAAGACTTAAAATTTGTTTAACAACGTATTTCCCAATCGGACATTCATGGGAAGATCTGAAAAGGTTTTGGTAATAATTGAACAACCGGAAGTAGAAGATTCTTGAAAAAAAATCTTCTAAATATTATTTTTTGAAAATTTTTCGTGGTAATATTAAAGAAAATTAAATTCTCTATCTGATACATTTAAATATTTTATTATATATTCCATAGATTTAGAGATAAAAGAAGTATAATATATAAAATAATCTGTTGTAATAAATTTGACAGCCGAAAGAATGCCATGAAAAATAGTTGATAATTTAAATTATTTGTAACTGACAGATAAATGTCAGTGTCAGAAATAATGAGTAATGAATTAAAAATGTACTTGGAGAATCCCTTAGTTCTTGATCTGTGACTATTATGGAGATGACAAGTCTAGGTTGAAGGACTTAAATTTGTTTCAAACATTATGGGACAATATACACCAGTACTGTAGACTAGAGTAACTTTGAATTGCGAAAAAGCTATCAAATTCTTCTCAAGTAAGTTGTAAATATTGACAAAATCGGAGTGCAATCTATCCGTCACTTTATTAAAGGGAATTAAGGTTATTTAGATGTAACAAGTATGAAAAAATAAAATGTAAAAGAAGATATATAAGAATAGATGCACAATCCAGATATATACATTTTAGACCGCCCAAAATTAATGTTTTCACTAGAAGAATATGAAGAGAAAGTAAACAAAGTTGTTCGAATTGAAAATTGCTGTTACCAGCCTAATATTTATATATGGTAAACTCTACTTTGTAATTTATTGTAACATAATTTATGGTAAAATATCTTCATGTTGAGACATGCTATTATTGAATAATAAAGAAGTTTATACGTCATAGATTTATATGAATATATTATTTGTATTTATAAAAATATTCTTTGCTTTATGCATACAGCCAGGTAAAATATACGGCGAGAGGTTATGTGCTGGCCACATCAGATTTTTTTCTATGCAAGTGAACGTATACGAATTGATGTTTTCGGTTTTCAGCAACTCTAGCCCTTACAGTATTTTTTTTTGTCATGGTGTACTGACCTAGATTATACAAATTTCTTCATAAAATTCTCAATTACTTTAACAGATGGTGCAATGTTTATTTTCCAAAATGCGTACGGCATTTTCTTGCAGTTTCAACAAAACATTCGCCATTTTGGTAATGCGTTTTTACAATAAATACGCGTTCTGCAATCTAAAATCGTTCCTTGATAACCAAACCACAAGTAACCGCAATGTTTTTACTTGCCATCTGTCATTATAGTACCTACAATATTCAATGACGATAAGGAAACACGGCAGCAAATTTAAATCGGAAGGTCAAATTTGGACTCCCGTTAAATAGGTTAACTTTAAAAAACTACTTTTACATACTAATAAGAGGAGAAGGATATGGTGGGAAGTCTAAGCAAGATCTATAAGAGGATAGATCGTTTTTAAAATGACCCCATATATCTCTACAATGATGAGATGAAGCTAGGTCATTCGTTTCGAAAATCAACATCTTTTTCATTCATCCTCGAATCACTAAATTTTCGGAAAATGTGTGCTCGTTCATTCGGTTTCGGACGTCAACAAACTAACGGACGTACATAGACTGATTTGAAACATTTTGAGGACCAAGTAAATTCCTTTGGGACTCGTACAAACAATAACCGTGGATAAGGGCGGTGTTTTGTATTATGATTATTTTTTCATACTAATAATTGTGATTCTTAGTTTTATGTAAAATTTATTACCTTTGCCATTTTTTTTACAAATATATTTTTTTGAACAACAGAACAGTTGTGTGTCTAGATACAAAAAATTAATATATATTAAATACATGACATTAAAACAAATACATAACATGCATGACATACATGACAGGCGAATTTTAAAAACTTTCTAAAAAGTGGACTCCGTATTACTAATTTTACATGCAGTTTAGAAATCGTTTACAGCATCAAAACAGTTTTGAGTTATTTCAAACCAAAACTAAAATTCGTGGGTTTGCCTTTGAAACTACATAGTTCAAAACTGTAAACACGTAAAATTCAGTTTTTAAATGCGCATGGAATCGTAGTACGTAGCATAACGTTTCTGCCGTTGTTTTGTGTGTATTACTAACCTACACATAAACTGACAGTTGTGTAGTTTTTGTGCGGTGTGTAGTACGAAGTAAAAAAATCTGATGTGGCCAATTTTCTTACAAAAGGGTTCTAAATTTCTAAGTATAATTATTTCATAACCAAACTATGCAAATTATACTTGACACTGACATCTTCTTCTCTAGCTTTTCCCGTTCGTTAAGGGTCGCTATTTTTAATTTTCTTCTTCCACTCATTTCTGTTTTGTGTGTCGTTCTCATTCAGTTCCTTTTCTCTCGTCTTTCGCAATAGTCCTTCCGCCTTATCTTTGGTCTTCCTCTGTTTCTTCAACCTCCTATTACTAAGTTATTCATTCTTCTTCCAATATATTCTTCATCTCTCCTCATGACATGTTCAAACCAAAGTAATTGTCTCTCTTGTATCTTTCTAGAAACTTGTAACACTAGAGTTATTTCCTTACCGTATCTTTCCGTGTCTTCCCCAACATCTACTTCAACATACTCATCTCTGTCACATTCATTTACTTTTCATTGATACTGACATCTGTCAATTTTAATTATCTGAATATATTGGCAGTTTCCATAGTTAGCGTAGCTGGCTGATTTATGATATTTAATATCTTTATATCTATTGACTATTGTAACGCTATTTTGGGGATAGCGGTCAGAAAGTTGGCGTGAGATTGCTCGGGCGCCAACGGTCGGATAGCAGGTTTGGAGATAGGGTGAAATATGAAGAACACAATTGTAATAAAAGATACAAGACAACTTTATTGTATGGTAGTTCGTTGTACAAAATAGTATGATGGTCGCTGATGGGTACAATACGATGCTGGGTGTGCGAACTATGCGATTTGCCGGTTTTCGGAAAAACGACGCCGGGCGTCGCGACGGCGATGATGTCGGTGTATGAACGGTAGATGCACGGGTATCCAAAAATGTAGATGGAAATGTGTTCGGACGGTTTCGGTGTGATTGACGCTAGGCGTCGTGACGGCGGTGACGGTGGCGGACAAACGGTAGGTACGGTGATCTTAAGGATCTGTCTAGGAATGTATTCGGATGGTTTTGGTGTAATCGACGCCAGGCGTCGCGACGCTGATGTCGCGTTGGTTCGGCGGTTAACGGCAGTAATGACGGACGAGGTGTAGCTATGTGATTCTGCAATAATCAGCAGTTCGACGCCGGGCGTCGCGACGCTGATGTCGCGTTGGTTCGGTGGTTAACGGTAGTTATGACGGACGAGGTGTAGCTATGCGATTCTGCAATAATCGGCAGTACGACGCCGGGCGTCGCGACGCTGATGTCGCGTTGGTTCGGTGGTTAACGGTAGTTATGACGGACGAGGTGTAGCTATGCGTTTCTGCAACAATTGGCAGATCGACGCCGGGCGTCGCGACGCTGATACTTGTAACCGGTTGTTCGCGGAATACGTGAAGATCGATGATACGGCGTACGACGAGTAAGTCGACCCAGGCAAACCTCACAGACTCTAGGCCTCGAGTACCCCGGCTTACGCACTGGGGCGTCGCGACGCAGAGTCGGAAAAACGCACTTGGGCCGATGGACGCTAAAATACTCGATTTGGAATAACGGGCCGTTTTACAGTAACTCTGGATAAACACGCAGGCTTGACGTCTGTAACGCCCGGGTTTACACGCCGGCGGCGTCGAAACGTCAAGTCGGTAAAACTCGCAACGAGTCACTGTAAAATGGCTAGACACACGCAACTGGTGAATTTACTCTACGGAGATGATTACGGCCGGCGTCAGTCGTAGTGTCTCTGGATGTTTTCAATACGCCCTTCGAAGATGCTTTGGCTTACGCACAACAAGCGTTGCGACGTTGGGCGTCTGAAGCTCACAACGAGACACTAAGAATCGCAATCGGCTTCAGTTGTCGAAAGGAATACTCACAGTCAACAACTGTCTTCTGCAACCGCAGGCCCTGCTTTTATACAGCCCTACTAATTAAACCAGCTTAAGTTTGTTTACTAGTAGCAAAACTGCATAAAAGAACAGGGCAAATAGGATAAAAATGGAACACGGTGTTGTCGACCCTTTATGAGGTTTATTTCTCGGTCAAATTACGCGCCTTATCCCAATTGTCGGGGAGAAAAGTTTTCGCGGTTCGCGGATTAATAAGGGCTGAGTTACACGGCTTTGAACTATTTAATCCGCAAAACTTGTGACAGATTCACATCGTCACATCCCCGGGTTACTTCGGACAAAAAAAAAAGAAAAACAAACGGAATAAATACACCCAGCAAAAAAACCCATCTTACAAAAATACCAAAAAAATCTTAACTACAAACTTAACTAAAAAAACTTAACTAAAAAAAACTTAACTAAACCCAATAAGAAAAAAATACAAAGAAAAAAACCAAAACAAGATTGTCCACAGGCGGCACTCAAATGTCCAGGGCCTGGGCAATAAAAAGGGGAGGGGGCACTGCACTCACGCACTTATGGAAGCCTCCGTCTCAGGGGGGGAATGGTCACCCTCTTGCCGTTCGGGAGCCGGAACCGCAGCCGCTTCGACAGACACGCACCTTCTGGCCGCAGACTCTGAACCCAGGCGTGGTAGTCCTGGGGGCAAGCTGGGGCCACGGACGGGACGGACGGCGGTGGTGCCTGCTGTGCAGTCGGGATGGCCTGTGGGCGTGGCTTCGAACGATCGGGGCTGAGGGATGACAGGATATCCCAGAGCTCGGAGACTGCTTCCTTCACGGTGGGGGGTTCTGGCGGACGGCTGGGACCTACAACGCAACAAACTACCTTGCCCAGGGGGTCTCCGGTCCGCTTGGCCTGGCCTGCGTCTCCGTCGGTTTCGGCGTCGTGGATGGGGGACGCAGCCAGCTGGAGGACGTCGCCATCGGGGGAAGGCGACCGGTACGGCCGGATTACTGGCGTCTTCGGCAGCTTCGGCGGGTAGGCCCCAAACCGGGCATTCAAGGCCTCGCGGAGGACCTTGTCGCTCTCCCCAGGTCTCCATCCAGGTACCTGGGGCTCAACTGGCTTTGGGGGCGGTGGTGGTGGTGGTGGTGATGGTGGTGGTGGTGGTGCTGCTGCAGTGCGGGCTGGGCGGATGAGGCGGTTCTCCAGGATGCGGATCCTTGGCCGGTTGCCGTTGGTGACCCGTCCTGTGTCTGGCAGCAAGATCGGCTTGCTGCCAGCCCTACCTCCCACCCTAACATCTTTGTCTTCTGATTACACTACATTACCTTCAGAGTATTCCTCGTCTTCATCTTCGCCTCTTTCCACACCTTCCTCTGTCTCTTCCTCTCCATCTTCGGCTTCTACAGTCTCGTCATCTTTTCATGTCGCACTTCCTCCTTCTTGAGCTCGTACACCCAATGTGTACCCATTGTGTTCTTCTATTGAGTCCCTGCTCGGGCGCCAAATTCTGTAACGCTATTTTGGGGATAGCGGTCAGAAAGTTGGCGTGAGATTGCTCGGGCGCCAACGGTCGGATAGCAGGTTTGGAGATAGGGTGAAATATGAAGAACACAATTGTAATAAAAGATACAAGACAACTTTATTGTATGGTAGTTCGTTGTACAAAATAGTATGATGGTCGCTGATGGGTACAATACGATGCTGGGTGTGCGAACTATGCGATTTGCCGGTTTTCGGAAAAACGACGCCGGGCGTCGCGACGGCGATGATGTCGGTGTATGAACGGTAGATGCACGGGTATCCAAAAATGTAGATGGAAATGTGTTCGGACGGTTTCGGTGTGATTGACGCTAGGCGTCGTGACGGCGGTGACGGTGGCGGACAAACGGTAGGTACGGTGATCTTAAGGATCTGTCTAGGAATGTATTCGGATGGTTTTGGTGTAATCGACGCCAGGCGTCGCGACGCTGATGTCGCGTTGGTTCGGCGGTTAACGGCAGTAATGACGGACGAGGTGTAGCTATGTGATTCTGCAATAATCAGCAGTTCGACGCCGGGCGTCGCGACGCTGATGTCGCGTTGGTTCGGTGGTTAACGGTAGTTATGACGGACGAGGTGTAGCTATGCGATTCTGCAATAATCGGCAGTTCGACGCCGGGCGTCGCGACGCTGATGTCGCGTTGGTTCGGTGGTTAACGGTAGTTATGACGGACGAGGTGTAGCTATGCGTTTCTGCAACAATTGGCAGATCGACGCCGGGCGTCGCGACGCTGATACTTGTAACCGGTTGTTCGCGGAGTACGTGAAGATCGATGATACGGCGTACGACGAGTAAGTCGACCCAGGCAAACCTCACAGACTCTAGGCCTCGAGTACCCCGGCTTACGCACTGGGGCGTCGCGACGCAGAGTCGGAAAAACGCACTTGGGCCGATGGACGCTAAAATACTCGATTTGGAATAACGGGCCGTTTTACAGTAACTCTGGATAAACACGCAGGCTTGACGTCTGTAACGCCCGGGTTTACACGCCGGCGGCGTCGAAACGTCAAGTCGGTAAAACTCGCAACGAGTCACTGTAAAATGGCTAGACACACGCAACTGGTGAATTTACTCTACGGAGATGATTACGGCCGGCGTCAGTCGTAGTGTCTCTGGATGTTTTCAATACGCCCTTCGAAGATGCTTTGGCTTACGCACAACAAGCGTTGCGACGTTGGGCGTCTGAAGCTCACAACGAGACACTAAGACGGACTCTCAACAAACAACTGAACAACTCGGACGGAGAGCTCACGGTACGGGTTTCAAAGAAAAATGAAAATATTGCTCACCTGGAGATCGGTTTGGAAGTCTTGATGGAATACTCGCAATCAAGAATCGCAATCGGCTTCAGTTGTCGAAAGGAATACTCGCAGTCAACAACTGTCTTCTGCAACCGCAGGCCCTGCTTTTATACAGCCCTACTAATTAAACCAGCTTAAGTTTGTTTACTAGTAGCAAAACTGCATAAAAGAACAGGGCAAATAGGATAAAAATGGAACACGGTGTTGTCGACCCTTTATGAGGTTTATTTCTCGGTCAAATTACGCGCCTTATCCCAATTGTCGGGGAGAAAAGTTTTCGCGGTTCGCGGATTAATAAGGGCTGAGTTACACGGCTTTGAACTATTTAATCCGCAAAACTTGTGACAGATTCACATCGTCACACTATGAAGTACAAAATGCAATCAAATCGTATAGAGAATAATATATTCTTTAAGTTATAATAACGTTAAATGTCAATAAATAATATTTAACTGTTAAAATCTTCAAATGAGGGGACTTTCAGTTGACCAATTATAACCAAAATCGAATCATTTGTTGCAATGGATGTAACCTTGAGGAATACGAAAAAATTATAAATTTTGGAATCGTGGTAATGAAGTTGTGCGTTCCGAAACTTGCGTCACACACACACACACACACACACACACACACACACACACACACACACACACACACACACACACACACATACACATACACATACACACACACACACACACACACAGACACACACATATACATAGATGCAGACATCATCGTAAAAATGGTAAAATCATATTATAGGGTCCCTAAAACATGCTTATACACTAAAAACTCATCATTGAATTTTTTGACCAAAGACAATACCTTCCTTTCCTAAAGGTGAAGGAAGGTAAAAAATGGAATAATGGCAAAACGAAATATTTGGTGTGAAGAGGATGTCACTTATATCAGCTAATGCGTATGTGCCAAAACTGTCTTCAAAGCAATCTGTGAACTTGTTTTGAAAATTGCATGTAAACAGTTTCACGTAATTTTGATTAAAAACTGAAACTATTTTCAAAACTGCATATAAAGTTAGTAGGTATATACAGAGTTAGGAAGAGAATATGGAGAAAAATAATATACATTTTTTCATGTTTATATAAAAAAGGTTCGATTTTTTACAATATCCTGTTCCTGTTACTTTTAACTTTCCCTCGTACTGTCATATAATTGTAACAAATATAATTACGTGAAATATAACATTCTAATAATTTTATTCATTTCAACTGTAAATATTGTTGTTAACTAACTACACCGTTTTAAAATGCATTCGATTTTCTAATGCGCTATAATTTCTATAATAAATTGAAGCCATTAAAGTTATTCAAATAGTGTAATTGGTTAAATTTAGATCAACAATTAAGACTCCAAGTTGAGTTGAGCTAATTAGTAAAATCAATCTAACGAAATGTGGGTATCGATAGTTTAGAACTAAACCCATGACATTTTGTTTACACCACCTATTCAATTCGAACTCAATCAATATTTACCGCTCTCATCTGAACCAGTCACGCATGCAGAAACAAATATTTTATGCCTTACTTTGCTCACTTTCTTACACAAGTCATTATAAATTTTCAATTAATTTTTGGGTTAATTTATAAAGTGAAATTTCGGTCTCACCGATTCTATTGAAGTAATAATAACGGTAGAATGTTCAACATCATTGATAATTACTTTCAAAAGATGTAGCAATTATTAAGTGTGTGATATTTTTTTTTGATCATGTGCAATAATGAATTTTGTCTTATTAAACTTCTAGATTCTTTCTGCTTGTTATAGTGTTTAATATTTTTTTTTGGTTTAATTATAGTTAACAGGCCATTAATTCATTAAATTGTTATTATTTTGTTATTTAGTTTCTCCTCTCTGTGTGAACTTATTGTTGTAATTTGAAGATAGCAATGTAATTAAAGCACTTAAAATTCCTTTCTTCGGATATAATCTTTTTTCCACAATTTAATCTCATTCAATTAAATATAATACATATCATGAAACATCTAGATTTCTTAAAGCATTACACACAATATTTAAATATAAGAAAGCATATTTTCAAAAAAATCTACAAACGTGATTATAGCATTGCGCTCCAATATTTACCTTCCGCCAACCTTTATAAGGGAGATATAGGGATCGTGCTAAAAAATCGCATATCAAGATTTTGGTAAATGACCTCGTTTTAAGATCCCTAGAATCCGTTTTTAACATTTTTACGATGTGTGTGTGTGTGTGCGCGTGCGTGTGTGTGTGTGTGTGTGTGTGTGTGTGTGTGTGTGTGTGTGGATCCTCTCTATGCTCTAACTTAAATACTATATTTAGAAAATTTTGAAACCAATTTTGATATAAATCGGATAACCGGAAATGACACTTTACTTAAAGCTCAAAATAGTTCTTCTTCGAAAAATACCTTTAAATATTATTTTTTCGCAATTTATGTTACATATTTTGCCTGAGTGTCTGGATCCTGACCGACGCCAAAAATTACTTCGAATTTTAATAGCACAAAATTGACCCCTATGGTGCACTCTCCACGCTGGTATTGAGTGCCCGTGAGGTGACGCCTGATAAGCGTCCACACGGTACAAATATTTCATCATTACCGATATCTGTGTAGAAAGCAGATTGGCACACCCAGCAATGGGTAATATGCCGTGACGATATATTTATTTATTTTATTTATTTATTATCTTTTCTACAGATATGCATTAATACTTTTTCTATATATTTTATGAATAAATTAGTAAAATAATTTATTTTATAAATCTCGCAATCTATGCTTTAAAGATAAACAAATCTTCTTGGTTACACAATTCAGATCTGGACTTGTAGTTGACAGACAAATGTCACACTCAATAAATTAATCATTTCAAATTAATAACGGTAAATTTTAACTTTATTTTATATCAAAGGTAGCTCATCGAAAGATATTTTTATTATATTTTGTGTAACGAACTATACCCATGAAAACGAGGATCCGACAACTCCAATACCTCCAAATAATACATTTTTTTTCGTCTTTCTCTTTTTAACATCCAAATGAAGAGATAATTAGATTTTGGTTATGATTAGTGAAGCGAAAGTACCCTCGTTTGATGTTCTCAATAGTTTTTTTTCTATTTTAACAATTTGTTATTACAAATATTAAAGAATATTTTATTATCTACACGATTTGATTACATTTTTTTCTGTTTCGTTTCGGTTTTCGTTCCGGTTCCATTGAAAAATATACCAGTACAGTTCCGGTTTTCGTTCCAGGTGATCAATTATTATTAAAATCAAGCCAAAATCTCTTTCGCGTAAGACGAGTTGCGACTATGCTACGAAACCCAACAAATGAAGAAACGACAACGACAACTGAAGTGGAGAGTAATTTTGTGTTAACGCTCGTGTTTGAACATGTATCGAACTGAAACAAACCGATTTTTTTTTTCGGTTCAGATTTGGTTTTCGTCCCGACAAAAGTAACGGTTTTTTCCGGTTGCCGGTTTTCGGTTCAGTTCCGGTTTATAGCCCATTTCAATGTCATAAGAATATGAAATTGATTCAAATTTGGTATATGTGCGTGCGAGTGTGCACAGTCTATGTTTAAAGATAAACACATCTTCTTGGTTACACAATTCAGATATGAACTTTATGTAACTGACAGACAAATGTCACTCTAAAACAAATTAATCATTTCAAATTAATAATGGCAGTATTTTAAAAAGAAAATATTAAAATATGAATTTATAAA
This sequence comes from Harpalus rufipes, assembly GCA_951394225.1. NCBI lineage: Eukaryota > Metazoa > Arthropoda > Insecta > Coleoptera > Carabidae > Harpalus > Harpalus rufipes. The sequence continues at coordinate 38,564,603 of OX596281.1, forward strand.
ATATCTAATTAATAAATTAATTTCCATATGTTTGGAATTGAAAAGAAATTAACGTCAGTAAATAAAATAAAATTATGCTAAGATTCTGGAGAAGAAAATACGGATATTATACTATATTATGCAAAGGAACTTAATGCAATAACCAGAATTAGTAAATATGTAGTCATGTATTTAAGTAAACAAAAATTAAATGGCTGGAGATATTGTGCTGGTCATATCAGATTTATAGCTTCCATCACCTTTAGGTAAGGATATTGTCTTTGATCAAAAAATTCGATAGTGAGTTTCTGATGAATAAGCACGTTTTGGGGTCCTTAGAATATGAATTTACTATTTTTATGATGATGTCTGTACGTGTGTGTGTGTGTGTGTGTGTGTGTGTGTGTGTGTGTGTGTGTGTGTGTGTGTGTGTGTGTGTGTGTGAGTGTTTGTGTATGTGACGATCGTTTCGGATCGCATAACTCCAATACCACGATTCCAAAAATTATATTTTTTTCGTATTCCTCAAGTTTAGATCCATATGTAGAAATAATTAGATTTTGGTTATAATTGGTCCACCGGAAGTACCCTCATATGCAACTTTTAACAGTTTTCCTTTTAAAAAAGCAGTTAAATATGATATTGACATTTAATGTTATTATAAATTTTAAACAATACATTATTCTCTATACGATTGGATTGTATTTTATACTTCATATTCAATAGATATAGAGTTAAAGAATTATACAGATATTAAATTTCATAAATCATCCAGCTATGCTAACCATGGAAACTGCTAATATATTCAGATAATTCAAAATGACACATGTCAGTATTAATGAAACGAAAATGAATGTGGCAAGATGAGGATGTTGAGATAGATGTTGGCGAAGACACGGATAGATACGGTAAGGAAGTAAAAGATAAGGGAAATGGCTCGAGTGATAGAAGTTTCTAGAAAGGTACAAGAAAGACGATTACATTGATTTGAACATGTCATGAAGAGAAATGAAGAATATATTGGAAAAGAATAAATAGCTTAGCAGTAGAATGTACAAAAAACAGAGGAGGATCAAAGATAAGATGGAAGGACTGTATTGCGGAAGACTTGAAAGAAAAGGAAATGAATGAGGGCGACACGCAAAATAGAAATGAGTGGAAGAAGAAAATAGAAATTAGCGACCCGTAACGAATGGGGAAAGCTAAAGAAGAAGATGTCAGTGTCAAGTGCAATTTGCATAGTTTGTTTATGAAACAATTTTAATGGAAATATAGGATCTTTTGCAAGAAAATTTAAGTACAGTAAAAAAAAATAAAGATGTACGATCAAATACAGTAGTGTCGTTCACTTAGTTTTTATGAGGGTCCAGAAGATACTACTGTTATTTTATTAATATAAGAATATATGTTGCAAAAGTAGTCAAACTTCAAAATGGAAGTCAACTGTTAGTGTAAAACCAAATATGTGAAAAATATGATACTGACATTTTGTCAGTGTCAGAAACACTGACAGAAAATAACGTTATTCGTACGTTACAGCGAAAGTATTGTCAACAACGAGCATCGTTTTAAATTGGAATGTCCTAACTTAGTCGAAACAATATGAATTTTTGAAAGACAAGCATGTTGTATCCATCCTTATCGCACACGCTTCGTGTTATGGCAAATGAAAAAGATAAATGTGTGCCAATTTGTTAATTCGTTCATGATATAGATAACCTTGATCGAACATCTTTAATAAAATTTGCTGTATGGAATTTCTACATTATATACAGATTGACGGAAGGTAATGTGCTGGCCACAAAACTGTTTCACTCATAACTTTATAGACCAATCCACATTGAGGATTCTACCCAGTTACCAAGTTTTATTTCGACAAAACTCCGTTACAAAAAAAATTCGTATAGTTTGGTTCACGAAAAATGACAATTCAAGGTCATTTTCAAACCATCTGGTATAATATTACTTGCAAATAACTTCACTGCATTCCATACACATAGGCGTGCATCAGGTATAATATTTGTAGATACATTTTAATCATTAAAAAAAAATGTTAAACGTCTACACATTTTAAAAGATATATTTTATTTTGATATAATAATGAATGAACATATGTATAGTTACAAAAATACTGAAAACAATGATATAAATACATATTTTGAAAATAAGTAATAAACTACTTACTGTTAGCATACATTTCATATATTATTCTTCTAATTGCATCGGTGTTAAAAGTATCAAGATCAGCTGTTGCAGTTGATTTTCTGGGTCGTTTTTTCCCAGAAGAAGTTAATTGTTCTTCATTTTCGATATTATTAACACGTTTTAATACCCTGTTTACTGTCGTTTCAGATAATTGTAGCGCATCTGCTGTACGCTAAAATAAAATACTTGCTAAATTTCATTTATTAATCATGAAACCTTTTTTGTCTAGCAATTTCAATTTTCAAAGAAATTAAAAAAATATATTCACATATATTACCTGCTGCATCTGATGAAGATCTACACATAATAATGGTCCATTATTTTCTGTTTGCCGTTGAAAATATTCGTGTTTATTATGCACAAATTGAATAGCTTGCCTTTGCCTTTTCCTTTCTCTCCCATGATTATGTTCAATAAAATCGCGGAACAAAATTAGAAACTTATTCGTTGATTTTGATTAAACGTCAAATCGTGCGTCAAATTCAAAACACAACCTCCGCCACTGGATTTGCTTTAACGTAGAGGGCAGTTCAATAGAGAATTGCATACCAGCAACTCATCGACATACGTTCCTATTATCTTTAATGTGTTAGAGAGCAATGTGAATATGGAACGTATATCTGTCATATAGCATAAATCACGTAGACATACGTTAAATAATTTATCTCTTTCTAATACATAATATTGCTATACTATCGCTATATAAAATGTTGTTTATTCTTTCTTCGAACAAATGGCCTTGAAATGTCATCTTTCGTGAACCAAAGAACCAATAAGGTGCTGTATTTTTACAAGTGAGTTTTGATAAGCGATTTTGTTGACGTTTTAAGAGAACCTAGAATCATTTTGTTTATATACCTGTCAAAATGCGTATATTTTCAGTGTTTTCAGTTTTTATTAAAAATGAGTCGATTCGGAAAGGAATCTGCTTAGAACATTGAAAAAGCAGTATTAATATAACACCTAAAAACACAATAAAATTTTAAAGATTTTTGTCAAAAAACTAAATTATTACCTGATTTTTATTTTGGAAATAATCATCGAATACCATTCGTAGTTAAATTTTATCCTGGCAAAATTTTCCGATTGCTTTACTCGAGCCTGTTGCAAATTTATCTCGTGACATTGATCAAAAATCACTGGCTTGACAGCTCGTGATTTTTTTGTCAATGCCACTCGATAAATGCTAGGCAACCAGCTCTCGTAACAATCTGAAAATTTTTCCGGGAAAATTTACCACTTATGATATTATATATGATAAAATAGTAAATTTGGTGTAACGCGTAACGGTATAAAAAATTTATATCAATTTTATTTGTATATGTCGCATAATTATTTGCTACTACTTTTTCTATTAATAGAATACTTTAATTGAAGCATTTAAGTTCTAAAAAAAGAATTTTAAATGAAAAGTTTTGCATACTGTAATATTTTGCATTAAAAATTCTATTATACTGTATATACGAAATATTTTACACTCTACCAAACGTTCGTAATTAGCTATCTGTATACGTACGTATTTCATTTATAAATAATTTTATTTTTAATTAGATATTTAGTTGATTTATTTCAAGAAATTTGGCAAAGGACTGGAAAATTATTCTTAGACTACAATACAATTATAAACATAATAACCTATAATATTTCAAAGTCTGATCCACATAACAATTCTGTTTCTAATTAGCAATTAGTTTACAATTTCCTTATTTCTCTTTAAACGTCAAATGATGGTCAGTTTCAGCTAATTAAAGTTATGAATAGATTTTTTCCAAAACGATAAGAGAAACTAATGAATGAATGACTCAATTAACGACTTATAAAGCAGTTTGATTTGTTACGTTCCAATTTTACTTCGATATAGAAATAGCGTTAATTATTAGTAATGCTTAATTTTATTTTTTATTACACAATATAAAAATAAATAGAGCACATAACAGAAAACTTCTTTACAAACGTAAAATGATATCTAATGTAAAATTTAATTATTTTGTTATAACATAGGTACCTACTTTATTAACTTTAATGCGCTATAAAAAGAGTAAATACATATTAATAATATGAAAAATGAACAATGATATATTATTTGACTACCATATTGCATTGCAAAACAGGAAATATTTTCAAGTGTGAATACACCACAGAAAAGAAAATTTAACAATTAATTTAAATATTATAATTCGTTCCAGTTTCTCCTCTACGAATCATTGGGCAGGAATTCCACCTGTTTCTCGAAATTTTTAACTTTTAAAACAATAAAATTATACAATATTGTATATGATTTCATATTGATTTGGTACTCCAATGTCTTGCTTATACAAGATGGCGACCCGAACAGCCGAACATAGGACTTTAACATGTAAAATCAGACTTTCCTAATTTCCTGCTTCATAGTTATTTTATGTAGAAAATTTTCAAATAAATGTTGTAGAGCATAAAATTCTGCATCTGAATAAATACGCGGAATTTATTTTGTATGCCTTGTAACCGCAGAAATTAGGCATAAAAATGTCGAAAATCACCTCAAAAATAGCAATTACCATGGCATTGAGACAAAATAAATTACAAATGTCTAACGGTTTATCTGTCATGTTAGGGTAATTTAATTTTGTTAGGTATTATTTCTAATTTCTGTTGCAGTTAACAATTATCTGTTAATTTAAATTGATATTTGTTCAGTTGAACAGAAATTACTAATAATAAAAATAAATTAACCTAGCTTGACGAATAAATCGTTAACATTTGTTAATTTTTTGTTTTAATTCCATGGCTACAGCTATTTTTGTGGTGATTTTTGACATTTTCATATCCAATTCTGCCGTTACAAGGCACAAAATATTAATTTTGTTTATTGACTCAGATGCAGAATTTTATGTCCTATAACTTTTATTTGAAACTTTTTTACTTAAAATAATTATAGAAGCAGGAAATTACCAAAGTCTGATTTAACATGTTAAAGTCCTATGTTCGGCTGTGCCGGTCACCATCCTGTTTTTTTCTCCTCGGTCCTAACAGCCTCAGCAAATAAATTTCACATTCGTGATTAAAAATAAAACTGCAGTCTTGATACATAAATAACTATTTCAAAAAAACTAGATTCAATTTTTATGATCTAAAGTTATTCAACAAAAAGTGTTTTACATCAAAACAATACTTCTTTTTAGTTACTGTCACTGACATATACAGGGTGTTTCCTTTAAAACAACCAGCGCTTTTTTGGGCGAACTAATGACTTTAGAGAAAAATGTTATATACAAAAAATTACCAGGAAATAGGGCTTAATTTATGAGGAATAATAAATAAAAAATTCAACCAGTGGTTCTCAAACGGTAGAATAAAATTATATTTTTTTAAATGGCAACCTATATAAATTTTTTGTCCATTAGATAGAGAATTTTTTTCTAATTTCAACGATATAAATATGATATGGGGTTGTATAACAATTATTTCGAGAAAAATGATATTAAAAATCAGAAATAATTCTACAATATTGAAGTAGGCTATGCAATAAACAAATGCAAACAAATGATACAGGTGACAGATAGTTTTCTTACTTACGTTATTAAGTGTTTGTTTTCGTAATTGTTTAATTACTTATTAATAAAAAATGGCTTTGCAGTTGCAAAAATACCAAAAATACCTAAGGTTGCATAAATTTGTAAATAATTTCCATCATATTGTTTTTCTTTTTATGTTAGTACTATTATTTTTTGATATTTCTTCGTTATGTAGTTCATTTGTTATTATGAATTTCTTAGTAAAACAAGTTATTTTAGATATAAGAAAATAATATACTATCGTAACCTAGGCAATAGTCGTATTAATAGTTGTTTATTGCATAGCCTACTTCAATATTGTAGAATTATTTCTGATTTTTAATATCATTTTTCTCGAAATAATTGTTATACAACCCCATATCATATTTATATCGTTAAAATCAGAAAAACATTCTCTATCTAATGGACAAAAAATTTATATAGGTTGCCATTTAAAAAAATATAATTTTATTCTACCGTTTGAGAACCAGTGGTTGAATTTTTTATTTATTATTCCTCATAAATTAAGCCCTTTTTCCTGGTAATTTTTTGTATATAACATTTTTCTCTAAAGTCATTAGTTCGCCCAAAAAAGCGCTGGTTGTTTTAAAGGAAACACTCTGTATATATGGTACTAAACGGGAAGTAAAGTGCTGGTTGCAACAATTTTTTTTATGTTAATATTCTTATCCAAGTTGAAATTTTTAAATAATAGTGATATTTCAGAATAAATATCAATTTTTATATAGATAGAACAAAAGAAGAACAGGAAAACAATAAAATCAATATATGGAATATAAATACGTTTTTCAGTTAAGTGGACTTGATAATTACTTCCTTATTTCTACAAATAGAACAAGCGGCAAGATTTCACCTATTTTATTAACACCTGATGGATTTAAATTCAAAGAAATCTAAGTACCATTTATTACATATTTTAAAGTTATTCAACGAAAAAAGGTTTGCATGAAACAATAATGATACGTGCAGTTGAAATTTCCTCTTTTATTAATATATTTATCAATTTGGTAAAGTCTGTTTCTATAAAACTAGTTCCAGCTTCTGCTTTCATACATTTCAACTACGTCTAGAAATTTACGAAATTTATACCAGTTCTAAAACATTGGGCTTAAAACAAATAATAGTCACATGGAAAACATAATAACGTATAGGAAAAACTGTATTAGGAGAAAGTTGCCCAAAAAATAAAGTAGAATTTAAGTAGAATATTACTGAGATTTGGAACACTTTTACAAAAGAATAGTATAATGGATTGTGTTGTGAGTGACAATGTATTTAATACTTACAAGAGGTAATTACATAAACATTTTAATGCAATAGCTTTTAAAAAGGCCCTGAATTAATTTAGATATTTTAGGTAGAGCAATACTTGGCTATATGCTGCGGAACTAATAGAGACAGATTACTTATATAGAAAAAATCAATTTAAATTACTACCAGTTTTGTAGAAGAAGAAGATAGGTATATCATTAAATTTGAAAAGCATACGAACTTTCCTAACAAAGAGCTCGTATATTCAATTTGTATTCATCTTCTCTGAAAATTATTATATTTAAAATTAAATTTATGTGACTGGTAGTATTTATGATGGCCCAGTTCAAATCCGACCGTAGTCAGCTTGAAAATTATTTCCAGTGTTCACACAAGTAGCTTTCATTGTCTGTCGACTGTTTTGACAAACCGTAAGGTGTCGGCTGGTAAGTTGAAAAGGGTACGAATTTCACCTATTGTACGGGCTTGTTTATTAAATTTATATTCATCTCCTCTGAATCTTATCCTTCTTCCTCGTACTTAGTCATTACCAACTATACGATGATAAATGGGTGACGCACATCTGAACGATCAAATAAGCAACGGAAATAAAAAACTCGAAACTACATGAAGCTGTTCCCAGTCCAAATTTTGTAACGTGCAAACGCCCAAAACACCCTAAAGTGCCCGTTGAATAAATGATGTTACGAGGGTGGACATGAAAAAAAAAATATTTAACATGGGCTACATTTTATTTTTCTACATAGTCCCCTCTGATGTCAACAAACTTAGTTCCAACTTTTCGATTCCCTCCCGAAAATGGATTTCTTTGAGGTACTGAACATAAACATTTACTACATCAATGGCTTCTTCATTGGATCGTAATATCTTTCCAGAGTTGAACGTTGTGAGTTTTGAGAAAAGATGAAAATCGAAGGGAGCCAAATCGGTCGAGTACGTTGGATAGGAGACGATTTCAAGCCTCAGTTCGTTCAATTTTTGTTGAGCAATTCGACTTGAATAAGCTGGCACATTGTCGTGGTGAAACAAGATCTTTTACATTGCCATTCCCAAGAGTTTTTTTTTAATTATTGCTTTCAGTTGATCTAAAAGTGTGACGTAATATTGTCCAATCACAGTTTTTCTTTTACCAAGATAATCAATTAGCAAAATTTCTTTGACGTCCCAATAGACTGACGTCATCACCTTTCCTGCCAACTGAATTAACTTCGCTTTCTTCGAGACCGATTCACAGATTGTATTGAAATTTCTTGACAGTTCATATGAAGAGTTAAATAAAAGAAAAAGATAAGATTGCTTTCCAAAATTCAAGGCCTTCTCCGTAATTCCGGAAACTTTTAAATCCACCTTCGTATGTTTGGATACTAAAACGTAATAGTGCAGTTGCAAATTAATCTTGCATTTATGTCATAGCGTGGTCATACCTATTGTAAAACGAAACTAATAATTAAACACGGGTGAAACGCGGAAAAACTTCGTTGAGTTAGCAATATTTTGCAATTTAGCTAGTATTTTTCTCTAAATATAAGAACATTATCCTAACGCATAAAAGTCACGTTTGAAAAACTCAGGTCAAGTTTTTTGCGGTGTTATTGTTGTTATAATATATGTAACATAAGTTTTCGGAAAAAATTGAATGGACGATACTATGGTATAAGGAAAGTATACTGAATCTGCTTATTAATACATTAATTAACATTCATGTTTAACATAGAGCTAGTGGCCTGTTTTCTCCTAGACGACGAAGTTTAGTTTTGACTTACCTCTTAAGTCTGGTGAGTTTTATAATTTATTTTGTTTGTCTTTTGAAAAATCCTTCTCCTTAAATGTTCTCATTTTGGTGCTCCTACAGATTGTGTAGGTATATCTATCTTGTAATGTCTAAAAAGTTTCAATATAGAATTTAAAGTGAACGTAAAGTTTTCAGAAAACATAATGTTGTGTGCAGCAATTTCGGAAGCAGGCATCTCTAGACAGTACATTGAATGTACCCAAAATGAAAACAAATAAGACTTATGGGACAAGGCAGAACTAAACTTCGTCGTATATAAATAAACGGGCCACTAACTCTTTATCAAATATGAATGTTTAAGCTTAAGCTATGTTTATTGTTGTGGTAATAAGCGATTCAATATACAGCCCGTCTAACCTTACGTGACAGTCCCCGCTGGTGTCGTGCACAGAGACAGAAAGTATTCGTGGGGGAAAGAGATAGATAGTATGCGCAAGAAATACACTCCGATATATAAGGTTTTGTTAAATATAAATTTTATTTCTTTACACATATACATAATAAACTTACCAGCACGCTATTTACTACATACATTGCATGAGACTGAAATTTAACAAATATTATTTGTCTGTCAATTTGTTATTGCTTGCCTTATTATAAAATTCACGAGACGCTAATGAACCATCGTCTAATCAATTTTTTTTCCGAAAACATATGTTACATATGTTCTTTAAAGAAATATATCATTTCAGCCTAAATTAACATGCGTGGTGTAAATTATGTACGCCATTATAAAGGTACACGTTAAATGGTTACTTCATAAGCATTGATGAAGTTTTAGCATGTACCTACATTTCGTATTAGATACACATTAACCGAACGAGTCCATAGATACAGCGTTTTATAAAACCTTCCATGTCTGTTCATTCTCGTTTTATTCTTTTACTGTTTGTGCAGCATAATTTACATTTCTAACTTTTTAAACAAATTTTATGCACCTTTGGACAAAATTTTATAAGAAATTTATTTATTATAAAGACTTTAATCTTCACCGAAATATAGTGATCAAAAATTGAAGTACGATATAATGATCTTGCAAAGTAGAGTAAATCTGCATTATTGTTACTACTAGTTATATCTAGATCTATGTAGATAATAAATAATTCATCAGTAGCTCTCTATTAGTACAATTTCATCACTGATATAACTAATTCTCACCTGTTGTTATCTATTCTAGTCATCGTGCTAGTTGGGCTAGAATTATCTATATTTAGCGAAACTAGCTAAAGAGTGCGTGTTTCAAAGCACTACATCGACATACAGAGCAAAATTAATTGCAATCCCACATTGCAGTGGCGTAACGGTTACGATAACAATCCGCTAATCTGGCGTGGATATCACATAATTGGAGCATCCAATAATGACGGTGATATTTTCTGTAGGTGGTCGTTGCTTTCGAAATAAATTGCAAATTAAATATAGAGAGAACAAGAAAAAAAACAGGAAAACAATAAAATCAATATATGGAATATAAATACATTTTTCATTTAATTGGTATTTAATAATTATTATTTCCTTATTGTATATACAGAGAATGCGGCAAGATTTTACTTATTTTGTTAGCAATTAAAGCATTTAAAATAAAAAGAATAAGGGTCTTTTTACGTTTTAGGCCCGGTTTTACCATCTTCATGTTAAGAAAGAATATGCGGTTGAGTTAAGCCTGGTTTATAGATTGCACAGAATAGAATAGAATAAGGAATGGAATAGAAATTTTTAAGTCCATTTATAGATTACATGGAATAGAATAGTTTGGAATAGAATGACGTCACTTTTGTAACACTTTTACACTAAATTAACTAATTTATTGGTTATTTTTTCTTTCACTAATTTTATTTAAAACCGAGTAAATAATATCATTGTTTGTTTTTGCTAAAAAAGATAATATTTCTGTAGAAAAACTGTTGTCCACAGTAAGTTTTTAGGTTAGGGGATGGGCCAAAACCAAACGAAGTCACACCAGTCACACGAATATTAACGGAGCAAGCCGAATGGAATAGAATAGAATAAGAAATAAAATTTGGTTATTTCCTATTCCATTCCATTCTATTCTATTCCATTTTGTGCAAGTATAAATGGTTCCATGCATTTACATTGGTTTATATTTCTATTCCCTGTGTTCTATTCTATTCCATTCTATTCTATGCAATCCATAAATCAGGCTTTAATGTTAGTAGAAGAAAAAGTTGTTTTTCCATTCCATGTTGTCCATGACCTCAAGCTAAAAGTACATGTTATTTTAACATCTAGAAAAAGTACATGTTAACTTGTTAACATAAACTAACCATAAATTTTGTGCACTGTTTCATGTAAAATCTGACAGTGACTTTGTTTAATAATTATGAATCCGTATTATATAAATGCATATAGCGATAATGAGGAGGTACCAATTGCTAATTGTCAATTCGAAAAATATAGTGGGTAAGAGTTTTTAAAAGATTCAGACTGTCCGCGATAACTGTCGAAAATATTATAGAGAGCAAGTTGCAGATACCATTTGACATGACAAATAATTGGTGCACTTGGGGCTCTTTTATTGATTTTGTTAAAGTTTCGTAATTTGTATTATGTGTTAACATGATTTGTGCAAATCGTCAAATCGGAGGAAGTATTAAAATAAGATTACTTGATTCATGATTTGAAGATTTATTATAAACAAAATAATGTATACATATATATACCTAGTGTGCTGTTGGAAAACGAAATAATAGTTGAAAATATATTCTTTTGTTCTCTTGACATATGTGTGTTTCTTTTATAAAACTATCAGTAATTATAACTTCCACCGAAGTCATACATCTAACATAAATTTCATAGTTTATGGTTTAAATCAGGGGTGGAGAACGTACGGCCCGCGGGCCTTATAAGGCCCACAACACCATCTGATGTAGCCCGCAAGCTAAAACTCTAAATTCAATATATAGAAAAAAAAAACAGTTGCGAGTAGCAGCATTATCAATAACAGCTATCTTAACACGCTTTGCTAAAGAGAAGTAGTCGCAGTCATCAAATTAGTGGTTCAATAATTAAATGTTTGACCAAATTAAGAGGCTAATTTTTAAGTAGATAATTTTGTATAGCCGACGAATGATTTTATAAGTATCCGATTGGCCTTGGCAGCAAAAAGTTTCCCCACCCCTGGTTTACATCAATAAAAGTTTTTATTACATATATATTTACATATATAATACCAAACATGAAATGTTACAAAACACAACAAACAACTGTCAAAATGTTGCCAACTATATAAAACTCCGCTTTCAATGAGAAAATGGTATCAACCTTATAAAAATAATCAAAAATATTGGGTTAGCTAACATACAGTTTCTACTTGTGTGGAAAAACGTTTATGGTGGTAACCGGACATAACTTCATGTTACTTTTAACACCATTTTTCATAACCGTATGTTAATTTATACTTGGTAAAACCGAATCTTAAAGTTGTACAACAAATAATATTTGACGCGAAACAATAAGGATAGCTCCAATTTTTTTATTAATATTTATCCATTTGGTTCAAATATACGATAAATACTTGTGAGCCTTCGACGTGTAAGACCTACAATTACTATTGTGTATGTCCCGTCCGCATGTTTTAATAAATGTTTTTGAGCAAAGATGTGCACCGATATCATTAAATTTGAAGATGTCTAGAACAACAAATAAATAAAGTAGATACAATTTGGACTGTAGACGAAAACATAAAGGTATTATTAAATTAAACTTTAAAAAAAGAAATGTAGCTTTCGTATGTTTTGTTGGACGAAACTAACAAATTTGGCAAAAAAATATTTATAAAAGATTCAAATTCAGTATTATATAGTAACCAATAATTATCTTTCTATTATGACGTAATAAGTGGTTTACATCGACCTGTGCCATACATAAAATGAAATGAAATTCAACGGAAACAGGGGTCAGAGAAAGAATTCGAAATTAAAATTTTGGGATGATATTACGCGCGCTACTTTGAAGTCTCAAATATGTATTTCAAAAATTTGGCTCTTATTTTCGTTTAATATACAAAAGATAATTTCTATATTCTTCACATGCATAATTCGAAACATTTTAAATAAATAAATATGAATATATCACCACGGCATATTACCCATTGCTGCATGTACCAATCTGGTTTGTACACAGATTTCGGTAATGATGATGACTTATTCATACCGTGCGGGCGTTTACCAGGCGCCAGGCGTCACATCACGGGCAATCTTTGCTGGCGTGGAGGAAGCACCACAAGGGTCACTTTTATTTTTGCATTATCCAACTCCAATCGCTTATTATCTTCTTCATTTATTTATTTAATTCTTATTCTACTTTAGAAAAATATAAGGTAAATTACGGAGGGCCGGTGCTAGAATTTATGCCGCCCTGGGCAACACATACATTTGACGCCCATATTAACCCCTCTCCCTATAGTTTTTTTTTTAATTCCTTGTCTATTAGAAGTGGAAATAACTTGGTTCTTTGGCCGAGTTTTCGAAGTGTGACTTTTGTGCGTTAGGTCATCCTTAAAAAACTTGTTATTGTGTATTTAGCTAAATATAACAACAATAACTTAACCTAAGGCACAAAAGTCATGCTTGGAAAACGGGTAAAGAGGACAGAGCGCCTGTTATTACTATATTTTCTTTGTTAAATTTTTGTACAACTAAACTTCATTTTTGAGGTGAGGTAGTACATCGACAGTTCCAACAAAATTGAACAAAAAGTAATACGTCTGAAAGTTTTGTATAAATTTATAAAAATGTGCCGCCCCTTTTCATTTGCCGTCCTGGGCAAATGCCGAGTTTGCCCATTCGGTATAGCGCCGGCCCTGAAATTATGTCAACTTTGCTTTAAACTTGACCTTTAAAATTTTCTATTAATCATTCTATGTACGAGTAAGCAATATACTTGCATGTAGTTCACTGCTAATGAACGATATTTATATATTATGTCGTTTACTATACTATATGAAATATGAAACACTGCAAAATCATTTGGTGGTACAATCTGGTACCACTTGTAAATTAGGTTACTGTTCAACCAATGTCAAATCTTTAATTAAACTAGTTCAAAGGAAGACCTATTTTCATATATAAAGTTCTTAGTATAGGTAAAAGATAAAAGAATTATTGATGATGAAAAAATGAATTAGTCTTCGTCAGTATAAATACAAACATAATTAGGATTTATAAAATCATTTTAAGATTCATTTTTAACATTTTAACTAATGGAAATGAATTCAATTTGTCATTCTAATTTTATGGATAAACTGCTTAATTAATCAGGTATAATTTTTGCCAATGTTGATTGTCATAAATATTTAATGGTATAAATTAATGAGTAAACGCATATTTTATACAAAAGCTGAAAGTTTAGCAAAAGAAGATAATATGTATGGTATACATCTAACTTAAGAAATATGACACAAAAAAATTAGGAAAAAGTAGAAAATTAGTTAAATTTTGAACTCTTTTATAAAAGAATTATTATATTATATCTAAATTTATGGTCAAACTGCTTGTGATTGTAACCAGAGAATAAACTTCTGGTTTTCTATGTGATTTCTATGACTATAGTGATTGTAAATATTATTCTCTTGGTTCAAGATGATATGTAAATAAAAATTTTAATGTATCAAATTCATAGATGACATGATTATGTATATTCTTGGAACCGGCAGTTTCATAACCGAAAGATGATAAAACCAAACCATAAGTTAACCAATAGTTTGAAGTTATTCTCTTGTTTCAAAGCGTCACTTTCCAGAGATCGTAAATTTGACCAGAAAAAAAATAGCAAATTTATTTTGAAAATAAGAAAATAAATTACTCGACCGTTATATACTTCGATTTTATTTTCAAACAAAATATTTTACTTTGAAAAATGTGAGGAAAAGTATGAAATTTGGATTTGTTAAATCCTTTTTCTGACTAAAATGTAATTTCGAATTAGGAACTAGATATTAGCCAGAAAAATTATAAAAAGAAACAGGTTATAGAAAAATGTCAATTTTAGTATTTGAGATTTAAGATTAAAGATGACTTCCTGATGTAAATACAATAGCGCACTTATGATATTTGTTGATTTGTGAGTACCAAATATGCATACACCCATAATACAATTGGTACGTTTTGGTTCGTTAACCAATTTTGAGTTTGCCTTGCATACGCGTAGTAATAGAACAGGGCGCAAGGTTTAGCCAGAAGATAAAATCGTCTCCAGCGTGTTCTTCTGCGATAAAATTTACCAATTTTGTTACACAATAATTATAGATGTACCTTTGACAGTTCTGGGCTTCACCTCACTCGGCCCACATAATGCCTGCATATACTCCTTGTCGAAATAGCGCATCATATCAATAACTTAACTGCGAATTTGGCTTTTTGTTTATATCTGACATTATTAGGGAGCTCTGCAATATTGTCAATATAAAAAGCATAATTTCCCTTAATTTGCTAATACTAGGTGTCCGTAGAAAGTTGCGTCTTGTGGAAGAATATTCCCATCTTTATTTTAGTTCGATTTTACCATTTTTACGATAATGTCTGTATGTATGTATATATGTGTGTGTGTGTTTCTGTGTGTCTGTGTGTGTGTGTGTGTGTGACGAAAGTTTCGGATCGCATAACTTCAATACCATGATTCCAAAAATTATATTTTTTTCATATTTCTCAAGTTTACATCCAGACGAACAAGTGATTATATTTTGGTTATAAATGGTCAACCGGAAGTACCCTCATTTGAAGATTTTAACAGTTTTTCTTGAAAAAACGCAGTTTAATATCATTTATTGACATTTAACGTTATTATAACTTGAAGAATATATTATTCTCTATACGATTTGATCGCATTTTATACTTCATATTTAATAGATATAGAGTTAAAGAATTATAAAGATATTAAATTTCATAAATTAGCCAGATATGCTAACAATGGAAACTGCTAATATAATCAGATAATTCAAATTGACAGATGTCAGTATCAATAGGTGCGTTCAATGAAGTAAGCAATTCAAGCAAATGCTAGGTAAGCAAACGAGACTTGTTGCTTAGTACACTGAAAGATTTGCTAGCTATATGACAAACTGATATTCACAAATGTCATCGAGAAAGTTATACAGTTGTCAAATATAATATGTGTATCTCTCATATCCCTTTTATTGGTCTGGAAAGTTACACAAAATGAATTTATAGATAGGTACAGTTATTTGCAGATAGTGGAATTAATTTTCAACATTTTTTTAGGTTTAAGAAAATATTTCAAATTTAACAATGTTATGAACATTCATTACAAAACGTTGAAAGCCTTTTTGACCTGTAATTGATATAAACACACCATAAAATGAGATAGAAACAGTACAAGTTAAATTCATGTATGTATAATTTGCATTTCCCGCCATTATATTTCATAAGTTAGCAAGACAAGCGAGAAATTTGGCGCTTGGATTGCTTGCGAGCAAATCAAGCAAATGCTAGGCTAGCAAAGTCGTTCAACAAATTTTACTTCCGATTGCTTGTTTTCTTGGGGCTTATTGAACGCACCTGATGAAATGTAAATGAATGTGGCAGAGATGAGGATGTTGAGATAGATGTTGGGGAAGACACGGAAAGATACGGTAAGGAATGAAAGAATAAGGGAAATAACTCTAGTTAGAAGTTTCTAGAAAGGTACAAGAGAGACGATTACATTGGTTTGAACATGTCATGAGGAGAGATGGAAAATATATTGGAAAAAGAATGAATAGCTTAGAAATAGAAGGTTGAAGAAACAGAGGAAGACCTAAGATAAGTTGGAAGGACTGTATTGCGGAAGACTTGAGAGAAAAGGAACTGAATAAGAACGACACGCAAAACAGAAATGAGTGGAAGAAAAAAAAATAGCGGCCCGTAACGAATGGGACAAGCTAAAGAAGAAGAAGAAGATGTCAGTGACAAGTGCAATTTGCATAGTTTGGTTATGAAATAATTTTACTGGAAATTTAGAATCTTTTGCAAGAAAATTTATGCATGGAATTTATACATAATACACAGGATTGACGGAAGGTATTGTGCTGGCCACAACAGATTTTTTATACTTTATTTTGATATGAAATTAAATGTAGATCCTAAGTGACATTCCTTGTTGTCTCGATAAAATTGTAAAATTATCTGGAGCTAATATTAATAACTCAGAATATGAAGACGTGAAGTTGATTTCTTCAGTATTGGAGTGGATGAGCAATTCCATAGTGGCTGTTTCGTTTTCTGTGCTATCGTCAATATAGGGTTGTTGTAGGTTCTTTGTTCCAGTCGCACAGTAGTGCAATAGTACTTGTTTGATTTCTTCTGGTGTTCAAATTAGTTCATCTTTCTCACCACTATTTTCCATATTAAATTTGCAGTAATTAATACTAAACAAATATGAAATCACACTTGAAACTTAAAAACTAAACCCAATATTTGATAGTGATAACTGACAGAAGAAGTATTTCTATTGTATTTTATAAGCCATATGTTGTTTCACGCGCAAAACTACTTTCAAATCTAGTCATTTTTGTGATTTTTTGTAGGTCTGACTAGCAATTTACTACTTTCTTGTGCCACGCAGTAAAATCAATTTTTCTGTTTGTGTATACGATAAAAAAAACTCTTTTTTCAGCAATAAATTTAACATTTGGCATAAATAGTTGCACCGCACATGATTTGTTGAATTATTATTTAGTGCTCATCAACTTCAGTGTGTTATGTGCACTTTTGTAGATCCTAACTAAAAATAAAAACTAATGCCGTAAATGTTGATGTCAGTAAATACAGCTACAAGTATTAGGGTATAGTGAAAACTGCGGCGCAGTGAATCCAGTTAAAAAGGTTAAGCGGCGACAGCTGCATACAAGCTCTAGATCTTTGGCGAATGACAAAATATCTAAACTGTTTGATTCAAACCAATACGAAATAGAACTTCAAATAATCAACATTTAAAATAATGTTCATTTAGCATCAGTTAATCAAGAAGTAGTTTGGAAATACACACATGAGAAATTTCCGATATGAACAAAGTCCTGGCTTATTTTGGATCAACATATTTGTGAGAATCCTTATTTTCAAACATGAATAATATAAAAAACAAACCAAATAAAGTTACAAATGATCTTTTGGATTAGCTACGTCATGATACCAACCTGACTATGAAAGTATTGCGCAATCAGGGCAATCCCAAATTTCACATTGATTTAGTTCATAATAAATAAAAGTGTTTATTTACATTTATTATATAAATATTGATGTATTTCAGAAATGATCAACTTACACATATATAATTATCTTCCAATTTATTTGTGTTATAACCTGTCGATCGCCAAATAACTTGGTATGCAAAAGTAGCTCGCATAGTACAAAAGGTTGAATACCACTGCTCTAGGTAAATAGATAGATAGGGCTACATTAGAGTGATAAAAATGACACTTCGTACACAACTAGGTAATACTCGTAAATTTATATTTAACCGTTCTACAGGAAAGGAAACATGTTAATTAAGAACTAAAATTTTGACAAATATTCTATTTCTTACTTTCTTTTTGATATTGCATGAAATTTGTCAATATATTACAATCCTTTTCTCATAGTTGTCAATTTCGTCAACAACTTTCCTTCATGTCACAACATCCTTTGATAGCTTTCATTCGTGAAATGTTTCTTCCTGGATTTATTGAAAGTGTGCATTATCAAGAGCAGACTGTGACAAGTTTGTTTTTCTCGCCTGTAGACAACGTTTACAGTTATGTAGGTATCGTGAGTAGTGACGAATCACGAGTAAATTGCAGATGACACGGTGTGTAGTTTCGTACAATGCTGCTGAGCATTCAAGCACAAAACCATTGAAAAGAGTAGCTGCACTGACATTGGAAGCGAAGCAAACTGACATAGTTTACTACAGAAATAACATAATTGGATGAGGTTTGTTAAAATGAATGAAGACTGATTTATTCAGCAGATGATATGATTGAGCAATATTAGCATATGTGATTATTACTTAGAAAAGAAAAAGGATTCATTGCTGTTTGGAATAATGGTATACTACAATCGTACAAATTAATTTTACAGTTTCTATAATTTGCTGACGCATTTAAAATAGATACTCTAAAAGAATAATTAATTAAACAATATCCGTTGGAAGATTGGCCACTTTATAGTTTTTAGTAAATTTAAGTAGCAGTTTTATTCCGAAAAGGTGAGCGCCATCTATTTACCAGCCCAAACCCTAACCCATAATATTTCGGCCGGTTTACATTTTTAACAAACAAATTATAAAACATATGCAACATTTCTACATATTCCATTCGACTAGTTTAAAATATAAATTTTAAGCTTACAAAAACTGAATATGTTATTGAAATATTCCACCATTTAATATATTGGGTTACATCTCCTTTATTAGTAATACCAGCTGTAATTCTATAAGGTATTATATTCCTAGCCCTGCAAATTTTTCTGGGAGTATTGTCCCATACGTTTTGCAAAATAGATTTAACTGTATGCATTGGATTTTTACGAAGTTGTTGCATAAAGTAAAATACCGATCGAACTATTATCTCAGCTTTTACCTCTGGCTAAGAGAGGTATTTTAAGGTCCCTAGAATCCGATAATAACATTTTTACGATGAAATCTGTGTGTGTGTGTGTGTGTGTGTGTGGGTGTGCGTGGATGTGTGTATGAGGTTATTGGAGATACGATTTCTCAAATTCTATAAGACTAAATCCCTGTGTAACTACGGATTCCTCTAACAGTAATGGGAAGAGTTGAATAGATTCTGGTAACAATTGGACAACCGGAAGTAGTAGTTTTTAACAAAAATCTTCTAAATACTATTTTTTGAAAATTTATGTAATTACAAATATTAAAAAAAACAAAATTCTTTATCCGACACATTTAAAACAATTATTATACCTTCTATAGATTTAAAGATATATAATCTATAAAATAATCTGTTGTAGTAAATCTCAAAGCTGCCACAGCCCAAACATCTCCATGGTAACTACTTGATAAATTAAAATGTCTGTAATTGACAGATAAATGTCACTAATGTCAGTTTCAAAAATTCAGAGATAGTACTGAAGTCTTTTTCTGGGAACGATATTTAATATTTCTTACTGTATTATTAATTATATATTTAAAATTATAGGTATATTACATGAACCCTTCAGAAATACCGCCGATCCCGTCAATGAATTGGAAGAACCTCGAATATTTAGAAGAAATGGAGAAAACTTACTCATAGTATTAATTTAAAATTATAGAAAATGCGTAAATATAAAGATTAGGTGTAATTTTTTTTTTTGTGTGCACAAGAAATGTTAAATACAATACTTAAATATACCACAATGAAAAGGGCGAGAGGTATTGTGATGGTCACAACAGATTTTTTTTTTAATTTTAAGTTTATATTGAAAATAGCTGAAGGAATTTTGTAGATATGTTTATTAAGTTTATATTGAAAGTATAGTCAAATTTTTTGACTCTGTCGGGTACAGTAATAAAACTATAAATGAACTATAAATATCGCAATTATGATAAAGCGGCATATCCTTTACTTTCTGCAGTATAATACTGTTTGGCATCGGCCCATATTTTTGAGCCGCTCTATTCATGCATTGAATCAAACGTCTACCAGGTATGTATAGAAAAATAGCCTTACAGTGCTTTAACATAAATGAATAGAGCGGCTCAAAAATATGGGCCGATGTCAAACAGTATTATACTACAGAAAGTAAAGGATATGCCGCTTTATCATAATTGCGATATTTATAGTTCATTTATAGTTTTATTACTGTACCCGACAGAGTCAAAAAATTTGACTTATAGTAGAAAGAATTTTGTAGATATGTCTAACCATTTGTGTAGGTTTTATAATTTCTTGAAAATGTAAACCGACCAAACTATTATGAATTTGGGCTCATAACGCAGGTGTCTCAAAAATGACGCTCGTGCTTTTAGGATTTTAAAACAAATAATAGTGAAAAATTTACTAATTGTCCATTAACAATAAAACATATTAACATTTAAAATTTATTACAAACAAATAATATGTATCAGAAAACAAGATATTTTCCATATCTGTTATCACAATTTGTTTTACGCAAACAGGATCAACACATACATACATACATACACACAGACATCATCCTGAAAATGTTAAAATTGGATTCTAGGGACCTTATAACGTGGTCATTTATCAAAATCTCGATATGCGATTTTTAGCACGATCCCTATACCTCCCTTACCAAGGGTAGCGGGAGGTAAAATGATTTTATTCTTCTATATAATCTCCCTTGACTTCAACACACTTGGTCCAGCGTTTTTCCAACATCAGTATTTCTGCTCGGAAGTGCGAGTCTGGAAGGCTGTGAAAATATATATTTACGGCCCTCTCAACTTCTTCATTGGACGCGAAGCGCTTCCCACAAATAAATTTCTTCAAGTTTGGGAACAGATAGAAATCTGAAGGTGCCAAATCAGGAGAATAGAGGGGAAGGCCAAGCAAATCGTATCCCAAATCCCGCAGTTTTCCCATCGCCAACGCACCCTTGTATGCAGGTGCGTTGTCCTGGTGAAAGATGATTTGTTTCTTCTTCAAGCCAGGCCTCTTCTCGCGAATTTTGGCATCCAGCTGATCAAGAAGGTTGGAGTAATATTCGCCTGTAATTGTTCTGCCTTTTTTAAGGTAAACAATTAACAGAATCCCTTTCGCATCCTAAAACACGTTGGCCATGACCTTTCCGGCAGATGCGATCGACTTCGCTTTCTGTGGCGCTGTGTGGACCCATGTCTCATCCATGGTAACAAATAGCCGCACAAAATCGGTTGGATCCTTATTGAATCGGTCCAAACATTGCTGTGAATGTCGTTTGCGCATTTGTTTTTGATCAGCATTCAGCAAAAGCGGCACCCATCTTGCGCAGAGCTTTCGCATCCCTAATTCTTTGTGCAAGATGTTTCGTACCCTTTCTTCCGATATCCCCACAACCTCAGCTATCTCACTCACCTTCACTTGCCTATCGTCCAACACGATATCATGCACCTTTTCGATGGTTTCCGGTGTGGTGGCGATTTTTGGCCGTCCTTCACGTGGGTCATCTTCGAGGGACACGTTTAAATTCAGCTGCCCACTTTTTAACGGTTGACATGGAAGGGGCAGAGTCCCCGTAAACTTTTGTCAACTTCGGATGAATTTCCTTAGGGGTTAATCCATTCACAACGAAGAATTTTATGACCGCACGATATTCAAGTTTATCCATTTTAACGAAAAACACGCAAGACGTCCACTGCAAAAATTCGTGTAAACAAACTACTTGAGAAAACAAGTTGAAACTTGTCATACGAACTAATGACACGTGCACCCAGGCAGGAAACATAATTTTTTGCTGATTGGAACGCTATCTCTGGATCAGGCCGAGAACTTTTCACGTTACCCTCGTAAGTTATTCAAGTATTCCGCCATTTAATATTGGGTTACAACGCCTTTATTAATAATACCAGCTTTAATTATTTAGGCATTGTATCCCTAATCCCTGCAATTTTTTCTGTGAGTATTGTCACATATGTCTTGTAAGGTTTTACTGTACGCACTGGGTTTTTACGAAGATGTTTTTTATTGTGCCAAAAATAAAGCCGATCGAACTATGTTCACCCGTCATTTAGCCCACGGTTTTTTTTTGTAAATTTTAAGTTTACATTTAAAGTAGCAGAAAGAATTATGTAGAAATGTCTAACCATTTGTCAAGGCTTTATAATTTGTTACAAATGTAAACCGGCTGAATTATTATGAGTTTGGGCTCGTATGTATTTATAGAAATTAACAATAGTTTTAGTAGGTATAATAATTAATGCTCACACAAGTGTAAAATATTAAACTGCTGCGAAGAATTCGTTCTACAACACATAAATATTAATAGCTAACTTTACATTATAAATATTCTTGCATGTTCATAACAATTTTCTCCATAATTTCATAAATATTATTCTTGACATCCGACATACAAAACTACTGCTAACAATTTTCTTTCAAATTAACATTATTTCATATCGTAGCAACGCGGCATTATCGAAAGAAGTTGAATGAAAGCAAAGACGAGTCCACTCCCCAAATTACGCAGAATTCTCGTACGCTGATTGCGTGCATGGAGGGTCTTTTATTATCTACTGTGCCAGGGACGGCCGAGTACGGCAGGAAAACGTGCAGGAAAATGCAACAACTTCAGCAGCAGAGCAGTGCAGGAAAGATTTTGTTGTAGATTATTAGAAAAAGATGTACAATAGCGGGTTCTCATATTCGAGCAATAGATTTTCGTGCAGATTAATATAAAATGCATTGTATCGTAAATGGATTTTTCCCAAAAAAAAATTCTGAAGTGAAGCAAGTAATACAAATTTTTAAATTATATATTGGATATTTCGTAGCCAGATTGTAAAGCCCGTCTTTTAATTAAAACGCGAGCACAACGCGGCCAGATTGTCAAATTTTGTTGACCTAGCGTTTTATAAAACAACAAATAGCTCACTTAGCTTATATTTCTCAAAATATGACAATAACCTAACCTAACGCACAAAATTAACGTTTGGAAAACTCGGGTGGAGTTTTGTGCGTTAGGTTAAGTTATTGTTGTTATATTTAAATAAAATATAAACTAATTAAGCTGTTCGTCGATATATATATATATATATATATATATATATATATATATATATATATATACAGTGTGTTAATTAAAAACCTGGCCATAGGCGTTTAACATGGGAAATCAGTTTTTCCTTGCGCAAAAGTTCCCAAATTATTTTAGACAAAAATACTTCAAATAAATGTTGTAGAGAATTAAATTCTGCATCCAGATTAGTAATAAGATTTTATTTTCGATGTTTCATAACCGAGAAAATCAATTTCAAAGTTTATCGAAAATTGCTGATTTATAGCGATAGCCATGGAAGTCAAACAAAATTACAAACAATTGTATGACATCTTAACTGTCAAAGAAAGTTTGTGTTTTGTGATTTTCGTTCAGTAACATATTTTTTTGGAAGTATGGAACAGTTTTCTCATGAAGAAAAGCTTCAGATTATAAAATGGTGTTACTGTGGACAAAGCTATAGAAAAATACGTGATTTAATAAGTGTAATGTGGTCACATCGACAAATAGAATCTTTTATTAAAAAAACTTAAAGCTGTAATTTCCAATGAATGTAGAAAAATAAATGCCAGACAGCTGCATAATGTTCGACATGGCTTTTATAATAGACTTGGGTATTGCTTAGCGCAAAATGGAGGGTTATTTGAACATTTAATATAAAATTATATTCATTCTAGTTTTCTGTTTTTCTTTTTAAATAAATACATTATTCTTGTTTTCATTTTTATTTTATTTTGTATATGTTGACAGCTATGTATTCTAAAAAAGTTAAATTCTAATTCATTGTGTCAATGTCATACAATTGTTCGTAATTTTGTTTGAGTTTCATGGCTATCGCTATAAATCAGCAATTTTCGAAAAACTTTGAAATTGATTTTCTCGGTTATGAAACGTCGAAAATAAAATCTTATAACTAATCTGGATGCAGAATTTAATTCTCTACAACATTTATTTGAAGTATTTTTGCCTAAAATAATTTGGGAACTTTTGCGCAAGGAAAAACTGATTTCCCATGTTAAACGCCTATGGCCAGGTTTTTAATTAACACACTGTATATATATATATATATATATATATATATATATATATATATATATATATATATATATATATATATATAACGTTTTATTAAAGTTTTACAATCTCAATACGATATACATGTATATTATACTTGTGTAGACCAATTTAAATAAAGTGGCGTCAATATTGCATTTCCCATTGTTAACGAGTAAATTGTAACGAATAAACTTAAAAGATAACTAAATTTTGTTAATACTAATTTGGGCACTCCAGTCTTTCTATCCATATAGTGTCATACTCTCTGTACGGAAATTCAAAATATGGTAAATTTAATAGCCAATTACATTTGCCCTGTGTACTATTATTGTATTTATTCCAAAAGTGAAAATTCTTAGGACAAATATAATAGTGGCTTCAACTTTAAATCTATAAATATAGTTATCGTTAACAAAATAATTAATAACACTAACCTTAAAACATCATTTATTTTCCGATAATACTCGATTGAAAATTGTACATCAGATTTAACAAAAATACATATCACATGCATGTAATATGCGCAATGAAACTTCATCACATTAAAATTGTAAAGATTATGGGAGTTAAGATAAAAGTTGTTTAAAATTATGATTTAATATTTAGCAAAAATACAAGCCATTATTCACATTCATTTACGTATTAGGAAGAAATATAACTATAAAAATAACAATTAAACTTAATTATTTTATAGAAAAAATCTGATGTGGCCAGCACATTACCTTCCGCCAATCCTGTGTATTATGTGCAAATTCCATACATACATTTTCTTGCAAAAGAGCCTATATATCCAGTAAAATTAATTCATAAACAAACTATGTAACTTGATACTGACATCTACTTCTTCTTTAGCTTTTCCCACTCGTTAGTGTTCACTATTCTTGAATTTCTTCATCCACTCATTTCTATTTTACTTGTTGTCCTCATTCAGTTCCTTTTCTCTCAAGTCCATCGCAATACAACCTTTCCTTCTTATCTTTGGTCTTCCTCTGTTTCTTCTACCTTCTAGCACAAAGCTGTTCATCCTTCTTCCAATATATTATTTTCTCTCCTAATGACATGTTCAAACCAATGTAATCGTCTCTCTTGTATCTATCTAGAAACTTCTATCACTCCAGACATTTCCCTTGTCCTCTCATTACTTATCCTATCTTTCCGTATCTTCCCCAACAGCCATCTCAACATCCTCATCTCTCTGCCACATTCATTTTCTTTTCATTGACACTGACATCTGTCAATTAGAATTTTCTTAATATAGTAGCTGTTTCCATGGTTATAGCATAGCTGGCTGATTTATGAAATTTAATTCCTATATAATTCTTTAACTCTATATCCATTGAATATAAAGTATAAAATGCAATTAAATCGTGTAGATGATAGTATGTTCTTTAATATTTATAATAATATTAAATGTCAAAAAATGATTTAACAGCATTTTTTCAAGAAAAACTGTTAAAATCTTCAAATGAGGGTATTTTCGGTTGACCAATTATAACCAAAATCTAATCACCTCCTTTTTTGGATGTAAACTTGAGGAATATGAAAAAATTATAGTTTTTGGAATCGTGGTATTGGTGTTATGCGACCCGAAGTTATCGTCACACACACACACACACACACACCACACACACACATACACACACACACACACACACACACACACACACACACACACACACACACACACACACAAAGGTGACGGAAGGTAAAAATTATCAAAATGAGAAAATGAAATGCATTAGTAGTTGACATTTATCAGTTATCAAATTTTTAGTGGTTGACACATAAATGTACCAGTAGTAGACTCCTTGTAAAAAATGTCGTATATCCAATATTTTTCGTAATAACTTACGCCAGTACATCACTCACACATTTTAGGCCAAAAAAAAATTCGAATTCACATTTCACTTAGTTATCACAGCCGTATGCATAGGGTTGTAGCATAGTAATTCAATAATTGGCACAAAACTGACCCCTGTAGTGCACTCTCCACGCCAGCAATAAGTGCTCGTGAGGTGACACCTGGTAAACGCGCACAGTAAAAATATGTTATCATTCTTACCGAAGAAATCTGTGTACAAAGCAGATTGGCAGACCCAGCAATGGGTAATATGCCGTGATAATATATTTATTTTATTTATTTATATACTTACCTATATTCATTGCTGGCGTGGAGAGTGCACCACAGGGGTCAATTTTGTGCCATTTCAAATTCTAAAATATTTGACGTCGGTCGGAATCGAAACCGTTCCCAAGATTCGCGTGAAGTGACGCCTGGTAAATGCCTACACGAAACAAATATGTCATCATTATTACCTACATCTGCGTACAAAGCAGATTGGCTCATCCGTCAATGGGTAATATGCCGTGATGATATATGTTTTTATTATATTACCTATATTTTTACATTATTTACTTATGCTGGAAACTGTATTAAGTTCCTTTCCATATAATTATTGTTCCATTTACTATTTTCTTTATAAAACGTTAATATTATTATTTGAAATGATTAGTTCGTTGACAATGACATATATCTGTCAGTTACAAACATTTGAGATCTGAATTGTGCAACCATGTGTATGAGTTGTGTTAAAAACGTAGGCTCCGGGATTAAAATTATAGATAGTTTTATAAATTAATCCATAAAATATATAGAAAAAGTATTAATGCAAACCTGTACAAAATTTAATAATCTTTAATTTTTATATAACACAAATTTCGAAAAAATAACATTTAAAGGTATTTTTCGAAGAAAAACTATTTTGAGCTTCCAGTAAAGTGCCATTTTCGGTTATCTGATTTACTAATGGCATCTTTCCATATAAGAGTAAGGTAGAAATACATATAATAGTACTGAGTTAGAGCGTAAAGAGGATCCACACACACACACACACACACACAGACATCATCGTGAAAATGTTAAAATTGGATTATAGAGACCTTAAAACGTGGTCACTTACCTAAATCTGGATATGCGATTTTTAGTACGATCCCTATACCTCCCTTACCAAGGGTAGCGGGAAGTAAAAAATACCCTATATTAGCTATTGCCAGTGGGTGTCAACCAATAAAAAAATGTTAAAAATGTGTATCAGTATAAGGCTGCAACATGACCTAAAATCACTAATATTTTTTATAATCTTATAAGGTCACTTACTATTAAATCCGTTATAACAATTCAGCATGTCGGATACAAAAAACTTCCACTGTTCAATGAAACTTTACTTTTGTACAATGTGATGGTTTTGAAATAAACCAATGTTACACATTTTCAACACAGATGGTTATACTAGTACATTAACAGCTAAAGTAATATTACAAACAGTTAGATTTCTTTATTTTATTGTAATTTAAACTCAAAGTGTTAACTAGCAGTGCTATGTCAACTACCGGTGCTTTTACAACTACCTTAGTTGGATTATTTACGAACAAGAGAGAGAGACAATTATTATTTAACTTCACTATTATTTTTACTCTATCTGCCCTAATCTACCTAGCCAAGAAGGAAAACAATTTAATGTATTAATGATTAATATTTTTTCTGTGACATACACAAAAAGTCGGTTTATATAATTGTGACGACTGGAATAACACATTTCATCACCAGGGACAGATTTTGCTACCTTTGCCCCACGGGAAATAATCTAAACAATTACCCCTACCGAATGAAATTTACACGAAACTTCCACAATATAATTACTATTTACCATAAATTTAGCATAAATGCTAGTGAAGTCTATACTTATTACTGCAAGCAAATTAATGTTGTATATCAGTGTTTCCCAATCGGTGGTTCGTTTCTCAAAAATAATTTTTCTAATATTATGAATGTGGCCGAGGCGAAAGAAGTCTGCTTAGATAGGAATGTGTGGCGAAGGATGATTGTTTCCTAACTATTATTGTGATCCAGATGCGATATTTCGCTACCGAAAATCGGTCACTTTAATATGTTTAAGAGTAAGGATTTGTTGTATGATGTTGATGTTGTTCTTATTGTTATCGGGTTTGTGTGAACCCACTAAGTGGGGCACGCGTGATTTTATGTATGTATGTATAAACACAATATTTTTAGAATATAAGAAACAGCGAACACCCTAGTTGGACACTTCTCCCCCTTGGTGTATAATGTACTATTTGTATTTAATTACTTCTGATGTTCTGATATCCCCAATTCACTTGCAATCACTGAAAATTTCATTCTTCGCTCTTTTAAATCTAAATCTTCAACGTTTTTGATGTTTTTCTTCTGGCTTTTTGTACTTTTGTACACCACTGTAGAAACGTTGAAAATAAGCAGACAAATTTATCAATAAAAGATTTAATTTTGTTTTAAATTCATAGCATCTGTCTTTATATCCCCTTTTTAAAGAAATATCTGTAAAAAACATGGGTAATTTAAAAATTATAATGGCGAGTTTGTATCACGAATTTCTGCATGTAAAATAATTAAAACGCATGTCTTTTTAATGGAAATAATCGTACACAAATGTTAATTTATTTAGATAAAAATAAATCAAGTTTTTCAAAACCACAAGCCAATATAAAGAAAATATATTTTCTCAGATTTGATATTTTCTCGTAAAAGGGAAAAATGGTTGCTATTTAAAAACTTAAAAGCTTAATCATTGAGTCACGCGAACGTACTACAATAATATATTAAGGAATTAACATATTTTTAGTTTCTTTATAGACCATATGAAAGCAAAAATACGACGATATAACGTTTTACTGTTCGATAAAAATGTTTACCTTGATATTCTTTTGTATATTACATTTTTGTATAAAGAACAATTATAGACAAATTTTCATGTTTTAAAAAGTATTGGCAAAATCACAGTATTTCAGAAAAAAATCCAAATATTTCAAACTTCTTAGAGGACTTAACAGGGTTCAATAAATGAAATGACTGTAAAATAACAAATAAATTCCTAATACATATAGGATATGAATCATAGTTTTAATGACAAATTCAAAAGGGATTAAGAACTTAGATAAATTAGAACTTAGGAAAGCTGTAAATTCACAGAAAAATATTGCAATAAACAGTTACAATTATAAATTCACCCTTATCAAATATATTAAAATAGCCGTTTCTTTTGGTTGTATGAGGTTGTATGATGATAAAGGATCGTTAAGGTTTTAATAAATATTTGTGGAATAAAGTGTTTATTTGTATCTTTAAATATTCAAAATGTTCCACTAGGTACTGACTACAAATTATTTTTCAATTACTGAGTGAAATCGACGCCCTCTACATTGGTTTTGATATCGAACATAATATGCATGTCATATCCACGTAAGAATACATATTAGTACGCACAACAAATGTGTTAATTTTTAAGTAAATTTGTTCACAAGATCATAGCACGTATATGTTTTTTTTTTTACTCTTTCACATAGCAAACTTGATAAACTGTCAATAAATTCTAAAGAAGCACTGAAAACAATTCGTATTTCTGAAATTGTTTATTTGCGGACTCATGTTGATTAAGCTTTTCTTACTCATTTTCATCTAAAATTTATACATCTTATTATTGCACTATGTTGAAGTTTCTGATTGAAGCACCACCATATATTTTTATATATAATATGTTATCAGTTTTAAGTTGCCGACATACAAATTTGAAGAATTAAGCTGCACCTTTAAAGTTCATTCTACAACAAACAGTATCAATGATTGAAATTTTTCCTTTATAAAACATAACCACAAATATTTAAAATCCATCAGCATCATCTACAACTTCTAGTTAAATGTTTAACTATTTGAAAAGATGTTATGGTATCTATTATGTGTTCGTCCTACTTTCTGAAAGGGCCCTTTGTTGCAGGTACACAGGCCACTGTCCTACGCTGAAGTTCCGGTTCGGCAGGTGCTATGGCGCGAATACAAAGGACATCATGCAGGTTGGTTCTCAGGAAGAACAAATATTAACTATTATAGAAGTATAACAACAGTAGCATTGATTTTTAAATGAAAGACAAGAGTAGGGTGTTTGTGGATATGAAAGGAATGCAGATGAATTTTAATATTGTCACAATCAGGAAGTGTTCAATAATGCGTTTTCTTATCTATTAGAATTTTAATTTTCATAATTGAAGAAAAGGGATGATATTAAAAAATTGAAAGTATAGCTTCAAAACTCTTAAATTAAGCAATATTTGGGTTTAGTTCTAGATAAATATATTAAACGACGTTTAGACAGCGATATGGTGCTGTCAGCAGGTAAACTACAATAAGACAAGTTTTTTAAATATTTATAAAAATTCTGTTGTCTTATGAGTAACACATTACCTGCTGGCAATTCCATACATACATACATACGTATATTTTATTAAGTGTCCCAAGTAATCCTTGTTATTATCTGCCCCGTAAAATTTTATGTTACATTTAGACTAAGAGCCTAAAATTCTGAAATTTTTGATATCAAATTTTTTAAATTTACGTCTAAATCCATTGAAATCCATGAAAATATTGCATTTAAAATATATATAGAGAATAAAATATTCTGCAATATTTATCTACAGTAACATTCAAAGATAATCACTGACCAATAGGCTCGCCCAAGACTACGGCTTTTTTTTATTTTATAAATTGTCTTTGAATTTTGAATATAATTAAATGAAACCAAATAAAAATTTCCATATTTTCTTGTATTTTTGTACATAATAACGCAATTAAAAAATTTATGCATAAGTAAACCCTACGTCACATGCGACTGAAAGTGTTTTGCAAGAAATAAAAACATTGACTGCAACTTATTCTTAATCTTATATTAAGGGCCGGTTTTATGGAGAAATTTAATCCGCACTTGAGATATTTACTTACATAGTCAATTTAATGGAAATAAATAATACAACGCGTTTTTATTTTTTGACAACAATGATTTAAATGTCTTAAGAACAGAGAAACTGGTTCGAATTTGTTCATTTCATTAAATTTACGTGACAACTAAATTTTAAGTATAGATTTTTTTTTTATAAAACCGACCCTAATAAATATCTTATCCATTTTGTTCAAATACATGTTCAACACTTAAACTCTTCGAAATATAAATCAAAATATTCTGCTACTTGTTCCAAATTTGGCTTTACATTTAATCCTGGCTTAGAATTTAATGATATTTGTATCATTTCTAAAACATAAATCATAGCTTATACAAAGTTTTTATGTAAATAAATTCTAAATAAGTAATATTTTTTCATACTTATATATCATATATGCTTTAATTCTTGAAGATATTAATATTTTATTAAATAAATATTCATTTAACGCTTTATATGTCTTCATTTTTTTACAATGTATACAATTGTAAAAAAAAATTAAATAAATGAAACTGGAATACAAATAATAATAATAATTTTATATTTGAAGGAAAAACTTGGCGCAATACGCAAAAATACTAAAATATTAAATGTGAAAATCATTTTAGGTCTGACATATTTCAGTTCCCAGAAACCGGATATTTAATTTGTATGAAATAAAAGATTCAGATTTCCAAATTTAGTAACCCATTTATCACAATCTTGAAAATGTCAAGCATTATATAGAAATTTAATATACTATTCCGAACCAATAAATATCAAATTTATGTTTACCTAATTTCAAATGTAAATATTTCGTGTTACGTAAAAAGAACCTCAAAATGTGCTAAGTAAAAATAAATAAACCATAATTTAAACAGGTTTATTCTATAAACTACACTAACCAAAAATATATGTATTATTATGTCTCGACTATATTATTATAGGTATACAAGTAGCTATTGCATTACATATAAGTATATACATTTTTTAGTTCAGAAAAGTTATTCTCCATGCATAACCTTTCGAAAATATGTCTGAATATTTCAGAAGCAATCACATAAAAGCCTAAGATAACTATCTGAAAAATATGAGAGCAAGTAATAAGAAATGACTGGGACAAAATTAAGTTTGACAGTTTATTGGAAAAAAAAATCCATTATTATTATATAATGTTCATCGTAATCTCTTCGTCTAATTCATTTCATGAAATACTTAACATAGTAGGGTCCTCCAAAATAGTACCTAATAAATTAGAACATATACTTATTTAAACTAGATCTTAAAACTGTATAATAGGAACTATCAAAGTTTAAAAAAATCTGATGTGGCCAGCACATAACCTCTCGCCGTATATTTTACCTGGCTGTATGCATAAAGCAAAGATTATTTTTATAAATACAAATAATATATTCATATAAATCTATGACGTATAAACTTCTTTATTATTCAATAATAGCATGTCTCAACATGAAGATATTTTACCATAAATTATGTTACAATAAATTACAAAGTAGAGTTTACCATATATAAATATTAGGCTGGTAACAGCAATTTTCAATTCGAACAACTTTGTTTACTTTCTCTTCATATTCTTCTAGTAAAAACATTAATTTTGGGCGGTCTAAAATGTATATATCTGGATTGTGCATCTATTCTTATATATCTTCTTTTACATTTTATTTTTTCATACTTGTTATATCTAAATAACCTTAATTCCCTTTAATAAAGTGACGGATAGATTGCACTCCGATTTTGTCAATATTTACAACTTACTTGAGAAGAATTTGATAGCTTTTTCGCAATTCAAAGTTACTCTAGTCTACAGTACTGGTGTACATTGTCCCATAATGTTTGAAACAAATTTAAGTCCTTCAACCTAGACTTGTCATCTCCATAATAGTCACAGATCAAGAACTAAGGGATTCTCCAAGTACATTTTTAATTCATTACTCATTATTTCTGACACTGACATTTATCTGTCAGTTACAAATAATTTAAATTATCAACTATTTTTCATGGCATTCTTTCGGCTGTCAAATTTATTACAACAGATTATTTTATATATTATACTTCTTTTATCTCTAAATCTATGGAATATATAATAAAATATTTAAATGTATCAGATAGAGAATTTAATTTTCTTTAATATTACCACGAAAAATTTTCAAAAAATAATATTTAGAAGATTTTTTTTCAAGAATCTTCTACTTCCGGTTGTCCAATTATTACCAAAACCTTTTCAGATCTTCCCATGAATGTCCGATTGGGAAATACGTTGTTAAACAAATTTTAAGTCTTATAGTTTTTGAGTAACCGTCCTTCCAACATCCCACACACACACACACATCCACACACACACACACAGACATCATCGTAAAAATGTTAAAATCGGATTGTAGGGACCTTAAAACGTGCTTATTCAATAAAATCTGGATATGCGATTTTTAGCATGAATCCAATACCTCTCTTAGCGAGAGGTAAAAATTATGTTATTTAACATCATTCTGACATGGGCCCCCATATCTGCTTGTCAAGGCCAACAAAGCCACATAACTGCTCGCGCCCTAATGTATTTCTTGTATACCTACACTCTACACCAAAAATTCTATTTATATTTATTCCATATATTTAGATTTTTACCTCTCGCTAAGAGAGGTATTGCATTCATGCTAAAAATCGCATATCCAGATTTTATTGAATAAGCACGTTTTAAGGTCCTTACAATCCGATTTTAACATTTTTACGATGATGTCTGTGTGTGTGTGTGTGTGTGTGTGTGGATGTGTGTGTGTGTGTGTGTGTGTGTGTGTGGGATGTTGGAAGGACGGTTACTCAAAAACTATAAGACTTAAAATTTGTTTAACAACGTATTTCCCAATCGGACATTCCCGGGAAGATCTGAAAAGGTTTTGGTAACAATTGGACAACCGGAAGTAGAAGATTCTTGAAAAAAAATCTTCTAAATATTATTTTTTGAAAATTTTTCTTGATAATATTAAAGAAAAATAAATTCTCTTTCTGATACATAAGGTTTTGGTAACAATTGGACAACCGGAAGTAGAAGATTCTTGAAAAAAAATCTTCTAAATATTATTTTTTGAAAATTTTTCTTGATAATATTAAAGAAAAATAAATTCTCTTTCTGATACATTTAAATATTTTTATACATATTTTATAGATTTAGAGATAAAAGGAATATAATATATAAAATAATGTTGTAATTAATTTTACAACCGAAAGGATGCCATGAAAAATAGTTGATAATTTAAATTATTTGTAACTGACAGAATCCCTTAGTTCTTGATCTGTGACTATTATGGAGATGACAAGTCTAGGTTGAAGGACTTAAATTTGTTTCAAACATTATGGGACAATGTACACCAGTACTGTAGACTAGAGTAACTTTGAATTGCGAAAAAGCTATCAAATTCTTCTCAAGTAAGTTGTAAATATTGACAAAATTACACATCGATATAAGAATAATCGGAGTGCAATCTATCCGTCACTTTATTAAAAGGAATTAGTGTTATTTAGATATAACAAGTATGAAAAAATAAAATGTAAAAGAAGATATGTAAGAATAGATGCACAATCCAGATATATACATTTTAGACCGCCCAAAATTAATGTTTTTACTAGAAGAATATGAAGAGAAAGTAAACAAAGTTGTTCGAATTGAAAATTGCTGTTACCAGCCTAATATTTATATATGGTAAACTCTACTTTGTAATTTATTGTAACATAATTTATGGTAAATATCTTTATGTTGAGACATGCTATTATTGAATAATAAAGAAGTTTATACGTCATAGATTTATATGAATATATTATTTGTATTTATAAAAATATTCTTTGCTTTATGCATACAGCCAGGTAAAATATACGGCGAGAGGTTATGTGCTGGCCACATCAGATTTTTTAAATTTAAATTCATTCTATGAAGAAATTTAGTCATACTCTTCCAATTTTTCGAGATGATTCCAATTAATTGTCGGAAGTAACAGTATTTCTGAAAGGAATTTGTAATATACCTATAATATTAATTATGTAGCTATTAATACTTTAAGAAATAATATAATGTATGTACTTACTTCCCAGAAAAAGTCTTCAGTAATGTCTCCGGATTTCAGACACTGACATTTATCTGTCAGTTACAAACAATTTAAATTCTCAACTATTTTTCATGGCATCCTTTCCGTTGTAAAATTAATTACAACAGATTATTTTATATATTATATATCTTTTATCTCTAAATCTATAGAATATATAATTAAATATTTAATTGTATCAGATAGAGAATTTAATTTTCTTTAATATTACCAAGAAAAAATTTCAGAAAATAATATTTAGAAGATTTTTTTTCAAGAATCTTCTACTTCCGGTTGTCCAATTGTTACCAAAACCTTTTCAGATCTTCCCATGAATGTCCGATTGGGAAATACGTAGCTAAACAAATTTAAAGTCTTATAGTTTTTGAGTAACCGTCCTTCCAACATCCCACACACATACACACATACACACACACACACACACACACACACATCCACACACACACACACATAGACATCATCGTAAAAATGTTAAAATCGGATTGTAGAGACCTTAAAACGTGCTTATTCAATAAAATCTGGATATGCGATTTTTAGCATGAATGCAATACCTCTCTTAGCGAGAGGTAAAAAGTTAAGAGTATTAATTTTTAAAATAATCTATTTTTTATGCCCTTAACCTCGCCTTAACATGTGCATACTCTATTCCAAATTCTTATTACTTTTAAGCTTTCTATTATCGGCTTTTTGAAATGAATGCAGAAACCAAGCACAGTAAACCAAATAGAAATAAGACTCTTTTAATTTATGATGCCACGCGAGATAGAAACTATGTACTTGCGTTTGAATAAAAATAAAAGAAATGTTGAATGACATGTATACATATATATTACGGCTAAACAAATCACAATTTACATTTTTTAGAAAAAGTGATCATTTTTAGCCGAATCTGAAGACTAGACTATTACAAAGTTATAAATTTTTATTTAAAATATATACTGGTATTTCATATCTGATTGATTCATGTCACTTGTAAGCAGAGTGCTATGTTATCATCTTGACAACACACAAAACAATTTGCTCACTGTCAAAATATATTACAATAAATAATTTGTTGAGCAAGGAAATGAGCGATCGGGATAGCGACAATGATTTTTCCAATACTCCCTCTTAAAAATTATAAAACTGTGCATGCAAATTTATTTGCTATTTAAACAAACGTTTGACAATTCAGTTCGTAAAGTAAATGCGGCCGTAAAGTAAAAGTGCCGTAAAGTAGTCTTTGACAAGTGTCAAAATAAAAGTGATACTTTACGGTTGCCACAGGATACAACATTTTTAGGCAACTATAGCAAAGTAATTAATTTTTATTTAAAAATATATTTAACTGATTCATGTAACTTGTAGAGACTATGCTGTCATCTTGACAATTCACAAAACAATTTGCTTATATTACAACCTAAAAATTACAATAAAATAAATAATAACTATAATAATTGATTTGAGCAAGAAAATGAGTTATAGCGATAGCGGAAAAGACATTCCCAATACTCCGCTTAAAAATTATGAAGCTGCATATAATACAACACTAAATTTAAACAAACGTATGACAATTGAGTTTGTAATGTAAAGTAGTCTTTCACAGATGTCAAAATAAAAGTTACACTTTACGGTTGCCAAAGGATACGTAAAACAACTATTTATGTAATATCTGTCTAATTATTTTTTCTATTTGGTGTATTTATCAGTCTATAAACGCACTGAAAACACGTCGTTAAGAAGATGTATAAACGCACAGTTTTGGCG
The DNA here is from genome assembly GCA_951394225.1 of Harpalus rufipes. Lineage (NCBI taxonomy): Eukaryota > Metazoa > Arthropoda > Insecta > Coleoptera > Carabidae > Harpalus > Harpalus rufipes. The sequence goes on from OX596281.1 coordinate 38,601,771, forward strand.
CTTTTCGTTTTCTATAGGTGGTATAACTGTTTTCAAAACTGACAGATGAATGACATATAACCTCAAATTAATGTCATTCATCAATGAATTTTCATCTATGGAGTTAATTTTTTAGCTGGAAGTACTACCACTTGATATAAACACTAAGTCATATTTTTGATGTCGATTTTTTTAAAAATGTAATTATAAAATTACCTCAATAGAAAAAATCTGATGTGACCAACACAGTACCTCCCGCCATTTACCTACGTATATATTTTTTATATTACTTTATAAATTTATCCATACAATATATAGAAAAAGTATTAAAGCAAACTTGTAGAAAATGGAATAATCTTTAATTATAATAATAAAAAATTACATTTAAAGGTATTTTTTGAAGAAAAACTATCTTAAGCTTCAAGTAACCTGCCATTTCCGGTTATCCGATTGCCACCAAAATCTAATCAGTTCTTTCCTTATTAGAATAAAGTAGAAATACATGGTTTCAAAACTTTCTGAATGATATTATTTGAGTTAGATACATACATACATACATACATACATACATACATACATACATACACACAGACATCATCGTGAAAATGTTAAAAATGGATTCTAGGGACCTTAAAACGTGGTCATTTACCAAAATCTCGATATGCGATTTTTAGCACGATCCCTATGCCTTCCTTACGAAGGGTAGCGAGAGGTAAAAATAATACAAAAAGATATTTCATGAGGCTTATTATCAATTTCGACCTTTGTAAAACATGGATTCGTACATTAACCGATTGCTTTATGAAACTTGTTTTTTAAATACTATTAAAATAGCAGAGGACCCCAATTAGGAATCGTCGATACACATGAGGTTTTCTAGTTTGACTATTTCAGTTTTTACTACATTAAACGTCGCAATTTTGATGCTGCTAAATGCACTATACGCAGCCTTAAAAAATAATTTGAAATTTTGTAGTTGGTTGATCGCTATAGTGTAACCGTAATATCCATTTACGGAACAGCCGCCGTAGAGCGAAAGAACACATATATATTATATTACAGTGATTATTCAGTAATTACAAGATCAAAAGAACACTAAAGCTTGCTAAAAGTATGATGCGGCGGTAAACCGTAAACACAAGGAAGCGAAACGAACAAACCTATTACATCTGCTCATTTCATGAAATGAATTTCTAATTACTATTTTAAACAATTATTGACGGTTTCTACTACATTAGTTACATTCTCATAAAATAAAATTAAACAAGCTATAATGAGTACGGTTAATATTTGGGTAACTAATGTAACCAAACTAGCTCTGTGGTCATGTAATGTTATAAAAATATAATAGTAATTTGGGAATGTTTTAAAGGAACTGAGAGACAAAGGCATCCTGAAAACCATCCCTCGTAGAGAACATTATCGTGTCGATGATCCTGGCAGAGTGTGTCTAACTCCCATTAAGTATTCCAGAGACCAGAATCAAGATCCTGCCGAGCAAATCAGATGCAGGGGAAATAGGTACATCCTAGGATACACAGGTATGTATATAATACTTCAGGAATTATTTTTTATCTCTCCGGTAAAATGTACATAAAAAATATTGTTTTCTTATACGACATACAACATTACTCTAAATATAAAAAATAAACTCACTAGTGACGTCCTACTATTTGTTTACTTTATTGTACAGTAACAGCAGTGGCCCTTGTTAAATTTGGGATACATAATATAAGTCACCAAATTCTTAATAATATGTACATTTCATTAATTTCTTAATTCGTAAAATTGGATTTTACAAATTAGCATGTGTACTCATATTATTGGAGGGTTCTGTTCTATACACAGCACATCGTACAAGGTAGAAGAAAGAAGAACTACAATAAGTTCTCTTTATAATTCCAATATTACTTCCAAAAAAAATCTGATGTGAGCAGCACATTACCTTCTGTCAGTTCTATGTATTTTGTACAAATTCCATACAGAAAGTTTCTTACAAAAGATTTTATTTCCAGTAAAATTATAACACAAACATACTACGGGCCCAAACTCATATTAGTTAGGCCGGTTAACATTTTCAACAAACAAATTATAAAACCTACGAAATGGTGAGAAATTTCTACAAATTTCTTTCGACTAGTTCAAAATATAGATTTTATACTTACCAAAACTGAATATGTTACTCAAGTATTTCGCCATTGGGTTGCATCGTTTTTATTAGCAATACCAGCTTTAATTCTATTAGGCAATGTATCCCTAAGCTCTGCACATTTTCCTTTGAGTATTGTCCTACATGTCATTCAAGGTAGGTTTTACTGTATGCACTGGTTTTGTACGAAGTTGTTTTTCATTGTACCAAAAGTGAAGAGTGTCGGTACAAGCTAAATCTGGACTAGAAGATGACCCTTAAAATGTCGGTCGAACTATTATCACCAGTCATTAGGCCCACAGTTTTTCAAAGTTTTAAGTTTACATTAAAGAAGTCGAAACAATTTTGTAGAAATTTCTAATCATTTGTGTAGATATTATAATTTGCTGAAACCAGCTCCGTATATCAATTGTACTTGATACCGACATCTGTCAATCAGAATTTTCTTAATATAGTACCTAGCTGTTTCATTGGTTATAGCATAGCTGGCTGCTTCATAAAATTTAATTTTTTTATAATTATTTACCTCTGAGTCCATTGAATATGAAGCATAAAATGCAATCAAATCGTAGAGAGAATAAAATATTCTTTAATAATTAGAATAACATTAACGGTGAAAAATCATATTCAACAGCGTTTTTTCAAGAAAAACTGTTAAAATCTTTAATTGAGGGTACTTCCTATTGACAGATTATAACCAAAATCTAATCACGTCTGTAGGTGGATGTAAGGAAAAGGAATACAAAAAAAATGAAATTTTTGGAATTGTAGTATTGGAGTTATCGGATCCGAAAGGCGGAAAAATCGTTACAGACAAACACACACACACACACATACATACATACTGACAGACTAACATTATCGTAAATATAGTAAAATTGTATTCTATGAACCCTAAAACGTGCTTATTCATCAAAAACTCTCCATCAAATTTTTTGAGCAAAGACAATACCTCCATTACGTAAAGGTGATGGAAAAAATATCTACTACTAATAAATAGTGTGTATATCTAATTCACCAATCAGAATATTTTTTATAAAATGAATATGAAAAAAATCTGTTGTGGCCAGCACAATACCTTCCGTCAATCCTGTGTATTATGTATAAATTCCATACATAAATTTTCTTGCAAAATATTCTAAATTTCCAGTAAAATTATTTCATAACCAAACTATGCAAATTGCACTTGACACTAATATCTTCTTCTTCTTTAGCTTTCCCCATTCGTTAGGGGTCGCTATTTTTTATTTTCTTCTTCCACTCACTTCTGTTTTACGCGTCGTTCTCATTCAGTTCTTTTTCTCTCAAGTCTTCCGCAATGCAGTCCTTCCATCTTATCCTTGGTCTTCTACTGTTTCTTCAACCTTCTATCACTAAGCTATTCATTCTTCATCCAATATATTCTTCATTTCTCCTCATGACATTTTCAAACCAATGCAATCATCTCGCTTGTATCTTTTTAGAAACTTGTAATACTAGAGTTATTTCCTTACCTATCTTTCCGTGTCTTCCCCAACTTCTACTTCATCATCTTCATCTCTGCCACATTAATTTACTTTTTATTTATACTGACATCTATCAATTTGAATTATATGATGAATATATTAGTAGTTTCCATGTTAACATAGCTGGCCGATTTATAAAATTTAATTTCATTAAATTCCTTAACTCTATATCTATTGAATATGAAGATTATGAAGTATAAAATGCAATCAAATCGTTAAATGTCAATAAATCAAATTTAACTGTTAAATCTTCAAATGAGGCTACTTCCGGTTCACCAATTATAACCAAAATCGAATCAGTTGTTCTTCTGGATGTAAACTTGAGGAATACGAAAAAAATATAATTTTTGGAATCGTGGTATTGAAGTTATGCGATCCGAAACTTTCGTCACATACACACAGACACACACACACACACACACACACACACACACACACACACACACACACACACATACACACACAAACACACACACACACAAACACACACACAGACACATACATACATACATGCAGACATCATTGTAAAAATGGTAAAATCGTATTATAGGGACCCTAAAACATGCTTATTCACTAAAAACTCATCATTGAATTTTTTGACCAAAGACAATACCTTTCTTACAACTAAAGGTGAAGGTAAAAATTCACATTTCAAAATGACACATATTTTCATACGTAATATAACAAGTGATATGATTATCATCGATGATATTCTCGAGTGAAACCGAGCTGCAGATTTCACGAGTCCGAAGGACGAGTTGAAATGTGCTGTTTCGGTTTCACGAGCAATATCTTCGATTATTAATCATATCAAGAGCTTATATTTAATGAGAGAATATAATGAATTTTTGTACCTAACCTAACCTAACTTTTGATATACATATTCATATTGTATTAAAACATGGTACTTACGAGTTTTATTTAATATTCCGGAGTTTGAATTATTGTTATTATTTATTTTTATACTCAAAATTAACTGTCAATGTCATAAATAAAGAAAAAAAATCCCTTAGTAACGACTATAAATACGGTGATAATTTCCTTGTTTTTTATCATCGCTGTGATAAACGCGTAGCTAGGGAGATTCTGAATGTTGATTGGCGGAAAACATGTCATGTGACTAAGGAATTATATTCTCATCACCATAGGTAGGTACTTCACAAAATATTGCAATGCGAATCTAATTTTATTGAAAAAATGCGTTATGTCAAATTACTAAACACAAATTTTATATTTAACGAATGTGATGACATTTACAAATGTTTACAACGCTGCCTATGAGGTAAAAGGGAAATACATTTGCACCTGACAGTTGTGCGATAGACAGGGAGAGAGGAATTATGTTGAGTAATGCATAAGAACAATATCAAGCTTAATATAAATTGCTTCCAAATTTGTAAAAATATTATTAGATAACAATAAATAAAAACAAAAATTAGCTGACATCATCTATAATCGCCATCCAGCTCAAGAGGGAAATAGGTACCTAAATCATAAATTTTATGCACTATTAAATAAAATAATAATTAAATAAAATAATTTTTAATAATTATTATACATTATTATCTTATTTCTAAATTTTACCCCATAATAAATTGACTAAAAGAAATAATTTTCAGTTCAAATGAACGTATCGTCTGAGTTTTCCATAACATAACTAGAAGTAGTTCATAAGAGGAGAGCCGTCTCCTATGTCATCTTTATTATATGTATTAGTAGTTAAAGTTATTACAAAGATAAAGCATCTGAGTACAACAAAATGAACTAGTATTATACTGACGTAAACTCATATATTGGATATAAGCATAGCATTAGAGATTTAGCAGCACAAGACTTCAACAATCGATACAACAGGAAAACCTGGCACATTGACAAAAAATATTGCAACCAATTTCCTCTTATTCACTTTCTTTATAAAAGAACAATGAGTGTTTTTCACGAATTCTTCAAATTACTTACCAAATTACATATTTGCTTTTTGTTTGCATGAATATGCGGAAAACTTTTAATGACATTGTGATTTTTTTCTTTCAGGAATGTCTTTGAATTGTTAATGAAATATTCAATGTTAAATAAAATTGTGAAATTGCTTTTCGTTTAATTTATACGCTTTTATATTTTGACTGTATAGGTAGAAGTACATAAATTTTGTGATGGCTACTTTTTATGTTATGAATATTTATGACTGCCCATATATGTGATTAATTTTACTAACATACAAATATTATTTTTATAGTCGTCATAAAAATAGTTCATTGTTTTCAGTTCTTATAAACCGTCATACTACCTCACTGTGTAAACATTTATCAAGCGAGTACACTTTAATTTCACACTAAAAATTGCATCTATCTGGATTTAATGTAAAGTCATACTTTTAAATTAAAATGACAAATATATTTGACTGTAATTTCCTTCCATTACGTATACAATTGTTGTGATATTTTATTCAGAAAAAAGTTTTATTTGCCTTTTATCCAAATTAAGCTTCTATCGTAGAAATGTTAGCGTTTAGATTTAATATATGGAAAATAAAATTTATGGTAAAAGAAAGCGTTATGCAAATTTGAACGTTATCGTTTTCATAATTTAAATACGGCTGAAAAAAACTATTATAATACCTGTGACCTTGATCAAATTTAAAGAAAATATTTATATACATATTACTAATATATTTAGTTGCAGCGGGATAACACAGTGGTAGAGTGTTAGCCTCTAGCCACATAGGTTGCTAGTTCGAATCCGGGCCATTGTGAATTGTTCTCGGCTGGCCTTGATCGGCATCCACTCCCGTTACCTTGCCAAATTGGGTTAAAATTTACTTTGTAACAAGGGCTTGCGCCGGGTTGACAACACAGATTGTAGAAACGTAAACCAAACCGCACGGCAACGTAAAAATAAATAATAATGTATCTACTATAAAATCACTCTAGGGACATACCAACAGTTTTGGCCATAAAAACAGAAACTTAAAAAAAATCTTTTTTTTTTCAAGTAAGAAATATAAAGCTCAATTGTAGGTACTTTTAAGACTTGATTTCGCTACGGCTTCTGGCAGCCGCTGCCAGCGATCATCGTTTGACGCGCTTCTCTGATCTTATGAGTTGACATATCTGTTCTCGCTACGGCGTTCAAAATTTCGCAAGATGTTTATTTCTTCGATTTGCTAACAATTTTAAAAGTGCATCGTCATCATCTTTTTTTTAATAATATAGCGCGTTCAAAATATTGACTTCAGCCAAAACACTCGGACGTGATTTTGACGGTCGCGATCTCGGTCGCGATCAACTGATGCCGTCAGCGCGGCGTATAGAAGCTCGCGACGGAACCAGACCTTTACTTCGAAAACGGCATATTAATTTTCGAATCATCGTATCTCACTCTCACTGAATACAGTTTTATGACCCTTATTTATAAATATTAATTCATATTTTTTAAACAATTACATCATGATATACAGGTTGAAATTTAGAAAATAAACTAGTGAAAACAAAAATAAAATTATATGAATTGAATAAATTTTGTAAATTCAACATATAGAATAAAATTGTTTCAAGGGAACATTAATCCTATAATTTATTTCTAAAGCCGGGTCCACACTGAAACGAACATTGTTAGCTAAATTTTTTGTTAACGAACAAACGAACAAGGAGCAATATAGTTCGTGAACAATTGTTGGTAAGAATGTTAACATATGATGTCCTCACTAAAGTAACAAAATACGATCGCCACAGTATTAAGAGAAGACAGACAGGTTTCCTTTTGTTAGATTTTCAATATTTAATAAACTTAATTAGATCCATACTTTGTCGCCAGGAAACTAATTTCCAAAAAAAAATATTTCTGTAATTATGAACACTTACTTTTATAATATAAAATAAGCAAGTACCGCCTATTCATGGAAAATTAATTTTTGTTAGCGAACATTATTATTAGGGCGCAAAATGTTATTACGAAGGTACATACTAAACATTCTACATCTGCTAACAAATGTATGCAAACATGTTTGCAAACACTGTTAGCTAACAACGTTCGTTTCAATGTGGATCCGGCTTAAAATTTCCTTTGAGAGTAAATGAAAACTTTTAAAAGTTACTATCATTATGGGTAACATTTGTAACTCGAAAGGAGTTAAAATCAAATACAACATACATACATTATTAACAAGTATAGAGTTAAAAATAATATACCCATATTTTTTTAATTTGTTAAATATTAATAGATTTCGTGAAAACGGCATTAAATCTTCTGAGACATCATGATTGCGAAATAATACAAGCAACGAGAGCGAAAGAAATAAGTCTACACAGAGATATAAGGGTATATTATTTTTAACTCTAATAAGGATTTAAAAAAAAATGGTCACATACCTCATTGGAAATAATTTATTATAAAAAGTAAGAAAATGCAACATTTGCCAAACTAGTAATAAGATTGTAACATTGGAATATTGAATGTCAGATATATACAATATGTACAGCAAAAAGAGGGACTACCTATTCTTAACAAAAAAATACAGAAAACATCGCCGGATTGTTAATCAGCGCCAACAGAAATGAAGCAAATAAAACAGAATTTCTATGCTATTGTATAATTTTAATTAGTACTATATTGCATGTTGTTTTAGGCCCTGTCTAAATTCGAGATACCTAGAAATAAAGTTCATAAATAGCACATCCCACTTTTTTTTCTAATTACCTACTGTACATTGAAGTTTGCTTCTGGAGAGAATACTGAACGGAAAATATTATTTACAATGTATAAAGATTTTAATGATTATTATCCTTAGCAAATTTTGAACAGATTATAAAACACGTTTTTTTATAAAACACCTAGCCTCTTTTAAAATGTCTAGGCGAATTGTAAAATGAATATTTAAACATTTTTTTCTAAACGTATCCTAATCATAACGCACAAAACTCGCGCCCGTAATGGTATGTAGAGAAATATCCAAACTAGATAGCTCTAAAATTCATCATTTTACAACTCGCTTAGTCATTTTGAAAATGGCTAGACGTTTTATTAAAAAAAAAAATGAAGTGTAATGAACTATATAATTCCTAGGGTACATTCCTGGACTGAACTTTCGGTACGGCAAATCGTACAGTCGTGCTGCAGACGACAGCATGTCCGAATTTGGAGAACGCCAAAGTGCCCTACGACAAAAATGGGAGAGAGATCAGTCACATAGGGCCAACAGTGCTCCCAAGATGACCACTATGAGATCGGAGGACGATGTGGCTCGTACACTCAAGGAGTACGAGAAAAACAACAGATTTAAAGGTGAGAGAGAGAGAGAGAGAGAGAGAGAGTGAAGAAGTAAATTTCATGTTTCAAAGGTGATTTAAGACTTTAAATTTGGCTACCTATTCTATGGACAAACTAAACTTACTTTTTATTAAAATATTCCAATACATGCGATTTATTATAAATTCAAAGGTTACCGTTCACATTAAAAGTATGAGCATTGATTAAATAGTATATATAGATTGGCAATGCTATAGTCAATCCGCGTAACACATTTTAATTCTGTACGAGTAAGAGCCATCTGTGCTGTAGTTGCATACTATACATGTGCTTAATTAGCTACAAGATAGCAGCACGGTAGTACACATCGCCGGGCGGAGCATCGGGCGGAGCCAAAAAAATAATAATTAGATTTTGGCAAACCTATTTCGTCATTTCTTCAGAGATATTTAATTTAATTATAAATTTATTTTTAAAAATAAGCTTACATTCTTTCATAATGTGTTTAACATTTCTAATAAAAATTCATTTAACATTTCATTGAGAAACGATTTAATATGAATTTACATGGGATATGCATTCATTTATCATTTAATAGAGAAAATGATTTAATATGAATTTACAGTGGGTATGTATTTGAAGGTTTGGATCATCCGCTTCGTGTCATACTCCAAACTTCCTTCTCACAAAATGAAATGTCACTTTACACATCATAAGGTGCTTACCGAGCGGCATTGAATTAGGTTGGATTAGAATTGAATCGGAGCCCGATAATGAAGCACATAGAATTATTAATTTTTAAATACTGCTAAAAGAGCAACTTTTTAAGATTTTCCGCAAATAAAACAATGCAGCTATTTTAATACAATAAATCTTCTCCGAATAAGTTTTCCTGTTGTTTTACTTAATAATTATAAATTAAAAGCATTTTTTTAATATCTTCTTAGACCACCAATTAATAACAAAAGAAAAAGTACCAATTAATTATGGATCATTTTCTCTTACGTTTTTGTAATTAATATCTTCAATAAAAAGACACTTCAAACATATCTTTGAATTCGTAATTTTACATAGATTCCAAATATGTAAAAATAAATAGGATGTCCCATTTGAAGAAAGTTAATGTCACTTCCGGTTAAACCGAAAGTGCTACCATCATGTCACATAACATTATTTGTGAGCCCCTAAGCCTACTTTACAAATATGTAAAGGGAATTAAAAAATAATTATAAATAAAAAAGTTATTTTGAGTGGCACTTTTTCAATGTCACCTGTGTATAATATACTAATATCCTATGCACTACTCATTTGACAAAATGGCTTAATTTATTTTTTTATATAGTTCAGTATTCAAGGTGTTAAATGAAGAGTAAAAAAAATGGGAATATATACATTTCGATGAGCTAATATTTAGTCAAAAATATTTTTTTCAATATTCATAAATTTCTTGAAGTTCATTTTTAGCGTTCCTCAAAATAATAATGAATTAATTTATTTGTTGTTCGCAGTTACGTGATTAAATAATTCATTATTTTTTATTAAAAATTTCGTGTCTCCGACTCCAAGCGACTTGACACGAATACATCCGAATATTATTACCGCCAGCCTGATTGAATGTTAGTACGGCCAAATAATAAAATTATTAAAGGTGGCAGCATAATACGTATCTTTACAACGCGGTACACAAATGCTCATAAGGTTGCCAATCTATATATACTATTTAATCAATGGTATGAGTTTATTGACAGTTGCTAGGCAATAAAGTTTTAATTTCTCTTGTATTTAATTACCAACAAAATAATCATTCAAATTTGTTTTTACATAGCAACCTTGTGGACGACGATGGAAATAACATATAATATTGAAAATAATCATAAAATTAATATTAATTCTAAACAGTCGGTGAAAAATTATATAAGTATTCAACACGCCGGAAACAAAAAGATAATATAACATTTTGAAATTATGTATAACAACTTTTGAAATGATCGTTTTTACATGGATGAAATAAATAATTTAAATTATTGAAACCAAAATTTGTCAATTCAGGTCTTACAAGAAACGTTAAACATCATTTACTTCTATAAATTTTATTTGATAACTAACAGGTGATATATATATATATATATATATATATATATATATATATATATATATATATATATATATATATATATATATATATATTCGTTTTTGTGAACTAGGTTTGCATTCTGACCAATCAAAGGGCAGAATTTATATCCCTATCTATCAACGCTGTTCTTACATGACATGAAGTATAGTTTATTTTAACATACTTCCCGTCAAATTAGTATTTCTGTAAGTCTTTGTTATGTATTTTTCCTCTCTATATATTTTCATTGGCAAGTAATTTTCTCTTAATTCACGCATTTCACGTGTATCTCAATCCATCTTTACATCTTTCTAAATAATTATTAATTATCACAACAGTCTTTTAATTAACATGTAATAGTACTTTGAATGAAGTCATGCACGATTTTTCATTTTTAACTTTAACCGATAGAATAAAGAAAAATATTAGACCCGTATTTTATATTTTTCCTCAAAGCGATCTTGAATGATATAAGAGCAGCTGATTTTCCCTAGCCCAGTGACGTACGCAGTTCACTTCAACAGCCATTTTGGATTTTCATACTAGGTTCTAAACGTCAAAGTGACATTTAAAGATAACCTGAAATTTACAAAAGTAAACATGTGGTTTAAACGTTGTCAACGTTTTGTGAATATTCTGCAATACATATATTCAGTGTCTCACGTGCGTTGCTATAGTGTATAAACTCAAATTTTTACAAAGTGAAAGAAGCACAGCTGATGTGACGCGTGAATAACTTCAGGCCAAATGAAAATTATATTTATAAACATGAATGGAATGAAATTATATGTATATACATATTATAGCATTTCTTTTAAATGTTTAAATATGTGATTCTCAATTTATGTCTATATATTTTTTTTCTTTTAGAAATTCAGTGTTCATTTATGATATCTCTATGACATGAGTCTGAACTTGCAGTGTGGACCTTTGATGTCACACATGGCTAGCTTTTACAATTTTTTAAAATACCATACTTTAATACAATTTTATATAAAAAAAATTGTAAATAAAAAATAATTTAATCATACAGAACGATAAAATAGACTATGCTTGTTCGATTTAAACAAAAAAGGTACAATTATTTTTTTGCATGAAATGGTCTTTTGTTCCTACTATAGTTCATTTCACGTAAGAAAATAGCGTTGGTTTAGATAGGGATATAAATTCTGCCCTTTGATTGGTCAGAATGCAAACCTTGTTCACAAAACCGAAAAAAATTTCATCTGTCAGTTGTTATCAAATAAAATCTATTGAATTAACTGATGTTTAATCATGTTTTATTGTAATTTCAATATTAAGGTCCTTGTACATTTTTACAGATAAAAATATTTATTATTGACAAAGTTTGGTTTTACGAATATGAATTTAAATTATTTATTTAAAAGAATGCAAATAATTTAATAGTGAGTAGTTGCAATTATTAACAGTGCTACTAATATTTAGTAAAAGGTTATTTTTTTAATTATCGTTTTGAGTGAAAATATGGAATTAACTAGAGAGCATTTTCTACAGGTTACTTACTGGGTTTACGGTTTTCGCCTGAAGAAGAAATTCATGCTACAATAATGCATTCATTTTTTAAAGCATTCCAAAAAAGTTTGGTTGATAGCTTTTTTAAGAATGAGTAGGAAATAATGGTAAAGTGTATTGTTCTTGAAGAGAACTACTTTGAACATATCTAAAATAAAATTCTAGAAAATATCAAATATGTGCCTTCTTGGGCTGTGATATGCATATATGTTAAAAAAAAATCTAATGTGGACACCACACGACTTCCTTGTACAATTATTAAACTATACATATTTTTTTAATAACTAAATTACAAAATATTAATTTTAACTTCAAAACGGTAAGATATATAGCGACCATAATCTAACCCAGTTCTTTTTAAAGAGAGTTTTGATTACAACAAAGAAATATTTGATTACAACAATGAATATGACTAATTTCACAATAAAAATATAATATTTGTTATTGTACGAATCATAAAATTGCACGTATTTAACGTAATTTAACATGAACATTTTTTTGACCTAATCCATAGCAAGCTTTATTACAAAAACAAAAAAGTATATAATTTTTAAATTTACATATCTCGCTTATACAAAGGGCTAATTCAATAATACTTGATGTGCTAGACGCAGAAATTAATTCTCTAAAACTTTTATTTAAAGCATTTATTTCTAAAATAAAAATAAAATCATTTTATTCAAGAAAAACTGTTAACAACTTCAAGTAATGTACCACTTCCGGTTAGCCTATTTTAACCAAAATTATGTTATTTCGATTGATATAAAAGTGTTGTATACCAAATTTGAAAAGATTTGGATTATATTTTAAAACAGTTTTTCATTAAAATCTATTATAGGCTTCATGTAAAGTGCCACTTCTGGAAATTGTGTAGTAACCAGAAAGGGAGGTGCACAACTAGATGTTATAGGAGTCCTAAATACAAAATTTCAACTTTCTACGGCTTACCGTTTTTGAGTTATGCGAGATACGTACATACGTACATACGGACGTACGTACGTACAGACGTCACGACGAAATTAGTCAAAATGGATTCAGGGATGATCAAAATGGATATTTCCGCTGAAATCTGAAAACCGAAATTTTTTGCGATTACAATACTTCCTTTACTTACGTACAAGGAAGTAAAAAGAATTGAGTACGAACGAAGTTACGATCGACCAAAAACTGTTTCGGAATCGAAAGAAAATGACTTCGTGATCGAACAAAATAGTATATTACGTAATGAGACATGTAAGAAGCAGATTACGTACGAGTAAAATGATTGACACACGAGACGCGTAGCGTCGAGTTTGTAATTTTACGAGTGAGTAATTGCTTTACATCTCGAATTATGTACTATACTTTTTCTACGACCACTCATTAATATTTCTAAATTGAAGCAAAATTCAGATACATAGTTATAAATTAATTAATTTTTTTATTGCATGACTTACAAATTACAAATAATATTATCAACTAATTTTGTTTATAATAATAATTATTACCTCAGTATATGTATTTGTAATCACACAAAAAAGCAGCAGTTCGAAACGTCAAAAAGTTTGGTGGGTTTTATTTACAAAAATAAAACTGCGCAACGATGTTACCATGGTTACTGCTAAGCGTAGGGATATACGACGAAAAATAGTTCCCTACTTCAAATTTGATTGAAATGAAATATGTATTGTTGACATAATATAATATTAATATAATCCAAAACAAATATGTATTTATATGTATGTCAGATAAATTTCATTCTATTATATTTAAATCTTAAATTTTATTTATCAAATTTTAATCATTTCTTACAGTTTGACAATCAGTCCTGCCAACTTAAATTTGCTGTTCATTACGTAACAGTGTTACGTAATGAAATTTCATTACGTAACACTATTCATAAGCACGAACTTACATTGTTAGTAGTCTGTTCAGTAATGACACTCTTACAGTAGTGGTAGTAGAAAAAATGCTTTACAGGTGTGGTAGAAGTGTAAAGCCAAAGATGGAACTAATTCCATATATAAAAACGGTAAAATGCCAGAATATTTTGACTCATTAGCCGTATCATTAGTGTTTAGCTTGTATTTCAATAAAATAGATAAAAATATTCATAAAAAAAGGCAGATATTATGGGACATATTTCGTTTTGAACTTACTTCATGCTTCAGTCTTTAATTATTGAAAAAGTGTGAAATTTGTCCACTGCAATTTATTATTAAAAATATGATTAAATATTTTCTAAAAAAACAAAAGATACGTGTTTACCTGTCGACACCTAATATTGATCAGCTATTTATTGCCACAATGTAGGTAATAGGTATTAGATTAAAAATACTATATACTATATAGCATTTGTTTCTAACTGTTTAAAACTGTTATTAGTCATAATTCCGTAAATGATATATAATTTACATATTAAACATAATTTATCCGCATGAGCTGTTAAGTATATCAAAGTTTTTGCAAAATTATCAAATGATAAAATGTTATCATCCGGCTTTTACACAAGACTATTATAAAAAGTAAAATAACGATCTTGTAATAGTCTTGTTATAACAGGTTTGAATAAAATAAGTATGTCAGGTGCATGAGAAAATATCGAATGCAGATGTACACAATATAAAATATCTCAATATCCGAGGAAAGAAAGTTGCAAACGACAGTTACAGAAAAACTTCTCAAAGTTTCTATTATACACTCTATAAAAAGAATATATTTATATATTTTCACTCGCTTATACATTTACATGATATTGAATATTTTATTTTAAATTTTATTCATTTTAAAATAAGTACTATATCAGTATATCTGATCTAAACAATCAGGATGATCATTATACGGGATGATTTATAACGAATGTAACAAACTTTTTGTACAATAGGGTTGTTGCAATATTTTTTATATGTCTTATAAATATTAAATTTCAAATAATATTATTTTTTAAATAGTCTCAAATTTAAAAAAAGTCATGTGATCTAAAATATAATGTTACGTTAAAGTTCATACAGCTTAACATGTGACATATCGCCTACGTTTATTTACTCGTATATGTATAAATAACGTCGGTGATGGGCAAACTGTTTTCTTTTAGCTATAAAATGACGTACTGTATGTAATTTGATGTCACAGGAGTGGGGAGTTGGTTTTCATGACTATGGGTCACGGGCGCACACGTGATTCTTAGTCTGTAGCCAATTCATGTTTGCGCGCGACTATCGCTTTGCGTTGGCGGCAATTTGAATGTTAGTGTTCTGTGGGTGTAACCACATACTGACGTTTAAAAAGTTAGATTGTTTTTAGTATTCGCTTGAAGTTTCGTTGTTTTTTTTTGTTTTGCTGCATTTTTGACTCTTAGTGTGTTTTGTTTATTGTTCTTTTAATTTTTACCGCTGTTTTGAACTTATTTAATATTTATTGTTTGTGTTGTATTATAGTATTTGTGTTTTTAAGTAAACCATGCCCCATGTAGTAGCTGTTTGTTCATTATTACTTAAATATATATGACCTAGGTTAAAACACATTAGTTGATACCAGGGTATCGAACCCGAACCTGAACCGAACCAAAACCGGATATAATTTTCAACTGAACCCGTCAGAACCGAACCGGGTATTAAAATTCGGGTACAGTGCTCAGCTCCGGTTCAGGTTCATTTTGAGTTCGAAACGTAAGCATAATCGTAATATAGCCAATAATCGACGCCTTCGGCATATGCGTTACTACCTGTGTTGTCAGTTCATGAAAATTGTGTCCGTGTTCTTGTTTTGCGTAAATTCGGGCTCGCATTTTAAATTATTTATATATAAAGATTATTATTAAAAAAAATATGATGTGGCCAGCACATAACCTCTCGCCGTATATTTTACCTGGCTGTATGCATAAAGCAAAGAATATTTTTATAAATACAAATAATATATTCATATAAATCTATGACGTATAAACTTCTTTGTTATTCAATAATAGCATGTCTCAACATGAAGATATTTTACCATAAATTATGTTACAATAAATTACAAAGTAGAGTATTATATATAAATATTAGGCTGGTAACAGCAATTTTCAATTCGAACAACGTTGTTTACTTTCTCTTCATATTCTTCTAGTAAAAACATTAATTTTGGGCGGTCTAAAATGTATATATGGATTGTGCATCTATTCTTACATATCTTCTTTTACATTTTATTTTTTCATACATGTTATATCTAAATAACACTAATTCCCTTTAATAAAGTGACGGATAGATTGCACTCCGATTATTCTTATATCGATGTGTAATTTTGTCAATATTTACAACTTACTTGAGAAGAATTTGATAGCTTTTTCGCAATTCAAAGTTACTCTAGTCTATAGTACTGGTGTACATTGTCCCATAATGTTTGAAACAAATTTAAGTCCTTCAACCTAGACTTGTCATCTCCATAATAGTCACAGATCAAGCATTAAGGGATTCTCCAAGTACATTTTTCTTTCATTACTCATTATTTCTGACACTGACATTTATCTGTCAGTTACAAATAATTTAAATTATCAACTATTTTTCATGGCATTCTTTCGGCTGTCAAATTTATTACAACAGATTATTTTATATATTATACTTCTTTTATCTCTAAATCCATGGAATATATAATAAAATATTTAAATGTATCAGATAGAGAATTTAATTTTCTTTAATATTACCACGAAAAATTTTCAAAAAATAATATTTAGAAGATTTTTTTTCAAGAATCTTCTACTTCCGGTTGTCCAATTATTACCAAAACCTTTTCAGATCTTCCCATGAATGTCCGATTGGGAAATACGTTGTTAAACAAATTTTAAGTCTTATAGTTTTTGAGTAACCGTCCTTCCAACATCCCACACACACACACACACACACACATCCACACACACACACACACACACACACACACACACACACACACACAGACATCATCGTAAAAATGTTAAAATCGGATTGTAGGGACCTTAAAACATGCTTATTCAATAAAATCTGGATATGCGATTTTTAGCATGAATGCAATACCTCTCTTAGCGAGAGGTAAAAACATTAATTCAATTTTCGTTAGGTCGAACCGAACCTGAACCCAATACCTGAACCCGGAACAAAACCGCAAATTTTGAACCAGAACTGCACCCGAACCCATCTCTCAAAAAATAAATTAACCTGAACGGAACCCAGTTTTTGAAGGGTACTATGCCCTGGTTTATACTATTAATAGACATTTGTACTTATCACCTCGTGTGTTTATAGCAGAAGGTATGCGGAAAAGCGATAATTTCTCCTTTTTGAATGCTGTACATCCCACAACACAACAAACTCCTACTACACGGAGTATGGTTTACTTAAAAAGTCAATCTAACAAAACACAAATATTACAATACAACACAAACACAATAAATATTAAATAAATTCAAAGCAGCAGTACAAATTAAAAGAACAATAAACAAAACACACTAAAAAATTGCCGCTAATAGGTTACAGACTAGAATCACGTACCAACCCGTGACCCATAACAACAAAGATAATCCAACAAGTACAATAAAAAGTTAGTCAAAATTAGGATCAAGGATCAGGAAATAAGGTTGATTCATCTGTGCCAATTTTTGTAGTATCCACTGTACAATACTATTCGTCTACTAACAGGCAAACTGTGCATGTGCATCATATAGGTAATTAAGGAATGCGAGACAGGACCTACGCTGGGAACTTTAATGTCAGCTATCGATGCTGCATTGGAATATATCTATAATTTAAACATTTATTTGTTACTTTTGTTTGTTTCTTATTTCTCATTTTTTTCTATTTTGCTATGTCCTTTTTTATTATTTATGATGTACCTATTTACCTACTATACGAAACGATAAATACATAAATAAATAAATACTTTACTATATTCAAATTTTATGACGACGGGAACACACCAGAGATGGAATAACGTTAACGAATTGTTACGTTATTTCATAACGTTATAGAAAAATTAATTCGTTACATAACGTTATAAATAACTTAATAAAAAACAAAATAATGTTATTTTTGTTTCGTTATTATAACGTTACAATAACCGTATTTTTCTTAGGTTTGTAATAAAAATTTATTCAAAATTAGAATTAAAAATAATGTATTAAAAAAAACTTGCACATTTATTTTATTCTAGAATTTGACCACTAGTGAAATCTATTAATTAATTATAAAATACGAATTAAATTATCAGGATATTATACTTTCAAACGGCCTAAAATTTGTAAAAAAAGGTCGGGAATTTTTCTCAACTAGCCTTGATCGGTGCCCACTCCCGTTACCTTCCCATCATAAATTAGAATTAACTCAGCAACCCCTATAGGTACAAAAGGCACCGGTAGGGGCTGTAACAAGGGCTTGTGCCGGGTGGGCTGGCAACACATGGTTGTATCGTAAACTCCGTGGTAAAGTAAATAGTAGTGTAACGTTTTATTTATATGGGTGAAGTGTAAAACATAGACAAATATTATTAACTAAAAGAATACGTTTATTAAACGATAAATAATTAGGGGTTAAATATTAAAAGATAATAAAAACAACTAACACTATGATTAAATAATTATAAACACTAAGAACATTATTAAATGCTTAAACACTAATATTATTTATTTAACCAATATTTATATCACTACATTTATTTATATAACTACATTTATTTATGTTAACAACTCGTAGACCACTTATTTATATCACCGACTACATTACTCGTTGCTTGTATATCACAGACACTCTCTCCGCTTTCTTTCGGCCGGTATTTATACAGCTCATATCATTCTAGAAGCCTTCGAAGTGACAATGACCTGTATACAAAAGAATGAGGTCACGGCGTAATTAACCTCTAGCCGGCGCGTCGCGGGTATTTCAACATCTGGGAAATTCCGGGATTACGTCATCGCTCTAGTACATTCTTTCAGCGGCGTACGTATACTTTTCTCTCCGGGGCGCACGTCACAGTAGTATGTGTTTGTAATAAAATATCACCGTAGGAACAGGGACCATAACTCGAAAGGGGTCCAAATCCCGAAATTGCCTATATACATACATACATTCGGTAATGTATTCAAATTCCATATCAATAATCCTTCAAAAACTATGTTTCAGAGAGGACAATATCTCCGGAATATCCTCCCATTGCTGGATACACTGGCCACATACCAAGAGTTAAAGGAAACGAAGCTTCACTCTCCCAACGTTACTACTGCGTCGCAAAGAAAGGACTGTCCTTACTACAACAAGATTTAAATCGAAGAAACCAACTGTCTGACGTCCAGAATAAAATACACACCATTTTGACAGAAAATGAGAAAAAATATAAATAGATACATGGCGTATATTTATTACTTTAGGTTAAGATCGTTATGTAAAGTTCGAAAACGTATTTTTGTAATTTTTACGTATTATTGTACAAAGAGTAGGTAAGATAGATATAGTTTTCGATTTGTACTTATCAATATTGGGAAATATTGAATAAGTGCTAATAATCATGGTCGTGAAAATTAGATATTTTAATAGCACTTGTATTCGACTAAGTTTTAAACAAATTAATTTTATTTAGGTTAAATTAATGAGGTCTTGCAAAAATTCATTATGATAGGAAATATTGGTTTCATATTTTTTGTTTTCAAATCGCAGCGATACAATATTTACTCTTAATTCTTAACCTAATAATCAGGTTCTGTGCTTTAGATTTTTGCTCTAGTATAGGTACGCCCTAATAGGTTGGTTGCACATTTTTTTATTATTGTTTTATATGAAAGATTATACAAAGTAATGCATAGTAAATTGAAAAAAAAAATGTTCATATTTTTTTAAATATTGAATTAAAAAAAATCGCGATAAAAACTCTAGACAAAAACTACCACTCACGCTTATGACGTAAGAAGGCACCTATTCTTAGTGGCTGCCTAATCAAAAGCAACCTTTCTTGTTCATCGCGTGCAATCGCGTATCTCTATCTCCGTCACTTGTAAACAAAACTTAATATGTGCTTTTGTGTTTATCATTAAAAGCTGTTTCCTTGGATGCGCTGCTGCGAGTGCCTTTTGACGCCACACTAAGATATGTGCTCTTATTTATACTGAAGAAATTGGCTTGAAATTACCGTAAATAAATTTATTTATTATTATATATAAAAACTTTAAGCCGAATGTATGTTTTCAATATTTTTTAATATTTACTCTAAATTCCTCAACTCAACAATCTAGTATGTGCTCTAATATTCTCCATATGACGGTCTTCCACTATTTTTAAAACAATATATATGAAATTTTATCTAAATTTAAAGCATTCTGTAGTTCTAGAAAGTCGTTATTGTTATTAGTTATGCTATATATTTTTTAATATTCTAAGAAGTAGATGTGAAATAAGCTCACTTTGTTCTCAAACAGTGAAGTTTAATAGTATTTGGAGTCTCATAAAATGATCTATTTCAATACATAAAAATAGATAAATAAATTTAAAAAAACTTTCGTGGTCAATAATTCGAAATATGTACGGATAATAAGCAATTACTCGTATAGTTCAAGTTTTGATTGCCACTGGCAGCATATGTCACTCGACATCTTTTTCAATTTCACACAAATGCGTGTTTTTATCTGGCAAGTATTGTTTAATTTACTTGTTTCTTTATTTTCTGAATTTAATTACTTGAAAAAATACGACAGCATATGGCTCATATAAGTACAATCGGTGACATGCGAGAAAATCGGTCTAACGAATGTTAAATGATAGCACGATTTCTGTAAAGGGCACTACGATTAAAAATATTTTACTGTGACTTGTTAATTATTATACATAGTACAAGAACCGCTCCAACCAAGAGTGGTAGATTGCCCATGGTTTCTACTTAACAACACGATTACGTGGAATACTCTCCCCTACCGGTCTAACGAATGTTAAATGATAGCACGATTTCTGTAAAGCGGCACTACGATTAAAAATATTTTACTGTGACGTTAATTATTATACATAGTACAAGAACCGCTCCAACCAAGAGTGGTAGATTGCCCATGGTTTCTACACGATTACGTGGAATACACTCCCTTACCGCACCAGATTTTTTTCGTGTCACCGACTGTAGTAAAAATTTGGAATAGAATAGATGTGTGACGTAGATGTTAAAGCGAGGTTAAGAACATTAAATGCTCGAATATTTTAAGATCTAATAATTCTTTTAAACTTTGATAGTTCCTTTCCCTATCATACAGTTTTAAGGTTTATTTTTAATATAACCAAAACCCTATTATACACTAGCGCATACCAGGTAGTTTAAGAATTCGAGTGCATTTTAGAGCAACAGAGCGTTTCAAATTTCATCCCAAAAATGTAATCTAGATCTAAAGTTCCAGTTTCAAAAAGTATAACATATAAATCATTTTTAGACGACCACTTCAGAAAATAATAGGTATCGCGACATTAGTCTACAAAGTTGAAAATATCGACATGAATATCATACTGGCACAAAATGGTTATATCACAATGATGAAACAAAATCAACATAACCAGACAGCTATGCTTTGTTTGTTACTATGGTTGATTAATTTAAAAACAGTAGATATTGTCATTTGAAATAAAATTCTTGAAAATATTTATATTATTTTTTACGGTCGTCTAAAAAATAGTATTCATAACTCCCTCAAAAGTAATGTATTTCTCACTTTCAATACTATTTGTTGATTCAGTTCAGAGATCAGAATTACTCAACAAGTAAACGATGCCAGATGTCCGAACCTCTTAAAGTCCAGAGGACTCAGAGAAATTAATCCGGAAACCGGGTTATAATCCGGAAATTCTGTAAATGAATTATGTAGTAAATTGTTTTCAAGACCTCATTTTATCAATAAATCGTTCAAATTGTATTTATTATTTTTAAAAATTCATTTGATATATGAAACATAAATTTATATTTTATCATAAATAATTCTGTATGCACACTGCCAAAATATTAACTGCGACCCTGACAATAAATTTTGAAAACATGTTTTTCTATTTCTAAACAGAAATAGTACAAAACATTCTGCTTTATTGTAAGTTGATTTGTACATATGACAAATAAAAAATATTTTTCTGATGTAAAAATGTAAATAAATACAACAAAGGAAGCCTTATATTTCGTTTTAAATCACAAACCTTTAGATTATATTCTAAACTGGCCCGTATATTTGTAGCATTATACAGGCGATGAACAATGGTGTCCAGTACTCATTTTTCGATTATTTTTTTGCGATCTTCCAGTAAATGAGCTGTTTCTGATCACTTTTAGACCGGAAATTCCTTCTTTACTGAGCTAGCTCGGAAAATTGTCTATACGGGATCAGAAAGTAACTACATACACATGGCAATCAGTTGTTTATTTATTTATTTCTTATTTCCTCGCAATAAAAATAAAATAATTCATACCTATAAATTTTTATTTATTCTTTTTTTCAGGACCACGAAAAAATTGTACACACCATGACCTGGGCTTATTTATAGCTTCCGAAGCTCGCCTACGGCTCGCCGTGACATATGCTTGCTCACCCAGTAAAGTATCACTTTCAGGTCTTGTTACGTGAATTACTATTTCCGGAATTAAGAATTTTAATATTTCACTGAATTTCAAAATATATGACGTCTGGCTTTTTTATGCCCAGTTGCTCCAGTAACACTTAAAATTAAAACTTGGTTTTATTCAGATAATCAGTGTAAAATTTTGAATAATATAATTATATTCTTTTCTCTTAATATTACTATAATCACTTTAAAGTTGGGACGTCATGTCGTTATAGCGCGAATAATTTTTATTAAAATTATAAATGAAAAGTTTTCAATTTTAATAAAATTTCGAATACGATCATTTAGAATTAGTCATATTTTGATAATTTGACAAAAAAAATGCAACTTATTTTTAATATTTGATAAATTACAAATATTGTTATAGTATTTTATGTATCTAGGATGATAAATGAATTTGTAAGGTATAAGCAATAAGTGAGGTAGGTACATACATAATTTTGTCATAGGTACTGGTTTCTAATTATTAAAAGAAATATGCAACAATTCGTAGCCGTATAAGTTTTATAATCTAAGTCGCAATTATTCGAAAATCCTAGCAAAATTTTGAGATTGAAATTGACTTTTTCTGGTTTCGTTAACATTCTTATTCGGTATAATTTATGAAAAATAGATTTTTCGAAATATTGTGCATGAAGCTGCTGAAGTAAAGAACAATTTTAATATCGCATTACAGGCTTCAGTATGAAGGTAAAATTTTGAAGTGATATTTAAAAGTTCTAGGACATTAATGTTTCACTTCTTGTTTTATAAATCATTCCAAAGAAGTTGCTTTAGAAACCAGTATGATATAAAAAAAATATGTTAGGATTTAAATTCAGATTTCTTTTATAAAGCTGTTCACATCAAACTAAATCCAGGATACGCCAATGACGCCAAGCCCACCCTACAAGAGGATAAGGAACAAAACACAAACAACCGGCCTTATGCGAGTAAACACGGTACGGACTATATTAACAAAACAATTGTTTAAATAAATGATCAATGGACTCCCAATTTCTCATCAAAATCTATGTTGGGTGACTATTTTAACGTGGGATTTTACCGTACATAATCGGTTCAAGTAGCGTGGCAAACGAGGCAACTGCCATGGGACCCACGTATAATAGGACAGCGAATTTTCGAAAACCGTGGAGTTTAAGTATGTAACAGGCCACAGTAAAATTTTAATCTTATTAACACTGATAAAAATAATTTATATCGTTATATTTGGTAATTCTTTATTTATTTTTTCTTTCTTCCTACAATACATATTTTTAGAGAAAAATATTTAATCGGCCCCGCAGTTTTTGAGAATGTCTTCAACGCCTGAATATTCAAAACCAGAATATACATCCATACTCCAGAATCCAGAATCGCGCCTCGCCACAATCATTCTGTCGATAGCGATACGCTTCCGTGCAATGCGCGATTCTGTTTTGGAATATTCGGGATCGAATGATTCTGTGCATACACATTCTGATTTTGAATATTCTGGATTTGAATATGCCGACGTTGAGTATGCACCCTACTTTTCTTAAGCCCCACAAATATCTAAATCGGCTCTACCACATCACGACCACATGCATTTATTTGGAATTTGGATTGCGTGAAGATGTTGCCATTACTTTTCTTAGAATAAGAACAGATATTTCAATTTCTTAGTAAAAACATGGTATTTCCAGTGTTACTCGTATTTCAAAGTTATTGTTCTCATTATTTCTTATATTCTCCAGCTTTAAGTTATTATTTACAAATGGGGTCGCGGTACTCAATTTTCAATTTATTTTTTTCCGGTAGATTGAATAAAATGATGAATTTTAGCGTTTGTTACGTTTTCCAAAAATGTATGGTTTGAGTGTTATCATTGTGAGTTGTCATCGTAGGATAGATTTGTTTACAGTGTGTGTTTAATAATTTTATAATTTATAAAGCATGGAAAATGCATCGATGTCGCCATTACTTTTCCTAGGGTAATTAGGAGTAACACTTCGATAAAAATTGGTTTAATATTTATAATTTTTTGAATTATAATTTATTAGGGCGCTGCATTTTATACAATAATTCCGCTGACGCTGACAGTGCTTTTATTATTTTGAGTTATAAAAATTCGACCAGAATTGAGATTTTTCTTTACTCTTTCTCAGAATAGATTTCAACTGGTCCAGAGCAGTAGAACTCGTTTCTATCGTTTATTCTTGACATTTATTTATTTAGCTCTAGTTTGAAAAATCTTGTTTGTATTAATTATTCTTACTCAATTCTAATAGAATTTGAAATCCAGCAATATTTAAAATTATAAAATTGAGGCCCTGGTAAGCGATTCTGGATTTCATAAACATGAAATGGGCTTCGAGCACTGTAATTCAATTCAATGACAAGATAGTCTTCATCATAGACATAGATATATTAATATGTCAAAAAGTAAAAGAGATGATAATTTTTGTAACGCACATTTCAAATAAATTAAAGAAAATGTATCCTTTTGCTAAATGTTACAAAAATTGACATGCTAGCAGCAGAATATTAATTACTTCCCAACACAATGAAATTGTAAGTAAAATGAAAATTATTGTAAAACTGAAATAAAAACAATAATGGCCCTACTAGATTTACAACTTATTTATGAATTATATTTTCCAGAATCTTTAAATTAATAGTCATTGCTTGAACAATTCCTGTTTTCAAATTTTAATTATTATTAAAAATTATGTATTACTTATAAGTATTTCTATTTTTTGTTTATTTTGTTTTACTGACTGTACTGCTATCTATAATTCATATTATGGTTGGTGATACATAATTTATTTTTATTATAATATAGTTATTTTGATATAAGTATGGCCCATTCAGATTTTTAATTGGCCCACCTTTAGCCCACCCCTTTGTTAAATTCCTATGTTAACTCCTAACCGCCACAATCCGGTATTTTTATACCCGTATAATTAAAAAAATTAAAACAAACATAGAAAGAAGTTAAAATGCTCATTGAAATTATTATTTTCAAGATAAAGATTCCTACCTTTATTGTTGACATGGTTGTCTTTGGATCCTACAAATATAAAACAAATCTTATTAAATTTTATTCGAAAAACATAAAATGAATAACAATAACTAAGTAATCACTTAATAACATAAATGTTTCACTATTACATTTTATAATACAATATACAAATAATACGTTGTTACTATTTTTCTCACCTGAACTGCAAATTCCCTCACCAAATCTGCGACATCCTTGAAATATCTTCGCAAATATTCAGCACTAATATTTTGTTTAATAAATAAATTTTACACATTTTCTACTACTTAAATATATGAATAATCCATTTTATATTAACATTTTTCAACGAAAAACACTTAAACACAACACAACATTAACGACGACGACCGTGAGTAAACTGCAGCCACTTTCAGTGGTTTGAATTTGAACAGACTTGTCGCTCAAGTATAAATTATAAAAAGATTATACAAAATAGTAACCAATACGACAATATTAAGCTATTTAGTTGTATTATTCATTAAATCAAATTATAAATAGTTATAAATTTGTGTTTTAGAGAAAAATTCGTTAAAATATGCATCACACTTTAATCAAAACATTTGAAAAGTAAAGTTGCGTCCACACCACTTATCGTTCAGATTTTTACACAATAATTCAAACTAGATGTAAATTCAATAATTTTATAACAAAATGTAAAATTTTAAAAACACTTTGGGGAAACAATGCTAGCTAAAAACTGATTTCCCATTTTATTATGAATTTTGGTGAACATTCTTTCTAAACCATATTGCCGGTATTTTTATGATCAATATAATAATAATAATAATAAACTTTATTGACATCCGTCAATGGTGGGGTTCAGCCAACGGTTATTATATAAATGAAATAATGACAAGCCAACATAATACAATAATTGATAAGAATTAAAAATAGACACATACATCTTAAATTTTACTTTATAAAATATATTTTAAAACAAACATTCAAACAAAACCTATAATAAACAATAACATTTAATAATCAAGTAATGAATTTATTCTACCTTTAAAAGACTGTATATACAGAGATTTTAATTCATTTGGAATAGAATTGTACAGTGAAGGTGCTAGGTAAGAGAAACAATATTTAAATTTAGACTTGTTGAAAGCTGGCACAGTATATAAATCCTTGCCCCTTAACTAGATTATCAGACTTGTCTACAGACATTCTTAAGGTGATTTATATATACTTCTCTATAAAATGGAGCTAATTCTTTTAACAAAGTCGCAGATGCACTATGCACCTAAGCGATTTCTTATTCCAATCAGCCGACTTTACTCATATTGTCCGTTCACTGTCATTCTCTAAGATTTTTCATTATTCTTTTACAATTTGAGTTGTTATTATTATAACAATTCCATCACAGAACAATTCATTTTTAATATCTTTGATCCAAAAAACTTGTTTATATATAAACACAAACTTGAATTTAAGAAACTTGAATTCAAGCATTCAAGGGCCGTGAAATCAAGTAACTTTAATGTGAACGAGGCTTAAAACCCGTCTTTTAATTAAACATGGGGAAAACGCGGCCATATTGTCAAAGCTTCGTTAACTTAGCGGTGTTTTACAATCTAGCTAGTATATTTTTCTCTAAATCATCGGTTCTCAACCGGGGGTCGTGATCAGATATACGCGGAGTTCTATATAATAATTTCTATATTTAGTTTTTAATGCCACCGTAGTCGAAAAGCCTTTTCGCACAGATAAGAAGTGGTAAATGGAATGTTTTCAAAGCATCCGTTACTAAATTTCCCTATTCACTTCGTCGTACAAGCGAAAACTTATCTAAACCTCCAGACAAAAATTCTAGTTGTAAAGTTTTGTCAGCTATTATTTCAGTCAGTTGATTGTGAGTTTCAATTGATAATTTGACAGCTTCAATAATATTCCCGTAACTGAATTTTTAATTCGCGTAAATGCGTTTTCATGTTCTCCAATACACGATGAACAATATAATTTTTTGAGTTCATATTTTCGTCAATTTAATTGGAAGTTACAGTAAATGTGTTAAAATTTCGTTTATCAAGGCGGATAACCCAGATACCAAGCTTCTTGATAAAAGCATTGGTCCGTATTACAAGCTCACCTTTATAATAAAAGCGCTTTTATGGAGCGCGCTTTAATATTAGATTCTTACTTTATGAGGAATGTGCTCCATAAAAGCGCGGTTTATTATAAAAGCGCGCTCATAATACGGGCCAATGACTTTGTCTGTCATTAGTACAATGTAAAAACGGTAAAATATATATTAGTGGTGGGATCCGGATAGTTTCGGTTTCAAATCTAAAAATATCCGGATATCCGAATAATTCAATGTTGAACTATCCGGATCACGGATCCATATTTCAGTATTGGATTTTGGATCCGGATCTTAGTATCGGAGTTTGGATCCGGATCTAAGTACCGGATTTTGGATCCGGATCTGAGCATCGTATTTTGAATCCGAATCTGAGTATTGGAATTTGGATCCGAATCTGAGTATCGGATCTTGAATTCGCATCCGAATATCGAATCTTGAAAACGGATTTGAGAATCGAATCTTAGATTCGAATGTGAGTATGAGTATCGAATTTTAGATAAGGAATTTCAGTATCCGGATCGGTTCTCGGATTCGAATATTCTCAGTATTGAACCTTATATTCAAATATTAGCAACGGGTATCATCAAAGGACATAATAAATTAATGAGATTCATGTCATAGCAATACGTTACTTTATATGTGTAATAAAATTAATACAAATTTGAATTTTTTATTCACAATTACTAAAAAGGACTCTGTGAAAGTAAAAATTCCTTTTTTCTTTACATTTTCACAAACTACCTGGCTATTTTAGAGGGGTATTATAAAATGTATTACTGTTTGTTTACTAGTGTTTACAGACCGCTGTAAGATAAATAGGTCCGCTTTAACGGTTTGAAGTTTGAATTTGAACTCAATTTCAGATGTTAGCCTTCACATTCAAAATGAAGAATCGGATCCAGAATTAAAATTTGGATCCGAACCCGTAAACAAAACATCGAATCCGGATCCAAGTCCATATCCGTATCCGTAAACAAAATATCGAATCCGAATCCAATGTCAGATGCGGATCCAAATTCAAATTAAATTTTCGCATATCCGCTTCAATATCCGAACGTCGGATATCCGAGTATCCGGATATTTTGAAATCCGGGTTCTCGGATCCTCACAGCACTAATATATATCACTTTTGGAAAAGTCGACTCGAGTTTTGTGCATTAGATGTTAGATTAGGTCATTGTTGTTATATTTAGACAAATATATCATTTCATCAACAGTTTGAGCATCATTGGACTTCCTCTATTCCTGTGTGATGTGGTGGGTTTCACAAATTTTATGTAACAGGAAAATAAAGCAAATTTCTAGGCCAGAATATAATCTACATCTAAAATCTAGAGGTTGTTGTTTTAAACAAAACCTTTCAATAGTTTTAGAATTAGAATTGTAGTTGACATTTTGACACTCACCTTGGTTGACATAATCAAAATTTAAAATGCCTGTAAGACCTAAAAAGGCGTGTCGTCGTGGAGTAGTGAAAAATTTACATATAAATGTGAAAAAGTCTAAAATTAAAAAAAAATCTGTGGATCTGAATCATATTAGACAAATTTTCGATAGACTTCAGGAACTGAGAGCTAAAAATAGTAACGGAAACAAACAGGAATTAAATAAACTTTGTGTAGAATTTGTTGAAAAACGAACAAATCCTCAAAACACTTTAATATCAACTGACAGTGTTCGCACATCTCAATTACTTGGCCATCAAAGGTATTATATTTTTAAAAAATAAACAAATATTGTGGCTTTTGGCAGTGCATGGCTGCCGGCGCCAGTTCCCATATCTGCAGCCGGCGCAAGCTAAATACTCGTAAGTTGCAACTACGATGAAATAGCATTCGGCACCGACTACAATTTAGGTAGTTTTTCAAGGCAACCGACGCCGGCAGCCTAAACCCTAGACCCTAGACCTAATCACTTCTAAATATTTTTATTAAAATTTCTATTCCAGCTTGAGTACTTTTGAAATGAAATCATCAAAAGAAATAGATATTTTTATGGTGCATGAGAGCGAAGTATGTACTGCAAGATCAATTTATAGCGAAATGTGGGATAAAAAAATTTGGGGTGACATTGAAACACTACAAGTAACGCCCTAATAAATAAATTAAAATTAGATATAAATATGATATTATTGTAGGAACAATACAGACAAAAACGCAAAATTATTCAAGATGTATTACTAGTTATGACCGATTTAGATTTGTATATACTAAAAACAATTCTACTGGTAGTGTTTCTATTTTGTAGTAAAAGGGTTCTCTAAATATTTTTATTTTTAGAAAAATTATAATTCGTTTTGCGGACTTGAAGAAGTTATTAACAATAGAAAAAAATTAATATATTATTTAATGGTTTATATGAAAAGAAATGTTAATACCATTAATCTAATGACAGAAATTCTGCAACTATGGTATTTGGTACAGGTAAGTCAGACTTAACTTAAGATGAAATGAGCAAAAATATAGAATACGTAAAAATACTAAAAATAGTGAGTAAAGTTAAACTTTAAAAGATCATTAATTAATAGCATTAGGAGATTTTCGTCTATAGGTTTAGTATATGTTCCATTTATAAATAATAGTATATTAAAAAATATGTTTCATAAGGTAATCTGTTAATTTATGAGCCATGTTCGGAAAACGAGCCGCTTGGCGGCGTGTTTTCCAGAAGATCAGGGTGATAACAGGCCTCATGAAGCATTTTTATACTATTTTTTCTATTGAGGTAATTTTATACTTTCATTAGATTTCGCGCTAAAAAATTTAACTTCACAGATGAAAATTCATTGTTGACTGACATTAATTTGAGGTTGTCATTCATCTGTCACTTTTGAAAGCTGTCATATTGTGGGTTGCGTGTGTGGGTTTTATCCAATCAAACACAACTAGGATGTTTGTATATTAGTTTTATTACGAGACGTTACAAATTCAGCGTGACATATTATATCTGTTCTGGCGACTTCGGGGCGCCGTAGTGCACGGCGTACGCGGCCTATACTCGCCGGAGACGGGGATCTGCCGGGTGGACACAACTATTCACCAGGTGGTACTTCGCACTGGTGGCCTGGTAGGGCACGAGTTGGTAGGTCGTAGTCCTCTGCGGGGTGGTTAAGGTCGGCCGACGAGGTGATGACACCGGTTGTACGGGTTTCTTCAGTGAAGCGGATCGGCGTAGCTTCCGCGGTGATGGCGGCAGCATAGATACCGGGCGACTGCTTCAGTACCGCCGGAAGGCTGCCAGGACATCGGCACGAGCGACACCGCGACGGCGGCGGGAAGATGACTCCCGATGGGCTAGCGTCGTGGAGGAACTCCTCGTCCTTGGCATGCTGTGATAACGCTGGGAAGCTAGTTCTGGCCTTTGCGGCAAACAGAGACTGGTTCTGGCCTTGCGGCTAGCAAAGACGGTCTCTGGTCTTTGCTGCTAGCAGAGTGGTTCTGGCCTTTGCGGCTATAGTCAATTTTTTTGACTCTGTCGGGTACAGTAATAAAACTATAAATGAACTATAAATATCGCAATTATGATAAAGCGGCATATCCTTTACTTTCTGTTTGGCATCGGCCCATATTTTTGAGCCGCTCTATTCATGCATTGAATCAAACGTCTACCAGGTATGTATAGGAAAATAGCCTTACAGTCCTTTAACATAAATGAATAGAGCGGCTCAAAAATATGGGCCGATGCCGAACAGTATTATACTACAGAAAGTGAAGGATATGCCGCTTTATCATAATTGCGATATTTATAGTTTATTTATATTTTTATTACTGTACCCGACAGAGTCAAAAAATTTGACTATAGCAGAACTGGAGAGATCTTGAGCTCAAGAAAACTCTGGCCTTCTCGTTTCGAGGGTCGGCTTTTATAGCCGGCCAGCCACCCTGAGTAGTAGGGGTTGTAGGGGTTGCTGGCTACGCCGCGTTATCTACGGTACATTACGCGATGTGTTAAGCATGAGGCAGGCGCCTACAAGCGAACCGCCAGAATATCACCCCTAGAAAACGAAAAGCGCCAAATCAGGTGCGTTTATAATAGATGTTCTTAACGACGTGTTTACAGTGTGTTTATAGGCTCGGAAACACCGAAGTAGAAAGTCGAAACTAAAAGGTTGTTTTATTGTTATAAGTTCTGAAAGACTTTTTAATAATTTTCCTATTTCTATAAGCGCATACAATGTGTTTAATTATTTGGCGGGAAACGCTACCAATATAACTGAACAAAAAATTATTGTAAAATTAGCTCAATATAAAAATAGTATAAAAAACATGTTTCATAAGGCCTGCTTAACGCAGTCGTCCTTTGTAAAACTTGGATTCGTACGTTAACAGTTTGCCTTATGATACTTGTTTTTTAATGTACTATGAAGAGTATCCATATTTTTGGTTTGATTTTAATGATTACCATAAATTGTCACAATCATTAAAGATTCTATCTGACTATATTATAATAATAACTTATAAAACAAGTAATAACAATACTGGTGAAGATTTTATATCATATAGTTAATTTTTCTCCTCGTAGAACGCACGTCATCACTGACGTCATAGATTGATCTGGAACCTGATTGGTAATGTTTGATTTTCTGCTTCTATTCGCCATATTGCTGACGTAATTTTTCTCTACCTCTTTTCCCGCCATTAGTTAGAAAGAGATGCATTGATTAGACAAACGTCTTCATTTTAGTAAATGATGCAAACACATGTAAGAGAGAGACAAAAAAATGGTATTCTAATTTTTTAGGCCGGCGGCATACTTGCGGTTGCGGTTACAACCGTACTTCTGTCTTCTGTCACACTTGTCACTTGTGATTCAGCTGCGCGGTTGTGTGCCACTAATACAGATACATACTGAAATCTTATCAAGCTGAGTTTTGCTCAATAGTACTTATCATAATGAAGTTAATTTTGAGGAAAACAGTGGGCATACTGTATGCCGTTAAAATGAAGAAAAGGAAACCGAGAAAATATCGGTTTCATCCATTAAATAGTGTATGTTGTAAAGAAGGCCAGTTTTACTGTCTATTTCAAAAATTAATATTTTGTCGCGATTTTTGTAGTCTCGAATACATCCTACAAACATTCTTTTGCGAAAACTTTACAAATAAATTCTAATGGCGCGGCTGAACCGCCAAGTGTCAACACGTACATAAGAAACAATGAATCGTATTGGGATATTTCACTACGTAGAGATGTGTACCACCGTCAAACCTTCGACAAGGGAGCACTTTTGTTTAACATCCATAAGTATATCATTGCTGTCTAGTTTTTCTTTGATTCTTGTATTTTTACTTTACTCTCAGCGTTTATTATTGTTTTAGGTAGAGTATATTGCTTCATGTCCTGTTTTATTAATTGTATCGGTATATTAATTATGATTTTTCATTTTAAATACATTAGTTAGTAGTTGTTAAGTTATGGTCACAGTTTTGTTTTTTCTTAGGGACAGTTTTACAGCAAATATTAGATAATGATGATTAATTAATTGTAAATATTCTATTATCTATTTTCCACTATATAAACTACGCGTGTATGTAAAAACATACGAATGAAATAAAATTGCTCCCTTGTTTTTACTTCCAAATTTTGCCACCGGGTTCGCATTATCTATTTCTGGGTGTGCTTTGTACACAGATATCGGTAATGATGAAATATTTGTACAGTGCGAGCGTTTACCAGGCGTCACATCACTGGCACTCAATGCTGGCGTGAAGAGTGCACCACAGGGGTAAATTTTGTGTCATTATTCGTAGTAAATGAAATATCAGAAATATCTCAGTCGCGGTTATGTATACGGTTGCCGTAAATGTGACACCCTTCCATAACACATGCATGTTTTTAAAACAGCGGCTGCAACCGCAACCGCTATGGTGGAAATGATTAGGCAAAGGACTCACGTCATCAACCTGAAAAAAACCTTGTAAAAAGAAATATCTTATAGTAATTATGTTGTTATTTATTTTTTAAAAAGAAGAAAAAATATACTAGTATTAAAGAAACGTATATATTAATTAATTTTGTCGTTATTCCTTTTACGGAATATAAAATTATTTAACACAATAAGATCATTCTCAGTAGGGCCAACGTATAGTACGAAAATAAACTACAATTATTTCAAATAATTATATATTCCGTAAAAGAAATAACTACTGACTTGGAAATAATTGTAAATATCATTAATATATACATTACTTAATACTAGTACTTTTTTTTCTTTTAAAAATAAATAACACCCAATAATTTCCACAAGTTATATTTCATTTTATAAGGTTTTTTCAGGTTGATGACGTGAGTCCTCTGCTTAATCATTTTCACTATACCGGTAGTGTGGCGTCGGATTTAAATGATAGACGTGAGTTCTACCAGAAGACAAATGAACTAGAGCTAGAGGTACCTATCTACTGCGCATTAAAAAAAATATACATTTTTAGCCGGCAGTCCTAGAATCCTGCAAATATACTGGAGGAATAATAACAGAAGAATTGGATGCAATACTAATAGATGTTGATGCTCTTTACGACTGGATAAAAAACTATAAAAAAGACTCTACTGAGAGTATGCTTTGTTCTGTTCGGCAACATGCATAAGTTAACACTGTCTCTGTTATCTTAATAAAGGTCGTGAAACATCACAAAATTAAATAAATAAGTACACAAATGGGTGTACTAGTCTGCTTTTATTCACAGATTTCGGTAATGACGACATAAAAGATTTACACCTCACGAGCTTTCAAAGCATTTTGAAATAGATTCCAGATGAATAGGATATTCCGGTGATATGGAATTTATGCAGACTAGTAACTTCTTTCTATAGTTTACTTCTATATTAGAAATATATAATAGAACGTGTTTAGTAAAAAGTTTGATTTTAAAAAATTGAAATTCTTTACAAATCTAGAAACGTCCTTGAAAATTGTGACGTAGATTCGATATGTTGTTGCTCATTTCAGGTTAAATATACACTGTTAGAAATACAGATGGTGCTAGTAGCAAGTACGCGCATAGCCAACTTCATTGAATTGCGCTACGTTTATTATGGCCGCTCAAATGTCACTAGAATTCATATACCTATTATGCACGTAATATTTGAGTTTTATTGGCTAACGACGATATATAAGTTCTGATTATTGAAGACTAGCGCAAACTTTAAATTTAAATCTGAGAAATTAAGTAATGTACCTATTATTTATTTAGTGTCTAAATTCTTGAACATAAATATTAGTAACAATAAATAACAATTTTATTATTACTAATATTTATGTTCAAGATTTTATACACAAAATAAATAGTAGGTACATTACTTAATTTTTCAGGTTTAAATTTAAAGTTAGCGCTAATCTTCAATAATCAGAACCTAGATCGTCGTTAGCCAAAAAAAAATCAAATATTACGTGCATGCGCATAATCAAGATTTAGGAAATTGAGAGAGATAGACTTATGCAGCAATGATATTCCCATCTCTCAGTCTAGGCTTCACGGAGAGTAAGGGATCCGCAATATATTAGTTAATAGGTATATGCCGAAATCAACGCTGAAATTACACGAACAAAATTTACAGCATATAGTACGTCGAGAAGCGCCACGTACGGCGTAACATTGTACCATTTTGAGAAACTACCTTATAACAAATTAATTTTTAAATATTTTGTATTTACTTTTGATAAACGGGGAGCACATTTGCACATCTAAACTTCATTGCTAGGGACCAAGGAGGATCATGGACACTGGTACTATCCTCCTAATTGAAATAAAAATAACTAGATGTCCTACTATCCGTACCTAAAATGTGAAAAACTCACGATAAACTTTTATATGGGAACGGAAAACGATATGAACGGTACCGCAATTGAATAAAGTCGGCCATGGTACGCGCATGTATTTTGTGTTTTATTCATTTGGTTGCTGTAATTATTACGTTTTTCTGATATTTATTTGTTGATCAACGTTTTCTTGCAAAGTTTTAAACAGGCAAACGGTTATCGATGAATATGTAGTTCGGTGCAAATGCCAACAGGCGTATGAGCGTCAAAAGGACGCAATGATGGAAAATTTAAATTTTAAAAAAATCTCGCTTAGCATAATTTTTACTTAAAAATTAGATATTCATAGTCCTAGTTCTGAATTAAAAAAAATATATGCCGGAATACCCCATTCAAACTCGTAATATATATTACATTTATGCTACACAGATATTTATACTATAACAAAAATTCACGTTTTCTAAATGCAATGAATATGATTTTTTAAATAAATCTAGTAAAAAAACTATAAATTAAAATACAGAGTTGAGGTCGAAAAAATTTTGTTTTTTTTGCCCTAATTAGTAAAACTGAGATGTTTTACGGCCTTGTTTTAATAACATAGTTTCCGCCTTATAACTCTAAACATTTTTTTTTCAGATGCGTGTAACGTAGAAATATTTGAGTCGTATCTAAAAGATGTGTAAACTTATGTATCGTTTTATTTTGTCTACAGTAAAAGTGTTATAAAACAAAAAAGCATTTTTATTTATAAAAATACAAAAATGGATAAAAATTCATTTTCTTTTCGGTAAGGCACTAACTCTAATTTTTCTTTCTGCTTCCAAGTTGCAAGCCTGTTTCCAACATTCTTCGTCTAATGTCAACTTTCCTTGGCTAAGACAAATCATTCTGGCTAATACCAGAAGCTGATGGAGATCATCTGCAGAGATCTTTTTATCATTTTGGCGAAGTTTTACAAATTCATTCTGCACCAACTAAAATATAATAAAAATCCTACGTCAACGTATCTAGAGATGCCAGTGTATATTATGGAAGATGGCATGATTATAGGAATGTATGTTTGTACATACCTCCAAAACATCATCTGATAACGTATATGTTTCATGACGCATTTTTGTTAAATAAACTCTTAACTGATTCAGTAATTCTGAGCTCAAAAAATGTTTTGCAGCGTCCAGAATTTCCAAAAACGTGTTAACACATTGTTCTTCTGGTTTTAAAGGAAGATGAAAATCACTCTATAATAAAATAAAAGTAAATAATTTATAGTGCGACCATTGGAAATATATTATTTTCTTACGGGTAATAAAGAAGTGCCTTCTGAAAGAATTAAAATAGGAATGTCACAATCAAATTCCATCTGATAATAGTTGAAATCATAAGAAACTTTTTGGTTTTTTATAGTTGAAGCTAGAGCTCCAATTCCTCGACATCCTGAGTCGTTTAACTGACCAGGTTGCAGTTTCGTTTCATCAAGAACTAAATGAGTATTGTTGCTGAGTTGCAATACGCCGCTTGTTAAGCGGTTGCATTCGTAATCTTTTCTAGAAAAATATCCAATTAAAATTTATGTATTATTTACTACTACCGAAAGTATATTTATAAAATTAAATGGAGCTCATTTTTCGAGTGTCACTATTGGGTTCTCGGAAACTATAAGAAATATGAAGTGGGCTAAAATAAGGGCAAAGTTTGCCCCTTTTTAAAGATGTACGTTTTTTCCAAAAAATGCATAGGTCACTATATAAATGCAAAAAAAGGTCAATTTTATAATTTTTATATGGATGCGTAAGTTACATCATTGAAAAGATAATTTTCTCTAAGTTTCCAACGATTTATAACTTATTGATCCTCATTTGTTTCAAACAGCAAAAATGCAAGAATTGTTAATTTTATAGGGTAAAAATAATGATCCCAATTGTGTCACGGAAAACCGGACACCTATATTATTAATTTAGCTCTCTATTTCTTTCTACTTATGCTGTATCTGCCCTCGAATTTTAATAATAATTTGATACTATTTCTAAGTGTATTTTTTTTAAGATTTACAGATCTGACTTGCAATTTTGAATAGAATACAACCATTCAGTGGAAAAATAAATTATACAAGCACTTATTTAAAAAGAAATATGCATAAAAAATCCAATATTAAAAATAAACTATACTTTGGAGTGAATGCTACATCGTTCATATTTTCAAGAGTCATCGGTAAATAATGACTTTTGGGTACCAACAGTTGCAGTATATCATATAATTGTTGTCCATATCCTGCAACATGTTGTGCGGGTATATTTGATATATTAAGAGTAAATTTTCCAAGAGCCATCAATTCTTTTCTTAAATACCTAAAAAAATAATATTAATTAATAAAATGTATATACAAGGTGTAATATCTAAACGAGCTACCTCAAATAATTCCTCTATTATTAAAGACCATTTTATATTCTTACATAATAAAAATATTGAGAAAAATCTGTATATTTATACATTCTACCTGACCATTAATATTACATATGGTACACAATCTACATAATTATAATAAATAAACGAGTATATCTAAAATTGACTTCTATTTTATACAACTGCAAATATTATACAATTTTAAAACAATTTTCTGCCTCTTTTATTATATCTTGTTCAAATATTAACTTAAAAAACACATTTTTGTACAATTCATTGTTTCAATCATATGACCATCGTTTGAATTTTATTCATACGAAAAGTATCTTTTACAATGAGGGAATATGTAAACACTTAAATGAATTTCTCATGTTAGTAGAAGATATCTCTTGAAAAGTTATTCTTCATATAATCTTTTAGGAAATTTGTAAAATTTAATACTTCAATCTGTAATTTTGTAAGAATTATTACATCCCCCACTGAATCACAATTTGACAGATTATTCGCATTCATTGCATATATTTTATACAATAGAAGTTGCAAAATTATTCTGATGTCAAACATAGCCTTGTTACCTTACCAAAACAACCCAAAACTTTCATTTTTGTCCGATGTCGGCGCTGACTACTTTTATGCACATCGCTTATATTTTCATAAATAGCCTACTGAAAAATAACTATAAAAATATATTTTTTTTTGAATTTCAATTGAATTTTTCTCAATATTTTTATATGTAAGAATATAAAAAGATTACATATTTGAATTCAGAAAAAAAATACTATATCGAATGGGCCTAAAAAATATATACCATCCCATTAAAAAAATATAACTTTGTGTTGTAACTTGAGAACCACTGGTTTGAAAAAAATATTTTCTTCCCTAATCGGATGTCCCCCCTTGATCTTCTATAAGATTGCCTTATAATATTTTATTGTATCTTTAATAATACAGAAATTATTGAATGTAGCTCGTTTAGCTGATGAAATATCGTATGCATTAATATTGCAATATAAGTGTTGGCTACTTTTGTACACAGCTCGTTGAAGCTCAAAAAAAGGCTGCACCTGAGTAGTCAAATTTGCTCTAGGCCCTAGTGTTATCTAGAATTATTTCAAAAGAGAAATAAATAATGTTATATGCAATTAGTTATAACATAGATATGTACGAGGGCCACAATAAGAAACACGCAGTGAAATGTTTCCATGTATTAAAAAAAAATATTAACCATTTAGCTAGTGTTTTATAATATACTCGTAACTATTTTGATTATGGTGATAATCCCCATTAGATGAATTTAAAAAAAATTGATCACATACCCCATAATATTATAGAAAAATCTTGCACTTACACATTTGATATCAGATGACAAACCAAATAATCGGCAGCCAGTTTATCTCCAAAAAGAAGTTGTGTAAGAACAACACTCAACTCTTTATATAAATTTGTAATTTGATCAGTTTCAAGAGTAATTGTTTTCACTAACGGATTATAATATTCTAGTTTTTTAAATAACACACAATGAATCCTCGGAACTAAAGATGGTGGTGGATTGTGCGTTTGAATTTCCATTTCATTATCATGTTCATTATTGTGATAACTTATATCAGCTAGAACTGGATCCACAGAAAGAAATCCAATAATATCCACCATATCGTTTAATTTAAAATTATCAGCATCTTCGTATATCTGCAATTCAATAATGGATTCATAAACCATAAGTGAAATCGACAATCTTGTTGAAATATTATTAGACAAGCATGTAATGATGGATATACTCAAAAGCAGGACATTTGAGAAGCGATATTTAGATAAAAATTGTATGATTACGAAGAATAAAAATTTAAAAAATATATATATCACGGCATATTAGCCATTGCTGAGAGTGCCAATCTTATTTTCGATTTTTTTTTAAGGTATCTTGGGTATTATTACGATAGAGCAAATCCGTTTACACATTCCATATGAGTAAAATATAAGGCACAACAGGAATTTTTGATCTTTTATTGCTAAGCTACAGACAAAATCTCGTTTTTTCGCTCATTTTGAATATATCTCATTTTATTTATCATGATAAGGAAAGATTGTTTAGATACATTCTATTGTTTTAAACATGAATTATTATTTTTTGGGGGTGAAAAAATGGAAAATTATTAAGAAACAAAAGAAATAATCTATTGGATGTTTGTGTTTCATTTCGAGAATGATAATTATTAAGTATTCAAAAATTACGCCATTTAAATCTACAGAAAAATCGATACAACATTTGTCTAAACAATTTACCACAATAAATATGTTTTTGAAATTAGAGAAAAACAAGTTTTTGCCTGTCGCACAAAAACTAATGAAGATATAAAAATTTCTGTGGTGACTATTAAACTTTTTTCGAAAACTTAACCCAGTAATGTGCAAACAGTTTTATTCTACCGTTAATTTTACCCAAGGTATCTTAAAAAAACATCGAAAATTTCAAGCCAATCGGACATAATTAATCAAAAAAATAATTTAATTTTTTTCACTAAAATAGTATACAAACAAATAAAGTTAAAAATAAAAGCTTTTAAAATAAATACAAGTGCAAACTGCAAAAAGCAAATTGCGAATTTCTCCGTGAAACAAACAATATAATAAAAATTACAAGTTACGTCTTGTTTCACCAGTTTACAACTTCTGAGTCAAGTCCTATGGAGCCATCGTCAGAAGTCGGCTAGCACAACAAATAACCACAGACGCGTTTCGCGACTATTTGGTGCTCATAGTGCGAAACGCGTCTGTAGTTACTTGTGCTGGCCGACTTCTGACGATGGCTTCATGGGAGTTGACTCAGAAGTTGTAAACTGGTGAAACTAGACGTAACTATGTAATTTTTATTATTTTAAAATAAAATTGATTTTTTCTATTTTGCTTCTGTAACAAAGCTATTAGAGCACCCATAAGAGTTCGTTAATAGCTCATTCGAGTGTTGTAATAGACTATTACAATTTATTATTTTAAGTTTGGTGGCTATCAATGTCAAAAAAATGTCAAATGTCATAATTTCGCTAAATAAACGATCACTAACGATTGTTAAAAATATTATTTTTATATAATTATAAATTTAAAAGTAGTAGTAATAATAATAATAAAATAAATAGAGTAATAAATTTAGGAGCAGAATATATCGTAGGTTGTTGATGGTACAAAAATAAGTTTACGTTGTTGAACGTCAAACGTCACTGTATCACCAACTAACATAAATTTTGAAAAATCCGATTTTTTTTTATTTAAAAAGCGCATAGAAGGCGCAAAATAGAAAAAAGTAGTATAAAGAACTCATCTCATAATTGTCGATTATTTTGTTTGAACAACCCACAAAATAGGACATTCGCTCTTTAATATAGGCGATGGGAAATAAGATCGTAGCGCCAGTGCCTTTTAAAGGAACTAATGTTAACGGGATAATTTGACATTTACTAATTATATTTATACTTTAAGTGTATAATATTAAGAGATATTACATATGTAAACGTAAATATTATAAGCACAGTAGATAACACTTGTTTATACAACCAAGAAAATGTCACGTGTATAACTTATCCCATCAACTATAGTTCCGCAAAATACCACCAGATGTCATATTACTTATTTCCCATTGACTATACTATTATGAGCTTATTTTAAACATATAATTGCAAACTACTATTTAATATGAACATAAATTATATAGGAATGTAAAATAGAAATATTTTCAC
Source organism: Harpalus rufipes (assembly GCA_951394225.1). Classification (NCBI taxonomy): domain Eukaryota; kingdom Metazoa; phylum Arthropoda; class Insecta; order Coleoptera; family Carabidae; genus Harpalus; species Harpalus rufipes. The sequence continues at coordinate 38,643,835 of OX596281.1, forward strand.
TGAATACATAAATATTTAAAAAAAACTACCTTAACGTGGCAACATTTTCCATTTTCATCTTCCAATGGAAAATTTAAAAGATGATCCTTAGAAACAACACTTTTCGATTCTGTTTTGTTTTCAGTACACACTCTTTTATTTTCTGAGTTTTCATTTGTTTGATTAGAGCCTGCCTGTTCAGTTTCCATTGGTTCATCATCATCATCTAGTGATCGTTTTTGAGATTGTGTTGCAGTTTGCATAACAGTCTCTGGAGGAATGTTTGTAGGCATATTATTTTGTTCTTTTGCTATATTATACACCCATTCATTTAATCCTGGCAAAGATATCGTAACAAGGGTGTGACGCTCAGATGTTTCATTTTCACCACTATCAAAATTTATGACCTCTTTGTCCTATGTAACATATTAATGTTTTATAATATGTAACAACCTATAAACTGATATACATACAGCCAATTCTGTTGTATCACGATATTTCCCATTTTTCATAAACTTTTCTCGTGTTACTTCATTTTCAACTTCGTATTTAGCAAAATAATATTCGGGGTTATGCATATCTTGGATCATACCATGAAATCGTACTAATGTATTGTCTTTAAAATGATGTAGATCATGGATATTTATTAACGGCACCTTAACATTTAATAGTACTTTAATACAAACATTCAGGAAACTTTTATAAAAAAAAAATCTTACCGAGTTCCACATATTTTCATCAGCAAACTTTTCCACGCATTTTTCTTTGTTTTCGACCCAAAATTGAGGTGTACAACTTAATAAATCCATAATGGAAATTTATAACTCACAATTAACCTAATCTTCCAACAACATGCAATACACAATCTACATTTTAAGCGCCAAACGTGATGTACCTGGTGATGTATGTATACGTTATAAAAGTACAAGAGGGAGGGGAATGGCAAAAATGGTGTTCCCTAACGCAGATTAAATACCTAAAGAGAGACCGGTCGTGCGTATTCTATGCAGTCAAAATTGAAAGTTTTGATAACAAAAGTAGATGGCAGCATTATACAAACATTTGATGACTATATTGTGAATTAGTCAATAAAGATGAATAAAATAGAAATTTAATAACAAAAATATTAAAGTCAAATGTCATTAGCTCAGTTATCTATTTTACTAGCTAATAATCAAAAACTAATTAACTATATAAATCGTTTTATTTAATATATCGGAAGGCGCTTGAAAGCCGACCGTTTTTACACGCCTTAAACAAATTGTTTTGTAACATTTTTTGAGGTTTTCTAAAATTGTGAAATACTCCTTACATTTTACGTCTAAATTTCGAAAAACAAACGCTAAGGATCTCATTTCTCATATGACAAGCACTAAACCATGACTCCCGCCATCCCGCCATTTGTTGGCTTACTATGTGCAAGTTCCATTGCGCATATTTTCTCTCTTTTAAAAGAATAGATGTATTCAATCCGCATATTAATAATTCCAAAAACAATATTAAAAACATTATCAGAAATAGTCTATTTACATGTATTAAATTATATTGACATATATTACAGTATTATTTACATAAACCAGGGGTGGACAAACTGCGGCCCGCAACATCATTTTGTGCGGCCCGGGTTACAATCTTAGTTGTCTGCTTGTTTAATTTTTAATACCAATGAAAAATACATACGATTTTCCCCTAACAACCTTTACATGACTTTTCTGTGTTATAATATTACGAAGATTTTAATTTTTTGTTGTCAAATGCGAAATACGACCCGTTAGTCATGTCGCAAATATCTATGCGGCCCGCTATTCATATTAAAAATATCCATATGGTCCGTGGCCAAAAAAGTTTGCCCACCCCTGGCATAAACCATCTTTTATTATACACACATCGGCAAAAATAGAAAAAACACCACAAGGAACACAAATCATACTTTTCCGTTATTTTTTATGACAACAAAAGCAGAAATGATTGTTAACCGTAAATCTATATTTATAGTGAACACGAATTAAACATCTTTATTCAGTAAAACTAAAGACCGAATAATATTGACACCTCGATAAGTGCTCCCAAAATTCTGAATCTGCTACTAGTTAATTTAGTGTATTTTATAGTTTTTCCAGATCTTAAAACATCTTTCCAAGCCTTAAATCTGTTATATTGATACTTCTTTCTCCATTTTTAGGAAAAATATGGTAATGTTTGTCACGGTCCGTCGAAGAATAACATCGAAACACGCAAAATGTAACATTAAAACATTATACTTTCATTCCTTTTTACTGCTGCCATAGCTTTATTTAAATAAAAAGTACACTTTACTTTGTAAACACAACGCAAAACACCATGCCTTCATAAAGTAGTGCAAATATGTACCACCAGGTGGCTACAATATTGTAGAGAATAGGGCAGTTTCACACTCTCTGATTGGCTGAAATTGGAGCAAAGTTTCCGCAATGTAATTTTAAACTAGTGTCAATGTACATGACATGTAACATTTCCTGTCATTTTTATGCGCCATCTACTGAATTGGTTAAGTGGAACAGAAAATTAACAACATAAATATGAAAGACAGATTTAAAACTTTTTAAATTTAAGTGTTCTCCTGAATTTAAAACTTTTTAAATTTAAGTGTTCTCCTGAATTTTCCGGTATATGTACAATAACATAATTTATTAAAAATAAAATAAAAATAATACCTAAGACCTTGTTGCCATGGTTTTCTGTGATTATACTTCATTTCATGTAAAAAAATAGCGTTGGTTAGATAGGTACATAAATTGTGCTCTTTGATTAGTAAAAATGCAAACCTAGTTTAGAAAAATGAAAAAAAAAACATCACCTGTCAGTTATCAAATAAAATCTACAGAATGAACTGATGTTGAATCATGTTTTGTAGTAATTTTTAATATCCATGCCTTGTACATTTTTACAGATAAAAATATTTATTATTGACAAAATTTGGTTTCACGAATCTAAATTATTTACTTAATACATGTAAAAACGGACATTTACTGTTTTCTAACGTGAAATGAAGTACATATAGTATATGCGATCTAAATACAGATGGCACACGATTTATTCTAGTACAGCAGTGGCACTGTCCTATCCCTTTGGTCATAGTCGGTGGATCGGTGGAAGATTGTGGAAAAAGTATACGTTCTGACATACGCTGTGTAAATTATTATGAGAATTCAGACATCACTGGAAACAAATAAAATTAAAATTCCCTAAATTGTCAGTTTATTTATAATTTTGCCAATAAAATCAATTATATTTGTTTCGAAATATGTTAAATAATTTTCTTAAACACAAGTATTGCAAATACTTATTAGACATTTATTTAAAACGAAATGAAACGAAAAAATCTACCAAAATTATAGAGATTTGTTTACGCTATACATTAAATCACAAATTAAAAATGAGTATATAATATAGCAATAAAAATATTCATGTATATAAATACAATGCAATACTGTAGAAAATCGAACATTAAATTATAAAACAGTACAATTCACGATTCTGTTCTACACTTTTCCTTATTTAGTATTTGTAAACACACTTTTAATTGCCGTAGTAACTTTTTCTTTATGTTTGACGTATAGTTGTTGGCTTTGACAGTTCTTAATTTGACATTAAATTTTTTGTAGTAAATATACACACATACTTTGCCGGATGTTGCAAATTAATGAATAAATGATATATTTTTTTGAAATGAAAATATATTTTGTGAAATATTTAAAACAAAAATATAAAAGAAGTTGTGGAGAATATTTTTGAATATATCTATATTTACCAGTGTATTTACTAATCCTTACTAATTTTGCTAAAATGGAATCACATATCGGAAATATTATGACCTTATCAAATAGTATAATTGGTGTTAGCATATTAGCAATGCCCTTTTGCTTTAAACAGGTATTTTCTGAACATATCTCCTTTTGAATATATTTTACACAATATTTTTTAGTGTGGTGTAATACTCGCAATTTTAATGTTGTTAACGAGTAGCATTATTACGAGATTAACATGCCATTTTCTATTAAAATCTGCAATAATGGCCAGAAGAAGGACGTTCGAATTATTAGGTATCTTGAAGGGATAGAATATCTTGTATGGTAAAACTTATAAGATTTTTTTTTTAGCTTTTCATGCCTTTGGGACAGCTGGTAAATTCATGGTGGAATTAGGGATAATAGGATTCTTAATGGGTACCTGCATTGCATTTTTTGTTATTATTGGGGACCTGGGACCAGCTATCATAGCTAAAATTATGGGAACAAAACCTACAGACACATTGCGGACCTATATTTTAATTGGGGTTGCATTATTTTGTGTTTTACCTTTAGGATTATTAAAAAATGTTGATAGTTTACATAGTGTTTCTACTGCAACGATTGGGTTTTACTTCTGTTTAGTGCTGAAGGTATGTACAACATTCAAAAATTTTGAAAACTGCATTTTTTTATTATTATATATTTATGGATAATTTATATATATTTAAAAAAATGGAAAACATTGCATTTTTTTATTAACTATTGCAAAATATATTTATCGAAAAACAGTTTAACAAATCAAAAAATCTAACGTAGTCAGCAACAAATAGCTAATCGCTTTATCATCATTAAAGAACCACTTTCGGTAAGCTGACGACTATATTTTTTATAGCAGTTTTGCAATATACTTTGACTCCGGCTGTGTCCGAAGTTGCATTGGATACATTTTTATCATTCTCTTTAATATACAAAGTCCTAAACCTTAATGGACCATTTTCACTGAGGTTGTGCTCATGCACGGATCATATATACCCTTTTGAAATGTTTATACTTCGGAGAAATAAAGAATGAATAATAATGTTGACAGCCGACCAGAATAGCGTAAGAGCAACGTAGCCGCAATTCAAAGGCCCGGGTTCGAATTCCTCTTATTTTTTAGATGATATCTTTAAAAAAATAATTAAAATTACATAATTTATTGCCTTTCTAACGTGAAAATGTGCACTCAACTAAGCAGCATTACTCATATTACAATATTTATGTCAAATACGTATAATATTTAACAGTTTTTTAATATTACATACTTTAATCTCAGGTCAACCTGTAGTTCATTATTTTGCCACCAGATGTCATATCGCTTAGCAATACTTGCCAATAGATTAATTCGAAATATGTAATTTCGTAAATTTTATCGCGTAGGCCACGGTGAACCAGACACGATCTATCGATATTTTTGTACAAAAATATCCCACTTTACTATTAAAAGCACTATATTCATTGTGAATAGGCTTACGCAGTACGTTTTTGTTATGCATACTCTGTTTATAGTAGATATAGTTCACTGACTTTTAGATATAATTTATAGGATTATCCCTTAAGTCTATAGAAATATACATAATACCAGGCACGTATTCTATATAATATTTTTATACGAATACAAGGTTTATTACACGAAATATTAATCAAAAATAAAACTTATATACTTTGGTTCACGAAAGATGACTATTCATGGTCACTTGTTCGAAGAAAGAATACACAGCACTTTATACAGTAGTAACTTAGCAACATTTAGAACAAGAACAACAGAAGAACAACATGTTAGAAAGAGAAATATTATTTGACGTATGTCTATACAGTTTATGTTGTGTGACAGATATATGTAAATGGTGAAATTACTTTCCAACACATTACAAATAATAATGACGTATGTCGTAGAGTTACAGATATCTAATTATGTACTGCATTGCCCTCTGTCCTAATAGTTACCCAGTGACGTTGACATTTAAATCAAATTATTATTCCATGGTTTTTGTCAAGTGTATGTTTTTGGGTTTTGCATATACATAGGTGAAGAGCATAAATCTTTGAGAAAGGCATTATTTAAAAAGAAACATAATATTCAAATAAATTGTACTTATTTATTTCAGTTCAAATGAATCCATAAATATTTCATGTTGCACGTCTATGTATACGAAATGCAGTGAAGTTATCTACTAGTAATATTATACCATACGGTTTATAAATGACCTTAAATTGTCATCTTTCGTGAACCAAACTATAATACTCAAAATTTGCAAATAAAACTACTTAACTTTCAATGTGTTACTTGGGGCTGTGATTCGCAATCTAAATGATCAAAGTAGAAAAAGTTTCATTTTTACTTAAATACATTACCTACAAACTTTGACGGTTTGTATTAATAACTATTTCAATTGTGCAATTACCGTAATCAGAAAGGTCTATTGGCATAGAACTACAATTTATATTAAATTTTAAAATTGTGCTTAAATAATAATTTAATTTATAATTGATTTTTTCTAATTTTTCAGAATTTTTTATAGAAAAGATAAAACTAGTATTTTATACACGACGTTAAAATGTAATTATCGACTCGCGAAAAATAATTCATTGGCGATGAATCGCTCGAGAATTAACAGTTTCCACTCGTCACTAAAATATAATTTTATCATGTATAACAATAACTATCATTTTATCATATTACAATAATAACAATAATAGGAGGAGTCTAAAAAAATTTCCTTTAAACAAAAAAAAAATTAATATTGAACTAAACTATATTAAAGAAATAGCTAAATATAACGGTTTCCCGGTTAAAACTATAGATAAATTAGTTCATAAATTTAAACATCGCCAATCCGTTTCTAATTTTACAACATTAACACCATTTAATAATAAAAATAATAATAAATACATAACACTACCGTACGATCACGCTTCTAAAAATTTAAATAAAATTTTTCAAAATCAAAATTTAACCGTGACTTACAAATCAAGTAATACTATTAAATCTCTATTAGGTAATCCTAAAGATAAAATTGACACTAACAAAAAATCCGGTATATATAAAATTAGCTGTAATGATTGTAATAAAGTTTACATCGGGCAAACTAAAAGGCAAATTGACACTCGGTTTAAAGAACATTTTTATCATCTAAAAAGCGGTAATCCCGAAAAATCTAGCGTGGCTCAACATATGTTCATTAATAATCACAAAATTAACAATTCTAACATTAAACTTTTAAAGAATATTAATAATGATAGATATTTAGATGCATACGAGAGCTTAATAATAAATAAATTTAAAAATAACTTGATGAACGCAGATTTCGGTCCCATACCAAATTCTAAATTATTCGATTTAATAGAAACTTAAATTTAATAGGACATTTTAAATCTTAAATTTCATTGGACGTTAAATCTTAGTTTTAATTGGTATTCATTCACCTGTGACTCCTATCCCTATATAATCCCAGTTCTCTCCCTTGTTTGCTCAGAGTTGTTAGACCTCTGACATGGTTTACATGTTGAGTAATCTTAACTTCTCTGCTTAAACTTTTGTTTTGTTCTACTGATGATGAGAACTTAGTTCTCGAAATACGTATTTAGCTTTTAGCTTATATTATTATTTAAGGTTAAGGGGTAATTGTTTTAGTTTTATATATATTTTATCATATATTCAAAAAAAAAAAATCATTATTGCAACATTTAAAATTAATTTCCAGACTATAGCTGAATCAATGTCACATCTAATTTCTGGCGATTGGTTATCAAAAGTCGAACTTTGGAGACCTGCTGGAGTTTTACAATGTATACCAATTTTCGCGATGGCTTTATCTTGCCAAACGTAATATATTTATTGTATTTTTTTACACTTTTATTGACTAAATCTTCTATTTTTAGACAATTGTTTGAGATACATGAGACTGTAGCGAATCCTACACTAGATAAAATGAATTATATTGTCCGAGTGGCTATAAATATCTGTGTAGGTGTTTATGTTTGTGTGGGGTTCTTTGGATATTCAGCGTTTGCGAATCAACCGTTTACAGGAAATATTTTAATGACCTTCAGCCCCTCTATTGTAACTGATATAATGAAGATAGGGTTTGTTTTATCAGTTGCATTCAGTTTTCCATTAGTAATATTTCCTTGTAGAGCAAGTTTGTATTCATTATTATTCAAAAAGGTAATATTTTCATTGTACGAGTATAACTGAAGCATTTAATTTCAGATAGATTAAATGTTATTTTTACATTTGAAAGTTATTTAAATTTTTTTACGAGAAATAAATAGCGGATCTCCATTTACTTCTTTCATTGATATTCTTATTTCTTTTTGTTTAAATATGTGCTAAACATTCAGGATACGTTGACCTTTATGTCAAAATATTTTGATATTTGTATGCTACTTGTACATACCATATCGTAGTCAGATTATAAAAACCGTCTTTTTATAAAACTCGACCAGATTGTCAAATTATCATTGGTTTAACATTATTTAAAATAACTAACAGCTTACGGTTACGTTATAATATAACTATTTCGCTTGCAATTTTCCTAATGGGTTATTCCGGCATTTTATTTAAAAAAAATCATTAGTTCAGGTCAGTAGCACTATGAATATATAATTTTGAGTAAAATATCTATATCAAGTGAGATATGAATTTAAAAAAAAATCATCGAAATTTAAAATTTCAATCATGGCGCGCTTATGACGAGCATCTGCCTATGGGAGCAGGCGGGCGGAGCTCGACGTAGATGTCATCATGCTAGCCATGTACTATTGCCGCGAATAATTTGGAATGACTTCACTGACAGTGACATTTTTTTACTGTGTATATGTCCTTAAAGTACAATTAAAGTCAAATCCACATGAAACAATGTTAATTATTATATTTTCTACCAGTTATATAACTAAAAATGAACAAAATGAACTGCACAAACAAATACTTGTTTTGTATTTGGATTTAAATTTTATTATTCTTTTCTTTTTTTGCTAAACTATAAAGATTACTTAATACAAAAACATATTTTTTTTAAAATAAGAAACTAAATAACAGACTATCTGTCATTTTTAATACCGGATTCTCCAATTATGAGTACTTTATGCTAGCGCACGCCTTCTAAAGTGCACAAATTTTATTACATAGTTCCAGAAAATACATGGCTAGTGTGGCGCCATAGTTACACTATATCACCACCGCCTGCTCCTATTGCATCTGCAGCGAACTTCAGCGACTAAATACACATGTTCATAGAAAGCTATTTGTCTGTTTACAATTTGTGAACAAGAAAACGTAGGTAGACAAACAAGTATCAAAGAAACACGTAATAATTAACACAAACAAAGTGAATAAAATATCAAATACAAAATACCCGCACGTAGTAAGTACTAGTGCCACCTGTGTGTCTACCGGCATATATTTAATTTGAAATGAGGAACAACATGTCGAATCTACGTCACAGTTATCAATGATGTTACTAGATTTATAAAGAAGTTCAATTTTCTAACATTAAATTATGAACATGTTTTATTGTATTTTCCATGGAGGTAAGAATAAATATGGAGGGAGTATTTGCAATCGCTAGTGAAGCCGCTTCCCCCTCTATAATGTGTCCCATGTCATTTTTAAATTACAAGGTTATTGTTGTTAATTGTGCGTAGCATGTTTTTGTATGTACGTTTGTTGGGGAATTGTTTGCCGTTTGCGGCTTTTTGATATATTTCGTGTTCTACATTGGTTTTTCTTTAGATGTTTCGCAAATCCCCACTACAACGTGTACTAATACAGTACCTGCGTCCGTCTTCACCGGGTTACATACCCCTTGCTCATAGTTCAAGTTTATGTTCTCTCCATATTATTCCTACCACCATTGTATTTTTCTACTATACAGGTGTTCATTTTAAATGGGCCACCATTGCTATCTCGAGAACTATAAGAGCTACAAACAATTTTTATTTCACAAGACAAATTTAAAGAAAATTTATTTATTTCGACCAGTGGTTCTCAAAATAAAAACTTAACTTTTTTATTTTAAATGAGAACATGTAATTTGTATTTACTCATTCGGTAGAGAATTTAATTCTGAATTCAGTGATATAATATTTTTATACTCTTATATAACGAAATTTATTTCAGAATAATACATATAAACTTTTATACTAATTTGATTAAAATATGGCTTTAATAAGAGTGCCACGAATGGAAAAAATGAATACAGGTTATTTTTCTTTACATATAATTAGAGTGCCCTGACAGAAAGAAGTGGATACTTTGTTCTCATAACTGTTATAGCACACAAAATATTAATGTATTTCTTTCATGGCATTCTTATTATATGTAAAAATATTAACACGTATGTATTCATTCTTCCATTCATGACACTGTTATTATTAGCCACAATGTAATCAAAATATAGAATTTTACATATTTTTCTCATAAAAATTATGTAAGGGTATATAAATATTATATCACTAAATTCGAAATAATCGAATTTTATTTTTTTTTACGTTAAATTTGTCTTATGAAATAGAAATTGTTTGCCAATTTAACCGTCTTTGTCCCTCTTATAGTTTTCGAATAGCAATAGTGGCCTATTTAAAATGAACACCAGTATAAATATATAGAAAAAGTTACTATTTAGCATAAATTTCGTAACACTGAAATACTCCATTTGGCCGCATTTTATAAAATGACTGTTTTATAAAAAGACTGCAATCTAGCTTTGGCTTCACATTTCTGGGCTTGATACACAGAACTTTTTCATGTAAAAATTTTAATGGTATCTTGAATATAAATGCTTCACTTACAATAATTCATTTTATATACAACCGGTAAATAATGTTAACTTTATTCTTATCAAAATCAGTATTTAATGTGCTTCATTATTTATGGAGGGAAATAAAAATAACGAATACTCCCTAGGGAAATAAAGTGATTCAATTCCAATGGCGGTGCCATCTAAGAAGAATTTTATTTTCTTAGTATTCGACAGTTAATTGATATTGAATAAAATATATGTCCAATATAATCAATTATATTTATTTTGAATAAAAATATAACGATTTTTTGTCAGAATAATATAAAAATAGTTTTTTCGTTTATACAGGAATGTGCTTACTAGTTTTCCATGCAGTTCATAGTCTTTTTCTTTTATTAATTAACGAATTTTTCCGTTTGTATATAAAATATTATATATAACACAGGAGTAAAGTGCCAATATTTGCCTCAAGCGATTGCATCCCTCTGGTTACGCCTTCAATTCAATCTTCGCTCTCGAGAAATAATGACAAACTTTACTCCCTTGATATATAAACTACTATTACTTTATTTTTATTTTTTTAGGGATATACACCTTATGAAGGAGCAAATAATTACATTCCAGAATCAAAGTTTAAATTCTTAACATTTATAATCATAGTAGCTTCTTTAATAATTGGTATTTTAATACCTAATATTGAAGTTGTTCTTGGATTATTGGGATCTACTATAGGAACAATGATTTGTGTAATATTTCCAGTTACTTGTTTCATTTGTATTTCAACGAAAAACACAAATGAGCGACTTGTTGCACAGGTAAGACAAAATATACCCGTACATTGTATCATCCAAATATTTTTTATTATTCATTACAGATTTTATTATTTGTTGGTGTGATAATAATGGTAATGGGAACATATGCCAACTTATATGCTATGGAACAGATAAACGATCCAGTAAAACTTGAAAAAGTATCTGTAGTTGACATAAACAACAATGACATTATGAAGAAAATTGAATCCCAAAAAATACTGCAAGCCGAACCAGGTATATATACTTATTTCCTAGAAACGAGAGCATGCGCAGTAAAAATGTATAATGGAGTGCGTGTGTTGGGCATGGCATGTTTAAGAAGGGTTAAAAGGAGAGTGATTGCGGTAGAAATGAAAAGATTATTATTTGCTTGCAGAATGCAAAAATATGATTATGTATACAGGATGTACAGATAACGGGTCCAAGATGGGGTTCTTGAGTTTTTCGAGAATTGTATGAGATAGGAAGTCGGGTAACTTAGACAAAAGTTGCCTTATTATTGTTTATACGACAAAAAAAATGCGTAGATCGAAAATCTAATTCTTATTAATAATGAATTTTGGTTTCCACTTCCTTAGGATACTCTTTCAATTGTTTTTCAATGTTGGATTTTGATTTATGATGTCGAAGTTATAATTTTTATGTGGGCGTCATATTAGAAAACTGTACCATTCAAAAACATATCATTTGTTTTACAACGACATATGATTTGTAAAAACAATAACAATGAAACTAAAGAAATGCATAATTATAGATCATATTTTGTTTACTTCCATTACAGTTGATTTTAATATTTTTAAATGAACGTCATAATACACAATGACATTCAAAACGAAAATTTGAAACATGTTACATAGCTGAGTAAATGAAAAATGTTAATGAAGAAAATAAACTTGAAAACAAACAGTTGATGATATTTAATTGATAATTTAATTTATTTCATTGTCATAACAATAGGGGTTTCCAAGTCTATTGCTTTAAAAAATATATTTTTGTGTATCAATGTTCATCATTCATAAGTAATATTAAGGTGAATATAATCGTTAATTTTCTGATTTTTATTTTCCTAGTATCAAAATGAAACTTATGCATTTAAATCGAGCACATAAAATTCAGTATCTGCCATTTTTGTGGCGTGCTGGGCACTGGCAAATACTATTGGCTAATAGCTGTCCGAACGCGCAAGTTAAGTGCGTGTATCGCCTCTGCCCTGCCATGTTCACGCTGGTTTTGACAGGAACCGACGTACTCTGAACGTTTGTCATTTATCCGTTTCATTCAAATCTAGAAACGTATATTCTCGGTGTAGATGACGACACACGCACCATCGATTTTTTCGAACCTCATTTATTGATGTTTTAATATTTTTTCCCGGCGTATTAGAAACTTTTCGGCGAAGATACAAAATACGGGTGTAATATTTTTGTTACAATTAACATATTAAAAAATGAAAAAAAAACTTGGAAACCCCTATTATTTTTCCATAAATTTAATATTTATTGTATTTATACTGTTTCAAACAAATGAGCAAACAATATTTCCTTTTCAATGATGTAACTTTCTAATATGACGTCCATATATTTTTTTTAAATTTTGACATAATTCGAAATGCAACAGAAATAAAAAAGATTAGAAATTCCATTCGAAAGAGCATAAAAAAGGGTCCTAAAGTGGTTCAAAGCAGATACAATATTATTTTATACTTTGAATTTATTGGAAAAATAAGAACTTTAAAATTTACATTTACAATAGACTACTAAAATGGCCAGACACCAAATGCCGTAACTTTTGTTTAATGGGGTAGTTGCCATATGTTGAATTTTAATAAAATTCTTATTTATTTACAATATGTGATTCATTTACAATATGTGATTCATTTACAATATGTGATTCATATACTATAATAAAATATTTATGAACCAAACAAGTTATCAAGCAGCATGTCGGAACACAACTGCAAAGAAAGTGGCAAGCGTGACGTCAAAGTGGCATGAATAGGTATATTCCGTATTTTTTCCCCCTTGAAAACAAAAATTTAAAAATACTTTCATGTATTAAAAAACTAAAATAAGCGATAACTACCCCCATTTAACCGACTTCGGGTTCTCAATATCAATATGTTGGACACGTTATCTTGGATACCTATGTATTTGAAAAATTATGTATGAAATATGAAACATTGCAGAATTGAAAAAAGTTGAAATAAAACCAGAGCTTGTTCAAAACGTTGTTCGTGTGAAAGAGAAATTAGAAGAAGTGCGATTAGAACCTCCTCAACCTGTAGAACCACAAGAAGAAAAGAAGAAAATTAATAATATTATAAAAGAAATATTACCTAAAATTGAAGACAAAGTAAATAAAGCTGATAGTATAATAATGACCAATAAAAAAGCAAATAATGAAATATTAAAACCTGGAGAAATTGAAAAAGTTGAAGAAACAATTACAGAACCAGCGAAAGAAATAATAAACTTAAAAGAAAAAGTTGAGTTAGTAACAAAGAAATTAGAAGAAGTCGACGTTGAAGCAATTAAGAAAGAAGAAACAGAACTTCAAGAAGAAGAAAAGAATAAACCTAAAGAAGATAAAGATGAAGAAAAACAAAAGGCGGACCTACTTAAAAAATTAGAAGAAAATAAAAAGGAACAAGAAAGTTTAATTCAAGAGCAGAAAGAACTCATTCAAGAATTGAAAAAAGAGAAACAAGAATTGAAACAAAAACAGCAACATGAAAACAAAGCAGAAGAAGAAGTACGTCGAAAAGCAGCAAGTCAAATATTAGAAATTGCCAAGAAAGCTATAGAGCAGTTAGCACCAGAAGCAATAAGTAAAAGTTCTCTAGTCGAAAACTCAACAAAAAGTAATCAAGTACCACCGAACGCAGTACAACAAAATAAAAATGACCCCATCATTAATAAAGCTCCTGTAATAAATGATCGTGTAGCAAAGAAAATCATTGATTTTGCTAACAGTAAAGCACAAAATCAGAATATTAACAAACCTGCACAAAATGAAATACCTTTGATTCCTTTACCAATGGCTGTTAATAGAAATTTAAGTGTTACTAAATTATTAAACGTAAAGCAAGAAAATCTAACAGTACCAAAAGCTCAAAATCTAGAGCAGGAAAATAAAATTCCAGAGGAATCGCGGATACTTGAAGTTCAACAAAAATCTGATAAGAAAGAAATACAGAATGTAAACAATGAACAACAAACTAATGAAAAGAAAGTAAATGAAAATGAATCTGTGAACAACAATATAAATAAAATTGAAGAAGTAAAACCAAAAGAAAGTATTCCCAACGAAAATATTTTACCCCAACGAGACATTCTCGCACAAGAAGAAAATACTGCCCGAATTAAACGAGATACAGAAGAAGAATTATTAACAACTGATGTACGAAACAACGAAAAATGTGAAAAAACCGAAAAATATCCAGAGAAAACTGACATTGTTCCTGAAAAAACTGAAAATGATTTGGAGAAAAGTTCAAAATATTTGGAAAAGACGAACAATATAGAAAACACTGAAAAGATTCAAGAAAAATCTCAACCAACAACAATAGAAAAAGTTGAGAATACTCAAGAAAATATCAAAAATGAAAAGAATTCGCGAGGAACTTCAGGACCAACTGAACTCCCCATAGCGTATAAGTTAGTAACAGAAATGTCCAAATCTGATATTTTAAAAATTGAGTCCAATAAATTAATCCAGTCCATGCAATCGCAATTAAATGTTGAAACTATGCATACAAAAAGAAAATAACTTATTTATGTACAACTTTTTGCTGTTATGTAAGTTTCAGGTGATACTAAAGTTTTATAGTAGTGGTATTCGTGTACCGAATTATTGAACACTGTAATTGTCATATCTAATATTTCGCTTGGAATACCTTATATTTTTCTAAATAATACCTGATCTCCTTCAGTCATGCCATTAATTTTTTAATAATGTATTACATATTTCTTTGTGAAAACTATGATAATGTGCTATACAATAATTAACTTTCATCATTCTTATGTTTCACTGATGTGTCAAAATTGTATATTTATCGTAGATTAGAAATTGTTAATTTATTTTTATTTATAAATGAAGACTGCAAATGTTTAATGTACACTATAAATAAATATAAATTGTTGTTACCTATAGCATGTATGTGCCACTTTTGATACATTTTAATTGCTTACATTTTATTGTTGTTTTTAAATTATATTTTGTTTAATGTTAATGTTAAAGTACTATTTGATGATTATACAATGACTGTAAATATAATGTTAAGCATAAATAAATTTAAAATTATTTAAAACATGTTTACAGTATTTTTTTTATAATAACGAAAAATAGATCCATTTGAAATTAGGCATTATTATACATATACAAGGTCGTGTCTGGCACGGCCGCACATAGAACATATAAAATATTTTCGTAATTTCCTGCTTCCATAATTATTTTTAGTAAAAATAGCTCCAAGTTATAGAGCATTAAATTCTGCTTCTAAATCAGTAAGCAAAATTAAATTTGTATGTTTTGTAGTCGCAAAAATTTGGTATGTAAATTTCGAGAATCACCCGAAAAATAACTATAGCCATGGAATTGAAATAAAAATTAACAAATGTTTAACGATTTATCTCTCAAATGAAGATCAGTTTATTTTTATTGTTATTTGAAATTTCTGTTCAAGTGAACAATTATCAATTTAAATTAATAGATAATTGTTCACTGGAACAAAAATTATAAATAATACCTAATAAATTATAGTCGCCGGCGCCTTCAAATAAGTTTGGACTGATAATCAACTTTTTCCCTACTTCGCACCATGTCCCTTGCCATGCGGTGTTGCTGCTTCATAATTTAACATCTAGTCAGTTAATAAAAAAAATCGATGGCCATCTAGTGTGTAAAAAAGTATTTAATAATTAGTAATGTAGTGAGCAAGATTTAGCTGTAAGTTTGATATTTATCACGTGATCACGACAATTGCTCTTTGAAAGGAGAGATCATAATAGGCACTACACAAAATAACTTAACCAAATTTTACTGGCTAAGTAACAAATGACGGGAAACGGGATCAACGGAGAGAAGTGTTGAAGTGGAGAGCATTTGATCTACTCGGCCATGGTATATCACGTCGCTCTTTCTATTTTTTTGTCCATTTCTAAATTGTGTGTAGAGAAATCTGCCGCGAATGACGTCAAAATTGACAACAGTGTTGAAATCTTCAGTCCATTTTCATTGGAAGTATAACATAGCTTGACTCTTGACAAATAAATCATTAGACATTTATTAATTATTTTGTCTCAATTCCTTGGCTGTCGTCAACATTTTCATACCTAATTTCTGCCGTTATAAAGCTTGCAAAATGAATTTGTATGCATAATTTTATACTCTAACTTTTATTTTAAGTTTTTTGTACCGAAAATAATTAGGCACAGGAAATGGGGTCATTTAAAAAAAATCGGTTTTTTATAAAATCGTGAAATCCGTCTCATTTAATAAATATAGTAATATAAAATAACATGAAATATTCGGCTTTTCATTCATAAATTTGCTAATAAACATTAGCGGCTGTAAAATTCGTGACGTCACGGTTTGTTACAAGACATTCCTCTCTCACCCACACAACGGTCCACGTGGTTTCCATTTGCTGTTGTAAACAAACTAACCCAAAATTGTGACAGGTGACAGCATCGTCATAGCCACTTAATTGATTTATGTTACACAATTAATTGGAGCGTCCTGTTCGTTAAAACTTCATCACGTTTCCTTAATAAATTGTACGAATGTTTGCTTTCCAATAGGAGGCAATATATTAAAAAAAAATGTAGAAAATCAAAATCATTCATTTATAGGTCATTAATAAACAATTTTCTATTTCTATTGGCAGATTTCGGTAATGTCGATCTGTACTGTTAAGGACGTCATTTCTCGGTCTTTCGAAGCTGTAGTAAAGAGATCACCACAGACGTCACTGTGTTATGCTATTTGAAAATTGGAGATAATTTTCAAATTTTAAGTTTGATGTCAGTCGGAATCATACTCGATTCGTTCGAATCACCCGACGCCACGGTCGGGATAAGATAATGTGTGAAAATATTTTAGTACTTGTATTTGTTGGTGCATTTATAAAATTAATTTTAATTTTGGTTATTTGAACCAAATCTGGAATTTTAGCACACTTGTACATTTATAGCATTTTTAAAACATTGGACTTGGCTTATAGATTGTATTCATATTCATGTAAAAAACTTATATTACCTCCGTCCGAAAATATGGACACATTTCGAATTTAGTTTTGTCCGAATTTATAGTATACATTTACAAAATCAGTTAGTAATTTTATTGCTTGAATAGTTTTCAAATGATATAGGCCTTGACTATTCCATTATTCTTGCAAACAGAAAGTAGTTGGTAACCGTTCCTCCAGGATGAAGTTTGGCTTTATTGATATGCGGAATTTTTTAGGAATTCTTCAGTTGCACCCAACAAATTTTACGTTATACATAACATACCAGGTGTAATATGAATAGCGAGCAATAGGCGTTTAACATGAGAAAACAGTTTTTCCTCGCGCAAAAGTAGCCTATTAATTTTAGACAATAATGCTTCAAATAAATGTTGTAGAGAATTAAATTCTGCATCGAATTCAATAATCACATTTTAAATATTGAAAGAAGCTTTCAGAACTCATAATTATGAAATAAAAACAATATTTGGGAATAGTTCTGTTTATTTTATTTAACGACGACGTTTCGACAGCGTAGTGCTGTCTTCATCAGGTACAAAGTAAATAACGTCGTCGTTAAATAAAATAAATAAAAAGTATTCCCAAATATTGTTTTTATTTCATAATCACATTTTACTTTGCTCGTTTCTAAATCGAGCAAATTGAATTTAAAATTTTATAACAATGACATTTTATTTGCCAGAAACGTCACATTGTAACATTTTTATTGACAGAACGTTTTGTTTGAGTCACCATTATTCAAAAAGAATAATTATTTACAAGAAGAAAACTAACAAATTATTAAGTACAGTAGAGACCCTTTAATCCGTAACCTCGTTAATCCGAACATCCAGTAATCCGAACAATGGGCAGAAAACGGATAATCCGTACAAAAAAAAATCTGTTGTGGCCAGCACAATACCTTCCGTCATTCTCGTGTATAATGTATAAATTCCATAATTTTTCTTACAAAAGATTCTAAATTTCCAGTAAAATTATTTCATAAACAAACTATTCAAATTGCACTTGACACTGGCATCTTCTTCTTTAGCTTTTCCCATTCGTTAGGGGTCGCTATTTTTGCATGTCGTTCTCATTCAGTTCCTTTTCTCTCAAATCTTCCGCAATACAGTCCTTCCATCTTATCTTTGGTCTTCCTCTGTATCTTTAACGTCCTATTACTAAACTATTCATTCTTGTTCCAATATAATTCTTCATTTCTCCTCATGACATGTTCAAACCAATGTAATCGTCTTTCTTGTATCTTTCTAAAAACTTGTAACACTAGAGTTATTTTCTTACCGTATCTTTCCGTGTATTCCCCAATATCTACTTCAACATCCTCATATCTGCCACATTAATTTACTTTTTATTGATACTGACATCTGTCAATTTGAATTATATGAATATATTACTAGTTCCCAAATTTGGCATAGCTGGCTGAATTATAAAATTTAATTTCTTTAAAATTCTTTAACTCTGTATCTATTGAATATGAAGTATAAATTGTAATCAAATCGGATAGAGAATAATATATTCTTTAAGTTATAATAACGTTAAATGTCACTAAATCAAATTTAACTGTTAAATCTTCAAATGAGACTACTTCCGGTTGACCAATTATAACCAAAATCTAATCAGTTGTTCTTCTGGATGTAAACTTGAGGAATACGAAAAAATTATAATTTTTGGAATCGTGGTATTGAAGTTATGGAATCCGGAAGTTTTGTTACACACACACAGACACACATACATACAGACATCATCGTAAAAATGGTAAAATCGTATTATATGGACCCTAAAACGTGCTTATTCAGTAAAAACTCATCATTGAATTTTTTGACCAAAGACAATACCTTCCTTACCTAAAGGTGACGGAAGGTAAAAATTGCAATTGGTGGATGTGTCTACATTGTTTAATAAATAATAATACATAATACTTCCGTGACTGCCGATCAAAGCCGGAATAAACGCCAGAAAACAAACAAAAATTTACGATTTTTTTTCCTAATTATTAATTATTCATCAGGACGCTTACATCCCAATTACAGAATAAATATTACATAGCAATATGAAAAGGTAATGTAAATATATATGCAAGGAAAAATTATAACTAAAAAGATAATAATAATTATGTTTTTTGTTTCTATTTCTTAATTTCAGTGTTATTTGTTGTCTGAAGTACATAATAAATGTTGCAAAACTTTCTAAATTGTCGTTATTTAAACTTATCCATCAAAATGCAGTAAACCGAACAAATCGTAAGTCCGAACACCTCTTACATTTAGCATTTCGGCTTAAAAGGTCTCTACTGTAGTATTATTTTGATGCAAATTATATTTTATAATTTCTGACAGGTGAAATGTTATTAATTTGTTTGTGATTTTATTAATACCCCGGCTAACAAGAACTAACTTTTATAAAATTTTAAATTCAATTTGCTAGATTTAGAAACGAGCAAAATAAAATCTGATTATTGAATTAGAATCAGAATTTAATTTTCTAATAGTCGGTTGCATCAATGTAACTTAAATTTTAAGTTTTCCTTAAACTGACAATATTGCATCGGAATGAAATGCCAATTGAATTAATGTCAAAATTTCGATTTGTATTTTACCTCTCGCTAAGAGAGGTATTGGAATCATGCTAAAGATCGCATACCCAGATTTAAGTGAATAAGTACGTTTTAAGATTTTTACGATGATGTCTGTGTGTGTGTGTGTGAATGCATGTGTGTGTATGTGTGTGGATGTGTGTGTGTGTGAGAGTAAATTCTATAAGACTAAAGACCTGTATAACTACGGATTCCTCAATCTAACAGTAATGGGAAGAGTTGAATATATTCTGGTAACAGTTGGACAACCGGAAGTAATAGTATTTTAACAAAAATCTTCGAAATATCATTTATTTGAAAATTTATGTTGTTACAAATATTAAAAAACAAAATTCTCTATCCGACACATTTTTTTATTTTATTATTATACCTTCTATAGATATAAAGATATAGATATATAATCTATAAAATAATCTTTTGTAGTAAATCTCACAGTCCAAACATCTCCATGGTAACTACTTGAGAATTAAAATGTCTGTAATTGACAGATAACTGTCACTAGCGTTAGTGTCAAAAATTCAGAGATAGTACTGAAGGCTTTTTCTGGGAACGATATTTAATATTTCTATTATTAATTATATATTTAAAATTATAGGTATATTACATGAACCCTTCAGAAATACCTCCAATCCCGTTAATGAATTGGAAAAATCTCGAACATTTAGAAGAAATGAGAAAACTTGTTCATAGAATGAATTTAAAATTATAGAAAATACGTAAATAGAAAGATTAGGTGTAATTAGAATTTTTTGTGTGCACAAGAAATGTTAAATACAATACTTACTCGTATATATACTACAATGGAAAGGGCGAGGCGAGAAGTATTGTGATGGCCACAACAATTTTTTTTCTATGGGTCGTTTAAAAGTTAAGCCTTGTTGGTGCATACATTTATTTGAAGCATCATTGTCTAACATTAATAGGCCAGTTCCTATGTTAAACCCCTATGGCTCGCTTTTTGTGTTACACCCGGTATATAGTTTCTTAGTTCGTTCTAATTTGAATTCTGGTTTTGCAATACATTTTTTATTAAATTTTCCATTTCGTAAACACAACTCTGGTTTACACAAAATACAATATTTCTAAATTTTAAGCTGCGTACCCTTACACATAATAAGTTATTTGACATTTCATTTTGAAGCAATAGTGTCTCTTTAACGAACGTTTAAAATTGAAGTTATATTGGTGCACCCGGCCATTAACATTTTAGATCTAAACAAACTCAAACTATCGGTTATTTGATTATAATGTTACATATAAAGTTACCTGATTATAATATTTTACTTATTGTACATTAATCTTGATATTTTTTACAAAATATAATAAATATATACATAGGTAGGTACCATATTTTCGGACGGAGGAAGTAACATTTTTATGGTTCTTTGAACCCTTTGAACTTAAATGCTTCGTTTATTCGTTCTCTGACATAACTTGTGGCATAAAATCGATTGGTTTTATCGCCAAAGTTGGATCTGAATTTTTCAATTTAGTCCAAAAATGATTTTTTCCGGTGATTATTCTGAACGCAAATATCTCGGAAACAACAAAATTTATTTTAATTCTACTTAAGAGTGGTGATACCTAAATATTATTTTAATTTAAATATTTATATAAATCAGACACTGATTATTTTCATTTTATTTACACTCTCACAAAAATTACAAAATACAAACTGATGCTTTACGTGACCTATCCATATAAACATACTAACACTTTACTCGTCTACTGCGTTCTAAATTAAGAATAAAACAGTAATTTTACCGAGAAAAAAAATAACAACATATGCGAATTCTGAATACCGCTTAGGCTGAAATTCTGAATGTTTCAAAAGGAATATAATAATTCATGTCAGTATAACATATATAAATAGTACAACACGAACCTAACGATCTGTAGCAACCGAGAAGTTTCAGATAGTTGCTCACAGACTCCCGGGTAGACTCTGTAAGCCAAAATATATTCTTGATCTCACCATCAGTTGAATACTGCTAGCTGTAAGCGAAGCAGGCTTTCAGAGTCAAATCGCGAACAATAAGAAGTATTCATTGTTGATAGTGCAATATAGTTTATTTGTAAACCATAATAAAATAATAATAGTGCTTCATTCATTGCTTAGTTAAAAATAAAAATATGTGAAGTTTAATGTTCAACAAATATGTGAATTTTTAGAAAAGTTCATAGCCCTGTTTCATGATTCAAACGTCGTTCAGTGCACTTTAATTATCTGTGACTAATTAGTTCATGTAATAATTAGTTCAAAATGGGATGATAAATTATTAAAGTGAGCTGTGCTTAACTTTGAACGGGTTATTAAATTATTGATATTTACGTTATTAAGGTAAGTTTTATATTTAAATAATTACATTTATTTGTGCACACTCCGCGACTTTACTGCCCGTAAGCTGATGATGATAAACGCCCTCTGCACTGTAATCCAAAAATTTATCGTGATCATTATCAAAATTTGTGTAAAGCAATGGGTAATAAGCTGTTATATGATATATTTACTTCTTTGTATACGTATGTAACAAAGTAGACCCTTTAAAATAATCATATTATAGCTTACAAATACTTCAATAATAGTATTATTGTTTAATACAAAATTTTGTTAAGTATATCAAATTTAAAGTAAATTTGAAGGTCATTAATATACATTAGATACTTACAACTTATTCATATATTAAAATTTCAATCATCTAACTTATTTAAAACATACTTCTGAACTGCTTTTGGCATCCTTCCAAAGCAGGAAACGTTTGCACATTGGCTATACTTCGTTCAAAATTCATAGAATACTTTGAAGAGTTATTCGCGTTCCAAAATTTTGTACACCCTAATTCCCCAACCTCAAAACCTAATTTTCCCATAGATTGTTTCATATTTTTCTGTAATACTTCTGAAATATGGAATTTTAAAGAGTATTCGTTACGATTACTCTTGTTAGATAAGATCCTCAGCGATACAGATCTACATTAAAATAAAAGCAGATTATCACGCCCGGAAATGAGCAATAAATTTTGATGATATATTTATTTATGTAATACCAAATTTTTATTAAGTATTACTAGTAATATCTAGATATTACCAGGTAATACTTACTTTAATTATTGCTGTATTTCCGTAAACAATATCTGAATATTTTCAGTAATATCTGGAATGTTTCCGTTTACTATACCTAATCCTAATGTAATACCTAATACTAATACCTCCTTGTATAAAATACAAATGTATTCCAAGTTAACCAAAAAATTGGTAAATAATATTATTAGCCTGTTCATTCTTCGTTCAGTACTCTCCATAAACGAATTTCATCCTAAGGGCATATTTTTTGAAGTTGAGTATTCCACTGTATATTTTGAAATAGTAATTTACGACAGGGGATATAATTTGGTGCAAATCTGGTTTGTTTCTGCAGTTCTAAATTTGAAAAATACAGCTCTAAATTCAAATTTTGCATTTCCTTTCACTCCTCTTTATATTATTTATTATTTAAATGTGTATATGAAACAAGAACTAAAGAAAAATCCCCCCCCCCACCCCTTCCTGTTACCATTGAACAAAAAAGCGCTGCTTAATTTTTTTCAAATTATATCCCCTGATTTATCTTATAAGTCAAAAAACAAATCTTTTGCAGGACGAGTGTGCATGACTTATTGACTAGTACTGCAAATATCAACTTTTAAGATTAGACCCGTATTTATTTATTTTTACTATAAAAAAATCTGATGTGGCCAATACAGTACCACCCGCCATTTAATTTTTATTAATTTAAATACATACCAAAATTCCTACATAGGTACTTATGCTGGAACCTGTATTAATTTCCTTTCCATATAATTATTGTCCTATTTACTATTTTCCTTTTAAAACGTTACTATTATTAATTTGAATTGATTAGTTTGTTGACAATGAAATTTATCTGTCTCTTACATACATTTGAGATCTGAACTGTGTAACCATGGAGTTGTGTTTAAAGCGTAGGCTCCGGGATTTAAATTGTAGATAATTTTATAAACTTATCCATAAAATATAGAAAAAGTATTAATGCAGACCTGTAGATCATTTAATAAATAATCTTTAATTTTTACAATAACATAAATCTCGAAAAAATAACACTTAAAGGTATTTTTCGAAGACACACACATACATTATCGTGAAAATGTTAAAATTGGATTCTAGGGACCTTAAAACGTGCTCGTGTACCAAAATCTCAATATGCGATTTTTAGCACGATCTCTATACCTCCCTTACTATGGGTAGCGAGAGCTAAAAATAATAAAGTTGTTGAAAATTGGCTGTGACGTAACGGCCCCAACAGAGAAAGATACTGCAGTATTCAAGGTCACTTATAAGCCGTCTAATATAATATAACTTGCAGATAACTTCACTGCATTTCGTATGCATAGGCGTGCAACATGAAATATTTATGGATACATTTTAACTGAGAACAAAATAAGTGTAATTTATTTGAAAAATTATGCTGCTCTTTAAATAATGCCTTTCTCAAAGATTTATGTACTTCACTTATGTTTTTGCAAAACAAAAACATAGACTTGACAAACCATGGAATAATAATTTGGTTTAAACGTCAATGTCACTGGATAAATATTAGCACAGAGGGCAGTGTAGTGGAGAATTAGATACCTGTAACTCTACGACATACGTCATTATTATTTGTAGTGTTGTAGAAAGTAATGTCACCATTTACATATATCTGTCACTTAATATAAATTACATAGACATACGTTAAATAATCTTTCTATTTCTAACATGAAATGTTGCTAAGCTACTGCTATATAAATTGCTGTGTATTTTATCTTCGAACAAGTGACCTTAAATAGTCATCGTGAATCCAGCCATAACTTGTGTTATGATAAAGAAAGTAGAGTGATTGCAGCGTCAAATAGAAGTACGTAGACAGTGGCGTAGCAATTGAAGATGCGGGGGACACAGATGCATCGGATGCAAGCATTATTTTTTTTTAAGACGTAGGAATAATAGTTATTTATGATAAAAGTGCTAAAAGTGACATTTTCATTTGTGAGAAGGAAGTTTGGAACTCGTTGCGAAGTGGAGTGGT
Organism: Harpalus rufipes; assembly: GCA_951394225.1. Classification (NCBI taxonomy): domain Eukaryota; kingdom Metazoa; phylum Arthropoda; class Insecta; order Coleoptera; family Carabidae; genus Harpalus; species Harpalus rufipes. Next base: position 38,669,101 of record OX596281.1, read on the forward strand.
CCAAACCTTCGACTACTATTTTTTCTACAAACACTATTTTTTTTTTTAAATTTGAATTTCTAATAATTTTTTGACATGTCAAAAAGTGTCGATTTGTTGGTCTATTCGTCATTACCAATATAACTGTTAAAATTCACAATAAAAAATATACAAGGTAAATATATAATTATAATAAACATAATACAAAAAATCTGTTGTGGCCAGCACAATACTTCTCGCCACTTCCTTTTTTGGTTACATAAGTATAGGGCGCGAACAGTCATGTTACATTGTTGGCCTTGACAAGCAAATGTGGGGGCCTGTTTCAGGATGATAATTAGTAATTATGTACATGGATGTCAATTGTCAATTTTTCATTCAGAATTTCAAGATTTTCTAAATACACGTAGTTAATTTGTCACCAGGAGTGTGGAATCTACTTGTCGAGGAAAATAAACCACATGGAACTGGAAAATCACTAAATTTAGAATGAGAAATTATGATACTTGACATCTATATACATAATTACTAGCTATCATTCTGACATGGGCCCCCATATCTGCTTGTCAAGTCACATGACTGCTCGCGCGCTAATGTATTTAACATTTCTTGTATACATACACTCTACACCAAAAATTCTACTTACATCTATTCCATATATTTAGATTATTGTAAATTTAAATTCATTCTATGAAGAAATTTTGTCCTACTCTTCCAATATTTCGAGATATTTCCAATTCATTGTCTGAAGTAACAACAAAATCACATGACTGCTCGCGCCCTATTGTATTTAACATTTCTTGTATACCTACACTCTATACCAAAAATTCTACTTACATATATCTATTCCTTATATTTAGATTGTTTAATTTTAAATTCATTTTATGAAGAAATTTTGTCCTCTTCTAATGTTTCGAAATGTTTCCAATTCATTGTCAGGATTGACAGTATTTTTAAAGGATATATGTAATATACCTATAATTTTAAATATTTAACTATTGACAGTATTTTTAAAGGATATATGTAATATACCTATAATTTTAAATATTTAACTATTAATACATTAAGAAATAATATAATGTATGTACTTCCCAGAAAAAGTCTTCAGTAATGTCTCCGGATTTCTGACACTGATATTTATCTGTCAGTTACAAACAATTTAAATCTTCAACTATTTTCCATGGCCATTCTTTCGGCTGTAAAATTTATTATAACAGATTATTTTATATATTATATTTCTATTATCTCTAAATCTATAGAATATATTATAAAATATTTAAATGTATCAGATAGAGAATTTAATTTTCTTTAATATTACCAAGAAAAAAATTCAAAAAATATTATTTAGATTATTTTTCAAGAATCTTCTACTTTCGGTTGTCCAATTGTTACCAAAACCTTTTCAGATCTTCCCATGAATGTCCGATTGGGAAATATGTAGTTAAACAAATTTAAAGTCTTACAGTTTTTGAGTAATCGTCCTTCCAACATCCTACATACATACACACACACACATACATCCACACACACACACACACACACACACACACACACACAAACATCGTCGTAAAAATGTTAAAATCGGATTGTAGGGATCTTAAAACGTGCTTATTCAATAAAATCTGGATATGCGATTTTTAGCATGAATCCAATACCTCTCTTAGCAAGAGGTAAAAACGAAACAGGAAAAATACAAAATATCAATTATTTGTTTATAAATATTTCACTAAATTAATCTCTATTGGCGATCAACGCCAACCATAAAAAATAAAAACAAAAATATATTAAGCGGCTAGATGCTGAAATTATAGCACATAACTAATTCACTTTTAACACTATCTGCATCAGACGGTTTATAAGGAACTAAATTATATTTCTCTGTTACGTCACAGGCAATTTTCAGCAACTTTATTTTTTTATTATTATTAAATTGTTGGAAAAATAAAAAAAATAGGGGTCTATTTTTTATCAACATTAACATATAAAATAATTAAGAAAATGTGAATTTTTATGCGTTAACTAAACATTTAACAAATGGTGGTCTTCGAATACGAGCCAATTTTTACTACACTGGTAATTGCAATACAAAATTCAAATTATTTTCCCCAAACCGACAAGAAAATTGATTTTTTCTACTCCTGCTCTGGAAATATAATTTTCCGGTTTGTTTTTCATATGCTTGAAAACGACTCTTTGCAGCACGCTTCGGTATCCTAACAACGAATTTTGCTTATGAATTTATATAAAATGTTTGTTGTTCTCATAGATACTCATTACAAACACAAAAATTGACAATAAACGTCAAATTATTAAAAAAAAAATTTTTTCCCTTATTTTTTCATCTTGCAGGAGTAGAAAAAAATGTGTATAACACGTGTTGAAAGTCTTTTGTATTTTCAGAGCAGGAGTAGAAAAATAACTATTGTATATCGCTGAAAGTGTTTCTTTGTCGAACTAAAATTAAAGTGTAAATTAAAATGCAATCATTTGTGTTCGACAAAGGAATTTCAACGCGTGTTACACACACTATTTTTTCTACTCCTGCAAGATAAAAAAATAATGAATAAATGAAAAACAAACCTGCAAAACTTTGCAGCACTTTCAACATGAAAAACTAACCAGAAAATTATGTTTTCAGAGCAGAAGTAGAAAAATTACTATTTCATGGCTATAGTCTTGAAAGTTTACAGGAAAAATACAAAAATTCAATAATATGTTTATAAAAAATAAAACAAAAACATAAATGCCGACATAACACATAAGTAATTCACTTTTAACATTAGTGTTAAAAGTAACAATGAACTATCACCTTTTAATATTGTTGTCATAAAAATACATTTTTAATCCTAAAAACAAACATTAAAATAGATTTATAGAAAAAAATATTAATGATCTGAACACTAAACAATCAAACAACAGAGCATGCGCATAGCTCCACCCCAAGAATATGAAGTGAATCTGTATTCACGAATGACATAAATTTTTAACTTCACTTTGTTAATAATATACTTTATAATTAAATATGATCTTAGTTTAATTGTAATATACTGAAGGCTAAAATTGATATGCAATACAAGTTTTTAAAAAGATATTGCCTTGAAAACCCCTTTTATTATCCTTATTTGGACCTACTTTCAACAAACGGTAGTCTGTAAATATGGACCAATGGATTCATTGAAGTATGGAGACAGTACCTACCAGTACTGAATCGACTAACTTTCAATTAAGAGATTTATGTTAATTTGTGGATTTGGGTAACGTATCCTGTAGTAGTAATACAGCTAATTTTTGGCCGTGTGAAGTATGAACGAAGTATACCTACATTATAAATTCTTTAAATATTATTTAGTTCCGATTTATATAATTTCCAGAAAAATAATATTTATCAAATAAATATTCTTATAAATTACTTATAACAAACATTTTTTATTTTTGAGTTCTCAAATATTTATCCAATATTAATAATAATTTAGTTATTATTTATGATAAACATTATATTTAATTTATTTCCAAGTCAAAATAAATTAAATCTTAATATAATTTTCCTCGGCGGCTTGGAATTTACAATAAGAGGATTTAGAATGTATTATAGCTTACACGTGACTATTTTAAATAGTGGTTTTCCCTTAGTGCAGTTTACGAAGTTTAGAAGGATAGAAAGAGTTATATTTAGAATTCCTGACAAATATAACATTACAAGTTGTCAACATGCATTTATAGCTAGAAAACAAACTGTAGCATGTTTATTATTCTTTCTATAACATAAAGTGCAACAATATTTTGTCTTCAAATTGCACAAAAGTGATGCATATCGACGAGAGCGCCTCAATAGTACATATGTAGTTATTACTGAAACCTGCGAATAAAAAAGTAGATTGACACAATCAATATAATAAGCTCTGATGATATATTTAATTATATTTTGTTTTTCCAGTAAATTACGAAGATGAGCCTAGCAAGAAAAGCGATTGGGGGAAGTATCCACAAAATTCGAGAATTTGAACTTGAAAAAGTAAGTGAAAATTTAATATTTACTTAATGTAACATATATTTATTTGTTGTTGAAAAACCGGTTTAATAGCAATAGAATTCCAGAGTTCAAATAATAACTAAACCGGTGTAATGTTTACAAAAAGCCGGTCATAACCCAGTTAAAATAACTGGTTTTCGAAACCAGTTTTTAAAAGTTTATTCAGATAAGATGAAAATATTATCTATTTAAGTAAATTACTAGTAGTAATGTTACTGTAAATTAGTGTTAATTATGCACAAAAGAGAGTAGGTATATGTATACCGTCTCGAGTTTTTTTTTTGAGTTCCTTGCAATTATTAAGTATAAATGCTCGAGTTTTGCGACCGTGAATTTTGTGAGTTAGCTTATGTTATGGTAAGTTATGTACCTGTGAAACAAAGTCAATTTTTTATAGCAAAAATACCGAGAAAAATCTATTATTTTTATACAGGGAGATGTATAGTATAATTTAAATAAATTTTGCAAAACTGTTCTGATTGTATATTGACATACTTAATTTATATAAATAAAATAATAAAAAAAAAATATTTCATCACGGCATATTACCCATTGCTGGGTGTGCCAATCTGCTTCATACACAGATGTCGGTAATGATGGAATATTTGTACCGTGCGGGCGCTTACCAGGCGTCACCTCACGGGCACTAGAAAACGAATGTACAGGGGGGGGGGGGGAGACGCCCATCCCCTTAACTTTTTTATTATAAGTAATAGAAACAAATGGCTCATATAAAAGTTTTATTATTTTAAATAGACTGTTTGATGGCAGATGTATCAATTTTTATTTTTTAAATAGCATGTTAAAAGGAAGTTATTTTGAATTTAACACTTACTTATTATTACCTTAGTTAGAATAGATACCAAACACAAATTAGAAATATTTTATAGTAAATGCTCATAATGAGCGCCTTGAGCTCGTATGCATGCTTCACAGCGGCGAATCATGATAGACACGATCAATTTCATTACGATCGTTACGAATGGCAGCAGATACATTCATTATTCGCTGAAGTAACTACTCACGCGTGTTTATTTCTACTCTCTAAACTTATTCTTTTAAGAATCCCCATAGATAATAAATAGATAAGGTATGACTTTTCAATAAAACTCGTGTTTTCCAAAATATCTTTATTACAAAAATTTGAAAATTTTGAGTTTTTTATAAAACTTTAACCTCTTGTATTTTGTTAACTAGAAGGGATAGAACCTATGTTCATATAGCATTTTTTGCTTAAAATGACCTCAGGAATAAGCTGTTAAAGTTTATAACAGTAGTCCTGAAACATCTTGTATATGTTACTGTAAATGCCCGAAAATCGGTAAATTCTAGGATTGATGTGTAAAACCTAGGATTAACCAATTTTATGTGGTAAATTATGGCATGGCATATTTCCTACATATAACAATAAACTAACGAACAAAACTGTGCTCCAGTTTTCAAGGATGACTTTTGTGCGTTAGGTTAGGTTATTGTTGTAGTATTTAGAGAAATATACTAGCCAGATTGTAAAACATTGCTGTCTTTGAAGGTTTGACAATCTGGCCGCGTTTCACCAACCTTTAACGGAAAGTCGGGTTTTACAACATGGCTACGACAATTAAAAATGCAATAAAAATTTGAAATTGCACTACTACGTTTTAACACCCGAAATTATATAAATTATCAAATTATTTGTAGATTTACCACATAAAATTGGTAAATTCTGGGTTTTGTACATCAATCTTAGGATTTACCGATTTTCGGGCATTTACAGTAACATATATATATCGTTGAAATCAGAAAAATATTTTCATTTAATAGGTTACCATTAAATTTTCCCATGATTCCAGATCATTTAACTTTTTTCACTAAAGTCATTAGTTGCCGAAAAATACTGGTTGTTTTAAACTTTATAGGAAACACACGTATTTAATTATTTCATATAGCGTTAATCATTTACTAATTTGTCGTATGTTAAATTCTTATATACCAGTTTAAATTTTCTCATATAGTATTAATGATTTTATTACAGTATTTGTTAATTTTCTATATAGCATTTTATTCGCATCATTTGATATAATGATTATTAATATTTTATTGAAGAAGAAAAATAAGGACCAAACGTTGATTAATGACCATAAAAACTACTATTTTAGTAAACAAGAATATCTGTTTGTTATAAATCATATTTTGAGACATAAATATAGGCACCGGTCACTTTATAAGTGGAAAGTTTAAATAATACTTGAATCCGTATTATAGTTCTGTAGAATGTAATGTATTTCTTTTTATTTCATTCATCTATTAACATTAACACACTTTTTTTCCTGCTCTTGAAAACTAAGAAGTGTTAAAAGAGTAAGTTTTTTTTATTTTGCATATTAAGGTTAATGACCAATAAAAACAGAGCAAATAATAAACGCATAATGCATAACAAATTTTATGTAGGCATCAAAGACAATTATAATTTAAGTTCTACAAATTATTTACACTTCTAGTTTGCTTTCTATTATTTATTAGCTATTAAATGTGAAAAGTTGAATATCTTTTCGTCAACTTTATATTTAGCTTTTACAAGAACTTGTAGTATTTTCATTTTTCACAAACAAGAAGTATAATCACCTTTTTAAATATAGATACTTCCTATTTGTTCAATACACCTTAAATAAATATTTCCTTAGAATGACAAGCTATTTATAACAAGTGGCCAATTTTTAAACATCCTTTTTCTTTGCTAAAGATTTCGTGATGTTTTTATTTACAAAAAATCTGGGAATTAAGATTATAGGAATAGAACGACAGAATAAATTTATTTATAAAAACATTTCAGTAGCCAAGGTATGTATGTATGTAGCTTGATTATTTATTATTCATTGATTTTGTTAAAGAAATATAAGAATGGTACATACAGGGTGCTCGTTTTTCGAGAGTATTAGTATCTCCATTATCTTAAGAGATATGAAGTCGATTAAATTAGGGCCAAGTTGCCTAATCAGTAGATCATTTTATAGATGTATATATTCTTTCCGAAAAATGCCTACCTCCCTAAATAAATACAACAATATTTTTAATATGAAATTTTGGCCGAGGTAGAGTAGCGGTAGCGCTATAGCTTCACGCTCCAAGGGTTCTGGGTTTGTATCCCGGATAAGGCATGGTTTTGTGTATGTCCCTTTCGTCATCTCATCCTCATCAGTACAATGTATATAACGACAATGATACAAAATTATAGATAATAAGAACATAGGACTTAACATGTAAAATCATACTTTCTTAATTTCCTGCTTCCCTAATTATTTTAGGTAAAAATGCTTCAAATAAAACTTGTGGAGCATAAAATTCTGCATCTGAATCAATAAGCAACATTAATTTTGTATGCCTTGTAACAGCAGAAATTAGGTATGAAAGTGTCGAAAATCAACTCAAAAATAGCAATAGCCATGGAATTGAGACAAAATAAATAACATATGTCTAACAGTTTATCTGTCATGTTATGGTAATTTATTTTTATTAGATATTATTTCTAATTTCTATTACAATTAACAATTATCTGTTAATTTAAATTGATATTTGTTCACTTGAACAGATTTTACAAATAATGAAATTAAATTAACCTAGCTTGACAGATAAATCGTTAACATTTGTTAATTTTTTGTTTCAATTCCATGGCTATAGCTATTTTTGAGGTGAATTTCGACATTTTCATACTTAATTTTTGATGTTACAAGGCATGCAAAATTAATTTTATTTAATGATTTAGATGAAGAATTTTATGCCCTTTAACTTTTATTTGAAGCTAAAATACTTAGGGAAACAGGAAATTACATGTTAAAGTCCTATGTTCCGGGGTCGTGGTCATTACCCTATCAATTTTAATAAGTATAAATACTTTAAATACAATAAAGAATTATTATTATTAATATTAATATGGAATTTTAGTTTGCACTTCTTCAAAGAACTTTTTATGTTCTTTTAAATGGCTATGATCATGTTATATTTCGAAATTGTAATTTTTATATGGGCGTTATAGTAGGAAGTTACACCAATGAAAAGAGCTTTTTTTTAGATTTCCAACTTATTAATTTACATTTGTTTCAAACATTAAAAATGCAACATTTTTTTTACACACATTAATTTAACTTTACTTTGGTACTAGAAAAATCTTCTAATTCAATTTTATAAGCCATTCGCATATCCGATCGACTTGAAACTTTGCATTTGTACACATACGTATTTCGTGAAAGAAAGTCATTTTGCACACATTGTTTATTTTAATAAAAACGTGTGTGTAAAAAAATATTGATTGGAATTAGTTGTTTCTCTTTCTATCGGTAGGTACATAAAATGTCGGGTACTCGGTCGGTATCCGGACAATAATTATTCTATGTTCATAATTTTCGAATAAAAATTAAAGTATTTATTATTGAAAATAAGAATACCAGTTAGGCCATGGTTAATAAATTTGCAATATCATTTTAAACAATTATTTATGCCATTTTAAATTAAGTTGCTAAAGTTAAGTTAGTTACTTAGTTAGTTAATATTTTTTTTAAAGTACGAGGGTTGTCTTTTATATTTCGGGATTGGGCAACCCTAGTGCTGCCATCTGGCAACTGACATATTTATCGTAAAGTTTTTGACGGTATACGTACTCAGAACATTTTGCCGTACGAACGCTATTTGTGTTGTTTACAGTAACTTGAAAAATTAACATTGGCCAAAAAATGGAATTAAATCGTAAACAACTTACGACGTGGATTAACTCTACAACAGTGCATCGATGAACTTAATTCGATTTTTGGCGTTGAAGCACCACCAAGGACCAGTGTTTATCGATGGTTTACCGAATTCAATCGTGGCTGTAGTTCGCCAAAGGACGAATTTCGTGAAGGTCGTCCAAACCAAAATCGGTTGTTGTGCCAAAAAACATTGATGCGGTGCGTGAACTGATACTTCAAGATCGTCATTGACTTATCGTTAGATTGTGGTATCCTTGGACATTAGTAAGACCAGCATACATTCAATATTGCAGGAACATTTGGCCGTAAAAAAGATTTGTTGGATCCCACATAATTTGACGATCGCTCAAATACAATTGGTCGCAAGAAATGCTCAAAATATTTGATTCCTAGGCGAGCGAAAAAAACTGGGCATGTCTCACCCGTACCATTTTGAATGTTACACAACCATTTGTTTGCCACAAGTCTTCGGAGAAATAAGGGAAACCAATCGCCGAAGACGGATCATCAGCTCGAACAAGTGACTTTGAGCGTTCAAAACGTCGATTTGGTGAGTCATCCGCCATATAGTCCTGATTTGGCACCCAATGACTTCTTTTTATTCCCGAACATCAAAAACAAATTGCGAGGTCAACGTTTTTCGACACCTGAAAGAAGCGATTGATGCGTTCAAAATGCATGTTTTGGAGATACCTCAATCGGAGTGGAAAAAGTGATTCGAAAATTGGTTCACACGCATGCAAACGTGTATTGATCTTCATGGAGAATATTTGAAAAATAATAAAGCCATTTTCAATGATAAATATTTGTTTTTGTTCTCTAATCCCGAAATATAAAAGGCAACCCTCTGTGACTGATGACTGAAATAGGAATATTAACCAGAGAACATTTTCGAATCATGATTTATAATGCTTTGACAGTTTTTAGATCAGTCTAAAATTAACTTAACAGTTTTTTAGTAATTATTTCGACAGCTTTGGCAGTTTTTAAGTCACTAGAAATTAATTTTATTCACAATCATTATGGCAATATGTCGATTCCTAACTTTTTAAAGGTTTGGAAATACGACATTCTCAACTGTAATGCCAATCTCTTGGGTGGGAAATAACAGATTTCACTTCGACCCCACGGGCATTTAATTTATTTATGAAATTTGGAGAACCAACAGTTTTCACAAACCAATTATAGGTTCCCACAAATAAAAATTAAGAATAATTACATATACAGTGTCTATATCTTAACTACGTAGGTACATACGAGTAGCATAATCAAAAGATTTAAAGAAGATGAATAATAATAAAATCAAATGATTTATTCTGAAAGTTATTAATTTAAAAAGAGGATGACTGTAAATAAAATAGTATACATACCTCGGTGGGAGTTTCATTACGGCCTCGCGTTGTATCTCAACTCGAGGCTTCGTCTCTCGGTAATATGCATAAGCCCTCGGCTGTAATGAAACGTATCTCACCTCGGATGTAATATACTATTACAGTTTTGAAAGTTTTTAAGTCTCCCAGATATTAGTTTGAAAGTCCAACAGAATATTAATTAGGAGGTTTAAAGTAGTGGCCGGAAAGTATGGTGAAGGGTATTATTGTTGAAGGGTACTACGTACAATCTCGCTAATTTGAATCCCTCTACATTCCAGTAATCCGAATTGATCGAGATTTTTACCCCTACACAGTACTGAAATGTGGTGAAGACAGAATGTGTGAAAGAGATAGAAACAGGGAACAGGGAAGTTAGAATTTTGAGAAGACTAAGCCGAAAAAAAATCAAAATTTTATTTAAATCATATATGTATATTACCTATTTAATCGCATGTACACATATTTAAATAAACTCTATAATCCGAACACCCCTCTGTATAAAATAGTTTGGATTAGTGAGACTCGACTGTCATATTTAGCACAAAATACTTAAAACAATTGAAATATAATTCTAGCGTAATCCTTGTAAACGACTTATATCTTCCAAATATGCAATTATTCAAAATATTTTATATTATATTTTAAAAAATTGATGTAGTCACCACAATACCTTCCGTCAATGTATAAATTCCATATATAAATTTTCTTGCAAAAGATTCTAAATTTCCAGTAAAATTATTTCATAAACAAACTATGCAAATTTCACTTGACACTGACATCTTTTTCTTTTTTGGCTTCTCCTATTCGTTAGGGGTCGCTATTTTTTATTTTCTTCTTCCACTCATTTCTGTTTTGCGTGTCGTTCTCATTCAGTTCCTTTTCTCTCAAGTGTTCCGCAATACAGTACTTCCATCTTATCTTTAGTCTTCGTCTGCTTCTTCAACTTTCTATTACTAAGCTATTCATTCTTCTTCGAATATATTCTTCATCTCTCCTCATGACATGTTCAAACCAATGTAATCGTCACTTTTGTATCTTTCTGGAAACTTGTAACACTACAGTTATTTCCTTACCGTATCTTTCCCAACATCTACTTCAACATCCTCATCTCTGCCACATTCATTTACTTTTCATTGATACTGACATCTGTCAATTTGAATTATATGAATATATTAGAAGTTTCCATGTTTAGCATAGCTGGCTGATTTATGAAATTTAATATCTTTATAATTCTTTAACTCTATATCTATTTGAATATGAAGTATAAAATGCAATCAAATCGTATAGAAAATAATATATTCTATAGGTTATAATAAAGTTAAATGTCAATAAATCATATTTAACTGTTAAAATCTTCAAATGAGGCTACTTCTGGCTGACCAATTATAACCAAAAGCTAATCACTTGTTTTTCTGGATGTAAACTTGAGGAATACGAAAAAAATATAATTTTTGGAATCGTGGTACCTATTGAAGTTATGCGATCCGAAACTTTCGTCACACACACACACACACACATACAGACACACATACAGACATCATCGTAAAAATGGTAAAATCGTATTATAGGGAGCCTAGAACATGCTTATTCACTAAAATCTCATCATTGAATTTTTTTGACCAAAGACAATACCTTCCTTAGCTAAAGGTGACGGAAGGCAAAAAGGCAATTGGCATTTGTGAAAAGTCATTATTTTTCATGTAAACCTTTCGTAATTAGAAATCGTAGAGTTTGTGAGAATTATCGCGTTGCCAGCAAAACATAATTGAGTTTATGTACGAACAAAGACGTCATTTCAAGTGAAACAACTATGCTGGCGTCAGGAATTAAATATGGAAATTCTACAGGCTCACCTACATTTAACATATGCTAGCCAATTTATTAAGTGCCAAGGGAATATTTCATTCATGGTTATTGGAAAATTTTGCGATTAAAAAAATGTGTTAGTGCTATTTTAAGATACAAATTGTTGTTTAATAACAAATATTCAGAACAACACCATACGTATTATTTGCTTTAGAGAGCTAGAGATTTACAACCTAAGGTGACCTAAGTCGTAAAAGCTGATTCATGTGATTATAATTACTAATAGAAATCCTAGGGTCATTCTCTTAATTTCGAGCCTAATATATTAAAAAACAAGAATCATAAGGCAATCTGTTAAGGTACGAATCCATGATTTACAAAGGACGAGTGCGATAACAGGCCTTATGAAACATGTTTTTTTTATTCTATTTTATTCTATTGAGGTAATTTTATAATTCTATCAGACTTTTAAAAATTCTACTTGTCAAAAATATGACAGTTTTACATTGGTAGCGCTTCCCGCCAAAAATTTTAACTTCAAAGATGAAAATTCATTGACTGAATGGAGGTAGGATAGGAATAATAAGGAGGGAATATTTACAATCGGTAGTGAAGCCGCTTAACCCTCTACAATGTGTCCCCATTATTTCAGTTTGAAGTTACAAGGTTATTGCTGGCAATTGTGCATTGCGTGTTTTTGTACGTGTACGTGTGTTAGAGAAATGTTTACAGTTTGCGACTTTTTGATATACGACTATATCGTGTTTTATATTGTGTTTTCTTTAGATATTTCGTGAATCCCCACTACAATGTGTACTACTACGGTTCACTGTTTTTGAGTGCCCTGTACGATGCTCATACATTTAAGATTCACGGCCAAAACGAAATTCCATTATAACCAACGTTTTACCGTTTTACGGTACTTAATGACCATGACACCCAAACACCTTTGTTTCATCAAAACATCCACGCTTGAAATTTAAAAAATAATTACAATTCAAAAATGGTCGTTGTTGGTTGTTAAATTATATCTATGATTTTTCACAGAGGTGTTCAGTTTATCATTAAAACGCCAATATGTTTATATCTCTTAGTGAGAGGTATTCGATTCATGCTAAAAATCGCATATCCAGCTTTTAATGAATAAGCATGTTTTAAAGGTCCCTACAATCCGATTTTAATATTTTTACGATGATGTCTGTGTATGTATGTGTGTGTGTGTGTATGTTGGAAGGACGATTTCTCAAATACTTATTTGTTTAACTACGTATTTCTCAATCAGACAATAATGGGTAGAGTTGAAAAGGTTTTGGTAGCAACTGGACAACCGGAAGTAGTAGATACTTAAAAAAAAATCTTCTAAATACAATTTTTTGAATATTTTTGTTCTTGCAAATATTAAAGAAGATTAAATTCTCTATCTAATACATTTAAATATTTTATTATATCTTTTATATATTTAGAGATAAAAGGATATAATATATAAAATAATATGTAATAAATTTCACAGCCCAAATAATACCATGGAAACCAATTGAAAAATTACAATCTTTGTAACTGACACAAAAGTCAGTGTCAGAAATCCGGAGACATTTCTGAAGACTTTTTCTGGGAAGTACATACATATATTATTTCTTATTGTATTAATAGTTACATACTTAAAATTATAGGTATATTACATATACCCTTCAGAAATACTATCAATCCCGACAATGAATTGGAAACATCTCGAAAAATTAGAAGAGTAGCACAAAATGAATTTAAAATTAAAAAGTCTAAATATAAAGAATAGGTATAAGTAGAATTCTTAGTGTAGAGTGTAGGTACGAGTATACAAGAAATGTTAAATACAATAGGGCAAAGTCATGTGACTTTGTTGACCTTGACAAGCAGATTTGGGGGCCGGTGTCAGAATGATAGCTAGTAATTATGTACATATAGATGTCATATCATAATTTGTATAAATTTCGTGATTTTCAAATTCCATGTGGTTTATTTTTCTCGACAATCTTGGTGACAAATTAACCACTTTAGAAAATCTTGAAATTTTGAATGAAAAATTCTGACATTTGACATATATGTACATAATTACTAGTTATCATTTTGACAAGGACCCCTTATATCTGCTTGTCAAGGTCAACAAAGTTACATGACTGCTCGCGCTCTATACTTATGTAACCAAAAACGGAAATGGCGAAAGGTATTGTGCTGCCCACACGAGAGGTAAAAATGTAATTATATTACTTCATTTTAGCATTAGTAAATGAATATAAATTTCTACCAACCATGATTTGAAGCAATATTTTTCAATCATTTTCTCATCGTGGACCGGTGAAATTGTGGATATTTGATATTTTACTTGGAGCGGACGATTTGTTATGAGTGATTTCAGTGATATATACGATACTTAAAAAAATTAAGAAATGCAATAGGTAATGCTAATGTAAATGCTCTACTGCTTTAAATCCTTAAAATGATCCATTACAATTTAAATCAAAATTGACATTAAATGTGTGTATATTTATAGTCTATTTCCGTACTATTCTTCTCTCTAAACAATGCCACACAAACAATAAACTGCAGAGCTGGCTTCAGGCCAAAACTTTCACAGACTACATCAAATCGATGAGCCCATTCGGTCATCAAATAAACGATAAACTTTTCTCGAATGACGCATACATCAAAGATCATTAATCCAGTAACATCATCGAGTAAAAATAGCCGATTTGCTTCCAAACCGGAAAATCAGAAAATTTGAGAATTCTCAGAGAAGATTGTCGGAGTAGTCTGTGGGCCCGTCTACATACAGTAAGCTGCCAAAGGTCAAGATGGCCGCAAAAATAGAAATACTTGGCGAAGGACAATGGCGCGATGAACATAGACAATTGGATTTTAATATATAATTTTGTTATAATTTATTTGTAGTTAATATACCCATGAATGATATTTAAATTTATAATAATTATTTAATTTATGAATGAAATGAGAATTCTATGGGAATTTTTTACTAAATAAAATTAATACATTGTACTGCAATTTGTAAATAATTTACACGTGTGCAATTAATAAATAATGTCTTTCTGTATAAGTATTCAAATAAATCTCAGTATCGCACCGGCTTAAGAGTAAGCTACATAACAAGATTTATGGTGGCTGGATTTTTTTTAAATATTTGTTATTTACACATTTATTATTATTATTAATCATAACTACAGCGCGGAATTATAAGCATCTATTTTTAAAATTTAGGCGCCTATAAAAAGCATGAGAAACCGAATAAAAAGCACTAAATATGAAGAAAAAGCTACAAAACGGGATAAACGTGCAAAAATTGAAAAGCACTACAAAAACTTTTTAAGGGGACATTAATTTTGAAATCATCCATATGTCTTTATAACACCATAGAAATTTTGTAGAGGATATCAAACCTTTCATTCGTTCTTAAAACATCTTCGAATTTTTTATTGATTATCTCCAACTTGTCCTTTTATCATCTTTTACTAAAATTTTATTTAAAATTCAATGATGAGTTTTTAGTGAATAAACACGTTTTAGGGTCCATATAATACGATTTTTACCATTTTTACAATGATGTCTGTATGCATATGTGTGTCTGTGTGTGTGACGAAAGTTTCGGATCGCATAACTTCAATACCACGATTCCAAAAATTAGAATTTTTTTTGTATTCCTCAAGCTTACATCCAGAAGAAGAGGTGATTAGATTTTGGTTATAATTGGTCAACCGAAAATACCCTCATTTGAAGATTTTAACAGTTAATATCATTTAACGTTATTATAATTTAAAGAAATTATTATTCATTTAATACTTTATATTCAATAGATATAGCGTAAAAGAATTATAAACATATTAAATTTCATAAATCAGCCAGCTATGCTAACCATAGAAACTACTAATATATTCATATTGTGACGTGCGCCCCCGAGAGAATAGTATACAACGCCACCACTGAACGAATATACGAGAACGATGACGCAATCCCTGGCGCCGCAGCGGCTGGACTCTTAATTGCGCCGTGACCTCGTCCCTTTGTGTGCCGGTCATTGTCGCTTGGAAGGCTTCTAGTGGCTTCTAGACTGTTACGCGCTGTATAAATATTGGCCGGGAGAAGGCGGAGTCTCAGTCTCATTGATACAAGCAACCAGAAATGAACTCAGTGATATAAATAAACAGTTTAACAGTTGTTAACAAAAATAAATGTAGTTATATAAATAAGTGTTGTGATATAAATGTTAGTTAAATAAATAATCGTAGTGTTTAAGCATTTAATAATATTCTTAGTGTTTATAATTATTTAATAATAGTGTTAGTTGTTTTATTATTCTTTTAATATTTAATCCTTAATCATTTAACGTTTAATAAACGTATTCTTTTGTTAATAATATTTGTCTATGATTTACACTTCACCCATATAAATAAATAAAAACGTTACAATTGGTGTCAGGTGTGGGGTTGTTCATAACTGTGAAGTGTAAATAAAATAAATAAAATGGCGACCAAACAATTAAAATTAAGTGAATTAAAAGTAAGTGATCTCAAGAGAGAACTGGAAGAACGAGAATTAGATACGACAGGACTGAAAGGCGTTCTACAATCTCGTCTGCGGCAAGCATTAATCGCTGCTGGTGAAAATGCTGACGATTACTTATTTGACCTATCCGACATTGATAAACAGATAGAAAAATTAGCACAAAAATTAGAGGAAAGTTCTAGAAAATCAGAAGAAAGTTCTAGAACATTAGAAGAAAAATTAGAGGAAAGTTCTAGAAAAGCAGATGAAAATTCTAGAACACTAAAAGAAGAATTGACCGAAACACTAGAACAAAAATTAATAGAAAGTTCTAGAAAATCTGAAGAAATTTCTAGAACATTGAAAGAAGAATTGACAGGAACATTACAACAAAAATTAGAAGAAAATTCTAGAAGTTTCGAAGAAAAATTAGAAGAAAATTCTAGAAGTTTAGAAGAAAAATTAGAGGAGAATTCTAGAAAAACCGAAGAAGACCTAAAGAATTTAAAAGATGAGTATGACAAGAAGATTGAAGAAATACAGGAAAAATTCACTAAAATTACATCGACGTCAATGTCGAATTCCGATGTAGCAAAGGTGGGTGTAGTAGAAGAAAGGAAAGTAGTAAAATCTGAAACTACTTCAAAAATGCACATAAAGACACCGGAATTTGATGGGAAGTCTTCGTGGCCAAATTATTTAAAACAATTTGAAGCGGCCGCAAAAGCGAATAATTGGACATCCGAGGAGAAGGCTACTGCGTTGACTGTCTCGTTGCGCGGAGAAGCTATCGACATCCTGCAAACGCTGAAAGAAGACGAACAAGAAGACTACGACCAGCTAGTCAAGCGATTGGATATGCGGTATGGAAATGCGCATCTGGAGCAGGTGTACCAGACGCAACTGAGGAACCGGTATCAGAGTTCAAAGGAAAGCCTTCAAGAATTTGAAGTTGACGTAGCTCGTTTGGTTCATCTCGCACATCCTACGGCTCCTGACAGCGTTTTGGAGTGCTTGGCCACTCAATCATTTATCTACGGAGTTCGAGACAGCGAAACTCAACAAGCACTGCGATTGGCCCGTCCTAAAACTTTAATTGATGCGCTCTCATATGCATTGGAGCATGAAGCTGCCAAACAAGCTTCCCGTAACCAATTGCGAGTGCGAAATATTGATGCTGAGAGTAATGAAACAACAGAAGATTTAGATGAGAGGTTACGGCGAATTGAAAATGAAATGTTTGCTGGCAGAAAGAAACTCCGTTGTTGGAACTGCGGTGAACTGGGCCATCCGCAGAGACTTTGTAGAAAGATGCATAAGAAGACTGAATCTGCAAAGGAAGAAAAGGAGTCGGAAAAACTAAATCGGGTTGATGCGAAGGAGCAACTGTCGACCCGTAATCTAGTAGCTCCACAATCCATCAGTTATGTCGCATCTCTTCATCATAAAGCCAATAGCATCTATGTGGATGGCTCTATTAACGGAAGGCCAATGAAAATGCTACTGGATACGGGTGCGACAAAAACTATAATTAGACCCGACTTCATAAGGAAAACTGGCAAGACGCATCTTCAACCAACCAAGTGGCGGTTACGCACAGCAACGGGAGAACAAGCTACCGCATTAGGAGAAGTAGATGTCACCATCTCTATTGGAAACACCTCCTTTAAACATCGTGCACTAGTAGCTGAAGTTGAAGATGAAGTAATACTCGGAATGGACGCAATGTCAAAGCATGGTTTTAAACTTGACCTGAAGAAGGGAGTGATGATGGTCAATGAAGAAGAACTGATATTAAATCCACGAGACGACAAGGTTGTGCGTGTACTAATGGCCGAAGACATCACCCTCCCAGAACGAAGTGAAACTATCCTGGGAGCACATTTAGATGGTAGTTTCTGTGAGGGAAGTATCGTTATGCTGGAGCCCAAAAATGATGATGCCAAAACTGGCACTGGAATTGTTGTTGGAAAATCTCTGGTCAAAGCCAGCCAGGTAATTCCAGTTCGAATAATGAACGTCAATTTTTATCCTGTTGTTCTGAAGAGAGGAACAATTGTAGGAGAATGCATGACAGTATCCTCGATTATTAGAACTGTAAAGGCCACAGGGAACACATCTCAGAAAGTATCGGACACGTTAATCAATCAATTGACATCGTTCGAAGAATTGACCGCCGACCAGAGAACCAAGGCGAAGGATTTAATTGGGAGGTTTCAAGATGTGTTCCAATATGACAAGAAAGCCAACGGAAGAACTAATGTAGTTCATCATAAAATAGACACCGGAGACGCAAGACCCATCCGTCAACCAGCAAGAAGACTACCACTGGCAAAGCGTGAGGAAGCGGAAAGAATAATCGAGGACATGAAAATGGAAGGTGTGATTGAACCTTCAAGCAGTCCATGGGCTTCACCAGTGGTGTTAGTGAAGAAGAAGGATGGCTCTACACGATTTTGCGTCGATTATCGTCAACTTAACAACGTGACGAAGAAGGATAGCTACCCGCTACCTCGAATAGACGACACATTAGACACCTTAGCTGGCTCAAAGATTTTCTCCACTTTGGACCTAAAGAGCGGATACGGGCAAGTGGATTTGGATCCAAAAGACAAAGAGAAGACAGCCTTCACCATTGGTACAGGACTTTGGCAATTCACCGTAATGCCGTTCGGGCTCTGCAATGCTCCTGCAACGTTTGAACGACTCATGGAAACAGTATTGACTGGGCTATCTTGGAAAACCTGTTTAGTGTACCTCGACGATATTATTGTGGTTGGTAAGACATTCGAGGACCACATGAAGAATTTGGAAGAGGTTTTCCAGAGATTGAGGAAGGCTAACCTGAAACTTAGCCCGAAGAAGTGTCACCTGTTTCGAAGAGAAGTCCATTACCTGGGACACGTGGTTTCCGGTAAGGGTATTGCAGTCGACCAGGAGAAGATAAAGGCTGTGAGAGACTGGCCAGCACCTAGGGACAAACACGAACTCAGAAGTTTCCTTGGTTTGTGTACCTATTATCGGCGATATGTACCTGGATTTGTCAACATAGCCAAGCCACTGACAAGGCTTACTGAAGAAGGAAGAAGATTTATCTGGGAAATGGAATGTACAGTTGCATTTAAAGAACTAAAACATGCTTTGACAAGCGCACCCGTCTTGAGTTATCCTTTACCTGAAGGAGAATTCATTCTAGACACAGATGCCAGCAACTTTGGAATTGGTGGCGTTCTTTCCCAGATACAAGATGGGCATGAGAAAGTTATTGCCTACTTTAGTAAGACCTTGTCAAAACCAGAAAGGAATTACTGTGTGACTAGAAAAGAACTCTTGGCAGTCGTGAAATCCGTGGAACATTTCTACAAATATTTGTACGGAAGACGATTTTTGATTAGGACTGATCATGCTGCATTAAAATGGCTGCTACAATTCAAGAATCCTGAAGGTCAGGTGGCTAGATGGATTGAAAGACTACAGGAATACGATTTCAAAATCGATCATAGGGCGGGTACCAGCCATCGTAATGCCGACGCATTGTCCAGAAGGCCATGCCAAGATGAGTGCAAGCATTGTAGTCGACTGGAAGAGAAACATTTTACTGTCGCCAGGACAACAGTAGTCGACGATAATTGGCAGCCCGATGGACTACGCGAAGACCAAGAGAATGACCCGACGTTGAAAATACTGCTGGAGTGGAAAGCAGAAGAGAGAAAACCAAGATGGGAAGAAGTTGCACCACACTCACAGAGTGTAAAATCATACTGGGCGCAATGGGACTCGATGATGATTGAAGATGGCCTGTTAAAGCGTTTGGTGGAAAATACCGATGGAACTGAGAAGAGAACTCAGTTGGTTATTCCTAAGAATAGAATTCCAGACGTGCTGAAAGAGATCCATGACGGATCTGGAGGTGGCCATTTTGGAGTCAACAAAACATTAGAAAGATTGCGCCAGCGATTTTACTGGGTTAACTGCAAGGAAGACGTTAAAGACTGGTGCAAGAAATGTGTAGTTTGCGCTGGAAGCAACGGCCCTCATAGACGACGGAAAGCTCCAATGTGTCAATACAACGTTGGCAGTCCATTTGAGCGCATTGCGATTGACGTGGCCGGACCATTTCCAGAAAGCGAAGACAGAAATAAATACATCGTGGTTGTCATGGACTACTTCACCAAATGGGTTGAGGCCTATCCATTACCCAACCAGGAAGCTACTACGGTCGCCGAAACCTTAGTCAAGGAGTGTATATGCCGATTCGGAGTTCCACGTGAACTTCACTCCGACCAGGGGAGAAATTTTGAGTCTGCCGTTTTCCAAAATATCTGTAAGATATTAGGGATTAATAAAACGAGGACAACTGCATTACATCCGCAGTCCGATGGCATGGTTGAACGCATGAACAGAACGATCAACCGATATTTGTCGAAGGTAGTCTCCAACCACCAAAGAGACTGGGACCGACATCTTCATCTGTTCTTAATGGCTTATCGTTCATCCGTGCATGAAACCACAGGGCAAAGTCCTGCGAACATCTTATTTGGGCGTGAGTTGCGCCTGCCATGTGACTTGGTGTTCGGCAGTAAACCTGGGGAAGATCTGGCCGGGGAAGATTACGTAACGGACTTACGGAGAAGAATGAACGACATTCAGGAACAAGTCCGCATAAACACTCAAGCTGCCAGCGACCGAATGAAGGACCAGTATGACATCAAGGCAGAAAAAGGTGGATACCAACCCGGGGATTTAGTGTGGCTTTACAATCCTCAAAGGCGCCGAGGTTTATCACCAAAGCTACAAAGAAATTGGGAAGGTCCATATGAGGTCGTTAAGAGAATAAACGACGTGATATACAGAATTAGAAAAACACCTACCGGAAAGCCGAGAGTAGTACACTTTAATCGGCTAGCCCCGTTCGCCGGTGACAACAATGAAGACCAGCATGGAGCAACGGTTCGTCGGATCATAGCTCAGGAACCGACTTTTGAAGACTTCATGGAACAGTATTCCTTTGGTCACAAGGCGCGGTATGGCGTGACGACAGAAGAATATAGAGATCTGTTCACCGTGTCCTCAGATTATTCCCTCGGCCACTGCGTATCGGAAGACTTAAAGATGTCACGCGGCATAGCGTCAGTCTTTAAGACAAAATTTGGACGACTACAAGAACTGGCCAACCAAGGTCCATCCGTCGGGAAGACGCTACGACTGAGGGATAACAATACAGAACAGCAGCGGTATATCTACTACCTGGTCACAAAACCACGCTTGTACCAAAAGCCGTCATATCGCAACCTATGGAGCTCGCTGTGTGACTTAAAGGATCATCTGCTAGAAAATGACATTTTGAAGTTGGCAGTACCGAAGATGGCTTGGATTGGAGAGTTATTAGGAACATGTTAGAGATCCTCTTCCGCTATACCGGTATCGAAATTCTCGTCTGCAGCTTTAACCCTAACAGACAGAAAGGAGAACTCCAGCGGACCATCGACTGTCACTTCTTCAAGACTTCAAAGTGTACCAAGGGCAATGCATGTAGATTTCGTCATCAAGAACTGTTCCGGGACGAAACAGTCTTAAGGAGGGGGCAATGTGACGTGCGCCCCCGAGAGAATAGTATACAACGCCACCACTGAACGAATATACGAGAACGATGACGCAATCCCTGGCGCCGCAGCGGCTGGACTCTTAATTGCGCCGTGACCTCGTCCCTTTGTGTGCCGGTCATTGTCGCTTGGAAGGCTTCTAGTGGCTTCTAGACTGTTACGCGCTGTATAAATATTGGCCGGGAGAAGGCGGAGTCTCAGTCTCATTGATACAAGCAACCAGAAATGAACTCAGTGATATAAATAAACAGTTTAACAGTTGTTAACAAAAATAAATGTAGTTATATAAATAAGTGTTGTGATATAAATGTTAGTTAAATAAATAATCGTAGTGTTTAAGCATTTAATAATATTCTTAGTGTTTATAATTATTTAATAATAGTGTTAGTTGTTTTATTATTCTTTTAATATTTAATCCTTAATAATTTAACGTTTAATAAACGTATTCTTTTGTTAATAATATTTGTCTATGATTTACACTTCACCCATATAAATAAATAAAAACGTTACAATATAATTCAAATTGACAGATGCCAGTATTAATGAAAAGTAAATGAATGTGGCAGAGATGAGGATGTTAAGATAGATGTTGGGGAAGACACGGAAAGATTCGGTAAGGAATGAAAGAATAAGGAAATAACTCTAGTGTAAGAAGTTTCTAGAGAGATACAAGAGAGACGATTACATTGGTTTGAACATATCATGAGGAGAGATGAAGAATATATTAGAAGAATGAAAGATAAGATGGAAGATGGAACGACTGTATTGCGGAAGACTTGAGATAAAAGGATCTGAATGAGAACGACACGCATAACGGAAATGTGTGGAAGAAGAAAATAAAAAATAGCGACCCCTAACGAATGGAAAAGCTTAAGAAAACGAAGATGTCAGTGTCAAGTGCAATTTGCATAGTTTGTTTATGAAATAATTTTACTGGGAATTTAGAATCTTTTGCAAGGAAATTTATGTATGGAATTTATACAAATATACAGGATTGACGGAAGGTAATGTGCTGGTCACATAATTTTTTTTTTTTGAAATCTAAAATTATTTGGGCAGAATCTATATAACTTACATTTTGTTCTTTCAATTTTTCTATATAATGGCTAACAAAGTATAATTTGATTGGAGATAAGCTAAATTTTGTTCTAGAGTATTAGTATTATACTTTACAACGATGTGCGCCATCTATTGTTTACATATACAAGTAGAACGGGGAATCCCTTCGTTGCAAAAAAATGTGAAATCATCGATTTGCGTGTTTTCATTTTTAAGTGGCTACCATTGCGACCTCGAGAACTATAAGATATACGAAGTTGGTTAAATTAGCAAAGATAGAGATATTTTACATGGGTTTTTAACTAGTGGTTATCAAAATATGGATACTAACTTTTTTATTTTAAATAGAAACATATACTTTGTATTTGCTCATTCAATAAAGCTCTTTATTCTGAGTCCAACGATTTCATACCCTTACATAACAAAATTTTCGAAAAAGAAATTAATAAAGTTTTGAATTAATTCCCCCATATTATGATATTATTTAGATTGCCATGACTGAAAAAATGAATATTTTATTTATTGGTACTTCTATTAAATGAAAAGTTGTCCTCAACTCTTTATCTACAAGAGATAAATTTCAAATCGATATCTCTATGTACTCATATTTATTAGCTTTATAAAAAATCAAACTTTGAATTTTTTTCCTGCAAATTTTAACATTTTGTAAAAGTAGGAATTGAAATATTATATTAGTAGATAATTACTTTGTTTCTTGACTTTTTTCAATGGCGTTTAGATTAGCATATTACATATATCCTTTTAGTCCTTTTGGCATGAAAACATGATTAATATATAAATTTAGCTCGAAATTTAGTAATTAAATAATAATATAGTATTTTGATTATATATGTATGATAAATAATAACCAAATTTGCATCGTGTTTATTTCAAATTTATCCGTACATTTTTATTTTTCTATCTAGGGTTTCATCAAGTCAAGTCAATTATTTGACTTGACTCGAAAATCAAGCTTTTCAAAAATTCATTACTTGGCTTGACATGATTTTCTATCGTTACTACTTCACTTGATCAAGCAATTTCAAGCAAATTCAAGCTACTTGATAATGAACCGATTATGTACGAAAACGTGCGAATCAGTAGAATCGTGGTACGGCTTGGCGCGCCATATGCTGTGCTGATTCACTACTGCAAGTGAAAATCTGTGCAGAGGTTTAAAAAATTTACTCAATATTGGAATATATACTAGAATGACCTGAGAATATGTCGACAAAATTTGAAGTCGTAATCATTTTTATTAAGTTAACTGTAGATGGTTAAACTATCGCACAAAAGCCCAAAAAGCTATACTCCATTCGAATTAAGAATAATAATTGAGACTTCAGATTTTGTCCACATATTCTCGGGTCGTTCTAGTATATATTCCAATTATGAATGGATTTTTTAAACCTCTTAATATCTCGGAGAAAAATCAAGTTCCAAAATGTGCCAAAACCGAATGTTATTTAAATGGGGACGGTCAAATATTAAAATTAAGCGGAATCATTGCCAGTATAATTTTATTTATTTATTTGGAACCACTTTAGGGGACGGCCCGGTTAAAATTCGACTTGCCCCCTTTTAAGGTCCATCATAATACATATACTATAGATAATTTGTTAATTCATATATTATACTCATAAATCTTTTTACCTCTCGCTAAGAGAGGTATTGGATTCATGCTAAAAATCGCATATCCAGATTTTATTGAATAAGCACGTTTTAAGGTCCCTACAATCCGATTTTAACATTTTTACGATGATGTCTGTGTGTGTGTGTGTGTGTGTGTGTGTGTGTGTGTGTGTGTGTGTGTGTGTGTGTGTGTGTGTGTGTGGATGTGTGTGTGTGGGATGTTGGAAGGACGGTTACTCAAAAACTATAAGACTTAAAATTTGTTTAACAACGTATTTCCCAATCGGACATTCATGGGAAGATCTGAAAAGGTTTTGGTAACAATTGGACAACCGGAAGTAGAAGATTCTTGAAAAAAAATCTTCTAAATATTATTTTTTGAAAATTTTTCTTGATAATATTAAAGAAAAATAAATTCTCTTTCTGATACATTTAAATATTTTTATACATATTTTATAGATTTAGAGATAAAAGGAATATAATATATAAAATAATGTTGTAATTAATTTTACAACCGAAAGGATGCCATGAAAAATAGTTGCAAATTTAAATTATTTGTAACTGACAGATAAATGTCAGTGTCAGAAATAATGAGTAATGAAAGAAAAATGTATTTGGAGAATCCCTTAATTCTTGATCTGTGACTATTATGGAGATGACAAGTCTAGGTTGAAGGACTTAAATTTGTTTCAAACAATATGGGACAATGTACACCAGTACTGTAGACTAGAGTAACTTTGAATTGCGAAAAAGCTATCAAATTCTTCTCAAGTAAGTTGTAAATATTGACAAAATTACACATCGATATAAGAATAATCGGAGTGCAATCTATCCGTCACTTTATTAAAGGGAATTAAGGTTATTTAGATATAACAAGTATGAAAAAATAAAATGTAAAAGAAGATATATAAGAATAGATGCACAATCCAGATATATACATTTTAGACCGCCCAAAATTAATGTTTTTACTAGAAGAATATGAAGAGAAAGTAAACAAGGTTGTTCGAATTGAAAATTGCTGTTACCAGCCTAATATTTATATATGGTAAACTCTACTTTGTAATTTATTGTAACATAATTTATGGTAAAATATCTTTATGTTGAGACATGCTATTATTGAATAATAAAGAAGTTTATACGTCATAGATTTATATGAATATATTATTTGTATTTATAAAATTTTCTTTGCTTTATGCATACAGCCAGGTAAAATATACGGCGAGAGGTTATGTGCTGGCCACATCAGATTTTTTTACCTCTCGTTAAGAGAGGTATTGCATTCATGCTAAAAATCGCATGTCCAGATTTTATTGAATAAGCACGTTTTAAGGTCCCTATAATCCGATTTTAACATTTTTACGATGATGTCTGTGTGTGTGTGTGTGTGTGTGTGGATGTATGTGTGTGTGTGTGTGTGTGTGTGTGTGTGTGTGTATGTATGTATGTAGGATGTTGGAAGGACGATTACTCAAAAACTATAAGACTTTAAATTTGTTTAACTACGTATTTCCCAATCGGACATTCATGGGAAGATCTGAAAAGGTTTTGGTAACAATTGGACAACCGGAAGTAGAAGATTCTTGAAAAAAAATCTTCTAAATAATATTTTTTGAAAATTTTTCTTGGTAATATTAAAGAAAATTACATTCTTTATCTAATACATTTAAATATTTTATTATATATTCTATAGATTTAGAGATAAAAGAAATATAATATATAAAATAATCTGTTACAATAAATTTTACAGTCGAAAGAATGCCATGGAAAATAGTTGCAAATTTAAATTGTTTGTAACTGACAGATAAATGTCAGTGTCAGAAATACGGAGACATTACTGTTACTGAAGACTTTTTCTGGGAAGTACATACATTATATTATTTCTTAATGTATTAATAAATACATAACATATATCCTTCAAAAATACTGTCAATCCTGACAATGAATTGGAAACATTTCGAAAAATTAGAAGAGGACAAAATTTCTTCATAAAATGAATTTAAAATTAATCAATCTAAATATAAGAAATAGATATATGTAAGTAGAATTTTTGGTGTAGAGTGTAGTATACAAGAAATGTTGAATACAATAGGGCGCGAGCAGTCATGTGATTTTGTTGGCCCTGACTAGCAGATATGGGGGCCCATGACAGAATGATAGCTACTAATTATGTATATAGATGTCAAGTATCATAATTTCTCATTCTAAATTTAGTGATTTTCCAATTCCATGTGGTTTATTTTCCTCGACAAGTAAATTCCACACTCCTGGTGACAAATTAACTACGTGTATTTAGAAAATCTTGAAGTTTTGAATGAAAAATTGACAAGTGATATCCATGTACATAATTACTAATTATCATTCTGAAACGGGCCCCCACATCTGCTTGTTAAGGCCAACAATATAACATGACTGTTATATACTTATGTAACCAAAAAAGTAAGTGGCGAGAGGTATTGTGCTGGCCACAACAGATTTTTTAATTTTTTAATTTGAATGTATATTATTTATTTTTATGAATAAAAGTCTATATTTCAAGGTATATTATTGATATTGTAATAAAACATAAGGATCTATATGAAAATGAAATATGTAGTCTTGCAGAACTTTTTCTGGTAATTTAAAAAATAACTACTTGATTTTTCAATTACTTGATATTATAACTACTTGACTTGACTTGACTTTCGACTACTATTACTTGACTTGAGCTTGGCTTGATTTCACGTCAAGTCAAGTCAAGTAACTTGAATATCAAGTCAATCCGTGAAACTCTATTTCTATCTATTCAATTTTAGGACCATATGGCTATTTCCGACTTCTTCTTGTTTGTTTTGGTAATCTTTCATTTCATTTGGTATGCATCATATGTGAACATTCCAGTTTTGTTTATATTGTTGAATTTGTTCTATCAACGGTTGTATTTTTAAATTTTCTTTTATGCTAGCGTTGTGTATTTCATCTCATCATCTAATCGTGTACATTCTTTGATAGATTTGGAATGTCATTTCTGATGTTTCAATTTGTTTTAGCTGTTTTGTTCTGTGCCCAGCATTCAGATCCGTATATTAAGGTTTATAAAAATAAATTTGTATCTCTTTTTAATTGTTTTTCTTTTAATGTTATTTTTATTGTAATGTAACTAATGCAAGTATGGTATTTTGGAACATATTTAGGTATCTTATTTTGCATGTCCTTGTTTTCTTATTTCGCACGCCAAATACTGGAAATGTGGTATTTGTTATACTAAAGGGTTTACAATAATAGGAGGAGTCTAAGGTTAAAAATATATATAAAACTAAAACAATTACCCCTTAATCTTAAATAATAATATAAGCTAAAAGCTAATACGTATTTCGAGAACTAAGTTCTCATCATCAGTAGAATACTGATGATGAGAACTTAGTTCTCGAAATACGTATTTAGCTTTTAGCTTATATTATTATTTAAGGTTAAGGGGTAATTGTTTTAGTTTTATACTAAAGGGTTTTCCAATAAGAGGTGTTATTTTGATATTCAAAGAAAAATGCCATTTTTTAATATAAATGATCGGATGTTTATTTCATTATAAAGAGGAAGGTATGCCGTTAATAGTGGAAAATAACATCAGGCAAATGACCACCACGACCACGCTGACAGGACAATATCCTTTTCATGAAATTTTCCATAACCAAATCGCAAAGTGGCTGTCCTATGTCCTCGATAGCCTCACGAATTCCATCTTTGAGGTCTTGAGTCGACGCTGGGCAGTTGGCGTAGACCTTCTCTTTCACGTGGCCCCAAAGAAAGAAGTCGCAAGGTGTTAAATCACAAGATCTCGGTGGCCAATTGTGATCACCTCTTCGAGAGATAACACGGTCCGGAAACTTTTCCCGTAAAAGATCAATGGTTTCGTTGCTTGTGTGGCACGTAGCGCCGTCTTGTTGAAAGTAAACGTTGTCCAGATCAATACCATCCAATTCCGGCCATAAAAAATCGTTTGTGGAATGCCTAATTCCAAAGAACGACGAGGAATGGACAAACCTGGGTTTTCTTCAACAATTTCGGCTACAGCAGCAATATTCTCGGCTGTTCTTGAGCGACGTGCACGGGTTTTATTCTTCACATCACTAACTTGTCCCAACAGCTCGAATTTTTCCACCAATTTCTGTATTGCGGTCCAACAAGGTGCTTCACGACGACCCAAAAATTGTCGAGTTTTACGAACCGTCTCTGCCAAATTTTCACCATTTTTATAGTGAATTTTAATAATTTCAATGCGTTGTTGAAGCGTGTATCGTTCCATTTTTATTAATGGCGTAGTTTCTACTTGTCAAATGTCAAAAAATGACAGCTTCAAAAGCGACATCTACCGAAAAAACGGGCTATTCAAAATAACACCTCTTATTGGAAAACCCTTTATGTTGTTGTCTGTCTACTACTATTTTGGTTCTTATTTACCCAAGAAAGTAATAGTATTCGTATTCTTAATTCGGATCATACTATAATTAAAGCAGAGTTAATGCAAAGCGTAGGTATTTGGTATTTCCAATTTCAATGCCCGTTGTTATTATGCTTCTCCATTTCCCCACAATGTCATTGATTTTATACGTATATAGAAAAACATTATACATTTTCTGGACGTATCATGTTACCATGAAATTGGCATACAATATAATCTTGGCAAAACCAATACATTGAAACCATATGTCAAATATATCTTGTTTTGCCATGAAACTATTGTAACATTGTACGAGTACTTAAATAACTTTGAACATTACTACTATGTTGTTAGATGTAAATAGTTTTACCACATAAAAATCGACATATTGTGTACAAACAAAAAATCGAAGAAAAGTGACAAATCTACTTTTGCCATAACTACAGATTTCATTTCAAATACATACATATATTGTCACTTTCAGTTTTGATTTGTATGAATATAACAGAAATCAGATGATTTTACCCGATTTCACCCGACAATATGATGTCATCAATACCGCGTGCCTGATGTCTGGTTGCGAATCTGGGGAATCCGATTCGATCCCGATAACGCTAAATATTTCGAATTTTAAATGGCACAAATTTGTCCCCTGTGTTGCACACTCCACGCCAGCAACAAGGTGACGCTTGGTAAACGCTCGCACGATATAAATATGTCATCATCATAACCGAAATCTGTGTACAAAGCAGATAGCACACCCTGCATATTTACTAATGCTAGAAATTATGTATATTAAGTTCCTTTCCATATAACTATTGTTCTATTTACAATTTTCTTCTTAAAACGTTTTATATTACTTTATAAATTTATCCATAAAATATATAGAAAAAATATTAAAGCAAACCTGTAGAAAATGGAAAAACTGTAAAATTTATATTTTTTATATGCCTGTATTTAGTAAGCCGAATAAGCAAAACACCGCAAAATGTCCTTTTAATGGGGCTACTCTAACGACTTCGTATCGCTTCTGGTTTTAGAGATCTTGAACACTTTACATATATTTAGTTATTTATTTTGATGCAAAATTAAATACGTCATTTTCTATAAGCATTATTATACCTAGATAAATTTTGCAAATTATTCTGCCCAAGATTATTCCTTGCTTAAATAATTCCTTATTCTAAGAACGAAAAAAGATCGTTTCCTAGTTGCAATTTCGAAAAATCGATTGTAAATCATCAATTTTTATTTTATTATATAGTATGTATAAACTTTTATGGTCGTTTGGGGGATCCAAGGCTTACGGGGCCCAAGACGGCTGCCTCCACCGCCTGTGAGTAAATCTGCCATGGAGAATGTGTATTGTATTGTATACATATGTAATGACCTTTTATTTCAAAATATTTACTGTGAATTGTTTTGCTTTTGTCTAATTTTCCAATTTCAATTTGAATTATTTTTACACAGATTAATAGCTGATACTATTAATCGTAAATCATAACTATTAGCAAAATATCGTTACACATATCATGTTTAAAATGTCCTATAGTTTTTGTACGCAAAGAATTGAACATAATTGACGTAATATAAGAAAAAATAGCTCACCAATATTATGAAAACAGTTCCCTACTGCTGTCATGTTACAAATACACCAGTTACCGGTATAATGCATTACAAACACCTAAAACAAAAACAGATTTATTAAATACTCTAAATTTAGGTTTTTGTGTTAATGAAACGGTAAAGTACATCAAAATGAAAAATAAAATCCTGAAGTTATAGTTTAATAGTAAAATAGAGATATTATTTTTGGCAATATTATAGTTTACTTTGCAATGATTTTGTTTGACGAAAACGTCAAGTTTTTAATAGATGTTTGTTGTAGTAATATATACAATTCTTAAAAGTTAGATACATCTAATTCTCTTTTTACAAGGCTTTTTTACATGTTTAGAAGCTTCTGTTCAGACTATTAGCAAACGAAAGCAATTCTGTGTTTACACGGTATATTTGATTTAACACAGATCAAATAGCGTTATTTATAAAATTTCTGCTTGAATTTATTGCTGTTAAATAGGGCATTTCCATTATAAGTATCACTTCCTAAAACGGTAGATACGTAAGTATTTTAATTTTGGGAAATTAGTGTTAATGTATTTTTTTTACTGAAATTTGGCCTTTTTCAAATGTATGTTAAATTATTGACATATTGTTTCTATTTTTTTTTAAAAAGATAAGTATGTAAAAATAAAAAACAAAACCATTAAAATTAAAAAATCTGATGTGGCCAGCACAATACCTTCCGTCAATCCTATGTATTATGAATAAATTCCATATATAAATTTTCTTGCAAAAGATTCGAAATTTCCAGTAATATTATTTCATGCAAAAGGCACTTGACACTGACATCTTTTTCTTTAGCTTTTCCCATTCGTTAGGGGTCACTATTTTTTATTTTCTTCTTCCATTCATTTCTGTTTTGCGGGTCATCCTCATGTCAATTTTTTACCTTCCGTCACCTTTAGGTAAGGAAGGTATTGTCTTTGGTCAAAAAATTCAATGATGAGTTTTTACTGAATAAGCACGGTTTAGGGTCCATATAATACGATTTTACCATTTTTACGATGATGTCTGTATGTATGTGTGTCTGTATGTCTGTGTGTCTGTGTGTCTGTGTGTCTGTGTGTGTGTGTGTGACAAAAGTTCCGGATTCCATAACTTCAATACCACGATTCCAAAAATTATAATTTTTTCGTATTCCTCAAGTTTACATCCAGAAGAACAACTGATTAGATTTTGGTTATAATTGGTCAACCGGAAGTAGTCTCATTTGAAGATTTAACAGTTAAATTTGATTTATTGACATTTAACGTTATTATAACTTAAAGAATATATTATTCTCTATACGATTTGATTACATTTTATACTTCATATTCAATAGATACAGAGTTAAAGAATTTTAAAGAAATTAAATTTTATAATTCAGCCAGCTATGCCAAATTTGGGAACTAGTAATATATTCATATAATTCAAATTGACAGATGTCAGTATCAATAAAAAGTAAATTAATGTGGCAGAGATGAGGATGTTGAAGTACATATTGGGGAATACACGGAAAGATACGGCAAGAAAATAACTGTAGTGTTACAAGTTTTTAGAAAGATACAAGAAAGAAGATTACATTGGTTTGAACATGTCATGAGGAGAAATGAAGAATTATATTGGAACAAGAATGAA
Organism: Harpalus rufipes; assembly: GCA_951394225.1. Classification (NCBI taxonomy): domain Eukaryota; kingdom Metazoa; phylum Arthropoda; class Insecta; order Coleoptera; family Carabidae; genus Harpalus; species Harpalus rufipes. The sequence goes on from OX596281.1 coordinate 38,701,488, forward strand.
TAGTTTAGTAATAGGACGTTAAAGAAACAGAGGACGACCAAAGATAAGATGGAAGGACTGTATTACGGAAGATTTGAGAGAAAAGGAACTGAATGAGAACGTCATGCAAAAATAGCGACCCCTAACGAATGGGAAAAGCTAAAGAAGAAGAAGATGCCAGTGTCAAGTGCAATTTGAATAGTTTGTTTATGAAATCATTTTACTGGAAATTTAGAATCTTTTGTAAGAAAAATTATGGAATTTATACATTATACACGAGAATGACGGAAGGTATTGTGCTGGCCACAACAGATTTTTTCATTCAAAATTTCATTTTTTGGTATTTTATGATTCCCTTTCTCGGCAACTGAATTCCACATCCCTGATAATAAATATACCACATGAAATAAGAAAATCATGAAATTGTCAATGAAATATTATGACATTTGTCAGTTATGGACGTAATTAATAGCTGTCATTTTGACACGGGTCTCCATATCTGCTTGCCAAATTCAGCAAAGTTACGTCACTGCACGCGCTCTATACATAAATTTCCTTGCAAAAGATCCTATATTTCCAGTAAAATTATTTCTTAAACAAACTATGGAAATTGCACTTGACACTGACATCTTCTTCTTCTTTAGTCTTTCCCATTCGTTAAGGGGTCGCTATTTTTTATTTTCTTCTTCCACTCATTTTTGTTTTACGTGTCGTCCTCATTCAGTTCCTTTTCTCTCCTTTCATCTTGTATTTGGTCTTCCTATGTTTCTTCCACCTTCTGTTATGAGATATTCATTCTTCTTCCAAATATTCATTTCTCCTTATGACATATTCAAACCAATGTAATCGTCTCTCTTATATCTTTCTAGCATCGTCCAACACTAGCGTTATTTCCCTTATTGTTTCATTCATTTACGTTTTATTGATACTGAAATCTGTCAATTTGAATTACCTGAATATATTAGCAGTTTCCATGGTTAAGTTAGCATAGCTGGCTGAATTATGAAATTTACATGAAATTTATTTGTCTTATTCTCCTTTAACTCTATATCTGTTGAATATCAAATATAAAATGCAATCAAATCGTATAAATAATATATTTTTTAAGTTATAAAAAATTTAACTGAGTTTTTCAAGAAAAACTGTTAAAATCTTCAAATGAGGGTACTTCCGGTTGACCAATTATAACCAAAATCTAATCAAGTCTGCATATGGTTGTAAGGAAGAGGAATACGCAAGAATTGTAATTTTTGGAATTCTAGTATTGGAGATATCGTGCCCGAAACTGCGGTCACACACACACACATACACACACACACACACACACACGCACACGAACACACACACACACACATACAGACATCATCGTAAAAATAGTAAAATCGTATTGTAAAGACCCTAAAACGTGCTTATTCAATGAAAACTCACCACCGAATTTTTTGACCAAAGACAATACCTTCCTTACCTAGAGGTGACGGAAGGTAAAAAGAGATCTATGTTTGAGAATGATATATTCTAGCAATCTGGCAGACTTATTGATACTAGAATTAGTTTTATTCTTAAACGATTTTTTTGTGAAATTTGATTATTTGGGATTAATAATTTAAATGAAGTCGAAATTCGTTCGTTGGCCCACTGGTCGCTATACAGGATGTTTCAGGACTAGTGTAACAAACTTTAACAGCTTATTCCTGAGGTCTTTTTGAGTCAAAAATGTCATATGAACATAGGTCCTATTCCTTCTAGTTACCAAAATACAAGAGGTTGAAGTTCTATAAATAACACGAAATTTTCAAATTTTTGTTATCAAGGTATTTTCGGAAAACAAGAGTTATTATTGAAAAGTCATACCTTATTTGTATTAATTAATTGTCTTAATTAAAAATTGTTGTAGTTTTGATTGTATTTTTGTTTCATAATGGATGGTTATAGTATTGCTGAATATGCAGATATGATTTTTATTTATGGATTATGTATAATGGTAATGCCCGTTATGCGTCCAGAGAATACCAAGACAGATATCCAAATAGACGCCAACCTTCCTATCGCCTATTTGCGCGCATTTTTCAGCGTCTACGTGAAACTGGATCAACAACTGTACGGGGAGGTGTTCAAAATGATGGCATTGGTGTTAATAATAACGTTGAAGATGAAGACAATGTAATTGATGCTGTTCTCGATAATCCTGAAATCAGTACAAGACGCATCGCTGCTCAATTACACACATGTCTCACAGCACTGTTTGGCGGATATTAAACCGTAATTTATCGTGTATATGATTCTATGATTCGCCTATGTCAAGCATGCATACGAGTTCAAGGCGCGCATTTTGAACACTTGTTGAATTTTTTTTTAAATTTGTTATCTTATTTCATATTGTGTTAACCTATTCCATGTTGTTCTGTGTTTAGAATTTATTTATTTGTCTATTTAATAATTGTGTCATCGTATATTTTGTTGTCCAAATCGTATTCGTTAATATTAATAAATAAAATTAATTAATACAAATAAGGTATGACTTTTCAATAATAACTCTTGTTTTCCGAAAGTACCTTGATTACAAAAATTAGAAAATTTCGTGTTATTCATAGAACTTCAACCTCTTGTATTTTGGTAACAAGAAGGAATAGGACTTATGTTCATATGACATTTTTGGCTCAAAATGACTTCAGGAATAAGCTGTTAAAGTTTGTTACACTAGTCCTGAAACACCCTGTATATTGTTGAGTCCACACGTTAACATTTTATTTCGAACGAGCAGTACTTGCAAGCAAAACTCGCCAAGTGTGGACCTGTCTTCGAGCCGAACCGAACGCGCCAAATGTTTTCCGGAGCTTGTCTGTAAAACGGAATTGCACAAGGGGAATAGGGTGTTTGCATGATTTTTGTACTTATAAAATAACATTATATCCTCGTAATTTTGCTTATTTAAACATTATTTATTGGAAAAAAAAATTATAATAATTCCTATAAATAATGAATTAATTGTTAAAAAATGTGCATATTTTTAAATATATCACGTGATTAAAAACAGAGTGTGAGATCAAAAGGCACTCGCGGCAGCGCATCCAAGGAAACAGCTTCTAATGTCACACACAAAAGCACACTTGGTTTACAAGCGACAGAGATAGACACGCGGTTGCATTCGATGAACAAGAAAGGTTGCTTGTGTTCAGGCAGCCAATAGGACTAGGTGCCTTCTTACGTCATAAGACTGGGGGGGGGGCAGTTTGTATAGACTTAATTGTATAATCTTTCACATAAAATAAAAAATGAAATGTGCAACCACCCTATTATTGTTCGTCGAATCGCTCAGTTGACGGGAATTCGCACTGTTCGTGCTGATTGCAGCATTCGTTGTACAAAAATCTTGTACAAAAGTCAAACGATATTGAACTGATATTGTTTTACGCACTTTTGTCTTTTCTTACAATTGTAGGTCCGACTAATTTTGTTAATTCCTCAGAGTCTTCGGACGTCTTTCTTGTAAATATTTTTAAATGAATATAATTCATTTCATGGCATAACAAGTTTTTGTTGCGAGGTAGGTACAATCTTCTCATCCATTGATTTCTTCGCCTTTTCTTATTTTTCTGTATCATATAAATGATAAAAAAGCACCAAATGCTATCGTAATATCAGAATCCATTATTCACTACGAATGCTTCAAGCACACTGGAAAACTAATAATTCGATGAATCTGCTGAACGCAATAAGCTTCTGTTCAGACTATTCTGCTCTGCGCATTCAATTCTTTCTGTTCGTTCACCATAAGGTTTTTGTCTAAATTTCTAACTCGTGGTAGAATCGTTAAATGGAAAAGTGCGTGTACTCGTACTGATATTAAATGTAAACTTTATATTACGAATACTTCTATCGGGAAAAAGGGACATTGTCCGTATTAAGAGCGTAATTTTATAATAACAGCGTTTTTATGGAGCGCGCTTTCACATTAATAATATGAGTAGTGTGCGCTCGTAACACGAGCTACTATTTTTATAAATATATCAATTACTGAACACTATATTGAAAAATCTCCAAAATATAAGTAGACGACAAAATTATAATACTTATTTCTTCTTTTCTAATAGGTTAGTTTAGCAGAAGAATTCGACATTCTTCAAATCGTCGGCGAAGGATGGTTTGGAAAGATCCTTCTAGTAGAACACAAACACACAGATACAGAGATGGTGTTAAAAGCTCTTCCGAAGCCCTACACAGCACTGAGAGACTTCTACAGGGAATTCCACTACGGTCTACATCTTGGGGCACATAGAAACATCATCACAACATATGACGTCGCTTTCGAAACTGCGGGGTTCTATGTATTTTCGCAAGAATACGCACCCTTAGGTAAGTAGAACAAGTATAGTATTTTTTAAGATGTGGTAGTCGACCCAGGTGGAGTAGCGATAGCGCTAATGCTCCAAGGGTCCCGGGTTCGAATCCCGGATAAGGCATTTTAAGATGTAGTAGATTTACTTCAACTGAGGTAAAGCGATGTCTGGTAAGCGCTGTTAAATTGGATATATTTCATCATCATCGAAATTTACGAAAACAAACAAAATGTCACATCGAGAAATGGGAAATAAACCGTGGTGATGGTGACATATTTATTTATATTACGAGGGCGGATTAAAAAGTTCGCAGTCAAACAAAGAGATGGTAGCACTAGATGCGCATTTTTTTCTGTGTGCATTGATTTTTTTAAATGAGAGGGAAAGCATTGAAAATCATTCTTGCAGTGAAAGATCGGCAACTGCGAAAGAAACATTAATTTGAGTCACGAGATGGCCGGCTTCTGACGGTTCATCGGAAACATGTTCGTTTCCTGACGTCGTCCAATTTCCATTTTCGCAGTGAAGCTGATCCTGATATTTTTATGGAAATATGTGTTGCTTTAATGAGGCATGGATTCACCACTATCAACCTGAATAAAACAACAATCTAAACAATGGAAGCATAATGGTTTATCGCCATTCAATCGTGGTGCCGCGTCCACTGGCAAAGTCATGGTTTGTATTTTTTGAGACGTGAAGAGAATAAGGATCAAACCGTGAAACCATTCCTGGATAATGCTCGAACTTGATACTTCAACTTCATACTTCATGAAGGAATAAAAAGAAAACGACCTGAAATGTTAACGAAAGGCGTTCTGTTCCATTAGTATAATGCTCCAATTCTATGCATATCGAGTGGCATAACTAACGGGCCCGCATTGCGGGCGGGCCTCGGGATCTAAAGGGCCCCAATTTAAATGTATTATAATTTTGTTGATACTGTGTTGCACATATGCTGCCATGTGTCAATTTTCAAAAATAATATTGGCTAAGGGGCCCCCTCTACCCGCTATGCAAAAGTCGAGCTCTTTTATTTTCCATCACTTTCCACAACATTTCGGCGGGTAGAATTTCGATATCTTTGTGAATATTTTCCTTGAACTGATCCAGATTTCTCCAGTCCCAGACTGTCAAATTAGGAGACCTAGTGGTCATTGTATATCACTGAAGCATATGATTAAACGATAAGGGAATAATTTTCGCAAAATTGCTAATATTTGCTGGACTGTGTATGACACGACACTGGTCCTTCTTACTGATACTTACTCCCAATTAATTATCTACAATGTTCAATAGTTACTGTAGACTCAGCCACCATTAAAAAACAGGTACACTCAGACGAAAGTGAGCTTCGTCACTTATTCACTAAAATTTCGAGAAAAATTTTATGCAATTTTTTGTAGTGTGCAGTTATTCATGTTTAATTTCACACTACTCTGCTACACGCTTGAGCAATAAAATAATAGATGATGCTCAAAACAAAAAATGGCGGAACCTTTCAAATGAGTGTTGACATTTGTGCCATTCTGTATTACATCATTTATTTATTTATTTATATTATATTCATTTTTCTCCTCGTCACATTGAAAATTTGTTACTTTAAATTATAATTTCTTCCACTACTATTATACGAAATACAGAACAATTATTACATTATAGTTAAACGTACTCGTAAAATATTGCAATGTATCTTCTACTGTATTTCTACTGTACAGGTGTCCGTATATAAATAAATCAGCAATTATCTCACTTATTATTACGTTTAACGATTTTAACTATATAACATATATTACAGTATGTAAACTCCTTCTATACCTCTGCATGAAACTTTGTTGACATATAATTTGATATACTGATTATAGAACAAAAAGATTATTTTTTTTGGAATTCGCAAAAATAAGGGTAGTTCATTCCTAGCGAACATTTTTAGTGCCACTGGTTTCATAGTACATTTAATTACCTACATAATAACTAATTAATAAATGATTATTTGTAGGCAGTTTTTATACTTTTATTTCATTAATAACGTAATTGTAAATAATTAAATGTTGCGAATTCATAAAAATCTTTTTGTTCTATAATCAGTATATCAAATTATATATGTCATTAAAGTTTCATGCAGAGGTATAGAAACACCCTGTATAATAGCGGAAGTAGTTCAACATTATTCCTTCCGGTTCTCGAGTAACTGATAGCAACTATTAATTTTCAAATGAAATACCCAATATATTTATTTAAATTTAAAAGTTACATGAAATTTGCTATCCAACAGTATAAAAACCATTATTTGTCATATTAATAAAAAATGCAATGGTGAATGATTTTAAACTAAAAGTACATAACAGAATAACATCATTATTAAAAGAGCCCATAAATGTATTGAAGTAAATGGACATCAATATGAATATTTACTAAATTAATTTTAAATAAACTTTCCCCAATAAATGTAAAATAAATGAATTTCAATGCCTACTACATTTAATTAAAACATTATGTTTTAAATATTCGCCATTGTATTTCTTTAAATGACATAATTGTTTTTATACTGTTGGATAGTAAATATCATGTACTTTTCAAATTTGAATAAATATACAGGTGTTTCATTTGACTATTAAAAGCTGCTATTAATTACTCAAGAACCGGAAGTAATAATGTTGAACTACTTTCGCTGTTATATAGAGGAGTTTACATACTGTAGTATATGTTATATAATTAAAATTGCTAAACGTAGTAATAACCGAAATAATTGCTGGTTTGTTTATAGACGGCCACCCTGTATATTGGAAAATATGCAGTAAAGTTATTACATTATATATAGTTATTATATTCAAATTACTTGTAAATTTTGTTCTCTGTCTAAGAAATATAAATCGAATTTGTGGACACTACAGTTTAGTTTAGTTGCGGGCGGGCCCCCGAACTCATAGTAACGCCACTGCACATATCAACAGTTGCGATGAATGAAAAACATCGGTGCGGCTTTTAATTGGTACATCACCCCTATTCATTCACCGGATCTCGTTGCACTAGAATTTTATTTCTGAAACTTAAGAATCACCTGAGAGGGTAATGATTTTGTCTACGGAAGAAGTTGTAGCGGCCACACAACGGGATATTTTGCAGACTAGGCTGAAGCCTTAATAAACTCCTGTGTTAGGTCTCAAATTCTTCGATCCACCATTTTATTTACAATGAATTACCTTTTTTCCAGGTGATTTAACCTCTAACGTTTCCGAAACCGGCATAGGTGAGCTTCATACAAAACGGGTGGCGCGCCAACTTGCAGCTGCGTTGGAGCATCTCCATAGCAGAGACTTGGTGCATCGAGACGTGAAGCTTGACAATATCCTAGTATTCAAGTCTGATTTCTCCAGAGTTAAACTATGCGATTTCGGTGAATCCCGAAGAGTTGGGACAGTTGTTAGAAGACATAATGAATGGTTACCTTATGCACCACCAGAAGTCCTTTGTACGGCCAATGACGAAACTTACAAGTAAGAGAGATAAACTCCGTGAGTTAAATATTTCATTAGTTTCTTTGATATATTAAAATAAAATATATAAATGTTCTATGATCTATGTAATTAATTCATATTTTGATTATTGATAATCGTGTGTTTAGTAAGCGCCAAAATTAAATACGAAAATTTAAATTACAATTTAATAGTGCTGCTATGCTGATTGCTAACGCTAACACGAACACGGCTGCTAATCGTGGAATTAAAACAAAAAGACAAACAAAATTCATAGACAGAATAATAATTTATTTTTAAATTCAATGTCGCTTTCTTTCGGTCGGGAAAAATCAGATTTAGCAATCCAAATCGGATCGTACACGTTCTTTCGGTTTTTGATCATATACCCCCACCACAAAATTCTGAATTGCGATCTGAATTATCGAATTGCTTTAAAACACCGATTACTTCAATCGGATTGCTTTGATTTGTAGTTACAGAGAGGACAGATGGTATTACTATTTGTGTTTTGTATTTGTACAGGCTGTAAACAAAACAAATATATATTTTTTTGTTTTGTTTGCGATATAAGTTTATCGACATACCTATAATGGAAAATTTATTGAAAACTGCCACACTATTTGACAGTTAAAACCAGTGATGGAAAACGTGACGTAACGCTACCCGATAACGTTATAATAACGTTTCATTTAATATTTTTTTTAAATAACGTTATAATTACAAAATTGCGGTATGTAACCGTAACATAACAAATAACGATTCACTATAACATTATCCATGTTTATAAATTTTATAAAATATTTTCCGTTTGAAAGTATAATTTCCTGATGATTTATTTCGTGTTTTATAATGAATAACTGTTACTAGTGGCCAAATTCAAGTGTTGAACACTTTACTTCATTTCTAGAATAAGTTAAGTGTCTTAAGTTTTTTTTAATATATTTTTTAATTCTAATTTTTAATGAATTTTTATTACACACATGAGAAAAATACGGTTATTATAACGTTATAATAACGAAACAAAAGTAACGTTATTATAACGTTACATAACGTTATTTTGTTTTTTATTATGTTATTTATAACGTTATATATCGATTTTTTTTATAACGTTATGCCATCCCTGGTTAAAACAACATACATTTGTTTACTTTTTCAATTCCATATGGCTAGGATTATTAAATTGTAATACATATTCGGAATTTTTATATCGAATTTCTGCATATACAAAACATACGAAATGAATTTTGTTTACTGATTTATAAATAGAATTTCATGTTCTACAAATGATTTTGAAGATTTTTTTTCTAAAATAATATGGGAGCAACGCACAAGGAAAAATTTTCCCATGTTAATTGCCCATGTAACGGGATTTCGAGCGCCAGCCGGTATACGAGGTCTGGCTATTAAATAACGAGACTGCGCGCGCATAAGGCATCCTAGAGGGAAGGGGAGGAAACGAATGCAGCGTTGGATAGCTGGAAGTGTCTACTATTCCGGTACGAAAACACGTTTTTGTCGCTGTAGTAGTATTTTTCTATAGAGGTTAGAAACGAACGTGTTTTTTTCTCGTGCCGATAACAATGTGTGACGAAAAACACGAGCAATGGATCAATGTGAAATTTCTCGTTAAATTAAAAAAAAAAACTCCGACTGAGTGCTATAAATTGTTGAAAGAGGCTTATGGTGAGAATTCTCTATCTCGTGCGCCTGTTTTCCAATGGTATAAACGGTTTTCTGAAGGCCGAGAGAGCGCCGAAGATGACCAACGTCCAGATCGACCTGTCTCTGTTTCAACTCCGCAAACAGTGACCAAAATCAATGAAATTGTGCGCGGAGGTCGTCGTATGAGCATTCGGATGATTGCTGAGTCTCTAAACGCCGATAAAGAAACTGTCAGAAAAATTTTACATGATGAATTGAACATGAATAAAGTCTGTGCGAAGTTGGTCCCAAAAAATTTGACTCCTGACAAAAAGCTCGTCCGTCAACAGATCTGCTCAGATTATCTTGAGAGGTTAGATGAAGAGCCTGAATTGATGGAAAACATCATCACTTGCGATGAAACCTGGATATTCCAATACGATATTGAAACTAAGCGACAATCGATGCACTGGAAAACTCCTGCATCGCCAAGAATGAAAAAAGCAAGGATGTCGAAATCAAGCTTTAAAACCATGCTAATCGTTTTTTTCGACATCAACGGCATCGTGATAACTGAATGGGTTCCCGAGGGTCAAACTGTAAACCAAACTTACTATTTGAAAGTTTTGGTAACACTGCGAGAACGAGTTCGTAAGGAACGGCCGGAGTTGTGGAAAAACAAGTCGTGGATTTTGCACCAGGACAACGCACCTGCCCATAACGCGCTGTCTGTGAAGCGATATTTAGCCTCCAGTGCTCGAACACGCGCCGTACTCGCTTGATTTAGCGCCCTGTATTTTTTTCTGGTTCCGAAGATCAAGTCTGCCTTAAAAGGAACCCGGTTCGAATTGATGGAAGAGGTGAAGCGAAAATCGGCGGAGCTCCTAAACGCTCTTACAAAAGAAGACTGCCAACATTGCTTTGACCAATGGAAAAAACGAATGGAACGGTGTGTGGCGAGGGGAGGGGAGCACATAAATAAAACTCTTTTTCATAAGCAGTCTCGTTATTTAATAGCCAGACCTCGTACGATGGCGTATATAAAATTCAGAACAAAAGAAACATTGTCAAGTAACAAAAAAAATACGAATTTTGTAAAAAGTACGTGGGTTTTGATCCATGACTATTAAATGTGTGAATTCATGTAAATGTCTGCAGTTTTATGAAGATTTTTTATCAAACTAAAACATTTTACCATATAAAAAATAATTTAGTAATGAATAAAAATGAAAATGGGGTTTTGCAATGAAAATTTCTGTAATTTATGGAAATAATAATTATATGAACATGAATAATGAAACATTTTTTTGAGAAAAAAATTACAATGATGAAACATGGCGCTTTGCCAGAATTTTTGTAAACGTGAGAAGTATTGCCAATAGATAAAGAAAATTATTGTATCATTCAAGCATTTAAAAAATAAATACTTTTTCACGTGTTGTTTGTGTGACCACAAGAGTTCCATGAGTTCATGTTTTTTTAAATATGTGTGTATTGTAACGTATTTTTTTAATGCGGGTATATAGATATACAATACTAGGTTTGTTCCAGCGTGTCATTGCTAATATTTTGTGACTGTCAAACACATGTGCAATAACAAAATACCGTCAAATACCATTCCAACCGTACCACTGGCAAGTTTGCAACTACTGGTTAGGTGTTCCAACTTTTTCTGCTGACTAATTCCGTGTTAGTTTTCATAATTTCCATCTGTCTAGGGAAGATTAAATTTATACTTATTAGAATTAGATTACTCAATAACAATACATACAACATGTTATTATATTTCTAAATTGGTTTTTATAAACTGATTTTATTATTCTGAAAACAATTACAATAAACATAAAATTAAACAATAATGCAATTATAAATAAATAGAATAAACATACCTGAAAAGAATAATTAATTACACGTTATTAATAACTAGAGCAAAATACAATATTGTTAATAATTATTTAACAAAACAATATATTATGACAGATAGTTCCACGATCATATAGTGTGGTGACCGTCATATGTTAATATCAGCCAGAGTGATGATTTGGAATTTATATATTTAATATTAGGTATATTTTTCTTATAACATAATTTTATTTTTTAAAAAAAATGACCGACAAAGGCATTTGTTGTTTTTAAATAATTTATTTACTTCTCAGATTAGATAGCTTGTATGCAACAAATACTCGCTTTGGTACCGTAACCGTCTCATTCAGCGTTCTATCATTTAGGTGTTTCAAATTTGTCAGTAACTAGTTTGTGAATACGCATGCGCATTAAAAAAAATCTTGTCTAAGATTACCGGCTGGAACAAACCTTTTATAACATTAAAACACAACAAATATGATTTATAACAATAAACACCACAATAATAAAAAAATATACTCACACTCAATGATCGGTCCCTCTATCACCGTCAAATTGCTCACCGTCAAATTGCTCACCGTTTACACCGTAAACCAGAAATAGAGGGGAGACAGTGCACGCTATGTATTTCCCCGTAAGAAGACTTTCCAAATCATCTTAGCGACTTTCGACCTTATTGCAACGTCAGAATCAGCTGAATCAGTCTAGTCGGCCAGATGTGTTACATACGTGTGCAGTCGGAAGAATAAATTTTCATTGTCAACAAGCGTATTTTATTTAGCCTGTCCGTTATTTATATTAAATTCTTTTATGAATATTACTTCTTTCGTATTTATTTTACATTTATAAAACAGAATCAAGAAAATTTGTAGTTATAAATAATCAAATATTTATTTAGATTTGGTCAACTGTAACATAACAGTATTTAACTGGTCGATTAGACTGATTCAGCTGATTCTGGCGTTACAAAAAGGTTCAAAATCGCCCAGATTATTTTGAAATATACGCGTGACTATACCTTGTCTCCCCTCTATTCCTGGTCTAAGGTTTACACCGTTCTGTGCTGTGATTGGTTGAAATCATACGGTACGAACGGTCTCGATGCCAGGAATGGCGACGGCCGCCGTTGAAATATTTCTATTTTTGACAGCGTTGATGGGCCATTCCCGCCGTAAATTTTCACTGCGCATAAACAGAACACACATTTAAATAATACCAACTCAAATCAGTTTAACATAAAATCTATTGTATTTTATTTCTTTATGTTTCTTTTTTGGGTGGATTATATAAACAGCGGTATTTTACTACTTCGCCAATTAAGAGTTGTTCATGGCGAAACCGGCGAAACAAAACTTATTATAGGTTATGGCAACCGGAAATATCACTGAGGTCGAAACATATGTTTTAGTAATATTTCGTTTTTCAAGTTTGGAACTGTGCGCATAGATATTTATGACGAAGCATGTGAATGGAGTAGTTGTCATAACGGCCGCAGAATTAACGGTGGTCCATGTGAATCCAGCTTAATCATTTCAAACTTAACACACTCCTGACGCGTTTGGAACATTATACTGTTTTTCACTCATAATTATCTAGCAGTGGCGGCTCGTGCACCAAAACTTTGGTGAGGCAAGGTATCCAGAAAAAAGCGCCGCAGCCGAATTTTTTTTTTTCTGGAGAAACTGTCTAAAACATATACATAATATATACATTCACACTGTTTTGATTCGGAAAATCATAAATAAGCTGCACAATCACACATTAAATACACAATTTGAAACAGGAATAAGAACACGATAGCCTGAATTCTTACCGCATGAAATAATATACTTAGTTCATTCATAATGCAAGAAATAAAATTAATGTACCCCATAAAATTAGAATATATAAAACAATTAAAAATTTAGTAATAAAATAAATATTACAAATGTCGATAGATGATATAAGTAATAAATTTGGAGTCGGGTATGAAAACTGGGACAATTACGTGTCCTGAAGATGTTCATGGGGACACCGGGACATACAACTTAAAACAGGGACGAATCCCGGAAAATCGGGACATCTGGTCACCCTACAACTGTTCAAAATATAACACCATAGAAAAACCGGTACAAATAATCTCTACGGCATCACTCGCGCAATGAGAAGTATACTCACAAGTTGTGTAATGATATGATAAATGACTAATAACTACCTCATCAACGCACCAATTAATAAACTATATTTGGGAATCGACGTAGAAAAGTCATAAAAGTCACCTAGAGAAGGAACTGGGCCCACCCTATTGTTTACACCATAATTATGGTATTTTATTTACGACTGTGAGCAAAATGCTCATAGCGCGAGTAGTCCAGGGTTAAATTAGAGCTCCCAATCGAAGCCATTATATTTGTTTTTGTTATCTATAAACACAAGGAAATTTTTTTAAAAAAAATAAATACTCTTTTGTTCATGTTCGAATGCAATATGCAGTTAATAACATTTATGCCCGGTTACACCATCAAATAAATCTGCGAATAGCTTATTCGTCGAATAAGTGAAAAATATCGCATCAAAATATGACAGCTAGAATAAATACAGTCATTTGTGTTATGGTTTCGATGCGATATTTGTCTCTTATTCGATGAATAAACTATTTAGAGATTTATTTGATGCTAGTAAACCGGCCACGAATCTTTTATCCTTTACGCATTCATTGTATTTTGCATTTGAGGCTAGCCTCAAGCAGCTCCTTGTCTTGCGCACGTATTGCTTAACGGGATGAAAGCATTACCAAAAACATTACACATTGTACTATTCATTTCGAGTATATGTTAGAGGCAAGCCTCACAGGTTTAGGTGAACTGCATTACATATTAGTTATGGTGGTGGCTTAAATTATTCTTTTGATATTTCTTAAAGACAACCATTAATGAAATAAGTTGAAATTTAATTTACATATTACTTTATATTATTTATAATGTAATAATTAAAATTCATAATTTGTTAAAATGATATCTTGAGGTATTTTTTCTGGTGAGGCACTGCCTCACATGCCTACCCTGACAAGCCGCAACTGTTATCTAGGTGGGGTGACCATTGGCAATTCGTACGGAAAATTCCGGACATGTCCAGAAATTTTAGCTGAAGTCCGGGCGGAATAATAACAATGATTTATAAATTTAAAATGTCCGGAATTTGTGTCCAAATAAAAAATGAAGCATAATGCAAGGCCAAGTTTATTTTGCAGTGGTCTTTAATTTTGGTTTTATTGTTCATCGTGGGTGCATTGACCCCCATTTTTTTTGCCCGAGGCCGAGGGTACACCTGAACTGATGCACCTATGTACTCTCCGTCCTTGGTTGAATAAGCCGGATTCCGTATGGTAACAGGATATTCGATGTATCTAATTTGAAACCATCGAAATAGCCATTATTTTTCCGCACATTCCTTTTGTTATTTTTTTCAATTTTCTTTTAATTGCAAAAGAATATGTTTTAAAATTCCTGATTTAACAAATTACTTTGTTTCCGAGATTCAAATTATAATCTATTTTCCACATTTTATAAATACACTTCCACTTCCTCTCATCTTAATTAAAATTCTAAAAATAACCTTTGTTTCCTAGGGCAGTCACCTCCCATGATGTATGGCAATTCGCCATCGTGGTCTTCGTTTGCCTCACAGGATGCCTTCCTTGGCAAAAGGCGGCTGCGGACGACCCTCGTTATTCAAGATACGTTTCGTGGCATTGTAGTGCCATGCCAATTCGTAGACAACCAAAACTATTCAAGCTGGTGTCGTCGAAAGCACAGAGACTATTTAGGAAGTTCTTGGAACCAAAAGTGGATAAGAGGCCAGTTACATTGAGCGATGTGCATAGGTTCCTGGATGATAGATGGCTGGCAAAGAATAGCAGCGAGAAAAATAATGGTAAGGAAGGAATAAATATAGGAATATATGGGGTCCTATAATAATTTTTATTATTATTATTGTTATTATTTTCTGGAACAACATGGTGAACTAAGAATTTTAGTGCAAACGCAACTTAAAAATTTTACGTAATAAGCGAGATATGAATACTTAAATTTAATGGCATAGCAGGTACAAATATTTCATGTTCGCATAGCTGAAATATTTTTATATATAAACTTATACGTTATATTCATGAGGATATGAGAAAATTATTATTAAGCATACATAACATAAATGAAATACATTTTTTTCCTAATAAATTATAGAATAATGAAATAATTTAACCATTGTTTGACAATATTGATACAAACTATGGCGGTGGATGACACTAATGTTTGTCCATTATGAATTCACGGTAGGCGGGTGCAAGAGGCGCACGAGTCTCGCTTTTAAAATTAGGCAAACCAATCAAATTGCAAAGACATGATACATCATTCTAATTATTAATCGACTTTAATCACTTGTGATTTGCGAAATAATTAATATTTAAAAAAAATTCTTTCACTAATATTCATTAATTTAAGTATAATTTCGCATCTAATATAGATAAATTTGACTATGGTATAGTATCCCATTATGACACCTTAACCTTACATTATACCTAAAAGTATGATTTGTAAAATCAACGAAATATGAGCATTGTTGCAAATTGGTTGGGTAATCGTATGAGGCTTGAGAATAGCATGCCACAAGGTTGTAAATGCCGATACCTAGTTCAAATTATAAAGATGGGGACGAATTTAAGTTCCACTTTTTGGTAGGAAAAGGTCTTGATTTCGACTGCCGTTTTCACCGGAACCGATATCATAGTCTATGAAATATTATCAAATTTATTATTTCTAAGTGCATTTGTAGGCGTTAGCGCATGTGATTATGAAAATTTAATTCATTTGTGTTTTATTGACTTAATCTCTGATTTAAACAAAAATGTAAGGAAGGAACTACATTGAAAAGAATTTTGGATAAATTTGTTAAAACAGCACCACATAGTGTCAAAACGTGCTATTTTTGTTTTGCTTCATTTGCAATGACATATTTATGTTAGACGGAATTTTCATATTATACCGCAACGAAATCAAAGTACAGGAACAGGCTTAATGCCTGAATGATAATTCAGATGCCTAATATTGTGCCTGATATAAAAAGAATTTATAATTTAGAGACCCAAAGACATCGTTGTCATTAAAAACTTTTTTTTTATTATTTTACATATTTTGGTTTTGTTTAACACAAATCAATGTTAATAATTGTTTTATATTACATATACAGGTGACAGTGAAAAACAGGCCACTCAAAATAACTTTTTTATTTATAATTATTTTTTAATTCTCTTTCCATATTTGTAAAGTAGGCTTAGGGACTCACAAATCATGATATTTCGCAAGATGGTAGCGGTTCCGGTTTAACCGGAAACGACATCAAATGTGACACTTATATATTTTTATATATTTGGAATTTTCGTAAAATTACGAATTCAACGATATGCTTGAAATGATTTTTTATTGAAGAAATAAATTACAAAACCGTAAGAGAAAATGATGAATAATTAACCTGCTAAGCCAAATCAAGTAGGCTGTAATAACAAGTTGATATTTTTTGTAGCAAAATATGGAATCTTATAAAAATAACTTACTCTTTAAACAATTAACTTAAATATGACGTAATATTATCTCAACTGTTTTCACAGCTTGCCTGATATCATGACTCAGTAGGCTAATTATGCATCATTTTTTCTTGTTTTAGTAATTTATTTATTCCATAAAAATGCACTTCAAGGATATCGTTGAATTCGTAATTTTACGTAGATTCCAAATATATAAAAATATATAGGTGTCCCATTTGAAATATGAAAGTTAATATAATAATAATAACCTTTATTGGCAAAGTTCAACATTTGCTGTTCTTACACTTCACCTTTACAATAAATAAATATGAAATTATACATTTAATTTTGGTATGAACATTGACATGAAGATGGTACAAATACATTATTTATTTACATGGTGAGCCTTACAAGGTTACAAAAACAATCAAAACTATATAGCTATTATCACTTCTGGTCAAACCGGAAGCGCTACCATCATGTCAAATACCATGATTTGTGAGCCCGTAAGCCTAGTTTATAAATATTTAAAGTGAATTAGAAAATAATCATATACATATATGTATTTATATCTATTTAACCTACAAAATAAATCATAATGTTCCGTTAAAATTTTGGGTATTGAGAAGTATTCCTTTGTATGAAATGTTTGGGAAACCCTGTCCTAGTAGAATTTTAATATGGAATAGAAGCTTTTATTTTTTCTGAAAGTAATTTAAATCAGATTTATAGGAATGCCACATACATACTTGCATTTTTATCAAAAATAACTATTATTATTTTTTTAAATTATATTTTTTTTATTCAAGGAATAACTTATTTTAATGTATCGTTTGTTAATGTAAATAAAATATTACACTGAATATCAATTTTACTATTAATTGTGAGAAATGAGCACACTATATGTACATTCACATGTTGCAAACGGAATTTTTTTACAGCACTATCTAAAATCTACGAAATCTATAATTTACACTGCTTCGGAATTTGGGTCGTAATTTAGCACTTTCTTAACTTGGCAGTTTTATCAGTCTCCATTACGAGAAAGCGATTTATCTTTACTGTCACAGAATATTAAAAATAAGCTAGTTACACGTAAAATAAAATAGATGCCATTTTCATTTAAAAAAAATATTTCAACCGGGTGATGAATTTCTTGCTACAAAAAAAACTGTAGAGTGAAAATTGTAAAAGTTGCATACAAAACTGTTTTTAATTTTTTTATCGTGTGTCCTTCACAATTTTAAAAAGAAATTTCGACAGTTCGTTTAATTAACAGCATTAGTCATCTATGACTTACGACATTATATAATAGTATATTATACAACGACATTATAATGGATACTCTTATTAACGAGGATGAAGTTTACAACAAGAACGAGCGGGGGGGCAACCTTTATCCAAATTAACAGACTTCGTATTTTTATTATACATAATTGTATATACTCTACCATATAATTTCTAGTAAATGTACTCGTATTTAAAAAAAAAAATCCCAGTTGATAATCTCTGGAAAATGGGATTACAAATTGGCAGTTGTAATTTGTAAACCATTCACAATGCACCCCATAACGGTAGTTATAACTGTAAATTGCTGACTTCAGAAATTGTATTTATATTGACCTGCCTAATTCGGTTAACAGAAATTCAGTTATAAGCAGTTTACCACAGAATTTGTAGTGATTCACAAGATAGTTATTTTTAAAGTGATTCTTTTTTGTATAAATATTATTAATTGATTATCATTAACAATAATCAGTGTATTTTTTGTCATGACTTCGACAATATTCAATTGTGTTCAGTGCATACGCAATACAATTTCTTTTTTATCTTGTATGTTCTTAAATTTTTAGTATTTTTTTCATTTTTGCTAAAAACGTGATTGTTCTTGTAGGAAGAAATTTTCGATTAAGTGTTTATAATGGAATACTTGTGCGTCCATTTATGTATGGCAGTATTGGTAGTGAATGTTGAATATGGTTAAAAAGTATGAAAGGAGAATAATTAAATATCATGTGTGTGTAGGAATCATGTGAGAAATGATTTTATGTGTAAAAAATCTGATGTGACCAGCACAATACCTTCCGTCAATCCTGTGTATTATGTATAAATTCCATAAATAAATTTTCTTGGAAAAGGTTTTAAACTTCCAGTAAAATTATTTCATAAACAAACATGCAAATTGCACTTGACACTGACATCTTCTTCTTCTTCTTTAGCTTTTCCCATTCGTTAGGGGTCGCTATTTTTTATTTCTTCTACTCATTTCGGTTTTGCGTGTCGTTTTCATTCAGTTTCTTTTCACTCAAGTCTTCCGCAATACAGTCCTTCAATCATATCTTTGGTCTTCCTCTGATTCTTCAATCTTCTAATACTAAGCTATTCATTCTTCCAATACATTCTTCATCTCTTCTCATGACATGTTCAAACCAATGTAATCGTCTCTAGAATCTTGTAACACTAGAGTTATTTCCTTACCGTATCTTTCCGTGTCTTCTCCAACATCTACTTCAACATACTCATCTCTGCCAAATTCATTTACGTTTCATTGATACTGACATCTGTCAATTTGAATTATCTGAATATATTAGTAATTTTCATGGTTAGCATAGCTGGCTGATGTATGAAATTTAATATCTTTATAATTCTTTAACTCTATATCTATTGAATATGAAGTATAAAATACAAGCAAATCGTATAGAGAATAATATATTCTTTAAGTTATAATAACGTTAAATGTCAATAAATCATATTTAACTGTTACATTTTCAAATGAGGCTACTTCCGGGTCACTAATTATAACCAAAATCTAATCAATTGTTCTTCTGGATGTAAACTTGAGGAATGCGAAAAAAATATAATTTTTGGAATCGTGGTATTGTATTATAGGGACCCTAAAACATGCTTAGTCACTAAAAACTCATCATCGAATTTTTTTACCAGACAATATCTTTCTTACCTAAAGGTGACGGAAGGTAAAAATATATACGATTAGGAAAAATGTGTAGGTCAAATAATATGAATGAGGTCAGTTAAGATGGTTAATAAGACAGCATGGCTTGTTTGTTTTTAAAGGAATATTTGTGCGACTAAACTAACACCCGACTTCATTACCCATTGTTGTTTGTGCTAATCTGCTTTTAATTTGTAGATTTTGATAATGACAATCGTATTTCCACCGTGAAGGACGCCTCGCAGGCGTCATCTCACGGATTTCAAGCAGAGAGCACCAGAGGGGTTATTTTTGTCCGTTTTAAAAATTAAAAATATACTTTTCAAATAATATTTCTTGCATAAATATAGTACTAATTCCAATTTTTACCCAAATACCCGCGTTTCTTTGACATTATCGTGTAATACTTTATAAATTTTTGAAATACGCTTCAATTATTATTATTATTATTTTTTTTTTTATGGGGTCTCGTGGCCGTGTGCCTGAGTGTTTGGTCGCGAATCTGGGGACCCGGGTTCGATCCCGACCGACGCCGAAAATTACGTCGAATATTAATGGCACAAAATTGACCCCTGTGGTGCACTCTCCACGCCATCAATGAGCGCCCGTGCGGTGACGCCTGGTAAGCGCCCGCACGGTACAAATATTTCATCATTACCGATATCTGCGTACAAAGCAGATTGGCACACCCAGTAATGGGTAATATGCCGTGATGATATATTTATTTATTTATTTATTTATTTTTAAAATATATATTATACGGAGACAAAAAAGTTTTCTTATAAATATTTTATTAAGAATAACTGCGACTCAAATGAATTATTCGTTTTTTTAACTTTCTATAATTTTCTTCATCTTCCTTCTAGGCATGACCACTGAAGATGACGGCCTCTGCCCTTCAATGTACAGTTATCACAGCAGCCCCGAGGAGAAGAACAAACTCTTACACACCCTCACCCAATACGGCATCGAAGCCACCGTTGACCGCAGCGCGAAGAAAGACCGCATCCGAGCATGGATCGAAAACAGCGTCATTGAAGAAGAAGACGAGATCGAAGAAGAAGAAGATTCCACTGAGGATGAAGAACACATTGGCATTATCGACAATGAAACTGGACCAATTGGTGAGCGAATGAATCGCGGCCCCATCGAAGACAAAAGACAACAAGTTGTTAAGGATAGTGCTAGGCTGGAAAAACAAAAAAGACGAGAGAGGAGGTTTTCTCAAATAAATAGAAGAGCATCAGCTGTTTATACACCACCAATAGATCCTAGAATACCGTTGGAGAAGCAACGTTTCAGCCAATCTGAAATGAATTTAAATAGAAACTATTTATTCCCTTCAGAAGATCATGTGGACAAAGATGCTATAGCACATGATGATTCAACCATTGCTTACTCTGAAAGAAAGGTTGAAAGTCAACCAGATATGAGAGTAGAAATTAAACATGCCCTTCCAATACAGAACTTAAGTACTATTAATGGAAATAGCCACAAAGACACGTCACCTCCCAAACAAAATGGAAGTCCGCAACAATCGATGTCGAGTATTCCAAAACAAAATGGTAGTCCCCAACAATCAATGTCGAGTATTCCAAAACAAAATGGCCACTCTCAAAGTACATCATCTTTGAAGCAACAAAACGGTCACGAACAACATTTTCCCCAGCAACAACAAATATACCAACAACAACAACAGCAAATATATCTACAACAACAACAAATACATCATCAACAACAACAACTACAACAGCAACAACAACAAATACACAATCAACAACAACAACTTCAACGACAAGTGCCCGTCCAGCAAGCAGTACCTCCTCAACAAATCCCCAAACAACAACCAGCACCACCTCAACAACTTCCCAAACAACAACCAGTAACAGCAGATCTTGTAGAAAACAGAAGAACTGCATATGCAAGTTCTAGCAGAAACCATAAGAAGAAACCAATGAAAGAACGTTACGAAGTGTATGGAAGTTTTGAAGAAAAGAGTAATGCTTCTAGTTCTACGGGAAAATCCATAGGGAAGTAACAGTTTTTAAAATTAAGGGACATTTGCAATCAAATTTCAACTCAGCACAATTCCGCGTTTGCTTAAAATTGTAAGTAATGGAAATTCGTAATTGATATACAAGTAGTTAAACTACAAAGTGTAGTTTGTGTCGAATATTGCAAGCTACAAGATTTCATTTCAGAACGATTTAAAAAATGTTTACTAAATTTATTTGGTTCTGAACTTCGTTGTCATCAGTTTTAATAATAACTACAAAAATATTATAATAATTGAGAAAATATTAAATGAGGGACTCAGTGAAAAAAATGTGCATCATTTTTAAAACAATGTTTTCTATAGTTTGTTTCATGTAAGAAAATAGCGTTGGTTTACATAGGGAAAGAAATTCTTCCCTCTGATTGGTCAGAATGCACACCTAAGTCACAACAGAAAAAAATATATACAGTACGGTAGGTACATTTTTATAGATAAAAAAGTATTGACAAAGTTCAGAAATTATTTAATGCATGTTAAAACGATCAATTCTCAAGCGCCATTTGGTATTTTTTTTACGTAAAACTGTATAATAATCTTGGTTTAGAATATTTAGAATTAAAGGCTTTTCTTATATAATTTAACTTTACTTACTCTTTCCTCATATTCCAAATTTTGTCAGTGTACCACTTTTCCACTGAGCCCCTCAAAATTGGTAGCACAGTATCCATAGTTTTCACAATGCATCGTGCTCCAATTTTTTTATTCACATTTTTTTGTGAAATTTTACATATTAAAGTGTTATGTTTATAATAATTTAATTCCTTGTAATAATTCTGCGTTTAGTGATATTTAATTTAAGAAACAGTGGCGCATCCAGAATATAAATTTGGTACGGACCAGATTAAAAAGTCAAATTTTTGAACAGTAAATTTTTTGAAAGAAGTCCGATCAAGGTCATCTATGTCATAAATGAATTAACAAATAAGCATACATTTACATCTGTCATTTGCAAAGACTACAAGTATGTGCGGATAAAGATAGATATAACAAGCGTGTCTTTCAAAAATTAATATTGTTTCGACTAAGTTAGGACATTCCATTTTAAAACGATGCTCGTTGTTCACAATACTTTCGCTGTAACGTAAGTTTATTTATTAATCCACATGTATTTCCTTGATTCATAGCCTTAGGAATAACATTATTTTCAGTCAGTGTCACTGACACTGAGTCAGTATCTTATATTTCACATATTTGGTTTTACATTTACTAATAAACTTACCAATTGACTTACTTTTGAATGCTTTTACTATAACATATATTTTTATAATAATAAAATATTAGTAGTATCTTCCGTACCCTCATAAAAACGATGTAAACGACACTACGTATTTGACAGAATGGACGGAGCTAAAATCTTAATTCATACAATTCGCAGATGACCTTGATCGGATATTAAAAAAAATTACTGTACTTTAAATGAGAGTTATAACTGTGTTTCAAAGCAAGAAATCGAATGCCGTGAGTGCGCGCTTCTCGAGTCGCATCAAGATTGTGACCACGTTGGCCCGTACTAGGATCACGGTTTTAACTAAAACGCTGTTTTAAAAAATGTCAAATTCAAATTTCAACATTTAATTTTACACGTATGTTTGAAGATCGATTTTTTAAAAAATATTTGTTTGAATACAAACTATGTTCTGCTTTTAAAACATATTTTGATAAATTCGATATTATTTATTATTGTTATTAAATATTGATATCTGACACTTCTTAAAACAGCGTTTTAGTTAAAACCGTGATCGTAGTACGGGCCATTGTGTTTATGCTGCATATACAGTCCCATGCGTCAGACAGAGACAAACAAATTGTAACTTTTCTTGCGTTAGACGAAGACAACCACCATCCAATTCGGTTACACATGGTCAATGACCAAGGCATCAGTTCAGAAGTGGATAGTGACAGTGTAATTTCGTTTGTGTATTTTATCATGGCAATTAAAAAACTAAAAAGCAATAATGCATTTAATTACGAAACACGTTATGAAATAAAGACAAAAGGTTGTTCAAAGTCCGATATTTTGGTAATTACATATTCTGTTTCATTTGACTTATTTTCTTGTTCTTTACGGAATCGATAAATCTCCTTCTATTAAAATAAATGTGGTAAGTAAGCAAATAAAAATATGGAAATAACAAAAAAAATATAATCGCTCTTGTTTTGTTTCATTTTTATTATTATCTGCTAAAAATAAAAAAAGGAGCCGCCTTGGGTACGCCACTGTTAAGAAATATAAAATTTGTTTGAAGAATTAGAAACAAATTTTTTGCTGTAGCCAAAAGTCTGTACGTTTGTCTTACTCAAAACATGTAGGAGTACTCATTCTCTTATTCGCTTAGATCAGATTTGAGCATTTACTCAGAGTGAATACAAACGAACGTAATTTTTGTGTAGTGCAATGAACTTGTCAAAACAAAATAATAAAAAAAAATATGACGATATGTTGTTATATGTCGTCGGACAATAGCTATTAACATTGTTTACATAAATTTAAAATTATTCATTAGCAGATTATTTAAATATAACCTAATAAATTGAAAAAATTATAAGTAAAAATATTTTAGTCATTCATAAAATTTTCGTATTACAAATATTTTGCACTTCATGTTTATGTACGTTAATCACATGATTGAGATTAATCTAAATACATCGCAACTGAGAAAATTACCCACAATACTTGCTTGCTCTTTCTTACTCCTCATTACTACATGGAGTAAGAAAATCATGATCTAAGCAGAGATGACAAATTACTCAATTGAAACCAAAGAAAATCCAAGTAGTGATCTGTGACAAATGAACGCGAATTTCCGCATGGAGTAGAAAGAGTAAGACAAACGAACACACCTAAAGAGTAAATTAGTATTGAGCAGACATCGATGGTATTTTAGAACCATATTTATTATTGGCGGTATTGTTGCCTTGTGGTAGATATGTTCCGCCTAATTTTCACGGTTGACGCAATGGTTCAATAGTTCAAATAGTGCCGACTTCGTCTGAAATGCAGGACAATGGACAAAACAGTAGAAGTATCCACAGTTTTGTGTGGGAAATGATAGATTTCAATTTGAAACTCAGCACAATTTCCAATTCAAGTAAAAATAATTCAGGCTCCAAATTGGTTGTAAATGAACCTTCATTTTCCAAACAAATGTGATTGTTATTGTTGCGATGTTTATTAGGGTTCACTGCAATGTATAATTATAGGAATTTTAACGCTTTTTTGAGAACTCGAAAGTGTGTAAGTCGAGTTCAGTACTGAATTTAAAATGAATGTATATATTTTCAATGTTTACAAGGAATGATTATTGTGTGTTGTTTATACATTTGTTTACTTATTATTTAGTTCCAGAAATAAATTTATACAAGAAATGTTGCTTTCTTAAAAAACTTTTTTATCAACATGTTTTCAGAGAAAATAAAATGTATTTTCCTTTGATTATCGGATAAATATTGTACCTACAATCAATAATATTATAAACAAGATCAATTATGATTAATACTTAGTAACTTATACTCTTTTTTTCTTTTTCTTCATATCACTCGGGTGTAGAATTTCCATTTCTTAAGGTTAATTTATAATCCATTCCTTCCTCTTCTTTTTATCCTTTGCCATATTTTTCATTTCTTCTATTTTTTTACTGTTCTATGTTAGTTACTACATCTAGTTCTTGATTTGTCATTATCATTTCCCAAGTAACACAAATGACCTAAAATCGACGTCATTGTGACGTCCTGAAGACGTCTCAGCGTGGAGCTGTGCGACGTCATTTTAAGACGTTGTTTAGACGTCATTTTAATACGTTGTATCGACGTCAATGTAAGACGTTGTTTCGACGTCATTGTAAGACGTATCGACGTCAATTTAAGACGTTGTTTCGACGTCATTTCAGGGCGTTGTTTCGACGTAATTTGTATGGTATATACATAAATGATGGTAGGAAAAATAATTTAATTCTAGTTTTATTTATACTGTATAAAAAAATTAATTAAAAAATATTAATGCAAAACAACATATCAATAATAGATATTAAACATAAAAAGTATTTTAAAAAAATAAATATTACGAAAAATACAAATTAATTAAATAAATAATGCATCTTATATCTACAAAAAAAATCTGTATTGCACGTTGTGGTGTGGTGCATATTTCAACTAGTTTACTATTGCTTGCATAGAAAATAGAGATACTGATTGCTTGTTTATATTCTTCATAATGGCAGTTCACTTCGTGTCTTACCATATGTATAAAAAGAATAATTGTAATAAGCAATATAAGCATAATTTTATCAACTTACAATATATTAAATTTTAAATAGTCGTGAAATGTTATTTTCAGTATTCTCCCGTGGTAATTAAAATGCTGCACATGAGCAATGACCGCAACGACCACCTACATGAGATGTGACACGAAAATGGCGGAGAGTGCTTTCATTGTAGTCTGAGCATATGTAAATTTTTATTTGATTTATTTTTATTTTGCTGTAATTTTTTTTTAATTTTAGAGAAGAGTTTGTAAATACAAATATTAAAATATAATTCTTCTGACTTACCAAATGATTCTAAAATCTCCACCTCGTATAATTTATATTCAGAATTGGGCTGCTGGGAATAATTATTAATTGCGCGTACCAATTTATTTTTTTGTTTCAAATTTTCGGGCCAAGCGCAATAAATTTTATTATTTATATTACGCAGCTAATATTTCAGCAGTTTGAATAGAATTTGTACCAATAAATTCTATTACAGCAAAATACAAAAGAGAAATTAGAAGTTAAATTTCCATTAAAAAAAAAAATTGCAACTTAGTCAAGATCACCAGAATCGAAATATGTATTAAAATCACTATAATGTCTCTTTTTCGATGGTTTACTTGAAACCTATCGTTCTAGAATAGTTTGAAAGGGAAGCTGTAAAGATTCTTGGAAAACTTAGGAAAGTGGGATTTTTGGGGCTATAGGAAATGCTCAGGTAAACCGTAGTAGAATTCTAGATAAATCTTTGTTTTTATATTATATATTTCCCTTTATTTATACGTTTGCTTTTGTATTAGCAACATTTTTTAAAAAGTTTCTTTTTTAAAGCACTACTAGGTTTAGTTTAAATTGTTGAAAATTAATGTCCATGATTTTTATACCAAAAAATATAACAGATATAAATTGTTTCTGTTTTGCATTAATAATTATGTAAACATGTAATAGGTTTTAAATAAATAAAATATAAATATCACCACGGCTTACCCATATTTGAGTGTGCCAATCTGCTTCAATTCGTAGATTTTGGTAATGACAATAAATAAAAATATATATTGTAAATATATGTAAATATGAACTAAGTTTTATATTACATTTATTCTAAATTTAACAATCATTATAATAAACAATATATTGTTTTATATTTTTGCATAAATAATTGATATTTAAATAAACATTATATCCTTTCGTGTGTTGTTAATTGACAATTAAATAAATTTCGAATATGAATTTTTAATAATATTAAAAATAAAGTAAAAATAATCGTCATAAAGACATTAAATTAGACGTTTAAAAAAGGTTTAAATAGACCTAATTATGACCACATAAAGTCGTCACATGGACGTCATATAGTCTTATTTCAGACCAAAAATCAACGTCACGGTGTCGTTTTATAGACGTCGGATTAGACGGCAGTATATGACTTAAATTCAACCTGAAATCGACGTCACTTTTTGGTCGACCGGCGGTCGGTGGTTACTTGGGTTCTTTTCTTGTCGCAATGTTATAATTTTTTTTTATTTATTATATTTATTTATATTTATTGTAGTAACCGATTGACCGGTTAATCAGATAACCGTTCAACCGAGTATTTTTGAGGGCATTACTCACGAGTATACTTTCCACAACTGCGAATGACCGCAAGGTGACACCTGGTAACTCATTCTTCGATACAAATATATCACCAAAATTTGCAAATAACAGCAGATTAACACATGACACATCAAGAAATGAGCATACTTATCTTGTGATCATATGTTTATATCATAAAAAGTATTTTTATAACATTTTTACCTCTCGCTAAGAGAGGTATTGCATTCATGCTAAAAATCGCATATCCAGATTTTATTGAATAAGCACGTTTTAAGGTCCTTACAATCCGATTTTAACATTTTTACGATGATGTCTGTGTGTGTGTGTGTGTGTGTGTGTGGATGTGTGTGTGTGTGTGTGTGTGTGTGTGGGATGTTGGAAGGACGGTTACTCAAAAACTATAAGACTTAAAATTTGTTTAACAACGTATTTCCCAATCGGACATTCCCGGGAAGATCTGAAAAGGTTTTGGTAACAATTGGACAACCGGAAGTAGAAGATTCTTGAAAAAAAATCTTCTAAATATTATTTTTTGAAAATTTTTCTTGATAATATTAAAGAAAAATAAATTCTCTTTCTGATACATTTAAATATTTTTATACATATTTTATAGATTTAGAGATAAAAGGAATATAATATATAAAATAATGTTGTAATTAATTTTACAACCGAAAGAATGCCATGGATTTAAATTGTCAAAAAATGTCAGTGTCAGAAATCCGGAGACATTACTGAAGATTTTTTCTGGGAAGTATATACATTATATTATTTCTTATTGCATTAATAGTTTAATATTTAATATTATAGGTATATTACACATACCCTTCATATATGCTGTTACTTCCGACAATGAATTGGAAACATCACGAAAAATTTCTTCATAGAATGAATTTAAATTTAAAAAATCTAAATATATGGAATAGATATAAGTAGAATTTTTGGTGTAGAGTGTAAGTATACAAGAAATGTTAAATACATTAAGGCGCGAGTAGTTATGTGACTTTTTGGCCTTGACAAGCAGATATGGGCGCCAATGTCAGAATTATAGCTAGTAATTATGTATATAGATGTCATATATCATAATTTCTCATTCTAAATTTAGTGATTTTCCAATTTCATGTGATTTATTTTCCTCGACAAGTCAATTCCACACTCCTGGTGACAAATTAACTACGTGAATTTAGAAAATCCTGAAATTTTTAATGAAAAATTCTGACATTTATGTACATAATTACTAATTATCATTCTGAAACGGGCCCCCACATCTGCTTGTCAAGACCAACAATGTAACATGACTGTTCGCGCCCTATACTTAACCAAAAAAAGGAAGTGGCGAGAGGTATTGTGCTGGCCACAACAGATTTTTAGATAATGTCTTCAAAGAAATTATATTCATTGAAAATTTCCAAGTGAATTTTTTGGTTGATTTCAAAGACCTGTATATTAATTCCGAGTATAATTTCCTGTTAAATGAAAACTACAAAGTACTAATGTTGATCTATAAAAAGGAACAAATATATATCAAATATTTCTCGATAATAAAGATTAAAGATTAGATAAAAGATTAATATGCAATTTAACATTAATATTTCTCTCAAAATTGAATTGATTGTCTATCGATAATTAAATTACAAGATACACTGATAAAAAGTAGGTAAAGGTAAGTATATAAATTCAAAAATATATTATGTTCATCATTCGTAAAGAAATATTTTAAGTTGTGAAAATGGTGTTCTCAAAAGTTATCCTACTTTTAATTTTGACTGTGATTACTAGATCTTCTGGTTTGAAACATAAAAGTAAGTTAAATTTATAAGAAGAAATTATACTTACCGTCATTTAAGTATGGACTCAGGCTCAACTTTTTCTCTTCCCCGCACCTTGTTCCTCTCATGCGTTATTGCAGCTTCTTCATAACTTAGCATTTTCAACATTGCCCCATGAATTGGCAATAGTGCAAATATCTCCAGCCCATTCGTATTTGACGGCAACTATAAGAGAAAAATATCAAAAAATAATAATTTACAATTTTTTTTTGTCATTTATAAACCATATTAAATTACTTATTTGTAATACGCAAAAATAAATAAATATATCGTGATAGCTTTTTACATATTACTGAATGTGCAAATATGCTATTTTGTAACATATATTAATATTATTAATAACAAATCTTGATGGCATCCTTTATTAAAAACGTTGTAATTAGTTACTTATTTGCTTTTGTTTTTTATGCATGTTTTTACCCTGTAGAAGGCAGCGATACATGCTGCCGAAACGTGTGTTTAAATTAAAATAAATAGAACATAAACTAAAAGGTTGTTTTATTATTATATTATGGGTTCCGAAATATTTTATAATAATTTGAATATTAAATAATTTCAACTACTTAAATATATGAATAAATTTATTGCATTTTAGTTCCCGAGTATGAAATAACTGAAGATCGTTTACAAGAAATTCGTTCTGAACTGCTTTACTGGTTCTTTGATGACGGTGGAAACAATGGAAATGGAGACTATCAAACAAATATTAAACCTGCAGCTCCACAAATGGAGAAAGACTTAAATTTTAATCTTCCATTTTATGGATTTATTTATAATTATACTCGAGTAAGTATGTCTCATTATTAATCATATACAGAAAATCTCTCTTAACCGACACCTCTATTAACTAGACAATTTTACGGGAACCGGCATTTTTATAATGATTTTATATCTCTATTAAGCGGACACGCTATTAAACGGACGCCAGATACTAATTTTGGATCCCATTTTTAAGAAATGACCTCTCATATACGGACGTTAGTTCAAATCATTAGCATTGTACCGGGGTTTCCAATGTTTACGATATATTTCGCCAGAAGCAGTCGTTCTTATTTGTTGTTATTTGTACTTCAATACGCACGACTATACTTAAGCCGTATTCTTTCGCTGCATTGGATCAGATCCATGTTACATGGATCAGTAAATTGCATGTTCTTTCGAATTCTGATCAGTATCCCCACCCCAAGACCAAATAATCCAGATCAGTGCTATCTACTCCAACAAAAACTTGAATTAGAAAGATCATATCACTTAAGACTCAAAAAATGGCGGAATCGGCGGGAGAATCTGTCATATTTTATAAGTCAATAAGGACAAGAGGTTACATCTAAGGTTCCCTGAAGAAGGCAGCAGTTCATGCTGCCGAAAAGTCGGTTTTTATAACAATAAACAGAACTGATATTAAAAAGGTTGTATCATTTTAATTGAGTAATGAGTTCTGAAAGATTTTTTTTAATAGTTCTAAAAGAAATGTAAACAAGAATAAACAATGGTAAATATAGAAAATTGAAATTCATTTTTCCGACTGATTTTGACAGATACTTGTGTTCTTTCGAATAAATTCATCTGCGTCCACGTGACCTGATCTGATCTAATCCATAGGATTAATTGGATCTGATCCAACTTAGCGAAAGAATACGGCTTTAGTTCAACGAGAGAACGTACCTGTTCACGCAGGTAACTATAAAATTTTGGCGGGAGAAGTCATGCCAGAGTTGTTTTGTTACTATTTTTAAATTTATACATATATAATACAGTAAATAAAATAGAAATAAGGAATATAATAATAGTAAGAATGAAATAATCATACAAATTTGATTTGTGATCGTGTACGATCTCTCGTTGAACGAGGTATACGTATTTAGTTTTGCATTTAAATTAAATTCACATTTTAAAAATGGCAACATGTACTCGTAAACTATATTAACGTTCCGAGCAACGCCACAAGTTAGATATTGAAATTTTGGATAAAGAAAAACTCATTGTACGTAAGTTAGTAGCCCGGTTTATTATCGGGAAATTTCAATTATTGAAAATTATAAAAAAGAGTAAGAACTATTGAAAATTTTGTTATAAAACTGCAGACTTAGTTGAAATTTATGCTGAAGGTGGAACTATTTTAAAGAATAAAAGGTTATGTAGATAAACAAAAGTACAAGTACTAAAATAATTCTACCCTTCTGTGCCTTAGGCTCATTATAAGGGTTTTACATTTATTTGAACAAATTGGCTAAATAATAAAGGACGATGTTGCAGATATAATTATTATTTCATAGGCAACACTTTTTATTGAATAACTTTAAAACATAAGAATGACTATTAGATCCATTTGAATTTAAATACTACCAACTACTCAACTAGTAAAATCTAATTATTATGTTTTTTTATCTAGTGTGCAATAATCACAATTGTAACCTAATTGTTTATTTTCCTTTTTTTAGGTGTCTCTAAATGGCTACCTCGAATTCACAGACGGTCCAGAAACGTATACCCAGTACCCCTTAGTATTTCCTCGCAACTACCCTACCCAAAAAGATCCATCTTTTATAGGCCCTTTCTTCAGTAAAATGACCCTAGGTAAAATTAGAGACGAAGAAGAAGATCAAAGAAGATCTGGAGTATACGTCAGAGTTGAAAAAAATCTGCCAGGAAGAATTGACCAATTTGGAGTTGAATTAAGGGAAAGATTAACTAGAGATATCCGAGAAGGGGGTGTTATTGGTGCGCAAGATTTTACCCCAAAACATGCTATTATTACTACATGGAAGAGCTTGAGTTTTCAAGGTGGAATTGAATCATCTAAATATTTGGTGAGTGAAATACATAAACTATAACTCTTTTACTGCAAGATGTAGGATGTATATATTTCCGTTTTACATATGAATTTTGCCCATTAGTTCCATCATAGTAACAAATTAGAATATGTTTTATTTTCATTAAAACTAAACCTTAAAACTGTATGATACATATCGGACTACCAAAGTTTAAAAAAACATTATTAGTTTATAAAATATTAAAATTTTCAATGCCCTCAACCAATCTCGCCTTAATATTTACATCACCCATCTAGTCTATTCTTACTAGTTTCAAGGCTTCTGATATCGCCTATTTGAAATCCGGAATCAAGTTTTAATAGAGATGTATCGACTATTAGTCGGTTAAGCCGACTATCCGGCCATCTTTCTAGTTGGCGATTTGTTGGTAAAAAGACCTATTAATGGGCTTAGTATTTGATAAGCTAAGATAAGACTCCATGCCTGATATAATACAGGATGTAAGACCATATGCCTGATATAATACAGAATGTTCCATATTAAGTGGTATACCATTGGAATCTCGGAAACTATAAGAGCTACGAAGTCGGTTAAATGGGCAATATTGCGCAGTTTTGAGTTCTCATTCAAATTCCGAGAAAAATTTAAAATTTGAAAGTTATTAAAAAAACTGCAATCGCAATTTTTAAATAAGTCACATAACTAGGATATAAAAAAATGTTTTATATAAAAGTAACATGATTTGATAAGATAAACTTAAAAGTGTTGTCAGAATAAAATTCAAGTGACGGTTTTCAAGATATTAATAGCAAATATCTTATTTTAAATGGGCGCCATATTCTAGTGGTGTAAGGGTTATTGTGTTTCAATTTTGTTTTACCCCTAAAATGTTAAATTTGTCGTTATTTTTCCTTAAATTTCTTACTTTTATGTGAAAAATTTAAATAGTTTTTCAAAATAGTATTTTATTTTCCTTAAGTAATTTTTTTTACACCTATACTAGTCATAAAATAATTTTGATTTCATACTTTTAATCTAACATATGTGTACTTCAACAGGTATCTGATATAAAAAACTTATTATTGAAACAGATGATTTTTGTTGACCATCATATTTTTTACAATAAAATAAGATTTTAGAGTAAAACAAAATTAAAACACAATAACCCTTATATAATTATTTTTTTAAAGTAAAAATCCAATATGGCGTGATTTAAAATAAGCAAATTGCTATTAATATCTTGGAAACCGCCATCGTGAATTTTATTCTGACATCATTTTTAAGCTTGTCTCGTCAAATCATGTAACTTTTATATGAAACATTTTTTTATACGGAGTTATTTAACATTTTTAAAAATCGCGAATTTCGGTTTTATTTTTAATAACTTTCAACTTGTTCGTAATTTTAAAATTTTCTCCGCAGAATCTGAATGAACACTCAAAACTGCACAACATTGTGACAACGCGAGCAATAACAAATAAATAAGTTTTATAATCTTTTCTAAATTATCAGAAATAATATTTCAACTTGTTATCTTTGTTGGTCAAAATTCTGTTTAGAAATAGTTATCATCTTTTATTTACTGATTGTTTAGTCTAACTGTCAGAGACATTGGACAGTTATTTGTTGACAATTATTAAGTTTAGAAGTTATTGCAAGCCTACGTGCAGGGTTGATATTTTGATATGGATGCCATATGATACCCTCTTCAACCCCTCAGAGATAAGCCTCTCACGAAAGTAAGGTTTTGTTTGAAGTAGTCGGTTTTAGATACTCGTGTCGTCTGCGTTTTAGTTTGAGCGCGCAGTAGACGCTACTGCGCAGAGTTACAATGTAAAACATAACTATTTAGTTTATTTGTTTGATGATGTCTAGTGTAATATATTAATAATAAGTTAGTTTAAATGTAAACAATATGTATAAATAAATTAGTTAAAATCCTAACAATGTCTGTGTTCATAATATAAATGTTCATCGGCCATCAAAGTTAAGTGTGTAAGTGTATGTGTGTTCGTCCTTCGGTTAATCAAGTCATGGTCATCGTTGGTAAAAGAAGTACAATACCAGCATCAGAGCCTCTGTAACATACCCCTCGTGTCCATTGTCCATTCAACTGACCTCGTAGCTCTTATAAGTTTTCGAGATCCCAATGGTATACCACTTTATTTGGGACACTTGTATACAATTTTTATAAGTAAATTAATATAAATATTTACTTGGAAAGATTACATTAGTCGGCCGAGCCAACTACTCGGCCTCTAAAGTGGCGCGAATAGTCGGTAGGCGATTAGTCGGCCAAAACTGTAATCGCTTCTTCACTACATGTAATTAGTACATATGAATTATTTCATTATTTATTAATCAAAGGCAGATTGTGATGAAGAAATGTTAGGCAAAGGCAAATTTGAGACTGAAATATAACATTGGAGATAAATGAATTTCAGTGAAGAATGGCTTATAGTGATGCTTGAAATTAGCCGGCACTTCGTCAGGGCCAACTAATCGACTTCTAAAATGGCCGAATAGTCGGTATTCGGTCAATCATTTTTAAGTAAATGAATGCAGAAAATAACGAAACAACGAAAGTAAATAAAATAATATTTGTTTAAATTTTTGGATGCCTCATCAGATAGAAAACACTTTTTGTGCGTTTGTTTTAAAGATATGTTGAATGACTAGGATGCCAGTGGCAATCAAATCTTGGACTATAATATATGTACGTACGTAGTTTTTTTAAATTAAATATTTCATTAAAATGATTATTGCCCATGCATATTTTTAATAATTGACTACGAAAGTTATTTTAAACAAATTAATTTTTCTAAATGTGGAAACAAATCACATTATGGGACTTCAATTATTATTTGAGAAAAAAATGAGTATAACACATGTCATGTGTCATAGAATATTAAAATAGATACTGTGGCTTAAACAATAAGATTTTTTAGAACTTCAATTTAAACATTTAGATAAAGTTTCATTTAAAAACAAAAATTATGTCTTCATTAAAAGCTTTTGAAATCAAAATATACTAATTATGCCCTTTGTAGACCAATACCTTCCAGCTGGTCCTTGCCACAGACGAATCCTCCACGTACGCCATCTTTAACTACGCCAACAACATCCAGTGGACTACACATACAGAAGCTGGTGGAGACACCAAATGGGGCGATGGAGGAGTACCTGCTTTCATCGGTTTCAACGGTGGGTACGGTACTCGAGCCTTTGAGTATCACCCCTATAGCCAGAGGTCCAGCATTAGGGACCTAACTTCGTCTGGATGTGGTAATGGATTCAGAGGAAGACATGTATTTAGAATTGATGGGAAAATCATGCCCACCACATGCAGCAATAATGTAAGTGCAAGTATAGAATAATAGTTATGTATGTATCAAGGAACTGAAGTTCTATTTTTTATCACGAATGTAAGGCTGAGGAAAATAAACCATATGAGTGATAACATGAACTTCAATGCCAAGGTGCATATTTAATTTTATTTGAAATTGATTGAATGGAAATGAAAGGAATATTTATATTTATAGGTTACGGTTACATTATACCTGCCAGTCTGGCAGTCAATGTTGCTAAACTCCGAACATTGAGGTTATCGTAAAGAATACTCAAAATTATGCTTTATCACAAATTTCTTCATCGGAATTTGTTTGTCCTTGCACATATTATTTGTTATTTTACGTACAAATTATTATTGTACATCGTACACCTGCCCAAATTATCTTACGTGTGCAATAATTATCATAAGGTTGGAAACACTGAATTTGTATGAAATCGTCATATAATGGATTACTTTAGTGCCAATTTCTAAACTTTTAATGACGATTTTTGTGTACTTTAGTGACGATTTCAAATAAAATAAATTATTTCTAATTTTCAAATCGCACAAAAGTGGCTTCTATCCTCTATGGTGTTCTTTAAAGCCCATTAGGTGACGCCTAGTAACCGCCTTAAGAAGTATGTTGTAATTGTGATACTAGTCACGGTGGAATTATTGAAAATAGGACATAATTAATATTTTTTAGAATTTTATTTTAAATACATATTAAAGTAGTTCCTTTCTATAATAATACAATTCAACATTCTTTCTTTCCGTCTTTCCTTTCCATCTCTCAATCAATCTTCTTTTGGAATGAGTTACAGCATCAATCTTTCTTCAGACGAAAAAATTCTAGCCCGTAAAATTTAAATAAATCAGCTCAAAAATAGCCAAAAATCACGCATTGCCAAATTAAGTAATATGGTGGGTGTTCTGGTTCTGTCTGTTTTTTTTTTTGCCAAAAATTGATAAAAATTCATTCACAACGATACTTTAAAACATTGATTAACTAAATTCTAACTAACATAACTTTCGCAAGTTTATTTCAAATGACAGATAAATAATTATTTAATAGTGCAAATTTACCTACTATGGATAGAAGCAGATTGGCATACCCAGAAATGGGTAATAAATCGTAATGATGTACTATTGTTATTGTATTACGTATACATAACATTTATTAAGTTTTCTTATTTGACTTTCAGATGGATTATATTTGCCGTTTATATTTGGACGAGAAGAATCAAGGGACCACCAAAAACAATTGGTTTGCAAGGAATTAAAATATTGTTAATGAATCTAATAGATTATTTTTTTATTTTATATACTTTATTCTTTATTCTATAATTATAAGAATAAAAATTATGTATCTATTTAAATTATTTATTCCCTTTATTATTAATTTTAGACCTATAGTTTACGTTACAAAGTTGGGAGCGAAATTAAATGCCATTATTTAATGTAAAAAAGTCCAGAATTCAACTTTCGTTTTTGCCGGTGAAAAATTATATCATTATGGATTTTTTTAATGGATAATACATATAATTTTATATTTTCTAAAAGTAATTCAAATTTACTTTTCAGTAAAGTTAAATCAAATAACAAATGAACCTATTACAGTTATTATTTTTTCAAAATAATGAACTTTAATGCATTACCAGTTTACCTTGCTATTTCATTTCTACCTCCCTATCTTCTTTATTTTTATTTTTTGATTATTTTGAATAGGAGTTTGATAACACATGTGCAACTTTTGTTTGCTGTTAAAACATTTATTTAAATTTAAAAGATATATCTCAGAAATAAATTGCAGAAGTAACAAATTCAAGATTACTATATTCAGTACTACAATACTAAGCAAGTAGGTCTAGAAACTAGTAAGAATTAATAGTAAAAATACTAAAAATATATTGCCGAATTTGGCAATCTAAGAAATTTCCTCAGTCGTGAGGCTAGCTGGGCAAGCGAGTAGTATAAGTTTCAGAGGTCGCAAAGCTTTTAAGTAGAAAATGCATAATGGATTTAAAAGAAATGCAAAAACTACTGGAGAAACTTCGAACAGATATAAGAGAAGATATAAAAATGAAATCCAAGAAATTGTCAAGAAAAATCAAAAACAAATCAATGAACTTAAAGAGAAAAATCGAGCTCTACTAACAAAAAAAAATCAACAGGATGAGAAAATTAAAATATTAGAAAAGGAAATAAAAAAAGAAAAATATAGTTTTACACGGGCTAGAAAAGGAAGAAAACAACAGAGACGGATTAGAATTATATTGAGAAGAATTTTTTGAGAAAAATATGAAATTAAAAATAAACACAAGTAGAGGAAAATCGGATGGGAAATAAAAATAACGATAAGTCCAGATCTGGACCAATACTTGTGAGACTCACAACAAAATTACGAAACGCTGTTTCGAAAAATAGAAATAATTTAAAAGAAAAATATTTATTTTGGAAGAGTTTTTAAAAGAAGTAATGGAAGAAAGAAGCTGATTTCTGAAATGAAGAAAAATTAGATCGCAGGAAAAAATTGCTGTATAGATTATAATAAATTAGTTATTGAAGAAAAAATAGAAAAAAACAGAGGAAAAGAATACATTCAAAAAATCAAATAAAACAATATCAGAAGAAGTTAAAATAATAGTCAGCAATATGGAGCAAAGACAAAGAATAAGATTAGCATCAATTTGTGGAACAAACACAGCAACTAGTAGAGTAGATAGGTATAAGAAAATTCTTAAAGGCGGCAGAAAACAAATAGCAATTATTATTTGCTCAAATACCGGAAACAAAACAATGCGTTATTTAACTTTAATAATAAAAATAATAATATTAAATTTATTCAATTTCGTAATAATAGTGATAGCGATGGTATTTGAAATAGGAATAAATGTTTAAATCTTAGCCTTAGAATTATT
The DNA here is from genome assembly GCA_951394225.1 of Harpalus rufipes. Classification (NCBI taxonomy): domain Eukaryota; kingdom Metazoa; phylum Arthropoda; class Insecta; order Coleoptera; family Carabidae; genus Harpalus; species Harpalus rufipes. Next base: position 38,740,045 of record OX596281.1, read on the forward strand.
TCAGGTATTTGTACTTGTCATTGTCCTTTGAAATACCATATATGTAAATGTAAGATTGATATAGCTGAAAACAGTATCTGTCGACTCTGCGAAGGGGACAAAGAAACTTCGGAACATATTAAATGTGAATGTCTAACTATGGCCGTAACCATCTTGGTAAAATGCACATCACGGGAAACTGGCTCCTGGAACAGTATATATGAAAAGCCTGGGACTGCTTCCAGAAAACTAAGATAGGGCCACATTACAATACATTTTATATAGCATAAACCTAAGGGCCGAATTTATAGATCGCACTCAAATTTGAGTAAACACTTAAGTGTGCACACGAGGAAAAATTGCAATTCATAAGCTCCACTCATTGAAAAATTGAGGAAACCCCCCACTCAGTCGATTCATAGGAAATGAGTGGAGGGTACACTTAAGTGTTTACTTATATACTGTTAAAATTTATTTGATATTGTCGTAGTATCAGTTAGTTATGTAATAATGAATTCGACGAATATGTTAAGTGATATATGCTAAGAAGATATTTGGAAAATTTGGCAATTCTCTTGAATATAAAAAAAATAAGAAATTCAAATAGCTACAGAAATCAGATTAATTATAACGTACTAACTTACTATACCTATTTTTGCTTAATTAACTACATTACTTTCAGAAAAATTGAAAATATAAAGACATTACAATGTACAAATTGGTTTATCAATACACACTTCAAAGAGAAAACTTTGTAAGATCTTATCTGTTCTTATATAAAATTCAAAAAGACATACCAAAAAGGAACCGAAAATGGTCATTTACTTATATCATTTATTTGCCGGGTGGACAAGTCACTTCAATGAGTGGAGGGCACACTCCACTCATAGGTACAGGTGAAGTGTTCACTTATTTTATGAATTTCATTGCACAATTAAGTGAACCCCTCACTTGTGTGAGTTTGAATGTCATTCACAATTGAGCAAAATCTATGAATTCGGCCCTAAGTCTATACCAGATAGCCATTTAACATAAGAATTTTTTTGGAAGTTTGATATGAGTTATCGTGGAAGAAAATATCGTCACACACACACATAATTGTAAAAATAGTATAAACTTGTTGTGGGAATTCTAATTCGTGCTTATTCACTGAAAACTCACTATCGCATTTTTGGACCGAAAAACTTTACCTCCCTAATCTATGTATGTAGGTTGGCGGGCGGTAAAAATATGTTGCCATTTCTATTTTATGTTATATACATAGGTTAAGTATTGTATTTAATATTTATTGTGTCTACACACAAAAATTCTAATTATATCTATTCGCTCATTTTATGACAAAGTTTCTAAATGTCAGAGATTCTTCCAATTAATTGACGGAATTGGCAGTATTTCTTGTGGATAAATGTATTTTACCTATAATTTTAAATATGGGAAATTTCTCGACTATGATCTGGATACGGTGTTAATAATTACCTAAAATCTTAGTCGTTTCGGTGCACATTTTCACCTTCTTTATGTTTGTAACAAGTAAGACAACAAAATAATATATAAAAATAACATGGACATTATCACACTTAAGTAAAATCGTACAGATTGTTACATAATCATGTACACAAAATACATTCGTACAAAACATTCAGTTTTTATACATCGTACAAAATTCAAAAAGCACTACACATCCATTTTCTCTCAAAACCGACAACAGAATAATTCAGAAAATAACCGGAAATATCTTTCGGAAGGATTCTTCGGTGACATCATCGATGCGGACTCCTATTGGTCGTCTGTACACCAATGATTGTGTAACATTATTGTAGGAATTTAAATAAAATATAAGGAATTGAATTCATACTCAATTCGGTCTGAAATTAGCTTTTTCCTTTTTGAACTTTTCCAATACACCAAAATTTACGCTATTAAGGCTTTGTATATCAGTTCTTGCATTAATGAAGAATTTTCAACTCTCTAATGTTGCAATCATCGCTGATATGTAGCATTTCAAGAAACACACGTTTGGAGTAATTATGTTTTTCTTCCAAAATCTTGAAATTATCCAAATCGAAAGTGTGTTTTAGTGTATTGGAATATTCAGCCAGAGCACATTTAACTGCACTCATCACCCTGCTTGATTATTTATTTCCTGGGGCGCAGGCAGATAATCTAATACAATCTGGCTAATATGTTTCTCTAAATATACTAATAATGACCTAACGGACAAAAATCACGCTTGGAAAACTCGAGTTTTATGCGTTAGGTTATTGTTATATTTAGTGACAAATAACACGTCATATCTGAAGTGAGGTCCAAACTGCGGCCCCTTTTTCGGAACGGAATATATTTGTAAATGGAAATGAAACAATTTCTGGATGTCAGCCAAAATTATTGAAATTTCGTCTCTACAGTTTCGACCCCACTTGGGTCATCCTCAGGAGCTATATGCACATTTGAAAAATTAAAATACAATTTGTTAAAATACAGAATTGAAAAGTGTAATGATCAACATGGAAAATATATCGTTAAGCATCGCTTAACACAGTCGTAATAAAATAAAATAATAATAATACACCATGTAATAATTGTACATGGAATATTAAACGTCGAGAATTTTTAATAAATAACACAAAATAACAATATACGAAAAAAGTCAATGAAAAATATAAAAAAATTAAAAAAAATCGTGTTATCACACCCTAATGGACACTTAAACTAAGTACGGTATGGACCTGTAAAATTGATGAAAGTTGAGGACCTATCCAAGGTTGTAAATTTGAATCTGAAAACCCGCCTCACAATTGATTTAGCTGCGCAGGTGTAATAATGCGCTTGTTGCAAACATATGTTAAAGCATATTATTTAGTTTTATAAACGAACGTTATTTTTATTTTTGTATAAGAATGTTATTTTGTTTTATTTTTGTAGTATTTTAAAATATTATTGTATATTTTACTAATGTGTATTGTGTCTGTTTTTAGATTTATGTTATTAGGATCATTGTTTATGTGTAGCATTTCCAGCGTGAGCCTTTTGTGTAGATTTTGTTCTGTGTCTATTATTATTGCGTTGTCAAAGTCAAAATTATGGTTATGAGCATGGGCATGATGCACAAGAGCACATTTATTATTGTTGTTTGGTGTTTTGTTGCAATTTTTTTTGTGTTCCTGTAACCTCGTTTTCATATATCTTTTTGTCTGTCCCGTGTATTGTGCTGTGCAATCTTTACAAGGAATTTTGTAAATGATCCCAGATTGACTGTCCTTGTGTATTTTTGATTTTAGTTTGCTAAAAAGTGTGTTTACAGTTTTCACTTGTTTAAAGCCAATGCCTATGTTTAAGTGGTTAGTGAAACATTTTTTTATTTTAGTAGCTATGCCATCTATATGTTTAAGAGAGTAAAAACATTCTTTTTGGGTATTATTCCTGTTGTTGTTGTTCTCTGTCTTTATGTCTGTCATCATGTTTTCATTCATCCTCATAGTGTGATTATTTTGATTTGGTTTCTTTTTAATTTTGTTCATAACATCATTTTTTAACGAATGTACGATGCTAGCTGGGTAGTTGTTAAGTCTTAAAAGGCGCGAGACCTCATCGTCGATTTCATTATGAAAAATGTTAGTGGTAAGTGTTAGTGCTCTGTTAAAAAGATTTCTCGCATTGTTTATTCTTTGTGATAGTGGGTGTTTTGAGTTGAAATTTAAATATCTTGAGCTAGCAGTTGGTTTACGGTACCATTTTGTTGATTTGGTGCCATTATTATTGTGTAGTAAGGTCATGTCCAAGAACGCAATTTTTTGTAGGTGTTCTATTTCTACCGTAAATTGTAAGTGAGTGTTGTAACTGTTGAAAATTTCCAGTGTGCTTTGGATCTGGTTTGTTGGGACCGCCAGGATGAGATCGTCAACGTATTTTTTTATGAAGGGAGTGTCAAAAGGTAGCAGTGTTTTGACAGCATTAAGAAGTTCATCCATTACTAAATTCGCTATTACAGGTGACAGAGGAGAGCCCATAGCTACACCCCATGTTTGTTTGTAGAAGGATTGTTCGAACTGAAAAGAACTTTCGGTGAGGCAGAACGTTATCAGTTCGATAAAATCTTCTAACAATATTTTAGTTTTGGTGGAGATGATGTTCCAGTTTTTGGTAATGGCAGCTGTCACCAAATCAATTGGCTGACATCCAGAAATTGTTTCATTTCCATCATCAATCCCAGCCTAGAAATAACCTCCTTTCTATATTTGTAAATATTGGCTTTAATATAAGTAAATGAATCTACCTGGGGGTTGATAAACTCTGAAAATAAAAAACGAAAGTGCGTAGATTTTTATAAAAAAATACATATATTTGCCACCGTATATAGAAAACATAAGCATATTACATATAAATACATAAAAATATAATAATTTTATATTTTACTGTATTATTTAGTAGGGTCCTGATTTTCCGGGGGGGGGGCGTATCTTCCGGAAATGCATCCGCCGGTTGGGTATCCTGCGCTAATTGCCCCTGGACTAAAACCGCCGCTAATGCCACCGCCGCCAATAGCTCCGTCGCCTCCGCCGCCCTCTTTAAGGGGGATTCCACCGCCTACTGCAGTACCCAAGAGGGTGGTATCGATTGGGGCGACTCCGCCAAGACCTGATCCTTGTCCTCCACTACCTTCGTCACCTCCTGCAGGTAATCCACCGCCTCCTCCAACAGGAACTCCATTACTGCCTAATGCAGAGCCCAAGATGGTGGTTCCACCAAAACTGGATCCTGCTGATCCTCCCACAAATCCGCCTCCGCCGGCTACCTCTTTCTACAAAAGAAATGACAGATATCGATGGAAAATATTTGGGAGTTTTGGAAGGCGGGGCATATGATGTTTGAGGGTGGATAATTAATTAATTATTAATTTAATTATATAATTAAATTTCTATATGTACAGGCTAGAACAAATTCGAGTTCCTTATATGTACGCTACAGAAAATTGATGTAGGGCTTTATGGGACAACTTTTTAAGAAAATTTTAATAGGCACCACAGGAATTTTCGATCGTCTTTTGTTTTTGAGCTACAGGTTAAAAATTAATTTTTACTTATTTTGAAAATACCTCATACCTCGCTTATTATGAGATATAAAGAAAAAAATGTTTAGATAACTTTTTACTTACAATATCGTGGTGTAATTGATTTTTTTTAAAACTTAATAATTCTAGAGTGATATAACACAAATATAATATTTTTTAAATGGGAACATATAATGAAAATAGCCTCATTTTTTTCTCTGTTTTATAAGCTTTTCAACGATGTATGTCTACATTCTTTTATTTTAAACATGAATAAAAGATGAATTATTAAGCTATTGAGATGAAAAAATTTAACATTATTGAGAAACAGACGAAAGAATCAGTTATAGATTATCATTCGTTTATTTTAATTCTGTCTATTATAGTTACGTTCTCAAAAAAAATTATACTTAATTACTTTTGGTTTAGTTTTCCGAAGTATATAAATTAGAAAGATGAGTATAAATAAAGTAACATTAGAAATAGACAATTGATAATCTGTAATTGCTTTTTACTTCCTTGTACGTAAGTATTAACCAAGTAGTCGAGATATGCTGGTCCTGTTAGTCGATTCGGTAAAAAAACTGGTCATATCAGCCGGTCGCCCAGAATGCCCAACCAGACTTTTAACGAAAATCGATGTTGATATCGCGATTCAACAATGGCGTGGGGATTTTCGTCTGACCAAACGTGAATATTATGAAAATTTGTGATGCAGTTTCTTGTAAACCCAGCCAGCTCATATCTCTGAAACGGTTAGTTTACGGACTCATGTTTATTAGTTTTTTTTTACTTATTTTGGTCTATACTATACGTCCTTAAAAATTCCGAGCACTTTTTTTACACCCTGAATTTTGGAAAATTTTCATAATTGTCATTTTAATTAATTAGAAGGTAGCTTATCCTGCTAATTTCAGGGTGTAGATTGCAGGAAAAATAGAAAAGATATCTTTGTGCCTTAGTTATTGAGACATACGTTCATAAACTTTATTGAAAATTGCCAATTTTTTGTAGTAACTTTGAAGGTTCATAACTCGAGTACTACTACAAACATGAGCGATATTTCAATCAACAATGGTTGTGGTATCAATAAAAAAAGATTTAAAAAATTCTGCATCAAATGACACCTAATACATGTAAATATGTAATATTTTAATCCCATCCCATAAATGAATTTTTAAATTGATTCAATTTAGTAATAATAGTGAAAGCCACGGCATTTAAACAAAAAGATGAACAAATATGTGACCCTAGACCTTGGAATTATGTCAGGTATCTTTGCTGGTCATGAAATACCATTTATGTAATTATATGTAAGATGTAATATTTAAGATTGTTATAACTGAAAACAGTGTCTGTTGACTATGCAAAGAGGACAAAGAACTTCAAAACATATTCAGCCGTATTCATAGCAATAGTTATATCCGGAATAACTTTAAACTTGTTTTTTATACCAGGTTTAGCAAATAATCGTATTCATAACACTTTTTACCTCTCGCTAAGAGAGGTATTGGATTCATGCTAAAAATCGCATATCCAGATTTTATTGAATAAGCACGTTTTAAATCCGATTTTAACATTTTTACGATGATGTCTGTGTGTGTGTGTGTGTGTGTGTGTATGTGTGTATGTGTGTGGATGTGTGTGTGTGTGTGTGGGATGTTGGAAGGACGGTTACTCAAAAACTATAAGACTTAAAATTTGTTTAACAACGTATTTCCCAATCGGACATTCATGGGAAGATCTGAAAAGGTTTTGGTAATAATTGGACAACCGGAAGTAGAAGATTCTTGAAAAAAAATCTTCTAAATATTATTTTTTGAAAATTTTTCGTGGTAATATTAAAGAAAATTAAATTCTCTATCTGATACATTTAAATATTTTATTATATATTCCATAGATTTAGAGATAAAAGAAGTATAATATATAAAATAATCTGTTGTAATAAATTTGACAGCCGAAAGAATGCCATGAAAAATAGTTGATAATTTAAATTATTTGTAACTGACAGATAAATGTCAGTGTCAGAAATAATGAGTATTGAATTAAAAATGTACTTGGAGAATCCCTTAGTTCTTGATCTGTGACTATTATGGAGATGACAAGTCTAGGTTGAAGGACTTAAATTTGTTTCAAACATTATGGGACAATGTACACCAGTACTATAGACTAGAGTAACTTTGAATTGCGAAAAAGCTATCAAATTCTTCTTAAGTAAGTTGTAAATATTGACAAAATCGGAGTGCAATCTATCTGTCACTTTATTAAAGGGAATTAAGGTTATTTAGATATAACAAGTATGAAAAAATAAAATGTAAAAGAAGATATATAAGAATAGATGCACAATCCAGATATATACATTTTAGACCGCCCAAAATTAATGTTTTTACTAGAAGAATATGAAGAGAAAGTAAACAAAGTTGTTCGAATTGAAAATTGCTGTTACCAGCCTAATATTTATATATGGTAAACTCTACTTTGTAATTTATTGTAACATAATTTATGGTAAAATATCTTCATGTTGAGACATGCTATTATTGAATAATAAAGAAGTTTATACGTCATAGATTTATATGAATATATTATTTGTATTTATAAAAATAATCTTTGCTTTATGCATACAGCCAGGTAAAATATACGGCGAGAGGTTATGTGCTGGCCACATCAGATTTTTTGTTTAGGTTTAGCTTATACCAACAGGTAATAAATTTAGACCAAGAGGTACTGAGTAGTATAAATTGTTAAACTAGTTGGTATAAGACCTATCAATTTTAATTTTTCCGCGTTATTCTGCGCATGATTAGTATAATGTGCTCGTAAAGTTTACAGACTTAACCTAATTTCAGCAAGATTGATTGTGGATATTTATTATTAAATATAGATAAGTAAAATTTATTTTAAAGGATTTAAACTACATTTTTACCTTCCGTCACCTTTAGGTAAGGAAGGTATTCAGGCCTATTCTCGAACAAAGTGGTTAATTTTTAACAACTGCTTACAAAAATTATCCAATAGATATAGATTTGACTAATAAAAATTAGATCTAACTTAACATGAACAGACCGGGGACGTAACGTTGCGTAAACAGAGCGGTAATCTATAAATCAGGCTTAAGTCGTCTACATAGATCTCAACGTTTGTATACGATCGACCTTGACATCCGGAACAAGTCCGGCTTTTCTACAACTACATGCGGCTTTGCAGCCTTGTGTAGCTTATTGTTTTTAAGAATTCCTGTGATTCCTTCTTTTTTGGTAGGAATAAGAAACAACCAAAATTTATTTTTCATCCAGCCCCAATCTTAAAGATTCTTGGTATTACCGTATCATTGCTAAATTTGGTAATAGGTTCTAAAAAGTGTTGCCGTGCTGCATACTCAGTGGGAGGTAACGATACAAGGTTGCATGTTCTTTTTGTTATCGACTTGACGAAGACTCCATACCTGAATTAATTTTAAGAATACTCAACGGGAAGACGTTGACCTTTTAATCCTTATGACAGGATTATTCGCACTTTAGGCGAAAATCTGTTTCATGAAACGAAGCAAGGGGAAATCGGAAAAGCGGATTTACTCTTCTAACAGTTTTAATTATCAAAAAAAAAAATACGAATAGTATTTTATTCCTTCACGCATTCAGTCGATTTGATACTTTTGCAGTTTTTAGGCAAGGCAAAGCGGAATTTGTCAATTTACTACAAAAGTCCGCAGGATTACAAATTATTGTATAATGTTTTAAAAAACTCCATTCTCATCCTGATTTTATAGATATAGCGGGCCAAAAAAGTTATTTTAGCACTTTATGGAGCAGGACCCGACGAGAATTCTTTAAATGAATTCAGGTATAGTCTTCGACAAGTCAGTACCAAAAAATGCATGCTACCTTGCATCGTTACCCCCACTGAGTCTGCTGCACGGCAACACTTTTTTGGAACCTATTACCAAATTCAGCAATGGTACGGTAATACCAAAAATTCTCAGGATTGGGATTGGATGAAAAAGAAATTTGGGTTGTTTCCTATTCTTACCAAAAAAGAAGCTGCTCTCAAGGACTTTTGAAAACAATAAACTGCAACTAACCAAAAGGCCGCAAAGCCGCATGTAGTTGTAGCTGGACTAAGATTCCGTTATTTGTTCCGGATGTTAAGGTCAATCGTGTACAAACGTTGAGATATATGTACACGACTTAGATCAATCCGAAGAAACCGATGACCAGTTATTATATTGTAACGTGCGCCCCTGACTCTAAGAGTAAGCGACCGCCGGCAATGGTGTTTCCAGATCGACGCCGCGGTGGGCGATGGCGCAATCTTTGCAAAGACCGGCGTAGTAAACTCGTTACGACCTGTCTAATTACTTAGGGCCATCTGATTCTTTGTATTCAATGTTATTGTCGCGTCGGAAAGTTCCAGAAGAATGCTGCGCCATATAATCCCGCCAGATCATAGTGTTAGTTATTTTTATTATCTTTTTAATATTTATCCTTATTATTTTAATTAATAATATTTCTCTGATTTTTACACCACCTAAATAAATAAACGTTACAATATTTTTTGTCACATGACGACACGGCTAAATCTGACAGACGATGCAGTTAATAACGATACCGACACTCAGTTTAATTGAAGACAGGGATTGTATTTTCTACATTGTATTCATTAAAGTTTTGTTCAGTCTTCTACGGTCTTCTTTATTTACCAAAATTCAATACAGTAGAGACTCTTTAATCCGAATTGCTAAATGTAAGGGAGTATTCAGACTAACGATTTGGTCGGATTACTAAATTTGTATGAATAAGTGTAAATAACGGTAATTTAGAAATTTTTGCAATATATAGTACGGTACTTCAGAGAAACAAAACTCATAATTATTTTATCTTTAGAGTGTTTTTGTTCTTGTATATTATTTACATTATCTCTTCATATTGCTATGTAAAATTAGACTGTCATTTATTAAGGTATAAGCATCCTGTTGAATAATAAGTCTAGGGGTGGAAACTAAAGCAAAATTTGGCAGGCATTTTCCAAGAATCCAAGTGCTTATTCTTCTTTTCGGAGACATTTTATCGCGCAGTTCGGATTGAGGAGTTTTTGTTCGGATTACTTTATTTCTACCAAATGTTCGGATTACTGGATATGCGGATTAACGTGGGGTCGGATTAAAGGGTCTCTACTGTACTAATATTATGTTTCTCTAACTATAATAACCTAACGAACAAAAGTCATGCTTGTAAAACTCGAGTTTTGTGCGTTAGGTTATTGTTATATTTAGACAAATGTACATCATACATAACTGACTGCGGTCCCTTTATTGGAACGTAATATATTAGTAATTAAATATTGTTGCTAATATAAATAAATTATTATACTTACCTCGGGGTGGATAAATTATGAAAATAAAAAATAAAAATGTGTAGATTTTTCATAAAAAAGGACATATATTTATCACCGTATAGGATATAGCAAAACATAAACTTATTACATATACATACATAAAAATATACCTATCAATTTTATATGCACTGTACAATTAAAATTTTGGGAGATACTTAGTAGGGTCCTGATTTTCCGGGGAGGCCGTAGCTTCCGGAAGGTCTGCTGATGCCGCCGTCTACAGCGACTCCACTACCGCCTGCAGTAATCAGAAGCGTAGCATCGATGTTGCCTTTAACCGAGTGAGATACGTCTCCCCCGTCTCCACTAAACCCGCCTCCACCAAATCCGGCTCCTCTAATGCCTTCGCCAGCTGCTCCCTTCTACAACAGAAATGACATACCGATGAGAAATAGTTCGTATAGTGAAAGTTTATACTGTGTTTGAGGATGGATATCTCGAGAACGGATAGTAATAAATTTGGAATTTTTCTATATTTACACAATTTTGAATTGCTGAAAAATAATTCAGAAATAGATGTTTCAATTCAAGTCATAAGAATTTTTGTAAAACTGTTCTACGACATTTGTCAAATTTAACAGTGTACAACTCCTAACTAATTGACATACGGTGACGAGCTTTGCGCTATTCGATTCTACGAACCTTCAACTATATTGTAAGTGGTGAGACCGGTTTAGACCGGTCGGGAACGTAATTACCGCATGCAGTTGTGTAAACACACCGCCGATGTAAGCTTAATTACACGCGCTCGCCTGACCTTTTGTTCTATTGTTCCGGAATGTTGCTGGAAATAATCTACAGTTCTAGAGTATTCTAGAATAATGCAGAGGTATATATATGGCGGTAAACAGCTCTGGAGAGGCAATTCAACTTAGTTAGTGAGTTCAGTAATTTCAGTCCAGCCATTCGAATCGAAATAAATAGTTAGTGATATAAATATCGTGTAAATAAATATAATGAAATAAATATTGTTTAAATAAAAAATAACCTTAGTGTTTAAATATTTAATAATCTTAGTCTTCAATTAGTGTTTATATTTATTTAAGCATAGTGATCGTTATTTTTTTTTTTAATTATTTATCGTAAACTTTAATTTTAATTATTAATAATGCTCTAATTTTTACACTTCAACCAAATAAATAAACGTTACAATATATACACCTATTTTGGCCAAAGGGCCTAATTATTACAAACAAATACCCGAAACTACGCACATTACAAAAATTTGGAAATAGGTAAGTCAAAAATTTGACCACCCTATTTTTTGAAGAACATATCATGTCCTCCTAATTTAAGGACTTAAAAAACAAGGTTGCAATGTATCGTAATCTGCAATAATTTTTACCTTCCGTCACCTCTAGGTAAGGAAGGTATTGTCTTTGGTCAAAAAATTCGGTGGTGAATTTTCATTGAATAAGCACGTTTTAGGGTCTTTACAATACGATTTTACTATTTTTACGATGATGTCTGTATGTGTGTGTGTGTGTGTGTGTGTGTTCGTGTGTGCGTGTGTGTGTGTGTCCGTGTGTGTATGTGTGTGTGTGTTACCGCCGTTTCGTGCACGATATCTCCAATACTAGAATTCCAAAAATTACAATTCTTGCGTATTCCTCTTCCTTACAACCATATGCAGACTTGTTTAGATTTTGGTTATAATTGGTTAACCGGAAGTATCCTCATTTGCAGATTTTAACAGTTTTTCTTGGAAAACTCAGTTAAATGTTATTATAACTTAAATAATATATTATTGTCTATATGATTTGATTGCATTTTATATTTGATATTCAACAGATATAGAGTTAAAGAAGAATAAAGATAATAAATTTGATATAAATTTCATAATTCAGCCAGCTATGCTAACTTAACCATGGAAACTGCTAATATATTCAGGTAATTCAAATTGACAGATGTCAGTATCAATAAAATGGAAATCAATGAAAGAATAAGGGAAGTAACTCTAGTGTTAGAAGTTTCTAGATATAAGAGAGACGATTACATTGGTTTGAACATGTTATGAGGAGAGATGAATATATTAATACAAGGTGGAAGAAACATAGGAAGACCAAATATAAGATGAAAAGACTGTATTGCAGAAGACTTGAGAGAAAAGGAACTGAATGAGGACGACACGGAAAACAAAAATGAGTGGAAGAAGAAAATAAAAAATAGCGACCCCCTAACGAATGGGAAAAACTAAAGAAGAAGATGTCAGTGTCTAGTGCAATTTGCATAGTTTATTTATAAAATAACTTTACTGGAAATATAGGATCTTTTGCAAGAAAATTTATGAATGGGGCGCGTGCAGTAACATGATTTTGCTGACTTTGGCAAGCAGATATGGAGACCTGTGTCAAAATGACCACAATTAATTATGTCCATAACTGACAAGTGTTATAATTTTTTATTCAAAATTTCATAATTTTCTTATTTCATGTGGTTTGTTTGTTATCAGGAGTATGGAATTCAGTTGCCGAGAAAGAGAATCACATAATACCAAAAATTTAGAATCTTTCGCAAGAAAATTTATGTATGGAATTTGTACATAATACACAGGATTGACGGAAGGTATTGTGCTGGCCACATCAGATTTTTGAAGTTATAGACGAAGTATGCACAAGACACTTTTTATTAATGGCGAATGTTTTAGCGCACTTCTTCGTAAACCAAATAAATGTCTGTGTATTATTGATTAGTGAAAGTAACAGATATTTCTAAATATTAAATACTACGTCATTGATTGCAAATTCAACGTCATTTATGACAACCAACAAATATTGTTCTTTTGGAACAACTTGAATATGAATATCAATGAATATTATACACTTTATAACGTGCTTCAGTTCTCTTTATCATATCATTAACACTTATATAAGGAGTAGTTTGAATTTTGATTCAAAACCAATCAAAATATCTAAGTATGATACACGTATACAATTATCAAGCATATATATATATATATATATATATATATATATATATATATATATATATATATATATATCATCAATTTATCAATATATCAACAATATATCATCACAAATATCATCATACCTGCGTCTTGTATCTGATAAAGTAAACTTCTGGTTTGTTTGGCTGTGTCAGTGCTGGTGTAGGAATTGAAATTTCGGGTGCCTCTTCTGGTTTTTTCACCAAAACGTAAATCAAAGTCTTCTCTTCGTTTTGGGGTTGGAGAGGGATAACAGGAACCGTTGGTGTAGGTGCACTAGGTGCCTTGATGAAGATGATCTTGTAATGCTTTTGTGGAGCTATAGTCGCGATAGGTCTTTGAGGTCTGGACTCTTCAGGTTCTGGGGGTGCGACATAGACGTAAATGTGTTTTTGAATGAGGCTTACTCCACCGCCCGCGCCTCCAAAACTGTTACCGGCTCCGCCTATGGAGATCGTGACCACAAAGTTACAAATATTTGAATATACTGGACAAAAAAATACCTCCGAATCCGCTTCCTCCGCCTGCACCGCCTCCAAATCCATTGCCAAATTCTCCGCCGCCGCCGCCTCCAAATCTACCCCCTGCCCCGCTGCCGAATCCACCACCGCTTCCTAAACTTCTAAGTCCCCCTCCTAATCCACCTCCAAATCCTCCACCATCACTGCCGCCGCTGCCGCCACCGAAGCCACCTCTGCTAATGCCTGTCCTATCAAATCCACCCGCGCTTCCATAACTGCCGCTCGGTTGAGTGGGGTAGTTGTACCCCGTCTCGGGCCCGGCGGTTGTGTACGCGAGGAGGGATAGTAGCTGAAACAAAAGTTAGGTGGTTAGTAACTTAAAAAGGGGTTGACGTAGGAGGTTGGGGTTTGAACTATAATGGATGATATTTTAAAGTTTGGAGACTAAGGGGTGTAGAAATAGGGCACGGAAAAGTAAAATAAAAGTTATGTAAAAAATTGGGAAATGTTTAGATAAAATATAAATTAAGTTAAAAAAGTTTGGGGGGACCGTATCTTAAAAAGTTGAGATAATAGAGGTTTGGGGTTAAAAATTTGGAGTCCTGGGGGTTTCAAGTACAAGAGATGATATTTTCAAGGTGAACAATACGAGGACTGGGTATAACGAAACGGAAAGTAAATTAGGAGCTAAAAGAAAATTGAAGAATATCGGAAAAAATATAAATTAAATGTAAGGGTGTATAAGTATATCCCAGACAAAAAAAGATAGGATATTGAGGGTTGAAAATTTGGATTCCTCAGGGTTTGTACTTGTAGTATAAGGAATGGTATTTTAAAGGGAATGAACTAAGGGATGTAGGAATAACACAAAATTCCGAAATAAGGCATCTTTCAAAAATTCAGAAATGAATCAAAATTTTGAAAATAAATCTTAAGGCCTTAGTTATTGAGATATACACATGAGAACTTTATTGAAAATTGCCAAATTTTGAGTATGACTTCAAAGGCTTGTAGCTCAAAACAAAAGATATTAAGATGGGCTATACGGCAATCGATTCTGGGGACTTTTCTCTATAGGGAAGTGAAATTTATTGATCTGATATTGAAATTTGTAGTCAAATATCGTAAAGGAAATAAACTAAATGTTTATATTGTTTTGATGACAATGTTTTGAGTTCCAGCTCCCAACAGTCCCATCCCAACTCAGCCCAGCCGCTCAGCGAACAATAACCGTTTTCGTAAAGTCGATCGGATTGATTCGATGTAATCTTAAGCATTCGTAAAGTGAATCGGGTTAATCTAACGCGATCGTAAACTCACTCCGATTAGTCAGACCGAGCGATCACAACAAAAAAATTTCAACCCTGATCCATGTGCAGTGTTAGTACAGATTGGCAGATTGCGCTCGCAAATTTAGAATTGCAATCATTTATTTAAATGTTGTGAAAAAATATGGCAGTACGCACTTTATTTAGTCTTTGAACAAATAAATGACCACATTAAATAATTTCTGATTGAAATAATCTAAACAAATGATTCAAGTGGTCTTTCAATCTTACTTAAGTCGTCGTAAATAAAATTATGTACAATTATATGCATTTTAACAAGTTAAACTTGTGTCATCGAACAGACACGTCGGACAGCTCTGACTGACTACGGAAACGCCTATGAGTGTGTGTGCTTGCGAGGGTATATAAAAACGTTTGTTCATATGCTGAAGGATTTGGTTTATCATTCTATTTTATTGTATATTGTATTTGTTGTTATTTTGATCCACCTGCTCTATGATTGAAAGTGTTTCCCTGCATAACATATGTTAATAAAGAAATGTATACTTTTTACACGAATTTACATACATGGAAGATGTTGAAAAAAGGGTATTTTTTTGAGGATATATAGATCTCAATGTGCTGATTTTCAAACAAAAAGAATTTTTCCAAAATTCGGAAAATTATTTCCTATGTAGACACTCGGTTATCCGGGCTCAATTATCCATTGTAGGAGCTAGAAGGGCTGAGTAATCACATGAGTGGTGCCAAAGACTACCGAACTCCAACGCTGAAAGAATTTTGAATTTTGAATAGCATTAAGTTGAATTTTGTAACCTTGCCCTCCCCTACATATTACATATGTATAAAATAAAATAAATAAATATTTCATCACGGCATATTACCCACTGCTGGGTGTGCCAATCTGCTTTGTATACAGATATCGGTAATGATGGACTATTTATATCGTGCGAGCGCTTACCAAGCGTCACCGCATGGGCACTCATTGCTGGCGTGGAGAGTGCACCGCAAGGGTCAATTTTATGCCATTAAAATTCGATGTAATTTTTGACGTCGGTCGGGATCAAACATACAGGGTGTACCAAGATAATGGAACAGTGCCATTTATTCGTGAATATGAAAAGTTACACAAAAAAGTGATTAAGATATTTTTAAAGCATTGAGGGGAACACATTTTGACATAACTATTATTATTTAAAAAAATGTAACATTGATCCATAAGTTGAGTACCACAGGCTTTAAAATTATAATGGTTATGTCAAAATGTGTTCCCCTCTATACTTTACAAAATATCTTAATCACTTTTTTGTGCAACTTTTCATGTTCACGAATAAATGGCACTATTCCAAGATCTTGATACACCCTGTATGTATTATGTTCGTAATAACAAAAAAATATGATGTCACATGTTGGTTTCCTCCATTTTTTTACCAATTAACCCTGATCTTCATATTATCCGAGCTTTTTCGTATCCAAGGTTGTCTCGGTCCCAGTTAGCTTGGATATTCAATATTCTACTTATATTAATTCTTGCAGTATATATTTTTAGTGCGTCACTGCCGATATTTTTATTGAAAATTATGAATTATTTAATCATGTACCTGATGTTGAATAGGAAATAAATTAATTCGTAATAAATTTTAATAAAACTCTCGTGTCGGCCAGTGGTACTAAAAATGTGCATTTTAAGAATTAAATAGAAAATAAGAAATAATTTTCCGAATTTTGGAAAAAAAATATGATTGAGAATCAGCACATCGAAATGTATGAAAATAGAATTAAAGGAAATAATAGACATTTATAGGGCTATTCTGTAAGATCGTTATGACATAACGAATCGGTAAAACGTTATATCGTCATGGTAATAACGAAAATCGTTTAATAGGCTTATTCTGTAAACGATCGTTATGACATTTTTCATTGTTAAATCGTTATCATAACGATAATCGTTAAAGTGGTATTCTGTAAACAATAATTTAAGTCTACATAACGAAAAAAAGATACCGATATCATTATTTCTTAACGATTGGAAAAATCATTCGTTATCTAAATGTTTTGTCAATAATTCAGTATTTTAATTCATGTCAAAATAAAATTGCTATTATGTTGAATAGTGATCTCAAAAAACAGTCATATTACAGTTTTCTGCAAGGTAATATTAAAATAATTTAATAAGTTTTTATTCATAGCGCCTAGCGCAAGCTTCTCAATTTGTCTACAGATGGTAGTAGTTGCTCTAGCATAACCTACAAAAAGAAAAATATTGGTCCGACAGCTGACAGGTTGACAGCAGAATTAATCTAACCTAGAAGTTTTGTGAGTTATATTGAATTATTTTAGATATTTCAATTAAAATTATAATTTGATTTTAGGAAATAAAGTTCTTAACTTGATCCCAAGGTTATTATTTTTCAAAATGTGTTACATAATACGGATACAAAGATAACGATTATCGTTAAGTAGAGATAAGGATTTTCATAATAACGATTTCGTTATGGTAACGATTCGATTTTACAGAATAGGCCTATTACTCATGTTAAAATGTTACTTTAGTATTATCAAAGTCTACGTTACCGTCGCATTTACTTTATGAACTCAATTGTCAAACATTTGCTTAAATGGCAAATAAATATAATGTTGTATTACATGCAGATTCGTAAATTTTAAGCGGAGTATTGGAAAAATATTTATATCTATCGCTATACATTATTTTCTTGCTCAACAAATTAATTATTGTACTTATTTTATTGTCATTTTTAGGTTCTCATATATTTTGACAGTAAGTAGATTGTTTTGTGAGTTGACAAGCACAGCACTCTACAAGTGACATAATCAGATATGAAATATATTTTTAAATAAAAATTAATAATTGTTCTGTATACTTATCTGTAAACAACTATAGTTGGAGGAAGAAATATTTGGAACTCATTATAGATTCTGCCAATTGGTCGTTATAAAGTTTTATGGACTTGGCGGTAATGGTGCTCGGAGCCAGGTACAGTTTTCTGTCCTGGGCCGTACCCGAAATTAGCATTCAAGATGTACTTTTAAATCTGTATTAAAATAATAATTCGTATTAAGTGTATTTCTTCTAACGTCAATTTGTATTGTTACGTTCTAATTTGGTCCTTTGTTCCAATTTCCTTAATTTTATACCTGCCGTTCCTTCGTTTCCATTCATGACCTGAAAAACAATATTTTATGCCGTAATGATATTATTTATACTTCATAGTTCTATTAAATTCACTTACTCAATGTTTCTTTAAATTTGGTAGCTTCATTTGTCAAAATTAAATAGTCTATTTCGCAGTTTATTATTCTAGTTTCAGTTTTAGGTTAATTTTTGGTGACATTTCTTAATTAGATTTATCTTTGCGGTGATCGTATAAGCTGAGCGCTACGTTCACAACGTAGTGTAGCGGCGGTAAATTTTGAATTTGACTGGTAAATAAATAGACTTAAATTGGTTGGATTTATTTTTGTATTAATTTAGTTTATTTATTTAAAACATTAACATACAACTATTATCCCATCCTACTATCCTTAAATTACCCCTATCCTATACTAAAAATTATGAGCGTAACACGTTTTATTTAAGTAGATTTGTTGTGCGCAAGGCTATGGTTACCCTCTTTCTCTCTTTCCGGAATTTAAATTATTTTTCCCTGCCTTAAGTAAGATCCGGGGACTTATCGTAAGTAACTTCAAGCGGGCGAACGTGTGGAAGAAAATTTGAGTTGCGGGTCAGAATGACTTAAAGTAATTCCGGTCGAGTGTAAAATATTCGTAGGGAATATTACCCTTATTTGGGGATCAATCGCCGGATTACGTATTTCGTTAGGAGGTTTTCGGTGATTTGTGAATCAACCTCCCGCGGAGTTCCCACGTGGGGATCAATTTAAGTGTTAGTGGTTCGCGACCTTTTTTTTCTTTTGTTCGTAACATCTTCCAACATCTCGCCACGGGCTGAAGGCATCGTCGGGGGACAGTTAGATTACGGGGTGGACATCTCCAGCTGGTGTGACGTTGCCTGGCATCGTCCGCATTCCGCTGACTGACTGCAGTCATCCCCACCACCATTCCTGGCTACCTACCGCCACTAGAGATAAGTCGTACAGACATCTTTTATATTTTTTTTTTAACAACTTTTATTTGAGGCACTGAAGACGTTGGAAAACTTGTTAACTTTAATTTTTGTTCATTTTTATTGTGCATTTAACTTTTGGAGTGCCTGAAAATTGGTTTAACCTTAGCTTCGTTCACTTTTATTTTGCACTCACTTTTGGAGTGCAATATTATTTTTGGATTTTTCATTTATATTATTATTACTGTTATACTTATTATTGGATTGATTTGATCCAGTGTGCAACTTTGTGTTGTTTTTGGTTATATTTATATTGTGCCTGGCACAGATTCGGCACTGTTGTAAGTACTTTGTTCTACGATACGTCGCGGACTATTCGTCCTCGCATATTCAACTGGCTGTACTTGCCCTGCGTTGTCGGTTGGCCAACTTCCTTCGTATAATTGTACTGTCGGGTCGGATATATCCGCGTCGTCACATTTATTTATATTCATATTTATACATTCTTCTTTACTTTAAAATTTACATTCATTAAAGTATTATTAATCTTAGCTTTGGGAGTATTCTTTTATTTGTACAAGCCTTTTCTCTCGTTTTCAGGCAATGTTTTTATATTCACGGTAGGTAAACTTTATTTAACACCTTTTCGTAATTTTCCGGACAAAAATTACGTGGCGCCCATTCAACCCCTTTTGGGGGTTGATCACCGAACTTAACCCGCTCCCACCTCCACTGTGTAAAGGCTAGCGGCCGCACACCGAAACAACTAGGGTGCGTTATGTAATAAATCGCATTGCGCGAAGCACGTTACAAATTTTGGCGCCCAACGTGGGGCCATAAACGTTAGGGGGCCTTGATCGTTGTTAGGGGCCATAAACGTTAGGGGGCCTTGATCGTTGTTAGGGGCCATAAACATTAGGGGGCCATAAACGTTAGGGGGCCATAAACGTTAGGGGGCCATATCGTTGTTAGAGGCCATTTAGCTTTTTTTTTGGGGTTCGTTGTATCAAAACGCGACTTTCATTGTTAAGGGCCAAATCGTTTGTTTAGGACCGTATGGTTAGCTGATTATACTGTTATATTTTGTGGTCGGGATTTAGATTTTGAGGAACTTCTGAAAAAAAAAAAAAATAAATAATTAGGCTTTAAATTTCATATAGTTTTATTGTTGGTTGTACCTTTATTGGTACATATTTGTTTGTTCCTTGTTACATTAACAGGATTTTTTTTTTTTTGTATATTTTTGCCATTTTCCGTCGGTATGGAAACTTCAAGGTTGAGTAGGGATGAATTGGAGTACGAATTGGTCGTGCGGGGAATTCGCGGAACAAATACATTAACGGTACAGGCTATGAGACAGGAGTTGGCAAAAAAATTAAGGAAGGAGGAAGTAGGGCAGATCGTTAACAATCCTGTCAATGAATTAGACTCATCTACCGAAATAGATATTTGTTCAGCAAAAATTGTGCAAATCCAGGAGCTTATTGACAATTTTTCTGGATTGGGTTCAAGTTACGAATTTCAGAAAATCTGCACTAAAATTCAACATGTCATTTCCCGATTAGCGAGAATCGAGAGCAATGACGAAGACATTAAAACATCGGTAAAAACACTGAACGATAGGATTAGGGCTGAAGAAGATAGACTGCTTCAGAAAAATGACGAACAAGAGGAACGTCAGAGACAAGCAGAAGCGAAAGTAGAATCTACAGTCAATAAAAAAACTACACCACCTGCTGTAAGGAGGAAACAGATTCCGGTAGTGCACTGGGATATCAAGTTCGATGGCAATGTACACGAGCTTAGTGTCAATGCATTTTTGGAAAGGGTGAATGATTACCGTATTTCGCGTAACGTTTCCGAGTCGGAATTGTGTGATTCTGCGATAGAGCTGCTGCGAGGACAGGCATTAACGTGGTATCGTTCAGCGCGTTCAAAAATAAAATCATGGGATGATTTCGTCAGGCTGTTGAAAGATGAATACGAGCCATTTGATTATGAAATGGCGTTGTGGGATGAAATTCGGTCACGGACACAAGGTGCGGATGAAACGGTAGGTGCTTATATGGCGAGTATGATAAATTTGTTTAAACGAATGCCGAAACCACCTACGGAAGAAGCGAAGTTACAGGTGTTGCGCAGGAATGTATTACCCTATTATATTCGGGGAATTGGATTAACGGAAATCACCACTGTTGAACAGCTACAAACTGTTTGTAAACAACTTGAAAAAAATCGGCTCATGGCAGAAAAATTTCAACCCCCTCCATCAAGTAAGAAAAATTTACTTGAATCTGATTTAGCTTACCATGGTCGCGCTAAAACAACGTCGGTTAATGCTGCAGACGCTTCCACCTCCTCTAAATCCGGAGGAAAATTAACTTGCTGGAACTGTCACGAAAAGGGTCATATAGCGCGGGACTGCAAGAAAGAGAAACGTAAACACTGTTTTCGAT
This sequence comes from Harpalus rufipes, assembly GCA_951394225.1. Classification (NCBI taxonomy): domain Eukaryota; kingdom Metazoa; phylum Arthropoda; class Insecta; order Coleoptera; family Carabidae; genus Harpalus; species Harpalus rufipes. The sequence goes on from OX596281.1 coordinate 38,761,699, forward strand.
GTGGGAAGGCAGACGTGACAGTCAACTCGTGTCCCAAGTGCTCGGGAAACGCGCGGGGGGGACACTAAAGGGTCGTGTCGTGTCTTCACCCTCCTTTCTGGCGGCCACACACCTGGAGAATGAAAAGAACTTGGCGATAGTTAACTTTATTATCTCACACTTAGGTCAAGATCAGCGTCCTTATTTGGAGATCTCAATCTTTGGTTGTAAGATTTTAGGGCTCTTGGATTCGGGAGCCACTAGGTCCATTATTGGTAGGGAAGGTTGGGAGATGCTAAAAGGGATGGATTTATATTTGGATAAATCGGATGCACCCGGTTGCACGGTTGCAGACGGAAAAGAATGTGTGAGTTTGGGTTCGATTACTGTTCCCGTTCTTCTCATGGACAAAATTAAATTGATTAAATTTTTAGTCGTTCCGGATGTCACCAGCAGTATTATCTTAGGGATGGATTTTTGGTGCACAATGGGGATTGTACCTGATTTAAGAAGGGATGTTTGGAATTTTACGGGATTGGCGACATTAAATGTACAGGATACAATGACATCAGACTTAACAGACGAACAGAAACTACAACTACAGACTATGTTGGACAAAAATTGGGAACGTATGCCAAGAAAACTTGGATGTACATCAAGAGTACAACATAAAATAATTGCGGAATCGGAACCGGTCAAGCAGCGCTATTACCCAGTTTCACCAGCGATTCAGCAACATATCGATGCTGAACTGAAGAAGATGTTAGCTGAGGATATTATTGAGCCTTCCTCAAGTTCTTGGAGTTCACCTATCTTGATGGTGCCGAAGAAAGATGGCGGCTACCGTTTTTGCGTAGACTTCCGGAGGCTTAATAAAGTCACAAAAAAGGATGCGTATCCAATTCCTTACGTTTCTGGAATTTTAGATAGATTAAGAGGTGCCAAGTACTTAAGTTCATTGGACATAAAATCAGCTTACTGGCAAATTCCGATGAGTTCGTGTAGTCGAGAGTTCACGGCGTTCACAATTCCAGGACGTGGACTGTTTCAGTTTAAGCGGATGCCATTTGGGCTCACAAATGCCCCAGCCACCTGGCAGCGTTTAATTGACGAGGTGTTGCAGGCTGATCTTGAGCCTTTCGTCTTTGTTTATCTGGATGACGTAATCGTCATCTCCGAAAGTTTCGAGCAGCATCTAGAAATTTTACAGACGATTTTTGATAGACTTTTTGCGGCGGGTTTGACCCTGAATAAAGACAAATGTCAATTTTTCAGGTCAGAACTACGTTACCTGGGGTATGTTGTAGATAAGCGTGGGTTGAGGGTTGATCCTGACAAGGTAAATGCTATATTGGGGATATCGACGCCAAATAGTGTGGCTGACGTACGCAGTTTCTTGGGCATGGCGTCCTGGTATCGTAGGTTTGTTCAGGATTTTGCCACCATCAGTGCTCCACTCACAAATTTGTTGAAGAAAAATCGGAAGTGGCATTGGACGGAAGAGTGTCAAGAAGCATTTCAGAGGCTGAAAGAATGTCTGATCTCTGCTCCGGTTTTGAATTGCCCTGATTTTTCGAAGCCCTTTGTGGTTCAAACCGACGCGAGTGGTTATGGCTTAGGCGCGGTACTGACGCAAGAAGATTCGGACGGTGAACGCGTCATATGTTTTTTGAGCCGGTCATTGACTAAACATGAACGCAACTATTCCACCACTGAGCGGGAATGCCTTTCAGTTGTATGGGCAATACAAAAACTTCGCCCCTATTTAGAGGGTTCGTGTTTCACAGTCGTCACAGACCATGCCTCATTGACGTGGCTCATCCATCTAAAAGATCCCTCTGGTAGATTATGCCGTTGGGCTGTTAAGCTCCAGCAGTACGATTTTGAGATCGTACACAGGAAAGGGAAAGATCATGTAGTCCCAGACTGTCTTTCGCGTTCTGTGCCGAAAATCGAGACAATTTCATTTAGTGCTGCTCAGATTCCTACAACCGATAAATGGTACTTGAAAATGAAACAAAAAGTCATAGAAAGTAAGTCGCGAAAATTTTCTACCTGGAAAATACACGGCGATATCTTATACAAGCATGTTCGACCTCGACATCCTGATCTTACTGATGAAGAGTTCTCTTGGAAACGAGTAATTCCCAAAGACCAGCGCAAGGAAGTCATGAAGCAAATGCATGATTCGCCAACATCGGGACATCCTGGCATCACTAAAACCTACAATAAATTGAAACAGAAGTACTATTGGCCTAAAATGAAGGCTGACGTGGTGACGTACGTTAATAGATGTATTGTATGCGCTGAGCAAAAGGTGGTGCAGAAAAGTCCACCAGGTTTAATGGGTACTCGGCCGCGGGTATTTCGTCCATTCCAACTCATCAGTACAGACTTAATGGGGCCACTGCCACCATCTACAAAAGGGTACAGATATATTTTAGTTGTGTGTGACTATTTTAGCAAATTTGTGCTTACATTTCCTCTTCGAACGGCGACAGCGCAGACAATATCTGGCTTCATGGAGGAACATGTTTTCTTATTATTTGGTGCGCCACAATATATCGTCTGCGACAACGGAGTTCAGTTTCGCAGTTCGGAATTTCGCAATGTTTGTGCGAAATACGACGCCACTCTTCTCTTTAATGCGCTCTATCATCCACAAAACAATCCCACAGAAAGGGTAAACAGAGTGATAAAAACGATGTTATCTTCATACATTAAAGACCATCAACAACAGTGGTATCATTACTTACCCTCCGTTACTTGTGCCATTCGTACTTTAGTTCATGAAGCCACTGGTCTCACGCCGTACTTCGTGAACTTTGGGCGCGAGCAGATACTGAGTGGTCGAGATTATCAAGTGGACGCTATAGACAACAATGGTGATCTCCATTTTGACCGTGAAGATGTGCGCGAGCAGCGACCAGCGCGGTTCGTGAAAATTTACGCAGAGGTGCGTAAACGGCTGGATCATGCGCAGGCTCAAGCCAGGACGCGGTATAATCTTCGTCGAAGACCGATTTTTTATCACGAAGGGCAGCAGGTTTGGCGTAGAAACTTTAAATTGTCTAACGCAGCAGATAATTTTGCAAGCAAGTTAGCGGCTAAATACGTAGGACCGTTTAAAGTACGTAAAAAGATTTCGTCTGTCACTTATGAGCTAGAAGATGAAAGTGGTAGAGAGCGTGGCATATGGCATGTAAAGGACTTAAAACCAGGTCCTATTGATGATGATGATGACGACAAAGTTTCCGATAATGATTTGTAGTTTGTTTTGTTTATTTGGTTTTGTATTGAGGAAAAATTTTAGGAATTTTCCCTCACGGGAGTTGGGGAGGGATTTGTTACGTTCTAATTTGGTCCTTTGTTCCAATTTCCTTAATTTTATACCTGCCGTTCCTTCGTTTCCATTCATGACCTGAAAAACAATGTTTTATGCCGTAATGATATTATTTATACTTCATAGTTCTATTAAATTCACTTACTCAATGTTTCTTTAAATTTGGTAGCTTCATTTGTCAAAATTAAATAGTCTATTTCGCAGTTTATTATTCTAGTTTCAGTTTTAGGTTAATTTTTGGTGACATTTCTTAATTAGATTTATCTTTGCGGTGATCGTATAAGCTGAGCGCTACGTTCACAACGTAGTGTAGCGGCGGTAAATTTTGAATTTGACTGGTAAATAAATAGACTTAAATTGGTTGGATTTATTTTTGTATTAATTTAGTTTATTTATTTAAAACATTAACATACAACTATTATCCCATCCTACTATCCTTAAATTACCCCTATCCTATACTAAAAATTATGAGCGTAACACGTTTTATTTAAGTAGATTTGTTGTGCGCAAGGCTATGGTTACCCTCTTTCTCTCTTTCCGGAATTTAAATTATTTTTCCCTGCCTTAAGTAAGATCCGGGGACTTATCGTAAGTAACTTCAAGCGGGCGAACGTGTGGAAGAAAATTTGAGTTGCGGGTCAGAATGACTTAAAGTAATTCCGGTCGAGTGTAAAATATTCGTAGGGAATATTACCCTTATTTGGGGATCAATCGCCGGATTACGTATTTCGTTAGGAGGTTTTCGGTGATTTGTGAATCAACCTCCCGCGGAGTTCCCACGTGGGGATCAATTTAAGTGTTAGTGGTTCGCGACCTTTTTTTTCTTTTGTTCGTAACATCTTCCAACATCTCGCCACGGGCTGAAGGCATCGTCGGGGGACAGTTAGATTACGGGGTGGACATCTCCAGCTGGTGTGACGTTGCCTGGCATCGTCCGCATTCCGCTGACTGACTGCAGTCATCCCCACCACCATTCCTGGCTACCTACCGCCACTAGAGATAAGTCGTACAGACATCTTTTATATTTTTTTTTAACAACTTTTATTTGAGGCACTGAAGACGTTGGAAAACTTGTTAACTTTAATTTTTGTTCATTTTTATTGTGCATTTAACTTTTGGAGTGCCTGAAAATTGGTTTAACCTTAGCTTCGTTCACTTTTATTTTGCACTCACTTTTGGAGTGCAATATTATTTTTGGATTTTTCATTTATATTATTATTACTGTTATACTTATTATTGGATTGATTTGATCCAGTGTGCAACTTTGTGTTGTTTTTGGTTATATTTATATTGTGCCTGGCACAGATTCGGCACTGTTGTAAGTACTTTGTTCTACGATACGTCGCGGACTATTCGTCCTCGCATATTCAACTGGCTGTACTTGCCCTGCGTTGTCGGTTGGCCAACTTCCTTCGTATAATTGTACTGTCGGGTCGGATATATCCGCGTCGTCACATTTATTTATATTCATATTTATACATTCTTCTTTACTTTAAAATTTACATTCATTAAAGTATTATTAATCTTAGCTTTGGGAGTATTCTTTTATTTGTACAAGCCTTTTCTCTCGTTTTCAGGCAATGTTTTTATATTCACGGTAGGTAAACTTTATTTAACACCTTTTCGTAATTTTCCGGACAAAAATTACGTGGCGCCCATTCAACCCCTTTTGGGGGTTGATCACCGAACTTAACCCGCTCCCACCTCCACTGTGTAAAGGCTAGCGGCCGCACACCGAAACAACTAGGGTGCGTTATGTAATAAATCGCATTGCGCGAAGCACGTTACAAAGAGATTAAAATATTATAAGATGTTTCCTAATTATGTACTTTTAAATCTGTATTCAAATAACAATGCGTTTAAAATACACTTTTTCATTATTAAATACGGCCCATTTCTTACCCTAAAATTGATTCCTTCAAGTTCGAATAATTTATGAGTCCTGACCACAAACAAACCCAACCGTCCATAAAAGATTGTAAACCTGCATAAGTCAGTTCCAAATATTTCTTCCTCCAACCTCCAACTATATCTACCTTCTTAGCAACGAGTCCGGTAGGTACATTTTACGGCCTAGGCCAGTCGTAAATAGCAACGACCTTGACGACGTTCGATAAGTATTTCAAAATTTACTATTATATAATTTGTAAATTGTAAATTATATATAAAATTCGTTTAATAAATTTTACCTTAACAATACATCACAGCAAACTTGTTCAAAACAAACACGACGTTTTTGATTAAATAATTATTATTGTAAATAATTTGCTTTCAAAATAGCCGGTAGCTGCACTACGGTCTTGCTAGTTCACGTGTCTCGCCCTACCGGACTCGACCCGTGATGTACTAGCTCGCCCGTTATTGCATAGTTACTGGTATAATGACGTAAATAGCTATTGTGATAGTTGCCTAAAAATTGTTGTGTGCACCTAGGCTTAAAAGTGCTTTTTTTAGTTTCATCTAATTTGCTGGCCTCTGCCTTCGCCTCGGCTGCGAATTTCAAATTCGGCCAAAAATTATCACTTTTACAACCTTGATACACAAATTCACAAAAAAAAACTATTCTTTAAAGTTGCGATTAAATTTAAAATAAATTTTATATTTACCACAAACGACTTCATTCAGAATGGGTTGAACTAACTGATTGTTAAATCGCCACCATCTAAAATCTCTTTTATATGTTGCTCCCTTCTTCGTCTTCATTCTCTTTCTCTCTCTTGCTGTTTTATCTTCTCTCTAGACTCTAGACAATTGCGGTTACCTAGGTGAGCTACCGAATAATTATGACAAATGAAAAAGATCCGAGACAGTAGATAAAATTAGATAAGAGAGGGTGTACTCTCTGAATCAGCTGTAAATATGGTCTACACCCCGTAATATACAAGTGTCTCATTTAAATGTACCACCACGAGTAACTCGAGATATATGCATCTGATGAAAAATATCCGGAATCAAAAGTTTGGAGGGGGGATATCCGATTCTGAAGCTCTAGGGGGTGGGTAAAGGGGGAAACTTTGTAATCTTAAATGGAACCCACGCCCCGTTTGTTATTACAGATTCAGATAGGTAGTCAAAAATTAATTAGGGTTTACTCAGGGAACTTCCTGACAGATGGCCCTATAATGTATAAATACTGTTCAAAATTGCGTCCCTGATGTTTAACCGCGATGAGCATGATATTCCAACTGTCGTATAGCACGACGCGCCAGACACCTACATGTGGAAATCTTCGTTTGTACAACTCCACTGCACGATTGTAATAATGCCGCGCTTAACCGAGAACCAACAAAATATCCATAATTTCACCAGGGTCACTGATTGATGCGACTTTGTGTACTAAACAAAACAAAACAAAACAAATTTTTCCGTGGCATGCTTGTTTCTTGGAAGCAAAGGCGTACAATCTAATTTCTACGCCTAAAACGATTCTTTTGCCATCTGTCAGGAATAAAATAAGTTCCCCCTACTTAATTTTTGACAATTTATCCGAATCTGCAATAAAAAATGGTGGTTCCCATTTAAGATTACAAAGTTGCCACCCTTCCCAACCCCTTGAGTTCGGGGGGAGGGAGGATGTTGACAGAATCGGATGTCCCTCGCCGAACCATCAAACTTTTGATATAGAACATTTTTTGATCCGATGCATATTTCTTGAGTTAGTCGTGGTGGTACATTTAAGTGATACACCTGGTATGCAAAGAACAATAAATAAAAGTTATTTGAAATTTGCTAAATATTGGAGTTGCATAAATAAATTTATAGGTAGAATACTTGTACGTTTCAAATTTGGATTCAGCGTGAAAGTCTATAAAAAAAAAAATTCAGATATACTCAAGTTCTGAAAAAAAAATTATAACTTAAGAGAATAGTCAAAGTTGTCAGTGCATAATTCCTAAGTTATTCGTAACACACGGCACTTTCATAATATTCAGGTATTATTTTCGCTTTATTACTCTCTTGTCAGATCAAAACTTGAATACTGTGCTCTGGTATGGAATCCAATTTATGAAATTAATAGTAAAATAATAGAATCCGTACAAAAAAGATTCTTGAAATATGTTCACTACAAAATAATTGGAACTTATCCCGATAAACGTGTCAGCTATAAGCTACTACTTAATATCTTTCAACTTCAGTCACTCTCTGTCAGACGCCAAATAAATGCTGTTCTCCATCTTTACAAATTGTGTCATTCCGGTATAGATGATCCTAACTGTCTATCCTTATTAAACTTTTCTGTTCCCTGTATTCGCACAAGATTATCAAATACCTTCTACCTTCCTACAGCTCACACTAATGTATTTCTGCAATCTCCAATTAATTATATGTGTAGCTGTTTAATAAAATTAATTGTAATGTAGATCTTTTTTCGAGTTCGTACAACAAATTCTGTCACATCATTATTAAAAATTATATTTGATTGCATCATTCGATTCTATGGACTTTCAACTATATATACACAATTTTTTGTCCACAGGGCCTAGCTATGACAAAATTCAAAATTCCAAAATATGACACCTAACAAAAATTTCGAAATAGGTAAAAAATTTGACCACACTATTTTTAGGGAAAAACTATCAGACTAGTCGTCCACTTGAACCGTATTCGTCTGTAAGGTACGAATGAGTGTTTTGGTTTTTCCAATTAAATGCATAGGTCACTAGATCTAGGCCAAAATACAAAATTAAGCGATTTTCTTTTTTTGCTTATAACTTTATTATTCTGGTTTTCACTTTCTTAAGGCACTTTTGCATGATGAATTTGTAGAAGTACTCAAATTCTTTTTATATCTAACCATTTTAGAGTTACTGATAACAACTTTTATTTTTCAAATGAAGGTCATAGTTAGCTATGGCATGATTAGTTTGTTGACAGTGACATATATCTGTCAGTTACATACATTTGAGATCAGAACTGTGTAACTATGGAGTTGTGTTTAAAGCGTAGGCTCCGGGAATCAAATTACAGATAATTTAAAAAATTTATCTATAAAGTATTTGTGCTGTGAGATTTATTAATAGTTATTTAACTATCAAGTGTGTTAATGAGGCCGATTAATTAATCGCCAATTAACACACGTGTTAGTTACAATATTTTTTCCTTACTTAAATGGAAAATCTAATTTTATTCCATGACAATTTATTTTAGGTTAGTAATGGTTGACCGAACGTCAAATTTTACGTCAGAAAATCAATAAGTTTTGTCATCAATTGTTTTCAGTTTCAGTTTACTTAATGCTAGACAACACATCATTTGAGGAATTTTATTCTTTCAAATTCATTTTAAAGTTATGCTACGTGAATATACCTAGCTAGTAAGTGTCAAAAGCATGACTTTTAATTCTGTCTACCTTTTTGCTACAACTTAGCGTTAGCAATACATGCTGTGTTCCATGTGGTGAACGCACCCAATAAATCGTTTATTAATAAAAATCATGCATTAATAGGGGTCATTAATGAATGATTTTCTATACATTAACGGTCGACGGAAAAACATATTATTATATACCTTATATTTCTTTTTCTCTAAGGCCCGATCCTACCACCTCTAGTTAAAGTGACAGTTTATAAACCATTAGTTAAGAATTAAATTGAAGTTTAGAAGCGATACTTTCCTACAAATATAATTTAACGTCCAGTTAATAAACTATTACTTTAGAAATATATGACAGGGAATTTCCAGTTGTGGCAAAACTGAATATGCAAAGACAAGGTGTTTATAACATATAAAAGAGTGCCAAGTGAATTGTAAAATATGTTTTCAAGATTTTATTTCGCCAAACTAATTATTATTGACTTTAACGACGTAACAGATGTACAGAAAGAAAAACGATGAACTAATTTCTGTCGTTACAAAACCGACTTAAACTTGTCCAAAATATACAATATTATTGAAAATAAAATTAAGATGGGATTTGCAAGGAAAAAGAAAAGGTTAGTATTTATTTATGATATCTGGTAATAATAATATTAATGTTACAAGTATTTTTACAATAATTTTGGTTTGAACGATACAATTATTAAAATTTATAATTACATTCTTATTTCAACTTGGCTTATGGGCCTAATCGTTAGTTAATTAATTAATTAATTTTAGGTAAAATTCGTTATAAATTTACAATTTTGTATTATTTAGCTGAACACTGTATCCTTAAGTGGGAACAATCTGTTGTACGTATTTTGTGGGGAAAGGGTGATTTCTAAAAGAACTATGTTGGATATCTTTGAGTTTTCGTCTTACTGGCATCTTTAAATATTCATTTAACTTATAGTGGAAGTTAAATTACGAGAGTTTTAACTTCCAGTTAGCTCTAACTACAGGTGGTAAGAACAATTTTGCAACATAACCGTTGGTTATCACTGTCACTTTAACTAGAGGTGGTAGGAGTGGGCCTAAATCTATAAAAGATATAATAAAATATTTATATCTATCAGATAGAAATTTTACTCTTCTTTTACTAGCAAGAACAAAATTTATCAAAAAATAATATTAAGATTTTTTCTAAGAATGTGCTACTTCCGGTTGTCCAAGTATTACCAAAACCTTTTCAACTCTTCCCAGTCCGATTGGGAAATACGTAGTTAAACAGATATTAAGTATTATAGTTTCTGAGAAATCGTCCTTCCAACCGAGTCACATACACGCACATACACACACACATACATCCACACACGCACACACAGACATGATCGTAATAATATTAATTATTATTAATAATCGGATTGTAGGGACCTAAAACATGCTTAATCATGTGATTTTTAGCATGAATTCAATATCTCTCTTAGCGAGAGGTAAAAATTTGTCGGTGGACAAAAAAATCAACTTCAAAACTAATAAAGATTCAAAATTTGGGTCAGAATGAAATTCTATATAAGTGTACTTACTTTCAACAATATTGAATCGTTGAAAAAAAATCAGATAGTCTTAAAAACATTCATAAAAATCTGTTGTGGCCAGCACAATACCTCTCGCCACTTCCTTTTTTGGTTACATAATTATAGAGCGCGAACAGTCATGTTACATTGTTGGGCTTGACAAGCAGATGTGGGGGCCCGTTTCAGAATGATAATTAGTAATTATGTACATGGATGTCAATTGTCAATTTTTCACCAGGAGTGTGGAATTTAATTGTCGAGGAAAATAAACCACATGGAATTGGGAAATCACTAAATTTAGAATGAGAAATTGATACTTCACATCTATATACATAATTACTAGCTATCATTCTGACATGGGCCCCCATATCTGCTTGTCAAGGCCAACAAAATCACATAACTGCTCGCGCCCTATTGTATTTAACATTTCTTGTATACCTACACTCTACACCAAAAATTCTACTTACATATATCTAATCCTTATATTTAGATTGTTTAATGTTAAATTCATTTTATGAAGAAATTTTGTCCTCTTCTAATTTTTCGAAATGTTTCCAATTCATTGTCAGGATTGACAGTATTTTTGAAGGATATATGTAATATACCTATAATTTTAAATATTTAACTATTAATACATTAAGAAATAATATAATGTACGTACTTCCCAGAAAAAGTCTTCAGTATCTTCAGTCTCCGAATTTCTGACACTGACATATATCTGTCAGTTACAAACAATTTAAATATTCAACTCTTTTCCACGGCATTCTTTCGGCTGTAAAATTTATTATAACAGATTATTTTATATATTATATTTCTTTTATCTCTAAATCTATAGAATATATAATAAAATATTTAAATGTAACAGATAGAGAATTTAATTTTCTTTAATATTACCAAATAAAATTTTAAAAAAATAATATTTAGAAGATTTTTTTTCAAGAATCTTCTACTTCCGGTTGTCCAATTGTTACCAAAACCTTTTCAGATCTTCCCATGAATGTCCGATTGGGAAATACGTAGTTAAACAAATTTAAAGTCTTATAGTTTTTGAGTAATCGTCCTTCCAACATCCTACATACATACACACACACACATACATCCACACACACATACACACACACACACAGACATCATTGTAAAAATGTTAAAATCGGATTTTAGGGACCTTAGAACGTGCTTATTCAATAAAATCTGGATATGCGATTTTTAGCATGAATCCAATACCTCTCTTAGCGAGAGGTAAAAAAGTTAAATTGCTTGTAGCAAATTTACCAATTAATAAATTATTCATAGGTTACATAAATACAAGTCTGTGGTAATATAAATTTTTTATACTGTATTCCTCATTTAAATACCATATATACGCATAGATGTATGCAATATTTTTCTATGACCTAAATTAAGCGTGTAATTTCAATACATGTAATGATAAATTCTTTAAGTAAATGTTGACATCTATTAAGAATTTATGGTCATGGTCAATGAAGAAAATTAGTTATAGAAGATGGTTTCTATAGTTTTACTTTTGTTAAAAAAAAATTGAAAAGGTACTTCATACATTGCCAAAGAAATATTCAAGGGAAAATAGAGACGTAAGTAAGTACATTTTTTTGTACATATAATTTATAGATAATTATTTGGACAATGTAACTAATAAATAATAGTTTGAGGAACTAATTTTACGCGCATATAACTATTTTAGGGTATGGCAATTATAGATGTTTCTGATGTTCTTAACTGTACTCTAAGTACTAATGATAAACAAATAAAATATACATGGTAACACTAAAAAACGGGCCACTCAAAATAACTATTTTATTTATAATTATTTTTGGTTTGTCCGGTAATGACATTAACTTTCATATTTAAAATGGGACACACTATATATTTTAATACATTTGGAATCAACGTAAAATTATGAATTCACGATATGCTTGAAGTGCATTTTTATTGAAGAAATAAATTACAAAAATTTAAGAGAAAATGATGTATAAGTAACCTGTTAAGTCCTTGAGGTAATGTAAAGTAATATTTAAATTAATTGTTTAAATAGTAAGTTATTTTTGTAAGATTCCATATTTGGTTACAAAAAAATGATCAATTTGTTATCACAGCCTACTTGATTACGGTTTTCTAATTTATTTCTTCAATTAAAATTCACTTCAATTATATCGTTAGATTTGTAATTTTACGTAGATTCCAAATATATAAGGTGTTCCATTTGAAATATTTGAGTTAATGTCATTTCCGGAACTGGAAGCTACCATCATGTCAAGTACCATTATTTGTGAGCTCCTAAGCCTAGTTTACAAATATGGAAAAACTAATTATAAATAAAATAAATATTTTGACTGGCCCGTTTTTCAGTGTTACTGTGCATATTTATAAGTGTGCGTGTATATGTGCAAATATACGTAAAATATGCTCACCCATCTCAAATTTAACTGCACTCAGATCAGCAGTGGCGGATTTCGTATTAGGTTAAGTCGGCTAAAGCCTACGGCGGCAAATTTTTAACGGCGTCAAATTTTCGACGGATACCTAATTTCGACTTTGAGGCTTCTATTAATTTTTATTTAGACGGGAAACTTTCTCTCGGCGAATACCCTATGCTGTTTGCACGCGCATATGCGCTCATGGACCACTCATGTTGTGGGTGCGATACGTTGATTTAAATTAAAATTCTATGATTCTATCTACCATAAGCGATCGTCCACGTACGTGTCTAAACCAGAAGATTTCTTGACGATTTGTACTTCTTAGTTGATCAGTGGATCAAGCCTTGATTAAGGAATAGTGAATTCGCAATTCGGCCGTTTATTTCAGATACTTTACCTTAGTAAATATTCGTAAGTAACAGGAGAATTACAAAGTACACGGCTTCTAGAAAGGCTCAAAAATGTGCCAAAATCTTACCCTTCTGACAAGAATAGGCAGGGGCGGACTTTGGCCTAGGCGAAAGTGGCAATTGATTCGAACTATTTATATACATGTATTAAATATATTTTATGTTTCTACGTAGGGGCCCAAAATAAAGATTTTGCCTAGGGCTCAAGAGTTAAAATCCGCCCCTGAGAATAGGCGGCAAAATATTTCAGCCTACCGTATGTTTTTCTAAACGCACAATAGTCACGCTTTGAAAACTCGAGTTTTATACGTTCGGCAAATAACACGTTATAAATGAAGTCAGGTCCAAACAGCGGCCCCTTTATCGGGATGGAATATATTTGTAAATATTTGCGCTAATATAAGTAAATAAATCTACCTGGGGGTGAATAAACTCTGAAAATAAATAATGAAAATGCGTAGATATAAAAAAATACATATATTTGCCACCGTATATAGCAAAACATAAACATATTACATATATATAATATACATAGAAATATAATAATTTTATATTGTACTGTACTTATTTAGTAGGGTCCTGATTGTCCGGGGGGTCCATATCTTCCGGAAATGCCTCTGCCGGGTGCTTGTCCTGCGCCAATTGCCCCTAGACCAAAACCGCCGCCACCGCCACCTCCGCCAATAGCTCCTGTGCCTCCGCCGCCTGCTTCAGCGGGAACTCCACTGCCTATTGCAGTCTGCAAGATGGTGGTATCGATTGGGGCGACTCCACCAAGACTGCCTCCTACTCCGCCGCCACCTGCAGGAGCTGCACCGCCTCCTTCAACACCAACTCCACCGCCTATTGCAGTGCCCAAGATGGTGGTATCAATTCCGGCGACTGGAGCACCAAGACCGACTCCTGCTCCGCCAGCAAGTACGCCTCCGCCGGTTACCACTCTCTACAAAAGAAATAACAGATATCGATAGAAAATATTTGGGAGTTTTGAATTCCTTATATGAAAATTTTTCTTATTATACACGCTACAGAAAATTGATGTAGGTTTTTATGGGACAACGTTTTAAGACAATTTTGATAGGTATCAAAGGAATTTACGATCGTCTTTTGTTTTTGAGCTACAAGCTAAAACTTGATTTTCGCTTATTTTGAAAATACCTCATACCTCGTTTATTATGGGAGATAATGAAAAAATGTTTAGATAACTTTTGTATGGATTTTTGTTTAGAATAATCGTGGTGTAATTGGATTTTTTTTTAAAACTTAATAATTCTAGAGAGATATATCACAAACATAATATTTTTTAAATGGGAACATATAATGAAAATAGCCTCATCTTTTTCCCTATTTTATAAGCTTTTCAACGATGTATATGTCTACATTCTTTTATTTTAAACATGAATAAAAGATGAATTATTAAGTTATTGGGGTGAAAAAATTGAAAATGATTGAGAAACAAATGAAAGAATTAGTTATATATCATCATTTGTATATGTTGATTCGATGTCTATTAGTTACGTTTTCAAAATTATTTTTAGTTAATCATTATCGGGTTAGTTTTCTGAAGTATATAAAGAAAGACGAGTATAAATAACGTAACATTAGAAATAGACAATTGATGATCTGTAATTGCTTTTTTTTCAATTGTTTTTAATAGTTTTCACTTTTTCACCCCAATAAATTAATAATTCATTTTTTATTCATGTTTGAAACAATAAAAATATACTTTTTATAAATTTTTGAAAAGCTTATAAAATAAGAAAGAGATGAGATTATTTTAAACATACCCGTGTTCCCATTTAAAAAAAAATTATGTAGGTATGTACTATATCTTAAGTTTAAAAAAATCCATTTATACCACGAAATTCTACGTAAAAAAACATATAAAAACATTTAAAAATTTTTTTTTTCATTATCTCTCATAGTAAGCTAGAGTTTACACATTCCAGGGATAACTTTTCGAGAAAACTTGAATAGTCACCACAGGGATTTTCAATCTTCTTTTGTTTTTGAGCTACAGGCAAAAACTCGTTTTTCGCAAATTTAGAAAATATCTCATCTTATTTATTATATTTAGAGAAAATATGAATTATTATTTTTTTGAAGTGAAAAAATTGTAAACAATTATTAAACAAAAAAAAAACTATTACATATCACCTTTTCTTTATTTTTAATATTATTTTCTTTAGTGTTTATCATTTCTTCAATTTATATACATCAAAATGCATATTAAACCACTTTCTTCGACTTTTGCCAAAGCCATCTATAATGTTGATACAATATAATTTATCTAACCCGAAAAAAAAAAAAATTAAGTATAATTATAAAAACATAATTAATAAATATCGAATTGAAATGAACAAATGATCTGTAATAGATTTGTTTCAATTGTTTCTTGATAATTTTAAATTTTGTCATCCCAAAAATTTAATAATCTATTTTTATTTTTAAATTTATAAGATAATGTTTCACTTTGATTTAAAACGAATTTATTTTGAACTTGCATTATCTTTATTTTATAACACACACTTATATAAAAACTTATAAAAATTCATCAGGTGATCTGATACTACTGACAATTCCTTAACATACGAGCTTTATATCTGGTGTTGTGGGGGTGAGCATTAGTGATGGATGGTTGATCAGGTCCAATGGGTGAGTCAGGCGTCCTGGGTGGCTGGTCAGGTCCAATGGGTGGGTCGGGCGTCCTGGGTGCCTGGGTCTCGATGGCTAGGCTGGAGTCTGCTGTGATGTGTTTCCTCCAGATTGGTCGGATTTCTACACTCGGCTGGCTGAACACTGTTTTTCTGTTCTTCTGTATTATGGCGGCTTCTTTGAATTTCCTCTTGTACCAGTACTCTTCTTTCTTGAGGATCCTTGCTCCGTCCCATTGGATACGGTGATGGTGTTCCCACGCGTGGTCTGCAATACCGGATTTTGATGTCTCTCCTCTCTCAGTGTGTCGTCTGTGTTCTTTAATTCTGATATCCAACGGTCGTTTTGTTTCTCCTATATATGTTTTTCCGCATTCACAATCCACCTGGTAGATGCCTGTTTGTAGTTTTGGTGACCGTTCTGGTTTTGTTGTTGATAGGATGTTCTTGATTGTGGTTGTTGTTTGAAACCTGGTTAATATGTTGAACTTGCTGGCAATCCTTTTAATTTTGTCGGAGACTCCTTTCATGTAAGGAATGTATAACTCATTTCTCTTTACTTCGTCTTTGTTTACCTGCTTCGCCTTTGTTGTTTGGTTCTTCTGTACTATTTTCTTGATAGTCCCCTCCGCGTATCCGTTTCTTTGTAGTGTGTTAATGATCTCCTTGACTTCTGATTTATAACTTTGTTCTGTGTTGCAGTGTGATTTTGCTCTGTCAAGTAGCGTGTTAGCTACCCCAATTTTGGTGGTTTCGGCATGGTTTGATTCATAGTTCAAATAGCGTCCTGTGTGCGTTGGCTTGCGATAAACAGATGTTTGTATAGTGTTGTTAACTCTCTCCACAAGAACATCTAAAAATGGTATTCTGTTGTTGTCTTCTTTCTCCATGGTGAATTTGATGCTCGGTTTTAGAGAGTTTATATGGGAGAGAAATTAAAAGGATTGCCAGCAAGTTCAACATATTAACCAGGTTTCAAACAACAACCACAATCAAGAACATCCTATCAATAACAAAACCAGAACGGTCACCAAAACTACAAACAGGCATCTACCAGGTGGATTGTGAATGCGGAAAAACATATATAGGAGAAACAAAACGACCGTTGGATATCAGAATTAAAGAACACAGACGACACACTGAGAGAGGAGAGACATCAAAATCCGGTATTGCAGACCACGCGTGGGAACACCATCATCGTATCCAATGGGACGGAGCAAGGATCCTCAAGAAAGAAGAGCACTGGTACAAGAGGAAATTCAAAGAAGCCGCCATAATACAGAAGAACAGAAAAACAGTGTTCAGCCAGCCGAGTGTAGAAATCCGACCAATCTGGAGGAAACACATCACAGCAGACTCCAGCCTAGCCATCGAGACCCAGGCACCCAGGACGCCCGACCCACCCATTGGACCTGACCAGCCACCCAGGACGCCTGACTAACCCATTGGACCTGATCAACCATCCATCACTAATGCTCACCCCCACAACACCAGATATAAAGCTCGTATGTTAAGGAATTGTCAGTAGTATCAGATCACCTGATGACGACAGCAGATTTTTCGCTGTCGAAACGTTGTGAATTTTTATAAGTTTTTATATAAGTGTGTGTTATAAAATAAAGATAATGCAAGTTCAAAATAAATTCGTTTTAAATCAAAATCTATTTTTTATTCATGATTAAAACAAAAGAATGTAGATTTTTTGTATATCATTGAAAAACTTTTTCAATATAGGTTCCCATTTAAAAAATATATGCCTGTGGTGATATCTCGAGAATTATTAAGTTTTAAAAAAAATCTAATAACGCCATTGTATTCTACGCAAAAAACGGTACAAAATTTGTCTAAACAATTTTTCTCTATCATAATGAATAAGATATTTTCAGTATAATCAAAAAACAAGTTTTTTCTTGTAGCTCAAAAACAAAAGAAGATCCAAAATTTCTGTGGCAACTATTTAACTTTTCGCATATAGTTGACCTTACAATATGCAAAGGGTTTTGCTCTATCCGAGCTACTTTAAAAAAACATCGAAAATGAGATACCTATACATTACAAACATTTGGAAATGGGTCAAAAATTTGTCCACCCTATTTTTTGGGGAAAAATATTATGTTCCCTTAATTTGGGGGCGTAGATTATATTGAAAAATAACCAGGGGCCTTAGATTTTGAGATATCCATAAATAAACTTTATCGACAATCTCCATTTTTCGGAGTCGGACAAAAATATTCATAGTTTAAAACTAAACGAGATAGAATATTGTATGTTGCAAATTTGGATTCAGCATACAATTCTACATAAGTATAGTAAATTTCAGCAAATTTGAATCGCTGAAAAAATTTCTACAAGTATATATACAGGATGTTAATTATAATGCGGGCCATAGGCGTTTAACTTGGAAAATCAATTTTTCCTTGCGCAAAAGTTCCTAATTGTTTTTAGAGAAAAATGATTCACATAAAAGTTGTTGATAATTAAATTCTACATCTAAATCACTACAGAGATTTTATTTTGCACGTTTGCTAATTTATAAAATTAAATTTGATAAATACCACGAAACAATTTTATCTAAAATTAGTTGGGAACTTTTGCGCACGGAAAAACTGATTTTCCATGTTAAATAGCCGTGGCCTACATTTTAATTATTAACTGCTTGTATAACAAGTTAAGTAGTAGGAATTTTGATACAAAATTAATCGAAATATCTTCAAGTATGATACACGTATGCAATTATCAGTTCATGCCTGAAACGTATATCATTTTATCAATATGTACACAGATTTTTCTCACATGAGCTTCACGTCATAGTTTGATGTTCGTATAAATCAAATGGTGTTGGTAGTGATAGAAACGTGATTACCAGCGAGGCCTTATTCTTGAAATCATGCAGAATTTTTCAGCACGCGACATTTCGTGTGGTTTGTTTCGTGCACAACAGTACTGTACGCAAAATGGTATTCTTGAAAATAAACAAAATTTATTATATGTATATTATTTGAAATAGGTATTATTTGTCTGAATTTATAGTATGTACGTAACATAACATGGCAATATTAATATGCAAGTGCTATGTAATATTAAACATGCATTAATAATTTGCAAATCATTTCAGATTTAGAATTCAAAACTCGTCAAAAGGCACCTAAACTTCTATTTTAACAATTCATTGCATCGTTATACATTTGTTATAATGATACTCAAAGAGTATGGAGACCCTAGATTTATAATTGGCGTCAATATATAAGATCATAAAACGTACCCGGAATTGTTTAAAATCATAATTTGATTTATATGATCTGAGTAAAGTACTAATACACCAAACTCAAGTGACAGTGACAGTGACAGTCTGACAGACACAGTTTCGTATGCGAATGATACTTTCAAGTAATTTATACCCATGCGTTGTAATTACACACGGAATTATCGCGTACGACCACAGATTTCGATTCAAGAATACCAATATGCAGTTCGCATTATGCATCTCTCAAACTTACGTATGCGTAAAATTTCAAGAATCAGGTCCCTCAAACAGTTTTGTGTACAAATATATTACGTCATATAATACGTCATAGACTAGACTTATAAAATACGAATGTATGGTGGAAATGATTAGGCAGAGGACTCGCGTCATCGACCTGTAAAAACCCTTATAAAAAGAAATATAACTTGTAGTAATTATTAGTTATTTATTTTTTAAAAAAGAAGAAAAAAGAAACTAGTATTAAAGAAACGTAGGTATATATTAATTAATTTACATTTACTTCTAAGTCAATCCTTATTCCTTTTACGGAATATAAAATTATTTGACACAATATGATCATTCTCAGTAGTGCCAACGTTCGAAAATAAACTACAATTATTTCAAATAATTTTATATTCCGTAAAAAGAATAACGATTGACTTGGAAATAATTGTAAATATCATTAATGTATACATTACTTTTTTTTCTTCTTCTTTTAAAAATAAATAACTCCCAATAATTTCCACGAGTTATATTTCATTTTATAAGGTTTTTTTCAGGTCGATGACATGATTTCTCGCCTTAATCATTTTCACTATAGTGATCTTTTCAATTTGCAAAAGAATATAACTATTATTAAAATTATGTCTTTTACCTTAATGTGTAGTAGCGAGTTATGCACGTATTTATACACCTTTAGTTATTTATCAAAATTACAAATCACATATTTTTTCATCCTTTTATTTAACCTGCGTTGTTTGTATTAGACATACGTAACGAAAATAAAATGTAGGAAACCATATTTAAGACAGAGATAAATATACAATTACTTGTTATTTTGCGGTTCATAAATCAATGAAGTGAAGCTCAAGTGAGAAAAATCGATGTATATCAGTAATATATCATCAATAAATCATCATAAATTTCATCATACTTGCGTCTTGTATCTGATAAAGTAAACTTCTGGTTTGCTTGGTTGTGTCGGTGCTGGTGTAGGTATAGAAATTTCGGGTGCCTCCTCTGGTCTTTTCACCAAAACGTAAACCAAAGTCTTCTCTTCGTTTTGGGGTTGGAGAGGGATGACAGGAACCGTTGGTGTAGGTGCACTAGGTGCCTTGATGAAGATGATCTTGTAATGCTTTTGTGGAGCTGCAGTCGCGATGGGTCTTTGAGGTCTGAACTCTTCAGGTTCTGGTGGTGCGACATGGACGTATACGTGTTTGTGAATGAGACCCACTCCACTGCCCGCGCCTCCAAAACCGCCGCCGGCTCCGCCTATAGAGAGGGCGATCACAAAGTTTAATATTTTAATATACAGGTGACACTGAAAAGGCCACTCAAAAAAAAGACTTTTTTAGCTTATATATTTTTATATATTTGGAATATACGTAAAATTGTGCATTTTTATTGAAAATTATGAATAATTAACCTGGTATGATATGAGACAATCTGTGATAACAGTCGAGGTAATATTAATATTAATATTATATATATATATATATATATATATATATATATATATATATGTTTATTTTGTTACAAAATAATTATTAATTTGGTATCCAGCCTACCTGATATGGCTTACCAGGTTAATTATTCATAATTTTTGTAATTTATTACTTCAATAAAAATTAACTTCAAGCTTATTATTAAATTCATAATTTTACGTAGAATTAAAACATAAAGATATATAGGTGTGCCATTTGAAATATGAAAGTTAATGCCATTTCCGGTAAAACCGGAAGCGCTACCATCATGCCAAATATCATGATTTGTGAGACCCTAAGCTTAGTTTACAAATATGTAAAGAGAATTAAAAAAAAATGTAAATAAAAAAGTTATTGTAAGTAGCCCGTTTTTCAGTGTCACCTGTACAACTTTCGACAAAAAAATATACCTCCAAATCCGCCTCCAAGTCCTCCGACGCTGCCGCCTCCAAAACCACCAACGAATCCACCCCCTGTCCCACCTGCAAACCCACCTCCGCCTCCTGAACCTCCTCCTAGTCCCCCTCCTAATCCGCCTGCAAATCCTCCACCGCCGAAGCCACCGCCACCAATTCCTGTCCCACCGAATCCGCCCCCACCGCCGCTAGGGACTCCATAACTGCCGGTAGGGACTCCATAACTGCCGCTCGGTTGCCTGGGGTAGTATCCCGCCTCGGGCGCGGCAATTGTGTACGCGAGGAATGATAGCAGCTGAATCAAAATAAGTTAAAAAGGGCTGAACGTAGGACGTTGGGGATAAAAAAATTAGATTCCTTGGAGTTTGTACTATAAGGGATGATATTTTCAAGTTTGTTGACTAAGGGGTGTGGGAATAGGGGAAGGAAAAGTGAAATAAAAGCTATGAAAAATAATTGGGAAATGTTTGGACAAAATATAAATAAAGTTAAAAAAGTTTTGTGGTCAGTATTTTAAAAAGTGGCAATGAAAGGGGGTTGGGGATTAAAAATATAGAATTCTGGGGGTTTGAACTATAAAGGATGATATTGTAAAGGGTGTACGATAAGGGGTGTGGGTAAGTAAATTAGGAGCTAAAAGAAAATTTGAAAAATATAGGAAAAATATAAATTAAGTTTAAGGGTGCATATTTCTCAAATAAAAAAGAGAGCACACTGGAAATTACAAATTTGGATTCCTCAGGGTTTGTAGTATAAGGGATAGTATTTTTTAGAGAATGAACTAAGGGGTGTAGCAATAACGTAAAATTCCGAAATAAGACATTTTACCTACAAAAATTCAGAAATGGATCAAAATTTTGACATTCTTAGTTTTTGGAAAACGTATCATATACCTCTAATTTAAGGTCGTAGATTACGGGAAAGTAGTGAAAAAATTCTTGGGGCCTTAGTTATTGAGATATACATATGAAAATCGCCAAATTTTTAGTATGACTTTAAAGGTTTGTAACTCGAAAACAAAAAAGGATATTAAGGTGGGCGGTACAGCAATCGATTCTGGAGACTTTCCTCTACAGGAAAGTGAAATTTATTGATCAACTGGTTACGCCACTGCCGACATACATTTTTATTGAAAATATTATCTAATCACGTAAGGGGGCGTTGAGTATAATTACGAATTAATTTACACCAAAGGCACAAATGGCATAGCAAACTGATAATTCATTGAAATATAATTGTAATAACTGAGTAATTTTTAAATTAAAATGCAAGTATTTGGCATTATTGTAAAGCTAATTTTATCTACTTTCCGAAAATATAAAAATATATGTATCTTTCTATTTAAAAAATCAACGGTGTTTTCGCTTCCGGCAAAACAGGAAGTAGAATCCATGATCTTTACACACAAGAAGTGGCATAAACTTTGAGCGCAACATTGTAATTTAAACTATACATCTAATATTAATAATACAGGAAAAAGCTATTTATCCCTGTTTTTCCAATCAGCCTGTGTAACAGCAACCTATCTACGAAAAAACTATAAAATTTTAGAAAACCGTTTTTTCCCTAATTTCTACGAAGATTATCTGTATTTTACTGATAATATACGGCCCTAAATCAATTTAGAATAAATTATATTAATTTTTTACAAAGTAAGGACCAAATAGAAATTATCTTTTATTTTAATTGCATTTTGCGCTAATTTGAATATAATAGCACTTAATTAAGTAGAAATGTATGATCTAACCATCTAATGTACACTTGTGCTTCATTGTAGTAGGCGTTAGTCTACTGTATTTTAATGAACGAAGTAGTCAATTACCTATATATAGGAAGTTCATTTTAAACGGGCCACCATTGCTATCTCGAGAACTATAAGAGATACAAGACGGTTAAATGGGCAAACAATTTCTATTTCACAAGACAAATTTAAAGAAAAGAAAAAATATTTTTTTCGACTAGTGGTTCTCAAAATACGGGACCTAACTTATTTTTTATTTTAAATAAGAACATATATTTTTTTATTTATTCATTCGTTAGCGAATTTAATTCTGAATTCAGTGATATAATATTTTTATACCCTTAAATAATGATTTTTCTGAGAAAAATGCATGTAAAGTTTTATATTAATTTTATTAAAATATTGTTATAATAAGAGTGTCGTGAATGGAAAAAATGAATACGTTTATATAGAATTAGAATACCATGAAAGAAATACGTGAATATTTTGTTTGCGTTGACATTTATGATCAATTACAAAAACAAAATTTTCAGTTCTTTTTGTCAGAGCACCCTAATTCTATATAAAGAAAATAACATGTATTCATTTTTTCCATTCGAGGCACACTTATTATAGTTATATTTTAATCAAATTAATATAAAACTTTATATGTATTTTTCTCAAAAAAAATCGTTATATAAGGGTATAAAAATATTATATCACTGATCAAAAAAAAAATTCATTTCCTTAAAGTTGTCTTGTAAAATAGAAATTATTTGCCTATTTAAACATCTTTTTAGCTCGTTTAATTCTCGAGATGGTGGCCCATTTAAAATGAACACCCTGTATACAGGATGACACTGAAACACAAGCCATTCAAAATAACGTTTAATTTTTAAATATTTTTAATGCTTTAGGCTTAGGGGCTTACAAATTGTCGTATTTGGCATGATGGTAGAACATCCGGTTTAACCGGAATTAACATTAACTTTCATATTTCAAACAGGACACCTTATATATTTTTATATATTTGAAATCTACGTAAAATTACGAATTCAACGATACGGTGCAAAAACGGAAGAGAAAATTATGAATAATTAACTTGGTGAGCCATATCAGGTTTGTGATAACAAATTGATTATTTTTTTGCAACGAAATATAGAATCTTACAAAAATAAGTTACTATTTAAACAATTAAGTTAAATATTACTCAATATTATCTGAAATATTTTCACAGCCTGCCTTATGGCTTAGCAGGTTAAATTATTCATAATTATTTCTGACATTTTTGTAATATATTTTTTCAACAAAAATGCACTTCAACCATATCGTTGAATTCGCAATTTTATGTAAATTCCAAATATGTAAATATATGTAGGATGTCCCATTTGAAATATGAAAGTTAATGTCACTTCCGGTCAAACAGGAAGCGATACTATCATGCCAAATATTATGATTTGTGGGCCTAGTTTACAAATATATCAAGAAAATTAAAAAAATAATTATAAATGAAAAAGTTATTTCTAGTGGCCCGTTTTTCAGTGTCAACCTGTATATATGAATTATTTAGAATACGTTAGCGTTATATTTTACCTTTTTATTTGGGACAGTTTCACATAAAAAAATAATAATCAAAGAAAATAATAGACATTTACTTATCTTAATAATATATTAGATGTGTTAACAATTACTTAAAATGTTAGGCATACATTGTTCTTACAAAACCGATGTTTCATTATACATTTATGCCTTTATCAAGGTAAGATATAAGATCGGTTTTGTAAGTATTATGGTGTATGACAGAAATTTTGAGTAAATGTTAACATTAAATGCTAAATATATAGTTGTTTCTAGAACTGTGTAACATAGTTTAAGGTTAGTATTGACCGTATTGGGTCTCGATTTTGCAACTTTAAATTCTACTACTGTATATCAGATATTATCAGAATTGAGATATTTCTTCACTTTTTTTGCAGAGTAGATTTCTAATTCTACTGATCCGGAGCAGTAGAATTCGTTTTTATCGTTTATGCTTGACATTTTTTATTTACGTATAGTTTGAAAAATTGAGTTATAAACATATTTGTATTAATTATTCTTACCCTTCCAGTAGAATTTAAAGTTACACAATCAAGGCTCAAACTTGTTTTTTGTTGATCAAAAAATGTAAAAAACTTTAAACGCGAATAACTCGAAAACGGCTGGATTAGGGGGTTTTCCTTGAAATTTACTCTGTCCCTAGAAATCTGGGACACTAAAAATGTACACTTTAATAATTAAATAAATAATAAGAAATAATATTCCGAGATTTGAAAAAAATCCTTTTGATTCATAATCAGTATGCTCAATACTATAGGTACATACATAAATACATACAGGGTGTATCAAGATAATGGAACAGTGCCATTTATTCGTGAATATGAAAAGTTACACAAAAAAGTGATTAAGATATTTTGTGAAGCATAGAGGGGGACACATTTTGACATAAATATTATTATTTTAAAGCCACCACTACTCAACTTATGGATCAATGTTACATTGTTTTAAATGGCATTATATATTTTTTATTAACTAATTAAATAGAGAATTTTCGTCTGAATTCAACGATTTAGTAATATTTTAACCTTACATTGCGAAAAATTTGATAAAAAGTTAGTATCTCATTTCTGTTTCAAATTTTGAAGTAGTTTGTGTAAACATCTAATCATTAAAACAAAAGAAAATTATTTGTCATTTTCGTATTTCATTGTTATCCATTATTACAATTAAGGTAATTTTCGTTACCTTTGTAATAATTAATTTAATAATGGCAGCAGATTCAACAAATACTGATTTTATTTATTAAATTGATGCAACGCCCATCAAAATGGATTCCTAGTATGTAATTTATTTGCATAAAGTTATCCTAATTTCGCAAGACAAAGTACTACTTACGCTAAATAAAAAATAACATTTCGAAAAAATAATATAATACGTAAAAATGACGTACAAAAGTGACAGATAATTTCCTTTTGTTTTAATAGTTGAATGTTTGCTTAGCCTACTTAAAAAAATTAAAATACTAACTTTGAATTCATTTTTATCAAATTTTTCGCTATGTAAGGGTATGCCAGTATTATATTATTGATTTCAGAAGAAAAGTCGCTATTTAATGAGTTAATATAAAATATATGATGTCATTTAAAAAAATATTACTTTGATCCATAAGTTGAGTACCACTAGCTCTAAAATAACAATAGTTATGCCAAAATGTGTCCCCCTCTATACTTTATAAAATATCTTAATCACTTTTTTGTGTAACTTTTCATATTCACGAATAAATGACACTGTTCCATTATTTTGATACTTACCTTAAAATTTGTAAACATTCCTGTATAAAATAAATTTTAAAATACATATTTTAAATTATGTATTTTTTCGTAAAATATTGTTTCGACTATTTTTAATTAAAATAAATGGTACATAAAAAATGTACATATTTATTTTTTATTTGCATGCATGTATGTTCTATTTCATATATCATATTATTTCAACCAATCTTATACGAAATGAACCCCCAAATATATTTTCTTTAAAGCCGCGATTAAATTGCAAATAAATTTAACATTTACCACAAACGACTTCATCCTGATGGATTGAACTTAATGATTTTCAAATCTGCAATTTGCAATTTGTTATATATGTTGATCCCTTCTTCATCTTGAATTTTTTTCTCTCTCTTAGTGCTTTCTACTCTCTCTAGATTCAAGACAAATGCTCACCTTTGAAAGGAAAAGTTATGAAATGCTGATACCTCCTATGTGACCTACCGAATAATTATCACTAATCAAGATTTGATGACATTAGTTGAGATATATTTTTATTGGAAATTTTTCACAATTATCATTTTAATTAATTTATACACGGTGCACTGTCTGAATCAGCTGTAAATATGGGCTACACCCCTTAATATAAGAAGCCAGATAGCCCAAACATAATATTGGAACATTCTCTGAATATAGTTTTATCATATTTGAATATACTTGCAATCATCTCTCAATCTCTCTAGATATTCTTAGAATATTTAGAGAATATAATTATGTCTCCCTAAATAATTGTTTGTAAATATACCTATAATATCTGAAATAATATTCTCAGAATATTGTTAGGAGCTTTAAGGAATGTTCCCATTTTGTGAAAAAAATATTCTAAATATATTTATTGGTAAATTTATTTTACATTAAAAAAATATATCATAAGTAATATTAAATAAATGTTTATTATAAATATTAAATATACATAAATTATACATTTCAGAGGT
The DNA here is from genome assembly GCA_951394225.1 of Harpalus rufipes. Lineage (NCBI taxonomy): Eukaryota > Metazoa > Arthropoda > Insecta > Coleoptera > Carabidae > Harpalus > Harpalus rufipes. The sequence goes on from OX596281.1 coordinate 38,788,784, forward strand.
ACTTATAAATGATTTATCACTGAGTCATTGTTGCTCGACTGTGTGGCGTTTCTTGTAGTCGTCAACTCGTAATAGTATTTATAAACACTTCACTGAACAGAAACAAATTAAGAAATATATAACATTAATATACCTTAATGCTGTACAAAACCACAAAATAATCCATAGTTAGCTTTGAAATTCACGAGATATGTAACAAATTCACAAATGTCTTCTATAGTGAAAATGATTAAGCAGAGGACTCACGTCATCGACCTAAAAAATACCTTATAAAATGAAATATAACTTGTGGAAATTATTGGGTGTTATTTATTTTTAAAAGCAGAAGAAAAAAAAGTACTAGTATTAAGTAATGTATATATTAATGATATTTACAATTATTTCCAAGTCAATCGTTATTCCTTTTACAGAATATAAAATTATTTGAAATAATTGTAGTTTATTTTCGTACCATACGTTGGCACTACTGAGAATGATCATATTGTGTCAAATAATTTTATATTCCGTAAAAGGAATAAGGATTGACTTACAAATAATTGTAAATTAATTAATATATACCTTTCTTTGATACTAGTAGGTATATTTTTTCTTTTTTTAAATAAATAACAACTAATAATTACTACAAGTTATATTTCTTTTTATAAGGTTTTCCAGGTTGATGACGTGAGTCCTCTGCCTAATCATTTCACCATATCACACATGAGTCTTTACACCACAGTATAAAGATAGTTATGAACCAAGAACAGTGTGAACATAGATCGTAGCGATATAATATATTGCTTAAAGTTGTTTATAATATTTAATTTTTAAGTTTGTATTAAATGATAACATTTCGCAAAATATTGTTTTTGTAAGGAAATTAATTTACGGTGCAACATGAAATTTGGATAGATAAACGAAATCATTTAGAATTCTTTTAATTATAGTGACATCAAATTTTATATGATTATTCTGATATATTGTAGTTAAAGATATCAAATATATAAAACTTATTTTTAAATATTTTCAGTTTACATATTATATACTCGTGTATGTTCCTAAATTATTCTTACAACATTCGCATTCGAATAAACTTCAATAAATAATCTAAGTACAATTCTACTTGAAATATTATAAGAAAATGATTAAATCAATGATCTGGCGATATTCTTTTAAAATATAAATAAATTATATAATATGCCGGCATTTGTATGTTGTGAGTATGTATGTTACTAGTTTGTTCCTAGAAAAAAACTAATTTGAATATACTATAATAAATATTCACACGGAAATATAATAAAATACGTAATTCAATATCCTGAGATTATTCTTTTAAGTTATAAACATACTTATAATATCCTAAGGATAATTGGAATATATACAGTATGTCCCCGGATTGAGTTTACAAGACGGAAAAAACCTTATTTTTGATTTTACAAAAAAATGGTATAGCAAGAACCTTTTTGCTTGACTTTAAAGAAACTAATCAGCAATAGAAATTATCCTATAAACCCTCCACCTTCGTCGCTTTATAATTCAATCCTCCGAGGTAAGTCTTGAAAGTTAGTTTGGGATTTCCTGAACTGAAGGCGGATGTAATATCTCTCATTATGTGATTTTTTAATACTTTGCATCATTGGGTAAGTTTTCTGTATACACTAGTTGTTTTAAACGTCCCCACAAATAAAAATCTGCAATTGTCAAATCTGGGCTCCTTGGGAGCCATGAAATTGGACCACAACATTGTAATAATTTTTTTTTCTAACGTTAGCATTTTATTGTAAAAATATTGTCAATACTTTCCACATTAAAGTACATTGAAATATTGCATTAATTTTTTTTTCGATATTACTATAACGATATGAAAGCTAACAACACATGTCAGGTTAAACATGACACTAGACATGTTCTAAGTGGGTTAAACAAGCCATGTATATCGAATACACTTTCCTAATTTCGAGGATGGAAATAATAAAAAATCTAATTAAAATATTTATAATGAAAGATGTAAACGACAGAAGTGTTTCAAATCAAACAAAGAAAGTTCTTCCTATAACATTTTTTTTTGTAAAATCAAAAATAAAGATTTTTTTCCCTCTTGTAAACTCAATTCGGGGACATACTATATAGAAATGCCCCTCAGAGATTAATGAACTGTTCCGAGAATAATAAATAAAAGTTATTTGAAATTTGCTAAATTTTGGAGTTGCATAGATAAATTCATAACTCGAAAATTAAAAGATATAGAGACTTGTATCTTTCAAATTAGGATTCAGCGTGAAATTCTACATATGTATACTTATAGTAATATTGAATAGCTGAAAAAAGAATTGTCAACTTTGACAGTGCATAACTCCTAAGCCAATTGAGATAATAAGCTTTACGCCATTTGATTCCACGGACTTTCATTTCTATGCAAACCAATTTTCAAATATTTTGTCCAAAGGACCAAATTACTATAAACAAAATACTGAAATTAGACACCGTACAAAAATTCAAAAATGAGTCAAATATTTGACCACACTATTTTTATGGCAAAAGTAACTTATCCTCCTAATTGGAGGGTGTAGATTACAGGAACAAATTAGTGCCTTAGTTATTGAGATCAATTAACAATGGTTGTGGTATCAATTAAAAAATACAAAAAAAATTGCGTCAAATGACACCTGATACATGAAATTATGTAATATTTTAATCCCATCCCATAAATGAATTTTTAAATTTATTCAATTTCGTAATTATAGAGAAAGCCACGGCATTTAAACAAAAATATGAACAAATATGTGACCCTTGATCTTATGTCAGGTATCTTTCCTGGTCATGAAATACCATTTATGTAACTATATGTAAGATGTAATATGTAAGATTGTTATAGCAGCTATACCAATCTTACATATAGCTGAAAATAGTATCTGTTGCTAAGCGAAGAGGACAAAGAACTTCGAAATATGTCCAGCTGTGGCTTTAAGTAGACTTAATCATCTAGATAAAGGCACGTCACGGCAAATGAGATCGGGAAACTGACTCCTGGAGCAGTAATTAGCTTCATGAAAACTCTGGTACCTACTGCTTCTAGAAAACTAAGATAGGGCCATGCTAAAATAGATTTAATAGGTCGCATTGACAAAAGTGACTAGCACTCAAAGCCCTCAACTAATTATTATTATTAATAATGGGCAATGGGCTTCTTTAGTGTAGTGATTGTCTCTAGTAACCATGGAAATAGCTGACATCTCTTTCTTATTAATGCATCGTTAAATAAGTCTCCTTTATTTTGTTATTTTTAGATAAGCTTCTCTAAATAAAGAAGAGTACTGAATTTGGCCCAATGGGACTAAAATATTACATAATTTACATACATGTGTCATTTGATGTAGATTTTTTTTTATCTTTCTATTGATACCACAACTATTGTTGCAAGACAAAACGGGAGGCAACAGTATGCAAAAAACTGATGTCCCATGTTAATCTCATGTATACATTGAAAAAAAAAACATGGATATTTGTTTTAAATGATCTTTGATGCGTTGTTCTAAATACAAATAAATAAAGTTAAAGAGATAATAGGCAACAGGCAACCTATAACTAATGGCCCAAGTATTAATTTTCAACATTGTGATATGATATGAAATGATAAATTTATATCATATTAATTTTGTCAAATGTCAAAAATCATATGCACCAAATTCGTTTTTTCTTGTTATGCACAACTAATATTATCAAGATACGATCAATGTAGTCGTTCCATAAAATCAAGCGATTTACGTCATCAGTTGAAAGCTACTAAACTTTTTATTTATTTTGTATGAGACTGGATCGTTTTATATTGTGATTGCTATATTGTGAGTAAAATTAAAATAATATGCTTGATTACAACAAAGAAAATTTGATTACATTAATGAAAATGACTTATTATGCATAAGAGAGATTGTAATTATTGTCACAGTATATTGCAAAAATTATGATTCTTTTTTACCTCTCGCTAAGAGAGGTATTGGATTCATGCTAAAAATCGCATATCCAGATTTTATTGAATAAGCACGATTTAAGGTCCATAGAATCCGATTTTAACATTTTTACAATGATGTCTGTGTGTGTGTGTGTGTGTGTGTGTGTGTGTGTGTGTGTGTGTGTGTGTGTGTGTGTGGATGTGTGTGTGTGTGTGAGGTTGTTGGAGACACGATTTCTCAAATTCTATAAGACTAAAGACCTGTATAACTACGGATTCCTCAATCTAACAGTAATGGGGAGAGTTGAATAGGTTCTGGTAACAATTGGACAACCGGAAGTGGTAGTTTCTAAAAAAAAATTTCTAAATATTATTTTTTTCAAATTTTGTTACTACAAATATTAAAGATAATTAAATTCTCAATCTGACACATTTAAATTTTTTATTATATCTCGTATATAATAATATAGAATAATCTGTTGTAATAAATCTCGTTGCCCGAAAAACAGTTGCGATATTCAAATTTTTGTAATTGACAAATAAATGCAAAATGTCAGTGTCAGATTTTTGTGGGAGGTATGAGTACATTTAATATATATTATTGTATTATTAATTTAATATGTTTTTAAATTACAGGTATGTTAATATTACATATATCCTTAAGAAATACTGCTAATACCATCAATGAATTTCAAGAATTTTGAACATATTAGAATAGTAGGATAAAATTTCTCATAGAACGAAAGAAGAGAAACAATTTCAATTATTTGTGTGTATACAAGAAATGTTAAATTCGTTACGTATAGGGCGCGAGCAGTCAGAATGACGGCTAGTGTTTACATAGATGTCACAATTGTCACATGTCATAATTTTTCATTCAAAATTTCAAAATATTCTGCTGTTTATTTGTCATCCATTGTCGAGGAGAATAATCCACATGGATTTGGAAAATCATAATGTTTCGGATGAAAACTTATGATATTTGACACCTATGTATATTACTAGCTCTCATTCTGACACGAGTCCCCATACCTGCTTGCCAAGGCCAACAAAGTTACATAACTGCTCGCGCCCTATGCAACATAAAATGAAAATGGCGAGAGGTATTGTGCTGGCCGCAACCGATTTTTTGCTTCCCGGTACCCTTGGTAAGGGAGGTATAGGGATCTTGCTAAAAATCGCATATCGAGATTTTGATAAATGACCACGTTTTAAGGTCCCTACAACCCGATTTTAAAATTTTCACGATGATGTCTGTGTGTGTGTGTGTGTGTGTATTACTATCATTCGGAAAAGTTTTGAAACCATATATTTCTACCTTATTCTAATAGGTATGAATAGAAGCCATTAGATTTTGGATCAATCGGATAACCGGAAGTGACACTTTACTTGAAACTCAGAATAGTTTTTCTTCAAAAAATAATAAATAAATAGTGATTTTTTTCCAATTACATGTGGTTTATTTTCCCCAACAAGTAAATTCCACACTCCTGGTGACAATTTAATTATGTGAATTTAGAAAATCTTGAAATTTTTAATGAAAAATTCTGACATTTGACATACACATAATCACTAATTGTCATTCTGACACGGTCCCCATATCTGCTTGTCAAGGCCAACAATGTAATATGACTGCTCGCGGCCGATACTTATGTAACAAAAAACGGCAGTGGCGAGAGGTATTGTGCTGATTAACAGATTTTTGTATATGTTTTATGGATAAATTTATAAAATTATCTACAATTTTAATCCCGAGCCTACGCTTTAAACACAACTTCATGGTTACCCAGTTCAGATCTCAAATGTTTGTAACTGACATATATATATATATATATATATATATATATATATATATATATATATATATATATATATATATATATATATATATATATCACTGACAACAAACTAATTTTTTCAAATAATAATAATAACGTTTTAAAAGAAAATAGTAAATGGAACAATAATTATATCGAAAGGAACTTAATACAGTTTCCAGCATAAGTAAATATGTAGGAATGTAGGTAAGATAATAAATAGTTATTTAAGTATTAAGGCAGTAAGTGCACCTTACCGGTTGAGCATTAGTTTGGAAAAGAAGAAATTAAAAAAAAATTAACTTCATTAAAATATTGTCTTCTCGGTTGTCGTCGGTGAGGAAACCTCTCTCCATAAAGATGAAGTGCTCTAACAGAATTTCTTTGACATTCTCCGAATATTAAAATCATATCAACCATTTCTTCATTTGTGTAATTCACTTGAGCCATAATTATTTAATTATTACAAGAAATTGTCACTATCACAAATGTAGGTAAATTCTTTTCTTTTGTTATAAGATAATAAAATTGTTTTCATAGCTTGCTATGTTTTATTTTGTATGGAATTTTATTAATACATATTTTAAGAATAAATAGTCGCCATTTTGAAATGGTTAAAGTAAAACTCTGATAATTTGGTATCATTGGAAGCAAATTTTATGGACTTTCTGAAAAAAGATATAAAAATACCAATTCCCTATGGTAGTTTTAAAGTTGTACCCATTTCCGCTAAAACCGGAAGTGATACAAAATTTCTGCTATGATCACCTTATGAGCCCCTTTGTCTAGTTTAACTTTGATTATTAACATATTTTTTTGTATCTCTCAAAATAAACGAAATATTCGTGGTGCCGGACATCCGCCAAACACCCTGTATACAGTAAAATTTTTGGAAGATATCCGGTCAAGGTCATCTATGAATTGTATGAATTCGGATTTTTGCTCCGCCCATTCTGACAAATTCAGTAGTGTCGTTTGCTTAGTTTTTATGAGGGCACATAAGATCTACTGTTATTTTATTATTATAAAAATATATGTTACAATAAACTGGTTAATTTATTAGCAAATGTAAAACCAAATATGTGAAAATTAAGATACTGTCACGATGTCAGTGTTAGTGACTCTGACAGGAAATAACGTTATTCGTACGGCTATGAATCAAGGTAATGTATTTGAATTAATAAATAAACTTACGTTACAGCGAAAGTATTATCAACAACGAGTATCGTTTTAAAGTGGAATGTCCTAACTTAATCGAAACAATTTGAATTTTTGAAAGACAAGCGTGTTATATCCATCCTTATCGCACACGCTTATAGCCTTTGCAAAGGAAAGAGATAAATGTATGTCAATTTGTTAATTCGTTCATGATACGGATGACCTTGAGCGGACATCTTTTAAAAAAAATGTATGTATAACGATTATGTGCTATAAAAATTACCTTAGTTATACAATGTAGCAGTAAAAAGGACTATTATTACGTTTTTCTGCTTTAAAGTACGCTATCAAATTATTTACTAATTCCTGACTTTGGCGAGAGAACACATTCGGCATGGTTTCAGTACTCAAATTATCCATAGCACGAAAATATTACAAAATCTTTTTTCTTCAAAGACACTGATTTTAATCAAAAATCAATATAAACATACAATCAAATTATTAATCGTAAGTCTTACCAACAGGAGCAAAAAATAGAAAAATATATTTAAAAGGTTCACATTGAATAAAGTTTTATTTACTATTTTATTTCATAACGTACATTCTAAATGGAAATTTAATTTTTAGTTTTAAATAATTTCTATTTTCCGAAAAGGTTTCAAACGTTTGGGGATTTTTAGGCTTTCATATTTTTCGCAGGTTGATGACGTAAATCGGTTGATTTTGTGAAACGATCATACATACAATATCACACTTTCTCTCTCGTTTATATTAGATCACTTTACAATTCATCAGAATAGTTCCAAATGATATAGTGAATTTTTTTACTGCATATCACTTCCGTGAAACAAGGGCATCGAACTTGCCAAAAATTGGGTTCGGTTCAAGTTAATTTGTTTTACCTTCCGTCACCTCTCGATAAGGAAGGTATTGTCTTTGGTTAAAAAATGTGGTGGTGAGTTTTCAATAAATAAGCACATTTTAAGGTCCCTACAATACGATTTTACTATTTTTACGTTGATGTCTGTATGTGACTGTGTGTGCGTGTGCGCGCGTGTGTGTGTGTGTGTGTCTGACTAGAATTTCGGTCGCGATATCTCCAATACTAGAATTCTAAAAATTACAATTTTTACGTATTCCTCTTCCTTCCATCCATATGCAGACTTGGTTAGATTTTGGTTATAAATGGTCAACCGGAAGTACCCTCATTTGAAGATTTTAACAGTTTTTCTTGAAAAAACGCTGTTAATTTTTTTTTTGACATTTAATGTTATTATAAATATTAAAGAATATTCTTATCTATTCGAATTGATTGCATTTTATATTTCATATTCAATGCATATAGAGTTAAAGAATTATAAAGAAATTAAATTTTATAAATCAGCCAGCTATGCTATAACCATGGAAACAGCTATATTAAGAAAATTCTAACCGACAATGTTAGTGTTGTGAAGACACAAAAAGATAGAGTAAGGATTTAAAGAATAAAGGACGACACGCAAAACAGAAATGAGTGGAAGAAAATAAAACATAGCGACCCCTATAACGAATGTGAAAAGCTAAGGAATAAGAAGACGTCAGTGTCAAGCACTATTTGAATAATTTGTTTATGAAATAATTTTACTGCAAAAATAGAATATTTTGCAAGAAAATTTATGTATGGAATTAGTACATAATACACAGGATTGACGGGAGGTAATGTGCTGGTCATCAGATTTTATTGAGAGACGGGTTCGGATGTGGTTCTGGTTCAAACATTAATAAAATTTGCGGCTTTGTTCCGGGTTCAGGTTTAGAAACTTAAAATGCGAACCGGAATTTACGCAAGAATACGAACACAATTTTCACAGACAACACATGTACTAAAGCATATGCCGAAGGCGTCAAATATCGGCTGTATTATTCAAACTCAAAATGAACCTGACTGAAGTTCAATTGAAAAATATAACTGAAGTTCGATTCTGGGTTTGGGTTCGCTAAAATGTTCCGGTTTGGTTCCGGTTTTGGTTCGGTTCAGGTTCGGGTTCGATACCCTGGGTGAAACTTGAGAATTGGGCCCTTATTTGGTAAATACATATGTGTCTTTAGTCACCTAATTCTAGACAGTTTTGAGACAGAAGAACTGCTGAAAAAAAATACAAAATGTTTTGTTGGTGATCGCCCATTCAAATACTATATTTGCCGTCAAATAAGTATGGACTGGAGATTTCTACACTGTTGCCAATTCACTGGCTATGTTGAAAATGCTGTTATGAAGAAGCGGCAACACCGCCGGACAAGGGATAGGTTGCGGAGAAGGAAAAAGTTGAACATCAGTCCATACTTGTTTGACGGCGAGTATAATGGGGTCATGCAACATTCTCAAATTTATTTATTTTTTCTGAAACACTTAAAACTACTTACATAAACATATATTTTGTCACATAAGTTTCTAGTTTTACAATTATTTTTTTAATTTTATAAAAAAATTCTAATGACGTCATAATTTTGCGATCTTGTAGTCTCTCCTACCTACCGAACAGTGAACTGCGCCTACGCTGATTACGCTGACATACATCTACAGTATGGTATGCGTACAGACTACTATCATAGCACATCATAGTGTGTACAAAATAATGACGTCATAAAATCAGACTCAGAATGTTTATAAGGTAAATAATGAATGAAAAGTATAATAATATTAAATATTTTTGATGAATATATGCATAATATTAGGTAATTTTTTCATTTATGTAAAATAAATCAATATATTTTTTTTGTATGACCTCATTATATCGTAGGTACACTGCTTGACTTTATACAGGATGTAACCCAATCTATGTACCAAAATTTAAGGGTGTATAGTATTGGACGCACTGATCATGAATCAAAAAGAATTTTGTTGAAATTCGCAAATTAAAAAAAGAGGTCCAAGTAAATGCACAGTTTTAGGCCACTGGGTTGATAGCAAATTTTAATATTACAATATTTGATAGAAATATTAGATAATTAATAACTACCTAATAGAAGATTGAATAGATATTGTGTAATACATAAATTAATCTTTTTTTTTCTATTAGTAAGTTTTTGGCAGTAACTTGGTGACCCTAATACAACGTGCTGCATTGTGTATTGCTGTGAATGGTGATTAAGTTTTAAGTTAAAAATTTCCCAGATTTTTTTCCTGTTTTTGTAAATTATGTGACATTCTGTATGTACGTACAAATTTCATGTTTTCCTATTTTTAAAATTATTAGCCTTTAAATGTCAAATTACATAACGTAACCCCTTGTAGTGCTCTCACTACAATATGAGGTAACGCCTGGTAAGCAATTAAATGCACAACTTAAATAAAAACAATACTTATGTAAACAAATAAAATGTTCAAGGCAACTATCATCTGTAATTAATACTTCCCGCTGCTGCATATTTGGTAACGGGTGGGCCACCAAATTCAGGTTGGGTCATCAAATTCGGGTGGGGCCACCAAATTCGGGTTGAGTCACCTAATTCGGGTTGGGACACCTAATTCGGGTTGGATCACCTAATTAAGGTAAAAATTGCAGGTAAAAATTACAGGTGTAAGAACACCTGGCCGGAAGTCGGCAACAACAAGAAGCAGAAAATTGTCTTAAAATTGTATAATACTTGCAGTTGTATAAAATAGAAGTCTATTTTTGACATAATTCGTCTATTTATTATAGATTGTGTACCATGCAATGCTAATAATCAGGTAGAATGTAGAAATTAACAGGGAAATTCATAATATATGCTGATGATCTTAAGTAATATAAAAAAAATGTTTCTTTGACTGATTGTATTAGTCTTCAAGAAGATCTTGATAGACTAAATATTTATCTTAAGCAGAATAACATGCATCAACTACAGTAAATGTTCCGTTATCTCTTTTTCACGTAGTCGAAATGTATTTGAATTTAACGACAATATTGATGAAATTGGTATCAGTCGTGTATTTCAAATAAAAATCTTGGGATCATTTTTAGATAAGAAATTAATTTATGATGTACCTACATATTAACAGCGTGGTTAAAAGGCATAAAAAATACTTGGATTTGTATTGCGAGTTGGATCAAATTTTAAAAATCCCACCACTCTCGTTCATTTTACACTTTTGTCACATCTCAGCTGGAATTAGCTGTTGTATGTTGGTCGCCACAATATCAAATATATATGTAAATAGATTTGAGGGTATTCAGCGTAAATTTATTTCTGCACTGAATTCGAAATTTCCGAATAATTCAATTTATTTCACCTCCTTACAAAAGCGTAGAGAGATGCTGGACTTAATTTTTCTTTATAAAATTATAAATGGTCATAGTGATATAGTCCAACTCATTTGAGTAAAATATCTTTACGTGTACCATCTTATTCTATTCGTTCATCTGACATTTTTTCTGTAAAAATGTATAGGACTAATTTTGCAATATTTTCCCCGTTAAATCGCCTATTTTGTTATTATAATAATTTATTATGTTTCTCCGATATACCGATATATTTAGTTGCACTTTGTATTTATTTAAGAAGTTTAAAAAAAATCGCTTCACTCATATATGTACATCTTTATGAGTTTATTTAACTGTATGTATAAATTCCATACATAAATTTTCTTGCAAAAGATTCTAAATTTCCAGTAAAATTATTTCATAAACAAACAATGCAAATTGCACTTGACACTAACATCTTCTTCTTCGTTAGATTTTCCATTTGTTAGGGGTCGCTATTTTTTATTTTGTTCTTCCACTCATTTCTGTTTTACGTGTCGTTCTCATTCAGTTCCTTTTCTCTCAAGTCTTCCGCAATACAGTCCTTCCATCTTATCTTTGGTCTTCCTCTGTTTCTCCAACCTTCTATTACTAAGCTATTCATTCTTCATCCAATATATTCTTCATTTCTCCTCATAACATTTTCAAACCAATGTAATCATCTCTCTTGTATCTTTCTAGAAACTTGTAACACTAGAGTTATTTCCTTACCGTATCTTTCCGTGTCGTCCCCAACATCTACTTCAACATCCTCATCTCTGCCATATTAATTTACGTTTTATTGATACTGAATCTGAATATATTAACAATTTTCATGGTCAGCATAGTTGGCAGATGTCAATAAATCAAATTTAACTGTTAAATCTTCAAATGAGTTTACTTCCGGTTCACCAATTATAACCAAAATATAATCAGTTTTTCTTTTGGATGTAAACTTGAGGAATACGAAAAGAATGTAATTTTTGGAATCGTGGTATTGAAGTTATGCGATCCGAAACTTTCGTCATACACACACAGACACGCACACATACACACACACACATATACACACACATACAAACACACACACACATACACATACAGACATCGTCGTAAAAATGGTAAAATCGTATTAGGGACCCTATAACATGCTTATTCAGTAAAAACTCATCATTGACTTTTTAACCAAAGACAATACTTTCCTTACCTAAAGGTGACGGAAGGTAAAAACACTGTTTCAATGCCACTGGACAAACGCCGGTGACGTCACGAACTTATCGCAATACTTTAAAAAATCATACCTTGCTTAATATAAAGAATTTTCCCATTGGGTTCATTAAACGTTGTATCTTTGTACAACATTTCATAAAAAGCAATAGACAAATTGATTTATGACCCATAAATTAATTTTTCGCTAATAATATGATCCATTATTATCGAACTCCACTGTTTGAGACAATAAAATTAGTTTAACATCTACGTCATAGAATATTAATAAAATTATTATGGCTTATTGAATAACAATAAAAAGATTCTAGAATTATAAAATGTTTTCAATTTAGTCTCGTGGCCGTGTGCCTGAGTGTCTGGTCGCGAATCTAGAGGACCCGGGTTCGATCCCGACCGACGCCAAAATTACATCGCATTTTAATGGCACAAAATTGACCCCTGTGGCGCACTCTCCACGCCAGCAATGAGTGCCCGTGAGGTGACGCCTGGTAAGCGCCCGCACGGTACAAATATTCCATCATTACCGATATCTGTGTATGAAGCAGATTGGCACACCCAGCAATGGGTAATATGCCGTGATGAAATATTTATTTATTTTTATTTTTTATTTTCAATTTAGTTGAAGTTTCATAAAAAATAATAATAATAGATGTTCCCATTAAGTTAGTTCTAAAATTTAACATTTTTATTAATAATAGATGGATATTCCTCGATTTGTAAACATTCTGCATTGAAATTGTTATTTTATTATGAGCAAACAAAAAATGAATTAAAGAAATATCTGACTCATTAGATAAATCCGAAATATTTTAACTTTTACCCTCTTCTTATAAGAGTAAGTAATGTCAGTATACATATACGGTACTAATTTCCATATAATTAAATATAAATTCGAAATATATATCTTAAATTGAATAATCGAAATGTATTCACAGCATATATAAATGTTTGTTAATTCCTGAGGGAATACGCTCCCTCCCTATGTGGTGTGGTGGTTGAGTATTTGTATTTGTAGACACCGTTAAATGGATTTCACTTGTAGTGTACTTTCCAACAAACCCCCAGGGTCTGTGTGTAAGAAGGGGTCGTAATTTAATGTGACACATCCGTATTCAATGAACGTCTGCATAAAATCATGCTAATTCACCCTTAGATGATTTTGATTTTGTGTGATATAATTAATGTATGCAAGATCATTATTCATATTCACTTCAAAAGGATATGAACAGAAGAAATTCAGCATTTGAAGCATGACATTCAAAGGGATCTAACAAGTAACATTTTATGTTGTAAAAATTATTCAACATAAGACGATAGTAGTTTTTATTGCAGAAACTTCTTCTTTTGTTTATATTCTCATCCATATTGTTTTAATACATAGTAAACACTTACGACCTACGACCCTAGGGCGTTTTCACAGGCGATGTGCACATTTTGAGCGTTAGCGCCTCTAACAGCTAATTTGTAACTTTTGGATACCGAATAAATTTTGACATTTCGAGAAGGTGCTACAATTTACAACTTTATTTTGAGTTATTGCTATTTTGTATGAATATTATACATCATATTATATTGAAGTGAATAACAAAATTCTATACGTGATGTGACTAATTCAAAAAATCTGATATGGCCAACACAATACCTTCCGTCAATCCTGTGTATTATGTATAAATTCCATACATAAATTTTCCTGCAAAAGGGTTCTAAATTTCCAGTATAATTATTTCATAAACACTAACATCTTCTTCTTTAGCTTTCCCCATTCGTTAGGGGTCGCTATTTTTTATTTTCTTCTTCCACTCATTTATTTTTTGCGTATCGTTTCTCATTCAGTTCCTTTTCTCTCAAGTCTTCCGCAATACAGTCCTTCCATCTTATCTTTGGTTTTTCCCTGTTTCATCAACCGTCTATTACTAAGCTATTCATTCTTCTTCCAATATATTCTTCATCTCTCCTCATGACATATTCAAACCAATGTAATCGTCTGTCTTGTATCTTTCTAGAAACTTGTAACACTACAGTTATTTCCTTACCGTATCTTTCCGTGTCTTCCCCAACATCTACTTCAACATTCTCATCTCTGCCACATTCATTTACTTTTCATTGATACTGACATCTGTCAATTTGACATCTGAATATATTAGCAGTTTCCATGATGGGAATAGCTGGCTGATTTATGAAATTTAATATCTTTATAATTCTCTAACTCTATATCTATTGAATATGAAGTATAAAATGCAATCAAATCGTATAGAGAATAATATATTATTTATGTTATAAAAACGATAAATGTCATTAAATCATATTATTTAACTGTTAAAATATTCAAATGAGAGTACTTCCGGTTGACCAAAATCTAATCACATCTTCTTCTAGATGTAAGCTTGAGGAATACGAAAAAAAATATAATTTTTGGAATCGTGGTATTGAAGTTATGCGATCCGAAACTTTGGTCACACACACACACACACACAGACACACATACATTCATTCATACATACATACATACATCATCGTAAAAATGGTAAAATCGTATTATATGGACCCTAAAACGTGCTTATTAACTAAAAACTCATCATTGAATTTTTTGACCAAAGACAATACCTTCCTTACCTAAAGGTGATGGAAGCTTAAAAATTCAAATACCAGCGAAGGTATTGTAGAAAAAATATAATTTTTCTCATAGTGTGATTTCTGTAAAACATTTTATCATATTTTGTTTTATATTATATTTTATAATATTACAAGATGCACCACACACGGAAATTGCGACTAAAGAGTTGGATGATGTTAGCATATTTTTCTATTATTTTCGCAATAAATGAAGAACATTTTTCATTAAAAATATATCAGGCTCCAAATGGAATCAGTGGCACCAGCTCGGAAAGGAAAATACAAACAGGGATTGATATCACTAATAAATAATATAAAAAGGAGAGGTCCAAGGTGAGCTCCCTGAGGTACTCCAGAAGTTACCGGATAGATGTCAGAATTGAAACCATTTACTGTAATATTGATATAACAGTGGCGCTAGTGAAGTAAACCAGAACTGCCAATGGCCAGGGCGTTGTGGATTTATAGGCGAGATTCTCAGCTTTCATAATTCTGGCCAATAGAATCAAATCTACACTCGTCACGCTCGCTATATAATATTTAATTCGTTAATCGTTATTATAACTTTGTAATGAAGAATCTTTTTTATAATTATTTAGCTTTACTACTTATTAATCAGTAAGTATTTTACGATTTTTATATAAATTTGTTGTATTTCTATTATGGTTTATGGGCTCATTGTAGTTATTGAGAACTGTGTAAAAAATCTGTTGTGGCCAGCACAATTCCTTCCGTCAAACCTGTGTATAATATATAAATTCCATACATAATTTTTCTTGCAAAAGATTCTAAATTTCCAGTAAAATTATTTCATAAACAAACTATTTAAGTTGCACTTGACACTGACATCTTTTTCCTCTTTAGCTTTTCCCATTCGTTAGGGGTCGCTATTTTTGCGTGTCGTTCTCATTCAGTTCTTTTTCTCTCAAGTCTTCCGCTATACAGTCCTTCCATCTTATCTTTGGTCTTCCTCTGTTTCTTCAATCTGCTATTACTAAACTACTCATTCCTGTTCAAATATAATTCTTCATTTCTCCTCATGACATGTTCAAACCAATGTAATCGTCTTTCTTTTATCTTTCTAGAAAATTGTAACACTAGAGTTATTTTCTTACCGTATCTTTCCGTGTCGTCCTCAACATCTACTTCAACATCCTCATCTCTGCCACATTAATTTATTTTTTATTGATTCTGACATCTGTCAATTTGAATTATATGAATATATAGCAGTTTCCATGTTTAGCATAGCTGGCTGAATTATAAAATTTTATTTCTTTAAAATTCTTTAACTCTGTATCTATTGAATATGAAGTATAAAATGTAATCAAATCGTATAGAGAATAATATATTTTTTAAGTTATAATAACGTTAAATGTCAATAAATCAAATTTAACTGTTAAATCTTCAAATGTGGCTACTTCCGGTGCACCAATTATAACCAAAATCTAATCACTTGTTCTTCTGGATGTAAACTTGAGGATTACGAAAAAATTATAATTTTTGGAATCGTGGTATTGAAGTTATGGGATCCGGAACTTTTTTCACACACACACAGATACACATACATACATACATACATACAGACATCATCGTAAAAATGGTAAAATCGTATTATAGGGACACTGAAACATGCTTATTCACTAAAAACTCATCATTGAATTTTTTGACCAAAGACAATACCTTCCTTACCTAAAGGTAACGGAAGGTAAAAAAATCTGTTGTGGCCAGCACAATACATTCCGTCAATCCTGTGTATAATGTGTAAATTCCATACATAATTTTTCTTGCAAAAGATTCTAAATTTCCAGTAAAATTATTTCATAAACAAACTATTCAAATTGCACTTGACACTGACATCTTCCTCTTTAGCTTTTCCCATTCGTTAGGGGTCGATATTTTTGCGTGTCGTTCTCATTCGGTTCTTTTTCTCTCAAGTCTTCCGCAATACAGTCCTTCCATCTTATCTTTGGTCTTCCTCTGCTTCTTCAACCTCCCATTACAAAACTACTCATTCTTGTTCAAATATAATTATTCATTTCTCCTCATGACATGTTCAAACCAATGTAATCGTCTTTCTTGTATCTTTCTAGAAAATTGTAACACTAGAGTTATTTTCTTACCGTATCTTTCCGTGTTTCCCCAACATCCACTTCAACATCCTCATCTCTGCCACATTAATTTACTTTTTACTCATACTGACATCTGTCAATTTGAATTATATGAATATATTAGCAGTTTCCATGTTTAGCATAGCTGGCTAAATTATAAAATTTAATTTAATTCTTTAACTCTGTATCTATTAAATATGAAGTATAAAATGTAATCAAATCGTATAGAGAATAATATATTCTTTAAGTTATAATAATATTAAATGTCAATAAATCAAATTTAACTGTTAAATCTTCAAATGTGGCAACTTCCGGTTCACCAATTATAACCAAAATCTAATCACTTGTTTTTCTGGATGTAAACTTGAGGAATCGTGGTATTGAAGTTATGGGATCCGGAACTTTTGTCACACACACACACACACACACACACACACACACACACACACACACACACACACACACACACACAGACACAGACACAGACACACACACAGACACACACACATACATACAGACATCATCGTAAAAATGGTAAAATCTATTATAGGGACTCTAAAACATGCTTATTCAGTAAAACCTCATCACTGAATTTTTTGACCAAAGACAATACCTTCCTTACCTAAAGGTGACGGAAGGTAAAAACAAGGATATAGTAAACAGAATTATACACAATGATTTCAAAACTTCAATTTAATTCAAATACAAAACAAAACGTAAGAAAAAAAAATACGTATGTATATGTTTATGACATATTTAAAGTAAAAATGCAAAATCAATAACTACTAAAACCAGTATTTTTTTTGTACCTACATCGCCAACTCAATTCTTTTTTCACGAAAAATAACATATTTAAATTTCATTAAACTTTAATAGTTCCTTTCATACATTTTAAGGTCTAGTTTTAATAATATGAATGATTTTCTACTTTCTTTTCTCATACCTGTTGTTATTACAACACAGTATCAGTTTAATATTTAAATAAAATGAACTATCAATACCAATACTAACAGTACTTATGGCAGATTTTATTAGCGTGAGTTGTATATAAGTAGACCTAAAGAAAATAAAATATATACATCAGAGAAGAAACATCAGAAATGTAATTTAATAAAAGTGCAGATGCAATTTAATGCAATAAGACCATAAAACATAAAACACATACTTTTTTTAAAAACAAATCCGTACTCACTCAGTGGATAGATATATAGGAAAAACTTTCAAAGGCCGAACGAACAAACATAAAAATAAGTTTTAAAAGTCTACATCAAACAGCTTTGCTTCGTTTCTTTTGCCAACAATAAACTTTTTTAATCAGAAAACAATTCACATAGACATTCACAAAGCAAAGAAACCGTGTATCCACCACATTGGAAACAAAGGATAAATCAAAAGAAGGGGAGCATAGCGACGAATTAATCGATCTTGTGCTGTTTTAAAAATAATCAAATAACAGAACGACGCTAGAAATAGAGAGATTGGAATTTGATGGAATTTAATCAGAATGCAGGGGAAGAGATCAGTTCGTGGTTAGATTTGCATCCCCGAATCATTTCTTTGTTGTCTGTTACTGAGATTTCTGCATTCTTCATCGATTTTTACACACAACACATCTTGTAAAAATAGAATACTATGAACTTATTTAGAAAACGATATGTGAAATAAGTGTATTTTTATTGATATCTATCTACTACTTTCAAATAATAATGAGATTTGTTTGTAGGTACGAGGTAGGTATATTTATCGAAAATTCATAAGATGAAATAGTAAAATATGAGATCCCATTTATTTCTACTTTGAAAAAGAGTACCTACTTTGATATTAAAATAGGACTAAATAATAATAAAAAAAATATTATGTATATTTGTAATAAAAATTACAGGCTAAAATAATAACAATAAAAAATGTTGCACTATAAAATAAAATATAAATGCTGCATAAATATAGGTACTGTACAATTACACATTAAAATAGAGGGTAGTTGCATGCTAGCAGCAAGAAGTATTTGTTTTAATAACAAAAAATATAAGAGAATGGCAAAATACTCGATCTTTAAGTAATTTTCCTAAACAAACCTAACGCTTGGGGCTCGGACGAAACTTGCGCCTACATAACTAGATTATGTTATAATACGTTTAGAAAAAAGTATCGGCCGTGTTATATGTAAGTAATAAGAACCTACTAATTTTGTCGTGTACTTTCCCATATTCAAATTTTTTTATTGCTCATTTGCCTAGCGTACAAGTTTCAAGTTTCCTATTTTAGTCTGTATCTCGAAATTTTATATTGTTCATTAGCCTAATGTGGAAGTAACTTGTTTTAATATGCAATTATATATTGTACAATGTATTTATTTAATCCTTTGCCTTTCTACCTTTCGGTGTAAAATATGTATACCAAGATGTACACGACCTTATTGTAGGTACGTAGAACAGAAGATAAAACAGTGATTTTTTTTTATAATGAAGTGTTTCTGATCACATTTTAGACCGGAAAATCCTTCTTTATTATGTGCTAGCTCGGAAAATTGTCTAAGGAATCAGAAAGTTACTTTCCGATCCCTACATGTATATTTGATTTTGAAATTTCAAATTGTACATAGTACATACCTACTATATATTTTTTATATTTTTGAAAAGTACATACAACGTGGTCATTTATCAAAATATCGATATGCGATTTTTAGTACGATCCCTATATCTCCCTTATCAAGAGGCAGCGGGAGGGAAAAAAGAAATTTTCTTCAAAACAAAAGCAAATCGATACGATCCTCCAGACAAGTGCTGCCACACAGCGGAGCGTTAGTAAAACAGTCTCTAACACATGTTTTGATCTGTAGTTTTGACGTAGAATGTCAAAGTTTACATAAAAACATATATTTTTACCAATAGGCTTCAAAAAAAATTAATTCAGCACCTCAAAATGGGTAAATTAAACGTGACTGTGTTACGGTATATGACAAGGGAAGACTTCAGAGTCCTAACAGCTGTAAGAATTGTATTTAGCACGAGTTTTTGAGGTTATGTTTCAATAATTATACTCTTTTTAGATTGAAATGGGTATGAAAAACCACGAATTAGTACCAGCAGCACTTGCAGCGTCTCTTGCAAATTTACAACATGGCGGTGTACATAAACTACTAAAAGAATTATGTAAACATCGTCTTTTGAGCTACGAAAGAGGCAAAAAATGTGAGAATTAAGTGTTACATTATTATAAACTATATTTTAAATTATATCGTAATTTTAGACGATGGTTATCGCCTTACAAACATGGGTTACGATTATTTGTCTTTAAAAACACTATCTATGAGAAATGTAATTGATTCTTTCGGTAATCAAATTGGTGTAGGAAAAGAGAGTAATATCTACACTGTGTGCAATTCTGAAGGAGTACAATTATGTTTAAAGTTACACAGATTAGGCAGGACATGTTTCAGGAATATAAAAGATAAAAGAGATTATCATAAACATAGAAAATCAGTTGGATGGCTTTACTTATCTCGAATTTCTGCAACGAAAGAGTTTGCTTATATGAAGGCGTTGTATGATAGAAAATTTCCAGTTCCCAAGCCTATAGATTTTAACAGGCACTGTGTAGTTATGGAATTAGTTATAGGACGACCATTGTAAGTTTTTTTTTTTCAAATAAACAAACTTGTAATACAATATTATTTTAGAAATCATATAATGGAAGTAAGCAATGTTGAAGATCTGTACGATGAATTAATGAATTTAATTTTACGTTTTGCTGATTCTGGAGTAATTCATGGAGATTTCAACGAATTTAATATTATGATAACTGATGATGAAAAGCCAATAATTATTGATTTTCCACAAATGGTTTCTACGGAACATGTCAACGCTGAATTGTAAGTTAATGTTTTCCAACAAAAATTCAAAATATTAAGATAGAAAAAAGAAAATATTTTGACCGCGACTTGAACTATTTCCTTTTAATTAACGTCAGATACATAAAATTATAGCGCTGGCAAAAACCTAGGGTTTTAAAATAAAATCCGACCTAGTGTTTGTTTTTTTTTGTCTAATTGAGTGTTTTGGGTTTTATTGTTTTTTTTTTTTTAAATATATTAAGTAAATATTTATTATAAACTGAGTGATATACGGTCTTCCCTGTATTCTTCAATTATTTTTATTTAATTTTAGATTTTCATTTACTAGTAGTAAAATTAAAAGTCAATACTTTTATTTTCTGTTATAATTAGGAACAAAATGTACATTAATTAAAATTCATTTGACTAATTGTCCATCCTGAGTATGGGAAGATCCCCTACCCCTTAACCTTTTTGTAATAGAAAAAAATGGGTCATATTAAAGTTTTCTTGTTTTAAATATTTGATGGCAGATGTAGATATTTTTTACGACTATCAACTTTAATTTTTAAATAGCAACGTGTAATTCTTTTACTACAATATGAACAATCATATTATTTTCTCTTTTCAACAATGTAAAAGTTTGTATATCAAAAATATAAAAAAATCGAGAAAAATTAGATATTTGAAAAATATTAGAATTTTTTTTATTCAAATATTCTAGATGGCTATGTGTAAATAAATAAAATATAACAATGGCAAACAACAAAATAAAATAGACATTTAATTGTCACTTATTAAGGTGCCTTTTAAATTAACAAATTAACTTTTAAATTAAATTTTTACATAGCTACCTTGCTACCTAGAATATTTGAATAATAGTTATTTATGCAACAAGAGTGTAAACACAATCTTTATGACATGAGGTCAAGTTTTCGTGACGAGGATTGCCGAGTCACGAAAATTATTGACCGAATGTAATAAAGCTTGTTTACACTTGAATTGCATACATTATTTTTATATGACCTTAAATAAAATTCCTGAAACAAATTAGAAATTTGACAGACGAGCAGACGACATTTTGAACACACCAAATACCGAGTTCACATTTAACAGATAACGGATTTGAAGTTGAATACTGCAGTTCTGTCAGTATTACCAACATGAATGTACAGAAAAAATTAAATTTAGGTAAGACAATTTAAATGCCAAACGTGTATTGATGGTGGTCACTCTGTAATGTGTAAATAAAATACGAAAATCGTTTACTTTACAAAAAGTATCAACTTTACACATCGGAGAATAGAAAAATAATTTCTTATTTTATTTTTCTTGAATATTTTCATATTTTTGATGGACAAACTTTTAAATCGATGAAAAGAGAAAAAATGGGTTATTTAAAAAATAAAAGTTGATAGTCGTATCGTTATTCTGTCTATAAAAAATATCTATATATACCATCAATTAGTATATTTAAAATAATAAAACTTTTATATGAGCCATTTTTTTTCTATTATTATAAAAAAGCAATAGTACGTTTGCATGTCTCCAAATTAACCAATCAGCCTGTTAATTTTTCGCACATGCAACGAAGTGATAGCTAACCTCTAATATGATAATTCATTGATTTTATCTTTTAAATATTGAATCTAAAAGGAATTTTATGGGTTTTTTAGATTGGGGAGAATAAGACTAACCCAGTAAAATTTCAATTATTTTACATACAAACTTGTATTCGTTAAACCATCTCAACTGATTCACACTTAACCGAGCATCTCTTAATGTTCACGTTTCTAGCAATCCAGTACTTTATATTTGGAACTTACTACATTTCGGAAAGATTTATGCTTTTTATACAGACCGACATTCAATATAGCAGATGCAAATACTTCTTTATACATATTTAACTGAGTAATCAATAGATATCTTCATGTATCTAACAAACAGACTACTTTCCTTAACTTCGCACTTACAAAATTGCTAAATAATTTTACTATAGATTATTATGTCTTTTCAGATATTTCAGTCGAGATGTCAATTGTATCAGAGATTTTTTCAAAAAAAGATTTGGGTATGAAAGTGAACTATATCCGAAATTTAGCAATATCAAAAGATCAGATGATTTGGATTCAGAATTGTTAGTATCTGGATTTACTAAACAAATGGCTAAAGATATAAACATAGAATTTGGTTATCAATCTGATGGTGAGACAGAAATAGACAACGACAGCAATGAAGAAAAAGATGAACAAGACGAATCAATTGTTACCGAAACTTTTATTGATGCTCAGCAACCTGTTGACGAAGAAACAAATGTTAATATTGAAAAGTTAAACACTGAAAACATAAAAACAGCAGAATCTACTGAAATTCTTCAAAAAAACATATCTGATAATTTTTCAAATTGTCGAATAGCTTCAGAAGGAGAATCCTCTGATGTTGATAGTAATTTCGACAATGAATCAACTTTTGAAGGAGTAGAGACTCAAAGTATGAGATCTACAGCAACTACGATTCATCCGGATGAAATTAAAAGTAGAATTAAAAAACAGATGCAAGGTAAAGCAAGGAGGCAACAACGGAAGAAATGTGTTGCAAAAGGGGAAGCGAGTGCTGTTACCAGAGTAAGAAGAGATAACTTCGATACGATTAAAGACAGTTCAGGGATTTGGGGATGGGAGTGACATAATATTTATACAATTATAATTTGTTGTAGCATATAAGTAATAAAGATTATATTGTTTAATATGTATTTTATACCTGTTAATTTTAACCCTCTATGTTAGTTTTGAGCAGGGACTAAAAACGAAAAATATTTCGTTCAGTTCTTATCCGAACGAAACCGAAAAATTTCGTTTCCGTTCTTAATGTTCCCACCTAAATTTTTTCGTTTTCGTTTTCGTTCACAGTAGTTAAATACCGGTTAATACCGGTTATAACTATTAATGAATAACAATTGATGAAAATATAGAAATATAATAAGTTTATTTTTATTAAACATGAAAATAAAACATACATAAAAAGGAAAGATAATACATAATAAAAATAAGAAAAGCTTATGCTATGGCCTGATTTTTTTACGATAAAGAATAAAACATTAATTACATTTTATTTCACCTAACTAATAGTATGTTTTCAAGCAAATCTTCCTTTATGTTAGTTCTCATATATAAGTGTTTAACATAACTAATAAAACGTATACCGACAGTGTGTGCAAATGAAATTTATCGCAGTTAGTGTTCAATAGATGAAACTACGAGTATACCGTTTAACCTAACACGTAACAGGGTAAGCTACTGGAGAGCTACTTTGAAAATCTGCTTGTTTGCAAATCAAATATCTGAAAATTCAATAATATTTGCCTGTAAAATATTTGCTGTAAATAAAATAAAATATTAAATAAAATAACGGTTAAAACCGGTAACCGATATAAATTATTTCGTTTTCAATCATGAACGAAAAAAAATTATTGCGTTTTCGTTTCCGTTTTCGTTCTTATAAAAATTTCGGTTTATTTCGTTATTTCGTTTTCGTTATCGTTTCGTTCTTAGTCCCTGGTTTTGAGTGCTACGAAAGGTGATAAAAACAAATAATTTTTCAATTTATGGTAGAATTTTGTTGAATCATTTGAATGAAATCGGATAATCTACAGACAGTCTCAAGGCCAACTAAAAGCAAGAAACGAAAAGAGAAGTATTCATTAGATTCATCAAACTATGTCTGTATTTAATAATTTTATGTCCATATTTTATTTTGATACAAGCAGATTAACATATTCAGCACTGGGTATTAGCCATGATTATTTAATACAATTGAAATTTTTGACTTTTTTTATTTAAATGTTAGTTTTGATATTGTTAAACAAATAAAAATTAAAGATAGATATGGTTAACTCAACCATTTTCATATTATTTTGCAGTGTACCGGAAGTTGTATAAAACACTTGTTGCGTCACGTACTGCGGGTTGCGTTTGAGATTAGAAATTGATAAAATGTTATTTATAATATAATGCATAAATTAATTTAATAAAATATTAAATGAATAGAATGTTTATATAAAATGCTTTAATTTTGTAGAAGGAATAATAAATATTTGATCATTTACATAAATAAAATGTATATGTATAGTATGAATACTTCTTTCTTATATTTAATTACATATACGGTAACTAAGTATATAAAGGATGTTATTCAGCACTGCAAATGTACTCGCTTCGGCGGTACATATACTAAAATTGGAACGATACAGAGAAGATTAGCATGGCCCCTGCGCAAGGATGACACGCAAAATCGTGAAGCGTTCCACATTTTTTGAATTATATTTTTTTTAAATATCCGTAATTTTGGTTGTTTCATTTTATATTAGAATCAATAGTACAACCATTTTCAAAGTTGACGTATTTATGTGATTTTCTTTGTAGAATCGAATGGTGAAATCATGAAATTGGTATTTCCATTTGGGAATGTGGGTATTTTTTTGGAAAAATTTGAACCTATTTTGGGGACAAATATCTCGGGAATGAAAAAAGATATCGACTACGCTTTGCGAAGTAATTAGTAAAAATCAAGAAAAATTTAATATACGACCTATTTTTGGGTGTAGATTCAATCACGCCCTAATTTTTAAATGGGTATTGATTCAGTTTAAAGAACAATACTTTTTTAACTGGGAAATACCTACATATAATCTGTTGCTGGACATAAGCAGAGCTGGGCAAATTACTTTTTACTTTCAAAAAGTAATTCAGTACAATTACAATTACTTGAACCAAAATTTTATACTTCACAAAATAATTATTGCTAGGAAAATTACTAATTACTTTTGAATAATAATTGCAATTTTAATTACTTTTTCAATTACTTTTAAAAAAATCATTTTTCTAAAAATCTATTAAAAGTAGGCTCTTTAATATTTGTTTTTAGCAGGGATGGGAAAACGTTTAGGAATTGTTACGTTATTTCATAACGTTATAAAAAAATATTAATTCGTTACATAACGTTATAAATAACGGAATAAAAAACAAAATAGCGTTATATAACGTTACAATGTTATTTTTTTTTCGTTATTATAACGTTACAAAACCGTATTTTTTCAAGTTTGTAATATAAATTCATTAAAAATTGAAATTAAAAACTTACACTCTTATTTTATTCTACAAATGAAATAAAGTATTAAAGATTTGAATTTGGGCACTAGTGACATCTAATACACGAAATGAATTATCAGGAAATTATACTTTCAAACGGCAATTTTTTTGTAAAATTTCTAAACTTAGATAAAGTTATAGTGAATCGTTATTTGTTATGTTACGGTGACATAACATTATTTTGCAATTATAACGTTATTTAAAAAAAATGAAACGTTATTGTATCGTTACGATACGTTTTCCATCCCTTGTTTTTAGGGTTAAAAATGTTATGATACCTATGTTAAAAAGTAACACGTATTAAAAGTAAATTAGTCCGTACCTCTTACCTTGGTAATGACGAATGGAACAACAAATCGATATATTTGACATATGTCAAAAAATTATTAGAATTAGAAATTTATATGAAAAAATAGTGTTTGTAGAAAAAATATGTGTTAAAAGTGATTTTATTTTGTTCGTAAATTTGTACCACTCCGCTTCGCGTCGTGTTCCAAACTTCCTTCTGACACAATAAAATGTCACTTTTAATACTTACATCATAAATAACTACAATCTTACGTTAATATAATAAAAAAAATACTACCCTAATATAAAATACAAACAACAAAAATAATAATTATAATTAAATAATAAAACAAATTTATATAAAAAATTATTGCGGGTACAGGTAGCGTAGTCGCTTCAAGTTAATGGTTCCGGGTGCAAATTTCTAGTAAGGTCAAAATATAGTCAAAGTTTTTAATCATTTCATCAACATCAACGAACGAGTACATGTGTTAATCGGGTATCGGGTAAATCTTATTATGAATTAGAGGGACACAATACCTTCCAATTAAATAAAACTATAAATATGTTGCTTGTTGCACTGCTGCACGTATACAAATTAAAACTATAGTAAAAAATCCCTGCATACTAGTAGGAGGTTATTATAGGAACGAGGATGCTTATGTTTTTACCTCCCGCTACCCTTGGTAAGGGAGGTATAGGGATCGTGCTAAAAATCGCATATCGAGATTTTGGTAAATGACCACGTTTTAAGGTCCCTACAATCCATTTTTAACATTTTCACGATAATGTCTGTGTGTATGTATGTATGTATGTGTGTGTGGATCCTGTTTACGCTCTAACTCAAATACTATCATTCAGAAAGTTTTGAAACCATGTATTTCTACCTTATTCTAATATGGAAAGTTCTGATTAGATTTTGGTAGCAATCGGATAACCGGAAATTGCAGTTTACTTGAAGCTCAAGATAGTTTTTCTTCAAAAAATACCTTTAAATGTATTTTTTCTCATTTTTTTATTATAAAAATTAAAGATTATTCCATTTTCTACAAGTTTGCTTTAATACTTTTTACCTCTCGCTAAGAGAGGTATTGGATTCATGCTAAAAATCGCATATCCAGATTTTATTGAATAAGCACGTTTTAAGGTCCCTACAATCCGATTTTAACATTTTTACGATGATGTCTGTGTGTGTGTGTGTGTGTGTGTGTGTGTGTGTGTGTGTGTGTGTGTGTGTGTGGATGTGTGTGTGTGGGATGTTGGAAGGACGGTTACTCAAAAACTATAAGACTTAAAATTTGTTTAACAACGTATTTCTCAATCGGACATTCATGGGAAGATCTGAAAAGGTTTTGGTAACAATTGGACAACCGGAAGTAGAAGATTCTTGAAAAAAAATCTTCTAAATATTATTTTTTGAAAATTTTTCTTGATAATATTAAAGAAAAATAAATTCTCTTTCTGATACATTTAAATATTTTTATACATATTTTATAGATTTAGAGATAAAAGGAATATAATATATAAAATAATGTTGTAATTAATTTTACAACCGAAAGGATGCCATGAAAAATAGTTGCAAATTTAAATTATTTGTAACTGACAGATAAATGTCAGTGTCAGAAATAATGAGTAATGAAAGAAAAATGTATTTGGAGAATCCCTTAATTCTTGATCTGTGACTATTATGGAGATGACAAGTCTAGGTTGAAGGACTTAAATTTGTTTCAAACATTATGGGACAATGTACACCAGTACTGTAGACTAGAGTAACTTTGAATTGCGAAAAAGCTATCAAATTCTTCTCAAGTAAGTTGTAAATATTGACAAAATTACACATCGATATAAGAATAATCGGAATGCAATCTATCCGTCACTTTATTAAAGGGAATTAGTGTTATTTAGATATAACAAGTATGAAAAAATAAAATGTAAAAGAAAATATGTAAGAATAGATGCACAATCCATATATACATTTTAGACCGCCCAAAATTAATGTTTTTACTAGAAGAATATGAAGAGAAAGTAAACAAGGTTGTTCGAATTGAAAATTGCTGTTACCAGCCTAATATTTATATATGGTAAACTCTACTTTGTAATTTATTGTAACATAATTTATGGTAAAATATATTTATGTTGAGACATGCTATTATTGAATAATAAAGAAGTTTATACGTCATAGATTTATATGAATATATTATTTGTATTTATAAAAATATTCTTTGCTTTATGCATACAGCCAGGTAAAATATACGGCGAGAGGTTATGTGCTGGCCACATCAGATTTTTCTATATATTGTATGGATAAATTTATAAAGTAATATAAAAATTATATACATAGGTAAATGGCGGCAGGTACTGTGTTGGTCACATCAGATTTTTTATTTCTAATCTGTCGATACACTCAGAACAATTACGCTACATGCGTCTCCCGGGAATTCTCGCACTTCTTAGTTCTGAATAGTAATTAATACTTGAAAAGTTAATTATTTTCATAATTATTTTTAAAATTTTCAAAAGTATTTTTTTACAAAGTTTTAAAAGTAATTTAATTAGTAATTAATTACTGTTCAACTCGGGATATAAGGTCCAATTAAAATCAAAAACATGTTTATATATGTATCTAGTTTTCTAGTTAATTCAACATTCATTTGTACGGTTACATTGATATTTTTTCTGCTACTAGTATTAAAAAAACCTGCTGCGATCAATAGTTAGCACAGGTATTTAAATTGTAATTTATATATTTGCAATCAATAATTATTAACTTTTTAATAGATATGAAATCTATTTTAGGTATATTTATTCGTACTTTGAATTAATTTTTTCTTTACCTATTTCTATTAGCAGTATAGAGCCTTAAAATAAATACTTAACTAATCATGAAATTAAATGTTTACAACTTGTACATGGTATGTGATTTAAGGTTTAAGGGTTGAATTCAGGGTAATTATCGAGTTTTGTGCTTCTTTAGAATTCGTAAAAGTCGATCCAAGATCCAGACTTGAGCTGGTAATTACGTTAATGGGTAAGTTGAACAGGGAGCATGGAGAAGTAAAACAAGCAAAGGAGATTATTCAAGGAAGAGTACAATTAAAAGAATTGTAGTTTCCAAAGCAATTACGAAAGTAAAGTCGTGTACTTTGCGAGTAAAGATGTTCCTAGGGATTTTTCTAAGATCAAACTTAATAATAAAGTTTCTTCCTCCAACTCCAGTGTTCTGGTTCGTTGCAAGACAGTTTTATTTTCTGTCATATCCAAGTTTCTTTATCTGCCAAACCAATTTCACGGACGATTTGTCGTCTTAATGTCTGAATTCTTTGCTATCTAACTTTTCGATATTACAAGAGATTTACTTCATTATTGCAGTAATTGGTTCCGGGCTATACTGCCCATGTTTCTGTTTCTGGGTCACAAAGGTGCTGCTGTAGAGGCATTTTAGAGATTGACAATTGATATATCAATTACACAAAACCACAAAAGGTACAGTAATGTATTTGATTGGCAAACATTAAGGATGACATATTTATAAATAGCAAGATGAAGCTTAAACCCTATCTTACAAACGGATATTTATGTTATATTTTTATTATTTTATATTTCATTTTGTATATTTTTTATTATTATTTTTTATTTCTTCTATATTTATTTAAAATACATACTAACTGTAATTATCTATAACCGTGAAGGTTACCCTCGTTTGTTGGCCTGTGCCAGAATGCCAGTAGTTTTTATTTTTTAACATCAGGACTTTAGATAACTTTATGAACTTATTTTTATATATTCTCAAGTCCCAACGTTAATTATTTTACAAGTAAAGTCAGGACAGACTGGGACTATTATATTTAACGGGAATTCTATAGTGACCTGCTTCACCCATATTACCGACGTTGGCGTAGCTAGCTTTTTCAGCGGCAGGGACTAAATATTTGTAAGTCTGCAACTTACAATTTACACTATAACATGTCACGAGCGACTTGATAATAAATATTTTTGATTTTGGGCAAAATTTTCTAACGAAATAAATTATTTAAATAAAACTAATATTTCTCAATAGAATTCTTAACAATATTTCCAAAATAACAGTAAATTTACTATAAAATAAGGAAAAAATAAAATTTGAAATAAAATAAATACAAATCTGATATGGATTCCATTTAAAAAATATAACTGTGTTATATCTCGGAAATTTAAGGATATTAAAATTTATTTCGCACGCCACTGGTTAGGCAATAAATATATCTTACTTCTTTATTTGAAATATTTTTCTCGGTTACTAATAGTTTAGAAATTATTTAAAAAAGAAAAAAAAATCAACAAAATTCAGTTTTATTATCTATTATCTAGTCCATTATGAGATTTTTTTGGAAAACGAAAGCATTTTTGAGATGGCTTCCTATAGATGCATAGAAATTTCCATTTAATTAACATTGTATCTCTTATAATTCTCGAGATCTCAATGGTTGCAACTCTAAATGGGGTATACTATATATATATTTGTTTTTGTTCATTGTTTATATTATTATTTGAAGGAAATCGTTGGGCTGATCTGGCCAGATTAGGTACCGGCCTACTGGGTTCCTTATTGCCAGTCCGCCCTTGTGTAAGGTAAATGGAATCTTTTATCTTTTAAGGGGACAATGCATGGCATGAAAAATAAGATTTGTATTAAACATTTTATAAGAAAACTATAAATATAAGTGTAAATCAAAATTTATGATATAGTACGACAGGTAATCTGTTTCCCTTAAAAAGCATTTATTCCAAGAACCTACCTATAAAAAAATAAAATTTAATTTTTTTCCACGGTAAACATAGATTACCTGTCATACTATTTAATAAACTTTGATTTATACTTCTAAGAGTTATAGTTTTCTTATAAAATGTATAATACAAATCATATTTTTCATACAATGAGTACCTAACCTAAATTATAATTACGTACCTATAAATAAGTACTCAACAGTATTTTAAGAATCTATATAATCTAACCCTTTTCATCAAATTTCATTACCATCCCATTTCTGGAAAAGAACAGTTTTTTTTGTTAAACATTGAAACAATTCCCGAGAAAGATAAATGGAAAGCCATTTAGAAATGAGTCAAATGAATAACTACATTATTAACAGATCATTAATCATATGACAGAAGTATTCAACTAATATTCCTTATTGAAATCCGGGAAGCAAGAGCAATTGCTAATATTGAATGCTGCACTTGTAACGAAATAGCTGGGAGCAATAGTATTAGCAGAACGTGAATTCCAATATCTTCAGTAATATCAATAAATCTGCGAGAACGTATAAATACATTAGCGAAATGTCATTCTTGATAACTCAATCATGAATGAAAATTGTTTAATGGAGTCTGATGAAGAACCATTATTGTAGAGTATTGACTCATCGATAGAGAGGGTATTTTTAAATGTTTGCTTTCAATAAGAACATTCAATTAATACAATTTATTATGTATAATGCGGTATCATTATTACGAGTGATTGATTAGTCAATATTATTTCAAATAAATCGTATGACACATAGAAACTGCAAACAAGTTCATATTGCTCATTAAATATAAATGAAAATTACATGTAATGGAATAAGGAAACTACATTTAGTATCTAATAGGCTAATTTTATATGGTGTTTGTCATTTATAATACCCGGACATTCCCAATATCCGGATATTCTAGTTTAAAATGAACTGAACACAATGCTCCATTTATATTTTTCAAGGCTAAACGTGAAATAACTGATAAATTTCAGTAAAATGGGGTCCTCTACCATAGCAACAAATTAGAACATGTGTAGGTATTTAAACTTAATTAAACTAGGCATAAAATATCATTTAAAACATTCTTCTCAATTCCAAACTGTTACAAAGTTATTTGAAAATTAAATATTGGCCAAGGTCGCCACAACATTTAATTTAGTATAATTATTATTTGAATTTTTTTTTTGTGAAATAAAAGTACATCTAAGATGACCTCTCAAAGGGAAACAAAAAGTCTCATTTCATCGAAGTCGTTACTCTTATAGTTTTCGAGATAGCAGAGGTAAAACTCATTATTCACTGCCTTCTATCTAGGAAATAATTTTTGGCGTCGGTCGGGATCGAACGCGGGTCCCCAGATTTGCAACCATACTCTCAGGCACACGGCCACGAATTTTAATGGCACAATATTGACCCCTGTGGTGCACTGTCCACGCCAGCAATGAGTGGCCGTGAGTTGACGCCTAGTGAGCGCCCGCACAGTACAAATATTTCATTATTACCGATATCTGCGTGTGCAAAGCAGATCTAGGAAACTATCGAAGATTTGACCCATGTTGATTAAGCTTTTTTACTCATTTTGGTCACTACTACATGCCCTTGAAGTTTGTTCCTGAAGTTGTGGTACATTCTGTATATTTTTACAAGTGTAGAGAGATCGATTTATGTGTCCTCCAAGTATTAGCGAACTCCACTGTTTGAGAACAATATGACCCTCGAGAACTTAATGTCTGCTCGTATGTCTGTGTCACAGGATTTTTTTTTTAAATATTACGGCATAGCGAATAACAATTAAGACTTTCTAGTTTCTAGAACTGCAGATCGCTTTAAATTTGATGTTTCATAAACAATAAAAAAATAGTGGAGAATCCCATGACTTAAACACTGGCTTTATTATTTTTAAATATTCATGTATTAATTATGGGTAATTTCTTGGCTGTGATGTG
This sequence comes from Harpalus rufipes, assembly GCA_951394225.1. NCBI lineage: Eukaryota > Metazoa > Arthropoda > Insecta > Coleoptera > Carabidae > Harpalus > Harpalus rufipes. Next base: position 38,821,864 of record OX596281.1, read on the forward strand.
GATTAGATGTCAACAATTACTCGAAAGTTCAGTCAAACAGAATTTATTCTTACTATACCGACGTTTAGGTGCACCCTTGCACCTTCTTCAGGGTCTACAACAATTATACAGAACAAAGGTAACATAAAAAATAACATGGACATTATCACACTTACAGTAAGGTCTTACAAATTGTTACAATTCATGTACACAAAATACATTCGTACAAAACATTCAGTTAAATTTATTAAACATCGTACAAAAAATGCAAAGAGCACAAACACATCCATTTTCTCTAAAAAACAACTGAATAATACAGAAAATAGCCGGAAATATCCTGTGTGAGGATTCTGGTGACATCATTGAAACGGACTCCTATTGGTCGTCTGTACGCCAATAATAATGTAGCAAGTTGTATGAATTTAAATAAAATGTAAGGAATTTAAAGGAACTAGGTTTGGCCTAAAATTTGCCTTTTCCTTTTTGAACTTTACCTATACTCCAAAATATTCGTTGTTAAGTCTTTGAATATCAGTTCTTGCATTGATGTTATTGCATATTTCCGGCTATTTTTCGTATTATTCAGTTGTCGTTTTTTTAGAGCAAGTGGATGTGTGTATGTACGCTCTTTGAATTGTTTGTACTATGTTTAATAAATTTAACTGAATGTTTTATACGAATGTATTTTGTGTACATGAATTGTAACAATCTGTAAGATCTTACTGTAAGTGTGATTATGTTCATGTTATTTTGAATGTTACATTTTTGTTGTATATTTGTTGTAGACCCTGAAGAAGGTGCAAGGGTGCACCGAAACGTCGGTATAGTAAGAATAAATGCTGTTTGACTGAACTTTCCAGTAATTGTTAACACATACATACATACATAAAATCACGCGTGTCCCACGTAGTGGGTTCGCACAAACCCGATAACAATAAGAATAACATCAAAATCATACAACAAATCCTTACTCTTAAACATATTAAAGTGACCGATTTTCGGTAGCGAAATACCGCATCCGGATCACAATAATAGTTAGGAAACAATCATCCTTCGCCACACATTCCTATCTAAGCAGACTTCTTTCGCCTCGGCCACACTCATAATCGCATTCATACATGCTCTTCTTCTCTTCACACTTGGAAACGCTCTCTCTTTAAGCACCCTACCAATCACATCCATCCACTTACACACTGGTCGGCCACGCAATCGAAAACCCTCAACTTCACCAAGATATATACGCTTAACAAGCCGATCACTCGCCATTCTCTCCACATGCCCAAACCATCTCAACTGACTCACACCAACTCTCTTAACACCTAATTCATATATTAATTTAGGTATGTAAGGTAAAAGCACCGGTAGTTGACACTTTAAAAACTGAAAATATATAATATTGTTTAATGTTTAGCAAAAATACAAGCAATTATTCGCATTAATTGACATCTTAGGAAGTAATATGCCTATAAAGATTACAATTAAAGGTAATTATCATTTTAAATAAATATCAAAATGAGAAAATCAAATACATTAGTAGTTGACATTTGTCAGTTATCAAATTTTTAGTAGTTGACACATAAATGTACCAATAGTAGACACCTTGTAATTGTAAAAATGTGGTATATCAAATGTTTATCGAAATAACTTACTCCAGTAAATGACTCACCCATTAGAGGCCACAGAAATTTGGAATTCACATTTCACTTGGTTAACACAGCCGTATGCGCGGTTGTGGCAGTAATTCATTAATTCGGTTTTTGCATTTTAGTGATTTGTTATGTTCTATTCTGTCTCTTCTAACTTGAAAATATACAGAAATTTATATAAAATATAAAAGTAGCTGCATTTATGGAAAATCAAATAATGAAATTAATGTAATAAATTATCAAAAATGCTCTATATTGGGTGACAACTAATAAAAAAATGCCGAAAATGTGTATCAGTATTTGACACACCACATAAAAAGCTGCAGCATGTCCTAAAATTACTAATATTTTATATAATCTGATAAGGTCACTTTCACCTACTAGTAAATTATTCATTATCAATAGTAAAATATGAAAATGTTCTATTAACGATTTATTACAACATATTTATAAACATATCTTCTTAAGGATTTATACACCCAATGTTCAATGACACTCTACTTTTGTATAATATGATGCAAAAGAAATATTAAAAACTGTCATTTTTACCTCTCGCTAAGAGAGGTATTGGATTCATGCTAAAAATCGCATATCCAGATTTTATTGAATAAGTACGTTTTAAGGTCCCTACAATCCGATTTCAACATTTTTACGATGATGTCTGCGTGTGTGTGTGTGTGTGTGTGTGTGTGTGTGTGTGTGTGTGTGTGTGTGTGTGTGTGTGTGGATGTATGTGTGTGTGTGTGTGTAAGTATGTAGGATGTTGGAAGGACGATTACTCAAAAACTATAAGACTTTAAATTTGTTTAACTACGTATTTTCCAATCGGACATTCATGGGAACATCTGAAAAGGTTTTGGTAACAATTGGACAACCGGAAGTAGAAGATTCTTGAAAAAAAATCTTCTAAATAATATTTTTTGAAAAATTTTCTTGGTAATATTAAAGAAAATTAAATTCTCTATCTGATACATTTAAATATTTTATTATATATTCTATAGATTTAGAGATAAAAGAAATATAATACATAAAATAATTGTTATAATAAATTTTACACCCGAAAGGATGCCATGGAAAATAGTTGAACTGGGAAGTACATACATTATTTTATTTCTTAATGTATTAATAGTTAAATATTTAAAATTATAGGTATATTACATATATCCTTTAAAAATACTGTCAATCCTGACAATGAATTGGAAACATTTCGAAAAATTAGAAGAGGACAAAATTTCTTCATAAAATGAATTTAAAATTAAACAATCTAAATATAAGGAATAGATATATGTAAGTAGAATTTTTGGTATAGAGTGTAGGTATACAAGAAATGTTAAATACAATAGGGCGCGAGCAGTCATGTGATTTTGTCTCGGATTTTGTTGGCCTTGATAAGCTGTTATGGGGGCCCATGTCAGAATGATAGCTAGTAATTATGTATATAGATGTCAAGTATCAAAATTTCTCATTCTAAATTTAGTGATTTTCCAATTCCATGTGGTTTATTTTCCTTGACAAGTAAATTCCACACTCCTGGTGACATATTAACTACGTGTATTTACAAAATATTGAAATTCCGAATGAAAAATTGATAATTTACATCCATGTACATAATTACTAATTATCATCCTGAAACAGGCCCCCACATTTGCTTGTCAAGACCAACAATGTAACATGACTGTTCGCGGCCTCTATGTAACCAAAAAAGGAAGTGGCGAGAGGTATTGTGCTGGCCACAACAGATTTTTTTATTTTATTGTAATTTAAACTCAAATTATTAACAACTAGTGCAATGTCAATTACCGATGGTTTTATTTTACGTATTCTTTTTTAAAACACATTATTTATGTATTTTAGTAGATTAATGTGAAGACACCCAAAAAAAAAATCTGTTGTGGCCAGCACAATACCTCTCGCCATTTTCATTTTATGTAGCATGGGGCGCGAGCAGTTATGTTACTTTGTTGATCTTGGCAAGCAGATGTGGGGGCCCGTGCCAGAATGAGAGCTAGTAATATACATAGGTGTCAAGTATCATAAGTTTTAATTCGAAACATTATGATTTTCCAAATCCATGTGGATTATTTTCCTCGATAAGTATATTCCATACTAATGGATGACAAATAAACATCAGAACATTTTGAAATTTTGAATGAAAAATTATGACATATGACAATTGTGACATCTATGTAAAAACTACTAGCCGTCATTCTGACACGGATCCTCATCTGCTTGCCAAGGCCAACAAAGTTACATGTCTGCTCGCGCCCTGTAAGTACACACAAATAATTGAAATTGTTTCTCTTCTTTCGTTCTAAGAAATTTTATCCTACTATTCTATTATGTTCAAAATTATTCAAATTCATTGACGGTATTAGCGGTATTTCTTAAGGATATATGTAATATTAACATATCTGTAATTTAAATATATAATTAATTAATTAATAATACAATAATATATATTAAATGTGCTCTTACCTCCCAGAAAAATCTGACACTGACATTTTGCATTTACATGTCAATTACAAAAATTTAAATATCGCAAATGTTTTTCGGGCAACGAGATTTATTACAACAGATTATTTTATATTATTATATTCTATATCTCCAAACCTATACGAGATATAATAAAAATATTAAGTGTTTCAGATTGAGAATTTAATTATCTTTAATATTTGTAGTTTTTCGGGCAACGAGATTTATTACAACAGATTATTCTATATTATTAAGTATATACTATATCTCCAAACCTATACGAGATATAATAAAAAAATTAAGTGTGTCAGATTGAGAATTTAATTATCTTTAATATTTGTATTAACAAATTTTCAAAAAATAATATTTAGAATTTTTTTTTTAGAAACTACCACTTCCGGTTGTCCAATTGTTACCAGAACCTATTCAAAACTTCCCATTACTGTTAGATTGAGGAATCCGTAGTCAAACAGGTCTTTAGTCTTATAGAATTTGAGAAATCGTGTCTCCAACAACCTCACACACACACATCCTCACACACACACACACACACACACACACACACACACACACACACACACACACACACACACACACAGACAGACATCATTGTAAAAATGTTAAAATCGGATTCTAAGGACCTTAAATCGTGCTTATTCAATAAAATCTGGATATGCGATTTTTAGCATGAATCCAATACCTCTCTTAGCGAGAGGTAAAAATTATAGAGTAAAATTTTGTGTCAGAATGATAATAAAAAAGGTTTCCACATGCTGCAATCAAAATCAGTCGCATAGTATATTTTAAATTACTTTTTTAAATGATCGAAGAAAAAATTATATACTATTATATACTTAATAATACTTACAACTTTTCCACTTACATGTAAAGAACAATAACATTACTATCATAAAAGGTTACAGACAATTCTACAACTTCTCCTGCACTTTTCGTCTATCTTGAGACAGGGGCAGTTGAAGAGCAATCTCAAGACGAAACATCGTCCATCAAGGGTGAATTGTAGGGGACGATAAGATCCCTCAGGGAACTGGCAGCCCGAGTTATTGCATTACATCTTCTAACTGATAAAAACTGTCAATATTATGTCCGGCGTTTTCCCATAATCACGTTATAGGATTGTCAACATCTACACCAACGCCCTGTTTTAATAAATGTCTGCCTCGCTTTTAATTTTGCTCAATTTTTTTGCAAGGGGATGCAAAGAAGTTAATGCAGTTACATCAACAATCGTTGTTTTCTGCAATTAAAAAGAGTGAAACTAACTAGTAAAGATGTTTTAGAAAAGGTAAATTGAATTTTGGAGATGAATTATAAATTAATATGACTTAAGCCAAGCGTAATTAATTTACAATTTTAATGTGAACTATAAGAACATAATACAATATTTCTGTATTGTGTCACGTTATAAATTTAAAGGACAAGAAATAAAATTATAATGACACCAATAAACGAAAATTTTCTTGCCGGTTGAAGAAAATAATGCAAGCTTAATTTACCTAAATAATTTTAACACTCGCGGCATTGTTTCAAATATTTTTATTTTCTACTTGATATATATATATATATATATATATATATATATATATATATATATATATATATATATATATATATTGGTTTTAACTCCAAACTCCATCATCAATATGAAATACTAATGCACTTTCGTGTTTTGTGCTAATTTATACCGGGTGGAATGTGGAAGATACACGTGTGTAAGAATGTGTACATAGGCGTTTAACATGTGAAAACAGTTTTTCCTTGCGCGTTACTTCCCAAATTATTTTATATAAAATCTGATGTGGCCAGCACATTACTTTCCGTCAATCCTGTGTATTATGTACAAATTCCATACATACATTTTCTTGCAAAAGATCCTATATTTTCTGTAAAATTATTTCATAAACAAACTATGCAAATTTCACTTGACACTGACTTCTTCTTTAGCTTTTCCCTCTCGTCAGGGGTCGCTATTTTTTATTTTCTTCTTCCACTCATTTCTGTTTTGATATCGTCGTCATTCAATTCCTTTTCTCTCAAGTGTTCCGTAATACAATCCTTCCGTCTTATCTTTGGTCTTCCCCTGTTTCTTCAACCTTCTGCTACTAAGCTATTCATTCTCTTTCCAATATATTCTTCATCTCTCCTCATGACATGTTCAAACCAATGTAATAGTCTCTCTTGTATCTTTCTAGAAACTTCTATCACTCGAGCCATTTCCCTTATCTTTTAAATACTTACCCTATCTTTCCGTGTCTTCCCCAACATCTATCTCAATATCCCTATCTTTGCCACATTCATTTTCGTTTTATTGACACTAACATTTGTCAATTTGAATTATCTGAATATGTTAGCAGTTTCCATGGTTAGCATAGCTGGCTGATTTATGAAATTTAATATCTTTATAATTCTTTAACTCTATATCTATTGAATATGAAGTATAAAATGCAATCAAATCGTATAGAGAATAATATATTCTATAAAATTTATAATATCATTAAATGTCAATATGATATTTAACTACTTTTTTTCAAGAAAAACTGTTAAAAGTTGCAAATGAGGGTATTTCCGGTGGACCAGTTATAATCAAAATCTAATCATGCGTGCATATAGATCTAAACTTGTGGAATACGAAAAAAATATAATTTTTGGAATCGTGGTATTGGAGATCCTAAACGATTGTCACATATACACACTCTCTCTCACACACAGACACATACACACACACACACACACACACACACAGACGCAAGCACACACAAACACACACACATACATACAGACATCATCGTAAAAGTAGTAAATTCGTATTCTAGGGACCACAAAACGTGTTTATTCATTACAAACTCACTAGGCGATGGGAAATAAGATCGCAGCGGCAAAGTGGAACTAATGTTAACGGGATAATTTGACATTTACTAATTGTATTTATGCATTAAGTGTATAATATTAAGAGATATTACATATGTAAACGTAAATATTATAAACATAATAGGTAACACTTGTGTTTATACAATCAAGAAAATTTCACGTGTATAATTTATCCCATCAACTATAGTTCCGAAAATACCACCAGATGTCATATTGCTTATTTTCCATCGCCTTCCTTCCTTACGGCGAGGGAAGATAAATACTTCAAATACAAATAAAAGTTGTAGAACATAAACTTGTGCATATAAATCAGTAAACAAAATTCATTTCGAGTATTTTGTCAATGCAGAAATTAGGTAAGAAAATTTCGAAAATACAATTTAATAGGAATACTATTCGGATTCATAATTAAGTATAGTCAGTTGAGTTTGGCACTCAATAATTCGCTTAAAAAAAATCAAAAATTATGAAACATACTTTTATTATCTTTTTTGCTTTTACGTGCATTCTTTTAGAGTATTCATCTATTTTATGTAGTTGCAATAAACAAATGCCACGCAATATTTGGTCTTAATCTATGTGCATCGCAAGACGCCAACTTGATAAATTTGTCTTTCAGGCCATGCGATGCACACTTCCTTCCAAATCAAAGGCCTAAAAAATAATGAACGTCATGTAAGGTGATTCTATGACTTATTTATGATTTATGGTATTGTTTAAATAAAAAAAAGGCTTGCCCCAGATATGTCAAAAATTATTAACATTACGTCAACTTATTAATATAAAAATAATGACAATATACCTATGTAAAAAATCTGTTGTGGCCAGCACAATACCTTCCGTCAATCCTGTGTATAATGTATAAATTCCATACATAATTTTTCTTACAAAAGATTCTAAATTTCCAGTAAAATTATTTCATAAACACACTATTTAAATTGTACTTGACACTGACATCTTCTTCCTCTTTAGCTTTTCCCATTCGTTAGGGGGTCCCTATTTCAGTTAATTTTCTCTCAAGTCTTCCGCAATACAGTCCTTCCATCTTATCTTCGGTCTTCCTCTGTTTCTTCAATCTCCTATTAATAAACTACTCATTCTTGTTCAAATATAATTCTTTATTTCTCCTCATCACATGTTCAAACCAATGTAATCGTTTTCTTGTATCTTTCTAGAAACTTGTAACACTATAGTTATTTTCTTACCGTATCTTTCCGTGTTTCCCCAACATCTACTTCAACATCCTCATCTCTGCCACATTAATTTACTTTTTATTGATACTGACATCTGTCAATTTGAATTATATGAATATAGTTTCCATGTTTAGCATAGCTGGCTGAATTATAAAATTTAATTTATTTAAAATTCTTTAACTCTGTATCTATTGAATATGAAGTATAAAATGTAATCAAAACGTATAGAGAATAATATATTCTGTAAGTTATAATAACGTTAAATGTCAATAAATCAAATTTAACTCTTAAATCTTCAAATGGGGCTACTTTCTGTTCACCAATTATAACCGAAATCTAATCACTTGTTCTTCTGGATGTAAACTTGAGGAATACGAAAAAAATATAATTTTTGGAATCGTAGTATTGAAGTTATGGGATCCGGAACTTTTGTCACACACACACAAAGACACACAGACACACACACACACACACACATACACAAACACGCACACACGCACACGCACACACGCACACACGCACACACACACACACACACACACACAGACACACATACATACATACATACAGATATCATCGTAAAAATGGTAAAATCGTATTATAGGGACCCTAAAACATGCTTATTCAGTAAAAACTCATCATTGAGTTTTTTGACCAAAGACAATTCTTTCCTTACCTAAAGGTGACGGAAGGTAAAAATGACCCCCATTTTTAGCTCGCGTGATGAAATGCTCAACATCATTGATATCTAACATCAATTTGAATGAATGAAAAAAATTAAATTTTCCACAAAGCCTGCGGTTACAACATTAAAATTTTATTTTTTTCCAACTGAACTGACTGTAATTAAAAGTAGTCCAACAAATGTGTAATATTTTATTTTAAATGTTACAATTGTTATTTATTATTAATATGAATTTTACATTATAATCATATTAAAAAATCTGTTGTGGCCAGCACAATACCTCTCGCCACTTCCTTTTTTGGTTACATAAGTATAGGGCGCGAACAGTCATGTTACATTGTTGGCCTTGACAAGCAGATGTGGGGGCCCGTTTCAGAATGATAATTAGTCAGTATGTTTCATTCAGAATTTCAAGATTTTCTAAATACACGTAGTTAATTTGTCACCAGGAGTGTGGAATTTACTTGTCGAGGAAAATAAACCATATGGAATTGGAAAATCACTAAATTTAGAATGAGAAATTATGATACATCTATATACATAATTACTAGCTATCATTCTGACATGAGTCCCCATATCTGCTTGTCAAGGCGCCCTATTGTATTTAACATTTCTTGTATACCTACATTCTACACCAAAAATTGTACTTACATATATCTATTCCTTATATTTAGATTGTTTAATTTTAAATTCATTATATGAAGAAATTTTGTCCTCTTCTAATTTTTCGAAATGTTTCCAATTCATTGTCAGGATTGACTGAATTTTTGAAGGATATATGTAATAGACCTATAATCTTAAATATTTAACTACTAATACATTAAGAAATAATATAATGTATATGTACTTCCCAGAAAAACTCTTTAGTAATATCTATGAATTTCTGACACTGACATTTATCTGTCAGTTACAAACAGTTCAACTGGTCAACTATTTACCATGGCATCCTTTCGGCTGTAAAATTTATTATAACGTTATTTTATTTATTATATTTCTTTTATCTCTAAATCCATAGAATATATAATAAAATATTTAAATGTATCAGATAGAGAATTTAATTTTCTTTAATATTACCAAGAAAAATTTTCAAAAAATATTATTTAGAAGATTTTTTTTCAAGAATCTTCTATTTCCGGTTGTCCAATTGTTACCAAAACCTTTTCAGATCTTCCCATGAATGTCCGATTGGAAAATACGTAATTAAACAATTTTTAAGTCTTATAGTTTTTGAGTAATCGTCCTTCCAACATCCTACATACATACACACACACATACATCCACACACACACACACACACACACACACACACACACACACACAGACATCATCGTAAAAATGTTAAAATCGGATTGTAGGGACCTTAAAACGTGCTTATTCAATAAAATATGGATATGTGATTTTTAGCATGAATCCAATACCTCTCTTAGCGAGAGGTAAAAATAATAAATAAACTGAATTTGATGACTAATAAAAGTTTCATTGACAAGGGATGAAGAGAAGTAAGTGAATAAAATATTATTTTACATTCAATAATTGTTTTCCTTCACGGTTAAGTAGATAACATAAAAATATCTCCTAATATGATATATTGGAAAGCTAAGAAAATTATTAGAGTAGAAGAGTTAATAGCAGAAAATATCTGGAGTTAAGAATCTATTATACGCCTTTTTAATTTACTATTCTCATTATTTTCTGAAAAGTTTCTGATTATTGAAAACATCCATTGACTGTAAAAAACATGTTTTTATTCTGGCATTGACAGTAAGAAAACAAGGTATTCTAGTTTAGATCAGAGAGCTAACAGTGTGTTGTGGACTCGTCGAGGGTGACAACACATCCTCAGGCTCTGGACACGACGACATCGCAAGGGGAACGATATATCCACTCTGCCACTCTGCTGATTGCTGTCTAGGATTAACATTGCCATTTTCAGAGATAGATGGAGTTTACAACAATAGAGCTGAATTTGTAAGACGAAAAGTACTACAGTTGTAATGTAATACATTCAATTTTATTTGATTCATAATAAAAGGTCAAGCAGGGTATTTCAGCCAACCACATATCAGTGCTTATGGTTTGCTATTATAAATAATGTGTTCTTCTTTTTGCTATATGCTATGCATTGTAAGAGACGGACGTATTTACTTGAACTCCGTAGTGAGGTGAAGTAAAAATGTTTAATAATTAATAAAAATATATCAAGGTATTATTAAGGACCTGGTCGAAATAAGGAATTTAGATAAAGATTTTAGTAAATAACATACGACAGGACAGGATTCATTTCCAGACGGTAAATCGAAATTGGATAAGAGAGCGAAGGAATACTTTACCAAGATGATTGAATGACTAGCATTAAATTCAACTACATAATAATTAAAGACATTAAATTTAATACTGTAGGTATATTTTATCTACAGTGCTTTTAAGGACTTTTTAGCTTTCGGATGTCTAATTGTAACAGCATCAACAATACAGAAAAAAACAGCAAAAATGCAAAACCGGAGGAGTGCAACAAAAGTGCAAGAAGGAATGAGAACAAAAATTCTGAAATAAAATCAGGCTTCACGTAGATGTCAAAAGACAACTGTAAAATTAAGGTCATCCGGGATAATATGGAATTCAATTAGATATCTTTAAATTCGCATCCATTTTTACCTCTCGCTAAGAGAGGTATTGCATTCATGCTAAAAATCGCATATCCAGATTTTATTGAATAAGCACGTTTTAAGGTCCCTACAATCCGATTTTAACATTTTTACGATGATGTCTGTGTGTGTGTGTGTGTGTGTGTGTGTGTGTGTGTGTGTGTGTGTGTGGATGTGTGTGTGTGGGATGTTGGAAGGACGGTTACTCAAAAACTATAAGACTTAAAATTTGTTTAACAACGTATTTCCCAATCGGACATTCATGGGAAGATCTGAAAAGGTTTTGGTAATAATTGGACAACCGGAAGTAGAAGATTCTTGAAAAAAAATCTTCTAAATATTATTTTTTGAAAATTTTTCGTGGTAATATTAAAGAAAAATAAATTCTCTTTCTGATACATTTAAATATTTTTATACATATTTTATAGATTTAGAGATAAAAGGAATATAATATATAAAATAATGTTGTAATTAATTTTACAACCGAAAGGATGCCATGAAAAATAGTTGCAAATTTAAATTATTTGTAACTGACAGATAAATGTCAGTGTCAGAAATAATGAGTAATGAAAGAAAAATGTATTTGGAGAATCCCTTAATTCTTGATCTGTGACTATTATGGAGATGACAAGTCTAGGTTGAAGGACTTAAATTTGTTTCAAACATTATGGGACAATGTACACCAGTACTGTAGACTAGAGTAACTTTGAATTGCGAAAAAGCTATCAAATTCTTCTCAAGTAAGTTGTAAATATTGACAAAATTACACATCGATATAAGAATAATCGGAGTGCAATCTATCCGTCACTTTATTAAAGGGAATTAAGGTTATTTAGATATAACAAGTATGAAAAAATAAAATGTAAAAGAAGATATATAAGAATAGATGCACAATCCAGATATATACATTTTAGACCGCCCAAAATTAATGTTTTTACTAGAAGAATATGAAGAGAAAGTAAACAAAGTTGTTCGAATTGAAAATTGCTGTTACCAGCCTAATATTTATATATGGTAAACTCTACTTTGTAATTTATTGTAACATAATTTATGGTAAATATCTTATTGAATAATAAAGAAATTTATACGTCATAGATTTATATGAATATATTATTTGTATTTATAAAAATAATCTTTGCTTTATGCATACAGCCAGGTAAAATATACGGCGAGAGGTTATGTGCTGGCCACATCAGATTTTTAAGGATAATACACAGAGCACCCAAAACAAAGTCAATCTCTTATACCTCTTTAACACAACTGTTCCTAGTGTCAGTAGTGTCAAGTAAATTTTGATAGGGCTGTGATCCCTACGCAGGGGTTATTCGTTATTGTTTGTTTGTAGTTACATCTACAGATACAGAGGGCTCTCTCGTACTGTGAGTCTCAGTACTATAGGGGAGTCCCGGTGTCTAGATAGAATTGGATTAGAAGAAATTAGCGAAGGCGGCAGTGTTTTCTTAACATGTTTTGTGTGGAAATGTAATCTTTAATTTGCCGAAAGATCCGATCTGCTGATATATTTTGTGCTGTACTTCAGAAGATGGGGGATTTTTTTAGGGGAACAGATGTTTGATTATTTTTGTTCCATTTATTTTATATTTTTGAAACTTTTTCATTTAAAACATTTCAAAATAGATTTGGATACACAAAGTTATGTCGCTAAGGAAACATACAATCTCTTCAAATTTACAAGAAAGTTGTTAAGTCTTAACAACTAGATAACTAAAACAATAGAAGAAGAGAATATGTAAGCATAAAATGAAAAAAAATAATGTTTAACATTAATTTTAAGGTTAATTTGAAGGGTAAGAAGGTATTATAAATCTCTTACAATATTATACGAATCTTCAGTTTTTTACATCTCGCTAAGAGAGGTATTGGATTCATGCTAAAAATCGGATATCCAGATTTTAATGATCAAGCACGTTTTAAGGTCCCTACAATACAATTTTTACATATTTACGATGATGTCTGTGTGTGTGTATGTGTGTGTGGAACATTGGAAGGACGATTACTCAAAAACTATAAGATTTTATTTTTATTTAAATACGTATTTCCCAATCGGACATTCATGGGAAGATCTGAAAAGGTTTTGGTAACAATTGGACAACCGGAAGTAGCAGATTCTTGAAAAAATATCTTCTAAATATTATTTTTTGGAAATTTTTCTTGGTAATATTAAAGAAAATTAAATTCTCTATCTGACATATTTTTTTAGTTTTTATTATGTCTCGTATAGGTTTGTATATATAGTATATAATAATATAGAATAATCTGTTGTAATAAATCTCGTTGTCCAGAAAACAGTTGAGATATTTAAATGTTTGTAATTGACAGATAAATGCAAAATGTCAGTGTCAAAAATCAGATTTTTCTGGCAAGTACGAGTACATTTAATATATATTATTGTATTATTAATTAAATATGTATTTAAATTATAGGTATGTTAATATTGCATATATCATTAAGAAATATCGCTAATACCGTCAATGAATTTGAAGAATTTTGAACATATTAGAAGAGTAGGACAAAATTTCAAAATTTGTATTCAGACTTTACGTTAGTTTATAAACAACTTTGTTTTATATTTTTTTTGTAAAAAATAATAAATAATGGTACTTATCCCTTGAAGCATTTTCATACTTTATTAATTTATTAACACCCTATACATGTGATATAAAATTTTCTTATCGTCAATTCATTTTCTCAACAAGCAGAACTTTTTATAAAGAATGACTTTTTGTCGTAAAATGAATAATAATTATTTTTCCCCTAATGGGAACCCCCATCCGCGGACACACTGTGTCATCAATAGTATGGAATATACTTGGCGAGGAAAATAATTCACATGGATATGGAAAATCATAATGTTTTAAATGAAAACTTATGATACTTGACACCTATGTACATTATTACTAGCTGTCATTTTGACACGGGCCCCCATATCTGCTTGCCAAGACTAACAAAGTCACATAACTCCTCACGCCCTATGCAACATAAAATGAAAATGGCGAGAGCTATTGAGTTGGCCACAACAGATTTTTCTATCCTGATTTTTGTTCACACACAGACACACACACACACACAGACTCGCACATACACACATACATAAATCATCGTAAAAAGAGTAAATTCGTATTCTAGGGACCCGAAAACGTGCTTATTCATTAGAAACTCACTATCGATTTTTTTGACCAAAGACAATACCTTCTTTACCTAAAGGTGACCGAATTTAAAAATATATAGTATATATCGATGGTTTAAAGCACATTAGTTGTATGTCCATTTTTCTATATTTTGAATAAATTGAAATTTAAAATTTACTTAAGAATGATAATTCACCAATGAAAGATAATAATTTATTCACTACAATCTCCGGTCATACAATATCTGTATACTACATAATACGAAACCTTTAAATGCACATATAATTTAAGTGACATGTTACATATGTGAAGTAAAAATTAATAACTATGGGACATACAATAATTATAAATTATAATAAATTTCGTTTTGTGGACATATAAGGATATACTATGTTTGTGCGGAACAAAGATATAGTCATATACAAAAAATATATAGTAAAAACTGGAAATAGGAAAAAAGTGGACATACAATAATTGTGCTTTGAACCATCGATATGTTCTATAAATTTTGCAATCTATGCTACCTCATGGAAACATTTATGTTCAGATATTACTGACAGATATAATGTTCGCGTTCAGTTGGGTTAATGTTAGCAAGTTAGCCAGCGCTAGGCTAGCAAAATAATTGAACGGTTAGCTAGAATCTAGCGTTAATATAGCGCTGGAAGAAATAGCTAGTGAGAAATATTTCGCTAAAATATCTAACGAAATAGTGAGCAACTGCATGCGTCATGTTTGGATGCGACGAACGTTACTTTCTATCAAATTTACTAACTGGTTAATAATATTTACTTCTGATGCATCTTCATTGTAATTTTCCGTTTATACTCTTCTTGAGTTGTTTCAAAGTCGTCAGCCAATTGCTGCCAGGCGTCATGTTTCTTTAATTTATTATAAAGGGTTTTACAATAAGAGGTGTTATTTTGAATAGCCCGCTATTTCGGTAGATGTCGCTTTTGAAGCTGTCATTTTTTGACATTTGACAAGTAGAAACTACGCCATTAATAAAAATGGAACGATACACGCTTCAACAACGCATTGAAATTATTAAAATTCACTATAAAAATGGTGAAAATTTGGCAGAGACGGTTCGTAAAACTCGACAATTTTTGGGTCGTCGTGAAGCACCTTGTCGGACCGCAATACAGAAATTGGTGGAAAAATTCGAGCTGTTGGGACAAGTTAGTGATGTGAAGAATAAAACCCGTGCACGTCGCTCAAGAACAGCCGAGAATATTGCTGCTGTAGCCGAAAGTGTTGAAGAAAACCCAGGTTTGTCCATTCCTCGTCGTTCTTTGGAATTAGGCATTCCACAAACGTCATTACACCGTATTTTGCATAAAGATTTGGGTCTTAAGGCTTATAAAGTCCAGTTAACACAAGAACTCAAGTCGGCCGATCATCAACAACGTCGTGTCTTTGCTGATTGGGTCGTTGAAATGCATGAAAATGATCCGGAATTCCATCGAAAAACATCTTGAGTGATGAGGCCCATTTCCACCTCGGTGGCTTCGTCAACAAACAAAATTGTCGCATCTGGGGCTCAGAAAACCCAAGAGTTATTGTTGAAAAGCCTCTCTATCCTCAACGTGTGACTGTTTGGTGCGGTTTATGGTCCGGCGGAGTCATTGGACCTTACTTTTTCGAAAATGAAGCTGGAGCAACAGTTACGGTGAATGGATTGCGCTATCGAGAGAAGATTAACGATTTTTTATGGCCGGAATTGGATGGTATTGATCTGGACAACGTTTACTTTCAACAAGACGGCGCTACGTGCCACACAAGCAACGAAACCATTGATCTTTTACGGGAAAAGTTTCCGGACCGTGTTATCTCTCGAAGAGGTGATCACAATTGGCCACCGAGATCTTGTGATTTAACACCTTGCGACTTCTTTCTTTGGGGCCACGTGAAAGAGAAGGTCTACGCCAACTGCCCAGCGTCGACTCAAGACCTCAAAGATGGAATTTGTGAGGCTTTCGAGGACATAGGACAGCCACTTTGCGATTTGGTTATGGAAAATTTCATGAAAAGGATATTGTCCTGTCAGCGTGGTCGTGGTGGTCATTTGCCTGATGTTATTTTCCACTATTAACGGCATACCTTCCTCTTTATAATGAAATAAACATCCGATCATTTATATTAAAAAATGGCATTTTTCTTTGAATATCAAAATAACACCTCTTATTGGAAAACCCTTTATTATGGATCGTGATGATTCCACAAGATCGATTTGTTGCGATATTATTAAAAAAAATCTCTGTAGTCTAAGTTTATTCTTTACTGGCACTATAAACAAATGAATAAACAACTCGCAACCTGCACTGATTTGTAATGTAACAATGAAAGGAATTCGTGAAAAAAACGAGTTGAGTGGAGCACCATTACTTGTTTGCTCAGCGGCTCGGTTCGCTGCTCGCTATCCTGCACTGACTCGTGTTACATAACATTACAGCGTTGTATTATTAGTTAGTCGCCGCCTTAATGTGTTGCTAGAAACATTGTAAATGGATTTTATATAATATTAATATATGACATTGACGATAGACGGGAGGTACTGCGCTAGCCAAATCAAATTACGTGTCTTTAATTATAACTGAATATGCAAACTGATAAATAACAACAAACAAATTGATGATATTCGCAAATTCATTAGTCGGGTGAACAAATTAGAAAACACGGACGTATGTAAACGAAACTGCAAATATGAAAATGAATTTAGAGCATAAAAAACTCCTAAACAAAGCACGAAATTGAGCAAACGATTCCAGCGAATGAACAAGCACACTCGATCATTCGATGTTGAGCACTCGAGTGGGATTCAACAATCAATTAATTCCTCATTCGGTAAACAAATTCTGACAGCGCAAACTTAAACAATACAGCGCGATCGCCACGCCACCAGTCATTATGAATATTTGCCGCTACATTTCTCATCTTCTCTGCCAACCGAAAACAGGAACTGGAGATGTATGTTAACCGGACTTATGTATATATCAATCACCAATCACATATCTCCTAGACATTATTCTGTAATAAAAGCAATTTTTATTTGTAATAAATCTCAATGCTAATCACCAATTTTAATAATATAAACTTTCAATACTCTAATAAGACCGAGCGGTTTTGACTTACTATATTCCTAGAAATTTTCTTCAGAAGCTTTGTTAGTTCAAAAAGGTGTGAATAAAATTAATTAAATGATTTTTAAATGTTTAACAAAATATATTTACAACGATAAAAATTAGAAATTAATATAAATACAAAATAAAATTATAACTATAAAACATAAATTACTAGATATTAAATTTTAAATAGTCAAATACAAAATACAAAAGCAATTTACAACAACATATTAGAATGATAAATTACAGTGAGTTCATCTTAAAAAATCTGATGTGGCCAGCACATAACCTCTCGCCGTATATTTTACCTGGCTGTATGCATAAAGCAAAGAATATTTTTATAAATACAAATAATATATTCATATAAATCTATGACGTATAAACTTCTTTGTTATTCAATAATAGCATGTCTCAACATGAAGATATTTTACCATAAATTATGTTACAATAAATTACAAAGTAGAGTTTACCATATATAAATATTAGGCTGGTAACAGCAATTTTCAATTCGAACAACTTTGTTTACTTTCTCTTCATATTCTTCTAGTAAAAACATTAATTTTGGGCGGTCTAAAATGTATATATGGATTGTGCATCTATTCTTACATATCTTCTTTTACATTTTATTTTTTCATACATGTTATATCTAAATAACACTAATTCCTTTTAATAAAGTGACGGATAGATTGCACTCCGATTATTCTTATATCGATGTGTAATTTTGTCAATATTTACAACTTACTTGAGAAGAATTTGATAGCTTTTTCGCAATTCAAAGTTACTCTAGTCTACAGTACTGGTGTACATTGTCCCATAATGTTTGAAACAAATTTAAGTCCTTCAACCTAGACTTGTCATCTCCATAATAGTCACAGATCAAGAATTAAGGGATTCTCCAAATACATTTTTCTTTCATTACTCATTATTTCTGACACTGACATTTATCTGTCAGTTACAAATAATTTAAATTTGCAACTATTTTTCATGGCATCCTTTCGGTTGTAAAATTAATTACAACATTATTTTATATATTATATTCCTTTTATCTCTAAATCTATAAAATATGTATAAAAATATTTAAATGTATCAGAAAGAGAATTTATTTTTCTTTAATATTATCAAGAAAAATTTTCAAAAAATAATATTTAGAAGATTTTTTTTCAAGAATCTTCTACTTCCGGTTGTCCAATTGTTACCAAAACCTTTTCAGATCTTCCCATGAATGTCCGATTGGGAAATACGTTGTTAAACAAATTTTAAGTCTTATAGTTTTTGAGTAACCGTCCTTCCAACATCCCACACACACACATCCACACACACACACACACACACACACACACACACACACACACACACACACACACACACACACAGACATCATCGTAAAAATGTTAAAATCGGATTGTAGGGACCTTAAAACGTGCTTATTCAATAAAATCTGGATATGCGATTTTTAGCATGAATCCAATACCTCTCTTAGCGAGAGGTAAAAATGTAAATTTAAAAAAAATTACATACCTTAACTTGGTTTAATTATCTGGGAACAACAACTATTTGGTTAAATGAGATCACAAGAAATTACTTCATATTTTAAATTTAGCCTCCACACATCTTTCCTGAACGACGAACCAACACCCAAATCGTTTCACTCTGAGCGTCATTCTCCCATTTATGCTGATTTAGCATAATCTTTCGTCTCTCATCTCGTAAGGCTAAAGCAAAACTAATACAAATACAATTTCTTTTACAATTTAACATACATGTGAAATATACATATTTTATTCTAATTACGAATATTAGAAGTAACCTTCGCAATTCATTAGATGTATGGAACATCAATAGTATGAGCACAATGAGCCAAATATATTATAAAGTTCGTACCTTTTGAGTGTACTTAAAAGAAGTTATTTAACAGATTTGAAATTATTATTGTCAATAAATTTTGTGGCTTATAAATATATGTATGTCGCAGATAGATTGTAAAATCAGCCTGTAGGCTTTTTCAAAAAGACTAGGCGAATTGTAAAATGATGAGTTATTGACTTAATTAACTTCTATATTTCTTTATATATACCTTAACATAACCTAACTTAACGCACAAAAGCCGACCCAAGTATTCCAGTTATGAATTTTATGCATTAGGCAGCGGCGGTTTCTGTCTTTTTAATCGGAGGGGTGTAGTAATTAGAAAAATTAAGAGTATTTTTTCTAAAATGGGCAAGTAGATGAAGAAATTTAATCACATCTATTCAGCACTTCTGTCTTTTGTAGATATAGATGAAAATGGCGAGTAACATTCTATTCTGGGTTTTACTACTCTCACTAATTTGTATTATTTTTAAATCAAGCAATGCCTTACCTAATTCTTTAATTTTTAATTTATCTTCTAAATGAAGTCTATTAAAGTTCGTTTTTAATAAAATATTAACACTATTCACTGCCATATTAATTTATTTGTGATTTGTAGTACCGCAAAACAATGCACTACAGCAAGGTATTTTTTTTCAAATAAGACTTCCGGGAACACGTTTTTATTTCGACGAGTGAATGCGAGAATAAATTAAAAACTAAACTAGAATGTAACTAAGAAAATAATTTTGCGCTTAGCCCTTCGTGCATCTTGATCGTTCGCCGAGCGAATCTTAACGTTTCTAACTCTGCATCTGTATACCATGTGGTTGCATTGTTGCTAAATAAATGTTATTTTAACTTAAAAAAAATGTAGCTTCAGTTTTATTTTCATTATTTTTTATTTTATAACTTTTAGGGAAATTTATAGAATGGGGGACAAATCCGGGGACAAAAATAAGCCATCTTGTTTGGGGGACTGTTCCCGGAAATTGGGACGAATGGTTATCTTATTTTAAAACTGAGCCGAAGCCGCAAAATAAGTGCGGCCACACGAGATGGCTAGTTCATACTAGTCATACAAACAATACGTCACATTGTCATAGCAACGCGCAATGCGGCGCCGCACTACCTGAGCGGCCAAGTTTCAGAGCAGTGACAGTGGCACATCGCACATCTCTCGTCTTGTTGCACAAATAGTTATTTCTTTTCTATGGCAATTCTAAATAATGTATGAGGTATGAATTATTAATTTTAAAGAGGAAAACAATATTCTTTTATGTAATGAATATTTACATAGCATAAAATAAAGTCACCGGTAGGCGTCTATCTGTTTACATGTCTGTCTCTGTCTACTTACTGGCACTTATCTCGATAATTACTGGACCGATTTTGATATGGTTTGCACTATTATAGTGAGAATCTCTCGAAGAGGTTTAGGTGTCAGAAAAAATACAATAACAGGGAGACGAGTAGTGGCGATTTAAGTGAAGCAAGTAATGTCGTATATACCGAGAGAAAATTCAGAAACAACTACAAGATAAGGATAATGTTATTTAATTCTATAATAAAAAGTATCATCATGTATGGAGCAGAGATCTGGGGATGGGAGGAAAAAGAAAAAAATAGAATAAATACGACTCAAATACTTAAAATGGACATTAGGGCTCAATAGAAGTACACCACAATATATCGTACTCGAGGAAGCGAACAGAGACAAAATACGAGTAATTACTGGACTTAAAGCCGCAAAGTACAAAGAGAAAGTAAGAAATTACGACCCACGACGAATAACCCATCAATGCTGGAAAGAAATAATGAAGAAAGAAGAAAAAAATTCACCATTAAACCACTGGGAAAGTAAAAGAAGAAGTTATTATCAAAGGAACGGCCTTTCAACGACGGAAGTAGAAAACAAGAGAGCATAAAATGCAAACATAAATATAGAAATAGTAAGCAGAGCCCGAGACATCCAAAAACAAGAACAAGACAAGAAGTTAAATGAATCTAGGTACAACCAAATATATAAAAATATAAGACCCATAGAAATACCACAATATCTAAGAAACAAAAAGTGCACATATATAAAATTAATAGCCAGATTAAGGTGCGAAAATGAAGAAAATGCGAATAAGTACTGGATGGAAACAGAAGATCGCCTATGCAGACTATGCAAAGAAGGTGAAGAATATATAGTTCACATGTTATATAATTGCAGATATCTCCCACGACAAGCTAGCAGTGTATACCATATCCTAGATGAGTCCGGGGCGGGGGAAACATGGGACAAGGTACTCAGAAGGAAGAGGACGAATTGAAATAAAATAAAATGTATTGTTATAGAATCACCATTCAACCAAATATATTTGATGTAATTTAAATGTAAGAATTCTAAGCTGGAAAGCATGAATTAAATAAAATTATTATTATTATAAGTAATGTCCTCTATAAAAATATCTTATAAAAAAAATCTGATGTGGCCAGCACATAACCTCTCGCCGTATATTTTACCTGGCTGTATGCATAAAGCAAAGAATATTTTTATAAATACAAATAATATATTCATATAAATCTATGATGTATAAACTTCTTTATTATTCAATAATAGCATGTCTCAACATGAAGATATTTTACCATAAATTATGTTAAAATAAATTACAAAGTAGAGTTTACCATATATAAATATTAGGCTGGTAACTGCAATTTTCAATTCGAACAACGTTGTTTACTTTCTCTTCATATTCTTCTAGTAAAAACATTAATTTTGGGCGGTCTAAAATGTATATATGGATTGTGCATCTATTCTTACATATCTTCTTTTACATTTTATTTTTTCATACATGTTATATCTAAATAACACTAATTCCCTTTAATAAAGTGACGCATAGATTGCACTCCGATTATTCTTATATCGATGTGTAATTTTGTCAATATTTACAACTTACTTGAGAAGAATTTGATAGCTTTTTCGCAATTCAAAGTTACTCTAGTCTATAGTACTGGTGTACATTATCCCATAATGTTTGAAACAAATTTAAGTCCTTCAACCTAGACTTGTCATCTCCATAATAGTCACAGATTAAGAACTAAGGGATTCTCCAAGTACATTTTTCTTTCATTACTCATTATTTCTGACACTGACATTTATCTGTCAGTTACAAATAATTTAAATTATCAACTATTTTTCATGGCATTCTTTCGGCTGTCAAATTTATTACAACAGATTATTTTATATATTATACTTCTTTTATCTCTAAATCTATGGAATATATAGTAAAATATTTAAATGTATCAGATAGAGAATTTAATTTTCTTTAATATTACCACGAAAAATTTTCAAAAAATAATATTTAGAAGATTTTTTTTCAAGAATCTTCTACTTCCGGTTGTCCAATTATTACCAAAACCTTTTCAGATCTTCCCATGAATGTCCGATTGGGAAATACGTTGTTAAACAAATTTTAAGTCTTATAGTTTTTGAGTAACCGTCCTTCCAACATCCCACACACACACACACATCCACACACACACACACACACACAGACATCATCGTAAAAATGTTAAAATCGGATTGTAGGGACCTTAAAACGTGCTTATTCAATAAAATCTGGATATGCGATTTTTAGCATGAATGCAATACCTCTCTTAGCGAGAGGTAAAAACCTTTGACGGTATTATAACATAGTTATATTTATAAAATTATTGGATTGAGCATACATGTATATTACTTATTTGTACTCCGCGGAAGTGAGTGAAGTCCAAAGCAACCCGGAATAGTCCTATATCGATCATTGCATCCGTGGACATAATTCTATCAGCTGTGTGCAACTGTCGCGCATATATCATCTCCACTGTCCCGTCTACATGGCTCTGAGCTGCAACAATTAATGTTGCCACAATATACACAATCTGTTAATGTCATATACATATTATAGTCGGTCTGTTGTCGGTTTGTGTTGCTCGCAGGACGATAAACGGTAAATAATTGCTCGGCCGAGTGTTTGAGGACGTCGTTGATGCCAGCACAAACTGACCGCGTGTAAATTCGGCTCGAGAGTGGACACCGGACACAGAGTAGTGTATACAACAGCCCGCAGATGTCGCTGACGTTTGCTGGGGCGGTAAACGTTCTTGTTTGTAGGATGACCTCAACTTTGTAAAGTTGCAGACTGGGGATTTATTGTCATTATACTTACATCATACGATGCTAATCTGGGAACTTATGGAATAAGCAAAAAGTAATTGCTCTTTAATGTGTGGAACATCCGAAGAAAATGGAGTAATATTAAATTAGGTCATTTTTTCCACTAACTTCAGCGATTTACAAAATAGCTACAAGCGAATACTAATTACCGATAACATTAATCATTTGATGTATATTCTGACTTATAATTATAATAAGTATTATAACATTACACAAAACAAATGTCTAATTTCATAATAAATATATAATTTCTAGATATATGGTCTTTTATTTTGTAATTAAAGCTAAGTTCTTGAAATTTGTATCACGTATCAAGTAAAAGAAGGCCCGTAGGTTCACTTCGTTTATTATAGCATGTAAATTACATTATGGAGGTTTCGGGTGCGTATCCATCCATCATCAGCAATAAAATTTACAAAAAATAGGTATAATTATGTTAAATGTTAAATATACAAAAATTATACATATTATGTGAGTTACCGCCAAAAGCAAGCGGTAGATTACCGCTTGCTTTTGTTTATTTCTTTAAATTACGATGAGGATTTTTTGTATATT
The DNA here is from genome assembly GCA_951394225.1 of Harpalus rufipes. NCBI lineage: Eukaryota > Metazoa > Arthropoda > Insecta > Coleoptera > Carabidae > Harpalus > Harpalus rufipes. The sequence goes on from OX596281.1 coordinate 38,846,254, forward strand.
TAAACATTTAACACAATCATGTCTGTTTATTGTAAATTTTATTACTGATGATGGATGGATATGCACCCGAAACGTCCATAATGTAATTTACATGCTATAATAAACGAGATGAACCTAAAGGCCTTCTTCTACTTAACGAAATCCATCAAAAGGTTTCCAAATAAAATTTTTTAAAATTTGTATCACTGGTAATATGAGTGTACAACGTAAACATTTTGAAATATCTAGGATTAAGTGAACAGTAAAGACGAATGTTTAAGGGTTATTCTTTGGCATAATACGAGCCCAACCCCAAATGTATTCGTACCCTCTGAAATAAATATATTAACAGCAATAAAAAATAAAATTTTAGGTTACAATATTTAAAACTATATTTGGGCAATTTTTTATTTTATGTATTAATAAAATGTACTGGATTTAAATACAATGTTATTAACTAAATTTCTCATTTTAAAAAATACTCTACGGACAAATATATGACAAAAGACAAGACCCATTTTTTTTGTTTCAACAGTAAATAATACAATATTTATGTTAGTATTATCTATAAAACTAAGGGCAAAGGTAACTGACAATATACTCTATTAATTACCATCTAAAATTTTATTACTTTAATAAAAATGATTTGCGAATTATTAAAGACGAAAACATTTGTCATATGCAGACAATGGTTTATTTGAAAATAAATTATTATTAAAACTAAGAAATTTTATTATAAGCAATGTATTCAAGTTCTATATACTCTATTAATACACCATATCAAAATTTGTTGAATTGGTGTAATAATCATAGCATCCAGAAGTTTATTTATTCTTGTTTTTAATATAATTGTAGGTGGTACTTTAATAAATTAATATCACTTTGCAAATAATTTTACTAAGAAAATAAAATTTAATATTGTAGACGTATATTTTTTAATCTCTTATATTATTTCTTTTTTATTACACAAAATTACAATACAACATGACATAATAAATTACATAAAACATAATAATCCCAAAACAAAACATTCCAAAAGCTCCTAGTTTAACAAATAACAAAAATACATAGAACACTTCGATATAAAATAATTCTATAATATAGTAATTAATTGTATATATTGTCAGTTTCCTTTACCTTCAGTTTTATAAATAATACTAACATAAATATTTTATTATTTACTGTTGGAAATAAAAAAAAAAAATAGCACGTGTTTGTTGTCATATATTTGCTTGTAGATTATTATTAAAATGATAAATTTAGGTAATAACATTATATTTAAATCCAGTACACTTTATTAATACATAAAATAAAAAAATTCCCAAATATAGTCTTAAGTATTGTAATCTAAAAATTTATTTCTTCTTGCAGTTAATATATTTTTTTCAGAGGGTACGAATACATTTGGGGTTGTATATACATAGGTATAGGGATCGTGCTAAAAGTCCCATATCGAGATTTTGATAAATAACCATATTTAATAAAAGGGTCTCAATAGAATTATTGAAAATAAGAAAATCAGGTAGGCCGTGGAAAGCACTACCATTAAACAGTTATTTGTCTGTCATTTTAAATTACATTGCAAAAATTAAGTTAGAACTTAATTTTTTAAGTATGGTTGTGAGTGGACATAATTAACCAGAGACTTTTAGATTTAGGCTAGAAGATTTTCTTATGAGAAAGTGATTAATACAAATTATGATTATTTTGAAACATTCCAAAAAAAGTTTGGTTGAGAGCATTTAAAAAGTGGAAGGCAAGATTGGCAAAATATATTATTGCTGAAGGGAGCTACTTCGACATGTTTAAAATAAAATTTTAAAAAATATGAACTATGTGGCTTATTCTCAAAAATTTAGGCAAAGCGCATCGCTTAAATAACCGACGCATCGTCGGTTATTTAAGTATTAAGAGCAATATTTACATCAGGCATCAGAGTTGAAAAGAGATACAGAAAATGCGTTTTTTTCTCTGGGACCATTAAAGATATCTATTTCAATTAAAAAAATCTGTTGTGGCCAGTACAATTCTCGCCATTTTCATTTTATGTAGCATAGGGCGCGAGCAGTTATGTGACTTTGTTGGTCTTGGCAAGCAGATGTGGGGGTCCGTGTCAGAATGAGAGCTAGTAATATACATAGGTGTCAAGTATCATAAGTTTTAATTCGAAACATTATGATTTTCCAAATCCATGTGGATTATTTTCCTCGACAAGTATATTCCATACTAATGAATGACAAATAAACATCAGAACATTTTGAAATTTTGAATGAAAAATTATAACATATGACAATTGTGACATCTATGTAAAAACTACTAGCCGTCATTCTGACACGGATCCTCATCTGCTTGTCAAGGCCAACAAAGTCACAGGTCTGTTCGCGCCCTATAAGTACACACAAATAATTGAAATTGTTTCTCTTCTTTCGTTCTATGTGTATAAGAAATTTTATCCTACTATTCTATTATGTTCAAAATTCTTCAAATTCATTGACGATATTAGCGGTATTTCTTAAGGATGTATGTAATATTAACATATCTGTAATTTAAATATATAATTAATTAATAATACAATAATATATATTAAATGTACTCTTACCTCCCAGAAAAATCTGACACTGACATTTTGCATTTACATGTCAATTACAAAAATTTAAATATCGCAAATGTTTTTCGGGCAACGACATTTATTACAACAGATTATTCTATATTATTATATACTATATCTCCAAACCTATACGAGATATAATAAAAAAATTAAGTGTGTCAGATTGAGAATTTAATTATCTTTAATATTTGTAGTAACAAATTTTCAAAAAATAATATTTAAAATTTTTTTTTTTAGAAACTACCACTTTCGGTTGTCCAATTGTTACCAGAACCTATTCAACTCTTCCCATTACTGCTAGATTGAGGAATCCGTAGTCAAACAGGTCTTTAGTCTTATAGAATTTGAGAAATCGTGTCTTCAACAACCTCACACACACACACATCCACACACACACACACAGACATCATTGTAAAAATGTTAAAATCGGATTCTATGGACCTTAAATCGTGCTTATTCAATAAAATCTGGATATGCGATTTTTAGCATGAATCCAATACCTCTCTTAGCGAGGTAAAAATTCATGTAGTCTAAGAATGTGTCTATGTTTGGGTTGTGTTAGATTTTCAATTTTTTGTTTATTAGAGTAAAATAAACTTAGTTAAAATAGCTTATCTTTGATCAAAATTTTTACTGTGGTTTTTTTTACGCCAAAGAAAGAAAAATCTATACAATATTCTGAACCCCTGTATGGCGTATTTTCTTGGCAAAATGCTTGTTATACTGTGTCGGCGTGCAGTGGTCATGAATGAAACTTCGTTCAAATAAGCTGGTCATTATTAGTTTGTAGTCAGAATTTACCACAATAAACTTGTCAGCGAAGTGTATTGGCAAATGTATTATGGAGTTTTAATTGTACAAGTGCTTTCTACGGGTTGAGGGTGATGAATACATCCGATACCGGTAGAAGAGCACTTACTTACCGCAATGTTTATTACGTTTTTTGCACGATCGACGTATAAAATTTAAAAAAAATCTGTTCTGGCTAGCACAATACCTCTCGCCACTTCCGTTTTTGGTTACATAAGTATAGGGCGCGAACAGTCATGTGACATTGTTGGCCTTGACAAGCAGATATGGGGGTTCGTGTCAAAATAAGAATTAGTAATTTTGTACATAGATGTCAAACGACATCAAAAATTTCATGATTTTCTAAATTCACGTAGTTAGTTTGTCATACTTGACCTAGACAAGCAGATATGAAGGCCCTTGTCAAAATGATAGTTAGTAATTATTTACATAAATGTCAAATGTCATAATTTTTCACGTGGTGACAAACCAGGAATATGGAATTTACTTGTCGACGAAAATAAACCACATGAAATTGGAATATCATGAAATTTTGGATGTAAAATTGACATTTGACATATATGTACATAATTACTAGCTGTCATTCTAACTCGGGCCCCCATAATTGCTTGTCAAGTCCAACAAAGTCACATAACTGCTCGTGCCCTATAAATTTCAATTTTTTTCCTATACTTCTAAATGTTCCAATTTCTTGATGAGTATATGTATATAGCTATAATTTTAAATTGTTAAAATCGGATTCTATGGACCTTAAATCGTGCTTATTCAATAAAATCTGGATATGCGATTTTTAGCAAGAATCCAATACCTCTCTAAGCGAGAGGTAAAAATAGATTTAAAAATCATTTTTACATATTAAAAAAAATTTAGTTGTCATTTTTAAAGTAAGCTTTGATCGTTATTTTTATACTTACCGATCAGTAATTTGTAAGTAAAACCTACTGCCTTGGAAGCCCTATCGGTAAACATACAGGACTAAGGGCAAGAAGAACGAAGATAGTTTTTTTTAAATATTCAGTCTAGAGATTTAAGTAAATATACCCGTAAACAATAGTTCAATTAAAATTTATTAATTTTAAACTAGTTTAGATTATCAGTATTGAATTATGGGGTTCTGTGTCCGTGTGCGTGAGTGTCTAATCGAAAATCTGAGGACCCGAGTATGTGGTGCACTCCACAAGCCTGCAATGAATGCCCGTGATCCGGTGAGACGATTCTTAATAAACGCCCGCACAGTACAAGGGTATGAAAATGTAATCATTACCAACATTTATGTACAAAGCAGATTGGCACATCAAGCAATCCACTAATATGCTGTAATGATAAAATTTCTCCGAACCCGACAACAAGCACGTGTGATTTTTGAAAAAACCTGTGATACCCATTTCAAAAATTGTAACTGGTGAGAGTAGGTACGTACAGTAAAATTTTTGAAAGATGTCCCATCAAGGTCATCTGTATCACGAACGAATTAACAAATAGGCATACATTTATCTCTTTCTTACGCAAAGGCTATAAGATTGTGCGATAAGGATGGATATAACATGCTTGTCTTTCAAAAATTCATACTGTTTCGATTAAGTTAGGACATTCCACTTTAAAATGATGCTCGCTGTTGATAATGCTTTCGCTGTAATGTAAGTTTATTTATTAATTCAGATACGTAACCTTGGTTCATAGCCGTATGAATAACGTTATTTTCTGTCAGACTCACTGACATTGACATTGTGTCATTATCTTATTTTTAACATAATTGGTTTTACATTTGCTTATAAACTTACCAGTTGACTTATTTTTGAATTTTGAATGCTTTTACTGTAATAATATTTTTATAATAATAAAATAACAGTAGTATCTTACGTACACTCATAAAAACTAAGCAAACAGCACTACTGAATTTGTCATAATGGGCGGAGCAAAAATCTGAATTCATACAATTCGTAGATGACCTTGATCGGACATCTTTCAAATTTTTTACTGTATGTACATTGTTTAATAAATAATAATATATAATACTTCAGCTACTGCGATCAAACCCGGAGTGAACATGCGAAAAACAAAAAAATACGATTTTTTCAGAATTATATATTTATTTATTTATTATTCAACAGGACACTTACATCCCAATTCTAGAATAATATTATATACTTTGCAATATGAACAGGTAATGTAAATATCCAAATACATACATACCTACACAAGAAACAAAATTAAAACTAAAAGCAAAAGGTAATAATTATGTGTTTGTGTCCTAATTTCAGCGTTGTTATTTGTTATCTGAAGTAATACTGTAATAAATATTTCAAAACTTTCTAAATTGACGTTACTTACACTTATCCATACAAATTCAGTAATCTGAACAAATCGTTAGTCCGAATACCCCCATACATTTAGTAATTCGGATTAAAGGAAATTTACTCTGTTTAAAGTTTTATTCAATAAATAACATATTCTGTAATAAAATAATGAAAACCAGGAAAATATGTAGGGATCTTTTAAAATTCATTGTTTCGTCTTGCTGCACAAACCCTAGATTTCCATACATATATCAAACCATTTACTATTTTCGTATGCAAAGGTTTCCGTCTAAAAATATCGACAGAATATGAAAAATGTTCGAGTAGAATAATCAAATAAATTCAGAGAAACGGCAACAAAAATAAAAAAAATATTCTCTCAAAATTAATCCTCTGTCAATATTTGCACACCAGAAAATATATGTCATTTTTGTCCATCTTTCATTTATCTCCGCGTAGAGAAAATTGGAATTCCTCGTCGATTGCTATAGGCAAACTGTACTCTGGTGTATGCAAATATAAATTAAGTCATAAGCTAACGGATTAAGTGGGCAATATATTCATTTCATCAACCCTTCCTTCCGGTTCCGGCTGTCGATAAATACCGCTGCGTTGTTGTTTGCGCTGGACCGGTAACTTGACGATCAGAACAGGACAAACACACAGGCCGTGGGGAAAAACGACAGGGCTTGAGCCCTTATTAAACAGAGGAAATCTCTGGATGTCCAGTAGAACAAAGGACGCTAATTGTATGGGAATTTGTTTGAAAAATTGAAAACAGCTGGGTTTTCCAATTGGGGAGAGAGAAATACGAAAAATGCTTTTCTTGAAATGAATTGTATTTACAATGAAAAGAGCATGATTGTGTATTTTTGAATATGCCTTTTTACTTTAGATAAATGGAGTAGTATTTTACTTACTGTAATTGTATATTTTAAGTAATTTTATTATAATAGTTTGTTAACCCAGTGATGGGTATGCTAATATATTTTTCGTTTATAGATTTTAGTGGGCGGTATTTTATACTGTGTAGCATCAGTCAAAGTTTTTTTAGTGGTTTATATAAACAGATTCGCTCAGAATATACTTAGATACACAGGGACTCAGCACTGTTTTTTTTTCATATTTTACGCACTTTCTGTTTTACCTCTTGCTACGAGCTAAGCATGTTTTAAGGTCCCTAGAATCCGATAATAACATTTTTGCGATCATGATGTGTGCGTGTGTGTGTGGATGTGTGTGAGGTTGCTGGAGGTACGATTTCTTAAATTCTATAAGATTAAAGACCTGTATAACTACGGATATCTCAATCTAACAGTAATGGGAAGAATTGAATAGACTTTAACAAAAATCTTCTAAATATTATTTTTCGAATATTTATGTTATTACAAATATTAAAAATCTGATGTGGCCAGCACATAACCTCTCGCCGTATATTTTGCCTGGCTGTATGCATAAAGCAAAGAATATGTACAATAAATTACAAAGTAGTTTACCATATGTATATAAATTTTAGGCTGGTAACAGGGATTTTCAATTCGAACAACGTTCTTGTTTACTTTCTCTTCATATTCTTTTAGTAAAAACATTAATTTTGGGCGGTCTAAAATGTATATATCTGGATTGTGCATCTATTCTTACATATCTTCTTTTACATTTTATTTTTTCATACATGTTGTATCTAAACAACACTAATTCCCTTTATACAGTTGTGGATAGATTGCACTCCGATTATTCTTATATCGATGTGTAATTTTGTCAATATTTACAACTTACTTGAGAATAATTTGATAGCTTTTTCGCAGTTCAATGTTACTCTAGTCTACAGTGCTGGTGTACATTGTCCCATAATGTTTGAAACAAATTTAAGTCCTTTAACCTAGACTTGTCACCTCCATAATAGTCACAAATAAAGAATTAAGAAATTCTCCAAGTAGATTTTTCTTTCATTACTCATTATTTCGATGAGATACAATTTTTCTGTATTTTACGTTGCAGAGTGGAGACCATCGTCACTTTCACCTTGTATTTATAACATTTAAATATCGTCTTCCTTTGAACTGTATTCTCGCTCATATCTATTCTTTCCATTTAGATTTTTTATATATAAATTCATTCTATGAAGAAATTTTGCCTACTCTTCTAATTTTTCGAGATGATTCCAATTCATTGTTGGAATTAACAGTATTTCTGAAGGGTATGTGTAAAATACCTATAATTTTAAATATTTAACTATAAATACAATAAGAAATAATATAATGTATGTACTTCCCAGAAAAAATCTTCAGTAATGTCTCCGGCTTTCTGACACTGACATTTATCGGTCAGTTACTAACAATTTAAATTTGCAACTATTTTCCATGGCATTCTTTCGGCTGTAAAATTTATTACAACAGATTATTTTATATATTATATTTATTTTATCTCTAAATCTAAAGATTATATAATAAAATATTTAAATGTAACAGATAGAGAATTTAATTTTCTTTAATATTATCAAAAATAATTTTCAAAAAATAATATATAGACGATTTTTTTTCAAGAATCTTCTACTTCCGGTTGTCCAATTGTTATCAAAACCTTTTCAGATCTTCCCATGAATGTCCGATTAATAAATACGTAGTTAAACAAATATAAAGTCTTATAGTTTTTGAGTAATCGTCCTTCCAACATCCCACATACACACACACACATACACACACACACATCCACACACACACACAGACATCATCGTAAAAATGTTAAAATCGGATTGTAGGGACCTTAAAACGTGCTTATTCAATAAAATCTGGATATGCGATTTTTAGCATGAATCCAATACCTCTCTTAGCGAGAGGTAAAAAACAAAATTCTTTATCCGACACATTTAAATTTTTTTATTATACCTTCTATAGATTTAAAGATATAGATACATAATCTATAAAGTAATCTGTTGTAGTAAATGTCACATGTCACTGCCTACTCACAGCCCAAATATCTCCATGGTAACTACTTGAGAAATTAAAATGTCTGTAATTGATAGATAAATGTCACTAATGTCAGTGTCAAAAATTCAGAGATAGTAGTCTGAAGGCTTTTTTTTAATTTTTAAAACTATTTTCAATACTCATTCAGTAAAAAAGTGACCCTCGTGGTGCTTTTCCACGACTGATTTGAGAGTTTGTGATGTGATATCTGGCACACGTCCTTTATGATAATAATATATTGTCATTACCGAAGTTCACGAATGAATAAAATGCAAATCGGCAAACTTATCTCTTATATGATACAAAGTTTTGCTTGACTCTAGTTCATATAATTTTTATTCTAAGAGTTTGGTTGTAACTTTAAATTAAACTACATATCTTTGACGTTTATTTTTTTAGACCCTGAATTTTCATCTCTGGTTCAACTGTCCGTTAACATAATTGAGAATTTAACTTTCTGTTATAGAAAATGTTTCACTGAAAAATTGAATTATGTAATTTTCATAACTTATCTTTTAATATGGTTATTACATTTTTCTAATGACAGTTAAAATAGCAGATAGTTTAACCAGAGATGAGAATACAGGAACTTAAAAATTAAAAGTGGATATGTATCTGAAACCCAAATAGTTTCATCATTCGTCGTATCCCTGTAATTCAAGCTTAAAAAAAATTCTGTTGTCGCCAGCACAATACCTCTCGCCATTTCCATTGTGTGATATATACATATTGTATTTAACATTTCTTATAAATACAGAAGAATCTAATTGCATCTAATCTTTATATTTAGATATTTTTTAAAATTTAAAATTCATTCTACGTGCAAGTTTTCTCCTACACTTCTAAATGTTCAAGGGTGTATGTAATATACGTATAATATTAAATATTTAATTAATACTACAAAAAGAAATTTAAACGTCGTTCCCAGAAAAAACCTTCAGTACTTTGTACTATCTCTGAATTTTTGAAATTGACATTAGCGACATTTATTTGTCAATCACAAATATTTTAATTTTTCAATTGATTACCATGTAGTGAGATTTACTATAACAGATTATTTTATAGATTATATTTTTATATCTCTAAATCTATAGAAGATATAATATTTTTACCTCTCGCTAAGAGAGGTATTGCATTCATGCTAAAAATCACATATCCATATTTTATTGAATAAGCACGTTTTAAGGTCCCTACAATCCGATTTTAACATTTTTACGATGATGTCTGTGTGTGTGTGTGTGTGTGTGTGTGTGTGTGTGTGTGTGTGTGTGTGTGTGTGTGTGGATGTATGTGTGTGTGTGTGTGTATGTATGTAGGATGTTGGAAGGACGATTACTCAAAAACTATAAGACTTAAAAATTGTTTAATTACGTATTTTCCAATCGGACATTCATGGGAAGATCTGAAAAGGTTTTGGTAACAATTGGACAACCGGAAGTAGAAGATTCTTGAAAAAAAATCTTCTAAATAATATTTTTTGAAAATTTTTCTTGGTAATATTAAAGAAAATTAAATTCTCTATCTGATACATTTAAATATTTTATTATATATTCTATGGATTTAGAGATAAAAGAAATATAATAAATAAAATAACGTTATAATAAATTTTACAGCCGAAAGGATGCCATGGAAAATAGTTGACCAGTTGAACTGTTTGTAACTGACAGATAAATGTCAGTGTCAGAAATTCATAGATATTACTAAAGTTTTTCTGGGAAGTACATATACATTATATTATTTCTTAATGTATTAGTAGTTAAATATTTAAGATTATAGGTCTATTACATATATCCTTCAAAAATACAGTCAATCCTGACAATGAATTGGAAACATTTCGAAAAATTAGAAGAGGACAAAATTTCTTCATATAATGAATTTAAAATTAAACAATCTAAATATAAGGAATAGATATATGTAAGTACAATTTTTGGTGTAGAATGTAGGTATACAAGAAATGTTAAATACAATAGGGCGCCTTGACAAGCAGATATGGGGACTCATGTCAGAATGATAGCTAGTAATTATGTATATAGATGTATCATAATTTCTCATTCTAAATTTAGTGATTTTCCAATTCCATATGGTTTATTTTCCTCGACAAGTAAATTCCACACTCCTGGTGACAAATTAACTACGTGTATTTTGAAAATCTTGAAATTCTGAATGAAACATACTGACTAATTATCATTCTGAAACGGGCCCCCACATCTGCTTGTCAAGGCCAACAATGTAACATGACTGTTCGCGCCCTATACTTATGTAACCAAAAAAGGAAGTGGCGAGAGGTATTGTGCTGGCCACAACAGATTTTTTTAAATGTATCGCATAGAGAATTTTATGTTGTTTAATATTTGTAATAAGATTTTTGTTAAAATACTATTACTTCCGGTTGTCCAATTGTTACCAGAACCTATTCAACTATTCCTATTACTGTCAGATTGAGGAGTCCGTGGTTAGGTCTTTAGTCTTATAGAATTTGAGAAATCGTACTTCCAACAACCTAACACACACACACACACACACACACACACACGCACACATCATCGTAAAAATGTTATAATCGTATTATATAGACTTTAAAACGTATTTATTCACTAAAATCTGGATATTTAATTTTTAGCATAAATCCAATACCCCTCTTAGCGAGAGGTAAAAATTAAAATTTTAACTATGACAATAATTGAAATATTCTTTACCCAAGCAACTTTTTTCGGAAACTCTGCACCTACTTTAAACATAATTTTCGTTCGAGGGTAATGATTTAGAATTCCGAATATGGTGAAAATAGAAGACTCTTTTTAAAGAAAATAACTAGGTATGCCAATATTTTATAAAATGCTTCATCTTCATGTTATAAATATTCAATATATTACTCAGTAATTGTAATCCCCAATATTTCATTCTAACTAATGAATACTTGACCATTAATTAAACCGATTATAAGTGCAGGCGCTTCGGACATAAGAGGGTAAATAAAACAAGGCGAGTTGATTCATGGGCAGTGATTTGAGTGTGTGGGTGTAAGGCCTACCGCAATCTAATCTGGGATTTATGTCCTGCTCAGATTACTGTCTAGCAGAGCTTCTTGCAAGCTAAGCGGGTATCACAGTGCAATTATATGCAGCACGAGAAATATTTACACAGGATCAGGAACCTTCGTCAAAATGCATGGAGATTAGACTAATAATCTTAATAATAATTGGATAGAGGAGTATAGATAATATAATAGAGGGTAAAATATGTACTTTGTTGTATATTGTAAACTGGAGGAGTAATATTTTAAAAAGAAATACTTTAAATAATCATGAGTTTAATTTATAATGGACAATTTTTATCACATTTTATTATTTATGATGCGCAAAATTTTAGTGTTGATTTCTTTACTAATATACATAGTTCATCACTTTTCACATCGGTATTGGTTGTACATGGTTAAAATTTCGTCAGTACGTTTAATAACCGAGTTTTGTGATACAGTGATGACTGCTACCACCAGCAGTTAACTAAGAACTTAATATTATTTTATTGGTACAATAATGAACATTATTTTACTAGTAAGATAGTGAATATCTTCCATAGTGTGTGTACAGCATAATATAATATTAAAATACCCTTCAAGAAAAAAGAAATTTACTTCGATCTGCAAGAAATATTATCTGTCTTCTACCCTTCCGTGCAGTAACTTTGACTTCCTCCTTTTAGGACGCCTGTTTCTGGCTTGAACTGATACACAGCCAATAACCGTAACTGTTAACGCAGTCAATTTCGCATCTAACGATTATGGCCCTGTACGTTGGTGTGTACTGCAAAAGGGCGTGGGGTGAGAACACTCATGTGTCAAGGGTTAGTACAGGGTTACAGGGAAAAAAGATCGATTGTTGTTTTGGAGTGAATATTTAATTATTTGCAGCAATACCTAAAATTTGAACTTTATCATCACTTCTAGTGTATTGAAATTTTGCGACCTAACACGGAGTTTATTAATATACAGGGTGTTTATTCAACATAGGGCAAAAATTGAAGGGATTATTCCCTGGACCATTCTAAGATGATTTTGTCCTTTGATGATTTTTGAAAAGCCGCTTTATTTCGAAGATACAGAGCGAAAAAAAAATTCGACAATAACAACATTTAATACCAAAAATTACATGTAAAGTTTCTTAATCTACAAGTACTGTTGAAAATGACTACGATGCAAGAATCCAATATTCTTTTCATTGATTGCCGAACTCTTTCAAAAACACCAGGGTCGTTTCTTATGGAGTTACAGCCAGCAATTATCCGATGTCTTAAATCTTCCAAATTTGCCAATGGAGTAGCATATACTAATGATTTTAGATGGCCCCATAGAAAAAATCCAGGGGGTTTAAGTCCGGGGATCGAGCAGGCCATAAGTGAGGTCCACCTCGACCAATCCAGCGATCTCCGTATGTTATTGTTAAAAAATCACGAGCAACCACACTAAAATGCGCTGGTGCACCATCGGGCATAAACCACATTGCATTTCTTGTTGCCAATGGTACATCTTCCAGAAACTGAGGTAGAGTATGTTCCAAAAAGTTGCGATACACCTCGCCGGTAAGTCCATAAATGAAATGCATGTCAGTCATCTCGGCGTTCGTATAGCTATTCATGATAAGAGGACTTCACTAACAAAAGTTTAAGTATTATAGACAGAAAATACACGTCAAACAGCCAAACGTCTCAACAAATTTGACACATAACTTGCCTGCTGTTACTAGATTAATAATTTGAAAAATATCAAAATTAGTTTTGTCGATTTTTTTTCGCCCTGTATCTTCGAAACAAAGCGGCTTTTCAAAAATCATCAACGGACAAAATCATCTTAGAATGGTCCAGGGAATAATCCCTTCAATTTTTGCTAGGTGTTTTTTGAGTTTCAGAAATAGATGAAAATCTGATGGAGTTAAACCCTACCGATGAATTTTGGTCGTCGCAACTATTAATGTATGCCCTGGAGTGTTATTCTGATGGAACAGCACACCTTGCGTTAGCACTCCAGGTCGCTTTCTTTTTACTTCTTCACGAAGTTGATGTAACAAGTTCGAATTGTATTGTCCTGTAATAATTTGGCTGTTAGGAAGGTAATCCACCTTCAATATTCCTTTTGGGTTCCAAAAAACAGAAGCCATGACTTTGCTACAACAACACCATTGCTTTTTTGGGAGCTGGTGAACTTCTATGCTTTCACTGTTTCGACTGTTGCTTTGAATCAGTCTGTTGGTGAACGCACGTTTCATTGAAAGTAACAAATCTTTCCATAAACATATCAGGATCAGCTTCATAACGGAGCAGCAATTCGAACGACATCTGGAGACGAACACGTTTCTGATTAATTAACACTTTCGCTGCGTACGACGCACACGTTGCGTCCTGTATGTTGTTGAACCATTGCGCACGCCGCAAAAGTTGCGTCCAGTACTCTATATTGTTTCAACCGGCATCGTTTCGTCAGTTTTGTAAAGAGAACACTGAGCGTTGGTCAGCATTGTCAGACGACTACAGAAAAGTAATTTGTGGGGTTAGTTTACAGTTTTTTTTTTGCGTCATGGAGACCAGGTCTATTTACAATTCAAAAGGGCTAAAATAATGGCTATTACATAAATAAAAGATAAAACATCAAGCAAATAAACATGAATTGTCTAACAATATGTTGATTTCAGAATTCAAGCGGCTGAACGTATAGGTGCGTCGTTAGCACTGCCGAACAAAAGATGTCCACAATGCTGCCGACGCACCGTAGGCGTTAAAAAAAATACTGAAAAATAAGAGTAAAGACTTCTACATACACACAATATTAAGAAATTGAGAAAAAAAACTAGAATTGCACCAAAACTCATTACCGCATTACGGCTGCGACGCGTGAATTTATACGCAGCGAACGTGTTAAGAGTCAGAAGCCAGGAGAACCATCTGAAATACTGTTAATCACGTTTTGTTGTAATTGCCACTCATAAGCGTTAATGGTAAAAAAATACTATTAACCCTTCATTCAATTCTGTTAAGATTATAATTTATTTGAGTCAGAAACACAGATTAACCTGTATTTTTTTTGTCAAATTCTAGATTGACAATCTATCAATTATAATAATTTCTTTTTATCTCTCCTTTTTTACCTCTCGATAAGAGAGGTATTGCATTCATGCTAAAAATCGCATATCCAGATTTTATTGAATAAGCACGTTTTAAGGTCTGTGCGCGCGCGCGCGCGCGTGTGTGTGTGTGTGTGTGTGTGCGTGTGTGTGTGTGTGTGTGTGTGGATGTATGTGTGTGTGTATGTATGTATGTAGGATGTTGGAAGGACGATTACTCAAAAACTATAAGACTTTAAATTTGTTTAACTACGTATTTCCCAATCGGACATTCATGGGAAGATCTGAAAAGGTTTTGGTAACAATTGGACAATCGGAAGTAGGAGATTTTTCAAAAAAAAATCTTTCTTGGTAATATTAAAGAAAATTAAATTCTCTATCTGATACATTTAAATATTTTATTATATATTCTATAGATTTAGAGATAAAAGAAATATAATATATAAAATAATCTGTTATAATAAATTTTACAGCCGAAAGAATGCCATGGAAAATAGTTGAAAATTTAAATTGTTTGTAACTGATAGATAAATGTCAGTGTCAGAAATAATGAGTAATGAATTAAAAATGTACTTGGAGAATCCGGAAACATTACTGAAGACTTTTTCTGGGAAGTACATATATTATATTATTTCTTAATGTACTAATAGTTAAATATTTAATATTATAGGTATATTACACATACCCTTCAGAAATACTGTTACTTCCGACAATGAATTGGAAAAATTTCGAAAAATTAGAAGAGTAGGACAAAATTTCTTTATAGAATGAATTTAAATTTAAAAATTCTAAATATATGGAATAGATGTAAGTAGAATTTTTGGTGTAGTGTGTAGGTATACAAGAAATGTTAAATACATTAGGGCGCGAGCAGTCATGTGACTTTGTTGGCCTTGATAAGAAGATATGGGGTCCCATGTCAGAATGATAGCTAGTAATTTTGTATATAGATGTCATATATCATAATTTCTCATTCTAAATTTAGTGATTTTCCAATTCCAAGTGGTTTATTTTCCTCGACAAGTAAATTCCACACTCTGGTGACAAATTACTACGTGAATTTATAAAATTTTGAAATTTTTAATGAAAAATTCTGACATTTATGTACATAATTACTAATTATCATTCTGAAACGGGCCCCCCACATTTGCTTGTCAAGGCCAACAATGTAACATGACTGTTCGCGCCCTATACGTATGTAACCAAAAAAAGGAAGTGGCGAGAGGTATTGTGCTGGCCACAACAGATTTTTTGTTTCATGTACTACTATATATTCATTTTACATTTCACGGCTAAGTATCATTAATAAAAATTCTATATGCTTGTCGTTCATAACAACAAATCCATAAAAGAGTTTTAAATTTTACTAATTATTGACTTTTTAGTAGTAATCAGGTTATACGAGATTTTTGTAAACTATGAAGAAGGCATAGATATATTCTGAATGGTCGGTTTTGTAAGCCGTATGACTGAAATTTGTTAATAGGTACCTAATATTATTTTATTTTTGTCTGTATCTATTTACTATTACTAAAACTAAAAATACATGTACCGGAATCTAATTTACTAAAAACAAATATGTAATTTTATTTACATAATCATATTTTCAGCATAAAGTAGCTCGTATTCCTGTGTAAATATGTATAAACGTTCACAGGAAAACAGATGTACTTAGGTATCTACAAACACGATGTTGGTATCTACTCATATTTACTAATGTTCTGTATATAAAAGTGTGTATCCTAGTGGCTGAGTGGCACTCCCTGCTAATAATTAAATAACCGGAACTTGGAAATGAAACAAATGGAATTCATTTCATTTGTTTCGAAGTAACCCCAGCCGGCAGCGGCAACCCGTTCGTGAGATGAACTCGTTACAATCGAGGGAGAGATGATTGTATGTAGTAGTGACTCACGTTCTACAATCATATCATAAAAGTATTTACATATATACGATATTACATAAAACTGCTATGAATTTTACTTTCATTATGCATTTACAAATTAGAATAATATGATTGAGCGTTAAAAGAATATTTTTCATCACTTTAAAAGAGTTCGTCATAAGACGTAATGGATTCTATATAGAGGGTATTTTACAATTTATGCACCAAACGTTAATGAGTAATATAATTTTTATAGGTACTGATTTTATTTCAAAATGATTTTATTTCGAAAATCACAAAAATAAATGCAAATTATTTAAAGTGAACATTTTTTGGACCATTGTGTATCTTTAACAGAAATGTGACTAATATTTTCTTATTTCTCACATAAAATCCAATATTTTAATTTGTTTCCAAGCAACACTAATTATTATTTTAATTATATTAATTTCATTTAGGGAAATATAGAAATCTAGTGGTATAAAAAATATTCACATTTTAAATAAACTGCACTTAGTGTACTTAATTTTATGAAAGCCGAAAATCTTTTTGTAATTGAGTCAGTATATCAATTGTTATTATTATTATTATAATTATTATTATTACTCGTTAACATATGGTGCATAAGTTGTAAAACAGGACATAAACATACATAAGTTAACTTTAAATAATTTTCAAATATATCGTCTTACAGTCTCTAAGGCAATTTTAGAAAGTAAATAATACCTATTAATATTTTCCATACCATCTGTGGATTTTTACTTCAGTCTCCTTGAATTAGATAGAAAAGAAGACGAAAACATAAAAACATAATAAAAATAATTTAATAAAACGAACAAAATATTATACAGGTTGGTGTTCCAAATAACTCACACTGCATGAAGATTTCGAGAACTATAAAATAACAGAGATGCCCTATTAGGAGACCATCTAAATGGTGTATGGTTCTTTCGAATAAAGTACATAGGTTATTAGATATAGAAGAAAATATACATTTTACAGTTTTTCATTTTTGCGTAAAGTAGCACTTGATTTTGATTTGTATGTTTTTAGAGCAATTTTTTCATGTTCTTTCAAATAGCACTGTTCAAAATTTTCAATACTGTCGGATATGAGCATTAAAGTGCTTTGAAGAAGTATAAACAAAAATTTGATATTATTGCACACTTGGAAGGTATCTGTAAAAATAAAAATCTGATGCGGCGAGTACATAACCTCTCGCCATTTCATTTTATGTTACATAATTATTGAATTTAACATTTCTTGTACACATAAATTATTATAATTATATCTCTTCTTTCTTTCTATGGGGAATTTTGTATTACTCTTCTGAAATGTTCAAGAATCCTCCAATTCATTGACGTGGTTACCGATATTTCTTAAGAAAACGTTGATAATATTTATTTGTGATCAATTGTAAATGTTAATTCGTAGAAATAAGCTTTAATGATCCAGGAAATTTTTAATTGATGAAGACAGATTTTGTAATAAATTCATAGATCTCACTGTTGGGATGTGAATCCAGGGCTTTTCTATATCTAGTAGGACGCTCTAACCAACTGAGCTACAAGATCCCATTGAGAACTTAGTGTATACAGGATGTAGCAAGATAATGGAACAGTGCCATTTATTCGTGAATATGAAAAGTTACACAAAAAAGTGATTAAGATATTTTGTAAAGAATATAGGGGGATATATTTTGGCATAACTATTATTATTTTAGAGCCAGTGATACTCAACTTATGGACCAATGTTATATTTTTTTAAATGGCATCATATATTTTTATTAACTTATTAAATAGGGAATTTTCTTCTGAATTCAACAATATAATAATATCACACCCTTACATTGCGAAAAATTTGATAAAAATTAGTTAGTATTTTAATTTTTTTAAGTAGGCTAAGCAAACATTCAACTTTTTAAAATAAAATAAAATTATGTGTCATTTTTGTGTCATTGTTACGTATTGTATTATTTTTTTTCAAAATGTTCCAAATTTCGTTATTTTTTTTTATTTCGCGTATTTACTATTTTGTTTTGCGTAATTTGAATAAATTTCTGCAAATAAATTACATACTAGGAATGCATTTTGATGGGTTTGGCATCAATAAATAAAATCAGTATTTGCTGTATCTCCTACCATTATTAAATTAATTATTACAAAGGTAACGAAAAATATCTTAATTATAATAATGGATAACAGTGAAATACGAAAATGACAAATATTTTTTTTTAATGATTAAATGTTTGCACAACCTATTTAAAAAAAAAATAGAAGTGAGATACTAACTTTGAATTAATTTTTATCAAATTTTTCGCAATGTAAGGGTATGATATTATTATATCTTTGAATTCAGAAGAAAATTCTTTATTCAATGAGTTAATAAAAAATATATGCCATTTAAAAAAATGTAACATTTAGCTATAAGTTGAGTACCACTGGCTTTAAAATAATAATGGTTATACCAAAATGTGGCCTAGGCCTAGGCCTAGGCCTTGCAAAATATCATAATCGCATTTTATGTAACTTTTCATATACATGAATAAAATGCACTGTTCCATTATCTTGATACACTGTATATGTATTTTTGTTTAATATCTTTTGTTTAGTGCTAAGTGTGAATCCTATATGTATTATACGGAATAGATTGATATTTCATATTGCTGCGATCCAGTCGTCATAATCATTATGTGTGATCCAGTCGTTATATGGTAGGATTGATTGACACTGACAGTGGTCATATTAAAATAGATTGTATTAATTGTCAGAATCTTGTAATACAATATTGTAGATATATTTAAATAAATTACTAAACTTCACCCTGTATTATTGTAACAAATTGGTGTCAGAAGTGGGATGCTATAAAGTTTAGTATAAGAAAAATCAGAATGACCACTCTAAAAGATCTGAGAGTAGCAGATTTGAAACGAGAGTTGGAAGAAAGGGATTTAGAAATCGATGGAAAGAAAATCATTTTACAAGATCGACTTAGACAAGCTTTAATCGACGTTGGAGATAATCCCGACACTTACTTATTTGAGACTCCAAGCGATATAAATTTACGAAAATTGGAGCAATATTCTAGAACTTTAAAAGAGGAATTAGTACAAAATTTCGAAGAAAATTCAAAGAAATTAGAAAAAAAGTTTGAAGAAAAACTAGAGACACATTTCAAAAAATTTGAAGAATGTTCTAAAATTTTAGAAGAAAAAGTTAATAACGAGATTCTTGACCAACAAAAGAAGCTTACAGAAATCGAGGAATTGCTAGCAAAATTAAGTACTCCTCAAACACCAGCTGGCAATGACATCAGGCAAGTTGAAAAAGAATCTGCGTCTGCATATGGTTTTCGCGTCAAGCCACCACTATTCGAGGGCAAAGTTTCGTGGCCAAGTTATCTTCGGCAGTTTGAGACTGCTGCCAAAGCAAATTGCTGGACAGAAATGGAAAAAGCTGCTGCCTTGACAGTTTCTCTTCGTGGGGAAGCAACCGATATACTTCAGACATTGTCTGCGACAGAACAAGAGGATTATGAATTGCTAATCAAACGGTTAGAATCTAGATATGGTCAAGCACATTTAGAACATCTATATCACAGTCAGTTAAAATATCGGCATCAAAAACATAACGAAAGTTTTCAAGAGTTCGAAACAGATATTGCCCGACTAGTTCGTCTTGCATATCCTGGGACTCCAGACAATATAGTAGAGCGATTAGCTGTGCAGGCATTTATTGATGGACTAGACGATAGAGACACAAAGCAAGCATTAATATTGGCTCGACCGACAACCTTACTAAAAGCATTGGCTCATGCAATGGAGTTCCAGGCTGCTAAAAGAATATCTCGAAATCAGACCGATATCAGAAGAATTGAAGACGATGAAGAGAAACTGGAAAATAATATTGAAACTACGGTTCGACGTGTTCTTAATCAGTTTAAAAAGAAACAGTTACGATGTTGGAGCTGTGGTGAACCTGGTCACGTTCAACGGCAATGCAAACGTCATCCACAACAAACCAATAACAAGACGGAAAACTAGATTGGGTTGATACCACGGGGCTATTGTCAACCCGACAGAAGAACGCCCTCCAAAACGTAATTATAATTGCTTCTATACAACACCAACCTAACAGTGTTTTTGTAGATGGTTTTATTAATGGAAAATTATGTTCTTTTCTACTGGACACGGGGGCAACTAAAACAATTGTTAGACCTGATATTGTTAAAACTTTAAATTATATTAAACCTACAAAGTGGCGACTTCGTACTGCGACTGGAAAAACAGCTGTAACTCATGGGGAAATAGAGGTTTTTATTGTCATAGGTAATATTAAATTTCGGCACCGCGTGATAGTAGCAGAAATTGAAGATGAAGTTATCATGGGCATGGATATAATGAATTTATATGGTTTTAAATTGGATTTAAAGAATGGTATTTTAGAAATTAATAATGAAGAGATTATTTTTCAACATCAAGTTAATGAAGGAAGCAATATACGTGCCGTTTTAGCTGAAGATACCTGCATACCAGAACAAAGCGAGATGATACTAGAAGCTTTTCTTGAAAACGAACCATAAGAAAGCAGGATAATGATGCTGGATCCTATAAACCTTACCGATGAATCAGGTCGTGGAATCTTAATAGGAAAATCACTCATTCATACCAAAAAGAAAATACCGGTTCGTGTGTTAAATATGAATTACCACAAGGTAAATATAAGAGCGGGTACTCCTTTAGGTTATTGTTCACCAGTATCATCAATTGTTCGAAATACTACTGCCATTAAAGATAAATTTTCGAAATTACCACCAAAATTATACGACTTGATATCAACATCATGTCAAAATATGCTGTCAGAAGAAAGAAAGAAGGTGATGAATATAATTATGAAATATCAGGATATATTTAATATTGAAAATGAATTGAAAGGCAGAACAAGTATAATTCATCACAAAATTAACACAGGCGATTCAGTTCCCATTCGACAAGCTCCTAGGCGATTACCCCTGGCAAAAAGGGGGGAAGCTGAACGGATCGTACAGGAGATGGAAAAAGAAGGGATTATTGAACCATCTAATAGCCCATGGTGTTCACCAGTTGTGTTGGTTAAAAAGAAAGATGGGACAACGAGATTCTGTGTGGATTATCGACGTCTTAATGATGTTACTAAGAAAGATAGCTATCCATTGCCGCGCATAGATGACACATTGGATACTCTTGTTGGATCTAAAATATTCTCAACGTTAGATTTGAAAAGTGGTTATTGGCAAG
The DNA here is from genome assembly GCA_951394225.1 of Harpalus rufipes. Lineage (NCBI taxonomy): Eukaryota > Metazoa > Arthropoda > Insecta > Coleoptera > Carabidae > Harpalus > Harpalus rufipes. The sequence goes on from OX596281.1 coordinate 38,868,187, forward strand.
TAAGTATAGAACCGAATGATAAAGAGAAAACAGCATTTTCTATCGGTACGGGATTGTGGCAATTCAATGTGATGCCCTTCGGATTATGTAATGCTCCTGCTACCTTCGAGAGGCTGATGGAGAATGTTTTGAAAGGCTTGTCCTGGAAGATTTGTTTAGTTTACCTAGACGATATCATTGTACTAGGAACAAATCTTGACGACCACATTAAGAATTTACAGGAGGTATTTCAAAGACTTCGCAATTCTGGATTGAAATTAAATCCAAAGAAATGCCATTTTTTCCAGGAAGAAGTACAATATTTGGGTCATGTGGTTTCAAGGAAAGGAATTGCCGTTGACAAGAAAAAAATTAAAACAATAGAAGAATGGCCAATACCTAATAACAAAACAGAATTACGTAGTTTTCTGGGATTGTGCACATATTATCGTCGACATGTTTTTGGATTTGCAAATATCGCTAAACCTTTAACTCGTCTAACTGAAGAACAACAAAAATTTTCATGGAATGAAGATAGTCAAAATGCTTTTCAGCAATTGAAACAAAAATTGATAAATGCACCAATTCTTTGTTATCCCTTGCCTAATAATAAGTTTATTCTGGATACGGATGCTAGTGATGTCGGTATTGGTGGTATATTATCACAGTTGCAGAATGAAACCGAGAAAGTAATTGGTTATTTTAGTAAAACTCTTTCTAAATCTGAACGAAATTATTGTGTCACAAGAAGAGAATTATTAGCAGTTGTAAAATCAATCGAAAGTTTTCACAAATATTTATATGGCAGAAATTTTTTAGTAAGAACCGATCATGCCGCTTTGAAATGGCTACTGAATTTCAAAAATCCTGAAGGGCAAATAGCAAGATGGTTAGAAAGGCTGCAAGAATACGACTTTACTATTGAGTATAGACCTGGGGCAAGTCATCGTAATGCTGATGCTCTATCAAGACGACCATGTCCTCAGGATTGTAAACACTGCCTTCGATTGGAACAAAATGAAATTTCCGTTGCAAGAACTACACTTGTCAGTGAACAGTGGAATAACGAAGATTTAAAAAGAGATCAAGAAAATGACCCGGAAATAAAATTACTTGTAAAGTGGAAACGTCAGTCCCAACGACCTACATGGGAAGAAGTGAGCGCTTCAAGCCCAGTGTTAAAAGCTTACTGGGCCCAATGGAACTCTTTAATATTAGATGATGGAATTCTAAAACGTATAATAGAAAAATCAAGAGATTATGAACAAAGAAAACAAGTCGTGATTCCTCGAAGTAGAATTATCGAAATTTTAGGTGAAATTCATGATGGGTCTTCAGGAGGACATTTGGGTATCACAAAGACGCTTCAGAAAGTAAGACAACGGTTTTATTGGTTCAATTGTAAAGAAGATGTAAGGAACTGGTGCAGGAAATGTAAAGTCTGCGCATCCAGTAAAGGACCACCCAAACGAAAAAGAGCTCCGATGCGTTTGTACAATGTTGGAAGTCCTTTTGAAAGGATAGCAATAGACGTAATGGGTCCGTTACCCAGAACGGATGAGGGAAATAAATATATTGTCGTGATAATGGATTACTTTAGTAAATGGACTGAAGCTTACGCAGTACCTGATCAAAAAGCAGAAACTATTTCGCAGATACTTATAAAAGAATGGATTTGTAGATTCGGAATACCTTTAGAACTGCACTCTGATCAAGGTAGAAATTTTGAATCAGCCTTATTTCAGAACATTTGTAAAATATTGAAAATCCATAAGACCAGGACAACTCCTTTACACCCGCAATCAGACGGAATGGTGGAACGTATGAACAGGACAATTACAAATTATCTTTCCAAAGTTGTTTCTGATCACCAAAGGAATTGGGATCAGTTTTTACATTTATTTTTGCTAGCGTATCGTTCTTCAATTCACGAAACAACTGGGCAAACACCAGCATGTGTCATATTTGGTCGGGAATTGAAGTTACCTTGCGATTTAAAATTTGGTTGTAAGCCAGGCGAATATATTGTTGGTGAAGACTATGTGAGCAATTTACGACAGAAAATGAACGAAATTCATGACGACGTACGCTTGAAAATTCAAAGAACGACTAAAAAAATGAAAGAATCTTATGACATTAGGGCAGAAAAAGGAGGCTATCAACCGGGTAATTTAGTATGGTTGTACAACCCACAGCGACATTTGGGCCGATCACCAAAATTACATTCATCTTGGGAGGGTCCTTATGAAATAATAAAAAGAATAAACGATGTTATATACCGAATCTGTAGAAAACCAAAAGGAAAGTCAAAAGTGGTACATTTTAATAGATTGGCTCCGTATGTCGGCGACAACGAAATAAATATTAATCAAATTTTTGAAAATACGAATACGCAATCGAATACAAAGAAGACGGTTGACTGCCGTTTCTTTTTGACTTCCACATGTAGGTATGGCTCATCCTGTAAGTATAGCCATAACACAGAAGAAAAAAAATTCCGAGACGGAATAAATTCTAGGAAGGGGGTAGTGCTGCGATCCAGTCGTCATAATCATTATGTGTGATCCAGTCGTTATATGGTAGGATTGATTGACACTGACAGTGGTCATATTAAAATAGATTGTATTAATTGTCAGAATCTTGTAATACAATATTGTAGATATATTTAAATAAATTACTAAACTTCACCCTGTATTATTGTAACAATATCATAGATTTTTTGCAATCTTTTCATACAATGAGAAGGTAACGGAATGATGTAACCGACAGTATGAGATGTAAGTTGCGGATTGAAGTTATTTCCAATGAGCTAAACTTAATTTCGGGACATCCGGACATCTCATTACCTTCTGAATATTGAATCGACGAACCTATATACGTGGTATGTTGCCCTGATGCGCATTTCCGATAGATACTTCGATATAGAAACGATGGAAATTTTACCTAATAAACTGTGAAAATAGTTAAAATGTCATAAATTGTAGATTATGTAAACAGAAAAGTGTTCACATTGTTACAGCGAATGATGAATACATTGTTTTGCTATCACTAATGTGAAAGACTTTATTACTATTTATCAGGATATCTGTGTTCTTCTTGTTTTACCAATTTGACGATGACGACAACGGTTATTTGTTGTCTTACAGACTTTCGTTTTTATGACGTAGGATTGTAGGAGTATGTAATTTTTGGTTAGATCGTGTAAAGTCATCCTTTTATTTTATTTATAATAAAACTAGTCATTATAATCTCCTTTAGTATTATTATATATATAATAACAAAAGTATTTTATTTTTACAAACTAACTAACTAGAGCAATATCGGAAAGTTGTATAATTTATTGAAATTTTACTTGTGGTGCGTACGTATTCGCATAACTAAAACACAACTAGTAAATCACATTTTAAAATATGTGCACTAAATTTCGGATACAGACAACATAAACATAGATAAATGGTGCAAGTTTAAATCACAATACACACTGCTATAAATTAGTCACATATATTGTCCGTTTTAATTTCTCGAATAAATTACTCCTTTTTGACTTGTACATTTAGGCATACTAGGTCACATATGCATTATGTACCACATTCCATATATCTACCTAATAATTTCACAACTTCGTGATGCAATAAATAATATAACAAATATGTACATAGCACGAAAATAAATTTAAGAAAGATTAAGGCAATGATAATAAGGATCCAGAAATATTATCATGAGAGAACATAACAATAATTTTCAGTATTTTAAGAAAAGAAATTGACAAAAACTGAAAACAAAACACAGACAAATGAAAGAATAGGTAAACAAAAACGTAAAACTACCTATGCTTTGTTGAAAAGCCAGTTAAAAAATCTGATGTGGCCATAAATTTTCTTGCAAAAGATTGTATATTTCCAGTAAAATTATTTCATCAAAATCCTAACATCTTTTTCTTCTTCTTCTTTAGCTTTACTCAGTGATTAGCGGTCGCTATTCTTGATTTTCTTCTTCCGCAATACAGTCTTTCCATCTTTTCTTTAGTCTTTCTCTGTTTCTTCTACCTTATACTTATTACTAAGCTGTTTTTTTCCAATATATTCTTTATCTCTCCTCATGACGTGTTCAAATCAATGTAATCATCTCTCTTATATCTTTCTGGAAACTTCTATCACTCGAGCCATTTCCCTTATCATCTTATTCCTTATCCTATTTTTCCGTGTCTTCGCCAACATCCATCTCAACATCGTCATCTCTTCCACATTCTTTTTCTTTTCATTGACACTGACATCTGTCAATTTGAATTATCTGAATATATTTGCAGTTTCCATGGGTAGCATAGCTGAAATTTAAGATCTTTATATTTTTTTAAGTCTATATATATTGAATATGAATACAGAACTGTAATCAAACCATATAGAGAATAAAATATTCTTCAATATATGTATAAAAACATATAATGTCAATAATCAGCTCTACATATGTATTTAAAGTAGTGGAATCTGAAATAATTATAATTTTTAGTATTGTAGTGTTGGAGTTATCGTCTATGAAAAATCGTCACACACATACACACACACACACACACACACACACACACACACACACACACACACATACAGACATCATCGTAAAAATAGTAAAATCGTATTCTAGGGACACTAAAACGTGCTTATTTACTAAAAACTTACCATTGAATTTTTGACAAAAGACAATACCTTCCTTCTCTAAAGGTGACGGAAGGTAAAAAGTAAGAGAACAGAAATGACGATACCAAACTACAATATCAGATTATGAATGTTATTAAAAATTGTACCAATCTAGGTTTGTTTAAACATTTCGTATTAACAAAATACTTGTAGTTTATGTCATTTTAATTTTATTATCAATAAAATGTTGTTATAATTAGAATATCACTCAATTAAATTCAGATTCAACCAAGCTGAAGATGAGACGTTAAATTGTCAGGGTAGTCTATTTATTTATCATTATCTCTTACGTTCTTGTAATTTATTTCTAGAATTTTTGGTGTAGAGTGTAGGTATACAAGAAATGTTAATTACAATAGGGCGCCTTGACAAGCAAATTTGGGGGCCCGTGTCAGAATGATAGCTAGTAATAGTATATACATAGATGTCAAATATCATAATTTTTCATTTTGAAGTTAGTGATTTTTCTAATTCCATGTGGGTTATTTTCCTCGACAAGTAAATTCCACACTCCTGGTGACAAATTAACTACGTGAATTTGGGAAATCTTGAAATTTATAATGAAAAATTTTGACATTTGACATCTATGTACATAATTACTAATTGTAATTCTGCTACGGGCCCCCATATATGCTGGTCAAGGCCAACAATGTTACATGACTGTTTGCGTCCTATATCTGTAACCAAAAACAGAAGTAGCGATAAGTATTGTGCTGGCCTCAACAGATTTTTTATTTTGTTTTTAACGATGTATTATTCGTATAATATTATCTTTTGTTTTATATAGCAAGAATACGACATTATCATTGCCTTATTAATTTATTTAATGATGTGTTATAGCTATTCAAAAAAATACAAGCAAGCTATATATCGTTAAAAGGCTGAAAAAAATCTTTTTCCCGTGTTAATATTAACTACATTTTCCATATAAAAATTCTGACTTTCATGTTATAGCAATCCAAAATCGAACATCTAAAAATGAAATATCGCAATTTGAAAGAAAATAAAACAGAGCTATAAAGAAGTGTAAACCAAATTTTAGTTTTGTTTCATACATAGAAGTTATTTGCAAAAATTAAATTTAGCAAAAATTACTATTTTGACAATATCTAATATGGGGTCTCGTGGCCGTGTGCCTGAGTGTCTGGTCGCGAATCTTGGGGACCCGGGTTCGATCCCGACCGACGCCAAAAATTACTTCGCATTTTAATGGCAGAAAATTGACCCCTGTGGTGCACTCTCCACGCAAGCAATGAGTGCCCGTGAGGTGACGCCTGGTAAACGCCCACACGGTACAAATATTTCATCATTACCAATATCTGTGAACAAAGCAGATTGGCACACCCCGTGATGATATATTTATTTATTTATTTATTTATTTATTTATATGTATAATAATTTAATTTTAATAATAATATATTTATTTTCCAAAGACACAAAATATGTTAGAACACGTCAATAAAATATAAAAATAGGATGTATTCTACTACAACATTAAATATTCATTTGCATCATAAAAGTTGTGTTCCAGAAGATACAATTTCAAATACTTTTTAAAGGTACTTTCGGACACAGCCGATTTTATTGTCTGACAGTTTATTATATAAAATAAAACCAATCTATTTGGATAATTTTTAACAATATCTAGTCTTGAGGAAAAGAATTCTTATTCTGATATATGTAGAGACTCATCTCAAAAATATAAATATTTGTTAATGTTAATAATTTCATTTGTTGAAAAATATTTCTACATGGTTCATGATATCTTGCTTCAACTAAGGTTCCCACAATTCTCTTTTGGCTAAGAAAAACGTAGCTAGCTGTACATATATTGGCTACAGAAAAAAATGTTCTAGATCTAAATTTTATTATAAAAGAGCGTTCGTAATACGGGCCAATATCTCGTGAAGGGAGATAAAATAAGAAATGAATAAAATTGTATTGTAAAATTTGTAGGTGCACAAAAAACCGAAAGAATATACATTCTATACTTTATGATAGAAAGGTTACTGATATCGATCTGAAACGTATTTTTCAGCTAGATTCGTTATTTTGTTTACCTGTGAATAAAATTAAAATAAGACAATTTTCATTCTTAGCGTTAGAGAAACTGCATGATGATTTCTTGCACCCCGTTTGAGGCCACCTTTCTCAGTCCATTCTCGGGGAAAATTCAATCTTGAATTGAAATGTGTGTGATCAGATTTACGACTGCCATTTCCTGCGATCTCTTCGCGAGCGCGATCACTCCGCCGATGCTCGTCTGCAGATTAATGGTTATTCAATTCTCTCGAAAACGCGCTCTGATTTATCCGCGCTACTTTGAATTATGACGTCATTTTATAAGAGTTATTGGCAACTTATATTGGCCACCCCAGCGCACCTGTCGGCAGTGGGGCTAACTACCCCGACCCGGATGCTGATGGGAGATTTTTTCTAATTTATTACACTTATTTTTCAGCTTATTTGATATCGAAGCTTTTTATTTCATGAAACGCAGTGGAAATGTGGGTAACAGTTGCCACGACAGTATTTTGCGACCAGGGATCAAGGTTGTAAGGTTTATATTGGAATAGGGCCATTTACAATACGTATTTTTCAAGATTTCATAAAATGGGTTAGGGTTTATTCGGCAATATTTTGTTTATTTGAAACCAATAAAATCTGATAATATTTTTTTCACACTTATTTTTTGGATACGATGAACTGACTGATGGTTAACAGGGGGAAGTTCAACTGGGGAATACAAAATGGACGCCGGACATCTGGGAGATAAAATAATATATGTGTTGCAAAAAAATCCATCAAACATGTTAATAATACCGTGAGTCCCTTTTTGTGATACTTAACATTCTACACAATTAATGTTGCTCTTTTAATAGTCACTAATTCTGTGATTTAAACTATCTATATCATTAAAGCCCTTCGAGGTTTTACAGCCATATCTATATTGGTTATAAATGCAATAATCATTACTTTGTTTTTACCCTATGGGGTCTCGGTTTGATCCCGACCGACGCTAAAAATTACTTCGAATTTTAATGGCACAAAATTGACCCCTGTGGTATACTCTCCAAGCCATCATTGAGTGCCCGTGAGGTGACGTCTGGTATTTATATTTATTTATTTGTTTTTACCTTCTGTCACCTTTAGGTAACGAAGGTATTGTCTTTGGTCAAAAAATTCGATAGTGAGTTTCTAATGAATAAGCACGTTTTGGAGCACTAGAATAAAAATTTACTATTTTTACGATGATGTCTGTATGTGTATATGTGTGTGTGCGTGTGTGTGCGTGTGTGTGTGACTATAATTTCGGTCGCGGTAAGTCCAATACTAGAATTCCACAAATTATATTTTTTTTACGTATTCCTCTTCCTTACATCCATATGTAAACTTGATTAGTTTTGGTTATAATTGAAAATTGGCTGTTAAATATCATATTTTGATATTTAGTGTTATTATAAATATTAAAGAATATTCTATTATCTATACGAATTGCATTTAATATTTCATATTCAATGGGTATAGGTTAAAAAAAAATTATAAAGAAATTAAATTTCATAAAGCAGCCAGCTACGTTATAACTTATAACCATGGAAATTCTGACGGGTACTATTTATTATAATAATAATAATAATCTTTATTTGCCCAACAGTTATTCTAATAATAGGACAAAATACACAGAAAATATAGAATACAGATATGACATTATACATATATATATATATATAAAAAAACAAATGTTCAAACAAATACAATATATAGGTAATATAGTATGAACTTCATAATTTGTTTTGGTTTTGTTGTTTATCTTAAATTTAATTTCGAAATTATTCATAAATAAATTAGCCAAAATTGGTGATAAACTATTCCCCATAACTGTAACTTCATTTTGATGGTAAAATATATTATTTACTTGAAAATAATTATTCCTATTATTAATCATAAGTTCGTTAATTTTCTTTCGATAATACTTTAGGAGTAATAGTAATTATAAATGTAGTAAAATAATATATAAATAAAAATAAAACATTGCAGATGTGTGTAACAATTTTGTTAAGTTTATTTTTCCTTATTAGTTATATTTCTTCATATTAATTGTCTTTTAATTAAGACTAATTTTAAATTTCTGATAAAACAAAGTAAACCATATTATTCCAAATATAAGTCATGGTCTTAATATAATTCCTATACATAATTTCTTGCTTTATAATCTTTCCAAATGATTTTAGACAAGACAAACAATTGTAACTAGAATCCAAACGACCGGTATTCCAAATTCTAATTACTTTTAAATGACAATACTTAGAAAGCGAAAAATTCCACCACACGACACCAAAGTTATCCGATTAGGTGATTCTTTTATACGTATAAATACCCAATAATTCTTCAACCAATCATCAGTTACTTCAAATCTACCTGAAAATGAAAGTTGTGTTAGTTCTGGCCATCGTCGTAGTCGCTTGCTTCGCTCAGCAAAGTTACCCTACGAAATATGACAACATCGACGTGAAATCAATCATCAACAATCGAGTTCTTCTAAACAGATACATCAACTGTCTACTTGATAAAGGTCGTTGTGATAATGAAGGTTCAACTCTGAAGCAATTGCTTCCTGATGCATTGAGGACTGGATGCAGCAAGTGCAGTGACAAACAGAAGCAATCCAGTAGAGAGATCATCACTTTCTTGGTGAAGAACCGCCCCAACGACTGGAAGAATCTGCTGGACAAATACGACCCGAACAGGCAATACGAAAATAACTACAAAAATTTAATTCAATAAGTGTAAAATGGATTTCGAACATTGTCTAAATTGCTCAACGAGTTTAAGTGATAGTAAAGATGAAGATCATCATGTGAAACAAGTTCTTGTGTCCATTGTGCTAATTCTGTTAGTGATACATAAATTTAAAAACATGATTTGTAATTTAGACATGTTCAGTTTTCCCTAAAATTGTTAACTGGGTAGTTATGTTAAATGTTTGATATGTGTTTTGGAATGTAAATAATTTTCATGGTCTTTGTGCCATAAATTTTGTTCTTAGTGCTTTTATATTACATGAATTTTTGATATGTAAAATAAAATTCATTATTTTTTAAATACTTTATTTGTTTGCTACAGTTTTCCTTTATTATCCAAATATGTTGAAAGGTAAGTTCATGCGAAATATTATTAAAAACATAAATATCAACACAAATTTTATTAATTGCTTTCAAAAGATATTTCTTACACGTAAAATACAAAGTGATTCATAAGTAGTCTAATAAAATTTCACAGCTCATTTCGAGTGAAAAATGTTATAACATAGATCGTCGTATTCCCTTTATATAATAAATATATTTTTTTATAACAGTTAATTTTCAAATTTTGTTAATCAAGATACTTTTGAAAACAATTGCTTAACCTTATGTTTCTTAAATTGGAATTGTTGTATCTTTATATCCTTATTTTTCAATCAATGATATCAGTTCTGCTGAATTTGCAGATATGTATGGTTATTTATGAATAATGTAACGGTAATGATTTCATTGTTTTTCCGAGTATTGTACAATTACAACATGATACCGGTGTTTATATGACATTATTTACTAACAATGACTTAACGAATAAGCCTTAAAGTATTTATACATTCGTAAATAATTTCTATTCTAGGAGATTAATTCAATGAAATAAACTATTTTTTTAAACTAAAAGTTCTCAAAATACGAGATTAAACATTTTTATTTAAATAGTAATAATACGTATTCAGCCGTTCATCTTATTTTGTGCACTATTACTATCTCGAGAACTATAAGAGCTACGATGTCAGTGAAATTAGCAAACAATATCTATTTTACAAGATTATTACAATGAGCAAAAAAAAAAACCAGTGTTTCTTAAAATATGAGATACAAATTTCTTATTTTAAACAGAAACCTATTTCGTATTCGTTTATTCGATTCAGTATTTTTTTTCTGAATTCAACGATATCCACCCTATTACAAAATATTTGAAAAAAATGCAAATTAAAATTATGCTGATTTAATAGGAGTGCTTTGTAGAAAACAATTGAATATTTTGTTTGATGTTATTTGTAGTGTCCAAACAAGTATTTCGTATACTTTCTCAGTGATAAAATGAATTCTATTCATGAACAAAAGCTTAATATGTATGAAGTTTATATTTTGGAATAAAGTTGTTATAACTTACCAACATTGCTATAGAAAATAACCAATAATAATTGCAAAAACACTGAATAAAACATGAAAATGGCTGGCTTTACATTTGTTTCTATTGGTTAAATTTTTAGCAACGTTGCTAAGGCTTAACAACTTCCTTACAAAATGGGGCTGAATACCTGTTCATTGACATGTACTTACATATAAATAAACTTTCATTTTTTCAGCTTTCTTTTCTAATTAAACTCTATAATTCCAACATTTTGTTAATCCGAATGCCCCTTTGTATTAATTATTTCGGATTAGTGAAACTCCACTGTATATGAAGATACCAAGTTTGTTTAAATATTTCGTTTTAACAAAATTATTTGCAATTTATGTCAATTTAATGTTATTATAAACAGAATGTTAAGTTATAATTAGGTCAGTCAAGTAGTTTCAAATTCAACCCAGCTAAAGATGGGGTAGTCTATTATTCATAATTTTCTCTTATGTGTTTGTAATTTATTTCTTCAATAAAAATGCACTTTCAACATATAGTTGAAATCTTAATTTTATGTAAATTCCAAATATTTAAAAATATGTCACTTCTGGTTATACCGGACGCGCTCATGCCAAATATCATGACTTGTGAGTCCCTAATCTTAGTTTAGAAATATATCTAGAAAATTGAAAAATAATTCTAAATAAAAACGTTATTTTGAGTGGCCCGTTTTTCAGTATCACATGTATAACAATAAATGTAGAAAGTACAATTATGATACTAGGTGAAACTCTTTAATATAATATTTCAGAGGCTGAAATCTTGTGAAACGTGTCGAGTATTATTTTTAAATATTATGTAAGCTAAAATTTGATGTCATTTAAAATAAAAAGTTGGGCCATGGATTCCATATTTTGAGAACCTGTAGTTGATTTTTTTTTGTTTAGTTCATTGAAACAGTTTTTTGGAATATATATATTGTTTTGCTAATTAAATCAACTCTGTATCTAATATAGTTTTGGAAATAGCAATAGTGTACCACTTGACATGAACTCCCTGTATACTACCTTATATTTATATATCATTTTTTTTATTTTCTCCATATATTTTTTGAAAGCGTTATTTTGTTTTTGATTTATTACCGTTTTTATAGAAATAAATTTACCAATAATTCACAGATAATTTTCGGAATGCAAATAAAACTAATATTTTACGAGAAGTGTTTTATTCAACCACTTCACGCTATTTCATAATAAAAGCATTCAAATTCAGAGGAATTTAAGTGTCTGAAAATATTACATAATATTTTTACATAAATACATTGTCCCAATGTTTAAACACATACGGATTGAAAATTGAATTACATTCTCTGTTTAAATACCGTGAATTCATTTCGCTGGATATTTTTAGTACTCGTTAATTATTATATTATACTTATTTGTAAATCTGTTTTCATGTAAATTATATTTAAAGCTAAGTAATATATTAAATTTGTTAAATGATGAAAACAACCTTTTTAAATTGATATACCTATTAAAACCTTTGTGCGTATTTTCTTTTTTAATTATAATAATAATTGATGGTTTTCCCACAAATATCGAACAATTCCATTAGTTGAAGTTTCCGGTTTATGGTGCCATATCGATCGATTCCGGTCACGTTACAATGTTAGCAACAACATTTTATCAAAAACCAAACATAGAATGATAATTATAAGGTAGTACGTTTGTATTTCTAACAATTTTCTATATTTTGGGGTCGCGTGCAGATTGCCAGACCCTGAAATGGGTACTAAGCTGTAATGATTTATTTATTTACTTATCTATGTACACACATAAGGTGTAACAGCAATACTATCTACGTCAAATAATTTATATATAATTAAAGATACAATAAAATACTATAAACCAATCTTATAGAACACCAAGGGGATTAGAGAAGAAACCAGTGGTTCTTAAGTTACAACACAAAGATATATTTTTTTTAAATAGAGTGTTATATATTTTCTCCAACACTATTTTGGAAACAACTAAAAATTATGTTGGAATCAATATCATTCCAACAAACCGTGTGGAATAATTCCGCACGGCTTTCGACAAATCATAATCTGTTTAGTCGCATATTACTGTGGTATATCAAATATCTTGGTTAGGTTGCTATGGTTACATCTCTGTTTTATTTTTATTTATTTCTGAATTCGCATTTGATGTTTTGAACAGTTTTATAATTTACTGTTAACTTTGACAGAATTGTTGGAGAACTTCAGAGCAGTAAGTTTGGCTGAATAATAATATATTACATAGAAAATTCACTAAATAACATTTTGTACAGAAAAATGTCAAATGGGGTAATAAAGATATAGATATGGAATGTACTACACTAGAATAAGGGGGCCAGTTATTACCAAAGAAATCATAAGAAATATACAGGGTGCCCACTATATATGGAATATAGTATATATCTCGCTTATTTATTAAGTTAGTAATTTCTTTCATATAATATGATTTATACAGTAACATGTAGGCTATTTGATAACGGATGTACATTCATGATACCACTTCCGGTTTATTAGTAATTAATATCAACTTTGAAATTTCAAATGGTACATACTATATTTTTTTACAAATTTGAAAAGTACATCAAATTTTCTTTACAATCATGTAAAATAATCCATATGTTACATTATTAAAAAGTAAAATGGCGGGCATTTTTTTATACACCTAGTCGAAAAGAGAATAGTGAGCCATGGCTGTGGCTTGAAATAAAACAATTAACTAAAACAATTGTAACACGGTAAATGTCAACCTGTAAATACTCATTAATAATAATTAATAGCTTAGTAGTAGATGGTAGAAGAAACAGAGGAAGGCCAAAGATAAGCTGGAAGAACTGTATAGCGGAAGATTTGAGAGAAAAGGAACTGAAAGAGATCAAGTTAATAAAAAAATAACGATCCCTAACGAAAAGAAAAGCTAAAGATGTGAGTGTCAAGTGCAATTTGTATAGTGTGTTTATAAAATAATTTTACAAAAAATATAGGATCTTTTGCAAGAAAATTTATGTATGGAATTTGTACATGATGCACAGGATTCATAATCATAATCATAATCATAATCTTTATTTGCCACGATAATAACAAAAATTTATTTGGCTTGTCAATAACAGGATACAAAAAATATATAAATACATAGCAAAAAAATCTGATGTGGCCAGCACATAACCTCTCGCCGTATATTTTACCTGGCTGTATGCATAAAGCAAAGAATATTTTTATAAATACAAATAATATATTCATATAAATCTATGACGTATAAACTTCTTTGTTATTCAATAATAGCATGTCTCAACATGAAGATATTTTACCATAAATTATGTTACAATAGATTACAAAGTAGAGTTTACCATGTATAAATATTAGGCTGGTAACTGCAACTTTCAATTCGAACAACGTTGTTTACTTTCTCTTCATATTCTTCTAGTAAAAACATTAATTTTGGGCGGTCTAAAAGGTATATATGGATTGTGCATCTATTCTTACATATCTTCTTTTATATTTTATTTTTTCATACATGTTATATCTAAATAACACTAATTCCCTTTAATAAAATGACGGATAGATTGCACTCCGATTATTCTTATATCGATGTGTAATTTTGTCAATATTTACAACTTACTTGAGAAGAATTTGATAGCTTTTTCGCAATTCAAAGTTACTCTAGTCTATAGTACTGGTGTACATTGTCCCATAATGTTTGAAACAAATTTAAGTCCTTCAACCTAGACTTGTCATCTCCATAATAGTCACAGATCAAGAATTAAGGGATTCTCCAAATACATTTTTCTTTCATTACTCATTATTTCTGACACTGACATTTATCTGTCAGTTACAAATAATTTAAATTATCAACTATTTTTCATGGCATTCTTTCGGCTGTCAAATTTATTACAACAGATTATTTTATATATTATACTTCTTTTATCTCTAAATCTATGGAATATATAATAAAATATTTAAATGTATCAGATAGAGAATTTAATTTTCTTTAATATTACCACGAAAAATTTTCAAAAAATAATATTTAGAAGATTTTTTTTCAAGAATCTTCTACTTCCGGTTCTCCAATTATTACCAAAACCTTTTCAGATCTTCCCATGAATGTCCGATTGGGAAATACGTTGTTAAACAAATTTTAAGTCTTATAGTTTTTGAGTAACCGTCCTTCCAACATCCCACACACACACACACACACACACACACACACACATCCACACACACACACACACACACACACACAGACATCATCGTAAAAATGTTAAAATCGGATTGTAGGGACCTTAAAACATACTTATTCAATAAAATCTGGATATGCGATTTTTAGCATGAATGCAATACCTCTCTTAGCGAGAGGTAAAAAAGAAAAAATCTAAATATTGCATACACAAATTTACAACAAAAAATAGGTATCTACAACAAATAAGCAGAAATATAAGAACAACAATTAATTATCAAAAAATTCGTCAATGGAATAAAAACATTTACGTATAAGAAATTGTTTTAGTTTAAATTTAAAAGAAGTTATTGAGTTATTAGCTTTTAAATCTTGAGGTAGATGAATAAAAATCTTGATAGGCATGTATGAAACATTGTCGTGAAAATTTTTTGTTCTGAATTTAGGAATATATAAGTTGTTGATGTTACGAATGTTATGAAACCCAGTAGCTTGTTTGATTGTTAAAAAAAGAGAAGGATTTTTCTTGACAAAAACCACACATTCAAAAATATAAATACAAGGGAGAGTAAGCAGATTGAGACTGACGAAGAGACCTTTGCACGATGTATCAGGAGAACATCCAATAATTGCCCTTATAACTTTTTTCTGAGCTTTGAAAACACTAATGGCTTGGGTTGAATTACCCCAGCAGATTATGCAATATGACAAGATACTGAAAATGTGAGCAAAGTAATGCATTTTGAGGATTGGCGGTAGGTAATGTACTGGCCACATCAGATTTTCTATTAATTCACTTTTTAAATCCGTAAATCGTATTGGGAAAATTTGCTATAACATTGAATATTCCAATTCAGAATTCAGTAGTAGGTATTTTCTCCATTTTCACATATCGGAATCTGAAAGCGAAAAACTGTTGTGCACATGAAATTGAGTTGATTCTGCATTGCATTGCCATTCGCATTTCACGTTTCCTTCCCTCGCGTTAGTGACTTGTGACCCTCACACTGCACTGAAGTTGCTGCATCCGCTTTTGCATATCTCCTTCCGCATCGTCAGTTACAGGCTCCGCACGTTTCGTACGTACAATTTCGTTCCAAGGGAGTTTGCAACTATAATATTGTATGCTATGATATAGACTATGTTTTTCTCACAATAAATTAAACAATCATTGAACTAAATTTTGGAATTTTGATCAATCACGTTTAGTACGGTGAAAATACGATCACCTGTGGTCGTGTGGTTAAAGGTGCTCGCCTGGCATCACAAGGTATGTGCCTGTAGGACAGCGTTCGAATCCCACACGAGTCAGTTTTTAATAAAAACCGATACACCCAGATGTGTCGGAGTTGCAGCAGAGGTCACTATACGCTACTCTACATGTTTTGAGGATGCCAACAGTGGGCACTAAAAATGTCTCTGTATTCATGTAAACTGTAAATTGTATACGTAGGTAAATTGTGATAATTTGTGTAGATCAAATGACCTTTTAACAAATAAATACGCTAATATGGTGAATTGTAATACACCTCTAGAGGGTAGAATGTAAAGTTCACGGTCTAGCATAGAGAGGGTATCACAAGACGCATAATTATTTTTTATGAGGTGAACTCATTTGTGTCTGCGAAGTTTTACGTTAATCTGCTAATTTGTAACAATTGGAATATGTCAGTTAACGATTAACGTGTGCATTGACGTTTTTAAAATGGAAAAATGGAACACCGTTCAGTGAGCAAATACTTTCCCAAAAAGGGCTTAATACCGAAGCAAATTTATGACGACATGGAAAATACTTTGGGAACATATTTTCCTTCGCATTTCATATACAATAGTAAAAAAATCTGTTGTGGCCAGCACAATACCTTCCGTCAATTCTGTGTATAATGTATAAATTACATACATAATTTTTCTTGCAAAAGATTCTAAATTTCCAGTAAAATTATTTCATAAACAAACTATTCAAATTGCACTTGACACTGACATCTTCTTCTTTAGCTTTTCCCATTCGTTAGGGGTCGCTATTTTTGCGTGTCGTTCTCATTCTGTTCTTTTTCGCTCAAGTCTTCCGCAATACAGTCCTTCCATCTTATCTTTGGTCTTCCTCTGTTTCTTCAACCTCCCATTACTAAACTACTCATTCTTGTTCAAATATAATTCTTCATTTCTCCTCATGACATGTTCAAACCAATGTAATCGTCTTTCTTGTATCTTTCTAGAAACTTGTAACACTAGAATTATTTTCTTACCGTATCTTTCCGTGTCTTCCCCAACATCTACTTCAACATCCTCATCTATGCCACATTAATTTACTTTTTATTGATACTGACATCTGTCAATTTGAATGATATGAATATATTAGTAGTTTCCATGTTCAGCATAGCTGGCTGAATTATAAAATTTAATTTCTTTAAAATTCTTTAACTCTGTATCTATTGAATATGAAGTATAAAATGTAATCAAATCGTATAGAGAATAATATATTCTTTAAGTTATAATAACGTTAAATGTCAATAAATCAAATTTAACTGTTAAATTTTCAAATGAGGCTACTTCGGGTTCACCAATAATAACCAAAATCTAATCACTTGTTCTTCTGGATGTAAACTTGCGGAATATGAAAAAAATATAAACACACACAGACACACAGACACACACACACACACACACACACACACATACACAGACAGACACACACACACACACACACACACACACACACACACAGACACACATACATACATACAGACATCATCGTAAAAATGGTAAAATCGTATTATAGGGACCCTGAAACATGCTTATTCAGTAAAAACTCATCATTGAATTTTTTGACCAAAAACAATTAGTTCAAGGTTAAATATCTGTACATTGAAACTTACATTTTTTACCTCTCGCTAAGAGAGGTATTGGATTCATGCTAAAAATCGCATATCCAGATTTTATTGAATAAGCACGTTTTACGGTCCCTACAATCCGATTTAAACATTTCTACGATGATGTATGTGTGTGTGTGTGTGTGTGTGTGTGTGTGTGTGGATGTGTGTGTGTGGGATGTTGGAAGGACGGTTACTCAAAAACTATAAGACTTAAAATTTGTTTAACAACGTATTTCCCAATCGGACATTCATGGGAAGATCTGAAAAGGTTTTGGTAATAATTGGACAACCGGAAGTAGAAGATTCTTGAAAAAAAATCTTCTAAATATTATTTTTTGAAAATTTTTCGTGGTAATATTAGAGAAAATTAAATTCTCTATCTGATACATTTAAATATTTTATTATATATTCCATAGATTTAGAGATAAAAGAAGTATAATATATAAAATAATCTGTTGTAATAAATTTGACAGCCGAAAGAATGCCATGAAAAATAGTTGATAATTTAAATTATTTGTAACTGACAGATAAATGTCAGTGTCAGAAATAATGAGTAATGAAAGGAAAATGTACTTGGAGAATCCCTTAGTTCTTGATCTGTGACTATTATGGAGATGACAAGTCTAGGTTGAAGGACTTAAATTTGTTTCAAACATTATGGGACAATGTACACCAGTACTATAGACTAGAGTAACTTTGAATTGCGAAAAAGCTATCAAATTCTTCTCAAGTAAGTTGTAAATATTGACAAAATTACACATCGATATAAGAATAATCGGAGTGCAATCTATCCGTCACTTTATTAAAGGGAATTAAGGTTATTTAGATATAACATGTATGAAAAAAAAATGTAAAAGAAGATATGTAAGAATAGATGCACAATCCATATATACATTTTAGACCGCTCAAAATTAATGTTTTTACTAGAAGAATATGAAGAGAAAGTAAACAACGTTGTTCGAATTGAAAATTGCAGTTACCAGCCTAATATTTATATATGGTAAACTCTACTTTGTAATTTATTGTAACATAATTTATGGTAAAATATCTTCATGTTGAGACATGCTATTATTGAATAATAAAGAAGTTTATACGTCATAGATTTATATGAATTTATTATTTGTATTTATAAAAATATTCTTTGCTTTATGCATACAGCCAGGTAAAATATACGGCGAGAGGTTATGTGCTGGCCACATCAGATTTTTTCATAAAATGAGCAGTTGTACGTTTATCACGTCTTCATATAAAGAAATAAACCAAACTTAATTTTATTAAAATTATTTCACCACATTACTTACATACAAAAGAATAGACAAAGGTTGAAAATTTAAACTACAAACTACACGACAACTACAATACCTAGATGTGTTGCTGGGACGTGCATTCTAATAATTAAAATACATTTTCTAATTCTTGTTTCATGTACACATTTGAATAATAATAAGTCATATAGAGAGAAGTGAAAGCAACTGCAAAATTTGAATTTGGAGACGTATTTTTCATATTTAGAACTGCAAAAACAAGCTAGAGCTGTACCAAATTATATCCCCTGCGATACGATATGGCCATGGTAGAGGCCGTGGGCATCTCTTATGAACAACTTCAAAACATTCTTACCAGTGAGATAGGATTGACAAAAATGTCTGGGAGATATATACTGCGGCGTCTGACGGTTGATCAGAAATGTATTCGTTTCCGGACGCCGTCCGATTTGCTGCTCCATTGTGAAATTGATATTGATATGTTTATTAAAAGATTTGTTACTACCGAGGAGACATGAGTGTTCGTCACTATGAGCCAAAATTAAAACAACAGTCGAAACAGAAGAAGCAGAGTTCACCACCTCCCAAAAATGTCAATGCACATGTTAATTCAAAAAATTCGATTGAAGTCATAAATTAGCCGAATAAGGTACTATTTCGCAGAAACTCTAACCATACTCGTAAATCATAAAAAATAATATGCGTCTAGTGCTGCCCTCTCAATCCACCGCTGTATGGTGCATGTCTAAAAATCATTTCTTTCTTGAAATGTATCGCTCCGATATTTCTATAAATGTTAAAGATTAAAAGATGTTGATAATTTTTAAATTGTATTATGTATGTTGTGACATTCTGTGTTAATTTATTATTTAAAACATCTTCCAGCTTTGAAAGAAGTTTAAAATTACTGTTTTATTATTAAGAATTTGATTTAGTTGTTTAATGTAAATGAAATGTACAACAGTACAGTGTAGATTTTGGTATGCAAGCACGTTTAGTTGAGTGTGCTGTACTATTTCTGGAATCACCCCCGTTTAATGTCAGGCAGTAAGCCACTGAGTATTAAATACCTTACGTTCCCTTTTCCACCCTAAATGTCGTAACTTCGAAGGCGCTCTTATTTCCAAACATCAAGATGCTTCAGTCTTTTCTCCTTGTTAAGCACTGTACTATCTATTATAAACACGTTCCAAACATAGCCTACATAAAAAAATATCATAATTGTCTCCGAACCAGATGAACACGAACTAAATTAAGCTTTTAAATTCAAAGGGGCCTATTTGTCATAACTATGTCGCACAAAACAATAACGATAGCTACATTTCTTTTTATTAACATTTTTTGCCACCCTAAGACGCATGTATCAAAATATCTTCGTACTCATACATTCTCCTAAGCTGGAAGAAGTAATTTATTTTTTTATGTAGTTTAACAGTTTCAATTTGCCTAGGGGTCTTTTTGACCTGTAATTTTTGTTACTATTTATGTACCTACCATACTGCTTATCACATATTCAATATCTTTCCCTACTTTTATCCACTTGGAAATCTCCTAGATCACTCCCTCTGAAGTTCTTCGTCCACCGTGCGTAATCCAGACACGATCGCGACTTCCTGATATCACACTCCGGAGTCCCGGATTCTAAGTCTGGGAGTCGGGACATCAATCGCTGGCTTACCCCGAATGCATTAGCTGTGCATGTCGATATCCTGCTGGCTAATGGGCCAGCAGGGACACGAATGCAGGGTGGATAGCAGAGCAGAGTGAGGGTGGTTAGGAATGTACAGAGGTAAAAAGAGTTCTGAACTTCAATACGATCCCACAAAATCGAATGTTATAACCGTATCATAAGCCTTGTTTTATACAGTTAATCGAGTTATTTATGTTGTTAAGGGGTGATAAGTTTGATAATATGGTTTTAAATAAAATATGAGTTACTTTTTATTTTATTAAAGTGTTATTAGATAAACCGATTAGTTCCGGTTACATCAAATATCTAATCGGAATTGTTCCGCAATACAGTTACTCGTACTTGAATGGTGTTTTCTATATTCGCCGTCAAATAAGTATGGACTGATGTTCAACTTTTTCCCTTCTCCGCACATAGTCCCTTGTCATGCGGTGTTATTGCTTCTTCATAATTTTCAACATTGCTATACTGAATTGATAACAGAGTAGATCTTCAGTTCATACTTATTTGACGGCAAGTACAGTGTCTGACAATTTTGGCATTTATCATTTAAAAGGGTCACGTTAGTATTATTACGAAGAAAAATGTCAGTTATGCTATAATACCAAAAGCACTAAATTTTTAAATTTTTAAACAGTTACATATTTATATAACATTTTTTTAAAGTATCGTTGTTGTACACCGATTTTTCTCACTTGAGCTTCATGTCATTGATTTCTGAACCGCAAAATAACAACTAATTGTTTATTTATCTCTGTCTTATTTATAGTTTCCTATATTCTATCTTCGATACGTATGGCTAATATCTTCATCGTTGTCTTATTAACGCATTTAAAGAAAGATAGTTATACGAAATTTGAATATGACATTTGACAACAGTGGTACTTAATATTTTTTCATGCTCGAACGTAACCCAAATTTGGGGGAAATTAATGAAGTTACCCCTATAGCTCACTCTGTTTACGTTGTTTCGCGAAATTCGAGAAGTATGAATTTCATTTTGAATAAAAGATGTGTGAAATATCTTAAATGCACACATTTGTCAATGTCAATGTTATTTTTATAATTTTTTGGCGATATTTTCTTTTTTTTTACAACGATTTGCGTTCTTAGATAAATATAATTTTAGGAATAATCGTAAAATGGAGTAGTATTTTAAATTAAATTAAAATTATAATTTTAGGTTAAATTTTGAAGAATTTTGGATTACAAACATATGCATTTTAAACGACAAATTAAGCTCCGAATATGAATAGGTAATTATGGAAGTGGTCTGAAATTGAAACATCAAAGAACAAGTTGCAACCTTTTACTTGCCACATGTAACATGTAAAAATGAAGAAAATTTTATACGTACGTATACTTTGGTTCACGGAAGATGACAATTCAAGGTCACTTGTTCGAAGAAAGAATAGACAACATTTAATACAGTAGTACGTAGCAACATATCAAGGTAGAAAGAGAAAGATTACTTGACGTATGTCTATGTAGTGTGTGACAGATATACGTTCATGTTGACATTACTTTCTAACACGTTACAAATATTAATGACGTATGTCGTAGAGTAACAGATATCTAATTATCTACTACACTGCCCTCTATGGTAATATTTACCCAGTGACGTTGACATTTAAATCAAATTATTCTTCCATGGTTTTTGTCAAGTCTAGGTTATTGTGTTTTGCAAAAATATAGGTGAACAGCATAAATCTTTGAGAAAGGTATTATTTAAAAAGAAACATAATTTTCTAATAAATTACACTTATTTTTTTCAGTTAAAATGTATCCATAAATATTTCAAGTTGCACGTCTATGTATACGAAATGCAGTGAAGTTATCTGTAAGTAATATTACACCATACAATTAATAAATGACCTTGAATTGTCATCTTTCGTGAACCAAACTATATCTACCAAATTTCTGCCCCGTTGGGCGTTAGAATGTCGGTTAAAATGATTTGTAAACAGTTAGAATAGACAGACAGACAGACAGACAAACAATGCAAGTTAAATAAAAGGATGAAAAAAATGTAATTTGTGATTATGATAAATAACTAAAGGTGTTACACAATTAAGATAAAATACATAATTTTAATAATAGTTATATTGTTTTCGTAAATGAAAAGGTCAATATATTCGTAGTTTATGTGTTACCATGGCTGGTCTATTATATAACGTAAATATCTTGTACATAAAACTGTTTAAGATGTGCTGGTAATCACGTTTCCATCACTACCATTACGATTTGATTCATACGAACATCAAACTATGACGTGAAGCTCAAGTAAGAAAAATCAGTGTGTAGTAAAAATATCAGATAATATGATAATATAAATAATTAAATGAGGCCTGTGTTGGCACAGAATTAACCAAAAAGCATTTTCTTTTGAGTTTGACGAAAATTTCTTGTAATATATATTTTATTATAAAATTATTCCGCTGTTGATAGTTATTTTCAATAAACCCTAATCACTAGTGAAGAGCAAGTAGTGAACGTCCAGTCGTGTAGCCCAGCAGATCCAGAATTATTGTTTGGCCAATGGCACGGGGTAAGTAAAACCTTTCTTATTTCGCCCGCTCTCAATTTTAGGTCCAACATGTAGGTACACCCACGCAATAGGTAGTTGTGTATACCTTTCACCCATCGCTAAGCATCGGAGCAGAGAGAAATAACCTTCCTTTACTATATTGACCCAGTCGATAGATTTAAATACTATTTTTAGCAGCAAACGCCAGGAAGGTCGTTATCGGCTTATGTTATTTATTAAAAAATATATAGAAAAAAATATCAATGCATACTCGCAGAATATTTAAAATCTTTAATTTTTATAATAACATAAATCGCGAAAAAATGACATTTAAACGTATTTTTCTATGAAAAACTATTTTGAGCCAAGGAAAGTACACACACACGCACATACATGCACGTACTCACGCATGCACTCACGCACGTACGCACACAAGCACGCACGTACGAACACACACACACTCACTATACACCCATACAGACATAATCGTGAAAATGTTAAATTCAGATTCTAGGACTCTTAAAATGTGCTTATTTACCAAACTCTTGGTAAATAATTTTTAGCAAGATCTTTATACCTACCTCACTTCCGAGAGGTGAAAATTCAAAAAAGAGTGTTTAAATCCGAAACAGTTTGTTTTCGGACATGGATATACAAGTATTAAGATTTTTTGTCTTGATATGACTGATGAATTGCTCAAATATTATTGTCTCCTATTGTTCGGACACGTGTACAATGTGTTATTAATTTAATAAAACAACTCAAATATTTGACTCTCTTTTTAAAGTTGAAATTCAAATTCCAAAACTCTAATTGTAACATAGGATCAAATTACCCGCCATCACCTTTAATTCTTCCTGTTCCTATAACTGGTACTCCTGTTCTGCTTGTGTCCATCGACTCTGCCACGTGGATATGGATTTTTCCGGTGGAGCATGGACGTTTACGCGCGCGGTTAGGGCTCCGGTCCAGCCCCAGGTCCCCGGAGACACCGGGACGCCTCTAACACGTCGCCATGGAAACGCCACGCAGAGGTATGCGAGGGAATTGAATGTGGGGATCTAGGATAGTACGGTTACGTGGAAAAGGGTTCTCAATGAGAATCATGCGACTGGGGTAAATGGTGAATGAGTTTGTTTACAAGGCCAACTGGAATTTCATAATTTTTGATATTTGTTTAGGACAAAGTTTCGTCGTACCTTATATCGTGGAGATGAAAAGTTGTTTTTTACATTTGTACCTACCTTTAAACAAAGAATTGTGTTTGAACCAAGCACAATTTATTGTATCAATTTTTTTCAGTTTGTGAGAATCTACAAAATATACAGTAACGTAAAAAACCTGGTACATCTGATAAATGTAACATCACTGTTCAATAAAACTAATTTTTGTTGCCAAACATTTATTTTTACGTCAATATTGTAAGGAATTTCTATGTTGGTGTATTTTTTTTTTTTTTGTAATTTTGAATGAAATTTGTCACGATCTTTAATAAAATAATAAATATTTTTTACTTAAAAAACTAACAATGTAAGTAATACTTTCAACTTTCAACATTAATAATACTTATCGATGTGATCTAATTAAATAGGGTGTTATAAAAAAGGATGAAAAAGTAGGGTATATACATTTCGATGTGCTGAATCTCAATCAAAAATATTTTTTTCAAAATACGGGAAATTATTTCTTATTTATTATTCATTTAATTCTTTTTTAATGAGCCATTGGAGACATGAAATTTTTAATAAAAATTATGAATTATTAATTAATTCGTAATTATTTTCTATGTTATGTGATTAGATAATTCATTATTTTTAATAAAAATTTCATATTGGCAATGGCGCAGTAAAAAGTAATTAAATGAAAAATAAGAAATAATTTTCCGAATTTTAGAAAAAAAATCCTTTTCATTGTGAATCGGCACATCAAAATATATATTTTAATATGAGAAGAAAGCTTGAATAATATTGACTGTAACTGTAAATATAACTACTAATATTATTATTTTAAGTTTTAAAGGAAGCAAACGTAAACAGTGATAAAAATATAATAAAGCGTTGGATGTCATAAAGTACTTCTTAAAAGAACTCAAACCTAATTTCTGTTAGGTTGGTACGTAGTACCTACATTTCTAGACATTTCTCATTTGAAAGTAAATATTATTTAAATTGTAAACAATAATAATGAAACGTCATAGTTACGAATATCAATCACTGTTACTGTTACCAACAATCAAATAAAAATTAAAATATTCCTAAAAATGAAATCACGTATATTTGTAAATATTTTTTTGACAAAAGGAACAAAATAGAAAAATAGTATAAAATACACGTTTCATAAGACATTTCAGCGCACTTGTCCCGTTAGAAAACTCGCGCACACACTAACAAGTTGTTATGTCGATCCTGATTTATATTATTAATTTGGAATATTTCATTATTTGTACTTTGTTAGAATAACAGTGAAAACTCTGGACTGAGTACTCCTAGATTCTGCGCTGTAGTTTCACATACAGTATGTGTGTGCGTTACTATCATTATATTGTATGTATATATGAAACTATAACGATACAGAATCAAACTCACAAGAGTTTATGAAGGAAGTTATGAATGAAAAATATAATAATTTTAAATAGGTATGTACTTTTTTTAAAAAAAATTATGAAGCTAATTACTATAGATACCGTCAAATAAGTATAGACTGGAGGTTTCTACAATGTTGGGAATTGCTGAAAACGCTATTATGTACAAGCGTGAACATCGCTGGGTTAGGGACAGGATGTGTAGAAGGGAAAAATGAGCAACAGTTCATACTTATTAGACGGCGGCTGTACTATATTACCTCTCGCCTATTTGATCATGTTCATAAATATTTTTTCTGAAAAAAAAAGACACATCCATTTATCCTATTTAAGGTACATACACTTCAATTGATTAGTTATATCTCAAAAACAGTTTTTTAGATACAGAAAAATACCCAAAATTGTAGTTGTGGATGTATATTGCGAATAAAGTTATTTTAACGAAAAGTCAACAAACAAACATTATTCTAAAAATAGTTAAATCTAGGGATCTATTCATTTAAAAATCGTTATAAAATTTTCCTATCCACAGGTATACAATAAAAATATATTATTTGTATTATAATTATTAGAGGAAAATATTGTTTTGTTTAGATTTAGTATTCTAGTAGGTACATTTTAAGAATATTCTTTTTGAAACAAAGCATCGTAAGATGCATTTCCTTAATAAAAGCGTCATATTTATTCCGCTAACCTCGTAAACTTGCACTCTGACACCGCTATCATCTTTAATCTGGAGTCACGGATGCTCTAGTTTTGTTTTCGCGACATTACTCCTTCCCTTCCGGTATCTTCGCGGTCGTGGATGTGACGTTCACGGTAACACGTCCTTCCGGTAGATGGCAGCAGGTGACTTGGATATTTATTAAAGGAAGTAGGATACGATGTTCACAGGATATTAAACTTTTGTTTTATTTTGAAAGGGAAATATCTTAGAAAATAATACTACAATTGATATAAACATGGTTGTAGATTATCATAATTTTAAGATAATAAATTTGTAACTGTATTTTCGAAATATGGACATATAAATTAAATGAAACTTAATTATTGACAGCAAAGTGTAAAAATCATAATTTTTCATTGTGGGAATCTATGGATTATTGTTAAGAGGATGAGGGCTTTAAGCGGTACTCATTTTTGTCACTGCGACCTATCAGATTTTTTGAAACATGGCATTTCCAGATCTGGAAACAGTTTCAGTATTTTTATGAAGCTAGTTACTGCTTGAAGAGATTCAATCTTATTTGGCGAGAGAGACCTTTTACCTACTAGATGGTTGTATCTACTTACGATTATAACTGGAAATTCACATAAGTATAATGTGTTCCAAAGTTTTTTAGTCCTCTTCGCTGAGTTAACAGATATTGTTTTCAGCTATACCAATATTATATAGATGGTAGTTCAAAGGACACCTGTTATAGTTCCGCAAGGTTCTTTTTGTTGAATGCTATTAGCTGTTGTACGTTCGCTGTTTGCCAATGAGGGTGAAATGACCCTACTCAGGTTCGGAATGTCTCTTCAGTATGAAGATATGGCTGGCTCCTTCCAGTTTTTGATATTTTTACCTTCCGTCACCTATAGGTAAGGAAGGTATTGTCTTTGGTCAAAAAATTCGGTGGTGAGTTTTCATTGAATAAGCACGTTTTAGGGTCTTTACAATACGATTTTACTATTTTTACGATGATGTCTGTATGTGTGTGTGTGTGTGTTCGTATGTGCGTGTGTGTGTATGTGTGTATGTGTGTGTTTGTATGTGACCGCTTTTTCGTGCACGATATCTCCAATACTAGAATTCCAAAAATTACAATTCTTCCGTATTCCTCTCCCTTACAACCATATGCAGACATGTTTAGATTTTGGTTATAATTGGTCAACCGGAAGTACCCTCATTTGAAGATTTTAACAGCTTTTCTTGAAAAACTCAGTTAAATGTTATTATAACTTAAAGAATATATTATTCTCTATACGATTTGATTGCATTTTATATTTCATATTCAACAGATATAGAGTTAAAGAATAATAAAGATAAAAAATTCGTATAAATTTCATAATTCAGCCAGCTATGCTAACATAACCATGGAAACTGCTAATATATTCAGGTAATTCAAATTGACAGATGTCAGTATCAATAAAAAGCAAGTAATTGAATGAAAAAATAAGGGAAGTAATTCTAGTGTTAGAAGTTTTTAGATATAATAGAGACGATTACATTGGTTTGAACATGTCATGAGGAGAGATGAATAAATTAATAGAAGGTGGAAGAAACATAGGAAGACCAAATATAAGATGAAAAGACTGTTTTGCAGAAGACTTGAGAGAAAAGGAACTGAATGAGGACGACACGCAAAACAAAAATTAGTGGAAGAAGAAAATAAAAAATAGCGACTCCCTAACGAATGGGAAAACTAAAGAAGAAGAAGATGTCAGTGTCAAGTGCAATTTGTTTATGAAATAACTTTACTGGAAATATAGGATCTTTTGCAAAAAAATTATGTATAGGGCGAGTGCAGTGACATGACTTTGCTGCCTTTGGCAAGCAGATATGGGGACCCGTATCAAAATGACAGCAATTAATTATGTCCATAACTGACAAGTGTCATAATTTTTCATTCAAAATTTCATGATTTTCTTATTTCATGTGATTTGTTTGTTATCAGGAGTATGGAATTCCGTTGCCGAGAAAGGGAATCATAAAATACCAAAAATGTAGAATCTTTTGCAAGAAAATTTATGTATGGAATTTGTACATAATACACAGGATTGGCGGAAGGTATTGTGCTGGCCACATCAGATTTTTTTATATGGCTTTCACATAAGTCCATAAGATGGTTTAGGCTCGTAAATTATTTCGCTGATGATGACATATTTGTACCATAGGGGATGTTTAGCGAATGTCACCTTATAACGCTCGCAGAACTGTTGTGGAGAGAGTGCCACAGGGGTCACTTCTGTGCTATTTGAAAATTGTAAATAATATTCAAGTTTTTAGACACGTCGGTCTAGCCCGATCCCATTATCTGCTTTTATTATTGCCTAAAACTCTTTCATTCCCCAGTACCCACCACAATGTGACATGACTGCGTTTAGCCAACTGCAGAAGGGAGTCTGGTTGTGAAATTTTAAAAAAGTGGACTTATAACATAAGTCAAGACTTTCTTCATTCTGATGCTTGCATCCCTAGTGATCATATCACGCTTGTACTGTGTTCATTATTCTATTTGTGGATTTTCCACTATTATTTTAAAATGTCCGGGGAAATGTGTCTTACACACACCATCAAAGAAGTTCAAAAGCAAACGAAAGAAGTGATTTGGAATGTTCATAAATATTTTAAAGAAATTAAAGAATAGTACATTAAGATACAAGTTTCATAAGACATGATTTTAGCGCACGCGTCTTTGTTAGAAACGAGCGGCTTGCCGCGAGTTTTCTAACGGGACAAGTGCGCTGAAATGTCTTATGAAACGTGTATTTTATACTATTTTTTCTATTTTGTTCCTTTTGTCAAAAAAATATTTACAAATATACGTGATTTCATTTTTAGGAATATTTTAATTTTTATTTGATTGTTGGTAACAGTAACAGTGATTGATATTCGTTTCGTTGTTATTGTTTACAATTTAAATAATATTTACTTTCAAATGAGAAATGTCTAGAAATGTAGCTACTACGTACCAACCTAACAGAAATTAGGTTTGAGTTCTTTTAAGAAGTACTTTATGACATCCAAATGGGTTTCATAAAGTACATATTAAAGAACCAAAATAGAAAAAGTTATTTTAAAATATTCTGTTGCAGAAGCAACTGGTTTATGTAGCCGAACTGTGGAGCGCATTATTAAAAAATAATGAAAATGTTGATATAGTGAAAATGATTAGGCAGAAGACGCCCGTCATCGACCTGAAAAAAAAACCTTATAAAATGAAATATAACTTGTAGAAATTATTGGTTGTTATTTATTTAAAAAAAGAAAAAAATATATTAAAGAAACGTATATATTAACGAATTTACAATTATTGTAGTCATTCTCAGTAGTGCCAACGTATGGTACAAAAATAAACTACAATTATTTCAAATAATTATATATTCTGTAATTGGAATAATGATTGACCTAGAAATAATTGTAAATATCATTAATATAAACATTACTTAATATTAGTACCTTTGAATATATAATACATATAAGAATGGCAACGTAATGTATTTAGATTAAATATTTCGAGAGAAGGTGCCATCTATCCCTCCGTATACGAATTATTTCTGAGTTAGTTCAAAAAATACATAATAGGTGGATGTTGCACAGTGTTGCCAC
This sequence comes from Harpalus rufipes, assembly GCA_951394225.1. NCBI lineage: Eukaryota > Metazoa > Arthropoda > Insecta > Coleoptera > Carabidae > Harpalus > Harpalus rufipes. The sequence continues at coordinate 38,898,481 of OX596281.1, forward strand.
GTAGCTAGAACAGCAAGTTAAGATTTTATAAAGGTTTTTAAGTTTGCTACTGTAAAACAAGTCTACATGTACATTGAAGATTCAAAATATATTATCTGGTTATTATGAAACAATATTTTTGAATTATTGATTATTGAATACCTTTAACAAATAGTATCTGGCAATGCTGTCAGCACGATTTACCGTAGTTCATAGTTTTGTGGTAGGCGTCACTAGCTATCTATAATAATTTTGTGAATAAAAAGAGACAGATATAGTATCTTGCTAGGCCATATGCGTTGCCGTTCTTATATGTATTATATATTCAAAGTTAGTACTTTTTTTTTCTTCTTTTTTGTTAAATAAATAACACCCATATGGATGGTAAATAATTTTTCAGAAGAAGCAATAAGAAGAAAATTGCACAATTTTCATTTAAGAACGACCTACATTATGGACGATTTAGTAGATAAACTAGTGATAAATTTAGCGACAAGTCTATACTGTCTGTGCCTAGGCAGTTTGTGTATACTTATACTATTGCCTCGCGGTGGGTACATACTCTGTCATAATATCCTGGATGAGATAGTATGAAATATACAGCGCAATAATTATGTATAGGTGACACTGAAAAACGGGCCACTCAAAATAACTGTTTTATTTATATTATTTTTGGTATATTTGTAAACTAGATATTTGGCATTATGGCAGCGCTTTTGCTTTAACTGGAAGTGACAACTTTCATATATCAAATGGGACCCCCCTGTATATTTTTATATAATTTGCTATCTACGTAAAATTACGAATTCAACGATATGCTTGAAATGTATTTTTATTGCAGAAATAAATCACAAAAACGTAAGAGAAAATTATGAATAATTAAGCTGGTAAGCCATATCAGGTAGGTTGTGATAACAAATTGATCATTTTTACCCCTCGCTATATTATATACCCTTCAGAAATACCACCAATCCCGTCAATGGATTGGATTGGAAGAACCTCGAACATTTAGAAGAGTAAGAGAAAACTTGCTCATAGAAAAAATTTAATATAAAAAATCTGATGTGGCCAGCACATAACCTCTCGCCGTATATTTTACCTGGCTGTATGCATAAAGCAAAGATTATTTTTATAAATACAAATAATATATTCATATAAATCTATGACGTATAAACTTCTTTATTATTCAATAATAGCATGTCTCAACATAAAGATATTTACCATAAATTATGTTACAATAAATTACAAAGTAGAGTTTACCATATATAAATATTAGGCTGGTAACAGCAATTTTCAATTCGAACAACTTTGTTTACTTTCTCTTCATATTCTTCTAGTAAAAACATTAATTTTGGGCGGTCTAAAATGTATATATCTGGATTGTGCATCTATTCTTATATATCTTCTTTTACATTTTATTTTTTCATACTTGTTATATCTAAATAACCTTAATTCCCTTTAATAAAGTGACGGATAGATTGCACTCCGATTTTGTCAATATTTACAACTTACTTGAGAAGAATTTGATAGCTTTTTCGCAATTCAAAGTTACTCTAGTCTACAGTACTGGTGTACATTGTCCCATAATGTTTGAAACAAATTTAAGTCCTTCAACCTAGACTTGTCATCTCCATAATAGTCACAGATCAAGAATTAAGGGATTCTCCAAATACATTTTTCTTTCATTACTCATTATTTCTGACACTGACATTTATCTGTCAGTTACAAATAATTTAAATTTGCAACTATTTTTCATGGCATCCTTTCGGTTGTAAAATTAATTACAACATTATTTTATATATTATATTCCTTTTATCTCTAAATCTATAAAATATGTATAAAAATATTTAAATGTATCAGAAAGAGAATTTATTTTTCTTTAATATTATCAAGAAAAATTTTCAAAAAATAATATTTAGAAGATTTTTTTTCAAGAATCTTCTACTTCCGGTTGTCCAATTGTTACCAAAACCTTTTCAGATCTTCCCATGAATGTCCGATTGGGAAATACGTTGTTAAACAAATTTTAAGTCTTATAGTTTTTGAGTAACCGTCCTTCCAACATCCCACACACACACATCCACACACACACACACACACACACACACAGACATCATCGTAAAAATGTTAAAATCGGATTGTAGGGACCTTAAAACGTGCTTATTCAATAAAATCTGGATATGCGATTTTTAGCATGAATCCAATACCTCTCTTAGCGAGAGGTAAAAATATCTATATATAAAGAACATATTGAATTAGATTTTTTGTGTGTACAAGAAATAATGGGGCGAGAAATATTGTGCTAGCAGATTTTTTTTTGTATCTAATATAATATAGAATTTTACAAAAACAACTCACTATTTAAACATAACTTAATTATTACTCAATATTATCTGGACTGTTTTCACAGCGTGTCTATCATGTCTTAGCAGGTTATTTATTTATAATTTTTCTTACGTTTTTGTAATTTATTTCTTCTATAAAAATGTACTTCAAGCATATCGTTGAATTCGTAATTTTATGTAGATAAATATATAACGAGTCTCATTTGAAACATGATATTTAATGTTACTTCCGGTTAAACCTGAAACGCTATTTTCATTTCAAATACCATTATTTGTGAGCCCCTTAGCCTAGTTTACAAATATTTCAAGAATTATTCAAAAATAATTATAAATAAGAAACTTATTTTGTGTGGCCCGTTTTTCAGTGTCACCTATAAATATATATATATATATATATATATATATATATATATATATATATATATATATATATGTATATATATATATATATATATATATATATATATATATATATATATGTAATGTTATATGGTATAATTAAAAGCAAATGTTACGAATTAGTTCTCGAGTTACGACGCTTGGCTTATTTTCCTCGAGAAAATATCTTTTCATATTTCAAGCAAGAACTGAGGTATAAAAAGTAATGAATCATAAAGCGGAAAATAAAAGAAACGTCAATACTTCAATTTAGTCAATCATTTAATTCATATATTCCCAGAATTCTTAATTTATTTCATAGTAAAAAATTTAAATCCTAGGTTTTTACCTCTTCTTTTACGATTTAATCAAGTAACTTTTCTAATTTCGATTTGGAGTACGTAGTAAATTTTGACATTTATAGTATGAAATGCTTAACCGTTTATACGATGAAATAAAATAAAATTGGCGTTTCGTCAAATCAAATTTTACGGAAGATAAATTACTTTTATCATTAAATTTATTATTTTAAACATTAACTATCATTTTATCTTATAAAAAATCATATGCGTCAGCACATTTTTTCTCGCTATTCACATTTTTATTTAATGTTTACTCATTTAATAATGTTAGGTTAGATTTATTTTCACGTACCTATATTTTAATTTAATCAAATGTATTACTATTATATTTTTCTCAAAACCCTACCATTATTTTGATACGTTGTGGTATCGAGCGTATTGGGCACGGGGTGAAGCTATCAACTACTATCAGATCATCAGCATTAAGCATGGGCTGAAGTTAGCGTCACTAGCCCATACAATGTGGAAGCATCTGATAGCTGCTATTGTAAAAAAATAACCTAAAAGGTGTTTTTCTGTATTTCTGCTATCTTAATTTTCAGGTGACTCGTTCTATAAACTTTTTTGATACTCGTTTCTTATACACTCACTAGACTAGAGAGATCCTTATAAAACTTGTTACTCAATACTATTATATACTTTTTGAACGGTTGAGCCACTCCGCTGCGCATCGTGATCCAAACTCCCTTCTGACAAAATTAATTGACGCTTTAAATATTATTTCACAAAGAGCTATTTAAAAAAAATGTAATTGTAAAATATTTAGAAAATGTATCGACTTAAAATTATAGAAAATTCAATAATTTTTATTATTCTGTAAAATGTGAAAGTATTATATTTATTGAATTTTTTCCAAGGAACACAATTTAGAGTTTCAAATAAAGCAACATTTTCGGTTTGATGAATAACCTTAAAACGTGTTTATTTGACATAATCTCGATACGTGATTCTTAGCAACTATCTCTCTTGCCTGGGGTAGCGGGAGGTAAAAATATATTTTGATGTATTGATTTAATCATGAACCACTTTGAAAATAATATCAGACCTGAACGATAAAAGATTGCTATTTCTTAAAAGAGTTTTCATAGCTATAGACCTAATTTATCAGATAAACTTGACAATATTACACTTTCAATCGACACGTGAAATTTATTAGCCTGATAAAAGAGCGATATCATTAAATTTATTGGCCAAAATTAGAGCATTATGGATGGATTTCAGAAGGAATCAATAAAAAAGTTCCACTTAAATATATTTAGTGAAAATATGTAGGTACCCATATAAATTTTCTAACAATATGCGATATTTTTAATAATAAACAGATAGGGATATGGCACGTACTTATTTACAACAAGAAGTTTTATTTTCTGTAGAAAATACTGGAGTTGCACTCTCCAACATAAACTATAATCAGAGCAACACTCTTGTGTGATGATTAACATAACATACCGTTGATATGAGACATTATAATTATGGCAAAATTTGTGTCATGTCATATTTACTTTATAGTGGAATCACTAAATGTACTAAGTGTAATTTTTAACAATTTTTTTCATGAATGAGTTCTACGTGCCATGGCTAATCCCATGTTTCATTCTAAATGCATAATGTATATTTTGAAGGTAGTTTATGCCCGTCACAATAGGTGACGCTGGTTAGGTGTTATTAAAAGAAAAATGAAGAAGGGAATAGTGCTTTTAAAGGGGTTTTACACGGTCAGTTCAGTTTTAATTCCACTGCCATTTCAGTTAAAAAGGTGGCATACTGAGTCGTTAGTTGTCAGTTGAGATCTGTTCATTTCTTCCGTACGCTCATAAACGAGGATGGAACAAATTCGAGTTCCTTATATGAAAAACTTTCTTATATGCACGCTACAAAAATTGATGTAGGTCTTTATGGGCTAACTTTTTGAGACAATTCCTTAATAGGCGCTACAGGAATTTTCGATCGTCTTTTGTTTTTGAGCTACACGCTAAAACTTGATTTTCGCTTATTTTGAAAAAACCTCGTACCTCTCTTATTGTGAGAGATAATAAAAAAAATATATAAATTATTTTTATATGGTTTTTTTATGTAGAATATCGCGGTGTAATTAGATTTTTATCAAAACCTAATCATTCTCGAGATATTATAACACAAACATATTTTTTAATTGGGAAAATAATCTCATCTTTTTCCTTATTTTACAAGGATGCATAACAAGAACAAGGTTACATTCTTTTATTTCAAACATGAATAAAAGATGAATTATTAATTTATTGGAGTGACAAAATTAAACTATTAAGAAACAAATGATAAAAGTAGTTATATTTTATCAATTGTTTGCTTCTACTTATATTTTCTTTATTATACTCATTTTTCTAATTTATACACTAAACCACATTTTTCGAATTGTGTCAAAGCCTACTATAGAAAGAAGAAAATTCCTCTGATGCCAATTAAAATTGTATAAAAAAGTTGGCCCTTAAAGAGATACACCAATTTTCTATAGTGTGCATAATAATTTGTTTTTTCATATAAGGAAATCGAATTTGTTCAACCCTGTACAATCATGGATGATGAATGTCTTATATTTTACTAGCATTACGTTTATTACTGCAGAAATCAAGAAAGTAGGAAATGGATCAGAATCCTTGGATTTTTGTAGCAAAATATTATAAGAAGCCTCTCTTTTATTGGTGTTATGGTACTGGAGATTACACTTTTTCCTTAAACTCCTATATAACTCGATAAATTCAAATATAAATTCGTGATCTTTTTACATTGCAGATGATGTACCCTTGACCAAAAACTGAGCCCTGAACAGAAAAGTTTGGTTAGACGTTATTTGAACTGATAACTGTTATGTTAAATGATTTTTAGTATTCACACATCAGTTAAGTGAAAGATATCCTAGAGTTTTTTTTTTACCGAAACAAACATTATTATTATTGTATTTCGGAAGAATCATATTTTAATAGAATGTGTATAACCGAAATAGTTTGTATATTTTAAATTTATAAAATCAATTATAGTTTTGATTTTACTTTTAATCTTAATTTAAGCAATATAAGGGACTGTAATTCGGATGGCCCGAGTTTAGTCCTGATCGACATTAAACTTGAAGTGACATATAATTAGGATTTTTTTAAATAATTAAGTTGGTAACGATTCTTTGAAATGGTTTTAACAAGGACAGTGGCGTATTATTGACGCCAGAAGCCCTTGAATATTTGCGCCCCCGTAAAAACGTCTTAGTTCTTGTTTTTAGCTTCTCGCGGCGGCCCTAAAATAATTGTGTAGCTCGTAGGATTTTTACGTCCCCTGTAAAATTTTGCGCCAAAAGCTCAGGTTTTATAGGCTTCTACGATAAAACGCTACTGAACAAGGCACAATTGATTATGCCAAAATAATGTTTGAAGCGAGAAGAGGTCAGTTACCAATGTATCAAAAGTTTTTGCTGTAATTTTTGTTATTCAAGTGGAAGTGCTAACCTATACGTCATAATGTTTTATTGCTCCCCTGAAAAAATATATGAAATGATACATAGGTACAACGTTTGGAATTTACTCCCCAAATATATTTAGTTAACTAATGTATTATTCAACTGGAGTAGATAAATTTCTTTGAGGGCGTTCTGTTTTTAGTGTATTCTATATTTTGTTGGTATTTATAAAGTGTTATGATAAATTGAATTTGTCAAACTGCTAGGAAATAAAGGCTTCACATCATAATTTCATAAAATCAACAAGTTCCAAAAGAAGCAAAACTGTATAATATAATCAGTCTGGTGATGGCGAAGCAAGGAAAATCTGTAGCTTAACAATCCAACACATCCAATATATTTCATCCAGGATCTCCGTGCATCTGCTATTACCTCGAAAGGGGTTAAATTATCACAGTCTCCCTTCAACATAAATAACTGCCGTCAAAAATGTTAAACGGTGTAAACACTGAATCCGATGCGAGGCGACAAAATCCCCGAGTCGCAAAACTTGACAAAAACTGCTGCATCGTCTGGATTAAAGTGACAGTTATATTCATTTCACTTTAAAACCTTTTCAAACGCAAATCCTCCGAGTAATCAGTGCCACACTTTTTTATTAATGGACGTTGGAGAATTCGTGTTTTTGTCACCAGCAACAGAAAAAGAAAAGTTATCTAATGCCATAATAAGATCAGCGGTAGATAGCACACGGTACGTTAGCATAATCGCTCTGGAAAAATCTATTTTCCGAAGCGGAAAACTAGGCGCTCACGCTTCGAGAACTCCAAGACAGAGTAATTGGAAAAGGACAGCACAGGGACGGATTACACAGATTCAATTTGATAGAGGTCTATTTACTTCCGATACCATAGAATAATAATACAATTATAAGTTTTCAATTTCAATTTACGTACCTACATATTTCACCGATTGAATGTTTAGAATCACGGAACACGACAATGGGATCCTCCACCGTAACAAATTAGAACATGGGTCAATTACATTAGAACTAGGCCTTAAATCTGTATGATAGGGTCTATCGGAGTTTAAAAAAGTTGTTACTTTTTAAAATAATCTTTTTATCTACGTCACACATTTACTCTATTCCAAATTATTACTACATTCAAGCCTTCTGCTATCATCTTGTTTAAATAAGGAATCCATTTACAAGTATATATGAATGCAGAAAATAACAAAAAAACAATGTAAAAGTAAACCAAATATCACTTGTTTAATTTTTATGATGTCGACAATGTCCATTTGCGCTCGAAACACACACAACATTTTTTATACAGTCGCCACAGTGGGGTCCTCCACCATAACAAAAAATAATAAAATGTACACTTTGTACTTACACTACTACTCAATTAATAAGGATTAATATAAAGAAAACACGTCTTTTAATTTTAATTTATCGTTATTTCTCATTCTTCTTGACCTATTGCTTCAATCGAATCAAAACATCTTATACTTTTGTTTTTGTAAATGAATGCCCTATTTTATTTTCACAATAGTGCGGAATTTTTTTTGGTTATGTAATAATACCGACAGAGCAGTTATATGTCAGATAGATTTGTGAAGGTGGTAAATGTGTCAATACAATGCCATTAGTTCCTAACTAAATGTTTTCATTTAGAATTTAGAAAGTGACATTTCTCAACATTGTATAGTTAGAAATTTAGATAGCGAGCGTTTTTTGTACTTTGTCGCGCTAGAGCGGGAAAGTGACATTTTGCATTGACAAAAGAGAGCGCAAATGGCTACTTTCTATGTAGACTGTAGAAAAAAGTTATTGTAACGTTTTTACATATTTATATATCTAATTATTAATCATCAATCATCTCTATACCTATGTCACAGGATATTAAAAAAAATACGGGTAACGAATAAAAATAAAGACTTTCTAAAACTACAAATCGGTTTCAGTTTAAAAGAAGTTCATTTTTACCTCTCGCTAAGAGAGGTATTGCATTCATGCTAAAAATCGCATATCCAGATTTTATTGAATAAGCACGTTTTAAGGTCCCTACAATTCGATTTTAACATTTTTACGATGATGTCTGTGTGTGTGTGTGTGTGTGTGTGTGTGTGTGTGTGTGGATGTGTGTGTGTGTGTATGTGTGTGTGTGTGTGTGGGATGTTGGAAGGACGGTTACTCAAAAACTATAAGACTTTAAATTTGTTTAACTACGTACTTCCTAATCGGACATTCATGGGAAGATCTGAAAAGGTTTTGGTAACAATTGGACAACCGGAAGTAGAAGATTCTTGAAAAAAAATCTTCTAAATAATATTTTTTGAATTTTTTTCTTGATAATATTAAAGAAAAATAAATTCTCTTTATGATACATTTAAATATTTTTATATATATTCTATAGATTTAGAGATAAAAGGAATATAATATATAAAATAAACTGTTGTAATTAATTTTACAACCGAAAGGATGCCATGAAAAATAGTTGAAAATTTTAATTATTTGTGACAGATAAATGTCAGTGTCAGAAATAATGAGTAACGAAAGAAAAATTTACTTGGAGAATCCCTTAATTCTTGATCTGTCTCTATTATGGAGATGACAAGTCTAAGTTGAAGGACTTAAATTTGTTTCAAACATTATGGGACAATGTACACCAGCACTGTAGACTAGAGTAACTTTGAATTGCGAAAAAGCTATCAAATTCTTCTCAAGTAAGTTGTAAATATTGACAAAATTACACATCAATATAAGAATAATCGGAGTGCAATCTATCCGTCACTTTATTAAAGGAAATTAGTGTTATTTAGATATAACAAGTATGAAAAAATAAAATGTAAAAGAAGATATGTAAGAATAGATGCACAATCCAGATATATACATTTTAGACCGCCCAAAATTAATGTTTTTACTAGAAGAATATGAAGAGAGAGTAAACAAGGTTGTTCGAATTGAAAATTGCAGTTACCAGCCTAATATTTATATATGGTAAACTCTACTTTGTAATTTATTGTAACATAATTTATGGTAAAATATCTTCATGTTGAGACATGCTATTATTGAATAATAAAGAAGTTTATACGTCATAGATTTATATGAATATATTATTTGTATTTATAAAAATATTCTTTGCTTTATGCATACAGCCAGGTAAAATATACGGCGAGAGGTTATGTGCTGGCCACATCAGATTTTTTATTTTCTTCTTCCACTCATTTCTGTATAGCGTGTCGTCCTCATTCAGTTCCTTTACTCTCAAGTCTTCCGCAATACAGTCCTTTCATCTTATCTTTGATCTTCCTCTGTTTCTTCTACATTCTATTACTAAGCTATTCATTCTTCTTCCAATATATTCTTTCATCTCCCCTCATGACATGTTGTATCTCTCTGGAAACTTTATTAATGGGACCATTTCCCTTATTCTTTAATTCATTACCTTATCTTTCCGTGTCTTCCCCAATATCTATCTCAACATCCTTGTGTCTGCCATATTCATGTTTCATTGATACTGACATCTGTCAATTTGGATTATCTGAATATATTAGCTGTTTCCATGGTTAGCATAGCTGGTTGATTTATAAAATTTAATATCTTTATAATTCTTTAATTCTATATGTATTGAATATGAAGTATAAAATGCAATCACATCGTATAGAGAATAATATATTTAAAATATATATAAAAACAACGAAATAATAATTTGTTTAATGGTAAACAATACGTCTCTTGGTGGCTGCATTCAATCTTTGATTTTCTTTGTAACACTAGACATTTCTTCCTTTTCTTCCAGTAACATCCTAGCATCCTACATTCTTGTTTCCTTTTGTTTGTGAAATAATTGAACGTCTCGTTGCTACGGATAATACTCCCGTACTCCTTTTCCACTTGCCCATTGACTGCACAAACTCAAACAACTGATACGCTTTATCGACAACACGACTCGGCTAATCATCTCCGGTCTAACATCCATGTCGCTATTAGATCATCGACAAGAACCAATTAATTTCTTTTTTCTGAAAGAAATTTTATAAGGATTTTCCGAGGTAATTGAAGTAAAGGTACAAAATGGATTAAGGTATAATTGTTACGTCGTTGTATCGAATTGCTTTTTTACAAAAAATATTAACAGGAGAAAAAGTAGAAATGATATTACGAGAAATAATTTAATGATGGAACAGTGCGGGATAAACATGTTACTGCAGTCAAACAGAATAATTTCGTGTTAGAGAATTGTTAACCTTATCCTACATGAAACAGTATTAATTGAACCATGCGTTGTAATAACTAAATACAGCTCATTATATGCAATAACATTTTGAACATATTGTATTGAGTGTCCAAACAATATTATGAAACACAAAATATTGTTTACATTCTAACACATTGAAATTTAAAATTTAAAGATAATAATAAACCGTTCATATAAAATATACTTATTTAGTTCAATAATTTTCAGTTATTATCCTCCGTCACCATTAAGTAAGGAAGGTATTGACTTTGGTCAAAAAGTTCGATGATGAGTTTTTAAAGAATAAGTACGGTTTAGGATAAATGTCTTTAAAAAGATACATGTAGAGACGATTACACAGGTTTGAACATGTCATTAGGAGAGGTATTGAAAGAAGGATTAATAGCTTAGTAATAGAAGGTAGAATAAACAGACAAAGACCAAAGATAAGTCGGAAGGACTGTAATGCGGACAACTTGAGAGAAAGGAACTGAATGAGAACGACACGCAAAACAGAAATGAGTGGAAGAAGAAAATAAAAATAGCGACCCCTAACGAATGGGAAAAGCTAAAGAAGATGTCAGTGTCAAGAGCAATTTGCATAGTTTGTTTATGAAATAATTTTACTAGGAGTACTGGATCTTTTGCAAGAAAATTTATGTATGGATTTTGTCCATAATACACAGGTAATGTGCTGGCCACATCAGATTTTTTGTTTTAAATTAAATAAATCCAATTCCCATAAGATTTTAGCTTCCGTCACCTTTAGTTAAGGGAGGTATTGTCTTTGGTCAAAAAATTCGATGGTGAGTTTTCAATGGATAAACACGTTTCAGTATCCTTTCAATAAGATTTTATTATTTTTACGATTATGTCTGTATGAATGAGCGCGCATGTGTGCGTGTGTGTGCGTGCGTGTATGTGCGTGTCTACGTGTCCGTGTGTGTATGTGACCACCGTTTCGGATCGCATAACTCCAATACTGTAATACCAAAATTTATAATTTTTTCGTATTCCTTGAGTTCACATCCAAACGAAGTTGTAATTAGATTTTGGTTGTAATTAACCGAAAGTACCGTCATTTGCAACCTTTAACAGGTGAAAAAGCAGTTAAATCTTATTTTTTGACATTTTATGTTATAAATATTAAAGAATATTTTATTTTCTATACGATTTGATTATTTTATACTTACATAAAGAAGTGTCTTTTAAAAAAATGCATTTTAAAACTGGACCTGGACCTTATTCTACACTCCGTCCGAATCTTTTGCAAGATACTACATCAGATTTTTTTCATATTTTATGACTGCCGGTGAGTTCCCCAACAGTATACTCGTCGACACGAGTATATCGTTTTGACAGCCGCCTCGATGGTCGAGCGTGTTGAAGCAGCGTGCCTGGCAGCGCTCAAAGCGACTTCACCGCTCAGACCCTGGGGTTGTGGGTTCGATTCCCACCAGGGACTTGGATGTCTGTGAGTGTCTTCTAATACATTATTATAATGTCTATGTAAAAACAAATAATTGTAAAAATATAGGAAATAAATGTGTTATAGCCCTATGGCTATAACTAGTATATAAAAGTTGAAAAGCAAAAAAAAAAATATCGTTTTGACGAAATATGAAAATAAAAGTAAAATGGTACATCGAGACATGGATAATAAGCCGTGATGATATATTTATTTGTTATTACAGAAATACTAGGATTATTGTAATATAGATCAGTTTTCAATAATTAACAGTTGTTAAAAGTTAACCACTTTGTTAAAAAATCGAAATGAGAATGGTTAAAACATAGACTTAGTAACAATTGGCATATCTAATCCAATGGTAATGCAAATGGCCTGTGTGTATCTAGCTGAAAAGCCGGGTAAATAATAATCTGCGTATAAATTATTGACGTTAGTACCCGAAATGTGCGCGTTTGTCGATTACATTCTCAGTAATCAGTTATCGATTGAAATAATATGAAGAGCGTAAATAATAATTGCAAATGTATTGCCATATGAGCTAGTTCCAAATGACAATTTGTGATGTGGAATTGCGTTGTAATTAGAATGATATTTTCATTATTAATTTACACGTAGTTTGGTTGCTATAGAACTGACATACCGACTCTACAAATGGAAAGTACACATTATTGAGCTGTAATTAGCCATATATTTTAGAATTATGGCATGTTTGATGTTTGATAATTCGTAATAGTACAATTTATATATTACGATAGGTGGATATCTTATATAGGGTGTTTAAATATTTAAAAGCCATATAATATGATCAAAAACAAGTAAAATGTCTAAATATATATGGGTCCGAAAATGAATCCCTTTCAAGATACGAGCGATTTTATTTTATGTTGTGTTTAAATTATTAAAAAAATCTTTCCGGACTCTTAATATAACAATAAAAGAACAGATTAATTATTACATTTTATTTTTTGTTACATGCTCTTTGTCACAATGTATCCGTCTATGTAAGCGGTGATATTTATAGGGGAAGTAAATTTTTCTTGTAAATATTTATATCTTTGTATTTTCCATCCGAAGATGATGAAGATGAAATAACTAAGTCACACACAACATCCAAACCTTATCTAGGATTCGAACCCGAACCTTTTGAGCGTCATGCAATAGCGCTTCCGCTTGTTGGCCAGCCCCAACAGATTAATTTGAGAAACCATTGGGATTTTTTAAAATTAAGAATTATAATCTCAATCATTGTGACGGTTTAAAATTTAGTCGAGCATGGAATTGACCATTTCTTGTCTTGTCTTGATTTTCAAGACAAGAAAATAAAAAATTCTTGTCTTGCTCATTTCTTGGCAACATACTTCTTGTCTTGTTTCAAGAATTCTTGATATTTCTTTACGTTTTAGGGGAGTTTTTAACATATCCGGAAACGCACCGTTTTCGAGCTACAAGCTCTTAAAAGAGTAATTATTATCTACCTAATTTTAGTTGGCTTTGACTTATTACGTTAGTTATTAGTTTTATTTATTTTAACTTCTACTTAACATTAATTTTTTTTTAAAATAATTTTATTCATTTTTTAATAGATATTAATAATTGCTCAAATAATAACCACCAATTTCAAAGCAAGCATTGCAACGTACCTAACATATTTTGATATATTCGTTAAAAAACGTAGTCATAATAAAATAAATATAACTAATAATTGAAGTGATAGGTCACAGCCAACTAAAATAATAGTATAAAAAAAAAGTTTCATAAGCTAAACTATTAACGCACAAGTATAATATATTATGAGGACGAGGTACTTACCTAAAAAATTAGACTTATACCCTCAACTGTCGCTTCGATATCAGTAAAATTATTTTGAACATCATAGTCAGAGATAAAAAAAAAATTAATTATAAATAAAATGTTGATTTACAAAATTAATTGTCAAGAAATCAAGAATTCTTGACAAGAAATCTTGATTCTTGATGATACTTTCTTGTAAAATACATTTCTTGTCTTGATTTTTATGAAACACTACTCAAAATTGACCATTTATGTTATAGTTCAAAATTTTGTAAAAAAATCAAGGTCTTCTATGGAAAAAAAAACGTTGATTGTCAAAACTGATGTGAAACGCTTTTTTGCGTTAGCGTACAATTTATATTCGGTATATTGAATATCAAAATGCCAATTACCTTCCCATTGTGAAAGTCGCAACCATACCTATTATCTGCCGCCATGCCAATTATCTTACATTCAAATTGTGACAGGTGTGAATTTTTTTCCAGAGAACACATTGATTTTTATGTTTTTTTTACAAAATTTTGTACTATGATGTAATTAGTCAGTTTAAAGGGGCTTTAGTTCTTATAGACAGCATGTAAGACAAAATTGCCAGATTTATTATCAATGGGGTTAATTCTACTATAGAGTAAGTGCTGAACGTTTACGTAAATAACACCTTGTACGTATGTATGCTGCAAGATGCACAAGATCTCCCACCACAGCCTTTTACACTTGCTGTTTGGGATAATCTGTATGAAAACCTTTTTCCTTTTTTGAAGTTTTGTATTTGGGGCTACTTAACAAGTTTCGTGCACGCAACACCCTTAAATAATCTTGCAGAGTTACAAAACATTAAAGAATTCAACAATGGAGTTAAATAATTCGATCTAGGCTGGGCTTTTTTGAAAGGCTGCGAAATTCCTTCTTGAGAAGATGTACTATATGCTGTATAGAAATAGTAGGAGGATATTTTGAACATCGTTGTGTCGTTAAATAATTAACACTAACATAGGAAGCTGAAGATGATGCTGAATTTACAAAAAGACTATTGAAAACTTGTAATGATATTATGAAAAAGAGAACGACGAAAAATTACACAAAAAGTTAGTAGGACTTAAATAGAAAGTTACTGTAACTCGTTTGCAAACTAATAGTACGCAATGTAAATGTTACCGTTAAATGAATGAATGGGAAAATCGGAGAAAAAGTCTTGAATATTTGTGTTGTCTTGTTTTTATAACAAAATCCTACGTTTCGGCAGCCAATCTGCCTTCATCAGGGAAAATGTAATTTTTATTGTGATGAAAATTTAAACATTACATTTATTTATCTAGTCGAGGAAATATCGAATAGTTACTGTTAAAAGTATAATAATTTCTTTATTTGGTAGAAAAATATCTATCTAGGGCTTACATATAACTTTTCTCCGGGCTTTTCGTTACTTACTGTCGGTTGGATTTCAGTCATTGCTACATTTATTTAAGATGTATAAGTGGCCAGCATATAGTATTCGAGTGTGAAAAATACAAGCAGCTGTATTTATTTTTCACGACAAATCACACATTGTCGGTTAGCAGGAATTGAACGCATGGAACATGATTCGGGTGACGCCGTTGCGATCTAGATGGTGTCCACTAACTCGTTCGCTCACCAAGCCTACAAAGAATAACTACATATATATTATACATAAAAATCGCGCATATCCCACGTGAATTAGCACAAATCCAAAAACAATAACAACAACAATAAGAGCCCAGATGACCCACTCTAGTCTTTTAACAACATTCGCACTAACTGTACATCTTTATGCAGCAAATATTCTTCACTCTAACAATTAAAATGATCGATTTTTGGTAGTGAAATACCGCACCCATATAACAATAATAGTTACTTACGCAACAATCATCCTTTGCCACATATTACTGTCTAAGCATACTTCTTTCGCCTCGGCCACATTCATAATCGCATTTATATATGCTCTCCTTCTCTTTCCACTCGGAAATTTTCTTTCCTTTAGCATACTACCAACCACATTCATCCACTTACACATTGATCAGGCTATCGAGCACCCTGAATTTCACCATATGCTTTACAAGCCGTTCACTTGTAATTCTCTCCACATGACCAAACCATCTCAACTGATTCACTCTAACTCTCTTAATAGCATTCTTTCTAACCATACATTCTTATACACTAAATTATTCTTTTCGCCATCGCGCCTTACATACCCACGTAAACACACTGTATATCTATTCATTTTTAATAATTGTTGAATCTTCATTTTTCGTTCTGTCAAAACTAAATTTTCATTATTTTGGATGTTTACCTTCCTTTTTATTTTCATAGGTCTTCCGCATATTGGATCAATCGAAATTTCATTTGTAAACGCAGAAATTTTGTAATTAAAGTAAATCTTTTAACTTTTATTCATATTTTCTGTCGTTCGTGCTTCTAAAGCTTTGTACTTTAAGTTGTTCTTAATTGAAACCCAGCCCCATATAAATTTCTTATTCTAAAATTTTACTATGAAATGTTAAGACGCATCTTCCCTATATTCGCCAATCATCCTTTCATTTAAAGTAGTAGTACTTGTGGAAAAATTGGGGAAACTGCATCACGAAATAAAATTGAAAGGTAAACGGTCTTCATTGTCTAGGGATTGTACAGCTAAGTAGACATGTTGATATAAAGTTATGAATGCTTTGCAAAATGAGTTTTGACACGTGAGACAACTTTGTAATAAAGTTTCTCCTGGACATTGTATTCTCTTCACATTAAATTAGTATAATTAACGATGAAACATGCATACGTTAAGTGTTGGAAAAAGATGTGAAGATTGTAGTATTTAAAACTTGTTTATGAAATGCATTTGAGGGGTCGCTTCTAGTTTAATTATTTCATTTAATGTAGCGAACTCAACAGGCTCTAAGCAGCGTTTCATTGTCTGCCGACTCGCCTGAAATATTATGAGAAATTCATAACGCTATTAAATTATTCAGACAAATTAAACTCTACTCGACTTATCTCTAATTCACACTTGTTGTTCTGCTGTCAGTTTATTAAACTTTGCAAATAAATACCCAAATGGTCTAATGAAAATGGAGTCTATCTTTCAGGATTATCTTCATTCAAATTATGAAATATTGTAAAAAGAACTTAGGGTTTTTACTAACTATTTCATTTTATTTTCTGAGGTCCCAACTAAGCAGGTGACTGGCTTGTCAATCAGTAGATATTTATTATACTTGTCTTATCTATTTGTTTGTTAGTGCTATTCTCGAAAACCACTCGACGGATTTTTAATGCGTTTCCCTCTATTGTAAGAGAAATATATGGGGGTGGGGGCAATATTTAGGTATATGAACCATTAATTTATGATAAAAGAAAGCCGAGAAGTGGCAATTTTAGTAAAGAAAGTTGATAAAAAAAAGGTCATACGAGGTCTTTTTGGACTTACCCTGTCTAAACCATTAAGATACATGTAAACAATTCTTGAAACAATTTATGGAAAAATTAATGCGCATACAGTAAAGTAGCCAAGTATTTTTTTTGTGAGGTTACGTGAACTGTCATTAATGTCTCTGCGAAGTATCACGTTAAGTCGCTAATTTGTGACATAATTAGAATTTTTATATTTAACGTGTGCATTGATGTTTTAGGAAGGTGGTAAGCCCCTATGCTCCCACTGTTTGGACTGTCGTTTGATTCAAGCTAATGGTGGTGAACCCATGTCTCCTCGGTAGTAACAAATCTTTCCATAAATATATCAGTATCAGATTCATGACGTAATAAAAAGTTGGCCGACGTCGGGAAACGAACAAGTTTCTAATTAACCGTCAGAAGTCGGGGAACTCACATCCTAATGTTTTGAACCAGGCAATGCTTCCAGCCTCTGCCATTTCTCGAACTTTGATTTGCCGATCTGCCATAATTGTATCGTGAATCAATTTATTTCTTCATTGGTAACAGTTGCAAACCTGCCAGTGCGAGGATAATCTTCATTGCTTTCATTTCATGCTGAAAGTACTTACCAAGTCTTCATGAATTTGCTGCGGTGATAAAGCTCTTTTTGTGCAGGTATTTGATCAATGCATTGTGTTCTTTTTTTCTCATTTATAAAAGAAGTCAACGTCAGGTTACATAATTTTAATTCACTCTTGTATACCCATGCAGACCAAGGTCTCAAAATTCAAGTACATACTTGTCTCATGATCGACTCGTACTACTGCAGTTGGAGGCCTTAATCCGTGTAACTATTTACAATAATGGTAATACGTACTAATACGGGAGCAAGGAAGGTCCGATATAACCAGATTTACATATCGTTCATTTGCTGCAACAATGATATAACTAAAAATTTGTTGTTCTCCAAAAAACGTATTTAAAAGTTTTCATCTATTATAATTTTGTATTAATATAATATAAACTATTGAAATTGATGAAATTTAGTACAGTGACATATGGACACTCTTCATGAAGCGAAAGATATTAATTAACAGAGATTGAGATAGGTCAGTGTAGAAACGAACCTAATGTTAAACCAGTGTTTCTAAAACTTATTGGGTTCACCGCCCCCTTCCCCAAAATATATTTTTTCAATGCGCCCTTAGAAAAATTTACTTTAATCTACATAGGTAATCTCAAGATTTGTACAAAATACGAAGTTTGAATGTTTTCCCTCTGTTTATGACACTTTGGCAACAGCACATAGGTACCTACCTATGACACTTCGTAAATAACTTAAGAGTTGAAATATATAAATTTGCCGGCTTAAAGAAAATCAGATTATAATTATTTTCTGTAAAATGTTTGACCGTTTTCTTATTCTTTTTAGCTCTCGTCGGCCACTTAGGTATGATTTACATTAGTGGTACAATAACGGTACGATGACGGTACAATAATGGTACGTTCACGGTACAATAACGGTACAATGACGGTATGGTAATTAGACGAGGCATTTACACTAGACGATACCACGACTGTACGAACATAATAAAATACCATGACAATATAATTTTGTGTTTTATGTATTAGGACTGTTTGTGGTGCATAATATATGTCATGTTTCTATCAAAAGTAGAAAATATCGTGCGCAGTTTAAAAATTTATCAAATACCCACTAGACTCTTGAGGAAGAAGAAAATAAAGAAAATCCAGAATTTTTTACAAAACGATACTATTTTTTTATGTATTTACTATGATAATCTGTGGTGAATATTTTACGTTTTTATCACAAGCAGAGAACTTTTGTTCAATAATGTACACAATAATTTCTCATTTCTAGCTCATTTTGACTACATTTTGGTTTAACTTAAAGATAATTACAAAAAGTCAAAAACATGTCAAATGTCAATCACGTACTAACATATATTTACTTCCAATCAGCTGATTTTAGCATGAATATCAACGTGACGTGCACGTACTCTTTAAACGCAATCTTCCACTCCCCCTTGCATGCAAATACTACGCTGTCACTATGATACAATATTTTTTTACCTTCCGTCACCTTTAGGTAAGGAAGCTATTGTCTGGTCAAAAAATTCAATGATAAGTTTTTAGTGAATAAGCATGTTTTAGGGTAATACGATTTTACAATTTTTACGATGATGTCTGTATGTATGTATATGTGTCTGTGTATGTGTCTGTGTGTGTGCGTCTGTGTGTGTGTGTGTGTGTACTGAGAATATAATTGTAAATGGGTTCATTAAAATACATTGGGGCAAGAAGTATCGTACCGTAATCGTACCATTTTTGTATCGTCGTACCGCTAATGTAAATCAAGTTATACTGCCCTTCAATGCCCGTCTGTTAACCCTAAGGCTGCCATTGCCTCTTTCGATCTATCCAGCGCCCAAAAGGGGGCGGTATTGCCATTTTTGAGAATTACTATGTTAGCACAGATAAAGGAGCACATACGCTTGGCTACGTTACGCTAGTTTAAGTAATCGATGACATTAGTGATACAACTGCCTTCTCTCGGTAAATTTTAGTAGCTCATTTATGCCGTCCTACAAGAGACAATTACTGGCAGAACCATTCAGTTTTATAAGGATAGGTAACTAAAAATGGTAATTTTAGAGTTATATATTTAAAACAAAAAACTGTACAAGTTATAATGCGTGAGTGTCAAATTGCTTGTTATTTTGCTATTTTCACAAGTAATCCACGCCTTAGGTTTAATCATAATGCAAAATATCAGAATTTTAATATTGGCCGTTACCATATCAGTAATTTTTCAAGATTTCCAAATTATGAGGAAATTATATTTGAATTATTGTAATTCATTTTAATTTAATATAATTTTCATGGAATTTTCTAAATAAATTATGAAATATTGAATAAAATTTCACATTCATATTTAATGAAATTTAATATTTATAATGTGATGTTCATTAAAAGCTTTTATTTTGTTAATACTGTAATATAAATATGCATCAACATAATTATGTTTCACATTTGATATTAATTAAATTGTATATTCACATGATTTAAAACAGGAGTATGGACTTTTAATAACTTTTCATATTGAAAAGCGAAACAAAAATTAAATTCCATAATTTAAATTTAATAAAATTAATGGTTTTGATAGTGATAATAATAACAGGTCACTGATTTGGAAAAAACATAAAGAAATTGCTAAATTTGGTCCGCATTAAAAAAATAGAGCTCTACTTTAGAGTGATTTTTAATGGGGTACTCCACCAAAGTAATAAATTAGAACTTGGACTATTTATATAAGAACCAGATCTGGAATTACAGTAGAACCCCGGTTAACCGAAATAAAGGGGGTGCAGCCGTTTCGGATAATGAATTTTTTGGTTAACCCATTAACACCTAAAAATAGCCTACATATGTACTAAAATGGGTGTGTAGGGGAAATGAATTATTTTGAAACAATGGATATTACATAATATACGTATGTAGTCACAGTTTTTAGTTACAGTACAGTATGTACATATGTTTTCAACTTCTTTCATAGCAGCTAATTTATCCGTAATAGAAATCACAACACGCTTCCGCTTAGATGCCATCTCACAACAATACGTGGAATTGTTTCGGTTAACCCGGGTTTCGGTTGATCCGAGTTCGGTTAACTGGGGTTTTACTGTAGTATAATAAATTTTTAGGTATAGATGCATAAAATAACGAAAGTATACCAAATAACATTTGTTTGAATATAGGATGTCACGGCATATAGAAATCACGTACGTTTTTATAACAGTAAAATTAATATTGGAAGACAGGCTTCCAATGGCAGTAGTATTTGATTAAATACTGACTACAAAAGTAATTTTCAATGCATTTATATATTTTTGTAAATTTTGAATTACATTGATTTATGTGGTTTCAATTGTTAGCAAACTCCACTGTTTAAGAACAAAATGAGATATACTTCATAGAATATTAAAATAATATTACGGCTTAACGAATAACAATGAAGACTTTCTAGAACTACAGATCATAAAATAGTGGAGGACTACATTGCAACAACCATACCCAAATATGTAAATCTAAACGGGTATAATTCGTTGTAATATACATATATTTCTATTTAGTGATAATTGAACAACAAATACGTTATATGATTATCAGGGGTTACAATGGTTAAATTCGTATTCCGTCTGGTCTGGCAACATAATTATAAATATGAGCCATTGGAAAATAAAGTAATTACACATGGAATGATGACAATGACGCCAAAATATTTTATGTATTCATTTGTATCCTCGTAATATTGTGTAGAGTGCTCGTACATCGACAAATTTACCCTAAACCATTCCAGTTAATATTACAATTGTTCGCGTAAACGTAAAATGTAGGTACACTATGAGTGAAAAGTTCGCGTCTCGGGAATAGACCAGAGATTCCAAAACGATTTCACAGCGAATTATAAAGATAAATTCATTAAATATTTACCAACATTTCAATATTTTGTTCTTCTTTTTTAGCTTTTTACACGAGGAATCAATTTGAATTGTCAAGTATTATTTGCTCCCAAGAAGTATTTCTTCTATCTTTCACCACAAGGACTTGTATTTATCAGTTATTTATTATTTTCTGAAAACACCTTGTTTTGATTAGCTTTAGGTTAGGAAGGTATTGACTGGTCAAAAAAATCGATAGAGTTTCTACTGAATAAGTACGTTTTGGGGTCTCTAGAATACGAAATTACTATTTTTACGATGGTGTCTGTATGTAAGTGTGCGCGTGTGTGTGAGAGTGTGCGCGTGTGTGTGTGTGCGCGTGTATGTGTATGTGACGATCGTTTCGGATCACTCCAATACCACGGTTCCAAAATTTATAATTTTTTAGTATACCTCGAGTTTAAATCTATATGGAGACGTAATTAGATTTTAGTTATAATTATTGGTCCAACGGCAGTACCCTCATTTGCAACTTTTAACAGTTATTCTTGAAAAAACGCAGTTAAATATCATTTATTGACATTTAATGTAATTATAAATTTAAAATTTTCTCTATACCATTTGATTACATTTTATACTTTATATTTATTAGATATAGAATAAAAGAATTATAAAGATACTAAGTTTCATAAATCAGCCAGCTATGTTAACCATGGAAATTGTTAATATATTCAGATAATTCAATATGATAGATGTCAGTATCAATGAAAAGAAAATGAGTGTGGCAGAGACGAGGATGTTGAGATAGATGTTGGGGAAGACACGGAAAGAAAGGATAAGGAATGAAAAGATAAGGGAAATGGCTCAAGTGATAAAGTTTCTAGAAAGATACAACAAAGACGATTACATTGGTTTGAACATATCATGAGGAGAGATGAAAGAATATATTGGAAGAAGATGGATAGCTTAGTAATAGAAGGCAGAAGAAACTGAGAAGACCAAAGATAAGATGGAAGGACTATATTGCGGAAGACTTGAGAGGAAAGGAACCGAATGAGGACGACACGCAAAACTGAAAGAAGAAAATAAAAAATAGCGACCCGTAACGGGGAAAAGCTAAAGAAGAAGAAATCAGTGTCAAGTGCAATTTGTATAGTTCGGTTATGAAATAATATTACTGGAAATATGGGATCTTTTGCAAGAAAATTTATGTATGGAATATGTGCATAATAAACTGGATTGACGGAAGGTAATGGCTGGCCCACATCAGATTATTTTATTTGTTGTTTTACGCCCGCGCAACTTTCCATGATCTTATGTAGTTGTTCGGGTTGATGATTATGGTTTAATGGAATTGACAAAGACAATCATTAATATCCATGCCCGAGATTCGATTCGAATCCTGGACCTTTGGATTGCGAAGAGAAACCGAATATAATTGGTTATTTTCTTTCTTTAACTAATCAGAAAATAAAGCTGTTCGCTGCTTTTAACATGTAGATGGTGATACTCACCAAAACTATTCCAGTGCACATATTTTGAAAGATATCTTTGAAAATTTCACCAATTCGGACGCTCAGGTATTGTTTGACAGTCGTTTGTGTCAGTCGGTGTCAATGTTTTTG
This sequence comes from Harpalus rufipes, assembly GCA_951394225.1. Lineage (NCBI taxonomy): Eukaryota > Metazoa > Arthropoda > Insecta > Coleoptera > Carabidae > Harpalus > Harpalus rufipes. The sequence goes on from OX596281.1 coordinate 38,921,947, forward strand.
TAAAAAATAGAAAAAATCAAATATCTTTGTGGTATTATTTATTAATTAAATAATAATATACTTTTAATTAAATATTTATTTTAAAACGTCACATTTTACAAAACAATCTTAACAACTGAAGTACGGTATACATCCAACCGGTATCTATAGTAATAAATTTATATAATATTGTTTAAATTTAAAAACACATTACATTTCCCCTGTTTCTAGTAAATAAATAATTTCTCTTATAATATGAATATTAATATTGAACACAATATAAAAGTAAATAGGTACAACTAATTATTTTAACACATAATCTTTGAACTTCTCTGGGATTTTCTGTTCTCTTCTCGACCGTATACTCGCATCTTTTGGTAATATTTCGGGATTAGCAGCATATTGTATAACCCAGTTCCTTCTTAATAATCTTCGTTGTTTTCTGTTTCTTGAGATAGAAACTTCTTCATTAATAATGAATTTCGCCGTCTAATTTTCCCTTCCGGTTATTTGATGGTGATACACTTCCATTTTTGTCAACTATTGTCAATGGGTCTTTTTAAAATTTAGTTTGATATTTGCTGTCTTTCGACTGTTTTACTAATACTTTAAATCTCTTCCATGCCTTTTTGCATCTATGTAACCAATCCTTATCTCTTACTCCATTATCTGCTTTAAATTTCAGTGATTAAATTCTCCCATTTAAAAAGTAATACGCCTGTGCAAATTAAATACAAGTTGCACGCTGTTTACAGGAATTGAGACTACCACCGATAACATCGAAAAAGTTTAAAGATTAGAAAAATTGTAGAGGCTGTAGTTATATCGCGTTTATCATGTATTACAAGAATAGAGCATGAGTAAAGTGACTGCATTGGTTGCCGCATTGCTGCTCTTGTTCACTTTGGACCAAAAACACATCCGAATAAACATTTTTATTCTTTTTGATGTTTTTTTACGTCGATTATGTGTTTATGAAACTTGGATCCACTAACACCTTTCTTGGCAGAGACCCCCCGGAACGAAAAAACTTCGTTTAATTTCGATTCAGCCCCGATAAAAATAATTTAGTTTCGGTTAATATCGTTCCTGCTTAAAAAAAAGATCGTTTTTGTTGAAACAAAAAATAAATTTTGTTCCGAATCGGTTATTTCGTTCCAGATATTTTTATATAAAAAAACAAAATTATTTTTAACAATTTCATTTATTATGATTACAATAATAAATAATTGAAAATTAAACTATAATTATTATATATTACAAAACCAAAATATGATGCTCCAGAACATAAAAATTCAATTATTGTTCAAATGTATGTATATACGGGGTGTTTGGCGTAAGTCCGGCATCACGAATATTTCGTTTATTTTGAGAGATACAAAAAAATGTTAATAAGTAAAGTTAAATTAGACAAAGGGGCTCATAAGATGATCATAGCAAAAATTTTGTATCACTTCCGGTTTTATCGGAAATGGGTACAACTTTAAATCTAGCATAGGGAATCGGTATTTTCATATATTTTTTTTCAGAATATACATAACATTAGCTTCACAATGATACCAAATTATCATAGTTTTACTTTAACCATTTCAAAATGCCGACCATTTATTCTTAAAATATGTATTAATAAAATTTCATACAAAATAAAACATAGCAAGCTATTAAAATATGAAGATAATTGGATTGGAATAAATTCTGCAAATCTTTGGCCGGCACGATCTCCTGACCTTACGCCATGGATTACTTTCTTTGGGGTTATTTGAAAGATAAAGTATACCGAACACCTCCAACTACTTTGGAAAATTTAGAAATAAAAGTTAGAGCGACTGTTAGAGAAATTAATAAGAATATCCTAGAAAATGTAATGAAAGAGTTTTTATTACGTATAAGAAAATGTATAGAAAATAACGGCGGCCATATTGAGCATTTGTAGTTTTTCACATTTACTGTTTCTGTTTTGGTATCGTTGTGAACATGCTTAAAAATAAATAAATAATACCTCACGCCTAATTTTTTTAAAAATTTCTTCTTTTCTTTTGTTATAAGATAATAAAATTGTTTTCATAGCTTGCTATGTTTTATGTTGTATGGAATTTTATTAATACATATTTTGAGAATAGATGGTTGCCGTTTTGAAATGGTGAAAGTAAAACTATGATAATTTGGTATCACTGTGAAACAAATTTTATGTACATTTTGAAAAAAATATAAAAATACCGGTTCCCTATGCTAGTTTTAAAGTTGTACCCATTTCCGCTAAAACCGGAAGTGATACAAAATTTCTGCTATGATCATCTTCTGAGCCCCTTTGTCTAGTTTAACTTTGCTTATTAACATCTTTTTGTATCTCTCAAAATAAACGAAATATTCGTGCTGCCGGACTTACGCCAAACACCCTGTATCATATCTTTTAACATTTTTTTTTTCCGAAATATTCGCTCTGTTAAGGGATAAAATATATTTTAAGGTTGAAAATGCTCTCTCAACTGTGACTTGAGTAGTTGGAACAGCAACAATATTCTTTGCTACTTGGTACCAAGTAAAATAAAGTATTAGGGACAAAATAATGTTATTAACCGGAATTTTTATTTTGGTTATATCGTCTTCGCTCCATCAATAAGATTAAGAATTTCATTTCGTTTCTGTTTTTGCTCCGGATTTTGTTTTTCGTTTATTTCGTTCATCGTTGTTGTTTCTATTTCGTTCTGGGTCCCTCCTTTTGAGACAAAGGAACAGTGGATTTGGATTATGATTATCCGTTAAATATTACAAGATAATACAATGTGTACATTAAATTATACACTATTAAGTCTACAATTGTATGTACATTTTATCATTTAACATATCTGAATTATCCCAAAAATGTTTCTTGTTCAGTATATAATAGTTTATTATGAATTTTTTTTATAAATGTTGCTTTAATCATGAGTTTTTTACCTCTCGCTAAGAGAGGTATTGGATTCATGCTAAAAATCGCATATCCAGATTTTATTGAATAAGCACGTTTTAAGGTCCCTACAATCCGATTTTAACATTTTTACGATGATGTCTGTGTGTGTGTGTGTGTGTGTGTGTGTGTGTGTGTGTGTGTGTGTGTGTGTGGATGTATGTGTGTATGTATGTAGGATGTTGGAAGGACGGTTACTCAAAAACTATAAGACTTAAAATTTGTTTAACAACGTATTTCCCAATCGGACATTCATGGGAAGATCTGAAAAGGTTTTGGTAATAATTGGACAACCGGAAGTAGAAGATTCTTGAAAAAAAATCTTCTAAATAATATTTTTTGAAAATTTTTCGTGGTAATATTAAAGAAAATTAAATTCTCTATCTGATACATTTAAATATTTTATTATATATTCCATAGATTTAGAGATAAAAGAAGTATAATATATAAAATAATCTATTGTACAGCCGAAAGAATGCCATGAAAAATAGTTGATAATTTAAATTATTTGTAACTGACAGATAAATGTCAGTGTCAGAAATAATGAGTAATGAATTAAAAATGTACTTGGAGAATCCCTTAGTTCTTGATCTGTGACTATTATGGAGATGACAAGTCTAGGTTGAAGGACTTAAATTTGTTTCAAACATTATGGGACAATGTACACCAGTACTGTAGACTAGAGTAACTTTGAATTGCGAAAATGCTATCAAATTCTTCTCAAGTAAGTTGTAAATATTGACAAAATCGGAGTGCAATCTATCCGTCACTTTATTAAAGGGAATTAAGGTTATTTAGATATAACAAGAATGAAAAAATAAAATGTAAAAGAAGATATATAAGAATAGATGCACAATCCAGATATATACATTTTAGACCGCCCAAAATTAATATTTTTACTAGAAGAATATGAAGAGAAAGTAAACAAAGTTGTTCGAATTGAAAATTGCTGTTACCAGCCAAATATTTATATATGGTAAACTCTACTTTGTAATTTATTGTAACATAATTTATGGTAAAATATCTTCATGTTGAGACATGCTATTATTGAATAATAAAGAAGTTTATACGTCATAGATTTATATGAATATATTATTTGTATTTATAAAAATAATCTTTGCTTTATGCATACAGCCAGGTAAAATATACGGCGAGAGGTTATGTGCTGGCCACATCAGATTTTTTTATTTGATACACGGCCGGTAGAATAATGTAAATAGATATGTGAATTTTGTCTGTTATTGTTTCATTTCGTTTTATTTCGCATTTTGAGTTTCACTGTTCCAATGTAATATGAAAGTGCGTAAATTTATTGGTACGTTAACGATCACACCACCCCGACATGCGCTAATACACATATAACACAGCGAATAAGTTGGGGTACAAAGTTCATAATATAACCTCTCCGTATGCGATGCGAGCAAAATAACAATTAGAATGTTTACTACTCTTTACTGCTTGCTTTTGTGACGTCATTCGACACCACGACGCCCAGTAAACGCTCAGCAATTACCCCTAACACGAGACGTCACGCCGTCGGTACTGTTCGTTTGTTTAAAGATGGCAAACAATGATTTTCATTTCATTTTGGAGTGCCGTATTGGTGGTAATGGGTAGTAGAAAAATTGAGGTTATGTGGGGAGTGTAATTGTTGATATTTGTACGCATTTAGAATGGAATTACTTTTTATTGTTAAGCTTTTGTCCCCGATTGTTGTTAATTAACGAAAATTTAATTATCTTTATACAGAGGTAGAAATGCGGGTGCTTGTTTTTAATGTTTTAGGATTTTGGGTAAGTGGAAGCGAGCAGTACAAATTATAATTTAAAATGTACATGAATTAATTATGATAAACACAGATGTAGAATAGATTGTACTATATAAACTCCATACTTAAATGCTATTTAAATCTAACTTTGTATGTAAAACGGAAAATGTATAATTAACTATTTTTAATTATCTCTGAAATGGTATAATACTTTTTTACTCTATACTTGTATGTGTGTTGTGTGACGTCAATTTTCATAAGTTCCCATCGCCAGTTTTGTAAAACAACTTTCTGAATTTTGTCAACTTGTTCTTTTATCGTTGCTTTTTTTTGGACGTCCATTATGTAGTATGCAGATAATCTTCCAAGCGGTTTAAATACGGCTGTTTACTTTTTGACAATAGGGTTGTTCATGATTTTCTGATTTTTTAATATACCAATCTATATAAAAATTATGAGACACGTATTTTTTGTTTCGCTAAAAAATACTCCATATAGCAATAAAAAATCGCCAAGTTAAAAAAGTATTCTACCGCAAAAAAAAAAAAACACTTGTACACGCTCACGGCTTAGAAAGGGAAGCCAGGAATGAATGAAACGGACATACTGAAAATGCCTGTTGTATTTCATTTCTTTCTAAACACAACACACATTTAACTGTATTTTTCGAAAAAAAAAACTATTTTGAGCTTTCAGTAAAGTGCCATTTTCGGTTATCAGATTTACTCCAAAATCTAATGGCATTTTTCCGTATAAGAGTAAGGTAGAAATACAAGGTTTCAAAATTTTCTGAACGATAGTATTTGAGTTAGAGCGTAAAGAACATACACACACACACACACACACACACACACACACAAACACACAGAAATCATCGTGAAAATGTTAAAATTGGATTGTAGGGACCTTAAAACGTGGTCATTTACCAAAATCTCGATATGCAATTTTTAGCTCGATCCCTATACCTCCGTTACCAAGGGTAGCGGGAGGTAAAAATGTAATTATCAATGTTTAAATACTATTAATTACATATTAAAAATTCACTATGTTCAAAACGAGCGCTATTTGGATGGGGTAACCCGTACTCCTAACGCATGCGCACAACAGCTAGAAACACTTGGTTGTGAAGAACGTTTGTCCTAACTTCATTCAAAAATTTGTGCTTGACGCCGCGTCATGTATCTAAGTTTTATGTTATTTTTAAAACAACAAATGTTATAGAATTCATTTCGAGTATATGCCCAAGTGAAATATTACAAAATCGATGTTTAAACTACCAAATATGCAAATTTATTTCCTGAAAAATGTCAATTAGCACTTAACACATATTATGTGCGCTAAGTAAACCATGTTAATTCAAATTAAAGAAGCCAGAAATACATTAATTTTCTATTTCGTTAGAATTAATTGGATATGCAATTTGTCCTAATGAATTTTCTTTCACTAAACTATAGTAGCGTAATTTATATATTAAACCTGTTTATCCAAATGAAATAACAGTGAAATAAACGGCGGTGAACATTTAGTAATACCTACTCGCTGGCGCATGAAACCTTGCTAATAAAACAATTCCCCGCCCTTATTTTATTTGTTCTCATTCCGTGATATACAGCGGTTTATCATCGTGTAATTCCACTGACTTTTATTCTGCATATTATTAAGCCTTTGTTTATTTTCAGTTATGGCAAAATAAACACAACACTGATGTAGTCTAGTTCTCATTATGCTTTCACGATTCAATCGGATTACAAGAAATGGAAATGTTAAGTTTTTTACATTTTAATAGCTCGTGTTTTGTTTAACAAATCCTCTTAGTTCGTGTAAATTAATGTAAATTTCAAGAATAATTCTTTATGAATTATTAGCAGCGTGATGAAAATATTTATTCGTGAAATTATTATAAATATAACAGGCATTATGTTAAAAGCTTTATTAATCTGAAATAATGTGAAGCTCATTATTTCTAATGTTAGCATAACTTTTATTTCGGGATTAAAATGTTTTCACTGAATGTAAATGCATATATTACATGCACTTACAAAAATTAAATCTGTAGGTATATGTACTGTCAGAACCACAAAAACAAAATTGAAAAAAATTAAGTATACAAGCATTAAGAAAAATAAGAGAGTATGAAGATATTGTGTGTAAAAAAATTAGTATGAGAATAATTCATTAGTCACGTGATTTGTTTTCCGCCAATCAACATTCAGAATCTCCCTAGTTACATGTCTATCACAGCGATGATAAAAAACAAAGGAATTATCATCATATTTGTAGTCGTTACTAAGGGATTTGTTTTCTTTATTTACGACATTTACAGTTAATTTTGAGTATAAGTAATAACAATAATTCAAACTCCGATATATTAAATAAAACTCGTAAGTACCATGTTTAATACATTATGAATATGTATATCAAAAGTTAGGTTAACATAATGTGCTACAAAAATTCATTATATTCTCTCATTAAATATAAGCTTGTGATATGGTTAATAATCGAAGATATTGCTCGTAAAACCAAAGCAGCACATTTCACTCGTCCTTTGGACGAAATCTGCAGCTCGGTTTCACTCGAGAATATCATCGATGATAATCATATCACTTGTTATATTACGTATGAAAATAATAATTGTTGTATAGTATTTTGGATTGAATTCCTTTGAGTCTCGATTTAAATTCCATTGAATTACTTAATAGAAAATATTGATGAACCCAAAAACCGTAATATAAACAAACTTTTGGGATAATTCAGAGGAAATAATTCATATTACTAATAAGAGTGATAGGTACATTCATTTACTTTTCATTAGGTGCGTTCAATAAGCCCCAGGAAAACAAGCAATCGGAAGTAAAATTTGTTGAACCACTTTGTTAGCCTAGCATTTGCTTGATTTGCTCGCAAGCAATCCAAGTGCCAAATTTCTCGCTTGTCTTGCTAACTTATGTAATATAATGCCAGGAAATGCAAATTATACATACATGAATTTAACTTGTACTGTTTCTATCACATTTTATGGTGTTTATATCAATTACATGCCAAAAAGGCTTTCAAAGTTTTGTGATGTATATTCATAACATTGTTAAATTTGAAATATTTTCTTAGACCTAAAAAAATATTCAAAATTAATTCCACTATCTTCAAATAACTGTACCTATCAATAAATTCATATTGTATAAGTTTCAAGACAAATAAAAGGGATATGAGTGATACACATGTTATATTTGACAACTGTATAACTTTCTCGATGACATTTGTGAATATCAGTTAGTCATATAGCTAGCAAATATTTCAGAGTACTAAGCAACAAGTCTCGTTTGCTTACCTAGCATTCGCTTGAACTGCTTACTTCATTGAACGCACCTATTGATACTGACATCTGTCAATTTGTATTATCTGAATATATTAGAAGTTTCCATGTTTAGCATATCTGACTAATTTATGAAATTTAATATATTTATTATTATTTAACTCTATACCTATTGAATATGAAGTATAAATTGCGATCAACTTGTATAGAAAATACTATATTCTTTAAGTTATAATAACGTTAAATGTCAATAAATTGATATTTAACTGCGTTTTTTCAAGAAAAACTGTTAAAATATTCAAATGAGGGTACTTCCCGTTGACCATTTATAACCAAAATCTAATCATTTGTTCTTCTTGATGTAAACTTGAGAAATATGAAAAAAATATAACTTTTGGAGTCGTGGTATTGAAGTTATGCGATCCGAAACTTTCGTCACACACACACACACACACACACACACACACAGACACACACACGCACATACATACAGCCATCATCGTAAAAATGGTAAAATCGTATCATATGGACCCTAAAACGTACTTATTCTCTAAAAACTCATCATTGAATTTTTTGGCCAAAGACAATACCTTCCTTACCTAAAGGTGACGAAAGGTAAAAATCTACATATAAAGAATAGATGTAAGTAGAATTTTTGGTGTAAAGTGTTGGTATACAAGAAAAGTTAAATACGCGAGCGGTCATGTGACTTCGTTAACCTTGACAAGCAGATATGGGGGCCCGTGTAATAACTAGTAAATATGTATGTACATAGATGTCAAATAGGTATCATAATTTTTCATTCTAAATTTCGTGATTTTCCAATTCTATGTATATATACTCCCTGACAAGTAAATTCCACACTCCTGGTGACAAATTATCCACATGATCTTAGAAAATCTTGAAATTTTGAAAAGAAAAATTCTAACATTTGACATCAATGTACATAATTACTAGTTGTCATTCTGACACGGGCCCCCATATCTGCTTGTCAAGTCCAACAAAGTCATATACTGTTCGCGCCCTATACTTATGTAACCAAAAACGGAAGTGGCGAAAGGTGTTGTGCTGGTTACAACAGATTTTTTTTATTCAACTCAGGATCATAATAATGAACCCAAATTTCATCTGCAGTGACAATGCGCGTCAAAACTTCATCTTTGTTGTCTCGCAGAAATCCAGAAACAGTAGAGAACATTCGACATGCTGTCGTTTTTTGAAGCCGCACGAGCATGCGCTCGGCACTCATTTGGCACTCACTCAGTATATTCAAAATGGTTGTCAGTGATACATCAACCATTTTTGCAAGTTGCCTTTTATTCTGCGCAGCTTCTTCCCCTATAACATTTTTTTAATACTTTCTGACGGCGTGATCTCAATGGGCTACCTCGCCTTCACTCGGCTATTCTTATTTAAAAATATTATGCGGTTTATATATCAAAAGTCCCCGTAAACTACTGGCATTACTTCAATGATGTTAATATGTAGTAATAATAAATGACACAGAGCACCACAGAGTCATGCCAATGCACACTGTTCGGCACAGACCGGCTGCACGCCGATCGGCAGAAATAAGTTTGCATAGTTCCTTATGGAAGTGCGCAAACTAGTTTGCACGGCGGCGCTGCGGCTATCTCCATAAGAAGCTATGTAAACTTATTTCTGCCAATCGGCGCGCTATCTGTCGGGTCTAAACAGTGTACGATGGTCATATTGTTTTAAATGTTATATTTCCATAATTCGTTCAACGAGAGAACGTATCCAATCACGAACCAAATTTGTATTATTATTTTTCATTCCTACTATTATTATATTTCTTATTTCTATTTTATTTACTGAACTTTAATTATATAAATATAAAAATAATAACAATATAACTCTGGTATGACTTCCTTCGCCAAAATTTTATAGTTATCTGCGCGAAACAGGCACATTCTCTCGTTGAACGAAGCGTATTTGTATGTATATGTTTATCAATGATAACTACCCAAGAAAAGAACGCATACGTTTTATGCCTAACCGTACTGAAATCCGTGATTACAATTAGAGCTCCCATAACAAATGTAGACAATATAGATTGAAGCAGCATGCTTATAAAAATTAAAATATGACAATAATTGGAATATTTGTTATTAAAACCAAAGCAACTTATTTCGGAAACCTGTATAATTTTGAGAACAAAAATTTAGTTCTTAAACATTATCATAACATAAATCTGTTAACTGTCAACAGTCCAATGTGCATATGATAATAAAATGTGTGCTTCCTCTGGACTGTAAATTTTCTTGTCATAAACATAATAACATTATAATCGGGTCTTAAATGTAAGAAACTTTCTCCATACAGACACTAATACAAAGCCTAATAATATACGAGTTCGCTGCTCCTCCTCCGTTGCTATTCCTTCCCGGGAGTCTTATCTCACGTAGTCCGGTCAATTCCGGGTGCTCCGGTGAGCTTTCCCGTTCTGCGATTGTAGGACGGCAGCGCCATTAGAATATCTAATGTCCGAGGCAACGGCGTGTAAACTTTCCTCTAGCTAGCCGGCAGCCGGCTCAGAATCGAGCCCAACGGTGCCACAATGTACTGACGGACCTCCGGAAAATAACTGTCGATCTGACAAGATATCCATTCCAGTGGGAACAGACAAGAAAGGGATGTCTAGGAAGTGGTAGTACTGGCGTAAGACTTTAGAGATATAATTTTTATAGTACTTTCTTTATAAATTTATTCATAAAATATATAGAAAAACTATTAATGCAAACCTGTAGAAAATGGAATAATCTTTAATTTTTATAATAACAAATTGCGAAAAAATAACATTTAAAGGAATTTTTTGAAGAAAAAATATTTTGAGCTTCAAGTAAACTGCCATTTCCGGTTATCCGATTGACACCAAAATTTAATGGCTTCTTGCCATATTAGAATAAGGTAGAAATACATGGTTTCAAAAGTTTCTGAATGATAGTATTTGAGTTAGAGTGCCCAGAATATCCACACGCACATACACACATACACACACACACATACACACCCACAGACATCATCATGAAAATGTTAAAATTGGATTATAGGGACCTTAAAGCGTGGTCATTTACCAAAATCTCGACATGCGATTTTTACCACGATCCCTATACCTCCCTTAGAAAGGGGAGTGGGAAGTAAAAATATCCATAGAAGAATAAATAATGTAGGCACGGTGTATAAATACTATAGGTGTGACAACTTTCTATATTTTTATCATACTGGTGTCGGCGATAAATATAACGTAATTTTCACCTTATATGCAACACCATCAAAATATTTTACACTACATAATATTCTGGATCTAACATGACCAGTTAAATGTAATAATCCCAAAGAATCTGTAGTATTACGCTTGATACAGGAAACACTATGTTGATAAGTTGTCATTACCTACATCTGCGACTAGAAATAGATAGATATTTTTATTTATGGGAAATGGGTTCTTTCTTTGTCGGGTAATCATGAAAATAAGTTTCTGGGATTCAACCACATGTATTGCCCCGCAGTCTCCCATGTAGGGTCGAAATGTGGCTGAATCATTTCATATTTATTTGTCTTTAAAATACTTATAACTCTAGATTTTCATTCTCTTAGTATATTTTTGTGGCGATTACGGTCACATATACTCGTCCCACTCACCCACACATACATTATTACGGTTCATTTTCTTAACGCGGCTCATTTAGACAACCTGGCCGTTCCAGTAATTTTGTTTTTGGTGCATTCGTCCTACTGTCCTATTATTCTTCAAGATTGAGATAAATGACCTTGTGACGTTACTGCGTCGAGGTTAAACTTGATTTCTTCGGTTTAGCGGTCTTTTGGTAAAATTTTGTTCTTTTGTGCCGGGATGTGTGAGCCGGATTTGGTATTTTTTCGTGCCGATTTATCGATTTTATCCGCGTTGGAGGGATGTTAGCGACTGGACGCGACGTCCAGTTCACTTGGAAATGTGCTTCTACCGGAACTTCCGGGTTTTAAACACAGTATTTCTGTAACAGAGATAATTTTCATTATGAAAGCCACCCAAGAACTTAGGTAAGTTCTCCAAATGTAATTTACACACAAATATTTGTAATTCCTCCAGGACTAATTCTAGTCGTTCTTTTCAGGCTTTTTACGTTTTACGTTTTTACGTTTTATGTTTTACCGTTTAGTTAAGCATTTATGTATTCATACTTCGGATTTAATCTAAAATATAACTAGATTAAAAACCTTACTTTTGCCGTAATCTCACGTTCATGTTTATGAACTTGTCTTTGTCGTATCGCCTATATTCGGAACGACAAGTAGCCTTAAGGCCGGGCGTACATCAAACATACATCAAGCACATAACATGGAACATACAACATAAGGTAAATACCACGTTTATGCTTGTGCCGTATAAATGCTATAGAAATACATAGATGTCGAAACTCTCATACACCATTTACCTCATGTTGCATGTTACGTGCTGCGAGCTTGATGTATCCTTGGTGTATGACGGTTTCGACGATATGTATGCATTTTATGCGGCACAAGCATAGATGCGGTATTTACATTACGTTCTATGTTGCATGTTGTGTATTTGATGTATCTTTGGTGTACGCCCACGCACACCTCGCACTGGTGCGCATATTATCGGAGTTCTGGAACACCATAGTCGACCTTCATCATCCCATTTCGTCTTCAGCTATCATCTGGCGAGTTCTGGAAATTTAAAGTACCAGCACCAGCAACCACCACAGCAGTGTACTCACCCTTTGGCCTGCCCTCAAAGGACTACGTGCAGATAAGCGATCTCTTTTATTATTTATTTTGTTGTATCGTTCCTCTATTTTTGTGCATGTTTCGAGCCTAATGTTTATGTTAAGTTGTTAGTTTCGTTATTATTGTGTCAACGTTTTTCCAATGAAGCGCGTTTAAGTTAAAACTTTTATTGTTTATATTAGATTCGTGCACTCTCAACGTGTTGGTCAATGCAAATCAAACCCAAATCAGTCATTTTCTAGTTATTTTATGCTTCTAGTTAACACGTCGCATGGGCGTGCCGCCATGTTATTTTTACTATGTATTTTATTACTTAAATAATGCCGCGAACTGCGCTAAAGCTATTTTTTATGTACCACGTATGTACCATTCTGCCATATCGCCCCGTCCACTTCCAGTATCCTGCATTGAATCACTGAATTGAGAGGGCTTGTTTCATTCAACTGGCGCCCTAACCCTTAAACAACCTTTATACCCAGCCCTTCTCCACTGGGCTACGTCGCTCTCAAACCGCTTATACGGGCCTATTCATGTGGGCGTTGTAACAACATATTCATAATTATGTATTGTAATGTAAATATGTTTTATATTGTGTCTCTATTGCGAATATTGTGCATATGTACATAATTTTGTCTTTTGTTTTCTTAACTTCAAAATTTGTAACCTTTTACTATCTGCTTCGCCCTTCACAAGTGCCTCCTTAAACATCTGTTTTTCTACGTTATCACTTGTGTTGGCTCTTTGTTCTTACGCATGATGTATGTTTTTTTTCCATCTATCGAGAAGTCAAATCCCAGTCTTCATCATGTAGACATCTACTCCTTTTTCTTCATACAGTTTCTCATCTGCTATCCTACGCTAAGCATCATTCTTACAAATAAATTCCTTCAAACAAATACTTTGTTTTAAATAAATTATAATCCTGTCTAAACACTAGCACCTACATCTTCATTTTTAATTTTTTTTTCAGCAATAAGTATGTTTCTTATTTACTTCAGAAGGTACAACTTGCCACCAGGTTTTTACCATGTTTTTACCTCTCGCTAAGAGAGGTATTGCATTCATGCTAAAAATCGCATATCCAGATTTTATTGAATATGCACGTTTTAAGGTCCCTACAATCCGATTTTAACATTTTTACGATGATGTCTGTGTGTGTGTGTGTGTGTATGTGTGTGTGTGTGTGTGGGGGGGGGGATGTTGGAAGGACGATTACTCAAAAACTATAAGACTTTATATTTGTTTAACTACGTATTTCCCAATGGGACATTCATGGGAAGATCTGAAAAGGTTTTGGTAACAATTCGACAACCGGAAGTAGAAGATTCTTGAAAAAAAATCTTCTAAATATTATTTTTTGAAAATTTTTTTTGGTATTATAAAATTAAATTCTCTACCTGATACATTTGATTATTTTATTATATATTCTATAGATTTAGAGATAAAAGAAATATAATATATAAAATAATAAATTTTACAGCCGAAAGAATGCCATGGAAAATAGTTGAAAATTTGAATGTTTGTAACTGACAGATAAATGTCAGTGTCAGAAATCCGGAGACATTACTGAAGATTTTTTCTGGGAAGTACATACATTATATTATTTCTTATTGTATTTATAGTTAAATGGAAAGAATAGATATAAGCGAGAATACAGCTCGAAGGAAGACGATATTGAAATGTTATAAATGCAAGATGAAAGTGAAGATGGTCTCCACTCTGCAACGTAAAATACAGAAAAATTGTATCTCATCGAAATAATGAGTAATGAAAGAAAAATCTACTTGGTGAATCTCTTAATTCTTGATCTGTGACTATTATGGAGGTGACAAGTCTAAGTTGAAGGACTTAAATTTGTTTCAAACATTATGGGACAATGTACACCAGCACTGTAGCTAGAGTAACATTGAACTGCGAAAAAGCTATCAAATTCTTCTCAAATAAGTTGTAAATATTGACAAAATTACACATCGATATAAGAAAATAATCGGAGTGCAATCTATCCATCACTTTATTAATGACAATTAGTGTTATTTAGATACACAATTCAAATTATACATTTTAGTCGCCCTAAATTAATGTTTTTACTAGAAGAATATGAAGAGAAAGTAAACAAGAACGTTGTTCGAATTGAAAATCCCTGTTACCAGCAAAAAAATTATATATAGTAAACTCTACTTTGTAATTTATTGTACATAATTTATGGTGAAATATCCTATAGATTTTGTAAATATATGTGAAAATTGTTTTATGTTGAGTCATGCTCTTATTGAATAATAAAGAAGTTTATACGTCATAGACTTATATGAATATATTATTTGTATTTCTAAAAATATTCTTTGCTTTATGAATAGAGCCAGGTAAAATATACGGCGAGAGGTTATGTGCTGGCCACATCAGATTTTTTGATATATGGGGACATTTCTTATTTTACCACTGAGACATCTGGCAGATGTTAACTTCGTCAACATATTTATGATGAGTTGTCATTAATTGTATTAATACACAGTTGTGTTAGATATATAGGAGAAGATGCACCGTCATATTTTACTACTGTGACATTTTGTTGTAACAAATTTTGATAGTCTGAGAATCATTTAAGGATGATCTAAAGAGTAGAAGGCCTGTAGAAGTAACAACGAAAAAAGGTGCAGATTAGAAAAAATTGAATAAGATCTAGGAGTAACTATGACGTACAGTATAATGAATGAAACAAAACAAGAACTACAATATACGACTATACCTGTAACAGAAACAAGTACATTAAATTTAACCAGTGATAGAACTCGTCGTAACAATATTTCCTAATAACTTTTTCTTGTAAACCTTCTAGATATTGAGTTAAATTTCTTCAAAGTTTTGCCACAAATTTCATTTCCAGCCTATGGTCGAATAAAATAACACCTGAATGTCGGAAAAGTAGTGCGCGTGCGCGTTTCATAATGGCAAAATTCAAAATGGGACTATCTGCGCGTGGGCGTGAGTTTACGAACTGTGAATGAATTTTAGCAAGAAAGATTAGAAACTGGTGAATAAAATTGACAAATACACCAGAAGATGACACTATACACAAATCGGGGAACTTAAACGATACAAGTAGAGTAGAATACCTCGATTAAGGTAACAAAAAAATACGTCAAATTATTGTTACAATAGGTGGGACACTGCAAACATGAGGATATTATTTATAGGGTGCAGTCGACCAAGAACAACTCTACAATTGATGGAACAAGAAAACGCATAAATATGATTATTAGTGATGTAGGCATAAATGAAATCACAATAAATGTTCAAAATAGCCACCCTCATTGTCAATGACTGAAGGCGTCGACGAAATGAAGTAACTGTTGTTCTTTCAATATTCTCCAAATTGTCATATGTGATATTCTGTGTTGTAGTGCTATTCTTTGAGTACTAGACCCTGGCGCTCAGCAAGCTATTCAATATTCTCTATGTGATCAGGGCATATTCTCGGACTCGGAGACTTATTTATTTTATTCCATACATGTAGAAAAGTGCAAACGTTTAGCAGATGACGATTCGGAAAACATGCCAAATAAATTTGGTGGGCTTCGGCAGCGTTTCCCTGAGCTTCAGCATAGGTCAGCACAATTGTATACTCGTTATCCGTAAAGGCGGGGATTTTTTTTACTGATTATAACTTTCATAATAATTATTAATCGATTTATTTGTCAAAATGTATTTGAAAAGGTTGAGATAATTCGCTTTTGTCAAAAACAATTGTTTCATTGTTATTGCTACTTGATCAAATTATTCTGAAAATACCTAAACGACTCGTTAATAATGGGGGGGGGGGGGGGTAAAAATGTTTTACACAATCATATATTTACAATTAAATTTCCATGCAAAATATTTTCATTTTTACATAATAATTTTTGATCAAAATCTTTTCGTTTTACACGGCCAAATATTTGTGACATGTTTGATTGTTGCCAACTTAAGTACATTTTTATATGTTGGTAACAGTTTACTACTACGGTTTACTAACTTCTCAAATATTTACAGCTGATGTTTTCATCTGTGTGTCGCGCTCGTTTTTGTAAACTAAGTTGTGAGTAAATGTTTTGCAAAAATATAATTTTTATATTTTTCAGTGTCTTCGTGCAACAATTCATTTTGTACTAAATTTAGTATAAGTACTTCTATTTTGTCGTCTTTGAATCCACGGCTTGACCCAAAATTCGTTTACGCTTCAAAATCTTATTTCGTGCATTAACAACTGCGACAATTACAAATATTTTTTTAATTTTACTATTCATTGTTCTTCATTTGAACTTGACGTTTGGTTTCGTGAAAAGTTTCATAAAACAGGGTAGCCAATTACCTACAACTACACATGAAATGTAAACTTTTGTTTAATGAAAACCCTAAATATCACCAAAATGTGAAGCAAATGATCTTCAAAATCAGAACATGCCCTATTTGAGAATTTTTTACAACATCGTATGGTACCATAAGAAGTTGTAAATTTATTACCGTGTAATCATTGAAATTTTGTGATCAAATACGAAGTTGTAAAAATGCATGTAAATTTATGATAATGTAAAACAGGCTTAAAAAATATTGTTCTATCACTGGTTAAATTTAATGTACTTAGTTCTGTTACACCCTGTTTCAAACACAAATACAAAATTGTACAAAATACTGAAATCTTATCCATCGTTGTAAAAGTTACGCCACATTGAAAATTCGTCGCTACAACCAATTTTCCCGGAGTTTCCGGCTCCAGTCCCACCGGAAAATTGTCCGCCAGACAGGAGGCACTCAAGCTTTCGGGCTTCTTCGTCCGTGCTCGACAACGATCGGATCGGATGGTATCTTGTGTATTGCGTGAAATTGATGTGTTCTGTTTGGGATGTTGGATCCCTTGTTTAGTTTGAGCGACGGCTGTCTTGGATTTACGTGATTTGAAATTGAAACTAGATTTTTGATATTGTGTAAATAAATTGCGGTTGTGCTTCGATAGAATGGAATATGTTAATGTGGAAATGGGATTTATTTACCTATTTGTTTTGTTGTATAGAGAGAATAAAAAGCAGTGTTCATTTGAATAATGGAATTTGTGGTTCTTTTATTCTTTTACTAGAAAAACTAAATTTAAAATATGTTAAAATGGGAAAATACTATTTACATAAAAATACAAGTTTATAAAGAATTTGCTTTAACAATTGGCAATCAAAATATAAGAATGAACACATATTTTTTGAATTGATTTAAAAAAAAAACGAAAAAAAAGTATTCTTTTCGAAAAGTAAAATGATAAGTAGTATAATAACATATTTCTAGGATATATGACGGTGACAGGGTGGTTCCAAAAGTTCAGGGACTGAAGGGGTTTTTGGAGGGGTGGGAGTACTTATTGTTTTTTTTTACTTTCCATCACCTCTAGGTAAGGAAGGTGTAGTAGTACTATTTGCCACTACAAATTGTAAAAAATAGAATGGGTAAATTAAAGTGTATAATATATAGAATTAATAAATTTATTTGGGACGAGAAAGATTTTGTTGTTGACAGTTCGAATGATATAACAAGAATGAATATTTATTTTCTTTTTGTTTCCAAGAAACCTCGGAAAACAATTGTAACAATGGGCTATGCTAGTTACGAAAGCTTGATGTCGTTGCATGATAGCTTGATGTCGCTACAAAGGTATTGTCTTTGGTCAAAAAATTCGGTGGTTAGTTTTCATTGAATAAGCACGTTTTAGGGTCTTTACAATACGATTTTACTATTTTTACGATGATGTCTGTATGTGTGTTTGTGTGTGCGTGTGTGTGTATGTGACCGCGGTTTCGTCAACGATATCTCCAATACTAGAATTCCAAAAATTACAATTCTTGCTCATTCCTCTTCATTACAACCATATGCAGACTTGATTAGATTTTGGTTATAATTAAATTTTAACAGTTTTTCTTGAAAAACTCAATTAAATTGTATTATAACTTAAAGAATATATTATTCTGTATACGATTTGATTGCATTTTATATTTCATATTCAACAGATATAGAGTTAAAGAATTATAGAGATTATAATAATTACAAAATTTCATAAATCAGCCAGCTATGCTAACTTAACCATGGAAACTGCTAATATATTCAGGTAATTCAAATTTACAGATGTCATTATCAATAAAAAGTAAATGGATGAAAGAATAAGGGAAATAACTCTAGTATTGGTTTGAACATATCATGAGGAGAGATGAGTGAATAGCTTATAACAGAAGGTGGAAGAAACATAGGAAGACCAAATATTAGATGAAAAGAGAGAAAAGGAACTGAATGAAGACGACACACAAAACAAAAATTAATGGAAGAAGAAAATAAAAAATAGCGACCCCCTAACGAATGGGAAAAACTAAAGAAGAAAAAGATGTTAGTGTTAAGTGCAATTCGCATAGTTTGTTTATGAAATAATTTAACTGGAAATATATTATCTTTTGCAAAAAATATGTGTAGGCGTGCAGTGACGTGACTTTGCTGACTTTGGTAAACAGATATGTGGACCCGTGTCAAAATGACAGCTATTAATTACGTCCATAATTGACAAATTTCATAATTTTTCATTCAAAATTTCATGATTTTCTTATTTCATGTGATTTATTTATTATCAGGGGTGTGTGGAATTCAGTTGCCGAGAAAAGAAATCATAAAATACCAAAAAATGAAATTTTGAATGAAAAATTTTGACGTGAGGATGACCCGCAAAACAGAAATGAATGGAAGAAGAAAATAAAAAAAGACCCCTAACGAATGGGAAAAGCTAAAGAAGAAGAAGATGTCAGTGTCAAGTGTCTTTTGCATGAAATAATATTACTGGAAATTTAGAATCTTTTCCAAGAAAATTTATGTATGGAATTTGTACATAATACACAGGATTGACGGAAGGTATTGTGCTGGCCACATCAGATTTTTTAATTTCATTTAGTTATGTGGCAAATATTATTATATTATATTTGCGTTATTCGTCTTCGAGATATCGCCGGAAAGGGGAATATGGCAAATTAGAGTGAAAATGGTGTATAAAGTAGATCGCCGCAGGTAACTAAGGGTTAAGAAATGTTAGCAGTTTACGAAGACGCCCTGAGAAAACTATGATTTATAAGTGGTATAATCTTTTTAAACAAGAAAACTGGCGTCGTTGAAACCATTTCGTCAGAAATTATAAAAATCTGATGTGGCCAGCACAATACCTTCCGTCAATCCTGTGTATTATGTACAAATTCCATACATAAATTTTCTTGCAAAAGATTCTAAATTTGATTCCCTTTCTCGGAAACTGAATTCCATACTCCTGATAACAAACAAACCACATGAAATAAGAAAATCATAAAAAATTTGTTTTGCGTGTCGTCGCCTTCAGTTCCTTTTGTCTCAAGTCTTCTGCAATACAGTCTTTTCATATTATATTTGGTCTTCCTATGTTTCTTCCACCTTCTATAAATATATTCATCTCTCCTCATGACATGTTCAAACTAATGTAAAGGTGTTTAATAAGTAAATAATATTACGCTAATCTGCTGAAATAATTAAAAGAAACCGCAAAGGACAAAAGAACTGGAAAATGGACCAAAGTTTTGTTGCTTTTGCACAACAACGCGCCCGTGTACAGCAGGAATATTGCATTGGCTGTTCTTTACGATTTTGGCTTCAAATTTGAAACCACTCTTCCTACAGTCCAGACCTGGTTTATTTATTATCAAACTTTAAAAATAAAACAATTTTAGGGAAAGAAATTTAAAGACAATAAAGTAAAAGCTCTAATTTAGGACTACTTTGAATTAAAGAATGAAACATTTTCTTTCGCGGGTATAAATAAACTATTTGAAAGATCTAAGAAGCGTATTAGGGCACGGAGGAATATTTGAAAAACTTGATTAAATGTAAATTTCACCCCTTACATTCCACATTTCGTTCTCACAACAAATATATGAGCGACATTAATTGTGATAAAATATGGAAATAACATTATTATTATTCTAAAACTCTATTGTGTCGAGCACAATACCTATCGCCACTTTAATATTTGGTTACAGAAGTATTGTATTTCACATTTCTTGTATGTCTACGTCTACACTCTACACCAAAAACTGTACCAAGTTTTTAGATTTTTAAATTTTAAATTCATTCTATAGAATGCGAGTAGTCATGTGACTTTGTTCGCCTTGACAAGCAGATATGGGGGCCCATGTCAGAATGACAGCTAGTAATTATGTATGTAGATATCAAATGTAATAATTTTTCATTCAAAATTTCAAGATTTTCTGAGTTCAAGTGGTTAATTTGTCACCAGGAGTGTGGAATTTACTTGTCGATAATAACAAACCATATGGAATTGGAAAATTATGAAATTTGCAATGGAAAAATTATGACATTATACATCTATGTAGCTGTCTTTCTGACACGAGCCCTCATATCTGCTTGTCAAAAGCAACCAAGTCACAAGACTGCTTGCGGCCTATAAAGTAATTTTGTCCTACTCTTATATTTTTTCGACATGTTTTCAATTCGGTCGGGATTGACAATATTTCAGAATACCTATAATTTTAAATGTGTAACGTATGTACTTCCCAGAAAAAAATTAATGTGTTTGGATTTTTGACACTGGTATTTATCTGTCAGGTACAAACATTTTAATTTTTCAATTGTTTTCCATGACATTATTTGCGTTGTGAGATTTAATACAACAGATTATTTTATATATTATATTTATATCTAAATCTATAAATGAATATTTATATGTATCAGATATAGATTTTAATGTTCTTATTTTTCAAAAAATAATATTTAGAAGATTTTTTATAAGAATTTGCTACTTCCGGTTGTCCAATTATTACGAAAACCTTTTCAACTCTTCCCAGTAATGTCCAATTGAGAAATACGTAGTTCAACAGATATTAAGTATTATTTTGACTGCACTCCAGAAATTTACTTATTTCCATTCACCTAGCCAGTCAATTAAGTATTATAGTTTTTGAGAACTAAGTATTATAGTTTTTGAGAACACACACACATACATACACACACACACACACACACACACACACACACACACACACACACACACACACAGAGAGAGAGAGACATCGTCGTAAAAATGTTAAAATCAGAATGTAGGGACTTTAAAACGTGCTTATTCATTAAAATATGGATATGCGAGCATGAGTCTAATACCTCTCTCAGCGAGAGGTAAAAAGTAAATACTGTTTCTTAAAGAGTGAACTGCACTTTATCAAAATTCTTTCTTATCAAAATCTACTCGTATAAATCTTTTTATCGTTCCCACGTTTCCTTTACTATAAAAGAAAATGTAGCTATAATAATCCTTTTATCAATGAATTGATGCCATCACCGTTTGAGAGGTACCGTCTATCACACACAGTATATCGTCACCCGCTGTCATCACACACACGTAAATACAGACGGAGAACACACGCATTGTTGCCGAAAACAAATCTCGGTTGAAGTGCACAACACCTGACAAGTATTACACAGATGGAATGATATTTCCGGAAATGTTGCCGAGGGTCGTGAACAGCGAGCGCCAACAAGTTTTAAAAGTTTTTTTTGTATTTTTTGTTCTGCCGAAATTTATTTTAAGAAGGAAAGATTATAAAATCGTTTACAATTTACATAAATTAATAAATATAAATACCAGATCACGATTTGTATTCATATACTAGAATACGAATTTACTATTTTTACAATGATGTCTGTATGTTTGTTGTGTGTGTGTGTGTGTGTGTGTGTGTGCGTGCGCGCGTCTGCGTGTGTGTATATGACGATTGTTTCGGATAGTATAACTCCAATACCACGATTCCAAAAATTATAATTTCTTTGTATTCCTCGTGTGTTTAGATGCATATGCAGACGTGATTAGATTTCGGTAATAATTGGTTCACCGGAAGTACCCTCATTTGCAACTTTTAACAGTTTTTCTTGAAAAATGATTAATTATAATTTATTGACACAAAATGTTTATAAATTTTAAAGAATATGTTATTCTCTATACGATGCGATTGCATTTTATACTTCATGTTCAATAGATATAGAGTTGTCATGAGGAGAGATAAAGAATATATAGGAAGAAGAATGAATGGCTTAGTAATAGAAGGTGCAAGAAACAGAGGAAAACTAAAAATAATATGAAAGGGCTGTATTGCAGAAGACTTGCGAGAAAAGGAACTGAATGAGGACGACACGCAAAACAGAAATCAGTGGAAGAAGAAAATAAAAAAGCTAAAGAAAAAAAGAAAATGTCAATTTACATAGTTTGTTTATGAAATAATTTTGCTAGAAATTTAGAATCTTTTGCAAACAAAATTTATGTATGGAATTTGTACATAATACACAGGATTGACGGAAGGTAATGTGCTGGCCACATCAGATTTTTTCAATGTTATTCCGATGCAGATTTTTACGCGGCTGGCATTCCTATAATCTCGATTGAAGATTGGAAATTACGCGTTTATACAATAATCTCATCACATGTGATATTCGCCTCTACCGGCTACTAGTCACAGGAGAATCTTAAAAGAAAGCACCAGCGTCCTCTCAATATTCCAAAGGGCATTGTTTGGGCTGCAATGTTCGGTAGTGGCATCATTGTCCTTTATTTCCATGAAAATGAAAGAGCGTGTCAACGCGTAATTGCACATATGCGTTCGAGATTAGAGGAATGCCAGCAGCGTAACAATCAACATCTAAACATTATCTATGCTAAATAATTTTCCAATTTAGGGCCAGTTTTACATTCCCTGGTTAAAATTTTAACTGTCAGTTAAACAAACAAAATTGAAACCAAATGAACAGTCATATAACAGATTTATCATTGCTGTCAATAATTCGATTCAATACTATTTATTTAACTGATAGTTAAAATTTTAACCAGGGATTGTAAAACTGGCCCTTAGTGACTTTATTAAATAAATAAACAACCATCTTGATTATATTTTCTGTTTTATTCAACTGTAAAATATCATATACCCTTTTTGTACACTGTAGACAGTCATCGATTTAAATGTTTGGAGATATTACAAACTAAATTGTCTTGAAATCGAATAATCTTAATGTGATCTTGAGTGTTCATTCTTGAGATTGCTTTTTGATTACTATTGAAACTAAGATAGTATAAATGTAGAATGAACTATTATGTTACCAAGATTTTATTATTATTAGAATATTAATGTACTCAATAGTCACGTCACCCAATTATTGTAATATGTAATTATTAAGTGTGTAGTTTACAGCTATTATTAAAAAGTGATTTAGGTACAAAATATTAATAAGTAGAACTCTTTTACGAAACAAAAGAATGAAGGGTTGGTAGAAGTATGAATCAATATATTTAGGTACTTATACTAATTTAATTATTTATTTTAGAATTTCATTGTTTTGAATTACGTTTATAAATAAAACAAAAGTATATCCAGTAAAATCTTTTTCATTATATAATCATTTCAACTTGCGATAATTACCACAAGAATATTTATAAACAAATCTATTTTCTACACGACTCAATTCTTGGTGTGTCAATTTGCTTTTATTTGATTTCGGTAATGACTATAACTAAACAGGGTGACTACTTGAAAGCAGGAAGCAGAACATAGTCCGCTATCACTGAAAAATCGTTCTTCACACTGTTGCTTCCCGTTTTATCTGAGGACGATGGTTGTGGTCTCAATAGGAAGATATTTTTTCCCCCTTAAATTACACTAAATACATGTAAATTAGGTAATATTCTAGTCCCATAAATAAAAATATGATGTGGCCAGTACATTATCTTCACTTAATTCTATGTATTTTGTACAAATCCGATACCGAAAGTTCTTTAAAAAGAATCTATATATCAAGTAAAATTGTAACACTAACATATAATATTTTATTTGTTACTCACTTGTAAACTTCATTTATTGATACCGCCTACTACTTTTGAAAATTAATCTTTACTAGTTGCTAACTTTTAAAATTGGTTGCTAACGTGTTAAAATTTTACGACGTTAGTAACGTTGTTGATATGTGAAAATTGTGTTTTGTTACTATCATACATATTAAAAATAAGTCAATTGCTACTGACAGGTTTAGGTTATAAATTTAAATTTGGTTTGCAAGTGAGTAACAAACAAAATATTGTATAATACTCGCCAGGTAACTATTTTACTGCCTCAAGGAGGTGGTCAGGCTCGCCTGCTCAGCTCGCCAGTCATTTCCTCCTTTCAAAAACCGTTTTACCTGACTTATAATGTAAAATACTATTCTACATATTCCATACCAAAAGTTCTTTGGAAAAGATTCTATATATCCAATATAATTATAACACGAACATGTACAGTGTGTTTCATTTTACCTGAAGACACCTAAATAAATTGTTTATTAATAACGCAATTAGTATAAAACTTTTACCAGTGATAGAGGCCATTACGATAAATAGTTTTGTAGGAATGATTCTTTTTTTGAGTCTAAATCCGGCCAACTATGATTAAAATAAAAAAATGTGTTTCAATTAAAGTCATAGTAACGATGAAGATAGAGCAAAAACGTTTTTAAAAAAGTTGCTAATTACTAAAATACTCTAAATACGAAGTTTTGCTAAATTTTTTTAATTTTGTAATTTTTCTACATTTTTGTGTACACTCATTAATTTTTTTTATCTCAAATATCAAGTATACAACACACCATCAAAACAATGGCATATTGTTTGAAACGTAAGCTATCAAAAGAATTTACGTAAGTGGCATAAAATTTTGTGTTTGATTAGTGATGAATAATTTTAGTTTTGTAATTTTTCTACGTTGTTCATCTATCACTTGCCAATATGTAACTAAATATCAGTTACGTAGAACAGTCGGAACTATTTCCAAAAGAGTTGAAATGTGATTAAGAAATGACAGTATTTAATTTGAATATTTACTTTGAATATTTTATTATTAATTTAAAATAAGTTAATAAAATAGTAAGTTTATAAAAAAAAGTTTCCGTAGCTTACATGAAATTAATTAGAAACAGTTTACAAAATTTTCATTTTTAAACGTAAATAACTCATTTATTTAAAAAAATTGTACGCAAACATTACCTTATTGAAAAGAAAGAAAACTCTTTCCGGTAATCTTATAGAGACATCTGTATACTATATAAATTACACTAGACACTGATATCTGTCAATTAGAATTATTTGAATCATAGATTAAGGAAAATATATAGTAGAAGATTGGGTATCTCCCTTATAAACCGTGATAACAAGTTTAGTGCCGTCTATGAAAAGGTCAGAGAACTAAATTTGACAGCCGAGAAAGTCGCGGGAAATATGAATTCATTTTGAATTATTCGAAACTTTGAATTTTATTTCTTGATAATGTAATTAATAAAAAATCTATCGAAAATAGATAATTTATTAAAGACATTATCAAGAAATGTGAAATATATGTTGAACTATAAAAAAATACAGTACTTAATATGTTAATGTCTTTATTTTAAAATATATACATTACATTATTTAAATCAAATAATAAATAAATAACTACAAATCTCAAACTACACGGCGGCAACTATTAAAATTTAAGAACATACTACTCAAGAAATCAAAAATTTGAATTATTATTATTACAAGAGGTAATATTATTTCAAAAAAAGGGATGTTACTTTAAATGTCTACCAGAAATGCACCGCTTCATTGACCTCGTTATCGATGTTTGTCCACTTTTTAACAAATCTACCCTCTTCTATACTCATTTTTTCTTAAAACTGAATAAATATCTAAGAGCACCATTATGAAATAAATTCTCCTGGTACACTTACATAAACCATTTCTTCTATTGGGCACTGTCAACTTCTGCGAGAATATGTTTTCACTATGCAGTTCATGTGAACTTTTTCTGAAATATTATTAATTTGTTGTTATATTTTATATCACCCCCGTATAATAATGCTAGTATGAAAACTAATATACTTACCGAAAATATATTGAATGATAAAGTAATATATTGCAATAAAGATACAAATTCACAAATAACAGTTTTAAATGTCAAAGAATTTTGAACGATGCAATAAAGAATTGTGGGAAATTTACAGCAGTTCTCAAACGTATGTTACCTTTTTATAGTATTTTGACATTAAAGTTTGAGAATCCCTGTAAAATCAGTACTACTAAAGCCATCTATGAAAGGGTCAGGAAGTATTTCCAAACGCTACTAGATTGAAAACTTGTTATCACGTTTCTGTATAGAGTTTCACCCCCCTGATTTGAATATATCAGCAGTTTCCATGGTTATAGCATAGCTGGCTGATTTATGAAAGCTAATCTCTATAATTTTTTAATTCTATATCTATTGAATATGAAGGAAAATGTGTATAGACAATAAAATACTCGTATATAATATTATAATATTTATAATAACATAAAATGTCAAAAAATTATATTTAACTGCGTTTTTCAAGAAAAACTTTAAGAACTTCAAATAAGAGTACTTCCGGTTGATCATTTATCAACAAAATCTAATCAGCTCTTCATATGTATGTAAAAAAGAGGAATACGAAAGAATTATAATTTTTAGAAGGGCTAAATACGATGATCGACTTGTAGCAGAATGGAAAATTGGAAAATAATCGGACACGCAGTCTAGTGAAAATTATTTATTTCCTGGCCTACGTTTCGACTGTAATTACAGTCTTCTAGCCCTGAAGAAGACTGTAGTTACAGTCGAAACGTAGGCCAGGAGATAAATAATTTTCACTAGACTGCGTGTTCGATTATTTTCCAATTTTCTGTAATTTTTAGAATTGTAGCATTGGAGAATTTTTTGTCACAAACACACACATACAGATATTATCGTAAAACTAGTAAAATCGTATTCAAGGGACCCTAAAACATGCTTATTCATTAAAAACTCAACACTGAATTTTTCGACCACAGACAATACCTAAAGGTGATGGAGGGTAAAAAGTTATTTTGAGTGGCCCTTGTTTCAGTATCACCCGGTATAAAGGAAGTATATACTTCGAAACCCAGAGTCGCTTGAATAAAAATGTCGTTGGAGGTTGATTATTTAAAATCTTTTTAATGAAAATGGGATGCTAAAAATGCATGCAAACGTTCATACTTCTGTTCTTTCTTTGCTGCTTTTTAAGCTTTTGAGTATCCCTGGTTGGCAAAAACGTTACTCATCGATACAGATCGAAGCTGGTGGTATGATTGAAAGAAGCGCGACGCGAATCGTTCCGATCTGTTGGTGGAAATTGAAGACATCCTTCAGGACGATAACGCCGCGCAGGTGTTGAAAGCTTTTTCCGAATGCTGCAAAATACGATTTCAGATCTTACGGTAGGACGTGCTTTTGTCTCAAACACTCAAAGCGTTTTACCAGTACAAAGCAAATTCGTAATAATCCATTTTCTCAAAGAAAATATA
Source organism: Harpalus rufipes (assembly GCA_951394225.1). NCBI lineage: Eukaryota > Metazoa > Arthropoda > Insecta > Coleoptera > Carabidae > Harpalus > Harpalus rufipes. The sequence goes on from OX596281.1 coordinate 38,950,148, forward strand.
AATATGTGAGGGTATTAAGGAAACATTCAATACATACATATTTAATCCAAATTTATCCAAATTAAGATAGGTCATCTACTTGAAATGTTTGTTTTTGTTTGTTTAAGAATCAATTAAAGCATTTAAATTCAAAATAACCTACGATTAGTTATTAAAAAATATATGCATTTTTTTTATTAAAAGACGTTCTCTGATCCAAAGCCTTTTGTTTTAAAAATTAAACAAGTCTAACAAAAGTCCAAACGTGATTGAAGTGCAAATTGAAAGATCGTATTAAATTTACAAACAAAAGGGTTGTGTAGGTAAACAAGAAGTATAAGTACTAAAGTATACAGGTGTCCATAATAAGGTGTCCCAAATGGGGACGCCACAATGGAAAATTACACATTTTGTTTTAGGTTTCCAACGGTGTGTAAACTTATACCTATATACAGGCTGTTCACTTTATTTTGTATTGCTATCTCGAGAACTAGAAGAGCTACGAGGTCGGTTAAATTAGCAAACAATTTCTATGTTACTAGACTATTTTAATGAGCGTAAAATTATTATTTTTCAACCAGTGGTCCACAAACCGTGGACCAACTTTGTTATTTTAAATGGAAACCTATTATTTTTTTTTTAAATTCTGCGGCATGCATACATCATACGCTAATATTATAAAATATTTGAGTTAAATGCAAATGAAAATTATGCTGATTTAATATAAATCTCATGGTATTAAGAGTACTACGAAGAAAACAAAATATTAACTTCATACAAATTAAGCTTTTCTTCGTGAATAAAAATAAAATTCATTTTTTTAATGAGAAAGTGTATGAAATATTTTTTTTTTACATTAAACTACAATTAACATGAAACAAAATATTCACTGATTTTCTTCAAAGCACTCTGGTTACAATCAAATTTAAATTAAATCAGCATAATTTTTATTTGCATTTTACTAAAATATTTTACAATATTAGAGTATGATGTATGTATACCGTTGAAATCAGAAAAAAAAATACTGAATCGAATAAGCGAATAAAAAAAATTGGTTCCCATTTAAAATAAGAAATTTGTAACCCGTTTTTGAGAATCACCAGTAGAAAAAAATCTGTTGTAGCCAGCACAATACCTCTCGCCATTTTCATTTTATGTTGCATAGGGCGCGAGCAGTTATGCAACTTTGTTGGCCTTGGCAAGCAGTTATGGGGGCCCATGTCAGAATGAGAGCTAGTAATATACATAGGTGTCAAGTATCATAAGTTTTCATCCGAAACATTATGATTTTCCAAATCCATGTGGATTATTTTCCTCGACAATGGATGACAAATAAACATCAGAATATTTTGAAATTTTGATTGAAAAATTATGACATGACAATTGTGACATCTATTTAAATAACTACTAGCCGTCATTCTGACACGGATCCTCATATCTGCTTGCTAAGACCAACAAAGTCACATGACTGCTCGCGCCCTATACGTAACGAATTTAACATTTCTTATATACACACAAATAATTGAAATTGTTTCTCTTCATTCGTTCTATGAGAAATTTTATCGTACTATTTTAATATGTTCAAAATTCTTCAAATTCATTGATGGTATTAGCAGTATTTCGTAAGGATATATGTAATATTAACATACCTGTAATTTAAAAACATATTAAATTAATAATACAATAATGTATATTAAATGTACTCATACCTCCCAGAAAAATCTGACACTTGACATTTTGCATTTATTTGTCAATTACAAAAATTTGAATATCGCAACTGTTTTTCGGACAACGAGATTTATTACAACAGATTATTCTATATTATTATATACTATATCTCCAAACCTATACGAGATATAATAAAAAAATTAAATGTGTCAGATTGAGAATTTAATTATCTATATATTTGTAGTAACAAATTTTTAAAAAATAATATTTAGAATTTTTCTTTTTAGAAACTACCACTTCCGGTTGTCTAATTGTTACCAGAACCTATTCAACTCTTCCCATTACTGTTAGATTGAGGAATCCGTAGTTATACAGGTCTTTAGTCTTATAGATTTTGAGAAATCGTGTCTCCAACAACCTCACACACACACATCCACACACACACACACACACACACACACACATACACACACACACACACACACACATCATTGTAAAAATGTTAAAATCGGATTCTATGGACCTTAAATCGTGTTTATTGAATAAAATCTGGATATGCGATTTTTAGCATGAATCCAATACCTCTCTTAGCGAGAGGTAAAAAGTGTATAATAGAGTCTAGTAAAATTATTTATAGCTATAACTCTCGGATCCTATAAGCTGGTCACTTATTTATCTTAAATAAATGTAGCAATGGTTGATATCCAACCGGTAGTACGGCATTGGTAGAAGATAGAAGTTCTAAATTGATAGATATAAATAATGTATTATAATCACTCATACGTCGAATGGTCGTAAGTGTTCTCCATTTAATTAAAATGGATCATATAATAAAAGAAAAACTAGTAGCTATCATTAATGTTTCACGCAGAACATTGTTAAAAAACTTTGATACTAAATGGCACTAAAACGAATTACAGAATGTAACCTATTTTATCGTGAGTTAGAAATTCGAACACGATCCGAGTATCGGAGAGTGAGAGAATGAGTGCTTGAATGACATTCTATAACGAATGTTTCATACTATTTACTCAATTTTTGCTGTTATTTAGATTGAATTTTTTTAGTTACCTACGTTGGTAACAATATGTGTTTTTCATTTTGTTCGTTGCTTCGATACTTTGTGTACTTAATGCATTCGCAATCAATCTCAAAAATTGTTTAAATATGCAGCTTTTTCTTGCATCAATGAAAATATTAGCATATGTCATTCTTATTTCGAAACAGAGAAAAGCAATCAAATGATTATATTTTCTGTTGTCTAAATAAAGATGGTTGTTGTTGTTGCAGTATAAAAATAGAATATTTACAAATGAAAAATTGAGATAATTTTCATCTCAGTACATGAATAAATAATTAAATGAAAATGAAAAATAATTTGTAATTATAAAACAAATATGAAGTCAATGCAATAAACTGAAATATCTTCATGTTTAATTTGACTCCGAAATTAAATGTTAATTAACTAGTTTCATTGTTTGCATATTATTATTAAATATTTGAGTTGTAATAATTACGTTCCACATTTCTGTTGATAATAAACCTTTATGTATACTCTCATAAAGAGCAAATATTTAATATTAGCTGGATACAATTTAAATCAAATATAGCAGAAATACATTTTCCAACAAACAAATAAAAATAGGAAAAGAAAACATTTAATAAAATATCGCAGACGGAACTCATTTATTTAATTAGGAAGTTCCAGGAACTAGGAAATTATTTGATACAATGTAGCAATAAAAGTTGTATCTCTGTCTTCTCTTATACGAGACAATATTAGTAGTTGATACAGAAGTTATTGTACATGATACAAGGTCCAAAAATAAATGAAAAAAGAGTTATTTACAATAAAAAAAATTAAAGATGTCCGATCAAGGTAATCTGTATCATGAACGAATTAACAAGTTGGCATATATTTATTTCCCTCATTTGTATAGACTACAAGCGTGTACGATAAGGATGGATATAACACGTTTTTCTTTCAAAAAATTTAAAACGATGCTCATTGTTGACAATACTTTCGCTGTAACGTAAGTTTATTTATTAATTCAGATATATTATTTTAAATCATAGCTGTATGAATAATATTATTATTTTCTGTCTGTGTCAGTATCTTAGTTTTCACGTATTTGATTTTACATTTATTCATAAACTTACCAGTTGACTTAGTTTTGAATTTAAAATGCTTTACTGTAACTATGTTTTTATAATAATAAAATAACAGTAGTATCTTATGGACCGTAATAAAAACTAAGTAATTAACACTACTGAATTTGACAGAATGGGCGGAGTTAAAGTTTTAATTCATACAATTCGTAGATAACCTTGATCGGAAATCTTAAAAAAAAATCTGTAGTTCAATTATAATCACTCACAACGATACTTTAGGATTGAGAGAGAAAATATTTGAAATAGATGTTAATGAAAAGCAGCCATTGTCCTTGAATTCTCTTTTAGTCAATTGTCCTGAGTCAAGTGAAAACATTAAAAACATACCTAAACAAAATTTATTGAAATAATATCAAAAACAAGTATAGCATTTTTCAATGTAGTCCACATTGTTTTGGAAACGATTGAATACTCGAAGAAAACATTCTTCTGGTGCCAACAAATCATGCACCGTCTGAATCACTTTATAATTGTTTTGAAATCTCTTGCCATCTACTGCCTCTTTTGGAAAACCGAAAACATGATAATCATTGGGGCAAGATCAAGTAAATAAGGAGGCTGTGGTAGACACTCCAACTTCAAGTTGCCACCATTTATAGTGCAATGCGAGCACGCGTCCGACGCTACTGGTCGGACGGGTTTGGACCTGTCGGTTGCGTAATTACAGCCAAGCACTCCGCGATAAGTTTAATACTCGCACTCGCCTGACCTTGCTACGTCATTATTCTCGAACGTTTTTTGAAATATTCTAGAGTATTCTAGAGTGAATAGCGGCTTCGTGCGAGTCTAGTCTAATCAATCGAGTCAGTTCAGTCCAGTCTAGTCGACAACGAGTCTACACGCAGAGTTAAATAAATAGTGATATAAATATAGTGTAAAAAAATAGTGCGCTGTTTTAATTGTTTAAATAGATAATTTTAGAGTTAAAGTGTTTAATAATATTCTTAGTATTTAATTAGCGTTTATATTTGTTTATTTATAGTGTTTGTTATTTTTAATACCTTTTTCTTATTTATTTATCGTTTAATACACTTTTATTTTAATTTCTTAATATTTATCTCATTTTTATACTTCACCTAAATATATAAACGTTACAGTATGTTCCGCGCATTACCCCTAAAGCAAAAGAATGTCAATTTTCTGAAATTCACATCTTTTAGTTCTCCTAGCAAACTTGTAATGGTTCTTTAGATCTGAGTATATGACATTAGTAATAGTGTAACCCCATTCGACATGTAGTCCAACATAATTAACCGTCTTGCATCGCAAAAAAAGATTTAGGCGTCACACACGGTTTGCTTGATCAGGATCAGGTCGGGGAGAATCAGCTATATAAATCACCTTGTTTTTGAACATGTTACCATAATTATATGCTTTTTTGCTGGAGGGACAATCTACGATAAATGTCAATCGGTTTCATCCCTTCATTGTGCAAGAAATGAATAAAAGTATGTTACATCATAAATAAGCCAAATAAGGTATAGGATGGCGCAGACGATAGCGACTTGCAATCGTGGGAGTGTGGATGGGACGAGGCTTATGGAAACCCGACACATGTAAACATCTTCTGTAGATGCATTCCACCGGATTCTGGTGGTAGTATGAGTAGAAGGTAAGGCAACACACCATGGGATCAACCGAGTCCTCAAAGACTGGCGATAGATCTAGAATGGTTGTGGTGTAGGAATTTTGGGCATGTAATAGAGATAATATAAACTAAATATCGGTTATCAACTTGTATATTTATTCAAACACTTGTCTATTTCACATTAAATATATTTAACAGGTGAAACGGAACATTTTATTGTGGGGTTTTAGCCATTCATTTGGGAATTAAGGTAGGTAATTCAATGAGTTTCTTGGTAGTTTCGACAGGTGTAGTAGTTGGAGCATCTGTAGCCGTGGTAGGAATTTCAGAACTCGTTGGCTCATAATGGTGACCACATCCATGTCCTCCATGGTGAGGTTCATATCCTCCATGACCATGGTAACCACCTGGTCCTCCATAACCACCATGGTGACCTCCATAACCCCCGTGACCTCCGTATCCCCCATAACCTCCCTGTAGAAGATGAAAAATATTTCAATAAAAAAGATAAATTAAATAAATATATCATGACGGCTTATTACCAATTACTGGATGAACCAATTGCTCTTACTCGTAAATATCGATCATTTTAGATTATTTATACAAAATTTGTAGTTTATGAGTGAGAGTGGAACAGAGAGAAAACATACAGGTTGTTAAAAAACGGATAATTTAATGAGCTAATTCTCAATTAAAAAGGATATTTTCAAAATTTACAGAATTTTTGAGAAAAAATTGTATGAATTAATTTATTTCTATTTGTATTACCTAATTGAATAATTCATTATTTTTATTAAAATTATGCAAATATATGCAAGTTACACATCCGTCTTTCCACAAAACTGTAAACCAAGCATTCTCCAATTTCTGACTATGTAGATGTAGCATAAAATTATATATTAGTAGGAAAATGTAAACTTTGAGTTAGTTACAGACAAGTCTTAAAACAATAAACTTATATTTCTGATATTACATTCATTGTATTTCTGAAACCTGTATTTCCGTTTTAATAAATAAATATTTTTTTTGAGTAAACGAATAATCGCTTACATAACTGGCGCAGTCGCTGTAGGATACTTAAACGATATTAATCGCTAATATCAGTTCGTGTCAACGATTTATTAAGTGACCCACGTTCAAGAAACGGAAACGTCCCAGGCAACGTCAAGATCGACTCCGACACAGCGAGTGGACATCGCAACTCGGAGAAGACCCCCAAGTACTGCTGCACACAGAACTTGAAGACGTTCCATCCCTCTTCAGCGAATACGTCGAGGCGACAAATGTCACACAGAGATTTCAATCAAGAATCAGACTCAGATTACACTGATACAAGTTCAGAAATCACCCCCTGTAACTCACCAATCCCCAGCCAAACATAACATTTCTATAGAAAACCTTATTAACGAAATCAATTCTTTAATAATACTCTATATTATTTTGTTAATTACTGGCATAATTATAATTTCAGTTTATTGCAAAAGAAAATTTGAACAGAAACGCAGCCAAAGTAGAAGTCCAGATCCCGGCCAAGAACTTCAACCCCAAGCGATCATCCAACTACCCGGAGGTGCCCAATTCTAAGGAGGGAGGAGTTACACATCCGTCTTTCCACAAAACTGTAAACCAAGCATTCTCCAATTTCTGACTATGTAGATGTAGCATAAAATTATATATAGTAGGAAAATGTAAACTTTGAGTTAGTTACAGACAAGTCTTAAAACAATAAACTTATATTTCTGATATTACATTCATTGTATTTCTGAAACCTGTATTTCCGTTTCAATAAATAAATATTTTTTTTGAGTAAATGAATAATCGCTTACATAACTTGCATATGTCCTTCATTTTGCGAATTTTTTACATCAGCACATCGAAATACCCTCAAAATATTTTACCCTTTTTGTTAACACCTTGTATGTAAAATAAAATGAAATTGGCACGGAGTAGGTATTATGCAGGTCACAACACATTTTAATTTTTATACTTACATATTGGGGATGTGAATAAGTTGTCTCAAACAAAACGATGAACATTGCAAGCAAAATACTAATAAGTTGTAATCCTTTCATTTTAATAGTTATAACTTCGTTGTTAAGGTAACTATGAAGAATGAAGAAATAGTTAATAGTCTTCGATTTTCATAGAGTTTATATACTGGCAACGTATCTAGTCTATAATTAATATTAATATGGAGTTAAAAAAGGAGCGCCTATCACTTTTGTAATATTTTTATGTGAAAATATTACTAACATTGATTGATAAAAAAAACTTGTAATTTGCCAAAAGATATTGTTATTCCTATATATTTATCGCAATAAATAATATTTTAGAGTAGGAGGAACAATCAATTTGAGAAGATAAGTATTATTTATTATTTAGAAATAAATCTATTGTGAATATAGGAGAAACATAATTGACATATTTGGATAAACATCATATTTATGTTGCTGATTATCGGAAAAAGTTTAAACTATGTATATTATTTTATACAGTGAAAATTTATTGTTTGCTAATGATATGGGAAAGACTTTTTTAACCAATGTCAATTATCGACCAAAATAAAATTGAATGTATAAAAATGTAAAAGAACCAAAATCTAACTATGAAGGGACCTTTAGGAAGCGGGATCATTCAAATCAATGTTACGTTATAAAATAAAAGATACTTATTATATAACCCATATAGATAAATCAGTGAAATATTGAAGACTTTAGTGGTAATGATAGTTAAAACACAGATTTAGTAACATTTGTAATCAACATTAATAGTATAGACCAGCGGTTCCCAAATATTTTCCGTTATGGAACCCTTAAGAATCCGTCAACATTTTGCAAAACCTTACCTCCATCCTACATTTTTATTGGCCATTGTTAATCCAAAATTAGGAATGCAATCGATACCGATATATGGGCGATATTGTGCTTTAGACGATGTATCTAAATCGACGATATTTATTTGTTGATACACCAATACGTTTTGAATTTCGCGCTTTCAAAAAACTACGTATACACGTCGAGCCCAAGTTATTACATTTCGTTTCGTTCGACCCCCCCCCCTGCCAGCACCTGACACCTGACGACTGACTCCCACAAAGTCGAGAGATATTTGAAAGCCCTTAACATTGCAAGAGAAGCAGGAACGCTGATTTTTGGCGCGATGAAGTTTTTTACAAAATTTGAGAAAAGTTGCGCAAAAGTACTGTAGTTTATAAATGAATTCTGTGGAATTCAAGAGATTGTTTTCAGCAGCAGGTCTCATTCAGACAGGCTTGCAAAATCGTTAGTCTCCACACAAATTGGGGATGCAATATTCTTTAAATAAAAATATATTAAATGAGAGTTGTCAACTTTGTCAAATAAATTTTGACATATAAATCGATTAATAATTATTTTAAAAGTTAAATCAATAAATATGGTTATCTTTACGGATAGTGAGTATACAGACATTGTGCTTGCCTATGGTAAAGCTATGAGAAACGCTGCCAAAGCCCAGCAAATTTATTTCGACCGTTTTTCGAATCGTCATCTTCCAAACGTTCGCACCTTTTTACATGTATGTAAATAAAATAAGTGTTGATTCTCAGCCACGTTTTAGTACTCGAAGAATAGCACTACAACACAAAATGTCACATATGATAATTTGTAGGAAAGAACAATAGCTACATCAATTCGTCGACGCCTTCAGAGTGTATTAACATTGACGGTGGCCATTTTGACATTTATTGTGATTTCATTTAGGTCTGCATCACATTTAATCATCTTTATGCGTTTTCTTGTTTCGGCAATTGTAGAGTTGTCCATGGTCGAATGCATTCTATAAATGTCCTACAATTTTTGGATTATCCTACCTGTTGTAACAAATATTTGACGTATGATTTTTTTGTTACCTTAGTCGCAGTATTCTATTCTATCTCTTATCTTTCCCGATTTGTGTATAGTTTCACCATCTAGTGCTAGTGTATCGGTTAATCTATTCACCAGTTTATAACCTTTCTTTTGTGTTGACAAATTCATTCGACTTTTCATTGTATTCAGTAGTAGTCACAACGGAAACAATTGCTTGTAGACGGTGTGCATGCGTCCATTTTGAATTCAACCATAGGCTGGTAATGAAATATGTAACAAAACTTTGAAGAATTTTAACTCAATATCTAGAAAGTTTACAAGAAAAAGTTATTTAGAAATATTGTTGCACTCGACGAGTTATATCACTGGTTAAATTCACTGTACTTATTTCTGTTACACCCTGTACAACGATATCGTTACCATAAAACTGTCCCTAAGCATTTGGTTTAACGACGTTAATAACAACAAATACAAAAAAACCTATTCTACTAATCATATCGTTATAAGTTGTCCTTATCATGATTTTCGAATTATTTGGCGTTGATCGGGATCAAATCGGATTCCCAAGTTTCGCAACCAGACATCAGGCACGCGGCAACGAGACCCCATAAGTAAATGGCGGGAGGTATTGTGTTGGTCACAACAGATTTTTTTTATACAAATATATATAATATATATATAATATATATATAATATATATATATAATATATATATATATATATATATATATATATATATATATATATATATATATATATATATATATATATATATATATATATATAATACAAAAACAAAAAATATGAACTACATAATACTATAATGGCAACAATATATAATGTTACAATTTTGTCTCAAATAATAAGAATTATCTCTAAATATTTGTTCCAGATATAACATGTTTTATCCTATTATATATTCAATCTTATTTTGGTCGATAATTGACATTGGTTAAAAAAGTCTTTCCCATATCATTAGCAAACAATAAATTTCCACTGTATAAAATAATATTATACATAGTTTAAACTTTTTCCAATAATCAGCAACATAAATATGATGTTTATCCAAATATGTCAATTATGTTTCTCCTACATACACAATAGATTTATTTCTAAATAATAAATAATACTAATCTTCTCAAATTGATTGTTCCTCCTACTCTAAAATATTACTTATTGCGATAAATATATAGGAATAACAATATATTTTGGCAAATTACAAGTTTTTTTTATCAATTAATGTTAGTAATATTTTTACATAAAAATATTACAAAAATGATAGGAGCTCCTTTTTTTAACTCCATATTAATATTAATTATAGAATAGATACCTTGCCGGTATATAAACTCCATGAAAATCGAAGACTATTAACTATTTCTTCATTCTTCATAGTTACCTTAACAACGAAGTTATAACTATTAAAATGAAAGGATTACAACTTGTTAGTATTTTGCTTGCAATGTTCATCGTTTTGTTTGAGACAACTTATTCACATCCCCAATATGTAAGTATAAAAATTAAAATGTGTTGTGACCTGCATAATACCTACTCCGTGCCAATTTCATTTTATTTTACATACAAGGTGTTAACAGAAAGGGTAAAATATTTTGAGGGTATTTCGATGTGCTGATATAAAGAATTCGCAAAATTAAGAGCATAGGCATACATTGGCATATTTTTAATAAAAATAATGAATTATTCAATCATGTAATATAAATAGTAATTAATTCATACTATTTTTTCTCAAAAATTTCACAGCCATAATTCTGTAAATTTTGAAAATATACTTTTTAATTGGGAATCAGCTCATTAAATTATCCGTTTTTTAACAACCTGTATGTTTTCTTTCTGTTCCACTCTCACTCATAAACTGTAAATTTTGTATAAATAATCTAAAATGATCGAAATTTATGAGTAAAAGCAATTGGTTCATCCAGTAATTGGTAATAAGCCGTCATGATATATTTATTTAATTTATCTTTTTTATTGAAATATTTTTCATCTTCTACAGGGAGGTTATGGGGGTTACGGAGGTCACGGGGGTTACGGAGGTCACGGTGGTTATGGAGGTCACCATGGTGGTTATGGAGGACCAGGTGGTTACCATGGTCATGGAGGATATGAACCTCATCATGGAGGACATGGATGTGGTCACCATTATGAGCCAACGAGTTCTGAAATTCCTACCACGGCCACAGATGCTCCAACTACTACACCTGTCGAAACTACCAAGAAACTCATTGAGTTACCTACCTTAATTCCCAAATGAATGGCTAAAAGCCCACAGTAAAATGTTCTGTTTCACCTGTTAAATATATGTAATGTGAAATAGACAAGTGTTTGAATAAATATACAAGTTGGGAACTGAAATTTAGTTTATATTATCTCTATTACATGCCCAAAATTCCTACACGACACAGTCGAATAATGAACCACGTACTTAACCATTCTAGGTCTATGTCCAGTCTTTGAGGACTCGGTTGATCCTATAGTGTGTTGCCTTACAATATGTGATGGTCCACCCACTCTGAAAAGTGATAACGGTTTGTGTTTAAACAGTGACCTGTTGGAAAATTCTTTTCTTTACTAATATCTTAGGTCGTTCTGCTCATACTACCACCATAATCCGATGAAATGCATCTACAGAAGTTTGTTTACATCTGTTGGGTTTCCATAGCCCCGTCCCGTCCTCACTCCAACGGTTGCTGGTCGCTATCTTCTGTGCCGTCCTATTCCTATTTGGCTTATTTATGATGCAATATTCTTTTATTCGTTTCTTACACAGTGAAGGGATGAAACTCATTAACATCTTCAGTAGAATGAAGTTACATTATCAAAATTCATGTTTGTTCCTCCAGCAAGAATGTGTACACAGCAGATTAGCACAACCATTAATACGTAATATGTCGTGAAAATATATTTATTTATTTTCTTATTTAAATACATACCTGCATATGTACTAATACTAGAAATTATGTATCTTAAGTTCATTTCCATATAACTATTGTTTTATTTACAATTTTCGTTTTAAAACGTTATTATTATTAATTTGATATTATGTATATTAAGTTCCTTTCCCTGTAACTATTGTTCTATTTACAATTTGAAAACGTTACTATTATTAATTTGAAATGATTTTTTTTTGACAGTGACATTTATCTGTCAGTTACATTCATTTGAGCTGAACTGTGTAACCATGGAGTTGTGTGCATAAGCTCCGAGATATAATTTTTATATTATTTTATAAATCTATCCATAAAATATATAGAAAAAGTATTAATGCAAACCTGTAGAAAATGAAACAATCTTTAAGTTTTATAACAAATTGCGAAAAAATAACATTTAAAGGTATTTTTTGAAGAAAAACTATTTTGAGCTTCAAGTAAACTGCCATTCCGGTAATCCGATTGACACCAATATCTAATGGCTTATTTCCATATTAGAATAAAGTAGAAATACAAGATTTCAAAATTTTCTGAATGATAGTATTTGAGTTAGTGCATAAAGAGGATCCACACACACATACACACATACATCATCATGAAAATGTTAAAAATGGATTCTAAGGACCTTAAAACGTGGTCATTTACCAAAATCTTGATATACTATTTTTAGCACGATCCCTATACCTCCCTTACCAAGGATAGCGGGAGATAAAAACATAAATATAATAATAATAATAATAATAATAATAATAATAATAATAATAATAATAATAATAATAATAATAATAATAATAATAATAATAATAATAATAATAATAATAATAATAATAATAATAATAATAATAATAATAATAATAATAATAATAATAATAATAATAATAATAATAATAAATAACTTTATTGACAAACGTCAAAGGCGAGGTTCAGCCAAGGCTGTTCTACCACCTAACCAAAAGATTACAAATAAAAATATTTCAAAAACATTTACAAAATAAAGGTTCAAAAATTCATACAATAATTTTAGTAATGTAGTATTACAAAGAATAAACTAAAACAATATATACTGAACTAATTATTAATTTAAGCAAAAATATACAAAAGCTGTAGAAGATTAAACCATAAAGTTAAGCAAATTTAAAAATAGAAAAGTATTTAACAATAACAAAAAAATAATTTAATTGTAGTGCAAAAATAGGAGTTATTATTTTAAGGTACGGAGCACCTGTTTTACATTATTTTTAAAGGAATCGTAAGAACATTCTCTAAAATTATATGGTAATGAATTTTTAAGTTATAAAGAAGGCACAGCGTATAACTCGTTGCCTCTTAGAGTATATAAATTATTCCTAAATTTTAATTTATTAATTAAATATGCATAATTTTATAATATAACATGACATGTACTAATGTATAATATCGGGGTTTAATAGTTGAAAACCCCTCAATCTTCCAATAAAAAAATAATAATAATAATAAGAAAAAATCTGTTGTGGCCAGCACAATACCTTCCGTCAATCCTGTGTATAATGTATAAATTCCATACATAATTTTTCTTGCAAAAGATTCTAAATTTCCAATAAAATTATTTCATAAAAAAAAGTATTCAAATTGCACTTGACACTGACATCTTCTTCTTCTTTAACTTTTCCCATTCGTTAGGGGTCGCTATTTTTGCGTGTCGTTATCATTCAGTTCCTTTTCTCTCAAGTCTTCCGCAATACAGTCCTTCCATCTTATCTTTGGTCTTCCTCTGTTTCTTTAACGTCCTATTACTAAACTATTCATTCTTGTTCCAATATAATTCTTCATTTCTCCTCATGACATGTTCAAACCAATATAATCATATTTCTTGTATCTTTCTAGAAACTTGTAATACTAGAGTTATTTTCTTACCGTATCTTTCCGTATTTTCCCCAACACCTACTTCTACATCCTCATCTCTGCCACATTAATTTACTTTTTATTGATACTGACATCTGTCAATCTGAATTATATGAATATATTACTAGTTCCCAAGTTTGGCATAGCTGGCTGAAATATAAAATTAAATTTCTTTAAAATTCTTTAACTCTATCTATTGAATATGAAGTATAAAATGTAATCAAATCGTATAGAGAATAATATATTCTTTAAGTTATAATAACGTTAAATGTCAATAAATCAAATTTAACTGTTAAATCTTCAAATGAGGGCACTTCCGGTTCACCAATTATAACCAAAATATAATCACTTGTTCTTCTGGATGTAAACTTGAGGAATACGAAAAAAATATAATTTTTGGAATCGTGGTATTGAAGTTATGGGATCCGGAACTTTTGTCACACACACAGACACACAGACACACATACATACAGACATCATCGTAAAAATGGTAAAATCGTATTATAGGGACCCTAAAACATGCTTATACACTGAAAATTCATCATTGAATTTTTTGATCAAAGACAATAAATAATAAAAATAATAATAAATAAAACAATGCTCTATTTAATTACACTATATTTATATCACTATTTATTTATCTACAGGTTCAAAATGCGACTGTGTTGTAGGAATTTTGGGCATGTAATAGAAATTATATAAACTAAATTTTCAATTTGTATATTTATTTAAATAATTGTCTATTTCACATTACATCAATTTATTTAGCAGGTGAAATAGAACATTTTACTGCCGGCCTTTTTGTCTATTATTTGGGAATTAAGGTAGGTAACTCAATGAGTTTCTTGGTAGTTTCGACAGGTGTAGTAGTTGGAGCATCTGTGGCAGTGGTAGGAATTTCAGAACTCGTCGGCTCCTGATGATGATCACATCCATGTCCTCCATGGTGAGGTTCATATCCTCCATGGTGAGGTTCATATCCTCCATGACCATAGTAACCACCTGGTCCTCCGTAACCACCATGGTGACCTCCATAACCCCCGTGACCTCCGTAACCCCCATAACCTCCCTGTAGAAGAAGAAAAATATTTCAAGAAAAAAAGATAAATAAATATATCATGACGGCTTATTACCAATTTCTGGATGAACCAGTTGCTCATACTCGTAAATTTCGATCATTTTAGATTATTTATACAAAATTTTACAATATTTCTACCAACAGTTTAAGAGTGGTAGTGGAACAGAGAGAAAAGTACAAACGAAAACATACAGGGTGTTAAAAAAGGGATAATTGAATGAGTATATATATATATATATATATATATATATATATATATATATATATATACAGGGTGTTTCCTTTAAAACAACCAGGTTTTTTTGGGCGAACTAATGACTTTAGAGAAAAATGTTATATACAAAAAATTACCAGGAAAAAGGGCTTAATTTATGAGGAATAATAAATAAAAAATTCAACCAGTGGTTCTCAAACGGTAGAATAAAATTATATTTTTTTAAATGGCAACCTATATAATTTTTTTGTCCATTAGATAGAGAATTTTTTTCTGATTTCAACGATATTAATATGATATGGGGTTGTATGACAATTATTTCGAGAATAATAGTACTAACATAAAAAGAAAAACAATATGATGGAAATTATTTACAAATTTATGCAACCTTAGGTATTTTTCGTATTTTTGCACTTAAGAGTACTAAACAAACACTTAATAACGTAAGTAACAAAACTATCTGTCACCTGTATCATTTGTTTGCATTTGTTTATTGCATAGCCTACTTCAATATTGTAAAATTATTTCTGTTTTTTAATATCATTTTTCTCGAAATAATTGTTATACAACCCCATATCATATTGATATCGTTGAAATCAGAAAAAAATTCTTTATCTAATGGACATTTATATAGGTTGCCATTTAAAAAAATATAATTTTATTCTACCGTTTGAGAACCACTGGTTGAATTTTTTATTTATTATTCCTCATAAATTAAGCCCTTTTTCCTGGTAATTTTTTGTATATAACATTTTTCTCTAAAGTCGCTGGTTGTTTTAAAGGAAACACCCTGTATATATATATATATATATATATATATATATATATATATATATATATATATATATACATTCTAATGTACTGATACTCAGTTAAAAAGTTTATTTTCAAAATTTACAGAATTATGGGTGCGAAATTTTTGAGAAAAATAGTATGAATTAATTTATTTCTATTTATATTACAAGATTGAATAATTCATTATATTTATTAAAAATATGCCAATATATGCCCGTCCTTAATTTTGTGAATTTTTTTTTACATCAGCACATCGAAATACCCTCAAAATATTTTACCCTTTTTGTTAACACCTTGTATGTAAAATGAAATGAAATTGGCAGCGCGTAGGTATTATGTAGGTCACAATTTTTTATATATTTAAATTTTTATACTTACATATTGGGGATGGGAATAAGTTGTTTCAAGAAAGACGATGAAAATTGCAAGAAAAACACTAACAAATTGTAATCCTTTCATTTTAATAGTTATAACTTCGTTGTTAAGGTAACTATGAAGAATGAAGAAATAGTTAATAATCTTCGATTTTCATACGTTTTATATACCTGCAAGGTATCTATGATATAATTAATATTAATATGCAGTTAAAAAAAGGAGCACCTATCATTTTTGTAATATTTTTAAGTGAAAATATGACGTGCATTAATTATTGATAAAAAAATCATGTTTCGCCAAAAGATATTGTTGTTCCTATATCCTGAATTTATTGCAATAATTACTTTAGAGTAGGAGGAATAATCTGTTTGAGAAGATAAATATTATTTATTATTTAGAAACAAATCGATTGTAAATATAAGAAAAACAAAATTGACACATTTGTATAAACATCATATTTATAGTGTTGATTAGCAAAATGTAAACTATGTATATCTATGTATACTATTTTATAAAAAAAATCTGATGTAGTACACTACCTTCAGTGTATTATGTAGAAATTCCATATATATATATATATATATATATATATATATATATATATATATATATATATATATATATATTCTTGCAAAAGATTCTATATTTCCAATATTGTAGTTGACTCTGACATCTTCTTCTTCTTTAGCTTTTCCCACTCGTTAGGGATCGCTATTATTGATTTTCTTCTTCCACTATTTGTTTTTGTTTGTCCTCATTCAGTTCCTTTCCTACTACTTTTATACTACTAAGCTGTTTCTTCCAATATATCCTTCATCTCTCCTCATGACAAACCAAAATAATCGTCTTTCTTGTTTCTTTCTATCACTCGAGCCATTTCCCTTATCCTCTCATTCCGTATCCTATCTTTCCGTGTCTTCCCCAACAGCCATCTCAACATTTTCATCTCTATGTCATGTTCATTTTTACCTTCCGTCACCTTTAGGTAAGGAAGGTATTGTCTTTGGTCAAAAAATTCAATGATAAGTTTTTACTGAATAAGCACGTTTTAGGGTTCATATAATACGATTTTACCATTTTTACGATGATGTCTGTATGTATGTGTGTCTGTGTGTCTGTGTGTCTGTGTGTGTGTGTGTGTGTGTGTGTGTTTGTGTGACAAAAGTTCCGGATTCCATAACTTCTATACCACGATTCCAAAAATTATAATTTTTTCGTATTCCTCAAGTTTACATCCAGAAGAACAACTGATTAGATTTTGGTTATAATTGGTCAACCGGAAGTAGTCTCATTCGAAGATTTAACAGTTAGATTTGATTTATTGACATTTAACGTTATTATAACTTAAAGAATATATTATTCTCTATTCTCTATACGATTTGATTACAATTTAGATACAGAGTTAAAGAATTTTAAAGAAATTTAATTTTATAATTCAGCCAGCTATGCCAAACTTGGGAACTAGTAATATATTCATATAATTCAGATTGACAGATGTCAGTATCAATAAAAAGTAAATTAATGTGGCAGAGATGAGGATGTAGAAGTAGGTGTTGGGGAAAATACGGAAAGATACGGTAAGAAAATAACTCTAGTATTACAAGTTTCTAGAAAGATACAAGAAATATGATTATATTGGTTTCAACATGTCATGAGGAGAAATGAAGAATTATATTGGAACAAGAATGAATAGTTTAGTAATAGGACGTTAAAGAAACAGGGGAAGACCAAAGATAAGATGGAAGGACTGTATTGCGGAAGATTTGAGAGAAAAGGAACTGAATGAGAAAGACATGCAAAAATATCGACCCCTAACGAATGGGAAAAGCTAAAGAAGAAGAAGATGCCAGTGTCAAGTGCAATTTGAATAGTTTGTTTATGAAATAATTTTACTGGAAATTTAGAATCTTTTGTAAGAAAAATTATGGAATTTATACATTATACACGAGAATGACGGAAGGTATTGTGCTGGCCGCAACAGATTTTTTCTCATTGACACTGACAACTGTTAATTATAATTTTCTGAATATAGTAACTGATTTATGAAATTTTTCCTTTATAATTCTTTAACACCATACCCACTAAATATGAAGTATAAAATTCAATTAAATCGTGTAGATAATAGAAAATTATTCAACATTTATAATAACATTAAATGTCAAAAAATGATATTTAATAGCATTTTTTTAAGAAAAACTGTTAAATATTCAAATGAGGGTACTTCAGGTTGACCGATTATATAACTAAAAACTAATCACCTCTTCTTTTGGATGTAATCTTAAGGAATACGAAAAAATTATAAATATTGTAATTATGGTATTGGAGTTATGCGATCCGAAAGGATCGTCACACACAAACGCACACACATTCACACACACATAAACACATGTGTATATACATACACACAAATATACATACAGACATCATCGTAAAAATGGTAAAATATTATTATAGGGACCCTAAAACAAGCTTATTCACTAAAAACTCAGCATTGAATTTTTTGACGAAAGACAATACCTTCCTTATCTTAAATTTTAAGTTAGGCTTAAACAAAGAATGCGAATCGAAATTTTAACAGAAATATATTTTATTTCATTTAACATCTCATTTCGATGCAATATTGTCAATATAAGCCAAGTTTAATATTAAAATTGCGTTAGTACATCCGGTCATGAATAGCTTATAAAATAGGAGAAACAAAGGTTCCTATTTACGAAATATATAAGTTTAAGTAATAGCTCCAAAATTATTGAGATTTACGAAAATCTAACTACATGATTTTATAAATAACAAAGTTACGTCTAGTTTTACTAGTATACGTACATCTGAGTCAACTCTCATGGAGCCATCGTCAGAAGTCGGCCAGCACAATAAGTAACCACAGACGCGTTTCGCACTTATTGGTGCTCATCAGTGTGGTGTAACCTGTGGACTCTGTTCTGTGCACAGTGAGTGGACTCCTGGAGCAGAGACAATGACTCGTTGTGCTGGTGGTGATCATATGATCATATATGTTGGTAAAAGGCCTGTAGAGGTATGTTAATACCATCAGAGCCCTCTACCGAGAAATATTTTGACTACCGTCAAACTGCAAAAAGTAAATTGCGAATTTCTCTACACAATAATGCACAAAATAAATTACAAAGTTACGTGTAGTTTCACTAGTTTACGAACATCTGAGTCAACTCTCATGGAGCCATCGTCAGAAGACGGCCTGCACGAGTCATTGTCTCTGCTACATTGTACGTAGACTTTGGTTTTGTTACATAAAAATATAACATTCTTTAGCCTATTACAATCTTATTTTAGTAAATAATTGACATTGGTTAAAAAAGTCTTTCCTATATTTTTAACAAAGAATAAATTTCCATTGTATAACATAATATACATAATTTAAACTTTTTACAATAATCAGCAACATAAATATGATGTTTATCCAAATATGTCAATTTTGTTTCCCCTATATTCACGTTAGATTTATTTCTAAACAATAAATAATACTTATCTTCTCAAATTGATTGTTTCTCCTACTCTAAAATATTATTTATTGTAAAAATATATAGCAACAACAATATATTTTGGCAAATTACAAGTTTTTTTTTATCAATTAAAATGCGTTATATTTTCACGTAAAAATATTACAAAAATGATAGGCGCTCCTTTTTAAACTCCATATTAATATTAATTATACTATAGATACGTTTCAGGTATATAAACCCCATAAGAATAGAAAACTATTAACTATTTCTTCATTCTTTATAGTTACCTCAACAACGAAGTAATAATAATTATTTAAAATGAAAGGATTACAACTTGTTACTGTTTTTCTTGCAATTTTCATCGTTTTGTTTGAGACAACATATTCACATCCCCAGTATGTAAGTATAAAAATTACAGTAACAAAATAAAAATATGTTGTGGGCTACATAATACCTAATCGCTTTCAATTTAATTTTATTTTACTTGTACACAAGATGTTAAAAAAATGATATAAATGTTCATTTCGATGTGCTGATTAAAAAAAATCGCAAAATTAAGGGCATAGGTATAGGGCATGTTTCTTGTAGTATACAAGGTGTTCATTTTTAAGTAGCTACCATTGTGATCTCGAGAAATATAAGTGATACGAAGTTAGTGAAATTAGCAAAGAATCTCTATTTTTCATTGGTATTTCAATGATAAACTGAAAAAAATAAATTCAACCAGTGATTATGGTTACCAACTTTTTACCTCTCGCTAAGAGAGGTATTGCATTCATGCTAAAAATCGCATATCCAGATTTTATTGAATAAGCACGTTTTAAGGTCCCTACAATCCGATTTTAACATTTTTACGATGATGTCTGTGTGTGTGTGTGAATGTATGTGTGTGTGTGTGTGTGTGTGTGTGTGTGTGTGTGTGTGTGTATGTATGTATGTAGGATGTTGGAAGGACGATTACTCAAAAACTATAAGACTTTAAATTTGTTTAACTACGTATTTCCCAATTGGACATTCATAGGAAGATCTGAAAAGGTTTTGGTAACAATTGAATAACCGGAAGTAGAAGATTCTTGAAAAAAAATCTTCTAAATAATATTTTTTGAAATTTTTTCTTTGTAATATTAAAGAAAATTAAATTCTCTATCTGATACATTTAAACATTTTATTATATATTCTATAGATTTAGAGATAAAAGAAATATAATATATAAAATAATCTGTTATAATAAATTTTACAGCCGAAAGAATGCCAAGAAAATTTAAATTGTTTGTAAATGACAGATACATGTCAGTGTCAGAAATCCGGAGACATTACTGAAGACTTTTTCTGGGAAGTACATACATTATATTATTTCTTAATGTATTAATAGTTAAATATTTAAAATTATAGGTATTTACATATATCCTGACAATGATTTGGAAACATTTCGAAAAATTAGAAGAGGACAAAATTTCTTCATAAAATGAATTTAAAATTAAATAATCTAAATATAAGGAATAGATATATGTAAGTAGAATTTTTGGTGTAGAGTGTAGGTATACAAGAAATGTTAAATACAATAGGGCGCGAGCAGTCTTGTGATTTTATTGGCCTTGACAAGCAGATATGGGAGCCCATGTCAGAATGATAGCTAGTAATTATGTATATAGGTGTCAAGTATTATAATTTTTCATTCTAAATTTAGTGATTTTCCAATTCCATGTGGTTTATTTTCCTCCACAAGTAAATTCCACACTCCTGGTGACAAATTAACTACGTGTATTTAGAAAATCTTGAAATTCTGAATGAAAAATTGACAATTGACATCCATGTACATAATTACTAATTATCATTCTGAAACGGGCCCCCACATCTGCTTGTCAAGGCCAACAATGTAACATGACTGTTCGCGCCCTATACTTATGTAACCAAAAAAGGAAGTGGCGAGAGGTATTGTGCTGGCCACAACAGATTTTTGATTTTAAAAAGAAACGTATCCTTTTTATTTGCTCACTCAATAGAGCTCTTTATTCTGAATCCAACGATACATGATTTTTATACCCTTACATAACAAATTTTCGAAAAAAAATAATAAAATTTTGAATGAATTCCCCCAAAATATGATATTAGTACCTCTGGTACGGTTTTCATGTTGAGTAATTTTAGCTACTCTGCTTAAATTTGTACTACTGATGATGAGAAATTAGTTCTCGAAATACGTGTATAGCTTTTTTTATAATTTTAAGGTTAAGGGGTAATTGTATTAGTTTTAGTTATAATTTAACTTTAGACTCCTCCTACTATTAATCAAGAGTGCCATGAAAAAAAGTGAATATATTTAAAAAAGAACTTTATATTCATACGTAATATAATAAGTGATATGATTATCATCGATGATATTCTCGAGTGAAACCGAGCTGCAGATTTCACGAGTCCGAAGGACGAGTTGAAATGTACTGTTTCGGTTTCACGAGCAATATCTTTGATTATTAATGATATCACGAGCTTATATTTAATGAGAGAATATAATGAATTTTTGCAATCTAACCTAACCTAACTTTTGATATACATATTCATATTGTATTAAAACATGGTACTTACGAGTTTTATTTAATATTTCGGAGTTTGAATTATTGTTATTATTTATTTTTATACTCAAAATTAACTGTCAGTGTCATAAATAAAGAAAACAAATCCCTTAGTAACGACTATAAATACGGTGTTTATTTCCTTGTTTTTTATCATCGTTGTGATAAACGCGTAGCTAGAGAGATTCTGAATGTTGATTGGCGGAAAACATGTCACGTGACTAAGGAATTATATTCTCAATTAAATGATTTATTATGTATAAAAAATTTTTTTCGGAAATTTTGTTATTTAAGGAAATGAAAATTATATGTCGTTGGATTCAGAATAATGAGCTCTATTTAATGAGCAAATAAAAAAGTATATATTGTTCTTTAAAATAAAAAAGTTCGTATCTATATTTTGAGAACCACTGGTTGATTTTTTATCAGTTTATCATTGAAATACTCATGTAAAATACAGATTTTTTGCTAATTTAACCAACTTAGTATCTCTTATAGTTCTCGAGATCTCAATCGTAGCCACTTAGAAATGAAAACTGTATATTTCTAGTGCCAGAACACAAGATATTCTAACAGGAATACTATCAGTATTTTTATATCCCACCGGTAACTACCAAAAGTTGTAACAGGTACGGTAGTGAAAATAAAAATACTCTTGAGACTTTTTTTATCAATTAAAATGCGTTATATTTTCACGTAAAAATATTACAAAAATGATAGGCGCTCCTTTTTTTTGCTAATTTAACCAACTTAGTATCTCTTATAGTTCTCGAGATCTCAATCGTAGCCACTTAGAAATGAAAACTGTATATTTCTAGTGCCAGAACACAAGATATTGTAACAGGAATACTATCAGTATTTTTATATCCCACCGGTAACTACCAAAAGTTGTAACAGGTACGGTAGTGAAAACAAAAATATGTGATCGAGATGGGTAGCGTTTAACATTGCTTAGTCCTGCACAATATGAAAATTTATTTGACTTGATAGTAAAACACTATTTTTTTTAATGCAAAACCTATTAAGGTCAAAGGTAACAGAATCTCTGCCACCACTATCCGTATTTTATAAGTCCTCGGATAGAGGGACACGGGCAAAACGGGTTAAACAAAACAATTAATCAAGATTTGGGTAGTGTCACTAAGATATTCAATTGATACGCGTTGTACCACGGGTCACAAAGACACACGCTGTAATGGGTATGAGGCCGAAGAAACACGTATTTCCAATAAGATCAAATCTATATAATCTTTAATAATTCTACTCTTGAGACTTTTTGTAACATCCGCCCAGAAACATAATTTTACCCTGTCTCATATATACTTCAACCTAAAGAAAAACTCAAAACTATAAATTTAACGGAAAAAAATATAAGAAATAAATACGTAATAGTCGCTACGCCGGACTATTACAATATTATTAATGAAAATAAATAATTATTATTCAAATACGTAAAACTGAATAGAAATAAATTAATTCCTGTTCATTTTTATTAAAAATTTATCCTTTTTTAACAACCTGTATGTGTCCGTTTGTACTTTTCTGTCTGCTCTACTATCACTCAAAGACTATCGAAATGACCGAAATTTACGAATAAAAGCAGATTAGTATACCCAGAAATTAGTAATAGTGATACGAGTATATTTATTTATTTTGTATGTTTTCTTTACATATTTCTAAAGGGAGGTTATGGGGGTTACGGAGGTTACGGAGGTCACCATGGTGGTTATGGAGGACCAGGTGATTACTATGGTCATGGGGGATATGAACCTCACCATGGAGGATATGAACCTCACCATGGAGGACATGGATGTGATCATCATCAGGAGCCGGCGAGTTCTGAAATTCCTACCACGGCTACAGATGCTCCAACCACTACACCTGTCGAAACTACCAAGAAACTCATTGAGTTACCTACCTTAATTCCCAAATGAATGGCTAAAGCCCGACAGTAAAATGTTTCACCTGTTAAATAATTTATGTAATGTGAAATAGACAACTATTTGAATAAATATACAAGTTGGGAACTGAAATTTAGCTTATATTATTTCTATTACATGTACAAATTCTTACACTACGCAGTCGAATTATGGACGTAGTTAATCATTGTAGATGTATTGCTAGTCTTTGAGGACTCGGTTGATCCTGGGTCTGTTGCCCTACATTGTGTGGTGGTCCACTTACTCAGGAAAGTAATGACTACTTGTGTTTAAACAGAAACCTGTTGGACTAATCTTTCCTTTGCGAATAGGTTGCCAGGACTGTTTCTTGAAATAAAATAATGAACTAAAACAATTGTAACTATTATTATTAAACGAAATAATATTTTTTTGTCATAATAATACAGAAACTACGAATAAGCAACACTTAATAACAACAAAATGATTTTACAACAAATATTCAGTCATGGCTCACTATTCTCTTTTCGACTAGGTATATAAAAAAGTGCCCGCCATTTTATTTTTTAATAATGTAACGTATGGATTATTTTACATGATTGTAAAGCAATAAACCCAGATATCATATACGAGTTTTAAATACCAAATTTGAGAAGTTTTAGATCATATTTTAATATATTTTTTCAAGGTAATCTGTTCACCACTTCAGGTAAAGTACCACTTCCGGTTTATCAATTTTAGCAAATATCTAATATGTCGTTTTCATTCATATGAAAGTCTTAAATACCAAATTTGAAAAGTTTTGAATTACATTTTAATATAGTTTGTCATTAAAAATTATTATAGGTAACACTTCCAGTGTATCGTATATGTATAGTCAAAATCTAATATATTGTTCTCAAACATATACGAGTTTTAAATACTAAATTTGAGAATAATATATGTTTTAACGAAAATATGTTCAGAGCTTCTAGTAAAGTATCACTTCCGGTTTATCAATTTTAGCTAAAATCTAATATCTTGTTTTCATTGACATAAAAGTGTTAAGTATTAAAACTGAAAAGTATTGGTTTATATTGTAATATAATTTATCATTAAAAATTGTTATGGGCTTCAAGTAAAGTCTCATTTCCGGTTGTTCAATTTACCCAAAATCTAATCGACACTTTATATTAATACAGAATGATTAAATACGGAAAATAGAAATTTTTAGAAGTTTAATATGAGTTATCGTGGAAAAAAATCGTCACACATACACAAATATACATACACCACACACACACACACACACACACATACACACACACACACACACACACACACACACACACACACACACACATATACTCACACAGGCACACAGACATCATTTTAAAATAAGTAAAAACATGTTGTGGGGACCCTAATTCGTGCTTATTCACTGAAAACTCACTACTGAATTTTTGGACCGAAACATTACCTCCTTTATATAGGTATGTAGGTTAGCGGGGGGTAAATATATATTAATAAACTCCTTCTGTGTTAGGCCATAATTTTTTCGATCCACTCTCAGATTAAAAATTGGTAAATAAAATAACTTAATATATTATTATAGCATATCGACGGCATATTATACCCATTGCTGGATGTGCCCTCCTAATCTGCTTCCACCTCACGGGCACCCATTGCTGATGTGGAAAGTGCACTTTAGTGCCAAATAATTTTGGAGTCCGTCAGAATCGAACAAGGGTTCTAAAAATTCATGACCAGACATAAAATTTATATACTCCGTATTTTCAAGTTATTGAATCAAGGAGTCATGAATGTTCATGTTTGGATAAAAATATTGGCAATCGTGACATCATATTAATATTGTTATGAGCAGCAATGTACTAAAAAGAAAATAAATCCTTATCTTATGTAAATCTCTGTTGGAGAGTGTATATTTTGTCGCTAGATGACAGGCCGATCCGAGAATAATCTGTTGTTGTTTCGCAACATAAATCATCTCGCTTTGAGAGGCTCTTGCTTAGCTGCCATCTCGGAAACTGAAAGATTTCGTTTATATCCAATTTCGTCCACATATTTTCCTCTATATATCATATCGCGACACCTCTTGTACTTTGTACTTTACCGGAGATGCTCCGGTGAGTTTTGTCATAGAGCTCACCCAAATGGAAAGCAAAAAACTTCGATCTAAGAAAGAAAGAAGTAGAGGATTTTAAAATTTTTCTTCCCTTTCTTTTCACGGGTTATTAATAGTGACATATTGAGTGGTTAATTTCAATGTAAATATGATTTATATATCCGAAAATGCGAAAGCATTATAAGTTTATGAATTATGTCACATAATTTTAAAATATCCAATTCTGCGAGTAGAAACTATTTTGTATATGGAATTTATAAGCAAGCATCTAAAGGATATCCATTTTTACCTCCTACTACCGTTGGTAAGGGAGGTATAAAAATCGCATAGATTTTGGTAAATGACCACGTTTTAAGGTCCGTAGAAACCAATTTTAACATTTCCACGCTGATGTCTACGTGTATGTGTGTATGCGTGTGTGTGGATACTCTTTACGCTCTAACTCAAGTACTATCGTTCAGAAAATTGAAACCTTGTATTTCTACCTTATTCTAACGTGGAAAGAAGCCATTAGATTTTGGTGTAAATCAGATAACCGAAAATGGCACTTTACTGGAAGCTCAAAATAGTTTTTTTTAATTTTGTACAGGTTTACATTAATATTTTTTGTACATATTTAATGGTTAAATTTATAAAATTATTTATAATTTCAATCCCTACGCTTTAAAAAACTCCATGGTTAATAATAATAATAATATAATAATTCTTTATTGTATACAAAGTTATTACAACTTATTATAATTGATATTTATGGGGGTGAGTCCATGGTTACACAGTTCAGATCTCAAATCTTTTTAACTATCAGATATATGTCACTGTCAAACTTTATAATAGTAACGTTTTAAAAAGAAAATAGTAAATGGAATAATTATTATATGGAAAGGAGCTAAATACAGTTTCTAGCATAAGTAAATATGTAGGAATATAGGTAAGATAATAAAAATATATCACGGTATATTACCCTTTGCTGAGTGATCCAATCTGCTTTGTACGTAGATGTCGGTAATAATGATGACATATTTGTACACTGCGGGCGTTTATCAGGCGTCACATCATGCAAATCTGGGGAACCGAGTGTAACCCGCCTTTATGAGGCGAATTAGCAAATAATATTTAAGATGGGTTCTTGCCAGACTGGAGGTACAATTTAGTAATCGCCAAAAATATAATAAGTAATAATAAATGTTCTTACCGTTGTGACGTTGCTCGTAGAAGAGTAAAGGTTCGAAATAATAATAATGATTTATTATAACTAAGTTTATTGACTAGTATAAAGATGAATTGATATATTTACAAATGATGGATCCGACTGTATGGATGAATGGTATTCTTCTAGTCTCTCTCTTGATGGACCTCTCGATGGACTCTCACCGGACTCCCACCGGACTCTGTCTTCCCATCGTCCATACAGTCTTTTATATTACTGTAATGCTAAGTCAACAAATAATTGAGGTGTCACCTAATTACCAAATAAAGAAACAATATTATAATTACTCCATATTGCTTATTCTGCAATATTAGTGATTACTACTACTGAGTGTAATGACCTCAATTGTGTGGTGACCTAGTCTTACATACCTCCCTTCTTTAAAAATTTGCTTCCGGAGGAGCACAATTTTTCTTATAACTATACTTAAAGTCTCTATATTCACAATATTTCATAGCATGTCATGTTTGATGGGGGAAATTACTGCATACCACTGGTGTTGTGCTGGATGGTGTATCCATGGCTGTAGATGAGTTTGAAGGGAGACGATTGGCCGGTCGTCGTTCCTTGGATGGCTCATCTGCTTCCTGTGGTTTGATGTGGTTTCCTCAACATGCATGGCACTGACGGTTGTTCTTTCACTCTTAAGATCAACACTTACATACACATTTTTTAAATACCATATTTCTAACTGATTGATTTTCCATATAACACACAAAATATTCTAAATCTTGTTTTCTATATTTACCATCTATAACGTATTTCCTGCAATTCTTATTAATGGTATGGCTAGCACATCCCACAAATAAGTTGCTAATTGAAGTTCAAGGCAATTTACAATGAGAGAAGTAAAAAAGAAAAAAAAAATGATAATATTTAATAATTTTGAATACGTTATGAATGCTTTTTAAATTATTCACTTACAGACTTAAAATGGAGAATCAATTACATACACATATTATTTTCCTTACTTCCTTGGATCCGTGTACCGATCTCTAGTCCGTTTATTTGGTTCCTGGTATTGAACTCTAACTAACGCATAATCCATGAGTGCCGTGGTGCTGGTCCTTTACTACGAGTATGGTACGGTGCTACTACAGTGGGAGTGGTGGTAGTATCTGATTGTCCCTGTCGTACCAATGCATCCATTAATAGACTGTCCTGAGTTATCCTATGTATCATCTCTGAGTCTATTTCATTTTTATTTCGCTCCTCTGTGCTGGCTGTTGCTTCATCTTTTGATGTACTTGTTTCTTCGCTCTCATCTTCTTGATCAAAAAGGCTCTCATCTCTAAATGGTTTTAAACGGTTGACATGTACTGTTTGAATTTTTTCGGACTTCTGTTGTTTAATTTTATATGTCACAGGTCCCATTATTTCCGTTATGAAGTACGGTCCTGTCCATGGCTTGTGTAGTTTTCGTGACGTACCTGTGTGTATTGCTGGGTTATGCAAGTATACTGCGTCACCGATTTTGTAGACTGCTGACTTGGTGTTTTTGTTAAATTGTTTATGCGTTTTCTCTGTTGCCTTGTTGATGTTTTGCTTTACTGTATTGAAAGCAATTTGTAATCTTTGTTTTAATTCGGACGCATAGTTATCTGCATAATCATACCGTAGATCTTGTGGTCTGGTTATATCGTCATAAGGTAACTCTAGGTCACGACCATGCATTAAGAAAAATGGAGTTTCGTTTGTACTGCTGTGTACACTACTTCTGTATGCCAATAACACATATGGTAGCCACTCATCCCAATCGGTTTGATCTCGATTCACGAAATGAGATAGAATGTCCTTGAAGACGCGATGACTTCGCTCTATCATCCCATTCGTTTGTGGTCGGTATGCCGTTGTTTGTAATTTTTCTACGCCAAATATTTTACAAACTTCTCTAAAAACTTCAGAAGTGAAATTTGCGCCTTGGTCGGTCAGCAGTTGTCTTGGAGCCCCGTGTCTTGAGATGATTTCTTGTGACAATATTTTCGAAATTGTTGATGCCTTTTGGTCCGGTATAGCGAATGCTTCTGGATATTTCGTGAAGTGGTCCTGGAAGGTTAAGATGTATTTGTTCCCTCTCATGCTTGTTGTTAATGGACCGACAATATCCATTGAGACTCTTTCCATTGGCCTACTAACTTCATTGAACTTTTGAAGTGGCACAGGCTTGTGATGCGGTGACGTTTTCCTCTGATTGCATGAATGACATTTCTTGCAATAGTCTTCAATGTCCTTAGCCATTGCTTTCCAAAAAAATTTTTCCTTGATTCGGCTGTATGTCTTCTCGAACCCCTGATGTCCCGCATATGGTAGGTTGTGGTAATCGTGCATTACCTTGAATTTCATGGATACTGGAACTACGAGTTGATGATGACGTTCATTATTTGATTTTTCTTTGAAGATTAACCCTTCGTTATCCGTGAAATACCCTTCTTTAGTGGAGAGCTGTTGCACTGCGGCATCCTGACTTTGTTTATTTGCTATCATGTGTCTATCCCATATTGGTTCATATGTTCCTTCAACTTCTACAGCATTAATTGGTATTCTTGAGAGTACATCTGCGTTCACATGCTTCTTCCCCGCTCTATGTTCAATCTTGTACTCGTATTCTTGGAGAGTAAGCGTCCATCTTGCCAAACGTGATTGTGGATTGCTGATCGAAAATAGCCATTTCAGTGGTTGATGGTCAGTTATTATTGTGAATTTTCTTCCATACAGGTAGCATCGATAGTATTTTACACCCCAAATTATTGCAAGACATTCTTGTTCTGTGGTAGTGTAATTTACTTCCGCTTTATTTAACTGACGACTTGCAAAAGCTATTGGCCTCTCGTACCCATTGCATTTTTGACTCAATATGGCACTTATAGCTTTACCGCTGGCATCGGTTGACAAGATGAATTCCTTGGTGAAATCTGGATGGGCTAAGACTGACTCGGAACAGAGGGCATTCCTTAATGAATTGAATGCTTTTTCGCAGTCTTCGGTCCAGATGAATGGCTCACTTTTTTGTGTCAATTTTGTGAGAGGTTTTGATGTTTTTGCGAAATCCTGTATAAATCTTCTATAAAATCCTACTAGGCCGCAGAATGCCCTAATCTCCTTGACTGATTTTGGTTTTGGATAATTTTGAATGACTGTAATTTTTCCTGGATCCGGTTTAACACCCTCACCATTTATGATGTGTCCTAAATACTTCGTTTCAGTCTTCAAAAAATTGCATTTACTGGGTTGCAATTTAAGGTTCGCCTGTCTTAGTCTCTTGAAAACCTCCGTGAGTCGTTTGAGATGATTGTCCGCTCCATTCCCATTGAATACGATGACGTCATCCAGATATACTAGACATTGTTCTCCTCTTAACCCAGATAACACACTGTTCATGAGTCGTTGAAATGTGCTTGGTGCGTTTACGAGTCCAAACGGCATCTTTGTGAATTGATAATGCTCTCCATTTGTCGTGAATGCTGTCTTCTCTCTATCTTGGTCATCTAGTTGCACTTGCCAGTAGCCGGATGCTAAATCTAGGGTAGTGAATAGATTTGCATTTCCTAACTGATCCAGGGTTTCTTGCATGTTGGCCACAGGAAAGTAATCCTTCTTTGTTACTTTGTTCAGGCCCCTGAAGTCGATACACACCCTTATTTTTTCTTCCCCGTTTTCGGATTTCTTCGGTACGATGACTACTGGTGCTGACCATGGTGAATCGGAGGGTTCTATTACCCCTGCTTCACGCATTTTCTTTAATTCATTAGTCAATGGTTCTTGTTGGCTGTGAGGAACTCGATACGGTGCTTTAGCTATAGGCGGTACATCTTCAGTGATTATTCTGTGTTTCACTTTATGTGTGCAGCCTAGCTTAGTATCCTCCCATTGAAAAATGTCTTCATATTCCACCAATAAATTCAATAATTTACTTTTTACCTCTTCTGGTAAATATTCCAAGTTGAATTGCTCTTCAATGCACCTGTTTCCTTGAACTCTTACAGTGCATATGGCCTGTTGCCTCTTATTCTCAGCTGCCCTGATTTTTCCAGCTTGCTGACTTCTTTCTTCAATGGACCTGTGCTGTCCTTTCTTCTGTTGAGCCTGTCGATTTCCAGCGCTCTTAACTTGCGAATTTTTCGTTTCAATTCTTCTGTTTCCAGCTGTCCCGTCTTTCTGGTATTGGGGTCCAGATGACGTGGAATACTGTACTTTTCCATTTTTCTGAGCCTGTTGGTTTCCAGCGCTCTTCCCTTGAGAATTCTTCCTCTTTCCGACTACAGCTGTCTCGACTGGTCCTCTTGACGTGGTCGACGAATGCTCCTCGTTTTGAGCCTGTTTATTTCCAGCGCTCACCCCTTGAGATTTCTTCCTTTTTCCGACTACAGCTGTCCCGACTGGTCCTTTTGACGTGGTCGGCGAATGCTGCTCGTTTGGAGCCTGTTGACTTCCAGCGCTCCCCTTCTCAAGTACGGCCGATTTGCCGATTACCATATTCTTCCCTAATAGAAGCTCTTGATTTGTGAAGTTCATTAGCTTCACCGGTACCTCTTTTTCTGCTTTTGTTATGACTCTTGCTGCCATAACCCCATGGGTCTTCAGTTCTTCAGGTTCAACCACAATGTCTTGCCCTGGATTGATCAGATCCTGGACTGCTGTACACACGAATTCACAATTTGGAGGAATCTTCACGGCGCTCTTCAATCTAACCAATCCACTGGTTTGTGTGACCGATTCTTCTTGATTGAGGAAGCCATTCCCCGTATTTTGAACTTCTGTGTCCCTATCTTGAATTGTAATGGTTGCCTTCTGAGTACGTGCCTGTACATTGTTTTGCTTATCTTGCAGTACTGCCTCTTGACCTGCCCCGCTGACGTCATTGGTTCGTGTTGCGCAATTTATGACGTTGAGTGCTACGGTGTCCATGTTTTCTAAGTCGTGATTGCTCAGCAGTTTTAGGCATATGTTTTTAAAACGAACCTCCTCTCTTGATATGTGCACATCAAATTTACGTATAAAATCTCTACCCAATAAACCGTCGGCATCCAAATCTAAATCATCTGAGCAAATAAATGTTTTAAGGCGAAAACTAGAATTTTGACATTCATATTTTAATTTACTTGTGCCGTAATATGATACTGGTGCGCCTGATATAGATTTTAATCGCCCAACATCTCCTTTTGTAATCAAATGCCCCTTAGCAAATCGTTTTTTAAGAATTGATACTCTTGATCCCGAATCTATTAATAATTTTACTGAAATACCTCTAATTTTGACTAAAATAAAATTTGGATCGTCTCTATTTAAATCTTCCAATGTTCGAATATTATTAATTTTGAAAATTTTATTTCTTACTGATACCTCCCGAGACGGAGCACTCGCGAGAGGTAGTTCTTGTTTAAATGCTGGGGTCTTCGTCCTTCCTTCGTCCTATGAATGTCCTTGTTGTGCCTGTAACCCGCCGTTGCGCTGTTGACGTTGTAACGATTGCCTCCTGGTGGACCTCTGTACCTGCTATGATTTCGACTTCGCTTCTGATTAGTACATGTTTTACAATACTTTGTATAGTGCCCTTTTTTCGCCCAATCTTTACGCGGAAATTTTATCCTATAATCCCGTTCCGTATTTTTACAAACACCGTTTATTCTTGTATATGCCGATTGATTTGAATTTTTACTTACAGTCCCTATATCTGAACAATTATTTTTTTCCATTTCCAATTCCCATTCCTCCTGTTCTGCCAATTCGACAGTTTCTTCAAATGTTAAGTCGGTCCGACACTTCAGTATTACCTTAATACATTCTTTAATTTCTGCTCTCAGGCCTTCTTTAAATCGAGATAAAATTTGATAATCTATATAACTTTCATTCGCACATTCTATTTTTAATAATTCTACCTTTAGATCCATTAAACGTTCTGCAAAATTTTGTACTGATTCCCCTACATTTTGTGTACAATTCCAAAATTCTCTGTTAATTTGGTCTTCATATCTACGTTTAGAAAATCTTTTTATAAATTTTTCTCTAAATTCTGCAAATGATATAGTTACAAGATGTAATTCTCTAGCTTGACAATAAAATTTTAAAGCATCCCCATTTAATTTTATACGAACCAGGTCTACTGTATCTCTGTCATCAAACTTTATAATACTTGTTCTTACTAGTACTTTGTTAAAAAATTCTTCTACATTGTCACCATTAAATTCTGGTATTTCTGCTATTACAGCACTTCTTAACGATAACATTTCTGCTTCTGATTTAATCGTTGTTGGCAGATTTAATTTATTTGAACTACCCGCCGGGCTACTACCCACAATACTGCCCGCTGGCATGTTTATTAAATTTTAAAAAATAATTTTGTTACAAAATCGTACTCCGCGAGTGGACCAAATATATTAGCCACCCTGGGCTGGCAAACTACCCCAAAAACCGCTGCCACCAATTTGTAACCCGCCTTTATGAGGCGAATTAGCAAATAATATTTAAGATGGGTTCTTGCCAGACTGGAGGTACAATTTAGTAATCGCCAAAAATATAATAAGTAATAATAAATGTTCTTACCGTTGTGACGTTGCTCGTAGAAGAGTAAAGGTTCGAAATAATAATAATGATTTATTATAACTAAGTTTATTGACTAGTATAAAGATGAATTGATATATTTACAAATGATGGATCCGACTGTATGGATGAATGGTATTCTTCTAGTCTCTCTCTTGATGGACCTCTCGATGGACTCTCACCGGACTCCCACCGGACTCTGTCTTCCCATCGTCCATACAGTCTTTTATATTACTGTAATGCTAAGTCAACAAATAATTGAGGTGTCACCTAATTACCAAATAAAGAAACAATATTATAATTACTCCATATTGCTTATTCTGCAATATTAGTGATTACTACTACTGAGTGTAATGACCTCAATTGTGTGGTGACCTAGTCTTACACGAGTTCGATCCCGGCCGACGCTAAATATTTTAGAATTTTAAATGACACAAAATTGACCCCTGTGGTGCACTCTCCACGCCAGAAATGAATATAGGTAACTATATAAATAAAGAGTGCAACACATGGGGCATTTTTTGCCATATAAATTCGAAATATTTGGCATCGGTCGGGATCGAACCCGGTATTTAAATTTAATTTCATTTTAAGTATTTACATGAATAAAAATTTAATTAAACGGGAGGTATTGTGTTGGCCACATCAGTTTTTTTCTATTGTACAATTTTCTGAAAAGAAGGGACTATGGAATTCCAATTGAATCACCTGTTTCAGAAACCACATATAAAAATAGTAAAATTTCAGGAGATACAAAAAAACTGTCAGAGCAGATACTGGACAAAAAAACTGAAATTTATTGCTCTTTACATTATTTATGGTTTTCCAGATAGTACTATGGTTAAAATTTTAGGAAACATGCAACTGAATAATGAGAAAAAATATTTTTTTTGCTTAACATGCTGTTTATCAAACTTTAAACAGTTAAATAAAACACAAAAATATATAAATTGTAAATGAAACGATTTAGTATGTATAAAAAACAATGGTACATTAGTAAAAAAATATAATATTCCGAATTCATTGCACTTAAAAAAATATTTGAAAATATTCACTCAGAATTACATATTCACCCCAATTCTGTAACATGTAGTTACTAACTCTTAGCAACATTGCTACAACAAATAAGCAATAATAATTGGGAAGAAGGAATAAAAAAGAAAAATGACTGGGTTTACTTTTTTGTTTCAGTTGGTTACAATTTTTAGCAATGTTGCTAAGACCGTATATATCTTACAAAACTGGAATGCATAACATAGAAAACATTCATTATGATATTGTTCTATAAAACAGTAAAAGA
Source organism: Harpalus rufipes (assembly GCA_951394225.1). Taxonomy (NCBI): domain Eukaryota; kingdom Metazoa; phylum Arthropoda; class Insecta; order Coleoptera; family Carabidae; genus Harpalus; species Harpalus rufipes. The sequence continues at coordinate 38,985,807 of OX596281.1, forward strand.
TTACTTTATTTTTTAAATTTTAGTACCTCTTCTTTTTACAAAAGTAACAAGAAATATATATATATATATATATATATATATATATATATATATATATATATATATATATATATATATATATATATATATATATATTAGAACTCGTAATACAATAATACCTGTTAAATAAAATATGTAAAAAATATTCTAACGCATTCAAAAGGGAAACAGTATAAGTAAGTCAGTTGTTCCACGTTTAAATTAAATTTTAACTGCTCTAGCATGACGATGCTGTGTATCTTACCTATATAGAATTAGATTCTAAGAAGAGAACACCTCAATATTGAAAAAAAATATGACATGTGGTTTCTCAAATAAGTGATTCATTATAAGTTTCAGAAGAAAATATTGAAATTTAAGAAAGAAAAGGATATTATGTTACGATATTTAGTATTTTTATTATTTGTAAACTTAATATTATTTTTGTTTATTAAAATAGATGACAAGGATCATCGGATCAATGATCTTTATAAATAATGCATAATATGTATATAGGTAAATATGAAATTTGATATACTTACTACAATTTAATTTAAGGGTGAATCGGTGGGAATGTATCAAATATTGGGAGTATATACTACACATAAATATATGACTAATAAATCCTAATTGATATTTGCTCTGTTTTATTTTGCCGTGGCATTTGGTGTGTTTGACGTATGTATGAGTGATCAGTTTTGCTATAATAATGATTTGTTAGTTGATGATAAATTCTAAAAAAATAATAATATCGAAACACGAAATTTTCCAACACTTAAATACTGTTTTAAATTTTATCTAAGAGGTCATGGTGGTGGTTTACTGTCTCTCTCTTCGAGGTTGTCGTCTTTGTCTAAGAAGGTTAGATTACTTCAGAACTCAGTAAAATTCTAAAATCATAAGTCCCAGATAGTTGGCCGTCAATGTCTAAAAACTTCCTATTACTAGAGTTTTGTTTGTGGAGTTGGTTAAAAAATGAGTTGTACAAAAACCAAAGTAAACAATGAAAATGTATAAATTCATTGTATTTTGAATTTTCCGGCTTGCATAAATAACACGAAGGTAAACTCGAAAGAGCAACACGCGCTGCTGGTAAACAAGCCAGAAAATATCGTGAGGTCCATCGAGACACCTTTGAAAATTTATTATAAGTTAAACATTCGAGACATTGTAACTCGAAAATAAATAAAAATCGGATCACAACTTTTGTTTTTTATAAATAAAATAAATATATCATCACGGCATATTACCCATTGCTGGGTGTGTCAATCTGCTTTATACACAGATATTGGTAATGATGAAATATTTGTACCGTGTGGGCGTTTACCAGGCGTCACCTCACGGGCACTCATTGGTGGCGTGGAGAGTGCACCACAGGGGTCAATTTTGTGCCATTAAAATGCGAAGTAATTTTTTGGCGTCGGTCGGGATCGAACCCGGGTCCCCAAGATTCGCGACCAGACACTCAGGCACACGGCCACATATTTATGTGCAGTTTGATACTTTCCTCCTGACTCACTCTGAATAAGTATACAAAGATAAAAGGTTTTTTAGAGCTATATTTCCTGATTACATAACTGATCATAATAAATCTATAATTCACAGCTTGGCCAACAGTAGCAATTTTGGTGTTGCAAAACGAAGAATGGTGTCATTTACAATTTTTTTATGAAACTTCGTTTTAAATTAAAGAAATCTGTAGATCCAGGAACTGTTAATTGTAATACGTTAAGCCTAATAATATTTTTAATATTCTTTGACGTATATGTGTTGCTCTGAAACAGTAAACTTCTCTTATAATTGGTTATATACATAAATTGATCTTGAACATTTACCGTATGTCCTAAAGGTTTTGCCACAAATTTCAACAATTTTTTTTTGTAATATAAAATGTATTTGCTTAAAGTTGCGTAAAACTATTTAATAATTAACAAAATTATGAACTTAAATTCAATAAAGATGGGCGTGTTCTTCCACAAGGCGAAACTTTCTACGGACACAGCATTGGATTATGGACGACATTTACATCGATTTATTGGTCATTCCTGAATTCCTGTATATTCTGCGTTGAAGTTAGTCCTCAACTACGAAATTAAGGGAAATGATCGTTTTTATACTGACAATATTGCAGAGGTCCCTAATAATATCAGATATAAACAAAAGGCCAAATTCGCAGATAAGGTGTTGGTATGGTGCGTTATTTCCACAAGGGGTGTATCCAGGCTTTATGTGGGCTGAGTAAGGTAAAGCTCTGGGGGTTTATTCCAATTTTAGCGACACTGTAGTACTGTAGTTAGTGACGTCATATGATGACGTATAAGCTACGTCACCATTTAGTAACTTTTAATTCATTTAGTGAATTTTAATATTACACGCTTGGTACCAAGTAAGTAAAGAAGTGTCTACTAGATGGTATTGCTGTAGTTTATAGCGCTCATTTTGAATTTCTATACAGTTTCATTTGTGATCTAGTGCCTGGTTCTCGCTCTTTTGTGTCGGGTGTTATAAATTTTATTCTTATTTTTATTATTTTTTTAAATTTTTGTTATTAGTTTATTTTTATTTTACTATTAAAGTAAGTTTTAGTTGATTTTTCTTTTTAGAGTAATATATATTTAATTTAGTTGTTTTAGTATGATAGGTTGTTTTTCAATATTTTTAGTTTAGATTAAATGTATAAATTAATTGTAACTTTTTATTTAGTTTTTGTTTAAATTTAATTATGTCTCAAAAACGAGAAAGTGAAGAGAGGGTAAATAGAGACCAAAAGGAAACTTTGCTTCATTTTATGATCATGAGGATTTTGCTTGCGGAAAATTTTTGGGAGCAGATGGACGACAAAATTGGAAGTCACTGAGAGCGGTTAACATTTCATTTATGAATAAATTAAGTACTTACTCTTAAAAATTGGAAATCACTGAGAGCGGTTAACATTTCTTTTGTGAATAAATCAAGTACTTACTCTTAAATGGACAGGAATTCTATTTCTATAATTTCCATAATTTAAATGTAGATTTAAAATATTTACCACGTACAAAGAAACGGCGTTACCCAGTCTAAAATTTTCAAGAAATTCCGTTTCGGGCAATTGGAACGGATTATGTGCATCCCAAATTAATCTTCAAACAATTCTAGCTTCTTCTCTTCTCTCCTTTACTTCAGCAGTACGCACAACAAAAAACGAAAAGTCATTGTTTAAAAACAAAACATTCAATTCTTAGTTAGCGAGAGTCGAAAAGAAGTAGGGACAGCTGCTTTGGTGTCGAATAACGTAGCGATGTCGAGTGACATCATACACGTCACATCATCGCATTTCAGTGGTAGGGACAGTACGTCATCATCACATTTCGGTAGTAGGGACATTAAGTCATCATTGCAGAACGGTAGTGGGGTAGCGATATCACACGCTTAGCGAGTCGCTAACTGAATTAGAATAAACCTCCTGGATAGTCAAAGGTACATCTAACAAAATTGGTCAATTTTATTGAAGAAGAATACGCTGGGGATAATTTTATTTTCTAGCCAGACCTTGCGTCCTCTCACTATACAACACAAAATCAAAATTGGCTAACTGACCAAAGCGTACCATTAGTTCCGCGAAACGACAATCTCATAACCTTTCTCAGGCTCGTCCCATAGAAGGTTTCGTGGGCTCGTTTATCTTGAAAAGGTCACGATGGAGGTTGGGAAGCCCAAAATGAGGACAAACTTCAACGCAGAATATACAGGTTTTCAGGAATGTCCGAAAACACGATGTAAATATCGTCAAAATCGCAATGCTAGGTATCCGTAGAAAGTTGCGCCTTGTGGAAGAACACGCCCATTTTTAATTAATTTATGTTCATAATTTTGTTGCTGATGAAACAGTTAATTATTAAGTATTACAAAACTTTAAGTAAATGCATTTTATATTACAAAAAAAAAAAATTGTTGAAATATGTGCCAAAACTTTCAGGCATACGTTATAAAAATATATAAATATATTTAAAATTACTTTTATGGTTCATAGTTGCAAATATGAGTGGATAATAATCAATTCAATAAAAAATTGTGTACATAGGTATATTATAATCTGAGTTTTGATTACAACTGACAACCTATACAAATGCAACGAAACATCATCTGGCATGGCAATTGTGGCATTATAAATTCATTATGGGATCTCGTGGCCTTGTGCCTAAGTGTCTAGTCGTGACGCCAAAAATTACTTCGAATTTTAATGGCCCAAAATTGTCCCCTGTGGTGCACTCTCCACACCAGCAATTAGTGCCCGTGAGGTGACGCCTGGTAAGCGCCCGCACGGTACAAATATTTCATCATTACCAATATCTGTATACAAAGCAGATTGGCACACTCAGTAATGGGTAATATGCTGTGATGATATATTTATTTATTTATTTTATTTATAAATTCATACAAGTTTTATTTTGTTCACTTTCGTTGTTTCATTATTATGTATATGCATTCATTTACTTGATAGGTGATAGCTCGAATATTTTAAAAATTAATAACTTTTTTTAGAAAATTTAATAGTCCCTACCAAACATTTTTGGTCCAGTTTTAATATAAAAGACACATTTTCTAATTTGATACTATGGTGGAGGAGGAGGATCCCATTGACAGTAGACTATAACTAAAATATATAGGTACTAATTTTGTCAAAGTAAAGTAGGATGGTCTACTTGTGTAGTTACCTAATTCAAGCAGTCCCTTTCCTAAAAGTTATCTTTCATTGCATCGTCTTTGATTAAACACCAGCTCCACATCTCAATCCCGTGATCAGCATCCCTATTCTTGTTCCCTTCGTATCCCTAGCAGGTAGTGTTGCTTTGTTTTTCCGCACGTACGGTTCGCAATCTCCCCGTCGATGCATCGCGGCGCTGCAATCTTTCGCCGCCTTCTTGATCGGCCTCGTGAGGGCTGTATCTCCAAGCTCGGTCCCTCAGCGAACGCTTGTCTTGCTTTTTACGGCGCCAGTTTCCATGTTCTCTGTACAGCGACGAACGAACTGGACGTAAGAAGTGTAACACTGAATGAGTTGAATCCGTACTGGTAATTGGAAGAGGTTGATTTTACTAAGTTTTTTAAAGGATTTGGTTTTTTAAAAATAGAATCATTTGCAGTTCTTTTGTATTACTTTTCTTGTTGTAAGGTACTGGAAGATTTGGATACATTTGTAAAAATTCTGTTGTGGCCAGCACAATACCTCTCGCCACTTCCGTTTTTGGTTACATAAGTATAGGGCGCGAGCATTCATGTGACATTGTTGGCCTTGACAAGCAGATATGGGGGTTCTGTCAAAATGACAATTAGTAATTTTGTATATAGATGTCAAATGTCAGAATTTATCATCAAAAATTCCAAGATTTTCTAAATTCACGTCATACTTGACCTAGACAAGCAGATATGGAGGCCCTTGTCAAAATGACAGTTAGTAATTATTTACATAAATGTCAAATGTAGTAATTTTTCACGTGGTTAATTTGTCACCAGGAATGTGGAATTTACTTGTCGAGGAAAATAAACCACATGGAATTGGAATATCACGAAATTTTGGATGGAAAATTGACATTTGACATATATGTATATAATTACTAGCTGTCATTCTAACTCGGGCCCCTATATTTGCTTGTCAAGTTCAACAAAGTCGTATGACTGCTCGCGCCCTATAAATTTCTCATGTCTTTTCTTTATGTTTTGATTATTTTTATAATTTAAAATTTATTTTTTGAGGAAGTTTTCTCTTATACTTCTAAATGTTCGAATTTCTTCCAATTTCTTGACTGGATTTCAGCTATAATTTTCAATATTTAATTGTTATTATTGTTATACAACAAGAAATAGTAAACTTACCAATATCTCTGAAAAAATCTTCAATAATGTCAGTTAAACTTCTTCATTTAACGTAAAAGCGTATTTTGACGTTTTACTACTATGTTGCCAAAAAAGAATATCTAAGATTTATTTTCAGCTAAAATCTATATAAAACCATATTCGTACTATGGCAAATTCTGAATCGGTTCTTATCCACTGTCATGTGTTTAGTTAAAATAGACTTAAGGTCAAGTTTTAGAATTGAGCTGCCAATATCGCCCAAACAGGTTTATGAACTACTGTTGGTTTTTGGCAATGACATTTTTCTGTCATTTACAAACATCTGATGGTTACTATAGAGTTGTTTAGGCTCTGAAATTTATTACAAATTATTTTATATTATTATATACTATATCTCCAAACCTATAGGAGATATAATAAAATTTTAAAATGTATCGAATAGAGAATTTTATGTTATTTAATGCTAATAATAAAAAAATTCAAAAAAATAATATTTAGAATTTTTTTTTTAAGATATTACTACTTCCGGTTTTCCAATTGGTACCAAAACCTATTCAACTCTTCCCATTAATGTTAGATTGAGAAATCCGTAGTCAAAAAGGTCTTTAGTATTATAGAATTTGAGAAATCGTGTCTCCAACAACCTCACACACACACACACACATCCACACACACACACACACAGACATCATTGTAAAAATGTTAAAATCGGATTCTATGGACCTTAAATCGTGCTTATTCAGTAAAATCTGGATATGCGATTTTTAGCATGAATCCAATACCTCTCTTAGCGAGAGGTAAAAACGTAGCGTATCTGGCAATGCTCAATTAAATGTGTACTCGTCGTATATTGGAATGTTATACCTATTTTAAATATATTAATGATTGATTAGTGAAATATGTAGTTCATGTAAACCACAGTTACCAAAATGACCTATGACTCGCGAAGGTTTTTCATTTGGTAACATAATTTTGGATGTAACTCAATATACAGAGTGATCACGCAAGAATGAACCTGTCCATTACTAAGGGAGATAGCAGTTATCTTCAAATAAGAAAATTTACTGTAGATAATATGAATAATAAGATGTCATATCAAGAAACGTTCTACTACTCCAGTGTTCCGGAGTACAAATGGAACATAATATATTTTGAAAAGTACAATGAAAAAAATCAACTGTGTGAGATTTTATTGATTTGAAGAATATTTTAAACACTTACATGCAGTCCTGATTAAATTGAGAATAATTTAAAACAGTTTAAAGTAGTCGTATATAAAATTCCGAGAGTGAAAAAGTAAAAACCGTTTGATAATGCTGTAAAAACATAGATTTACCTCTTACGATGCTCTCTTCCGTTCCGCAATATGAATGTTAGTGCTCTTTCCAGTCTGTACATTGAGTTCAGTGGTGCCAACCAATATTGCAAGAAATGGTAAACTTCTCTCCCTGAAAGTTTAAAAATAATACACTTACTGGATAACCATTAAAAACCACCCTATTTAAACTCAATTTTATTTAAATTAGAAATTAAGACTCAGAATCCATCCACATTACTTAAATTACCAAAAACCGCCCCTAGTTTTGCTGGTTATAATGAGTTGTTTTATAATAACCTGGGGGCGCTGGCATTGTGCAGGTCCTGCTGAAACAATAGCGAGTGGGGCAGGATTCTCATTTCTTAATGTCGCAGGAACAAAGCGGGCGAGGGCACTGATTATTCCTTCCTCCAGCAGGAAGAGAATGTCGACAAGAAACGGCAATTGTGCGAAGCGGTAAGGGACAGTAATGTGAACGCACTAGTTGTGGTAACAGACACGTTTTTGCCCAGTAAGGGTAAGGGTGTCTGGGGGATTTAATTGTCAACCGTTGGTCATGACATTGTGAATGAATTATAACACGAATTTTCAAAGTTTTTTATGTGTTTTGGATGTATTGTATTACTGTAGTTTATAGTTTTTATATATTCGTAAGTTTTAGTTATCAGATTTATGATTATGCATTGTTTTAAAAATTATAAAGAATGATTTATATATAAAAAAGTGTCTATTCTTCAGGCAAAAACCTTCTATCTCGTAAATTTTAAATAGGGCAAAATCGTCAAATGTTACATTTAGCCATATCAGGTGAGTATGACGGATTTTTTATTACTTTCACATTTTTACCTCTCGCTAAGAGAGGTATTGGAATCATGCTAAAAATCGCATATACAGATTTTAGTGAATAAGCACATTTTAAGGTTCCTAGAATCCGATAATAACATTTTTACGATGATGTCTGTGTGTGTGTGAGTGTGTGTGTGTGTGTGTGTGTGTGTGTGTGTGTGTGTGTGTGTGGATATGTGTGTGTGTGTGTGTGTGTGGATATGTGTGTGTGTGTGAGGTAGTTGGAGGTACGATTTCTCAAATGCTATACGACTAAAGACCTGTGTCTGGTAACAATTGGACAACCGAAAGTAGTAGTATTTTAACAAAAATCTTCTAAATATTATTTTTTTAAAATTTGTTATTAAGTTATTACAAATATTAAAAACTAAAATTCTCTATCCGACACATTTAATTTTTTTATTATACCTTCTATAGATTTAAAGATATAGATATATAATCTACTAAATAATCTGTTGTAGTAAATCTCACAACATGCACGCAGCCCAAACATGTCCATGGTAACTACTTCAGAACTTAAAATGTCTGTAATTGACAGATAAATGTCACTAATGTCAGTGTCAAAAATTCAGAGATAGTACTGAAAGCATTTTCTGGGAACGATATTTAATACTTCATATTTTATTATTAATTATATATTTAAAATTATACGTATATTACATGAGCCAATCCCGTTAATAAATTGGAAAAACCTCGAACATTTAGAAGAAATGGAGAAAACTTGCTCATAGAATGAATTTAAATTATAGAAAATACGTAAATATAAAGATTAGGTGTAATTAGAATTTTTTGTGTGTACAAGAAATGTTAAATACCTACAATACTTTTATATACCACAATGGAAAGGGTGCGAGATGTATTGTGATGGCCACAACAGATTTCTTTTAAGTGTATAAGACTGAAAATTCTTAGACGTTTCGCTTTTTAGAAATCAGAATCCTGAAGTGGCACAAAATGAATGACAATTTTTTCTTAAATGTAAAGGAGCGTGCAAAAGTATTGAGGCATGTTTTTAACCATATCATATATTGCATGGTCATACAAAAATGAAACAGTTATATTAATAAATATATGCATAAAATATATTCATATTATAAACCAGAAACTATGTACATAAACTCATGTAGTAAAAATAGTAATTTGTGTATCAAGATTGTAAAAGTGATCTTTTTTAGCCTCATCTGATTTGCTGGCTTGGGCCTTCGCCCCGGCTGCAAACTTCAAATTCGGCCAAAAAGGAACTTTTAAGCCGAGGTGCACACATTTTTTAGGCAACTATTACAAAGTTACAAATTTAATCTTATGAATCTTGACAACCCACAAAACAATTTGCTTATTGTCAAAATGTATTACAACCTTTACAACCTAAAAATGAAAATACATTAACTACAGTAATTGATTTGTTGAGCAAGGAAATGAGCGATAGGGATAGCGACAACGATGTTTCCAATATTCCCACTTAAAATTTATAAAGCTGTATGCAATACAACATTAAATTTATTTGCTATTTAAACGAACGTTCGACAATTCCGTTTATAAAGTAAATGCGGCAGTAAAGTAAAAGCAGCCGTAAAGTAAATATGGCCGTAAATTAGTCTTTGAAAGATGTCAAGATAAAAGTGATATTTTACGGTTGCCAAAGATACGTAAAACAACTATTTATGTAATAGTTGCCAAAAAAAAATAAAAAATTATCGTGCCGTGCAAAAATATTGTACCAAAGATATATGTACGTATTTCAAAATTACTAAAAAAATCAGTTTAATATCTTTTTTGACTTGTATTCCGTATTTATTAGTTTTATCATTCCTTTTCGTACAATAATTACTGCAACACACTGCGCGTCATTTAATTAAATTTGTTATACCGTCTTGTGGAACATTTTGCCACTCATTTTCTCAATTGTTCTATACTTCAGCTGTTTTTCTTATCGGACGCGTATTTTTAATTTCTGGCATATATGTTTTATTAGATTTAATCCGAAGGTTGGAGTGGCCACGCAAAAATGTGAACTTTTGTTGATCTAAAATTTATTTTACTACTTTTGAAGTAGGTTTAGGATAACTATCTTGTTGAAAAATTTATCCCCGCGACATATTTTTTCTTGTATAGTGAAGTATATGCTTCTCTAAAATATGTCTATACATTAGAGAATTCACAGTATTCTTTATCTCGACTAATCGATCTACACCGTCATGCACATCATAAAATCACATTTTTTCTGCCATACTTAACTTTTCTCGAATTGTATCTTGTACTTTTTGGTCGCCGAAAATACTTCGTACCATCATTTCCAAAAAAGGACAAATGTTGATTTATCCAAAAATTGCACTTTTCACTAGTCGATTTCTCCAATGTTGATATGTTTTGTAAAATTTAGTTACGCCTTTTAATTTATTCTACTAACTAAAGGTTTTTTTCTTAACACTGATACGTCTAATAGATCCGTCCTACTACTTTAAGACGTGGAAACAAAGTACTTCGGCTCACAATGGCAAAAATTTCTGTTCGAATTTCTTTCGAAATATCCACAGCAGTTTCTTGGACCTGCTATAGATTTTAGTTTAATTATTTAATCTGTTCGCTTTGTGGTTTATAGGACCTATCGCATCTTGGCGTATCAGCCAATGATTTTGTCAACTTATATTTGGTAATAATTCCATTTGTTACGCTTTTATCAAGCATTAGTAAGCCGGCTATCTCACGAGAAACCTTTCCTTGTAGAATAAGGTTTATTACGAATTCTCGTAACTGAAAATGGGTGTATTTCACCATTTCGTTAAACAATAACCTAATTTAATATTAAATTGGAAATTTAATGATGAAATAAATAAACAAAGTATATAAACTCTCAAAAACAAATTGGCTTGTAACGGACAATTTTATTTATAAAATACAATGAAAATAAATTTTGAAACATGTCAGCTATAGCAATTATAATGTAATTAACATTCCTAACAGTATTAACAGTAATGTAATATGTAAATATAATTACAAAAAAAATAGTTTTGATAGGTGTATAAACAATGTAATATATGTTGAATTTCTAATTTTATTTGACAACTTTTATAAACAATTCACTGGTTGAACATTTTTTTAACAAAATATGAACAGAAATAACCCCGAAACAAAAATATATTCAGGGTAAAAAAATGAGGGTATATACATTTCGATGTGATTCTCAGTCAAAAAAAATATTATTTTTTTCAAAAGTCGGAAATTTATTTTTTATTTTTCATTTAATTCTTTTTTATTATTATTAAATGAAAAAAAGAAATAATTTTCATAATTTAGTAAAATTCTTTTTGATTGAGATTAAGCACATCGAAATATATACTTTCAAATTCTTTTTACCCTTTTTTTAGCACCCTGTATGTGAACTTTATAATTTAAAATTAAAATAATCTATTTTCTTTGCTTACCATGAGGAAATCTTTTAAATTTTTTAATATATTTTACTTCCATACAGTTATCAAAATAAAAAACAATTTGTTATTGACCATATAAAAAGTAAACAAAATCTTGTTAATTAAAATTACACAAAAACATTATAAATATAAATATTACACTAAAAAATATATTGATGTTTCCTTAAGTTAATTTGGAAAAACCTATATTTTTTTTCTTTTTGATTTTTAATTAAATAATTTTTATACCTAATCAATTCTATATGTCATACGATAACCTTTATAACCTAAAAATCACTAATAAATGATAATATCGCATATATAAGAACAATAACAAAATTTTCTTGTCATATTCAAAATGTTCCGGCTTGAAGTGTACTTCGTATTTCTCCTAGCTTCATTCGAAGGCAAGTAAATTATGTACTAAGAAATATTTCAAAAATGTGATTCCTGAAATATTTATTAATTGTTAATGAAATATGTAAAAGTCTTCTACATAAAATAAATAAATAAATATATCATCACGGCATATTACCCATTGCTGGGCGTGCCAATCTGCTTTGTACACAGTAATCGGTAATGATGATGTCATATTTGTACCGTACGGGCGTTTACCAGGTGTCTCCCACGGGCACTCATTGCTAGAGTGGAGAGTCAGACAGGGGTCAATTTTGTACCATTTAAAATTTGAAATATTTGGCGTCGGTCGGGATTGAATTAGTTACGAAATTTAATTTCCTATGCAGCATACATTTTATTTTTCTTTATATTTACGGTAAAATAAGAATTTTCATCCTCACATTTAAGTAGTACTTTAAAGTCATTACTAATATAGATAGATATAGGTATGCTTACAATAGAATCTGCAATCGGAATATATGTGACTAAATTTTGATTTTTGCATATGATACTAGACAAAAAAAAATACCCGCATTTTTTTTAAATTGATTAATTATTTTTTTGTAGTTTACGAGAAATAAATTATTAAAATTTTGGAGAAGGGGTACCGTGACGTCATAGTGTACGACCACGACGGACAGTATCCTAACGGTAGATAAAGATACCCCAACACGCGTTTCCGTATCTTCTCTCCAAAATATTCATTTGCAAATAACTTTATTTTTAGGGAATAATGTTTAATTTTTATTATTATAATGAGAAACTACAGGGGTTAGTTTAAATATTTTATAAAGCATGTATTATATTGAAATTCCATTATGATCACATACCCCATTCTACATAATTATTTGAATATAGATTACTTACATGAAGATTTTTTTTTTCGTTTTACATATATTTAGTCATTAATCAAAACTGGGTATAGATTATTTATTTGACATTTTAATCCGCAAATTTAGGATAACAATACAGAAAACCACAAATGGAAAATTTAAAAAGTAGCGGAAGAAAATAATCATTACTTACAAATTGTTTAGGTTAGGTTAGGTTATTTACTTTGAGAAGTTCAGAGAATGGGATCCTCAATCATAGTAACAAATTAGAACGTAGGTATTTCATATTAAAACTGTATGACAAAGATTATCAAATTTTATAATAAGGTTATTACTTTTAAAATCTTTGAGTTTTTAATGTTCTTAACATGCCTTAACATCTACGTCACACATCTACACTGTTCCAAATTCGTACTACTTTCATGCCTTCTATTATCGCCTTTTTCATATCCTGAAACCATTTTCAAGTAAATAAATGTAGAAGATAATGACACCAAATAACACTTGAATTTATGGTACCACCAGTGGCATTTCCTGATAATTTCACCGTCTGGGATATATCTAAATTGATCTGAATGGTGGATTGAATATAAATAAATCTATATATTAATTACAATAAAATTTAATATTGATTTGTTTTTCTGATTAACAGTTTCCATAATGGAGACCTCATATTTAAAAGCTTAAAAACAATTTTCTTGAACTACCAATACGAATGCGCATTCCGATAAATTGTGTGAATTTACGATATTCCAGAATTATAGATGATTTTTAGAAATGTATATCGTATCTTGTACTAAAAATTTGTAATTTTGTATTTTATTTCCAGTGTTAGCTTGCCCCGAAATAATATCTCGCTACCAATGGGGTGCAGTTGCTGGTAGGAATCAATACAAGCTACCAAAGGACCTACCCTATGTATTAATACACCATACCGATACCCCAGAGTGCAATAGTTTGGATGAATGTAAAGCTAGACTTCGTTCTATTCAGGATTTTCACATGAACAACAGGAACTGGGACGACATTGGTTATAATTTTTTGGTAAGATATTGGTTCGTATTTATGGAAACCGTTTTCCAGAAAAAGGGTACCTATAATACTAAAATATGGTCTCAATACTTTCTACAAAACATTTTTTATTTATTTATTTACAGGAGGAAATGACTGGGAAGTCTAGTAGACTAGCCTGTAAAAATTTAAGGGCATATAGTACTGAACAAAATGACTAAATAAAAAGCAATCAACATGAGTTTAATCTTCAATAGTTTCCGAGATATAAGACAGTGAAAAATAAGTTTTACGGGGTTTACCTCTGCTATCTTGAAAACACGACTTCGGTTAAATGAGACTTTTTGTTTATCTTTCAGAGGTTATCTTAGATCTTATGTGTGCTTTTGTTTAAAAAAAAAATCAAAAAATTATACTAAGTTAAATGTTGTGGCGACTTTGGCCAATATATAATTTTCAAACAACTTAGTAACTATCAGAAATTGAGAAAAATGTTTCATATAAAATTTTATTGTTTTGTGTTTACAATCATAAACAAAATTTTGTTCAATCACTATCTTTGTCAGTTTTTCTCCGATTTTTCGATTTTCTCGATCAGACCTATATAGATTAAATTTTTTTACTCATTTTGGTCAATAGTATGCCTTAAAAAAAATACCCTTTTTTAATACCCTTATAAAAACATTATTGTTAACAGAAATATCGGGTAATTTTGGTCAGATATGTATTTATGTGATTCATCCCCGTGAACTTTATTCAATATACATAAAATTATAAATTATTGACAGTGCATACTTATATGCAAATAAATGTAAAAAATCAATATTATTGCTTTACCAATTTTTATAAAGGTATGATTGTATTGTGTTTCTCGTTATTTGCGATACTTCAGCAATTGAAAATGGAGTTGTGGTTGTGACAGTCTGTATTCGAATCTTATTGGAGTCAATGTGAAAAATATTTTAAATTTTTAAATAGCACATAAGTGCCCTCTATTATGCTCTCTTTATAACAGGTTTGAGAGCCGAATACATTTGTAATTTTAAACAAATAAATAAATACTTCATCACGGCATATTACTCATTGGTGGGTGTGCCAATCTGCTTCGTACACAGATATCGGTAATGATGGAATATTTGTACCGTGTGGGCGCTTACCAGGCGTCACCTCACGGGCACTCATTGCTGGCGTGGAGAGTAAATATATGTACTGCAGAAAAATATCGCGAATCTTAAAAGCCATAACTAAGAGTAAATAAACACATAAATAATCATCGCGTGTTTATTATAATTGATTCAAATTGTTTCTCTTACGAACATATATGTCAATGTGTTAATATTTTTGATTAAAATAACATGATTGCTTACAATAAAATAGTTTTCAACCAAGTTTAAGATGATACAGTTCAGCCACTACACATCACAATGTTTTTGACATTTATGCAAATATACATAACTTTGTAGACGACATTATTACTTACTACGACGAAATACATAAATTACATCACAAGAATAGTCGTCGTTATATTTTTAAACTAAATATTTTGACGTTTATATCATTGTTGGAAATACTGCACACGGTGCGCTGGTTTAAGGTGAATCTTGATTAGAAAATAATTAATAATAAAATTTAAAATTATTCCTAAGCTTAAAATTAAGTGAAAATGAAAACTAAATATGTATTTCGTGAATAATTTTATTATTTTCAGTAAAAAACCGTATTAAGAGGGTAAAGAGAAGTTAAGATTACACAACAAGTCAACCACGTTAAAGGTCCTAACAGGCCTTTTCTCAGAGAGTGGTTTACATGTTGAGTAATCTTAATTAATTTTCTATGAATTATTTATATAAATTGTTTGTTCCGCGTCAGTTTCGTAATTTTAATAAAAATTTCTAGCTATATCCATGAATATCATTGTATTGAAAGAGAATGTAAAGAAACGTCCCGATTTCGAACTTTGTTTCGGACTCTTAATAAACAAGTCATGCTGTATTTATTTATTTTCAGATTGATCCACAAGGCAATATTTATTCTGGAAGAGGATTTTCTCTTAAAGGAATACATTCCCCAAAATTCAATAGCAACAGCATTGGAATTTCAGTTATCGGAAATTATACATGTAAGTTATATCAAAAACGTTCCATATTGGGTAGCCAGTGTGATTTTGAAATGATGTGTAATAGAAAAACCTAGCTTTTCTGTATTTTTATATTATTTTATCGGAATTAGATAAAATTTTGTACATAATACTGAAAAACTCACATAATTTGCAAAACTCGCTTCGTTCGTTTTGGCAAATATTAAGTTCATCAAACAATATCACCTTTCGATTATGTAAATAACTATTACATGTGTTTCTCAGCGACGTAGAAAACAGCCAGCCTATGCCTGAATCCACAAGTGTTAAACTGAGATGTATAGCAACGGAATGAAAAGTTTTCTCAGCGGACACTAATTATAATCATCTATATGGCCTATTTAACTATAAAATAGATGGTTAAATTATCAATTCTGAAATCAGATGAATGTTATTTTAATTCTTTTCAAGCATTTATAAAATCTGTGTTTTTATAAAATTGTAAAATGAATATTTAAACATTATCGTTTGTAATTTAAGTTATATTTAAGTATAATTAATGAAATACTCATGCTAATTTAACTCCTGTAGTATTTACGAGCTATAGGATTATAACACTTCTAAGAACAAGGGTTGTAAAATTATTAGAAACATATGAAAAATGTTAATTACGCTCTATGATTTGCATGTTTATTAACATAATTTTTTACGGTTATTAAATTTATAAAATTATGATGGGATATGAAATGTATAACAACATGTTTACTTTTTTCAGCGATATCACCTAGCGATAAGGCATTAAAAGCTGTGAACGATATTATATATTGTGGATTGGTAAAAGGATACATTAACGAACATTTCAAACTATTAGGACACCGACAAACCAGAGATACCTCCTGCCCAGGAAACACATTCTATTCCATTATTAAAAAATGGTCTCATTGGTCAGCGCAGCCATAAACGACAACTTCTTTTACTTGTTTAATAATGTACTATTTACTGACGCGGCACTATATTATCTGTTATTATTCACGTAAATATTTTGGTATTGATAAAATTTGTAATATTTTCCACTGTTTGAACTAATAATTGTAATAATATTGTATGGTTATGATGTAGATAAATAAAACATGCTAAATTTTATTGATTATGAATACTTTAGTAACATTCCTATGCAAATTTTTAGTACAGTAGAACCCCGATTATCCGAGTCGCAATTATTCGAGCTCTGGATTAACCGAGCCGATCTAAAGACCAACATGCGAGGTACGCGCGTCTATGATCCGGATTAACCGAGCCAATCTAAAGACCCATCCGTAATTAACCGAGCTTCTAAAATATTTCCATTTAAAATCATCGGGGCCGACGGGGAATCCTCTTGATCCGTGTGAGTGGTTCCCCTATTTATGTTTTTAGACTATTTTTAGCATACGAATTTGCGAAATGCAGTTCGTTATTGCGTTCGCTGTAGAGAAGTATACGTACTCGCATAATTTATTTGCTTGGTGTTCTAGTTAAGTGTATACGAAATGAATAAAAATTAAATCCGGATTATCCGAGTTTTCAGGTATCCGAGGAGGGTGTCCCCCACGTTCTACTCTACTTATAAATCAGGAAAAAAAATATTTTTGTTTCTTTCATACATATCTAAACATTAAGCCGGCTCCACACTTTCCTTATCAATGGAACAATATTTATTGTTCATTTTACCGCGAATTTTAAATTCCGAATAACATAACGGAACATAACAATCATTTCACAAAAACTAGAAGGAGCAGTATAAAACTATTATACGCTTTTGTGTTTATAAAATTGTAAATTGATTTTATTTAACCAATCACCAAAGTCATAGTGATTTGATGTTAAAATATTTTGTTATTCGCCACCAAAATTTTAGCACCAAATTATTTATAATCGGTACCTAAAAGACTAGAGTCTGATAGCTTTTGTTTATCAAATATTTAATATTATTTGACACCCTAACATTAAAATGCACAAACTTCGTGTCCGAAACACACAAAACTGGCGCTCTTTTTTTTTAGAAAAGTATAAAAATTTCATTATTTTTTATATTAGTTTATTATTTCAGGCTAGCGAAATATAAATACTTCTGGTAGTGTAAAGAACTTTTTTTTGAGTGTAATAAATATATTTCTGGTAACAGCAATACAGTCGTTATTTATTATTTTTAGTGTTAAAGTAATTTATTTTGTAACCAATATTAATAAAATTCCTGATAAAGTTGGTGTTCATTTAAATTATTCCCAGTTTTATATATCATTTATATTCATAATTGAAAGTAAGTACATTTTAAAATTGAATTACGGATACTTTTGAACACGTGTGTAGCCGGCTTCAGTTCAACCTTTTAAAAAAATATTTTGAAATAACTGATTGCAGTTCCGGTGACAAATTGAAATCCGATAGTCTATTATTTTACTTTGTACATACATATATTGGATAACAGTACGTTCGTAGAACAATCGCCTCATGATATACATACTATTTTAGCGTTACCTATACCGTATTTGGTTTAAGATTGCAGTGTACCATGGTGTAGGGACAATTCGGTACAGATCCTATAATCCGAACCCACGTTAATCCGTACATCCAGTAGTCCGAACATAGGGTAGAAATAAGGTAATCCCAACATTGGGATAAAATGTCTACAAACGCAACAACTTAGCACGTGCGATTCTTAGGAAAACTATCAAACAAAAAAAATATAACTAATAATAATTATGTTTTTTGTTTCTATTTCTTAATTTCAGCGTTATTTGTTCTCTGAAATACTGTAATAAGTATTTCAAAATTTTCTAAATTGACGTTATTTTACGAAGGCGTAGAAAGGATATGAAAGAAAAATATTTATAATTGCAGGTTTTACCTGGCAATTAGGCTTAATTGTAACTTGTATCTTGCAATTTGGCTTAATTTCAACTTGTATCATGCAATTAGGCATAATTGCAACTTTTATCTAGCAATTAGCCTAACCTAACCAAACCTAACTAATTGTAAGATAAATCTTGCAATTAGGTTAGGTTTGGTTAGGTTAGATTAGGCTAATTGCAAGATAAAATTTTGCAATTATGCCTAATTGCCAGATACAAGTTGCAATTAAGCTTAATTGCAAGATAAAACTTGCAAATATAAATATTTTTCTTTCTACGCCTTCATATTATTTACAGTTATCCAAACAAATTAAGTAATCTGAACAAATCGTTAATTCGAAGACCACTTTACATTTAGCAGTTCGGATTATACGGTTTCTACTGTATTTATTCACAACTTGTGATTGGTGTAAACGCTAGACAGTTTTAACTATCGCACTATTATGTAAGTATTGCAACTTTTTTTCTGCATTTGTGTTAGATAAATTGAATGTAACTAATATGAATATAATTATGAATAATAATATAACATAAAAGTTAATATAAATACAAAAGACTTATCATCTGTCAATCTATAAATAACTGTCAAAAATATTTTATTTATGTAATTTTGCATGTATGATTAAAATGTTCCTCAAATGGATGATGTTGAAGATTTTCCACCTCCAATTAATGTTTCTGAAGGTTTCGATTATTGTAATATTATTTTATCGAAAAAAAAAAACAGATTCGTATTTAACCCTAAAATGTTGTTTTGTAAACCACTTTCGTCGAGCTCCGCTTATTACTGCGATCTTAAACCAATAAACTAAATGCAATAACGAAACCAATAAAATAAAGTTTCTTACACCCTGGATTTATTTTATGAAATATTTTAAACGGAAGGCATTTTATTATTTCATAATACAAAATACAACAACATTTATTTAGGTACCACTATTGTAAAGAATATTTGAAATTATAAAGTTACTATCGCATTCCCGTATACTGGGACCAGGAGTAATATTACATTTTTGGATACAACTTTTTTCCATGACATCTACAGAAAATAGTTATTTCAGAAAAATCATTATGTCCATTAATACTGAAAAAAATTGCTGATTCATTCCCGCATGAGTACTTTGTATACAGAGCTCTCTTCTTTCTATGCATTTAAATACTTATGATATTAGAAGAAATATATCTACAATTAAAACAACACAGCTGAAAATTCTCCCTAGACTGATTAAATCTACGTAATCAAAGTCACTAATTAGATAATTCTCTATTTTTCAAGCATCCCTCTTCCATGTCCGCGTAAAGGGTGTGCGTTCACTCGTTCAGCTATCCTCTCAAACCCAGTAGGGTTCATTCTGTTTCTGCTAACCCTGACAATTAGCGGCGTAATCAATTGCCCGAATACTTCCCGAGGTTTTTAATTATCATAGTAGGCACGGCCTGGCACCCTGCAGATTGAGACCTAGGGTCGTAGGTCATTAGTGCTTCGCTGATTTTTTACTAGGGATTTAGCGTTCAACTTAATTTATACTCTTATAGAGGTGGATTACATTTAATAGCTTTAAGTTTTGCGTAGTTTCCCTAATCGGGTTTGAAAAAGATTTAATAATGGGATGAATTTTGAAGAGGGGAGATTTAGGCCCATAATTAATTATTTTCGGGAATTAAAATTTCTAAAATAAATTGCAAATATTTATAATATGTCTAGATGGATGTATCTTACTCAAGATTATGAGTTAACTGCATTATAAATTTATGCGGGAAATTTCTCGACTTGGAAGTGGATAACAATTACTTATTAATAAAGATTTTTTATTTTCTATTGAGTTCAGCTGTTCACCGCTTTTCTATACATTTTGAATTTTTGTCGACATAAATAAAACTTATTATCAAGTATTCGCTTCTCAGCAATTTATTTAAGAACTAAAATAATTGTATTATTTTCTGAAAATTTTAAAATAATATAATATAGGTACTATATTAGGTTTCATACGAAAATAACAAGAATTTTCATATATTAAAAAAAAATCATTAATATAAATGCCGTCCCCTTCAATGTGTTATACTGCAATTATGCCAACGGTATTTCCAATCTGCAAAAGTCTTGTGGAATGGATGCTCTTTCAGTGGTTTTGCGTTTATATTCTTTATGGTCGCAAAATGTTGTTCTTTCAATGTCCTCTTCATGTCTAGTGATGCGGTGGCTGCGACTTCACGCCATTGTTGTTTTCGGCGAATCAAACGAGTAGTGAACTGTAGTGCAAATCCAAAAGTCGTTTACTCAAATTGTTGGTAAAATTATTTCGTAGGAGCCGTACGAAGTACTAAGTTACTCAGAATCCAAGTGATTCGTTGATTACTGAGCACAATATGTTCAAATTTAGCCTAAATTTTATCGGCGGTTGATGTGCTAGGTTGCTGTGACGTCCGGATTTCTTGGCATATTCCACGTCTTCACAGTACTCTTGATTTGAAGAAAATATTATTTGTACCATATTTATATACAGTTGGTTTCGGCATAACTTCCTCGCCAAAAGCCTTCTCAACAGTTGTGCCACTTCACTGAACAACCACTTCAACAAAAACTTAATGCAGTTTTTTTGTTTCACAAAAAAAGAAAAAAATATAGAATAGGTATGTCAAAATGTATCATCAATATGTATCTGTCAACATAAAAATTAAGCGTCTGATATCAATGAAACTTAATATACACTTCACGGATCGTACTACCAATCTGTTTAAAACATGGGTAAATGGTTTTTAAAATCGTTATTTTACAAATAGTGTATTCTGAAATTGAACCACAATAAACACTGAAATAGATATGGTTTAACCGCGGTTACAATTTTACCAGCACCGATCTGGAAAAACGGAACGCATTTCTATATCGTTAATCTCATCTTTTCAAATTTAAGATAGGTAGTTGAAATCTATGGAGACAAACTAAATCTAAACACGTGATACGTGCACGCTAGTGTTCATTTGTTATGCGCCAAAATATAACCGCGCCACAGCAGCCGATCTAGCGTGGTTACGAAAAAGCTACAAGATCTTTCAGTAACCGCATTCCGAAAATACACTGTTAGCGTGGTTCAATTTCGGAATACAGTATTACTACGTGTAGCAAATATTCTTCAGCAACCTGCGCTATTATATGCACTTTTCGAACATCTTTATTTTAACAAAAAAAAAAAAATTGCGCTCTCAACCAGGAATATATGGCATTTTTGGTTAGTCATCGCTATTCTCTTCTTTTAAACACTGGTACACCTTTCCTCTTATTTATCCAACTCTAAATTGTTGCAACATACTTTGATGATTGATGAAATTTATAAGACTTCATATCTTTTAACCATAAAATCCTGATGATTGCTTACTGCTCCTTTATAATAGCTAAGAGCGCTGCCATAATATACGTATAAGCTTTCCTTCCATTTACGTATATCATTCCATTTATTAGCTACTGTTAACACCTGTAAGAATGTCTCTTTTTTACGTGAGAGTTTGGAACACCTGGAATGATCTTTTGTTGAAATACTATCAGTTTGCAGTTTGCTGTTACTCTCTGAATAACACTCGTATGACCGTGTAACAGATAATTAGTAACATAATATTGTCAATACTTTCTAACATCATTTTACAAATATCTCAACCACAAAACTCAAATAAACAAAATATACTTGTAATATTTCCATAAAGTATCACATTTCCTTCACCACTTTCCTTCTTTCCTTTGTTTTAGCCATCCTCGTGTGTGATTCCCCCACCTCTTTGGTTCCTTCAACCCTCTGTGGGGCCGTAAAACTGCCCCAGCTTGCTGAATGGTTGTTCTGCTGCTGTGTATATGGTAGTTAAGGTGATTTTCGACAGATCGTGCGAAGAATAGACCGTCGATTTCGCCAGCCTTTCTTATTTCATATTTTTACGTGGAATGACTGCGGAAATGAATTTTTTATGTTGTAGCATTTACGTAACTGGTCACATACTTGTATGCTAGAGATTTGGCGCGAATAAAGAATATAATAGAAATTTTATTTGAAAGATTTGGTGAATAGGATACTTTCTCCAAAGTAAAAGCATGTTATGTGAATTGTATATGACATTGTATTTATAGTCTATCTATTACTATTTATTTCTTTAGGACTTTTAAAATAATCTGGTAGGTTAATTCTGTTTAGTTTACTTGGCATATTTTAAGTAACTCATAACAGTTCCTGAAATGATTTTATTGACCCATCAGATTTGATAGGTTAGTAAAACCAAACCGTTTGTTTTCTTTTTCTATACAATTGCGTTTATTATACATACCGGGTATATACAGTATTTTGTAAATAAAAAGTGTCCGGTAGAAAATTAAGCCATGATATTGAATATAATAATAGTACATTAAATCCTGTATGTTATTTAATATTGATTACTTTATTATTATTATTATTATTATTACTGCACTGACACTGAAAAAAACGAGCCACTTAAAATAACTTTTTTATTTATAATTATTTTTTAATTCTCTTTGTATATTTGTACACTAGGCTTAGACGTTCACAAATATATACCATATTTAGCATGATGGTAGCGCTTCTGGTTTAACTGGAAATAACATTTATTTTAATATTTCAAGTGGAACAGCCTATATATTTCAATATATTCTACGTAAAATTTCGAATTTAGCGATATGCTTGAAGTTAATTTTTGTTGAAGAAATAAATTACAAAAACCAAAGAGAAAATTATGAATAATTAACCAGCTAAGCCATGATATCAGGTAGACTGTGAATACAGTTGAGATAATATTGAAGTAAATTGTTTAAATAGTAAGTTATTTTGTAAAATTCAATATTTTATAACAAAAAAAATCTTTTGCCGCCAGCACAATACCTCTCGCCACTTCCGTTTGTAGGTTACCTAAGTAAAGGGCGCGAGCAGTCATGTGACAATGTTAGCCTTGACAAGCAGATATGGGGCCCGTGTCAGAATGACAATTAGTAATTATGTACATGGATGTCAAATGTCAAGAATTTTTCATTAAAAAATTCAAAATTTTCTAAATGCACTTAGTTAATTTGTTACCAAGAGTGTGGAATTTACTTGTTGAGAAAAATAATTCACTTGGAATTGGAAATCACTAAATTTAGAATGAAAAATGACAACTATGTACATAATTACTAGCTATCATTCTGACACGGACCCCCATATCTGCTTGTCAAGGCCAACAACGTCACATGACTGCTCGCGCCCTTTTGTATTTAACATTTCTTGTATACGTACACTCTACACCAAAAATTCTATTTACATCTATTCTTTCTATTAAGATTTTTTAATTCTAAATTCATTCTATGAACTTTTCTAATTTTTTGAGATGTTTCCAATTCATTGTCGGGATTGACGGTATTTTCGAAAGGTATATGTAATATACCTGTAATTTTAAACATTTACCTAAGTATTAATACAATAAGAAATAATATCATGTATGTACTTCCCAGCAAAAATCTTCAGTAAAGTCTCTGATATTTGAGACTGACATTTATCTGTCAGCTACAAACATTTTCATTTTTCAATTGGTTTCCATGACATTATTTGGGCTGTGAGATTTATTACAATAAATTATTATGTACCTTATATTTCTTTATCTCTAAATCTATAAAAGATATAATAGAATATTCATATGTCTCAGATAGAGAATTTACTCTTCTTTAATAAGCAAAAATATTTTTTTTAAATAATATTTAGAAGATTTTTTTAAAAATCTGTTATTTCCGGTTGTACAATTATTGCCAAAATCTTTTCAGATTTTCCAAGTAATATCCGATTGAGAAATACGTAGTTAAACAGATATTAAGTATTATAGTTTTTGAGAATTGGTCCTTCTAACGTCCCCCACACATACATACACATACATCCACACACACACGCACACACACACACACACGCACACAGACATCATCGTAGAAATATTAAAATCGGATGGTAGGGACCTTAAAACGTGCTTAATCATTAAGCCTAGGATATGCGATTTTTAGCATGAATCCAATACCTCTCTTAGCGAGAGGTAAAAATGATCAATTTGTTATTACATCCTACCTGATATGGCTTAGCAGATTAATTATTCATAGTTCTTACGTTTTTGTACTTTATTTCTTTAATAAAAATGCACTTGGAACATTTTGTTCAATTCGTAATTTTATGTAGATTTCAAATATATAAAAATATATAGGCTATTCCTTTTGAAATAAGAAAGTTAATGTAACTTCCAGTTAAATCGAAAGGGCTACCATCATGGAAAATATCATAATTTGTGAGCCACTACGCCTAGTTTACAAATATGCCAAGAAAATTAAAAAATAGTTATGCATAAAAAAGTTATTTTAAGTGACCCGTTTTTCAGTGTCACCTGTATATGTGTGTAGAACATAATGTTAGTATTAAAGTTACTAAATAATTTCAGCAAAGTAATTTTTATCTTAAATACAAATTTATATTTTACCTTGTAGCGACATTGTATCGTGATCTGCTTGATATTGTATTGTTATATAGTAAATTAAGTTTACGATAAAATTTCATTTATATTTTAATTAGATTAACATAATTACATGCATTTTATGGTGCAGTATTAGTCAAAATCTTTTTCTTTATGCTCATTCATTGAATGTTTACAGTAACATTTTTAATGAAATGTTTACATTTGTTGATTACCATTGTTGGTATTTCATTTCAATTCGAGTTTATTATGCCACCAGATTCAACAACCCATTAAAATTGTCCCTATAATGAAAAAGATTACAAAAATGTAACATCGTGAGAATATGGCTGCTAAATATGCCTGCAGTTATTAAAAGCAAAGCCAGGTCATCATGCGAACTTTTTATTTACAGTTTTAATTAAATTTTTTGATACTGACATGAAAAGCATTTTTGAAATACCGCATTCGGTTATAAAATTTCATGCAAAAATGAAAAATTCGTCTTCACTGTGTTTATTAAACTTTATAGCCGCCAAGATTTTTGCAAAATTTATGCAAAATACAAATTTAACTAAAGTTTTTTTTTCAGTGTTTTAAAAATAAATACAAATAGGTAAATTATATCTTTCACTGCCTTTGGTAAGGGAGATATTTATAGGAATCATGCTAAAAATTGCATATCAAGATTTTAGTAAATAAGCACGTTTTAAAGACGCTAGAATGCGATTTTAACGTTATCACAATAATGTCTATGAGTATGTGTGAGTGTAACCGCCTTTATAACTCAAATATTATCATTCAGATAATTTTGAAATCTTTTATTCCTACTCCATTCTAAAATGGAAAAAACCCATTAGATTTTTGGTGTCATTTAGAGAATTGGATATTACTTTACTTTAAGCTCTAAACAGTTTTTCTTAGAAAAATATTCTTAAATATTAATTTTTCATGTTTTATGTTATTATAACAATTTAAGATTAAGAAATTTTCTACATTAGTATTTTCTATATACGAGTATATTACGGTAAATTTATATAATAATCAATAGTTATATAACAAGAGGTTCGAAAATAATCGAATATATAGTTGAGAGGACGAAATGTGTTGCCTTTCAGGTAACAAATCGAGTCCGCAAGCTGTACATTCAGATGATTTTCGAAGCTGGAGTATATTTTAAGACTATACAGCGAATTTTTACAAAATTTTACGAAATATTAAAAAAAATATTTGTTTATTTATATCCATGGATTATATGTTACATATGATTCATTTGATTGCGATGAAATACCCCAAGAAAAATTGTATTCCGGGAAACACAACTTAGCAACGCATATAACCGATGTTATACAGCGCAACTAAGTAAAATTGAGCTATATGTGATTGGTCTATTTTCCGATGAGTTGTATAGTTTATTTTATTAATCCCGCAGTCTACGTTTCCATTCGTTTGTAACAATTATTTATTGTATTAATTTTTTTTTTCATTATTCATTATAAAATATTTATCTGCATACGACTAACATATTTTGAACTCATTTTCTTCTTTTATTACGTGATTTAATATTGTAAACAATATTATTATTGTTAATAAAAATTTAAATATAAGTTCAACCATTAGATGAACAAAACTGCATTTGTTTTTATGAATTCCTTCAATCAAACGAACGGAATTGCGATTGGACTGTATTCGACGGCGACCTTAAGGACTCCATGGTTACATACTGATTTATGTATGTATATGTAAAGTAAGTATGAAACTGACAGATAAATATCATTGTCTAAAAATTAATCATTTCAAATTAATAATGGCGTGTTAACAAAAATACTAAAATATACATTTGTAAAATTCCTTATCGTTAAATCAATTTTTATATCAATGTAATTGAAAAGAAAGTAACCCCACTATCATAAGGTAAATTTTAATTAACATAATGATAAAATTCTAGAAAATTAAATATTGATAATACATTAAAAATTTGAGCAATACATAGTTGTGTGTATATTATAAGAAAAATAACAGTTACCAATATTAGTCATTATATAAGTATGTATTTAAATTAACAAAAATTAAATGATATTGTGCTGCTTTTTTATTGATATGCGTAGTTTCTGTATAATCAAATAATTTTAAAACTCAGAAAAATATTGTGTTATTAATGAAAGAGAAATGAGTATTAAGAGTTCAAGAAATTGAGATTTTTTTTTCTTAATATGTTAGAATTTCTTCTACTCTGTTGACGGGGAATGAAACAAGAAGTTCGCCAAAGCGAGCTGGTGCAACGTACAATAAAATTCAATTAATAAATCAATAAATACGAATCAGTTATAATCTTTCACAAGAACTTGCAAAAAATAGTCTGGAAATGAAATCTAATGTCAGATGTTCGGAAAAGAAGTATTCTTTTCATTTTTGTTACAGAAACCTCAACACGATAATATCTTCTTGATTATAACATGTCTTGAAAGGCATAAAATTCTACATGAAATATAATTTTCAAGATAAAATTATACGGACACTGTCGGTTCTTTAAAATAATAACTTCATGTTAATTATAATATTCTCGAATATTTATAGTATTTTACCGGTTACATATGTTATACCATACTGACATATGTAAACAGGCTACAAAATGAAAATAAAATAATTTTCCCAAGTTATTAAGATACTCCTATACGTTCAATTAAATTGTGTAATATTATTGTACAACAATATAGATGTCGGTTCAAGAAAATGAAATAAATTGTGCAATAAATCGGTTAATATTTTTTTATTCACGGTCATTTTTAAAATTTACAATTTTTTACTACTATTGCTTCCAGCGGTTAAAACAAAACACATCGATTGCTTAAAGTACAGAGGTTGTATGCCTATTTTCTATGAAAATTGAGATACAACCAGATTTTTCAACTGCACGGACGTTATAATCCTTAAACTCCATAATAATTAATAATTTGAATGTTTTCCATATTCAAAATAATGCTCTAGTTTAAACTATCGACATGCCGATAGACCAGTACCAGTACTACACATATTATGCAATATAATTTTGAATGATACAATATATTGATGACAAACTACGAAGGTTGTATGTCTAGTTTTGTTGATTTTCAAGTAACTGCAATTGAATATTTTATTTTGTAACTTAGACTTTTTGTTTTACATTCTATTAGTAAGGATCAATGAGTCGACTAGTATAATAATCAGATAACACGGATGTACAAGACTCCATATTTAATTTGTCATGTAAGCTTTTATAAATTGTCAAAGTCTAATTCACAGAAATGCATTGCATAGGTTCAAATGAGTGAACAGTTTATAAAGAAAAAGCTGAAGTGTTTCTGTTTTTCCTCTAAAACGAAATTTTCCTTGAGTGCAGGGCATAAGGAAGGGAAAAGTTGCCATAAATATATGCTGCAACAGCATTTTAGATTCACATTTCAATAGGCAAACACGATAATATCATCAATGTCAGAATAAGTTTTATGGATTTTAATATAAAAAGTGTGTACAGCAGGACACCCTATAAAAGTTATTTCTGTCGTTGCAAGGCTTCGCGATGCAGTAAACTCTACATCCCTTCTTCATTACTTTCTCCTGCGTGGGTGATATTTTTCTTTTCCCAGTAAGGGATGTTTTCCTCTCTGTCACACTCGTTGTAGCCTATGCCTAGTTCTACGTAGCTGGCAATCTAAGAGTCAGCCCATCAAGTAATGGAAATTGTATTACGGCAAGGGTAGGGCGAAAATGCAATTTCCTTACGACCTCTCTTTGGAGATTTTTACGTACGGAGCGGATTTCTGATGTATTTTATGTGAATTTTTAGCGTTATTAGTTTTTTCTTCTCGAGCAGAATGGATTTTGTGATTGTCTTGATAACG
This sequence comes from Harpalus rufipes, assembly GCA_951394225.1. NCBI lineage: Eukaryota > Metazoa > Arthropoda > Insecta > Coleoptera > Carabidae > Harpalus > Harpalus rufipes. Next base: position 39,014,776 of record OX596281.1, read on the forward strand.
GAATTGTGATTTGCGATGGTAAATTGGCTCTTGTTCGACTGACGGATATCAAATTTTGTATATTGAAAATTTGTTTCCGCTCTACTTTCTGTTAACCTTTTTCGTAATTACCCAAGACATTTTCTATAAATTCAATTTTATACTATGAAATAAACCAATTTTTATATAAAATGACAAAGATTAACATTTATTCCCAGGATATGACGTAAAATAGAAAATTAAGATCTCATAAAAAAAAAATCAGTAACTACTGTGGAAATGAGCTATTTGCAGTATGATGGATTAAGACACATGTATAATTTATTTATAGTATATAGTTCTTTTTATATATGTTTAAACAACTTGTATTTCGGGGTGGAGTTTACCATCAGCCATATCAGTCATGTAGAAATGCTCATACTGAAACAATCTAACTAGTGTAATATTAGTATTCAATAAACATAGTAATACAAATACATAAGATTTATTATTCAAAAATAGTACTTCGAAAAATCACAAGTATTAAAAACTCAGAAAAACAGAATACTTGGGTTTAAATAAAATAAAATGGAAAATACTTAAATACACGCATCTCTTTATTTTTTATCATACATGTGTTAAATCGTGACTAAGACAGGATACTGGGGCTTTCTCTGCTCGTCACCAGTAACAAATGAAATAAAAACGAATTATTTGCTGCGACAGGCTCCTCAAGATATGTATAATCGTATGTATAAGCCTAATAATAAACTATTATAAATCTTAACATTAGTTGGAATTTACATTCGAAATTGCATGGTACACCTACCAAAATAAAACAAGTTTCATGCGTAAAATAGGAAAAAGATGATTTCTGCGTCCAAATTAAACATTGCTAAATACTTGCAAAGCAGAATAAGGCCACATATTTTTAATAAACTACCTCATTTTATAGAAAATAAATGTACTCTTACTAGTTTTAAAAAGTTACTAAAACATGTACTTAACCAAAAAAAGCTTCTACATTATTAATGTATTTTAGACAACTAACTTGTACTGTCTCCTATTTATGACTATTTTTTTACACATCTGCTGTGTCAAAAGAAATGTATAAATAAACTACTGTGAACTATGAACTACCTAGGTCTATCGAATTTAATAACATTTTTTCGAATATGACAGGAGATAAGTTATTTGCAAAGTAAAAGAATTTTAACAACAATTTTAGAAAATTGAAAATTTTAAACAGACGAGTATATTATTTCTTATTTTTTGAATATGTTAATAAATTATTGTAGCAGATAATGGGCTACCATTTGCTCGAAACGTGCAGTATATATGTATCAGTTTATAATAAATATGAACTGGAACTTTAAGGCTTTGTCTATCACAGATCTCATAACTTGCTATACAGGATGATTCATTGGTCTGTTCTTTTTTAATAATTAGTTTATTTTAAATATAGACAAAAATTCAATCGAAGTAGGAATAGTTATTTCTACAAGGTATTCTATTTTTACGCAATGGTATGTAACTTTATATTTTTAAATGGGACATCTATATATTTATTTAGATTTGAAAAGTACATGAAATTTGTTATCCAATAATATAAAAACAATCACATCTTATTAAAAATACAATGGCGAATGATTAAAATATTGCATCTTTATTAAATACAGTAGGCTTTGCAATAATATTTTTTAGACATCCGATAATATTAAATAACAGCTGTAATAATTAAAAACCGGATTGTACAATGGCTTGCAAAAAATCGCGTATATCTATTTTAATACTAACTGTGGAGACTGATAAATAATAGTAAATAAATAATAAACTAATTAATAGCTAGGTAAGGTATACGTAAGAGTTGTAGTCTTTATAAGGTGGAGAATATAGGAAGGGGGGATTAGTTGGTAATGAATGCTAGTGTTGTATTCTATGATTTGTGTTATTATTATAATTACGAATGGAGTAAAATAAATAGACAGTTGCACAGTGTAGAGCAGTGTTTTACTCAGTGATTCCCGGCTAGCATAGTAACTATATCAAACACAATGAAGAACTTGTTCCAACATTGTCAGTTTTGCATAGATAAAAAATCTGATGTGGTCAGTACATTACCTTCCGTCAATCCTTTGTATTATATATTAATTCCATGCATATTTTTTTTGCAAAAGATTCTATATTTCCAGTAAAATTATTTCATAAACAAAATATGTAATTGCACTTGACACTGACATCTTCTTCTTCTTTAGCTTTTCTTATTTGTTAGGGGTCGCTATTTTTTATTTTCTTGTTCCACTCATTTCTTTTGTGCGTGTCGTCGTCATTCAGTTCCTTTTCTATCAAGTCTTCCGGAATACAGTCCTTCCATCTGTTTCTTCGAACTTCTGTTACTAAGCTATTAATTCTGCGTCCAATATATTTTTCATCTCTCCTCCTGACATATTCAAACCAGTGTAATCGTCTCTCTTGTATCTTTCTAGAACATTCTATCACTCGAGTTATGCGATCCGAACGATCGCCACATATATATATATATATATATATATATATATATATATATATATATATATATAACCGGAAAAATAAAATAATCGTGTTATTAAAAAATTTGATGTGGCCAGCACATTACCTTCCATAAGTTCTATTTATGTTGTACAAATTCTATACAGAAAGCTTCTTGGAAAAGATTTTATAATTCCAGTCAATTACATTTCCTTAGATCTGTGTATTTTGTACAAATTCCATACAGTCAGTTTCTTCAAAAAGATTCTATATTTCCCGTAAAAATTAAACACAAACATACTATGTACTTGACACTAACATCTGTCAATCAGAATCATCTTAATTTAGTAGCTGTTTCCATGGTTATAGCATAGATGGCTGATTAATGATATTTAATTTCTTCATATTTTTTTAAATCTATATCTAGAATATAGAATAGAAGTATAAATAATAAGTAATCAAACTGTGTAGAGAATATAATATTCTTTAATATTTATAATAACAAAATGACAAAAAAATGATATTTAACAGCGTTTAAAATATTCAAATAAGTATACTTCCGGTTACATACATACATACAGACATCATTATAAAAATTCATTAAAAACTCACCACCCATTTTTTTGACCAAAGACAATACCTTTCTTACCTATATATTGTGTCTGTGCCTAAGCTGACGGAAGGTAAAAATAACACGTCGATGATCCACTCTGTATAAAATAACACTTAGATACTTTTGAATTTTTTTTTTTTTTTTTTTTTTTTTTTTTTTTTTTTTAAAAAACCCCTCAACAGGATTAAATCCCAATTACAGAGTGGGTTCACATCACAAACATCCATGCCTTAGTGGGATTCGAACCCAGAACCCCGAGCGCACTCATGACTAAGGAGCGTTGCTCTAACCATTGAGCCACCGGAGCCGAAATATATACTTCAGTTATTGTTTCCACTGTATGAAAAAAATATTTTCACATATTATACAAGACGATTTAAAATTCTCCATAACACGAAACGTATTTCCAATAGGCAACTCGTTGAGTATGTCGAGAATTTTCTATTGTCGAGTTGTATACAGGTATACTATATCATGAATAAAATATAAATTAAAAAGTAAATAGTAAATTTAACATAGGTCTATTTTCTTTTGACCGAAACGTCAAACTATATGCAACACACCATGCTACAAACCTTTTTTTAAATATAGCTGTAGTTTTATGTCAAATGACATTGAAATTCTTATATTTCAAAATAAATGCTCGTTTCAAATAAACTAGGAACAGTGCAGTTCAAGACTTGGGATGCAAATAATTATTTCTACAATTGTCATATTTTTACTTCAATAATACCGTGCTATCAAATAATAGGTGCGTTTGTTTCGGTAAATTTGGAGCTGTCAATGTCATTTAAGATGTCTACCTGAAGTATACAACGCACAATTTTTCTCCTCAAAGTCCAATTACAGATTCATTTATGTACTCGATACGGTGTTCGAAGGAAAAAGATCATACTTTATGCTCTGTAAATATAATTAAAAATTACATTGACAGTTCTGAGTACATAGAACAAAATAACCAAACGCACTTATAAGTGAATATACGAAGGTAGGTATAGTTTGGTTCACGAAAGATGATTACTCAAGGTCACTTATTTGAAGAAAAAATACACAGTACTTTATATAGCAATAGCTTAGCAACATTTCATGTAAGAAAGAGAAAGATTATTTAACGTATGTCTATGTAATTTGTTATGTGGCAGATATACGTAAATAGTGACATTACTTTCTAACACACTACAAATAATAATGACGTATGTCGTAGAGTTACAGATATCTAATGAACCACTACACTGCTCTTTGGTTAATGTTTACCTAGTGACGTTGACATTTAAATCAAATTATTATTCCATGGTTTATCTCAAGTCACAAAAACAGGTGAAGAATAGGTATGAATCTTTGTGAAAGGCATTATTTAAAAAAAAACATAATTTTCAAATAAATTAGACGTAGTTTTTCAGTTAAAATATATCCATGAATATTTCTTGTTGCATGCTTATGAATACGAAATGCAGTGAAGTTATCTGCAATTAAAATTATATCAGACGGCTTATAAATGACCTTGAATAGTCATCTTTCGTGACCAAACTATATATTCGAATATACAAAGGTTCGTATATTCGTTCACCATGGTTACTTAATAATAACCGATGTAATACGTGGTAACTAAGGAAAATCACGCATTCTTATTGGTTTACAAGTTAATGAATGATATAGTCAAGTATCTTTTTAAGTGTTACGAAGTTCATTGACATTGAATATAACACATATATTAAAAAAAAACCATGGGAAGGACTTTTGAATAATGTTTCCCAAACTTATATTCCTTATAACTTATGAATATTAAAAAAAAAATTCCAGCTTACTCATCTCCCTGTCACTGGAAAAAATATCTTCTTTGAAAGTGGCCCATTGTTTTAATAAAACTGCATATTCAACAACGTCTCGCATTCGCAAAAACCAAGACAGTTGTTATAAGTTCATAAATACATCATGAACATATGTCTCCACATATGCGCTGAGTGCTCGGGCTCACTCTGATGGCCGGAAGATAAGTTCCAGAAGTTTGTATTCCGCGGGGCTCAATTCCGCCGTCTGTCGCTGCAGCTATCTCAATTGCACAGAAAATTCCATCTGGAAAATGAATACTGCACCGAGTGCAGGAATAGACGGGTTTGTATCTCAAGGGCAGGAAAGCTACTCAAAAGAGAAACAGTGGGATGGTGTATTGTGCTTGGGGTTATAATGGAAAAATATAGTGGGTAGTTGGTAAATAGAGTGGATGTAACAGACGATGTTTCTAAGAAAACTGTTGAACAAATTGTTTTTGGTTTAATTCAAATTTAGCAGCATTTATAACAAGATTTAGTCAATGACTTATCACAATAACTTGTATGTGTTCCATAATATCAAGATACAATTATCAGATACTAATCATATTATAGAAAATATTTACGAATCGATTAATGTGATTGTTGTCGGAACTATATATGTATGTTTTTCATTACTTTTTGTTCATCTTTTAGTGTATGTATCAAAAGTTTTATGCACAAATTAAAAACATTAATTATGAAAGGTATTTTTAATATTACCTATGAAACGTAGATTGTAAAATGTAGTTAGTACATTCATGATACTCGTTCAACTTAATATTTACATAAAGGATCCTTTCTTTCAATGGCACACAATTTGGTGCTCATTTTTCGCATAAGACGCTGGATGCTAAATACATTTGAATAATGTCACGAATCTTCAGGTAAATTCTGCTCGTGATTTTATGCTTCACAACCATTTTCGTGTATTTTCCTGCTTAGTAGAATCTGAGGACCCGGGTTCGATCCCGACCGACGCCAAAAAATACATCGCATTTTAATGGCACAAAATTGACCCCTGTGGCGCACTCTCCACGCCAGCAATGAGTGCCCGTGAGGTGACGCTTGGTAAGCGCCCACACGGTACAAATATTCCATCATTACCGATATCTGTGTACGAAGCAGATTGGCACACACAGCAATGGGTAGGTAATATGCCGTGATGAAATATTTATTTATTTATTTATTTAAAAAAAAAAAGTAAAGTATTTTTCTTAATGCATTATATTGATTTTATTGTTTGAATAATAGCGACGCCTAAGTGCTTTCCATTTCTGCACTTGCAATCGTAGAAAAAATATAGGTGGTATACTCGTATAACTCGTTTTATAAATTCTTTAGATACGCGTTTACAAATCTAAACTATACCATACCATCAAAAATTACGAAGTCGAAATCAAAATCATGGTTAAATATCTTTATGGCCTGTTGCATCAACGTAACTTAAATTTTAACTTTTCCTTATTATGCATTGCTGTCAAAATATCAATTTATATTTTTTTTGCTGAAAGTTCGTTTAAAATCTTGTTCGTGCAACTGGGCATTAATCCTATCCATTTCACTTAATAACTAACAGCTGGCATGTGATTTTTTACCTCTCGCCAAGAGAGGTAATGGATTCATGCTGAAAATCGTATATCCAGATTTTAATGAATAAGCACGTAAAATTAGATTTTAACATTTTTATGTGTGTGCGTGTGTGTGTGTGTGTGCGTGTGTGTGTGCGTGTTTGTGTGCGTGCGTGTGTGTGTTTATGCGTATGTGTGTATGTGTGTGTGTGTGTGCGTGTGGGAAGAACGATTTCTCAAAAACTATGACTTAATATTTGTTTAACTGCGTATTTCTCAATCGGACATTAATGGAAAGAGTTGAAAAGGTTTTGGTTGCAATGGGGTATGTGTACCCGTATCTTTTTAAATCGATGAATTATTCCTACTTTACGAGAAAATAATTATTAAAAGGAGAGGAAAAGAGATAGTTATAGGCAGCTATCGTCATGCACACCTACCACAACATAATCGCGACGCTGATCGGCTGATCTATAACTATCTCTTTCCCTCTCAGTCTATCTGTCTTCTTCCACGATTCTACCATACTCACGTCATATATCTCTTCTCCAAAACATTAAATTGCTAATAACAATAGTAATACAAACTAATATTTAGGTTTTATTATTATAATAAGAAGCTATAGTGGTTAGTTTTTATATTTTATGACTTTTATATTGAAATTCGAATATGTAACATACCCCATTGGACAACCAGAAGTAGCGGATTCTTAAAAGAAATTCTGCTAAATATTGTTTTTTTGAAAATTTTCGTTCTTGCAAATATTAGAGAAGAATAAATCCTCTATCTGATACATTTATATATTTTATTATATCTTTTATTGATTTAGAGATAAAATAATATAATATATAAAATAATGTGTTGTAATAAATCTGTATATATATATATATATATATATATATATATATATATATATATATATATATATATATATAAAATGCCATGGACAAAAATTGACAAATTAAAATGTTTGTAACTCACAGATATGTCAGTGTTAAATATTTAAAATTATAAGTATATACCCTTCAGAAATACTGTCAATCCCAACAATGAATAGGAACCGTCTCGAAAAATTAGAAGAGTAGTACAAAATTTCTTCATAGAAAGAATTTAAAATTAAAAAATCTAAATATTAAGAATAGGTAAAAGTAGATTTTTTGGTGTCGGGTATAGGTATACAAGAAATGTTAAATACAATACTTACGTAATCAAAAATGGAAGTGGCGAGAGGTATTCTGCTGGCCACAACAGTTTTTTTTTCTTGTGCGAACTAGATGTGCATTTTTATCAATCAATGGGCAGATTTATTTCCAATGCTAGTTTCGTACAAGTAACGATCTAGGTATCACAAAATAAATTTGAGGTTATACATAAAGATAAAATTTGGTAGAAAATATATTGATAATATACCAAATATTGAAGCAATAGTTATTAGCAAAAAAAAAACTTGATACATATACATTTGCCAACACAGTTAAATAATAATTTAAAAACATATAAAAATTTTGCTGAGCTAAAGTTTTTTTAGTTCGTCCAGAAAGTTATACAAAAATTTACTTTTTGATAACAGTTATTTCGTAGGGGCTAGGGGCCTTGGTTTACTCTAAAGCAAAGATCTCGTAGTTTACAGTGTTTAAAGCAACATACAATTTTATATGTAGATTAGGTCAGCATACCAACACCTACAAAATAAATTATGAATATAGTGAAACCTGTAAATTCTAATGCGTTTAGATATTTAGTACGTTATTGTATTAGAATGAGATTTAATTAACTATTGCGTCGAAATTAATCTCTGTTCCTGTGTTCTTGGCACAAGACATCAATTGCATTTAGCGTGGCATGACAATGGCATATTAAATTTTGATAATATCCTATTATAAATTAATTGTACGTGTACTTTTCACTCGACTTCATATGTTGTATTGTACGCAACGACATCAATGATAACACTGGCGCTAAACAATATGATTATTACAAGCCTACGTACATTGTTCAACTTACCTTTTTTTAGATAATAATTTTACACTGCATATAATGACGTAATCAATTATATTTATTTAATTTACAATAAAGATAATATTCTATCACGGACCTACCTAATACCTAATGTTTAATTTTAGATTGTAACATTTCTGTTTCATTTATGTATATACAAGTTGATTTATAAATAGTATTAGAAAAAAATATATTGCGGCCAACACAATACCTTCCGTCACTTCTGTGTATTTTATATAAATTCTGCACAGAAAGTTTCTTGTATATTCAGTAAAATTATTTCACAGACATAGGTATTACGGAAATTGTATATGAAACTAACATGTGTCAATTAGTAATAATGAATTATTGAAACTTTTTCCATGGTGACGCAAAAAAGATTGCAAGATTTATGAAAAGTAATTTCTTTATAATTTTTATCTCTAAGTACATTGAACATGAAGAAAAGAATGAAATTAAATAAATATTTTGGAAGAAGAATGAATAGCTTAGAAGAAACAGAAGAAGACCAAAGATAAGATGGAAGGACTGTATTGCGGAATACTTGAGAAAAAAGGAACTGAATGAGGACGACACGCAAAATAGAAATAAGTGGAAGAAGAAAATAAAAAATAACGAAGATGTCAGTGTCAAGTGCAATTTTCATAGTTTGTTTACGAAATAATTTTATTGGCAATTAGGATCTTTTGCAATAAATTTTTGTATGTATAATACACAGGATTGACGGAAGCTAATGTACTGGCCACATCAGATTTTTTCTTCTAGTGATGATATGTTGTATGTAATTTGGAATAAACGACTGTTTATTAGATAAAAAAAATAAACAGGATTGCAGTACAATTTTTTAAAATTTAATCTGAAGCCAACGTGGCAGACTTATAGCTTCATCAGGGTAAACTTGTGAAAAATATAAATTAACAAGTGTTTTATTAACATCGAAAAAGTGTTTTTATACGACCATTGTGATAGTAAGACATATCATCGTAGTATCCTAACACTGAAAGTTGAACTTATGACATTAGTTTTACGATATATTTCATATCGTAATAGTTGACACGGTTGCTAGGTTACATTATTTTCTACCGGGACAAGTTAAAATGTGTTCAGTTGGTAAATATTTAATAATATGTAATTAAAATTGTAAAATAAACATTTGTAATAGATAAATATGTATACATTATTCACTTGTCAGCTGTCCGTACGCTTGAACCTAAATTTCAGTTTTGTAAATAAAGTAAAATTTATTTATGCTCGTCTAAAAAATAATGTTCGTAACTTGTATGAAATTCAAATATCTTAACTTGTGTGTATTGAGTTGCACTCCGCTATGCGTCGTGCGTCAATTTACACTGGCATGATATTTGGTATTTTTCATAATTTGTTACGAAAATTACTATTACACTTACAGACTAAGGCGTTAAATATAAATAAATAAATATGAATGTTGAAAATCTGCTGCAGACAGCATTTACTAGGCGGTCCTTCATAGGCTTTAAAAGATGTCGTAGAGAGAGAGAGAGAGAGAGAGAGAGTACCATTTTTGCCTAATTTAAAATTCACTAATGTCGAGCTATTAGAGCCACAATCGGTCACATAAGGGACTTAGCCACGCGAAATAGTTTTAAATTTAAATAATGGAAAGCTATGTATTAAAAATCGATATATTCCAATATTCCATTTGAATAACTGGCAACGTACTAGAATTTTCAATTGCTAGATTAAATTTATGATACCATAATTAAAATTAAATTTTGAATCAGATAAAAAACCATGAAAAATTGCATTGACCTAATTTTTAGATTGAAAAATTGATTTCAATTTACTGCTATTTCAAATTAATATCGAATACTTGTCATTATTTCAAATAAATTAGTTTCGTTTTTTGTTGAAAATAATATTTAAGTATGAAATTTTATGAAATAAATGCTTGGTATTAAAAGTGATTAATATATAGATTATAAAATGAACCATGAGACAGATACAAACAATTTGAAGAGGATTGTATAATTCTCCTAGGAAAATAACTTCGCAATGGGATAAAGTCTTTACGTCACCTGAATTGCTTGTTTCCAGTTTAATCAATTATTCTTATTTATTAGTTTAATTTAAATCTTTTAATTAAAATTTCCAAAACGAATAATAGTTTTACCTGTATAGTAAAATTTAATGAATTTTTTATTTGAATTACTGATATTTTTTGTCTGTTGGTATGGTGTTAGGGAAAAATTATTGGAGATGCTGTCTTGGTAAAACGATTTTATCATTTATTTAACAAACCGACGTTTCATTTCTTAACTTTTGTAGTACGTATTTTATCACTTTTTAAATTGTATATGACGATATTTTCATCCTTGTATCACTCATTTCGTAATGTAATTGTTAGGTTTTCCAACTATATATTATTATAACCCCGATGATGGTTTAATAGAAATCTAAACGTCGGATTATTAAATAAATGATAATTTAATAAAGTTATTTTACCAAGACTGCATCTCCAATATTTTTTCCCTAACAACTTTATATTTGAGGTTATTGTTATGTTATGGACCATAAATAAACATTTAAAGCATTTAAGTTCAGAGTGATCTAAATGCCAAAAGATATAGAATAATTTTACATGATATTCTATGAACAAAGTTTAATTTATAATTACCACTCGCCACTGGAAGGAAGAGAGGTATAGAAATTATGCTAAATATCCTTTATCAAGATTTTAGTAAATAAAGACATTTTAAGGTTGCTCCCTACAATCTTATTTAAATATTTTTACAATAAAGCCTGTTTGTTTATACATATGTAGTCTGGAAGTACGTGTATCTATACGAATATGTTTAGGATGATTCCTCAAACACTAAGACTAACGTTTGTAACTTTGTTTTTTTAAATTTAATATTAATCGAAAAAATATATTTAGTTTTTGATAACAAATGAACAACTGCACGTAGTAGTTTTTCTTAAAAAATATATCCAATTATTTTTAGACAATTTATGTTTCTACAAGTACGAAATAACATAAATATTTTCTAATATGTTACATCTCGCAGCTTATACCATTCCATGGATGTCAGTTGAGATATTTAAATGTTGGTAGATAAATATTACAGTAGTTTATACAGGCGAGCCAAAAAAAAAAAAAACTATCATATTTCATAATTTTATTTTACAAAAATAATAATAGTATATTATGTTATTAGGAGTTGAAATCGGTCTTTTTGTGTTGAACCCAGCTATTGCGGCCGAGGCGCTAGCCGAGGCCAGGCAAGCTGGGTAAAACACAAAAAGGGCGTTCTGCTCCGAGTAACATATACTATTTTTTCTTCAAGTGTTACAAAGAAAACTGGAGATTTTTTAAATATTATTCTAGAATTGTTTTAATTATAGCGTTTGCAATTTCAGCCACAGTTGGCTGTGAACACTACAAAACACAAACGATACAACTGTCAAATAACAATTTTTCAATATGGTCTGTGTTGCTGTGACGACTGCTGCCGCCAGCGGTGAACTAAGAAGCTAACATTTTTTTACTACTACAAAAATTAACAACATTGTTGTACTAGTAATAAAATGAATATCTTCTATAGTGTGTGTATAGTAGCATAATATGAATATTATTGTACACTTGAAGAAAAAATATATTGTTTTATGGGCAATTTTACGGCGACTAGTGTGTTTGAGGGTTTACGAGGTGTGTTCAAAAACTATCGCGAATTTTGAATTTTCGCGGGTTACGTATATTCGAATTTCGATCTTTTTGTGGCTTTATGTTGGTACTCATGTCTCTCACTTATGTCGACAAGCTCGGCCATTTTGAATGTTCACTTACTTGTTGACAGCTGCTTTGCTTGCACGTGTTTTGGATCGTCTTCGATTTTTACCTATTCAAAAAAATGGAACAAAGAACCTGTATCAAATTTTGTGTGAAAAACGAAATTAAGTGCGCGGATGCATTCCGAATGTTGACTGTGGCATACGGAGAAGCTACCTTGGACCAAAGCAACGTTTATCGGTGGTACAAAATGTTCTCATAAGGCCGAGAAGATGTGAACGACGAAAAGCGTGCCGGACGCCCGAGCACTTCAACAACAGACGAAAAAATTAATGAAGTGGAGAAAATGATATTGGCCAATCGTCGAATCACCGTTAGAGAAGTTGCTGAGGACCTAAACATATCGATTGGCTCGTGCCATTCGATTTTTATCAATGATTTGGGCATGAGACGGGTCGCCGCGAAATTTGTACCAAAATTGATCAATTGCGACCAAAAATAGCATCGCATGAACATTGCTAATGAGATGTTGGACTCTGTCCGCGACGACCCAAATTTGCTCCAGAGGGTCATAACTGGTGACGAATCGTGGGTTTATGGTTATGACGTGGAAACCAAAGTTCAATCATCTCAATGGAAGCTGCCGCACGAACCAAGACCGAAAAAAGCGCGCCAAGTTCGGTCGAATGTGAAAGTTTTGCTGACAGTTTTCTTCGATTGCAGGGGCGTGGTGCATCATGAGTTCTTGCCACAGGGTAGAACGGTCAATAAGGAATATTACCTGCAAGTTATGCGCAATTTGCGCGAAGCAATCCGCCAGAAACGCCCGGATTTGTGGAAGAACAAAAATTGGCTTTTGCACCACGATAACGCCCCTGCTCACACATCGTTGCTTGTGCGCGACTTTTTAGCCAAAAACAACACACTAATGATGCCGGAGCCACCGTATTCCCCAGATCTGGCCCCCTGTGACTTTTTCTTGTTCCCTAAACTGAAGAGGCCAATGAAAGGACGACGTTACGCTACGCTTGACGAGATAAAGACGGCATCGAAGGAGGAGCTGAACAAGATAAAAAAAAATGATTTTTTGAAGTGCTTTGAAGATTGGAAAAACCGTTGGCACAAGTGTATAATATCTCATGGGGATTACTTTGAAGGGGACAAAATAGATATTCATGAATAAATAAATAATTTTTGAAAAAACACAAAATTCGCGATATTTTTTGAACACACCTCGTAAATGATTTGATGTTTGAATGTTTACACCTTTGATTTCAGGTAGCCCCACAAGAAGAAGGACCTCGGGCAAGGACTAATAAGTGGTCTTTGCCCGAGGTTCTTAGTTCGATGCCTGGTTTTAGCAGGATGGAGCAACAGTGCAAGCAGCGTGGAGATCCATGCAAGGTTTGTAGGAAATGTGTTTCATGTATATCTTGCGATTTCTTCTTGTGAGGCACTGAGGCTATGTGAAATCTTAAGTGTACACATACCAACATGAAAACCTTAAAGTCCTCAACGATATTATTCCCCGAGAAATCATCGCTATTTTCCCATAAATGCCCGAATTAACAAACTACTATTTTGTATACCCTTTCTATTATGAAATGATTTTTTTGTGGCTAACCTACTGTTTTTGTAATATCAAGTTACTGATATAATTTTGCTGAAAGTAAAGTGTAATAAGCCTAGAAAATACTTTTTAAATGAATTTTAAATCTTAATCTTTTCTTTGTAAGACCTGTTATATTTATTTAAAATAGAATTGACTAGAGGTATTTTGCTGGCCACAATAGATATAGAAATGGTATTAAAGTCGAAATATACAGCCAAAGCTGGAATAAATTTTATGAACAAAGGATTTCAGGTAAACAAATATACTTTCACAAAATGCATATGAACAACAAGTTGCAGTTATTGCTATTGTTCTGTATAAAATACTTTTTGTTAAATAACTTTAGAAAATAAAAGTAAGACTTAGTTCCTTTTGAATTTAAATGTTTTAATTTTATTTTTTTGACTACCCCTCCAATATTATTTTGTTTTCTTCAACAAATCGAAATTGGTACTGTTCCTGTATTAATATTCTATTGTACTCGTATCAATCTCATTAGAATGCAAAATCGTTATCTTTATTCGTAATCTTTATTCATCTACATTTAATTCCCGGTCTTCTTTATTGTGTAAGTAGGTCAGGTAAGGGCAGGTGCGATTGGTGCGACGAGTATTACTGTGTAATTCCTGCGCAGGGCTCGACAGGGCAGGAGCCCTTCCTGCTGGCGCCAAGGGCCTTATCGCAACAGCTAATTTATGATTCGCTTTCCGCTACGACGCTCGCCAAAGCTTTCCTGCACGTAAGCCAGGATACTGAGAATTGAAAGACGAACGTAGTGAAGAATTATTTTAAATATTGCTTTAAATGAAAGAATATATACATAGAGATGAAAGCTCCTCCCGGCGATAGTTTAAAGTTTAATGATTCACAACTTTATTTCAGCGGTGGCAAAATAGTGATCTCATAGAAATAGACCTCAAAATCATAGGTAAATACATACTCATAAAAAATAATAAAAACAAATGTATCATCAAGGCATATTACCCATTGCTGGGTGTACCAATCTGCTTTGTACACAGATATGGGTATTAATGAAATATTTGTACCGTGCGGGCGTTTACCAGGCATCATAATTATGGTAGTAAGTAAATAAAACAATAACGGTTAATGTTCAATTTTTAACCTAAATCGAAAACGTTGTGTTTAGTCATTTTCAATATTATACTCATTTTTTATCGTAATTATGCATTTTCTGTGTGTCATTAACTTTTTTTAAATGGAGGGATATCAGCAGATACACGTAATAGTCACTAAATTACTTACAGCCTGGATTTAAACTTTTTTTTTGCCGATTGACATTGAAAGTGCGATTTTTTTACAGCTAATAGTTTGTGAAATATCTCTTTTACTTCCTAGGCAGTAAAAATGTTTTACATTATTTTACATAACAACAAACGCATAGCAACCGTTCAACAAACGAGTAACAACATAATTTGATGGCGATAACTTTCAAATTAGGTAATAAAAATTATCACTAAATTAATATTAATTCTGAAACCGGCAAAAACATTATGAGCGCTAGTATGAACAGTGATAAAGAGTGATTAGCGAGCATTTGACTAGCATTGTTTTATCGTTTATAAATTATTTTAGAGAAAAATACTTGAAATAAAGAAGCGTGGAATTAATTTTTCTATAAATATTATTTGAAGTATTTTTCTTTAAAATGATCCATAAATGATAGACAGAGATAAAACAATGTTAATCAAATGCTCGCTAATCACCCTTAATCAGATGTTCATACCAACGGGCAATATGTTGAACATGACACTAAACACAGACACTGATTTATAGTTTTTACAGCAACCTCTGCTGTAAATCTGGTATTATAGTGCCTAGTTAAACAAATAACTTTTTTTTTGTAATCAAAAATCCGTTTTATCTCCCGCTACCCTGGTAAGGGAGGTACAAGGATTGTGCTAAAAATAGCGTATCGAGATTTTAGTAAATGACCACATTTTAATGTTCCAGAAACCAATTTTAACATTTTAATGATGATGTCTGTATGTGTATCAATGTATGTGTGGGTGCGTGTGTGTGTATGCTTGCGTGCGTTCGTGCATGTGTGGATGTACTTCAAGCTCTAACGCAAATGCTATCACTCAGAAAATATGGAAACCTTGTATTTTCTATGGAAAGAAGCCATTAGATTTTGGTGTAAATCAGATAAGCGAAAATGGCACTTTACTTGAAGCTCAACATAGTTTTCTATGGGTTTGCATTCATACATTTTATACATATTTTATGGATAAATTTATAAAATTATCTATAATTTAAATTCTGGAGCCTACGCTCTAAACACAACAACATAGTTCAGATCTCAAATATATGTAACTGACAAACTGACAAATAAATGTCACTTTCAAAAAAATAATCAATTCAAATTAAAAATAGTAACGTTTTAAAAAGAATATAGTAAATAAATAAATAAATAAATAAATATATATATATATGTATATATATATATATATATATATATATATATATATATATATATATATATATATATATATATATATATATATTATATTAAGTTCCTTTCCATAAACTTAATGCAGTTTCCTGCATTAGTAAATATGTCGGTATATATTTAAATTAATAAAAATTAAATAGCGGGAGGTTTTGTGTATAAACAGATGAATATTCACTGGATTTTTATATTTAATAAAACATGCCGGCGCCAGTAGCTCAATGGTTAGAGCAACGGCTAGGGGTCCCGGGTTCAAATCCTGCTAATGGATGTATGTTTGTATGTCAACCTTCTCTGTTATTGGGATTTAGTCCTTTTGATGGATTATAAAATAAAACAATTACATAGCGTTACTCATTGGCAAAAATATTTACTTTATTCTGAATATAGTGACTAATATATGTGCCCGACAAATTGGCGCTGTTCACTAGGATGCCCGGTAAATATAAAAGTCCCAATCCGCCAACTAAAAGTTGCAAATGTGTTTCTAGCTCAGTTTGTATTTGTAAATGCAATCGGGGAAATTTGCGTTACACTCGCACAATTTAAAATTTGTTGTAATTTAAAATATATACTCGTATATATATATATATCTCGTTTAAATAATATAAAAACTTCTTAAAACAAAAGTTTTATGTAGATAAAAGTAAATTAAAAAAATCTGTTGTGGCCAGCACAATACCTCTCGCCACTTCCTTTTTTTGGTTACATAAGTATAGGGCGCGAACAGTAATGTTACATTTTTGGGCTTGACAAGCAAATGTGTGGGCCCGTTTCAGAATGATAATTAGTAATTATGTACATAGATGTCAAATGTTAGAATTTTTCATTAAAAATTTCAAGATTTTCTAAATTTACGTAGTTAATTTATCACCAGGAGTTTAAAGTTTACTTGTATGCCTTAGATATTTAACATTTAATTCTGCTCCACATGGAATTGGAAAATCACTAAATTTAGAATGAGAAATTATGATATTTGACATCTATATACATAATTACTAGCTATCATTCTGACATGGGCCCCGATATCTGCTTGTCAAGGCCAACAAAATCATATGACTGCTCGCTCCCTATTGTATTTAACATTTCTTGTATACCTACACTCTACACCAAAAATTCTACTTACGCATATATCTATTCCATATATATTTAGATTGTTTAATTTTAAATTCATTTTTGATGAAGAAATTTTGTCCTCTTCTAATTTTTCGAAATGTTTCCAATTCTATTAATACATTAAGAAATAATATAATGTATGTACTTCCCAGAAAAAGTCTTCAGTAATGTCTTCGGATTTCTGACACTGACATTATCTGTCAGTTACAAACAAATTAAATTTTCAACTATTTTCCATGGCCATTCTTTCGGCTGTAAAATTTATTATAACAGATTATTTTACATACTATATTTCTTCTATCTCTAAATCTATAGAATATATTGTAAAATATTTAAATGTATCAGAAAGAGAATTTATTTTTCTTTAATATTATCAAGAAAAAATTTCAAAAAATATTATTTAAAAGATTTTTTTTCAAGAATCTTCTACTTCCGGTTGTCCAATTGTTACCAAAACCTTTTCAGATCTTCCCATGAATGTCCGATTGGGAAATACGTAGTTAAAAAAAATTAAAGTCTTATAGTTTTTGAGTAACCGTCCTTCCAACATCCCACACACACACACACACACACATACACACACACATCCACACACACACACACACACACACAGACATCATCGTAAAAATGATAAAATCGGATTGTAGGGACCTTAAAACGTGCTTATTCAATAAAATCTGGATATGCGATTTTTAGCATGAATGCAATACCTCTCTTAGCGAGAGGTAAAAAAGAAAATGGTAGAATACCCCGTTATTTGCACGATTGCTTGTACTGTATCTATAATTTAATAAGAAATTAAATATTTTTTAATTCAAAATTATTTTTTGAGAAATATTACTGGATAAAGAAAAACATTAATACCACTGAAAATATGTTGAAATAATTTGTTGTAAATCTTACAACGCTACACTAATTAAAATTTATCAGCGATCCGCACATCCCACAATATTGTCAGTTACTATCTCTCTCGTTTGCCGGCCTGTGAAATCACTTAGAATCACAGCAAGTTTCATTTGTGGATGACACAGGCGCGCATCAGGTAGATGCTGAGGTTAATTAATATTAATTAAGAGCTTGAGTAAGCCAAGCGCTTGGCGTAAGATGACGACTGATCTCAGCGCGTGATCCTGTTGATTCTCTTCTCCGTCTGCCACTAGATCGGATGTCGCTAATTGCTGATGTTATAAATTAACGCCCGACTCCAACGATCCTGTAAATGACGCAGTCTGCGTTTTGCGGATTCCATAAATAATTGCGACATCCGATGGAATTATAATTAAATTAATTGATCTGTTGCTTGTTAATGTTTGGCATATTTCAAATCTCTTGCGACTGGAGAGAAATTTTGAGGGATGTAATTCACTCACTATTTGTGTAATGATATATCCGTTAATATTAAATTTGAAATGTGCAATGTCATATAATTCCAAAACACGAATTTAATTCAATGAATGACAATAATTTTAGCGATAGGTATGAAGGTATGTGTCATTCTAAATGATATCAATGTGAATTTTTAATTCATCTAAATAACTGTATGTTGATTTGATAAGTAAATTAGCAAAATTAGAGACATAATTTGCATTATTATTGAAACAGCACCTTTTCTGTTATTTAGAAATAAGTTGCGAAAGAAATGGGTATAATAAGCCGTTACGATATACTATTTATATTTATTTTATTTCTGATGAATTAACTTAGCTAACAGAATCTGTAGCATTTTTAATTTTTTTTAATCAACTGATCTTCATGGAATACGTAGTCCGGTTTAGTGTTGTGTAGGATGGTTTAGAAAGTGAATCAAAGTGACGTAATTCTTTTTTTTTAATAATGGAACATACGAGTATGAGTATCTGCACCTTACAAATGTTTTTTTTTACTACAAGGGAAAAAATTACTGTTGTGATTTTCTGAACAACAGGAACAGGTAATTATTAGGACAGCAAATTAAAATTAACAAAAATTATAACAACAACTACAATAATAAATATATATAGATTGTCTATTTAAATAATTACTTTTTTGCTATTATGTGTGAACTACAAACTTTTAGTAATAAATGCAATACGAGAAAGAAAGTTTATTAATTATTGTGATATTTTGTAAGAGTAATTGTCATTAAGATTATTATAATGAATATACAATCAATTTGTTGTTAATTGTATATATGAATTTTTCCGTGTATGTTGCACGTTAAAATGAATTTCTGTATACAATTTAAGTCAGGAAGAAAATTCCAAACTTCGAGAGTGTATACTATATATACCTACAAATCTCGTAGATATGTGACTAAAAGAAACCTAAAAGATGTAAACCGATTTGATTTGTTGCGGAATGGTTGAAAAGTGAGATGCACAAAATAGAAGTGAATAATCGAGATGCGTACGTACATTCATTGTAATTTGAAAATTGCGGTTCGCATAATGAAACATCAAGGTAAACTTGGGAAACAACACGTGTTGTTTGGTATAGTTTGGTTCACGAAAGATGACAATTGAAGGTCAGTTATTAACCGTATGGTATAATATTACTAGCAGATATCTTCACTGCGTTTCGTATACATAGACGTGCAGCATGAAATATTTATGGATACATTTTAACTGAAAAAAATAAGTGTAATTTATTTGAAAATTATGTTTTTTTTAAATAATGCCTTTCTCAAGCATTTATACTCTTCATCTATGTATTTACAAAACCCAAAAACATAAACTTGACAAAAACTATGCAATAATAATTTGATTTAAATGTCAACGTCACTGGGTAACTATTAGGACAGATGGCACTGCAGTAGATAATTAGATATCTGTAACTCTACGACATACGTGATTATTATTTGTAATGTGTTAGAAAGTAATGTCACCATATACGCATATCTGTCACACAACATAAACTATATAGACATACGTAAAATAATCTTTCTCTTTCTAACATGAAATGTTATTAAGCTACTACTGTATAAAGTGCTGTGTATTCTTTCTTCGAACAAGTGACAATGAATAGTCATCTTTCGTAAACCAAAGTATAAACAAATATTTCGAGGTCCATGGATACATATTTGAAAATTTAATATAAATATTTAGACACTGAAACTCGAAGACTAATAATAATCCGATTTTTTTTTTTTTGAAATTGTTAGTTTTATCTGTACTTATGTTTAGTATACACTTCCGAATTTCGACACCTTTCTCCTATCTCACCTGTATACCAGTGGTTTCCATCCTTTTTGTATCTCTGCCCTTTCTTTGTCATAAAAAAATCGCTGCGCCCCCATCAATTTTCTGAACATTGTAATTTCATAAATTCTGTTTTTATTATTATAATTTATTTAATGTGGCACACTCCTTTTACCAAAATATATTTTTTAATACAAACAAAAGAGATCAAATCAGTGTTGTAAAAATGAAAACTATAAAAAAATCCTTTGACGTACAAGAACAATATCGACACAGAATATGGTATATTGTATTGTAGCCAATACAATATATCATATTCTGTTTCGATATTGTTCTTGTACGTCAAAAGATTTTTTTTATAGTTTTCATTTTTACAACACCGATTTGATCTCTTTTGTTTGTATTAAAAACTTTTTAAAATATATTTTGGTAAAAGGAGTGCGCTCCCCATGAAAAATTCTCACGTCCCCTACGAGGACGCGCGTCACAAGTTGGAAAACACTGCTGTATGTGGTGAAATATAACAATTTCTGTTGGTTTGTCGACTTTGAATTTAAAACTGAGTGGAAAAGTTAACGGAGATGATCGTATGAAGAACCGTATTGAGTTAAATTGTTCACATTTTTTTGTGTCAGAAGGCACTCTGTCCAAATTTAAACAAACGAATATAACATGTCCTCTTATGTGCCATGACATGTGCACCTACAGCGCTGCCAACAGATTCTGCGGGTCCGAATAGAGTATTAAAAAATCTGATGT
This sequence comes from Harpalus rufipes, assembly GCA_951394225.1. Taxonomy (NCBI): domain Eukaryota; kingdom Metazoa; phylum Arthropoda; class Insecta; order Coleoptera; family Carabidae; genus Harpalus; species Harpalus rufipes. The sequence continues at coordinate 39,036,131 of OX596281.1, forward strand.
GGACACCACACGACTTCCTTGTACAATTATTAAACTATACATATTTTTTTAATAACTAAATTACAAAATATTAATTTTAACTTCAAAACGGTAAGATATATAGCGACCATAATCTAACCCGGTTCTTTTTAAAGAGAGTTTTGATTACAACAAAGAAATATTTGATTACAACAATGAATATGACTAATGTCACAATAAAAATATAATATTTGTTATTGTACGAATCATAAAATTGCACGTATTTAACGTAATTTGACGTGAACATTTTTTTTTGTCCTAATCCATAGCAAGCTTTATTACAAAAACAAAAAATCTGATGTGGACACCACACGACTTTCTTGTACGATTATTAAACTATACATATTTTTTTAATAAATAAATTACAAAATATTAATTTTAACTTCAAAACAGTAAGATATATAGCGACCATAAAAGGAGTTTTTAAAGAGAGTTTTGATTACAACAAAGAAATATTTGATTACAACAATGAATATGACTAATTTCACAATAAAAATATAATATTTGTTATTGTACGAATCATAAAATTGCACGTATTTAACGTAATTTGACATGAACTTTTTTTTATTTTTTTGTCCTAATCCATAGCAAGCTTTATTACAAAAACAAAAAAGTATATAATTTTTAAATTTACATATCTCGCTTATACAAAGGGCTAATTTAATAATACTTGATGTGCTAGACGCAGAAATTAATTCTCTAAAACTTTTATTTGAAGCATTTATTTCTAAAATCAAAATAAAATCATTTTATTCAAGAAAAACTGTTAACAACTTCAAGTAATGTACCACTTCCGGTTAGCCTATTTTAACCAAAATCTATTATGTTATTTCGATTGACATAAAAGTCTTGTATACCAAATTTGAAAAGTTTTGGATTATATTTTAAAACAGTTTTTCATTAAAATTTATTATAGGCTTCATATAAAGTGCCACTTCTGGAAATTGTGTAATAACCAGAAAGGGAGATGCACAACTAGATGCTATAGCAGTCCTAAATACAAAATTTCAACTTTCTACGGCTTACCGTTTTTGAGTTATGCGAGATACGTACGTACAGACGTCACGACGAAATTAGTCAAAATGGATTCAGGGATGATCAAAATGGATATTTCCGCTGAAATCTGAAAACCGAAATTTTTCGCGATTACAATACTTCCTTTACTTACGTACAAGGAAGTAAAAACTAAATACCCATATTCGTAACTATGCTAATACGTCTAAAGGAATTAGAACCAACTCCCTGATTGCATTGGAGCATTTTCGAGTTAAACATTTGGTATTTGTTGATATGTATTCTTGTTTTATATAGTTGTACTAATAGAATTGTAGCTGAAGACATTGTTAAGTCTGCATCTTTGAAAAATCATGTTCTTTGTATGCTTACTGTGTCTGAAATTGATTTGGTGTCGCGAACATATGGTTGATTCCTTTTACAAACGTAATCTACATCAGGTAGCGCGACAGTGGCACGTGGGTTCGCGGTTACAAGAGCCAGTCCAAGTGGGCTGCGGCTGCGAACGACTATCAGATATTTATCTTTATTGTTTATAGCGCGTATATTTCATACTACACATCACTTTGCCCATGATAGCCTACAGCACACGGCAGATACCAAGTGATAAGTGGCGAAAAACTATCGTGATTTGTGCACCAAGGTATAGCTTGTCAAAGCAAAAGACGATTGGAATGCACTCTAACTTTCCTTATTCAACTATAGCCGTAATGTTGTTTAATCTGCCCGATTTTCAGTACCTGTACAATGCCTCTCGCCAATTAAATTTTATTTTACGAAAGTATTGTATATAACATTTCTTGCAAAGAAATATGTTACAAAGTGCCCGTTTTTCAAAGTTTCTCGCTGGATCACGGAAACTATAATAAATACGAAGTCGGTTTAATCAGGGCAAAGTTCTTCTATTCGTAGACTATTTTAAAGATGTATTTATTGTTTCCGAAAAACGCATAGGTCACTTCATAAATAAAAATATTCAAATTTTGTTGAGTTTTATTTTTACAAATAAATTCCAAGTATAATGTAATACGATATAAAATTTGGAGTTTGAGCCTCTTTAGGACACTTTTTTATGATTCTTCGAAAGGCGATGTTTATTTTTTTAACACTGTTAGATTTCGAGTTATCAGGTCAAAATTATAATTTTTATATGAACGCCATTGTACCACTAGGGGGTTACAGAAGCTCTGATGGTGGACAAACTGCTTTTACCAACGATGACGATTTTCAATAACTTATGGTCGATGGCTGATTGGCGAACATGACTTTGTTAAGAGGAACACTTCTATTATGGACACGGACATTATTTGTGATATAATACTAATTTTTTACACGTATTTACAACTTATTATTAAAGATTAACTAAATAAATTAACTAAAATGTTACATTATAACTCTGCGTGCTTGCGTTTAGCACGCGCTTAAACTCAAAGCAGAGACTACATGTCTTCCACTTGAGTAACTATTAGGGATTACCTAAAAACTAAAAATTATCTTCTTCGTGAGAGTATTATTTGAGGGGGTATAGAATACAGGGTGTAAGGAAACCATAAGAAAATATCAGCACGTATGTTTGCAAAAACTTTAAGATTTGCCAACAAATAAATGTCTAGAGCGGTGACATCTAGACACACACAAGTAGTTACAGAAATATGATTGTTTCTAAACAGAAATTTGACTAACAAAGATAACAGGGTAGAAATATTGTACCTGTAACTATAATTTAGAAAAGGTAATAAAAAATATTTTTAACTTATTCAGCTCTGAAACACATTTCAAATGAGATTTTTAATATATCATCGCCTACAATGACGTTCACATAAAAATATTTAAATTAATAAACAAATTATAATGTATAATTTTGGTTTCATTTCTTTCATTTCCAAAATAATTACCATATAAAGTTAATATTTGTTGAATTTTTGCTTTTTGAAACAAATGAGCATAGATAACTTATACATTGTTAGAAAGCTAAAAAATTGTCTTATCAATGAAAATAATATTTTCTGCTTTCCAACAATATGTATATTTACCTATCACTAGTATTTTTTACGTTAGAATGACGCATTGCATAATAATGTTTCGAGAAAACTCTTTTTCTGCATCAAAAAACGCACATGCAGACAAAACTATTATTCTAGGCATTTTCGACAGTTTTTTGTTAAGATTATTGATAAATCACGTAAATCAACACGAAACACAAAAATGTCAAAATAAACGTCAATGTATATGAACTAGGTTGTCAACTCCAAATTATGAATATTATATTATGTTCATTTGTGTCGACCAGTCAAAATGCAACAATTATTAAGTAGGTACGTACATACAGTATATTACAGTATTTGTCAAATCTAACAGAATGCTAGTAATAATTATCAAACGAATATGCTCGTATTAAAATATTCTATTTTACACAGGATTGGACGATTTTGTTTGAAAATCTAACGATTTAAAGGCTATGTAAAATAAAGTGTTTTTTATGTGAACTACTTGTATACTAATTAACAAACTAGAATACTACAGAGAAGGTATGTATCGAAATGGTCTGGTTTATTTTACTTGGGCAAACTATAGCAGCATCTCGTGACAAGCCGATGCAATCAAGCCCAAGTGAAACGCGCTAATCGAATGAAATGGATTGCTGGCTATTGGTTCATTATGGAATAAAATACGGGGAGTTAACGTGAAATAAGTGCTAGTTTGTAGAACTGTATCGGTTTACACTGCATGTTGTGAGCTCGTTCCATCCAACACCTTTATTTATTTCTATATAAACCAAGTTGCAATTGCTACTATAAAATAAATTACTCATGTATTTATATGTATTTGGCATAATTGACTTTTAAATTATTATATTACAGAAGCTTCGAAAATACTGCCGACTGATGAGACTTATTGCCATAGAAATGCGGCAATGTCAATTCATGAGGCAACAGTATTTTCTATTAATTTTGATGCTCGTATATTGACTTACAGCTGAGTTCCTTCTACTTGTGATTGTAATTTTCTAAATCATGATTTGTATAATATAAAGAAAATAACAAACTGGCAAATATTAAATATGCATTATTTTCTTTAATTCTAATAATCTACTGTCATGTATCACACGTGTATAAAAAACATTGAATTCGTTTAAAAATGAATTAATTCATTAATAAAAAATGAGGTTGATTATAGAAAATGAGGAAACATTTTTTTATCATGCTCATTTTTGATCACTTACATTACGAATCATAAGTCAAAAGAACACGACTTATTTCAGGAGTAATAATTGAACTAGAATATTCACCATAACGATTCATTTTAGTTATTTTGCAAAATCAGGTATTGTCATGGTTATCATGAATATACACATATATTTAAAAATATTCGCAGTTATACTCGGTTTCTATACAAAATAAAGTATTTTGATTGGCGTAAAAAAAGATGAGAGGAATAAATACACTTATGTATGTATATGAGGTAATAACAACATAAATTAAAATGGTGCTTAGGGATAGGTTTGCTGTTTGTGATACCTATATGTAGTGTTGGTTACGAATGTTCTATGCGTAGTAGCAGTAGTAGCGTAGTCAGTCCTGTTATTATTATTTGGTCGTACCTCTCGATTTGTGTTGGTAATTTTAAAATATCTGGTGTATTTGTTTTAATTTGTTGTAACATTTTTCCATGTTTGGTCCCAGTTTCGTTCTTATTTTTTTCTGTTATATATTTTAATTTCTTTTTCTTTGTTTATTGACCATTTCTTCTGTAGAATTTTGTTTTCTTTCTTCTTTTTTAAATATTCTTTGCCAACGATCGCAGACAAGTTCTTTCTAAGGTGTCATACTTTTCTTTTCTTCAAAATTTATTGCTCGTCTTCCTCATGTTTTTCATATTATCATGCATTTTGTTTCCTCCAGAATGATATATTTCGGTGTTGCCTATTTAATAAAGATGCGAATATATGAAATTAACAAAGCTGTATAAAAATTGTTAATTAGTAACTGATTGCCAATGTTATATAAAAATAATTACATTTGCCATATATTTCCCTCTATAAAATTTAATTTTATGGGTAGAACAATTCTTTTTTTATAAATATAAGCTCTAATAAATGTTGAAGATTACTAATTTTCATTGACTCTTTTCATCAGTATGCAGACATTTTTTATTGCAATTTTTCTAACATAGCACAACATACCCCAACGCATGAAATTCATAACAGCAAAACTAATGCAACTATATATATTTCCAATTAGATTCGCAACTTTTCAAAAAAAAAAAATAATTAAGCATGTAGAGCTGAAATATCTACACGAAATTCGACATGTTATTCTTTTTTTGCATAATTGACATTAGATTTTTTTATATTTCGATGTGTTTATGAATCTATAAACGCACTGTAAACACGTCGTTAAGATCTATAAACGCAGTGTTTATGGCGCTTTTCGTTTTCTAGAGGTGGTATGGCTGCTTTCAAGACAGATGAATGACATAATGCCTCAAATTACTGTCAGTCAACAATGAACTTTTATCTGTAAAGTTAAAATTCTAGCGGGAAGCGCTAGCGATATAACTGATAATAGAATTATAAAATTACTTCAATGGAAAAAATAGTATAAAAAATCTGATGTGGCCAGCACAATACCTTCCGTCAATCTTGTGTATTATTTACAAATTCCATACATAATTTTTCTTGCAAAAGATTCTAAATTTCCATTAAAATTATTTCATAAACTAACTATGCAAATGACACTTGATACGGACATCTTCTTCTTCTTCTTTAGCTTTTCTTATTCGTTAGGGGTCGCTTTTTTTATTTTCTTCTTCCATTCATTTCTGTTTTGCGGGTCGTCCTCATTCGGTTGCTTTTCTCTGAAGCCTTCCGCAATACAGTCCTTCCATCTTATCTTTGGTCTTCTTATGTTTCTTCCACCTTCTACTGAGCTATTCACTCTTCTTCAAACATATTTTTCATCTTTCCTCATGACATGTTTAAACCAATGTAAACATCTCTTTTGTTTTCCAGAAACTTTTAATACTCGAGTTATTTCCCTTATTCGTTCATTGCTTACCGTATCTTTCCGTGTCTTCCCCAAAATACAACTCAACATCCTCATCTCTGCCACATCTGTCCAGCATCTGTCAGTTAGAATTTTCTTAATATAGTATCTGTTTTCATGGTTATAAGCATAACTGGCTGATTTATGAAATTTAGTTTCTTTAACTCTATACCCACTGAATATGAAGAATAAAATGCAATTAAATCGTATAGATAATAGAATAATCTATAATATTTACAATAACTTTAAATGTGTAAATAATATTTAAGTGTTTTTTCAAGGAAAACTGTTAAAATCTTCAAACGAATTACAAAATTTGTGATATTAGCAAAAATGTATTTATATCAGTGGTTTACAAAATATGGGACCTAACTCGTTTATTTTAAATCGGAACATACATTTTTTTATTTGCTCGTTCGTTAGAGAATTTAATACTGAATTCAATGATATTATCGTTTCATATCATCACATAAAATTTTTTTTGAGAAAAATCCATATAAGTACATTTTTATATTAATTGTGAGTGTGCATGTGTGTGTGTGTCTATAATTTTGGCCACGATATCTCCAACACTAGAATTCCAAAAATTACAATTTGTACGTATTGCTTTTCTTTACATCCATATGCAGACTTGATTAGATTTTGGTTATAAATGGCCAACCGGAAGTACCCTCATTTGAGGATTTTAACAGTTTTTCTAGAAAAAACGCTGTGTAAATATTATTTTTTGACATTTTAATGTTAATAATAATATTTAATAATATTTAATATTTATTCAACAGGGAAAACCCCAATTACAGAATAAATTCATAATACGGTACAGAGATAATATTATAAGAGAAATTATGTTTTTTGAAATAACAAGAAAAAATTTCAATACCCAGTAAGAAAGAATAAAAATATACATAAAAAGATATATAATAATAAACAAGCACTAAAGCTACTTAATTTCTAATAGCATACTTTTGAACCTACTCAAAGTAACGGAAAAGTCTAATTCAAGACAATATCTATTATACGTACTACACATTGAATATACAGGGGAGTTTTGATAATAATTCGTTCTAGCAAAATTAGACGCAAAAAGTAAGGAACTCCTAGAGTTAAATGGCCTTACATAAAAATTAAGCTGAGCAAGAATATCAGGAGCTTTAATAATATTATTAACAACTTTATATACAAAAATAATTTGCTGCTTAATTCGTCGAGCGCTCAATGATTCTACACTAAATGTAGTTAATAACGAATCGTAATCAAGACTTGGCCACTCTAAATTAATTCGATAATAACAATGTTTTAAAAATTTTTTTGTACACTTTCAATGGCTAGAACGAGACAATTGTAAAAAGGTGACCAGATTAAACTTGCGTATTCTAATTTACATCTTACGAGTGATTCAAATAAAGTTTTTAGGCATGATACATTTTTAAAGTTACAAGTTATTCTTAGTACAAACCCTAAGTTCTATACGCAGAGTTAATAGTATTATTAATATGCAAATGAAAAGTTAAATTCTTGTCGTATAATACACCTAAATCCTTTTTAGATGATTGGCGCGCTAAAGAAAAAGTACCCATAATATAATTAAACTCAACAACATTAACTTTTCTAGAGAAACTTACAACTTCACACTTGTTCAAGTTAAAGAATAATCTATTTTTGTTGGACCATCGAAAGATACTGTGTAAGTCCTTTTGCAAATTTAAGCAGTCGTTAATATCATTACTAGTGCAAAATAGTTTGAAATCATCAGCATATAATAAACATGAACTAAACGATAATGTATGAGTTATATCATTTATGAAAAGTAAGAAAAGCATGGGGCCTAAAATACTGCCCTGTGGCACACCTGAAGTTGCTATATAGAAATTAGACTGAAAACCATCAATAAATACATACTGTTTTCTATTATTCAGATATGATAACAGTAATGACAATAAATTATCTGCAAAGCCAATAGCCTTCAGTTTGCTTATTAAGATTGAATGGGACACTGTATCAAACGATTTTGCGAAGTCGGTATAAATACAATCAACTTGCAATTTGTCCGCAAAAGCATCAGAAACATATTGAGTAAAACAAAGCAAATTAGTAACTGTAGACCGCCCTGCGACAAAACCATGCTGACAATCAGATAAAATATGCAGTGTCTGGTTTTTAATAGATTGAAACATTATGTACTCAAAAATTTTAGCAAAAGGACTTAAGCAGGAAATAGGACGATAATTTTTAAATTGAGTTTTATCATCAGCTTTGAGCACTGGACGAATTCTTGCTAATTTAAGTTTATCAGGAAACGATTCTAGTTGAATACATAAATTATACAGATAAGTTAAAGCTTCTGAAAAAAATTGTGAACAACCTTTAATAACATAAACTGGTATATTGTCAGGACCAAGAGATTTACTATTGCATTGAGCTTTGATTGCATTAATTACATCCAAGGAAGATATCGCATTTATCATGATATGAGTATTATTTGATGAGAAAAAATCATTAGCAAATGTATTATTATTATCATTAGTAAAGGTACTTTTAAAGTACTCACCAAATCCTTCGCAAATCCGATCACCACCTTCATAAATATTATTTTCGTTATACATAGTTGAAGGAATTCCGGTTCCACCCTTTTTACTTTTTACAAAATTCCAAAAAGTATTCACATCATTGTTAGATGCGATATTTTCCTCTATATTTACAATATAGTTGTTATATAATTTTTCAGATAATAATTTGCATTTAGACCTGAGGTCTCTAAAGTTAAAAAGATAATAACTAAGGCCAGTATTTTTATAAAGTTTACGGTAACGCTCTTTATTTTTTATTAATTTTATCAAATCTAAAGTGAACCAGGTCGGATATTGACTTTTACGTCTTTGAATTTTTGGTATGCATTGATCAAAAATATCATATATAATTTTATAAAACTTATCAACAGCAAAATTTATATCAGTGCATTCACTTATCCAGCTCCAGTCCACATTACTTAATAAGCTGTATAGTAGTTGGTAATTACCATTTTTAAATTGATAATAACTATCATTTTTGTTAAGTATTTTAGATTTTAAATTACTCGCTCTAGTTAATTGTATTACTAAAATATTTACACAAATATTAAACAAAAGAATGCTTGCGTAGATAACAAAATTCTTAACGAATTTCAGTCCGGTTTTAGAAGAAACAGGGGTACTACTGATAATATTTTTTCTTTGTCCACACTTGTAAACCTCCAGTTGAGGTTAAAGGGTAATCAGGTCTTTGCTATTTTTGTTGATTTTAAATCTGCTTTTGATTCACTTGATCATAGTCTACTGTGGCAGAAATTATACTCCAATGGGATCAGCTCAAAAATTATTAGAATCATTCAGAATCTATATAGTAAAGGACAAATAGCAGTTATAGATAATAATGAAACAATTAAATCTATTGAGCTTGCAACTGGAGTTTTACAAGGTGAAAGTTTAAGCCCACTGCTATTTTCTGTATTTCTAAACAATATTGAATACTTTTTTAGAAATAAAGGGGTAAGAGGTATCAATATTGACGGCATAAATGATGTAATACTCTTAGCGTATGCTGATGATATCGTTTTACTGGGGCACTCCGAAACAGATGCCCAAATTAAAATAAATATACTATCAGAATACTGCCTTAAAAATAAGTTATTAGTTAATATCGATAAAACAAAAATTTTAAGAGTTTATAGAGGTCGACCAAAAAAATTAACACGCGATTTCAAGTACAATAATCAAATAGTTGAAGTAGTAAAAAATTATACGTATCTGGATATCAAATTTAATAGTTCTGGTATGTTTTATGAAGCTACCAAACACAATAACATAAAAGCAAACGTAGCGATACAAAAAGTTAGTACATTGTTGTCAGTAACAAAATCTAAAAACTGGACTGAAAAGAACTATTTATATAACGCAATTATATTGGCAACAGGACTTTTCGGTGCGGAAATCTGGGGCCTCAGATATTTTAAGGAATTATAAAAGACTCAAGCAAGATATCTGCGACGTTTATTACGTTGTCAGAAATCAACACCAGGCTTCTTCCTTAGAATGGAAACCGGGGTAAAGCATATAGAAACCGACGTTCTCAAAAGAGCACTTAACTGGTGGCACAAATTATATACAATGGAAGACCACAGAATTCCAAAATTACTTTTTAATCGCCTTCTAGTTCCCGATAGATCAGAATCAAATAAATCAGTTTATAATTGGGCTTCTCAATTGAAAGAAATCCTTGTGTCACTTGGTTTCGGTGAGCTTTGGACGAACCAATTCATTACCAAAAATGACACAAAAAATATACTTGAAAAATTTGAAGATAATTTGATTATATCAGATAAAAATAAAACAACAGGTTCAAATTACAATAATTTTTACAAAATTATTAAGAGCGACTATGATTTGGAAAGTTATTTAAATAATAATTTTGAAATGTGTAAATTTCAACTCATAGCTCAATTAAGAATGTCATCAAAATATATAATAACACTAAATATAAATAAAACTAAATACAAGCTCAACCCGTTGTGTAATTGTACGATATGTAACCTACAAGAAAAAGATGATCTCTATCACTTTTTCTACCGATGTCCGATTTACGAACCTTATCGTAAGAAATATATAATGCCACTGTTAGACAATAATTTAACTATAAATGAGTCAAACTATTATTTACTCTGGAACAGTGTCGAACAATCTAAGATAAATTCAATATTCTACTATACTATGAGTTCCTTGAAATTGCGTTCCTTTTGTCTGAATGAATAATAAACTTTAAAGTATGTATAATACTACAACTGCAATATTTTTTATTATTATTATTATTATTATTTACTATTGACTATTTTACCGGTTTTCGTTATAGCTACTACTCTTAAATAAGTTAATGTCTCGTTAAAGAAATATGTTATATGTACATGGAAATATATTATTAAAAATAAAATAAAATTTATTATTTACTATTGGTATTTTTAATATTGTTGATAATATTATAAATATCGATGTTGTCATTTTGATATTGTCATTATTATTGTTGTTATTAATTAATAATACCTATTATCATATATAAATGCTACTAAGGGGAATCTGTAATATTTTTTGTAACCAACCATTGTTGAAAAGATGTATGAATCTTATATACAATAAACTGTTCTTATTATTATTACTCGAAAATGCAAATTCACAAATTAGCGAAGGGTGATGTACATCCTCCTTGACAAGGGGATCTAAACATTTAATGACCTCACATTTATTATTAGAAATGACACCATCAAGTATTCTTTCATTTGAATTTAACACATTGTTATATTGATTTAATTGCATTAGATTTAAAAAGTTAACAAATTTGATTACTTTCAAATCACTTGAATATCCACTACTATAGAATTGATATAGATATAGATGTTATTATAAATATTAAAGAATATTCTTATCTATACGAATTTATTGCATTTTATATATTCATATTCAATGGATATAGAGTTAAAGAATTATAAAGAAATTAAATTTTATAAATGAGCTAGCTATGCTATAATCATGGGAGCAGTGCACAGGCATTGGTCTGAGTCAGTTTTGCTTAGTTGGGCTACATCCGCCACAGTTTATTATTTGAACCCCGACCTTGCTTTCGCTCTTTGTGTGCGACACAGGTAGGTAGCCCTTCGCATGTGTCACAATAGCATGCCTATACCTATATAGCATTTATATATTTAATTTCTAGTATATAATTTATTGTCTTTGTTACTTATTTATTTAAGTACCAATCATGGATTTCTGAGGTTACATTAAATCTTTTCTTTGATTATTATAAAGTGTGTATAAAAGTATAGAATATTTCAGAGAAGGAAGTGTATGCGTATATATCCTCAAACATTATATAATACTTGCACTTGCAGTGCAACAAATAAACAAGTACTCCACTTGTGCATATAATTGTCATATTGACATTTTTATTGCTCACAAATCACACCTGGTCCAAGTTCCCCTTAATCAGTGTTCGGTATTCAAAACATTCAGTTCCAATTAGAAACGGAAAACAATTACCAGCGACATAAATTCTGTTCCTCATAACTCACCGGCACCGCTACAGATGCAGGCCGAGAGCTTGATGAAGCGAGTGCAAGGGCCCTTGAAATCCTTTCAGTCCGACCCATGTGCTCATTATCGCCCACTTGCGCCTCCCAGCTACGTTATAATTATTCCATCACAACTTCAGGGACAATGCCTTTAAACTCCAGATTGTTTTTGTACTTTTGTTTCATACCAATTGTGATTTAACGAATTTTGGATTGTTATTGTTGGTTATAAATACGGATAAATGTTGTTGAGATTTGAGATAAGGGCTTGATTGTAGTGTTTGGGATTTCAATGTGAAATAAGTTAAAGGTCTGAATACGCTATTCAATGCATATTTGTGAACACGTGAGTATGCTTTTATGAAATATAAACAGGCTTATAAACAGTAAGGAAATAAGGACCTATGGTAGATATCATAATTAATTTACTCTTATACAGCCCTGGCCAAAAGTATTAGACATCCTTAAAAACAAAAATAAGTTTATAAAATTTTTAACGTATTCAATTTTTCATAATATTATCCACTAATATTTGTGGACCTACTATTTTCTTTTTAATGATTGCATTAAACCTCCAGAATGCGCACTAAATTTTGACTCACAAGCGTACGCACCGCTCTAAGGGACCATTCGACTAAAAAAAAAAAAAATCGAGATATATGGCTTTGTCGGCAAAATAAACCCTTGTAATTGTTAAGGGATTATAAATTAACCTAAAATTATTTTATATTTTTTATAAATTATTAATACTTTCTTTTTAATTCATACTTCTGATTAATTTTTCTTGTCATAATCTCAATAAATTTGCAATATTTTTCATCTGATCTCATATTTAATGTTAATGTACAATGGAGTATTTTTAGAATAATATTTTATTATCTGAACTTTTGCTTCAAAATATAACAACTTTCTCATTAGAATTGAATTGGAAGAGGTAAATTTTTTAATTATTATCTTTCTTACACAATATGTACGCTTCGACTACTTTGAACTATTGTACACTGGACACCTGAAGACGGCAACAAAAGTAGTCGAAATGTACATGCTGTGTCAATATTAGTTTTTTGTTTGACTAGGCACTACCTTCGGTATCATTCATTGCATTGGCGTCGCGTTAGTAATGAAATGACAGCCTCTGCTGTAAATCTGTAATTAGTGCCGTGTTGAACAAATTATTTTTTTGCCGATTTTAGAATTAATATTAATTTAGTGATTAATTTTAATACAAATTTTGAAAGTTACGCATCAAATTATGTTGCTATATGTTTCAGTGGCGGCTCGTGTTTTTTCAACCAGAGGGGCACATTAATTAAAAAAGTATTTTTTTACCTAAACTGGGCAAGTAGACGAATAAATTGAATAAAAAATCACTTCTTAAAAGTAAATTCAGCTCTTCTATCTTTCGCAGATATAAATTGAAAAATGGAGAATAAATATTCACTTCTGGGCTTTTCTCTCACTAATTTGTGTTAATTTTAAATTAAGCAATGGCCTACCTTATTATTTAATTTTTAATCTATCTTCTAAAAGAAGTATAATAATGATTTTTTATTGTATTTAAAAAAATTACATTAACTTATTACAATCTATGTTAATGAGGGTGAGTTATTTTTGCATATATTTTATATCTTTATAACTTGAGTTAATGGAGATGAATTATGAAGGGACACACAGAAACATCCAAGCCCGCGGTGGGAATTGAACACACAACCTCAGGGTCCGAGCGGTAAAGGTCATTTCGAGCGCTGTCCGCTGCCTCAACGCGCACGACCACTGAGGCGGTTAAAGGAAGTATATTAAATGTTGATAAAAATTATTTTGTGACCAACCGTAACATATTTCAACATAGAAATAGGCCGTAAGGTCGAGGAAATATTTAATTAAATGAAAAAAGAATTTGTGAAAAATTCATGGATCTCCCTGCAAGACCCATGAATTTTTCACAAATTCTTTCTTCGTTTAATTAAATACTTCCTCGACCATACGGCCTATTTCTATATTGAAGTATATTAAAGTTTGTTTTAACAAAATATTAACACTATTCACTACCATATTAATTTATTTGTTATTTGTCGTACCGCGAAACAATGCACTACAACCTACAACAAAGAATTCATTTTAAAATTGAGATGAGGCCGCAGAATAAGTGCAGCCACACAGCGCTTATAAGGCACGGCTAGTCCACGGTAGTCACACAAACATTTCGTAACGTTGTCATAGCAACGCGGGCCACATTACGCTGAGCGGCCAAGGCTTCGCCGCAGTGACCATTTCGTGTCTGGTTTACGGTTACAGTAGAATCGCTTTATGTTTTACTATATGATTAAATTATATTGTTAATTTATCATATCAAATAAGAATTTATTTTACCATTTTCTGGTAGGGCGGCGCGCAGCCATGCGGCCTCATTATCGAGCCGCCGCTGATCCGGTTTGTTGAACGGTTGCTATGCGTTTGTTGGGCGGTTGCTATGTACATAGCTACAATGTGCAGTAAAAGTGACATTTTACAGACTGTTCACTGTCAAAAACATCGTACTTTTAATGTCATTCGGCAAAAAATATTTTGCGAAGGACAAGTTTAAATTTTTTACCCCTCACAGCTGATTAAAAATGACTTAGGTTAGGTTAGCAACTAAGCGGACAGAACGAGCAATCGCAAACACCCACCATAATTTGAATAGAGGATCAAAATTATAATGTATGAAAATCATAAGAATATGTATTATTTTCCTCCTTTAATATAACACCCAATACTTACGTTCAACAGTCGTACAATATGAGACCAAATTTTACCGTTAGTTTAAAATAATAATTATATTATTTAAATGGTATCTATTTGTTTGTTACTATGTTTCTGAGATTATATTTTAATATTTTTTTGTTTTGATTTTTGGTGAACAAAACTTTGATATATCTCCAAAGTTACAACTGCTTTAAAAATGACAGCTCATAATTATTTCAAAAATGTCGGGAGATACTAGGTTAAAACTTTTGATTCCATCAGATTTATGAAAAAGATATGAGAAAATTGACAGTGTGTATTATTCAACAGGTTATTGTTGGCGTTGTAGGAACTTCGATTCGCATTAGAGCATGAAGTGCAAACTTACTGACAGTTGCTAAGTGACCAGTAAAGTGTCCGGTTCGTCCACTTAACCACTGACATAATAACCAAAGACGGGAATAAAGTTACTTCCACCCAAGAGGAAAATCATTGAACGCGTTAGCTGCTCACATTACTACACATTGTACGAGTATCTTGTTGGTTAAAGATTAAATATCTGAATTATGAATATAATTGATGGTCGAAAATTTGGTCTACTTCAATTACATAATATCTTCTATTGCACTTTATTATATGTCAATAAGAACTCCTTCATATTTAAATTTGAGAGTAATTTAAAAAAATTTATTAAATCTTAAGAATAAAAAATTTCCATTGTTTTCATCTTAACCATTTCTTAACAATATATCAAGGAGTGTTGCAAAAAATCTGAAAAAATAATAAATAATGTAGAATTTATGGGTATCTAGTTTTATAACTCTACCTATAACCGTTCTTAAATTAAAGACCAAAATAAATGATGATTCAGGGTTAGTGTAAAAAAACTTTCACAGTTTGAGGCTCATTTTGAGTGAAAAATATCATATAAACATAGGTTATTCTTTTTAGTTAGGTACCAAAATACGGGAAGTCAAAGTTTTATAAATAACAGTTAAATTTGGTATATACTTTGGTAATTAAAAAACATAAGACTTTTGTTTATAAGATATTTTTATTCAAAATAACCTGGATAATAAGCCGTTATTGTTTTTAAATTTGTTCCAACATGAAAAATCGGTAATATGAACAAAAATTTGTTATTTTGTTATCTCGAAAACGGTATAAATATAAAAAGATTGGGAATAACTTACTACATTACTATCACGCGCCGAAAGACCGACGCTGCATTCTTTCGTATAATAAATTGTTAAGAACTCGTGACATAAACAATATATTCAACCGATTTATTCACTAAAACTAATTTAGAACTTTCTTCACATATCTTCCGCTGTATGTACCATAAAATTCGTAATAGGATGAGATTTAGTAACAGTACTTTTCTGACTAAATGAATTTAACAAAAAATAATATTTTATTTACTTATTCCGTTATTAAAAATATTTTGTCCTTTTTTTATAACCGTAAAAACTACATACTAAGTGTTATAAATGCGCAAAATTTGACTAAAATATCTCATATAGTTCCTGAGATATTATAAGATAAACATTAAAAATTTATATTATAGGTAGGTATTGTCTTTGGTCAAAAAATTCAGTGGTGAGTTTTTAATGAATAAGCACGTTTTAGGATCCCTACAATACGATTTTACTATTTTTATTATTTTGTGTGTGTGTGTGTGCGTGCGTGCATACGTGCGCGTGTTTGTGTGTGTGTGTGCGTGCATGCGTGCGCATGTTTGTGTGTGCGTGCGTGCGTTCGTGTGTACGCGTGTGTGTGTGTGCGATTATAATTTCGGCCGCGATATCTGTAATACGAGAATTCCAAAAATACAATTTTTACGTATTCCTCTTATTTTTCTTGAAAAAACGCTATGAAATATTATTTTTTGACCTTTAATGTTATTATAAATATTAAAGAATATTGTTATCTATCGATTGATTTTATATTTCATATTCAATGGATATAGAGTTAAAGAATTATAAAGAAATTAAATTTTATAAATCAACCAGCTATGCTATAACCATGGAAACAGCTACTATATTAAGAAAATTCTAATTGACAGATGTCAGTGTCAATGAAAATAAAATGAATGTGGTAGAGATGTAGATGTTAAGATAGATATTGTGGAAGACACGGCAAGATAGGACAAGGAATGAAAGACTTAGGGAAATGGCTCGAGTGATGGAAGTTTATAGAAAGATACAAGGGAGATGATTATATTGGTTTGAACATGTCATGAGGAGAGATGAAGAATATATTGGAAGAATGAATAGCTTAGTAATAGAAGGTTAACGAAACAGAGGAAGACCAAATATAAGATGGAAGGACTGTATTGCGAAAGACTTGAGAGAAAAGGAACTAAATGAGGCACGCAAAACAAAAATGAGTAGCAGAAGAGAATAAAAAATAGCGACTCCTAACGAATGGGAAAAACTAAAGAAGAAGAAGATGTCAGTATCAAGTGCAATTTGCATAGTTTATTTATGAACTAATATTACTGGAAATATAGAATATTTTGCAAGAAAATGTATGTATGGAATTTGTACATAATACACAGAATTGACGCAAGGTATTGTGCTGGACAAATCAGATTTTTAATTTGCCAAAAATTGCGAAACTGTAATTTTTGAGCTTATTCTATACCGGATTTTTCCAATTTTTTTAAGAAAAGATAGCGCACAATTGTGAAGCGAATGAGGTATTTTCCAAAAGGGTCTTTTGATTTTCTTGGTCTGATTTTTTTGCACGATAGGGGTGCTTGTCGCTCGGACTAAAATAAAATATTGTGCATGCCACTGAATAATTTGTTGCAAGCGTGGTTTGCAGAACCCAGTCATGACGTAGCCGGACTCTAGGAGACGAGAGTGGGCCTATATTTATATGACATGTTTACTCAAAATGTCCTCCGAAAAATCTGTTAAAGCGTGTTACTACACCCTGTATAAATAACACCATAATTATTACAACGTGGCAAATAATGTGAAAAATATATGAGTATAAAAGTGACCCCTGGTGTATACTCACCACGACAGTTTGTATGAGGTGACGCTTATATAGCACCTTCAACAGAACGTATTACCGAAATCAGCAAACAAAAGCAGATTGACACACCCAGAAAGGGGAGAATAATAATGATGAGTATATTATTTATAATTATTCTAGTAGGGATATTAATTAACTTTCTAAAATCAATGAGTGTGCTTTCAACATCTTAATAACGTTAATTAAATATTTAAAATCAAAGTGTTAAATATTCATTTCCACCTACGTTGTGACGGGAACAGCTTACCCGTTATTAAGCATTCAATAATGAACTCATCACTGCTAATTTACGATTTTATTATACTGCATGTAGAGCAGCTCATCGCTATAAACTTATAATTAACCACACCTTTTGTTCATCGGTTTTTGAAGTCTGTTTTAATGATTTCCTCGAGTAATTCTCCTTTCCATGTTATTATATCCTGAGTTGGATTTGAGCCGCAGGCTCGTTAAACAAAATAACTTGATAACGATTCAATAACTGAACTAGTAAAGTTGTGGCGCGGCGCATATCTTGTGGAAACGAAACTGGAGCCAAGATCGAGGTAGACTCCAGACTGGAGTAGTCTGGGAGTCGTAACAACCTCGGGCTGCCGGTAACTTTTATAACTAAATTACAAGCAACAAAGGGAACCCAATTTAGAGTTGCTGAGTTCGAAACCTTTTATTCCGAGACTAGACTGTGTTTAGGTTAGTAATATTATATTGGGGAGAGCCCTAACCGCATTCATAAGATGGAAAATAATAACACTTAAGGTCTATGTAGTGATTCTATTTAACGTAAAAGCACCGGTAGTTGACACTTTAAGAAATGGAAATGTGTAATATTTTTTGTTTAAAAACATGGCTTAATGTTTAACAAAAATACAAGCAATTATTCACATTCATTTAAGTCTTAGGAAGTAATATGCCTATAAATATAAAAATTAAAATTAATTATCTTATTAAAAAATATATCAAATGGTAATAGACACCTTGTAAAATACATACAGAGAGTTTTTTTTATCAATAAACATACAGTAGTCTCATTACCATAGTTACAAAATGATAGCAATGTATTGAAGCGTTTATTTTATGAGTAAACATAGGGCATAATCGGTTTAGACCCTGCCCAGCAACATTTCAAAATATCTATAATAATTATAGCTTGCACCAAATGATTTTTTTCTTTGGGGACACTTAAAAAATGATGAGAGAATGAACATTGAACAATTAAAAAAACTGAATTAGTGTAGCTTCACAAAATAATACTCTACAGTAAATAACGAATGTTATTAATCATTTTTGGTAATCGTTTACGATATTGTATAGTAGTGGTGCCAAATTTGTGTATTTGATAAGTTAAAACAAAAATTCCTCATTAGTTTAATGTAGTTCTTAAGTGTATAAACATAAATAAATAATTTCACATTTCTTTAATTCATAATTTAATATTTATTTTAGTCTATATTAATTATCCCTATGTTTACTTACTAATAAACGCTTTAATACATTGTTGTCAATCATTTTATACTGTAACTATGGTATATACCTTATGTTTACTTATAAAATAAACTCCTGGTATATCGTATATCTAATATTCTCCGAAATAACTTACTCCAGTACGTGACTCATACATCAGAGGCCACAGAATTTTGTAATTGGATGTACCAGTGAATGTCAACTAAAAAAAAAAAATGCCAAAAAATATGTACCAGTATTTGACACCCCATATAAGGCTGCAACATGACCTAAAATCACTATAGTTGCCGTCAAATAAGTATGGTCTGGAGATTTCTACACTGTTGTCAATTTATGGGCAATGTTGAAAATGCTAAGTTATGAAGAAGCGGCAACACTGCGGGGCAAGGGCCAGGGTGCGGAGAAGGGAAAAAATATAAACATCAGTCCATACTTACGATTTATTACAATATATTTATAAACTTATTTTCTTACACAACAATTTAGCAAGTCGGATACAAAAAGCTCCGACTGTTTAATAAAGCTCTACTTTTGTACAATGTGATGTGGCATAAACCAATGTCTCACATTTTCAAGACTGATGATTATACTAGTATATTAATAGCAAAAGCAATATTAAAAACAGTCAAATTTGTTTTTTTTTTTATTGACATTTAAACCAAAAGTGTCAACTATTAGTGCTATGTCATCTATCGGTGCTTTTATCTTAAGTTTATTTGAAAAATAATTTCTGGCACCTTGCATATAATGATAATCAAAATTTGTCCTAAGTTTCTTGGTGCTAATGGTTACGTGTATTAAGAATGAATTTCAGCTCAAATATGAAGCCGGTTCTGACTATCGTTTAGAACACTTCAAAATTTTAGATATTTCTGTTTCACAAATAACTTTGTTAGTGTATTCAATACTATCTAGTGAAAATTGTGTTAAAAATGAATTTAGCAACCTCTTTGAAGAATTCTAGTATGTCACAGTTTCTGACTATTTTATTTTTTATTGTCCAAATAAAAGTTGTACCTACAGCAAAAAATTATACTTAATATAAATCAATATCAATCATTTTCATGTTTCGTAATATAGAAATTAGCTATTTAATTTTATATTATTATAGCTTTTTTGAAAAAATTATTTTGTATTAGAATTATAATAGCTATTTATGTATTAAGGGCGAAATGATATAGATTTTGGCCCACGGTGCAAGATTGAAGCCCGACGCGCAGCGGAGGGTTACAATGCACCTAGGGTCAAAATATATTTCGCCCGTAATACATACAATATTTTTTGTACATCCGGAGTAGTGTTACTTCATCACCGTGATCAAAGTAAAACGATGTTCAATCAAATTCAGATCATAGTAGTCTATTTGACATATGTACGTTGTCATGGATAACAATGAAAACAAGCAAGTAGTAAACTGTAATATTACTTTTAAATATTAATAAAAATTAATTAATGATAGATGTAATTATTTTAACTGGGCACGAAAAGTTCTAGGGCGAAAATGACTACTTTTTCGTCCTCGGGCAAAAAAGAGTGTCATTTTGCCCTGAAAACAATGCTATTTGTCCGACTTTTACACCCGGATGTGCAAAAAATTGTTTATTTGCTCCCAAAAGCGGGCGCAATTTGGCTTTTAATGTCTGAAGACCTATAAAATTGCCAAGCAACAGGTATTCAAACGAATCAAAATTGAGGTTTATTGATAAATGTCAGGTAACATACTTAATTCATTTTTTGAACACAGCGACTCGTAAAACCTTTCGTATTCTTTCTCGTATAACTTTTTGAATTATGTGAAACCATCTTGTCCTGCGCACTCTCAAATTCATCCGATATTACTTTTGAATAATCGATATCTGGCATATTCATTTGACAGTAAATTATATTTTTGTAAATAAACAATAAAGCAACACCAAAAATCTACATAGAAACCACAGCATACTTAAAATTCACAACGCCAGCACAGCGATAACAAATATATAGGTACCTACTAAATCTTTCAATTTTTAGAACCAAAATAAAATAAAACGTTGTATGTGCATAATTAAGATTATAGCACTCGAGAAATTAAAAATTCTCCGCTACGCGTCGAGCTTTAAACATTCCGCCATGCTATAGTCTTTTAATTATGCGCTTAGTACATAAATAACTATTATAACATTGATAAAACATTACGCACTTGTTTGTATTTTTGCAATTATACGAAATGAATTTTGTTTACTGATTTATATGCAGAATTTTATTCTCTATAACTTTTATTTGAAGTATTTTTTTCTGAAATAAGTTGGGAAGGAACGCGCAAGGAAAATTGTTTGTCTGTGTTAAATGCCTGTGTAATGGATTTCGAGCGCTACACGGTACCTATAATTTATTCATATGAGTATGTAACTCCAGTATAAAGGACAAGAAAAAATACATACAAAGTATTGTTCATACAATTATTGACAGAGTGGTTTTTATGTATAACAATAAAGTACAATATGTACATTAATTGAACGTGTGTGTAATGAAATATCTGATGTCGTGGTACGTAAAAGCTTTTGCAAATCTAAATTGGATTGATGGATGTGTCGGAATCCCCTGCATGCACCCTCGTTTAATCAGGAGTAATTCGCTCGCCGCAGCCCCGGGCCGTTTTTCATCGCGAGGGAGATAACCTCACCGGATATTCCGCAGATGTGTGAACACGAGGTGCTCTGGTTTACTTCACAGAGTCAAAGATTTATAATAAGAGAATGGTGGGGCTATATACTGTCACTTAAAGTGATAATGTTTCACAGTTTCAACTATAGTCCCCTGTAGGCATCTGTCTGCCTGTTTGTGTGTTTGTTGGTGCTAATGTTCAGGTGTACGAAATATCAATCCATGTATAATGAAAGTGAAGCAAGTCGACGAAAAATACTATTACAAATTTTGTCTAAAATATTTTTTCTATAATCTGTTATAGAAAAAATATTTTAGACAAAATTTGTAATAGTATTTTTCGTCGACTTGCTATCTGTAGCTAGAGATTTACTCTTCATTCACTAATGAGTCGATTCTGTTCACATATATAAGTCGTACGTATCTATAAAGCTGTAAAAAAGTAACAAATCTATTCTGGTTGATTAATATATAATTATACATAAGAATGGCAGCTTTCGTTGCGATTTTGTTCATTATTTACAGATTTACAGATCTGTAAGACTTAAGGCTGGTTTATGCAACTTTTTATAAGGAATAAGGAAAAATATATAAATGTACATATATTCATATATCTCACCGTTTACGCAGTTTTGAGATAAAACAAACATAAGATACATAAACATAATACATAAGAAATGACTACATTTTATTTCTTATGTCTTATCCTTATGTTTTATGTCAAAATGTTACTATAGTCTCTGAATGAAATAGGTTAATGTGGCACTGTTTTCGACTTGTATTTTTAATTCTTTCTTTTATAATGTTGTAGTTACAGAATATATGCTTCGCTAGATAAATTAAAATGCACTGAAGTGCAATATATTTTTTTAAAGAGTGATATTCGCGATTATATTTTACTCGTCAAATAAATATATCTTTTGTACGAGTATGACTGGTTGAAACTTACGCTTTATGTAAATTGCATAGACTTTATCGCTTTGTGTTATCTATTATTATCACTATGTTTTATATTTTATCTTTATGAAAAGTTGCATATAACAACTTTTACAGAGGTGAACAGAATCAACCCATAAATATTGATCCATACAATACTGCATTTTGGTTTGCACAACAATAGGACATTTTCCTTATCTATTGGCGGTGTTAATATTTTTTTCGTTGTTAAACATTGAAAAATGAGTGAAAAATAGTTTTTTTTGCTCTTTTATATTAAAAGATATTAAATTAAAAATCTGATGTGACCAACACAGTACACATTTACCTATGTATATAATTTTTATATTACTTTATAAATTTATCCATACAATATATACAAAAAGTATTAAAGCAAACTTGTAGAAAATGGAATAATCTTTAATTTTTATAATAACAAATTGAGAAAAAATTACATTTAAAGGTATTTTTTGCAGAAAAACTATCTTGAGCTTCAAGTAAACTGCCATTTCTGGTTATCCGATTGCCACCAAAATCTAATCAGATATTTTCATATTAGAATACATGGTTTCAAAACTTTCTGAATGATAGTATTTGAGTTAGAGCGTAAACAGGATCCACACATACATACATACATACATACATACATACATACATACATACATACATATATACACACAGACATCATCGTGAAAATGTTAAAAATAGATTCTAGGGACCTTAAAATGTGGTCATTTACCAAAATCTCGATATGCGATTTCTAGCACGATCCCTATACCTCCCTTACCAAGGGTAGCGGTAGGTAAAAAGGCAAACATAATGATATACATACTTTAGTTGTTTAAAACAAAAAAAATCTGATGTGGACACCACACGACTTCCTTGTACGATTATTAAACTATACATATTTTTTTAATAAATAAATTACAAAATATTAATTTTAACTTCAAAACAGTAAGATATATAACGACCATAAAGGCAGTTTTTAAAGAGAGTTTTGATTACAACAAAGAAATATTTGATTACAACAATGAATATGACTAATTTCAAAATAAAAACATATTTTTTATTGTACGACTCACATAATTGCACTTATTTAACCTAATTTGATATGAACATTTTTTTATTTTTTTTTGTCCTAATCCATAGCAATCTTTATTACAAAAACAAAAAAGTATATAATTTTTAAATTTACATATCTCGCTTATACAAAGGGCTAATTTAATAATACTTGATGTGCTAGACGCAGAATTTAATTCTCTAAAACTTTTATTTGACGCATTTATTTCTAAAATCAAAATAAAATCATTTTATTCAAGAAAAACTGTAAATAACTTCAAGCAATGTACCACTTCCGGTTAGCCTATTTTAACCAAAATCTATTATGTTATTTCGATTGACATAAAAGTCTTGTATACCAAATTTGAAAAGTTTTGGATTATATTTTAAAACAGTTTTTCATTAAAATCTATTATAGGCTTCATGTAAAGTGCCACTTCTGGAAATTTTGTAATAACCAGCAGTTCTAAATACAAAATTTCAACTTTCTACGGCTTACCGTTTTTGAGTTATGCGAGATACGTACGAACGTACGAACGTACGTACAGACGTCACGACGAAATTAGTCAAAATGGATTCAGGGATGATCAAAATGGATATTTCCGCTGAAATCTGAAAACCGAAATTTTTCGCGATTACAATACTTCCTTTACTTACGTACAAGGAAGTAAAAAACTGTTAGGTTTTATCATATTTAGTGAGTTTGAAATACTGTAGTTCATTATTCATTTATTATATAAAATAATTAAATATATGGTCAATATACTCTTCCGCAAAAAATTGTATATATGAGTATTCATACGATTTTTGGATATGTTTTCTGATCGCGCTGCTATCTTATATACAAATAGTAAATAAATGACGAGACGTAGTTTTTAATAAGAGATTTTCATACCTAGTCCCTTCGTCAAAAAACTTCCATTTATTTTAATTATCTTATTTTACTTTAAATATTAAACATTGTTACTTAATACACAGAAATATCTCCATATACTTCTACTGCTATATAACAAAAGAAACTAGTACTAGGATACATGTACCTACTACCTCGTAACTTTAAAATTGTTGCAATACGTACAAAATAACACTGGTTAATAAAAAAACAGCTTAGTTCCTTTTAATATTATTTGTATTCTTTATTCTGCTATATTCATACGTAATATAACAAGTGATATGATTATCATCGATGATATTCTCGAGTGAAACCGAGCTGCAGATTTCACGAGTCCGAAGGACGAGTTGAAATGTGCTGCTCCGGTTTCACGAGCAATATCTTCGATTATTAATCATATCACGAGCTTATATTTAATGAGAGAATATAATGAATTTTTGCAATATAACCTAACCTAACTTTTGATATACATATTCATATTGTATTAAAACATGGTACTTACTAGTTTTATTTAATATTTCGGAGTTTGAATTATTGATATTATTTATTTTTATACTCAAAATTAATTGTCAATGTCATAAATAAAGAAAACAAATCCCTTAGTAACGACTATAAAGACGGTGTTTATTTCTTTGTTTTTTATCATCGCTGTGATAACTTGTAGCTAGGGAGATTCTGAATGTTGATTGGCGGAAAACATATCACGTGACTAAGGAATTATATTCTCAGTATAATATAAGATATTGTTTAAATATAAAACATTAATAATAAATATACTCATACGTACATACATAGTTATCTTGCTCTAGTTACTCACATTACTTCGGCACAGATGAAGGCAAAGTAGTTTCAAAGTCATTTTTCTGGAATTCTATTAATATTTGACATTAAACTCATACTGGTAATATTTTTAACTCTCTAATATATCAATGTTTTCCTTAAATTTCATCAAGGTCACATACCCAATTGTTATCTTAGCTTCACTATAAACAACCTATTTTCCTTTTAACTAAGTGAACCGATTTCTAAAAAATATTTACATAATAATAAATAATAACTTATCTATTGCCTCTCAGATAATAACTTAAACATTATTAGTCAACTACAAGCCAATGTACTAAATGATAGGCATTTGCATTTAATTTTCTCTTCAATGCGCTGTTTAAAATAAGAAATTATTATAATTGGATAATTTTCTGGCGTTGAGAATCAGATAACAAAGATAATAGCATTTTAAAAGTAATTTTTATGGACATTAAGATAGATTAAGATATTATCCATTTAAGATTTTATGTAAAAATGTCGACACACATAAAATTTACATATCAGAACAAAGAGTATATCTTATATGATTATAATAATTTAAACCATTTTAAGATACAGGTCATTAGAAAGAAATATTCTTTCAGTTTCCTTTAGATAAAATAACGAAAATATGAAAACAATTATACATATGATAAAGAAGGTACTATTTATCCTGTAATATCAATAAATTTGAATTTAAAATCAATGTTGTAAGGGAAACAAAATATAACCAAGATAATTTAATAATAATCTCATTAACCTATTGCTCGATTCAAGCATAAAACACACCACCGCAATCAAAATTATCCCGGCCAATCTAAATATTTTACCGCCCTTTTCGTATGCCACAAGGAATATAAAGCCATATACTATCCAGATCCCTGTAATTAGGGAATGTATTCGGCAATGTAAATGTGTAAATTTTACCCTAACTTTAACAGATTTTAGAAGGTATGAATTATTTTTCATTTGCACCTTTAAGTACAAGTATAAAATTTAAATTCAAAATAATTAAGTTGTACTTTTATATTTAAATGTTATTCAATAAAAAATGTTTTACATCAAACTATGACGCTAACCACGCTTACTTCTTTAAATAATATTCTTATTCATGTAACACTTACTACCCTGGGTTCGTTTTATATACGTGATATTGTTTATCTTTAATCATTTTAGATGAAGTAAATGAGAACTAAGCAGATCTGCAGATGTTTAAAATTTAGAAAAATCCCATGTAAGTTAATCTCATCGGCAATGAATAATTTCATACTGAATATAAATTTTCAAATTGCGATATCGTATCTTTAACCGGGACAGCGTAGAGGATGAATTTGTAGAAAAGCGTTGACAAAAATTAATTAAAATCTTCGAATTTACTTCTTTCGATGCCACGATGAATGTAAACTGTTGTAAATGATAAAACCTGTTTGAATAAGTATTAATTACGTAATATTGTTTATTTTTTAATATCTTACATAAATTGATATTTTGGGCAAATATTTTTGAACATGACTCTTGGAGATTTCAATCTAGGTAAAAAAACCCTTTCTTGTGCAAAAATTACGAGCAAGATCGAAAACTTGATTTTTTCATCAGAGTCCCAACCTAAACAACAATGTATATTAAAATCATTTCTAAGCTATAATCTAACACAACTTGATAGAAAATGGATAAAAAATTGTTGTTTTGTTTAAAATTCATGGTTATCGCTAATTTTGGGGCGATTTTCGACAACTTTATGCCCAATTTCTGCTGTTACAACACACCCAAAATTACATACATAGGTACAAAAAAACACGCATGTCCCACTAAGTGGGTTAGCACGAACCCGAAAATAATAACATCAACATCAAACAAATTCTCACTCTTAACAAATTAAAAGTGACCGATTTTCGGTAGCGAAATACCGCATCCAGATCAGAATAACGCTGACGAAACAATCGTCTTCGCCACACATTCCTGTCTAAGTAAACTTCTTTCGCCTCGGCCACACTCATAATCGTATTCATACATGCTCTTCTTTTCTTCCCACTTGGACACGTTCCCTCTTTAAGCCCCCTACCAACAACATCCATCGACTTACACACTGGTCGGCCACGCAATCGAAAACCCTCAACTTCAACATGATATATACTCTTAACAAGCCGTTTGCTCGCCATTCTCTCTACATCTCAACTGACACACCAACTCTCTTAATAACATTGTTCCTAACCATACAAGCTTCATACACCAAATTATTCCTCGCGCGATCCCGTCTTACTTACCCACATACACTATGTAAATATCTCATTTCCACGGCAGTCACTCTCTTTTTATGCTTTCCCGTCCATGCCTTACATTCGCTTCCATACATCAAAGCAGGCACTAGCACTCCATTATATACACTTAACCGAGCATCACTTGAAACGTAAACGTTTCGTGCAAACATCCCGCACTCACTCTCCTTTCTATCTTTCGATCAATTCGACCATCCCTCGACATCATGCTACCCAAAATTAATTATGTTTATTGATTCAGATGTAAAATATTATGCTCTACAACTATTATTTGAAGGTTTTGAACCTAAAATAATTAGGGAAGCAGTAAATTACGAAAGTATGATTTTACATATTAAAGTTCTATATTCGGCTGTGCCGGACATCATCCTGTATATTTGGCTAAAAAATTATATATTCGCTTCTTTGTTTATCATAATTTTTATGCCAAACAATGTGATAATAGTTGACTAAATTGTTTTCATGTATTAGCTAATTAGTTAAAAAAAATGTCTAATTAACTTGGGTGAAAACTAGTATGCTGATTTACATAAAAAATATATAATAATATATAATATAAAGTACTTTTAATGTAGTCTAGCAATTTTATACTTCATATCACACAAAGCTATAATATACATTGCTTATTACTAAGATTTACTTATTATAGGTATACTGAATATATTATACCAATAAATTAAGTCATCCCAGTTTTATTGATATATTAGGTTTCTAGATCCAGTATCTGAAACATCTCATTCCGCAGTTGTAATATATTGCCTTGAATATATCATACTTTTTCGTAGATGAAGTTAATATTAATAGAGCGTAGGAATTTCGATCGAGTGTGATACAAAGTTACTTATAAAGAGCAATTTTTCATAACGATTTCGTTAGTATGTATGAATATATCGGGCTTAGCATAACTTATCCAATTTAGTGGGGGAAAGCAAGAGAAATACGATTTACTAGTCTGCAAAGGGAGACGAAGCAATGTGATAATAAATTGCAATGAATTTAAACTTTAAACTCATATTTTGCGGTGTATATACGAAACATTGATTCTAGTTTATAGCGGAGCATCGGACCTGAATTTTATCGCCTAACGTGGTTGGAATATTTTCGAGATTTATACTAGAGAACCTGAAATATTTGCAGCTCTAGAAATACAATTTCTAGCGCAATTTTTCTAGGAGAACATAAACACATATTTAGACTTAAAGTATCCATATTTTTAACATTTATCGCAGTTTATAAATTTAGTTTGGAACAGAATTTGAAGATGCGTATATGATTTCATAAATTCAACCTTAATTGCAATTATTCATGGAAATGCGACAGTTACCTAATTTAAATGAAATCAAAGCAAATTCCAGATTCCTCTTAAAAATAAATTAAAACTAAGCAATCATTTCCAAATTAGTTCTCACATCTGCATGTCTGAGTTTTAAAATCTACCTGCATATGCATAAATAAATCTACTTAAAATATAGCATGTAATTTTCAAAGCGTTTACAGAGGAATTAGAGGTCTCAATTACGTATAAGTGTCTCTTCTTTAGCCTTTAGGCTAAACGTAATGACGGGAAAGTCTGAGCAGCTTATTTTTAGTTTCCGTTAGATGTCATCGTAGTCGTGAGACCCTCAGGTGAAAATATGACCAAGTCATTAGTATAATTAAAACAAAATTAATGGGTAGAGTTACAGGGGCATTAATTACAACTTTATTATATGTATATATTTTTTATGTTCACAGAAATATTACCCTTTTCACAATTAAATATACCTAATCAGAAGGAAGGGTTTATAATATGAATTCTACTGTAAAAGTGTAAAATAAAATGTTGTGGCCAGCATATTACTTTTTGTCAAACTCATATTTATTTCATATAGGTAGATGATTAATACATGTAACATACAGGTTCTGTCAGGATTGATGTAAATTAACATTTTTTTTTCTGAGTCGAAAATGTCTAATAAATATAGGGCAGTAAAAGTTATACAAATAACAGTATTTTTTAAAAATAAATATGCCTTGAACTCGAATACACGATTGACATCGGCGATTTAATGAGATATACTCAAGGCATATTGATTGTTACGAATTGTAGCAAATTCATTTTTAACTCCTTCAAGTGAAAGCGTAACGTTAATAACGACTTGGAACCAAACCCAACTTTTGAACATATTACATCACGCGCAAACATCCGCTAATGGTGCTGCGGCCTTCGGTATCGCAAATAATTGGGCATAACCTCATAATTAATATAAAAGTAAGACCTATAAGGCCTCGTGTCACTATCAGTAGAGATCCATATGATTACCATCGCATTCGCAGAAGGTCCCCTTGACTTTGAGAGATCCGTATGATCTCGTGTTGTGATCGCATTAGGTCTGCATGAACTCGAGAAATCCGCATGATATCGTATCGTAATCGCATTAGGTCCGCATGGCCTCGAGATATCCGAATGATCTCGTATTGTGATCGCATTAGGTCCGCATGACCTCGAGAGATTCGCATGATCTCGTGTTGTGATCGCATTAGGTCCGCATGATCTCGAGAGATTCGCATGATCTCGTGTTGTGATCGCAATAGGTCCGCATGATATGGCATTGTGATCGCATTAGGGTCGCATGACCTCGAGAGATCCGCAAGATCTCGTATCATGATCGCATTTCGTCGTACATTTATTTTATAACATAAAGGTAACAAATATCAATATCGTTCACACGTACTAAAAGATAATAGAGTTTACTCACCCTAGATGTCGATTTGTTATCCTTACACACTTATATTCAGTATTCATCACAATAGCAACTACTGCACGTGACAAAGGTTTGTCGATATTCCCTGGGTTTGTCATAGACTGCCTGCAGTGGTGGCTCGTGCACTAAAACTTTGGTGAGGCAAAGTATACAGGAAAAAAATGCGCCGCAGGCGAAATTTTTTTCATTCAAGTTCAAATGCCTTATAATTGAAAGTTACATTTTTTCAAGGGATGTGCAAATGCATATTTTTCCCCTCTCATGTACAAAAATAAATTGCCAGATCACAGAACATTTTAGGAAATTCTTTGACAAATAGTTTATCTTCATAAGACAGTTGATTAAATGGATTTTTGTTAATTAAAAAATTAACAATATCTTCAGAATTCCTTATATTGAAGTCGAAGCCATTATTTGTTTTTTTTTTGTTTTCAACTAAAATTCAAATTACAAAAACACTACGTGGGTAAACTGTAAAACAACCAGAGCCTATTATAATAAAAATGCTACACAAGACAGGTTATGTTATGTTTGTTTATTGTCGAATGCAATTTGCGGCTAATATTTTTTAATCTTGCTTGCAAAAATATGCAGTAATGTCGTGAACCTACTTACAAAATTTATCAGTACGTGGGGCGTTGATTGTATTTATGTATGGTAACGGCCTCTATAGGGCCGCGTGGAAGGTAAAGCGACTATTTTTTATCCTTTATGCATTCATTGTACTTAGCATTTGAAGCAGTGCCTCAACCAGCTCTTTGTCTAGCGCACGTATTTCTTACCGGAATGAATGCTTTATCAAAAACATTAGGCAGTTATACAATTCATTTCGAGAAGCACTTTATAGAGTGTAAATTAGGTGAACTGCATTACATATTAGTTATGGTCGTGGCTTAAAGTATTCTATTGATATTTATAAAGACAAGCATTAACGAAATAAGTTAAAATTTAATTTACATACTACTTTACTTGCAGCTTTATTTCTTTTCTGGTGAGCCATTGCCTCACCTGCCTACCCTGAGAAGCCGCCACTGACTGCCTGCTAAAAAATAAACATTATAGAAGTTTGTATAACCACCAACGCAAATTAATTATAAGATATGGTATAATAACAAATGCAAATTAGTCGTATTTTTAAGTTTATATTTAATTCCCCAATAATACATATATAACAAAAATAATAAACAAATCATGTAATCTCTAATGTTCATATGTATTTAGTTATGCATTGTAAAGTTCTTCTGTCACATGTCCCCAAAGGTAATAATTCTGAAGATCGTAGAGGCTAATTAATGTATAGGGAACTCTGCGCCCTGCCCAGTCCATTTCTGCTGATGTAATGTCGAAAGAATAAGAATGAGAATATAATTCCTTAGTCACGTGACATGTTTTCCGCCAATCAACATTCAGAATCTCCCTAGCTACGCGTTTATCACAGCGATGATAAAAAACAAAAAAATAAACACCGTATTTATAGTCGTTACTAAGGGATTTGTTTTCTTTATTTATGACATTGACAGATAATTTTGAGCATAAAAATAAATAATAACAATAATTCAAACTCCAAAATATTAAATAAAACTCGTAAGTACCATGTTTTAATACAATATGAATATGTATATTAAAAGTTAGGTTAGGTTAGATTGCAAAAAATCATTATATTCTCTCATTAAATATAAGCTCGTGATATGATTAATAATCGAAGATATTGCTCGTGAAACCGAAGCAGCACATTTCAACTCGTCCTTCGGACTCATGAAATCTGCAGCTCGGTTTCACTCGAGAATATCATCGATGATAATCATATCACTTGTTATATTACGTATGACAATAAATACTTTTTATATATACACAGTGTTAGAAAAGGGTAAAATATTTTAAGGGGATGTAGTACTGGCAAAAATGAACAAAAAAGCTTAATCAACATAGGTACGATATTTAATAGTTCCCGAGATACCAGACAGTGAAAACTGAGTTTTTACGGGGTTTGTCCCTGCTATCTCGATCAGACTAACATGTGCTGTTTTTAAAATAAATCAAATAATTGTACCAAGTTAAATATTGGCCAACATTTGATTTTCAAATAACTTCGGAACTATTAGAAATTGAGGAATATATATATTTACTGACAGATAAAACTTTGTCCTATCACTATTTTTGTAAGTTTTTCTTCGATTTTTCGTTTTTATCGTAAACAATTGAAGATCAGACATATGTTGATTAAGCTTTTTACTTATTTTTCATTTTGGTCAGTACTGCATATACCCTCAAAAAAAATACTCTTTTTTTTAAGTCCTGTATAATACCAAGAACTAACGAAATTTCCAACACACAATGAAACGAAAATTACCAACGCCAAAATACCCTTAATCACCACATGAATGACAGAATAACATGAAAATTAGTATAAATTCAAATATTTGAAAATAACATTCGTTACCGCGGTTACACTACCATTTCTATTTCATTTTTTTCCTGTTAATTGGACAGAGATAGCATTTACCCCTCTGTAACACGTCCGATAATGAGATACTAAATAAAAGTCTCATATATGCCATGTGTGTACGACAGAGATGCTACAATAAAGTTTAGTAATTCTTCCAGAGGAAATTGATGACGTGAGTATCAACTCGAGGAAATAGAGTATACGTATTTTATTGTAATTTTATTCTCATAATCGAATGATAATTTCCCAAAGTTGGTTTTTCTACCAATTATTGAGTACCAGATAGTCCAAAAATCAAATATACCTAAATGCTTACCTTATTTTTAATAAAAATATATTTTCAAGCGTACTCCATGTACTGATTTCAAATTTTGAAACTCATGTCGTTATCATTGTTAGTTCTCGAGATATTTGTGTTCAAACTCTAAAAGCATCCAGTAACGAAGTCGGCGCCATAGAAGCTGATGGTACAACTACTACATGGTAACCAATCAAAATATTTTCTTAACCTTTTTTACTAATTAAGATCTTAAACGTTAATTAGTGATTCAAGATCTAAATTAGTTTTAACTAGCATATATCTGTAACTTTTCTTCATATGCTTATCTGATTTCTCGTAAATAATATCTTAACAAGACAGGAGAAATCTAATATATATTTCAGAAGTTCATAACTTTGAATTATTAACAAAATGTAAATTTAATCTGAACGTTACTCTGTAACTAAGTTGTAATTAAAGGTAAAATATTTCAATGTCTACGTTCTACGTAGCTTAATCCCACATAAATATCTTTGATAACAAATTCAAAATCAATGTGGGTTATCCTGGAATATAGGTCACGAATTTAGGGATACATCAATATGAATTTTCCAATTACATGCTGATCACACTGTTCTAATTAATAATTACGAAGAGGATTAATGGAAAGGTTAACTCGCCGAAAATTTAAATTAGTGACAGGATGGTAAAATATCACAAATATTTTGAATTTATGACAAGCTAGCTGTACCCGTTGCAAATATTTGCAACGAAGAATATTATCGGGTAATGGTATTATATTATAAATTTTATGTATATTCAATTTTTGGTACTCTTCTGCACTTTTTTTTAATCACCGCTGATTTGTTGGACACATTAGTACATAGGAGAACTCTGGTTGATTATTTGGCACAACACTGTTAATAATAAATAAAACATTTAGTTTGTTAACAATGGTATTGCTAATTATTTGATGAGGAACTTTGGATAACGACAAGTGAATACTTAACGTTCACGAACTACTTAAAATAATGACAATGCGATTTCAGTAAAACGATATTGGTTTTACTGTTCGCTTTTTGAAAATTATTGTTGTTTAACAGCTTTTCATCATAACGATACGTTATGAGTTCTTTCCAATCGGTATGCCGCGACACACTGGAATGTCAATACTTAAAAATAAGGGTGTCGTTAATTTTTTGTTTCAAAAAAAGAAGTGACCAAAATCAACATAAAAAATATTAATTACTTACTCAAAATACTGGAAGGAACAACATTCGTACGAACAATGTCCGACATTGTCTCGTAAGCAATAGGCCTGTATCGTCAAATAAGAAATTAATATTTGTATTTTAAGGGGTTAGACGAGGGGTTAGGTATAAAATAAAGACATTCTTTTTCAAATACAGGGTGTTATGTAAGTAAGTGTACAACGCTTAACCTTCACTAACGTGCTTTCTACAAGAACTGGAGGCCTTTAAAACTGACCTCACGTCATAGTTAAAAATTATGTAAAAAAGTAAAAATCAATGTGTTCTCTGGAAGAAATGCACAGAAATGAGAAAGATGAGATGGATGTTGGGAAGACACGAAAAGCTAGGATATGGAATGAGAGGACAAGGGAAATGGCTCGGGTGGTAGAAGTTTCTAGAAAGATACAAGAGAGACGATTATATTGGTTTGACCATGTCATGAGGATAGATGAATTATATATTGGAAGAAGAATAAACAGCTTAGTAGTACAAAATAGAAGAAACAGAGGAAGACCAAAGATAAGAAGAAAAGGCTATATTGCGAAGAAGTTGAGAGGAAAGAAACTGAATGAGGACAACAAGCAAAATAGAAATGAGTGGATGAAGATATTCAAGAATAGTGAGTAGTAACGAGTGGGAAAAGCTAAAGAAGAATAAGGTGTTAGTGTCAAGTGCAATTTACATGTTTGTGAAATAATTTTACTGGAAATATATAATCTTTTGCAAGAAAAATTATGTATGGAATTTGCGCATAAGACACTGAATTGACGGAAGATAATGTGCTGGCCACATCAGATTTTTTTTATGAACTCACATATGTGTTATGTTATCAAATAGGTTAGAACGCACTGACGTTATGGTATAACGACATTCTTACATAATAAGCCTGTTATTAGTACTTTCATTAGGAACGTAATTGATATGATATTTTATAATTTTATATAAATGGATCATGTCCCATTTCTTAATTTTTTTTAATTTAACCATTTCAGTGAAACAAATCAAATTAAAATATAATGAAAATTAGACTAGATTTTCTGAGAGGGGCGTTAAAATAAAAATAAGATTTTAAATCACTGAGGTAGAATCTCGACTGAAATATTACATCCTTCTGATTTAAGCGGCTAAAAAATAAAACTATAAATAAGCTTCAGTAAATTTATATCTGCTTGTGTCTCATAGTAACAATAGTGTAGTTAGGAAGGTAGACTTCACAGGTATTCAATTGAAAAATTGTGTTATCAAGTGTATCGTAAACAGAAATAAATTTTTGTCGGCGCGGTGCAGATATACAGATCTGGTAACGGAATAATTTTCAACGTGGGAACAATTGAATTGAAAAATCAGATTTATAGTGTTCAATTCGCTAGCGTCGCGTTTTACAAATTTATTGCCACAAGACTCAGTTCCGTTTTAATTTAAAACGCATTTTGGGAATTGAGAGAAAAATAGCATTTCAAGTGCTTACACAAATACGAGTACTGCGACTGCTATAATAGCTCTAGTACCACTATCAATATTATGTTTTCATTTTTCGCCAATAAATCAGTTTGTTATTGGCATTGCGACAACATTGTTTATTTACTTGATGCATCCTATAATCCATAAAAATGAAAATTCTCGCTGTATAAAACGCATAAATTTTGGCGTTATTTTTTCCTTTTGTTTTTAAAATAGAATAACTTGCCTTTAATATAATCTTCAACAAACTTAAAAAGGACAACTTATTATTTAGTTATGATACAAGTGCGTAAAGACATGGTGGGCGACGGACATTTTTAATTATTGAGCTCCGCAGTGAATGTGTAATTTCATTAAATCAATAAATAAAGTAGTGAATAAAATGCGATGACAAATAACGTAGACAAGGATATGATTCACATGCAGCTGATAGGTCGAAATCGGATAATAAAATATTGTAACACATATGTGAATTGATATGATATATCATCGTAGATACTTTCCTTTTCAGGTTTATTATTTAATAAAGATTTTTTGTATATTGTATTTAAATAATTCAACACTACTATAAGACTTAGTAAACATTTCTTGATTTACTGGACTGCAACAAATATAATATTACAATTTGGAACAGTATCAACAATAATTTTGAAATATATCAGTAATACTTGAAAATGGGAAAATCACAACAAAAATGCAAGAATAATTAGAACTGTAGATACTCTTCAGAATTAAGTTAACTAAAACTAACGTTCTTCTCTAGATATGCTAACCATAGAAACTGCTAATATATCCAGATAATTCAGATTGACAGATGTCAGTATCAATGAAAAATAAATAAATGTGGCAGAGATGAGGATGTTGAAGTAGATGTTGGGGAAGACACGGAAAGAGAAAGATACAAGAGAGATGATTACATTGGTTTGAACATGTCATGAGGAGAGATGAAGAATATATTGGAACAAGAATGTATAGCTTAGTAATAGAAGGTTGAAGAAACAGAGGAAGACCAAAGATAAGATGAAAGGACTGTATTGCGGAAGACTTGAGATGAAGAGAATGTAATTGATGTTGTTCTCGATAATCCTGAAATCAGCACAAGACGCGCGCTGCTCAATTACACATGTCTCACAGCACTGTTTGCGGATATTAAACCGTGAGAAATTACATCCCTATTACTTTCAGCGAGTTCAAGCACTGCAACCCGGAGACTATGGTCCACGTTTAGAATTTTGTCGCTGGTTTCTCCGTCAAAATTTAAATGATCCTGACTATTTCCAGAGTGTTATGGTCTGATGAAGCCCAATTCACGAGAGATGGAGTAAAAAATTTCCATAATTACCATTTATGGAGCATTGAAAATCCACATGCGATTGTTCAGTCCCGTTTTCAGCAAAGATTTAGCATAAAAGTCTGGGCAGGAATTTTCAATACTAGATTACTACAAATTGAAGTTTTAATTGACCGATTAACAGCTGATGGCTACAGAAACTTTCTGGAAAACAGACTACATGAACTAATAGAAGATGTTCCACTTCTTGTACAACAAATGTGGTACCAGCATGATGGTGCTTCTCCTCACTATGGTAGACAAGTAACTGAGTGGTTAAACCAAAACTTTCCCAATAGGTGGATTGGACGTGGAGGTCCAAACTTTTGGCCTGCAAGATCTCCAGACTTAAATCCTCTTGATTTCTATCTATGGGGACACTTGAAACAAGAAGTTTATAGGGTACAAATAAACACGCGTGAACAGTTACTTGAACGAATTATGAATGCATCTGCTGCCATTCGTAACGATCAAAATGTATCGTGTATATGATTCTATGATTCGCCGATGTCAAGCATGCATACGAGTTCAAGGCGCGCATTTTGAGCACTTGCTGTAATTTTTTTTTAAATTTGTTATCTTATTTCATATTGTGTTAACCTATTCCATGTTGTTCTGTGTTTAGAATTTATTTATTTGTCTATTTAATAATTGTGTCATCGTATGTTTTGTTGTCCAAATCATACGATTTAATATTAATAAATAAAATTAATTAATACAAATAAGGTATGACTTTTCAATAATAACTCTTGTTTTCCGAAAGTACCTTGATTACAAAAATTAGACAATTTCGTGTTATTTATAGAACTTCAACCTCTTGTATATTGGTAACTAGAAGGAATAGGACCTATGTTCATATGACATTTTTGGCTCAAAATGACCTCAGGAATAAGCTGTTAAAGTTTGTTACACTAGTCCTGAAGCATCCTGTACATATAGGTATTAAAATATATGTAGCAATTGACAAATTGAAAGTTGTACGATAATGTGAAGCCCACGCAGATTTTTTTTTTCAATAATTTGTCATTATAATAGCAAATCACTTTGGTCCAATTTTGGTAACTGTAAGTTATAAAAAGTAATTTTTCATCAATGTTTTTGTGAAAAACAAAAATAGAAAAGTTAATCGGCTGTTCACCCCAATAAAAAACACTATCCCCCAAACAACTACAACTGTAATCGCTTTCATTATGTCTGGTCGGAGGTTAATCCACATGACAAAATACCCGCAAAAAATCTACCACGAGTCTATCTCATCAGAATACAAATTCAAAGCATCTCACACTGTCACTATGCTCTCTCTCCGCTGTGTAGTAATGCCCTCAATATTTCATTAGCTCCGTTCATAAAAAGCCCGTAAATTTAAATGGTCCAATCAGGCGCGCCCATCGCAGGTTACAAGTTCCCGTGGGATAAATCGCGCGGCTGATAGCGCTCCGGAACCGGGATCGGCACCGGAGTCGGGATGGGGATGGGACCACCGGAACGCTGAATCCGGGCATAACTCATGAGGACACCCAGGATTTGCGATAAGTGAATGACCCTTATAAGAGTTTAAAAATGTTTAAATTTTATGCACGTGGAGCTATTAACGAGTATGTTGTAGTACGAAATATTTATACCAGAAAAAGCGGTATATTTTGACCAGTACTTCATTATGTACTACGTGTACATGGTTTTAATTTTCAAGTCAAAATTACGTGAAACTGTTTACATGCAATTTTTAAAACAAGTCTACTGATTGATTTGAAAACATTTACGTATGTGCAATATTGGAATTAAATTTTTATTGTTTACATGAGTAATTCTGAAACTAGTTTTCAAGTCAAACCAATGAATGTTAGTTTTGGTATGATATAATTCAAAACCGTTTTGACACTGTATACATGGCGTTTTTAAAACTAAAACCGTTTTGAAAACGGTTTCAAAACTGCGTTTAACTCAATAATGATTTCCTTAATTCTATGCCTGTTTTTAAATTTAATTTGTCTTTTAAACTTAACTATGACTTTTATGTTTGTGAAATATAACTAATGTTACAAAAAAAAAAATACTCATTATACCGTTAAATAAAAATATTATCAAACTACTACCAGTTTTTAAACATGACATCTTTTTACCTTCCGTCACCTTTAGATAAGGATGGTATTGTCTTTGGTCAAAAATTTTGATAGTAGTTTCTAATGAATAAACACGTTTTGGGGTCCCTAGAATACGAATTTACTATTTTTACGATGATGTTTGCGTGTGTATGTGACGATCGTTCTTCAAGTTTAGATCCATATGCAGGCACTATTAAATTTTGGGTATAATTGGTTTACCGAAAGTACCTTCATTTGCAACTTTGAACAGTTTCCCGTTAAGCACAAAATGGTAATTTAAACGTATAAAAAAAGTATTAGACTATGGTATTAGAATCAGAAAAATGACCGCGTATTATACGTCTTATAAACAATATCTCATATGTTTAATAAACATTCCAATATACGTTTAATATATATTTCTTCAGTTCGCAATTAAACGTTTATAACTAACATATATTACACGTAATTTGAAAACGGTTTTTAAATGTATTTATTATACATTTATAAAACGTTTATATAAACGTTTAAAAAGATTAACATGGTGTGCTATATTAAACGTATGAAGTATTATATTATTAGTATAAGAATAAGAAAAATGACCGGGTGTTATACGTCTTATAAACAATTTCTTATATGTTTAATAAACATTCCAATATACGTTTAATATATATTTCTTCAGTTCGCAATTAAACGTTTATAACTAACATTATATTACACGTATTTTGAAAACGGTTTTTACACGTATTTATTATATATTTATAAAACGTTTAAAAAGATAAACAAGGTGTGCTAAATTAAACGTATAAAAGTATTATATTATTAGTATGAGAATAAGAAAAATATCCCTTTGTTATACGTCTCATAAACAATTTCTTCAACGTTTAATAAAAGTTCTAATAAATGTTTAATATATGCTTTTAATAAATATTTATTACACGTATTTTGAGAACGTTTTTAAAATGTATTAATTATACACACATAAAACATTTAAACAAATGTTTTATAAATGCATATTATATGTATAATGAAAATGTTTTTTAAATGTATTATGAATTCATTTATAAGATGTTTATGTAAACATTTTATCATTGAAATGACTAGTGAGCCGGTGACAGTCTTGTTGAAGCGTTGAAAACATTTACCTTCCATGTATCGTACAATATTTTTGTTATTCATTTGTATGAGTTATTTAAGTATTAAGGTCAATAAGTGCTTAGTGTTTCCTATCGGTTGAGGATGATTTTGGCGATCGAGACGAAGTCGAAATCTCCAATACACCCGTTACTGGTAGAAAAGCACTTACTGACCGCAATACTTATTACGTTTTTGCTCAATCGATGCACAAAATTCAAAAAAATTGATTTGAAAATTATTTTAACATTAAAAAATTTTGGCTGTCATTTTTAGAGTAAGCTTTGATCATTGTATTTATTTACTTACCGCCTCCGCCACCTGATCGGTAAACGATTGACAAAAAAATTGATTGTGCTCAAAATTACTTTAATGACTGATTTTGGAATATAAATAAGGCATTTCGGAAATAAATATATGAGTTTATTATAACTATATATGTATAAAAATACATTAAATGTACATACCTATTACTTACAAAAGTAAAAATTTAAACAAAACAACTACATTATCGTCTCAAGTAGATGTTTAGAAATAAATATGTATTAATTAAGAATTAGGCTACACGTACAGAAATATTAATTTGCCTCCTGGATTTTTCCTTGCTCATAAGAATGTCACGTTTTGGCTAATTTTAACCAATCTTTTATGGCGTGATAGATTAATTCGTCGGTTTCACTGCTGATGTACGGCTTCTATAAAAAATATAAAACAATGTAAAATTAAATTATGTTCATATGTTTCTAATAGTAAACGATAAAGAAATTATTTTTGCATAAAAAAATGCCAATATTAATAAACACTTATAAATTTTAAAAACGGACCGTTATACAATTTTTGTAAAATAGAATCAAAAGTTGGCAAATTACATTTCGATTTTTCTTTCAGCGTCGACTGTCAACTGGTTTTACGGGATAAAAATTATAATAAACTGTTTAAAATTTTACGATTGTTTATAAATATAGGCATTAGTATTAAATCAATTATTTAAAAACATTAATTAATCTAAGAAAAAATTAGTAATGTTGGTGTAGCAAAATCAAAAGGTGAACAGTCCAAATTGCATTTTTTTTCTACTATCACAGGTATAAAATAGTACATTACTAATAAGGTAAAAAGGTTTTTACAGTTGAAAGGAGGAAATTACTGGTGAGCAGATTAGGTAACCCTGCCACCTCCTTGAAGTGAAAATAATTACTTTTGTACAATTATTTTATTTGTTACTCATTTGTAAATTAAAAATTGTAACTAAATCTTGCCAGTTACACTGTTGTGTTTAAAGTTATTTTTCTTATTTCGCGTCCACAAAGTGAATTTTGTATCAGCGTTGTCATGTGTTATTATACGATATAAATAACAATAATAGTAATAATTACCAAATATAACATTGCAGAGTTTTGTCCCTTTAAATGAACATTTGTTTCTCCATGCCCCGTTAAAAATCATTGCAATTTTATTGCTTAGTAAATATCTTCAAATATTCATTGTCGCTTGACGACCGTTAAATCTACCCACTGCTGCTATCGACTACACTAAAAATTGAGAATATAATATTTAAAATACATAGAAAAGTTGAAATTTTTTATACTTACCAAATAACAATAATCTTCATCGTTATTTAGAAAATTTTCTGTAGTATCAGTCTTCCAAAATTTTTTTTGGAAATGTCGTGTTATTGGACCTACGTCAATATATTTTGGATCTGTATTAATCTGCATTAAAAATTTGTTTAGAATTAACGAATGTTGATCTAGATTGGTATAAATCATTATCACTGTAATCAGTATTTAAATTCATATTATTCATAATTAGTCTTGTACTCGTACTGCTTTCTTCAATTTCTATCATTGTTTTGTTTTATAGTTATTTGCAATTTTACGACGAAGTTGTCACAGACTTAAAATTTTATTATGTAGCCTTATAAGAAAAAAAAAATGGGAAGTAAGGAATAGACAATATACGAACTTTATTTTCTACCGTTTTTATACCTAAAAAAATTAAATTATTAGTCATAAATTAATAATAAAATCGGAGATACAAGTAAAAGTTACTTGTATATGTATAGGTAGTGAAGCGTTTAGTTAGCACAAACAATGGTACCTAATAAAAATATACTCCTCAAGTAAACCATCCTTAATTTTGACTATTAAAAAATAGTTATTTATGATGTGTTAAAAGTGACATTTTACTTTGTGAGAAGGAAATTTGGAACACGACGCGAGGCGGAGTGGTCCAAACCTTCGAACAGAATCAAATCACTTTTAAGACATATTATACACTATTTTTACTACAAACTATATTTTGTTCATTAAAATTTGTATTTCAAATAATTTTTTGACATGTCAAAAATTATTGCAAACATGAAAAAGTGACGTAAAATACATAAAGGTATATTAAATGTAGATATAACGCCTTTTTTCGCCTTATTGCGCAATGTTTTTTTTTAGTGTAA
Source organism: Harpalus rufipes (assembly GCA_951394225.1). Lineage (NCBI taxonomy): Eukaryota > Metazoa > Arthropoda > Insecta > Coleoptera > Carabidae > Harpalus > Harpalus rufipes. The sequence goes on from OX596281.1 coordinate 39,079,299, forward strand.
TATTGTTGATTTTTTCAGCACATTTCTATAATTTACTCTACAATATGCTTCAACAAGTATACTAGAAAATTGCCAGCTACCATAGGTTATAATAATTTGACTACGTATTCTAAGGAGTGTAAATTCTCGTAATCACATAGCCGTATTAAAATCATAAATATAACATATTTAGTAAAAATAAAAAAATCTCCTACGTATGTAGACCACGGAAAGTAATAACACTACACACGTTGAAAATCAGCCATTACTATTATACCTACACGTAAAACACCTATATGTATATTAAACGTAAAAAAAACGTTTCTATGCGTTTATTGTGCAATCTTTCATTTATGCAATATTCTTTTCAGATTATTTATTTAATTTACAGCATAATAATTTTAAAATTTGAGGACTTCATTATATACGGAAAAATACATACGACCATTATATTCTGGTTTAATTTGGTGAAAAATTAAACATATATGTAGCTAGCAGGTTTTACGTTGTAACAGCATTGTTCATGAGATGCAGATTGACACATTAACATAAATTGTACAAATATAACATATAGATTATACATACTTTCGGCAATAAAGATTCTACACTAATAAAATATGCATGAAGGTACATACGTTACGTAGATGGCGAACACCAAACGGAACACCAACAATTATTTCACTATACTATCTACGTTCAGTACAAAAACCAGTGTGACTTGATGGTTGATTTGATACTCAGCCATTCATATCTACTGCGCGTGTGTAACGCGAGATACTGGCGGCAAAATTTAACTGTGATCTTATTACGGTATATAATAGTACATTCAAATTCACATTACACTTAAGTTTATTTAGCAATACTTAAACAAGATATACTCGTAAAGAGTACCGTGCAGAAACTACATATATTTATACCAATATATCTTTATTTTTAACAGTCATTGGATTACTCAACGTAAATTCAACTCCAGTCTTACCTTTGCATATCCAAAACAGTTTCATATTAACATTAAACATATATTTACCAATACTTTAAGCACGGTATACAGTATACGGTACTGCAGCAACTACATTTAAACCAATATGTATATCAGTATGCTTAGCTGTTATACGATTATCAAACGTAAATTTAATTGTAGTCGTACTATTGTATATCCAAAACAGTTGTATATTAATATTAAACGTATATTTAGCAATAATTTAATCGCCGTATATAGAATGCCGTACTGTAGTAATTATATTTATACAAATATATCATTATTCTTAACCGATATACGATTATCAAACGTATATTTAACTGTAGTCGTAATATGGTATATCCAAAACAGTTTTACATTAACATTAAACGTATAAGTAGCAATAATATAATCACGATATATAGTATACCATACTGTAGCAATTATATTTATACCAATATATCATTATTCCTAACTGTTATACGATTACCAAACGTAAATTTAATTGTAGTTGTAATATGGTATATCCAAAACAGTTTCATATTAAGATTAAACGTATATTTAGCAATAATTTAATCACAGTATATAGTATACCGTATTGTAGCAACTATAAATATACCAACATATTATTATTTTTAATCGATATACGATTAACAAACGTATATTTAACTGTAGTTGTAATATGGTATATCCAAAACAGTTTTATATTAACATTAAACGTATATTTAGCAATAATTTAATCACGGTATATATTATACCGTACTGTAGCAACTATAAATATACCAACATATTATTATTTTTAATCGATATACGATTACCAAACGTATATTTAACTGTAGTTGTAATATGGTATATCCAAAACAGTTTTATATTAACATTAAACTTATATTTAGCAATACTTTAATTACGGTATATAGTACACCGTACTGTAGCAACTATATTTATACCAACATATTATTATTCTTAATCGATATACGATTACCAAACGTATGTTTAACTGTAGTCGTAATATGGTATATCCAAAACAGTTTTATATTAACATTAAACGTATATTTAGCAATAATTTAATCACGGTATATATTATACCGTACTGTAGCAACTATAAATATACCAACATATTATTATTTTTAATCGATATACGATTACCAAACGTATATTTAACTGTAGTTGTAATATGATATATCCAAAACAGTTTTATATTAACATTAAACGTATATTTAGCAATAATTGAATCACGGTATATAGTACACCGTACTGTAGCAACTATATTTATACCAACATATCATTATTCTTAATCGATATACGATTACCAAACGTATATTTAACTATAGTCGTAATATGGTATATCCAAAACAGTTTTATATTAACATTAAACGTATATTTAGCAATAATTTAATCACGGTATTTAGTATACCGTACTTTAGCAACTATATTTATACCAATATATCATTATTCTAAACTCGCATACTTTTAATAAACGTAAATTTAATAGTAATTTTACAACGTTATAGACCGAATCCTTTTATATGTATATTAAACGTATATATCACAATAATATAATATCGGCATATATTATACTGCAGTGTACCTACTATATTCACTGTAATATACGTTTTTAAAATGTAATTTTTGATGTAATATTATTACGGTGTAGATCGAACCAAATTATATTTAAATTATACGTTTATTTACCAGTCATTTAATTACGATATATATTATACCGTATTATACTAACCATATTTATAGTAATATACTAGTTTTCAACCACTCATACGTTTATTAAACGTATATACCGTTGAAGTGTGCTTACCGGGTTTCTTGAAAAAATAGCAGTTAAATAACATTAATTGACATTTAATGTTAATAAATTTTAAAGAATATATTATTGTCTATACGAATGGATTGCATTTTATTCTTGATATTCAATAGATATATAGTTAAAGAATTTTAAAGATTAAATAAACCAGGCAGCTATGCTAACCATGGAAACTGCTAATATATGCAAATAATTCAAATGACAGATGTCAGTATCAATGAAAAGAAAAAGGAAGGTGGCAGAGATGAGGATGTTGAGATAGATGTTGGAGAAGACACGGAAAGATAGGGTAAAGAAATAAAGGATAAGGAAAATGACTCGAGTCATAAGTTTCTAGAAAGATACAAGACAGACGATTACATCGGTTTGAACATGTCATGAGGAGAGATGAAGAGTATATTGGAAGTAGAATGAATAGCTTAATAGTAGAATGTTAAAGAAACAAAAACAGACCAAAGATAAGATGGAAAGACTGTATTGCGGAAGACTTGAGAGAAAAGGAACTGAATGAGGACGACAGGCAATAAAGAAATGAGTGGAAAAGAAAATATTAAAATAACAACCCCTAACGAATAGGAAAATCTACAGAAGAAGAAGAAGATATCAGTGTAAAGTGCAATTTTTTAGTTTATTTATGAAATGTTTTTACTGGAAATATAGGATCTTTTGCAGGAAATTTGTACATGATACACAAGATTGATGAGGTAATGAAGGTAATATGCTGGGCCACATCAGACTTTTTCGTTTAATCTATATAATTTTTATTGAATATTAAAGTACAAATGTTCCGATTAATGATAGAAACCAACTCAATCTAATGACCTACGATTCTTTTCGCATACTCTAAATTTTTTGATAAAATTTTGAAAACGTGGGTAAATATCAATAATAACACGTTAGATTTCGATTCTGAGCTCCAAAATTGTTAGCATAGATCTTGCGCAGTATGACACATCACGCAATCTTGCTGGAACCACATATCATTGAGGTGCATACCAACCAATTGAGTCAGAAGAACCCTGTAATTATATTGCGGTAACAAGTGCCATTTATAGCGGTTTCAAAAAAGTAAAAAATCTGTTGTGGCCAGCACAATACCTCTCGCCACTTCCTTTTTTTGGTTACATAAGTATAGGGCGCGAACGGTAATGTTACATTTTTGGGCTTGACAAGCAAATGTGTGGGCCCGTTTCAGAATGATAATTAGTAATTATGTACATAGATGTCAAATGTTAGAATTTTTCATTAAAAATTTCAAGATTTTCTAAATTTACGTAGTTAATTTATCACCAGGAGTTTAAAGTTTACTTGTATGCCTTAGATATTTAACATTTAATTCTGCTCCACATGGAATTGGAAAATCACTAAATTTAGAATGAGAAATTATGATATTTGACATCTATATACATAATTACTAGCTATCATTCTGACATGGGCCCCCATATCTGCTTGTCAAGGCCAACAAAATCATATGACTGCTCGCTCTCTATTGTATTTAACATTTCTTGTATACCTACACTCTACACCAAAAATTCTACTTACGCATATATCTATTCCATATATATTTAGATTGTTTAATTTTAAATTCATTTTTGATGAAGAAATTTTGTCCTCTTCTAATTTTTCGAAATGTTTCCAATTCTATTAATACATTAAGAAATAATATAATGTATGTACTTCCCAGAAAAAATCTTCAGTAATGTCTTCGGATTTCTGACACTGACATTATCTGTCAGTTACAAACAAATTAAATTTTCAACTATTTTCCATGGCCATTCTTTCGGCTGTAAAATTTATTATAACAGATTATTTTACATACTATATTTCTTCTATCTCTAAATCTATAGAATATATTGTAAAATATTTAAATGTATCAGAAAGAGAATTTATTTTTCTTTAATATTATCAAGAAAAAATTTCAAAAAATATTATTTAAAAGATTTTTTTTCAAGAATCTTCTACTTCCGGTTGTCCAATTGTTACCAAAACCTTTTCAGATCTTCCCATGAATGTCCGATTGGGAAATACGTAGTTAAAAAAATTTAAAGTCTTATAGTTTTTGAGTAACCGTCCTTCCAACATCCCACACACACACACACACACATACACACACACATCCACACACACACACACACACACATAGACATCATCGTAAAAATGATAAAATCGGATTGTAGGGACCTTAAAACGTGCTTATTCAATAAAATCTGGATATGCGATTTTTAGCACGAATGCAATACCTCTCTTAGCGAGAGGTAAAAATGGGTTTTCACCATTATAACGAGTTGTTCTATAGTGAAGGGTTTAATCTTTACTAATCGGAAAAATGACAGATTGCACTTTTTCCAGTTTCTTATCTATAATAGTTATAGATTTTTAATCTGTGCTTCACACCATTTCACTTTTATACGACAGCCTTTTTCCTTCATTGTAACGTAGCCCCCCTTCGAAAACTACTCTAACTGTTCTACCCTCTACTCCAAAAACTACAGTCTTCGCGCCCACTGTTACTGTTTGTTCTGCACTTTACTATTTTCTCTTCACATTTTCGGCTAATTATTTTACTCTCCCAATTTTCTATTTTTTACTCTCTCTTTCTTTTTGTAATTTTCTGAGTTTATAATCTCGCACACTCTTATGACTCTTAGCTATTTTTGCTTGATTGTCAATCTATTAAAGTTACGTAAACCACTCCACTTATACAAACTAAAATATTTTTCCACTGCCGTCTATTAGTTTCTATATAGCAAGTTAAGTTTCATAACCTTTTTACTTTCCGTCACCTATAGGTAAGGAAGGTATTGTCTCTGGTCAAAAAAATCGGTGGTGAGTTTTCAAGGAATAAGCACGTTTTAGGGTCCCTACAATACGATTTTACTATTTTTACGATGATGTCTGTATGTGTGTGTTTGTGCGTGCGTGCGGGTGTGCGTGCGTGTGTATGTGATCGCGGTTTCGGCCGCGATATCTTCAATACTAGAATTCCAAAAATTACAATTTATACGCATTCCTCTTCCTTACATACATATGTACACTTGATTAGATTTTGGTTATAATTGGTCAACCGGTAGTACACTCATTTAAAGATTTTAACAGTCTTTCTTGAAAAAACGTTATTAAATATAATTTTTTGACATTTATTGTTGTTATAAATATTAAAGAATATTCTTATCTATACGAATTGATCGCATTTTATAATTCATATTCAATGGATATAGAGTTAAAGAATTATAAAGAAATTAATTTTTATAAATCAGCCAGCCATGCTATAACCATGGAAACAGCTACAATATTGCGGAAAACTTGAGAGAAAAGGAACTGAAGGAGGACGAAACGCAAAACAAAAATGACTGGAAAAAGAAAATAAAAAATAGCAACCCCTAACGAATGGGAAAAGCTTACGAAGAAGAAGATGTCAGTGTCAAGTGCAATTTGCATAGTTTATGAAATAATTTTACTGGAAATATAGGATCTTTTGCAAAAAAAATTATGTATAGGGCGCATGCAGTCATGTGACTTAGCTGATCTTGACAATCAGATATGGGTGCTCGTGTCAATATGACAGCTATTAATTATGTCCATAACTGACAAATGGTCATAATTTTTCATTCAAAATATCACGATTTTATTATTTCATGTGGTTCATTTGTTATCAGGGGTGTGGAAGTCAGTTTCCAAGAAAAGGAATCATATAATACCAAAAAATGAAATTTTGAATGAAAAATTATTACATTTGTCAGCTATGGACATAATTAATAGATGCCATTCTGATATGGACCCTCATATCTGATTGCCAAGGTCAGCAAAGTCATGTGACTGCTCGCGTCCTATGGAATTTGTGCATAATACACAGGATTGAGGGAAGGTAATGTGCTGGCCACATCAGATTTTTTTATTTAAATTTTTAAAAAATAGTTTTCTCCTTACTCATCTTTACACTTAAAAAGAAATATAGTGTGTTTATATTAAAAATAATTCTAGAAAAAGTATAGAACATACATGTAGCTTTGAAAATAATCGTATTATTTATATTTAATATTAAATTCAATAAATCATTTTATCCTTTATTTTTAAAATCCCCTTAAAGAGCCATAAATATTCGATCCTACATAATTCCGAATAAATATTGCACCTCTGAGATTAATTCTGGTACATATCTTGGCAACATCCTGTGCATTGACATGCGATTCCGGGAATAAAATCTCCCAATCTTCTTATCACAGTGTCCACGCATGAGCAGCGTGATTATAGAAGTCACCGGAGCAGCCTGGAGGCCCGGAGTCACCGGATTGCGAGCACGATGTTTTACGCACCATTGGATGCAAATCACAAGATAACAAAACAATTTAAAATGCCAAAGGGGTACAGGATACAGATTAATCTACAGACTGGGATTTCGAGAATATAATAATAAATGTATCAATATTGTAGACGCGTACTCATGTACACACCTGGTACTTGGAGATAAAGTTCTATCTGACGAAATAGTATTTGGGTAGTTTAATAGTTACTTGTATAGCAAGTGTTATACAAACTATTTTTTCTATTCCTGCAAGATAAAAGATCTGAAGTAGCCAGCACATTACCTTCTGTCAATTCTATGTGTTTTGTACAAATTTCAGACAGAAATTTTTTGAAAACTATTCTATGGATGTTTTATCTTTAAGGGAAAAATGAACTGACCTTACCTCGTACTGAACTGAAATACTCCTAAGAACAATAGTATGTTTTTTTTTAAAAAATAAGTAGAAAATAAAAACATATATAGCATTATATTTGTAACATAATAAGCTGTTGAATTTGCTTGTGGTTATAATCTGCTATATTACTTTATGTGATTTGTTTTTGCCATATTAATTTATTTAAAAAAAATATATTTTTTTTAGTAAAGTAATTTTGCTAGCATTGTGTATATTTTATTGGACACTGACATCTGTCAATTAGTAAATTGAACATTCAAACTGTTTCCATGGTGCAGAATTAGCAGCATAGGTTTCAAGATATTTCAAACGAATAGAGAATAGAATATTCTTTAATATTTATAATAATATAAAATGGCAAAAAAATGATATTTGACATCGTTTTTGCAGAATATATTGTATTAAAACGTAGTACTTACGTCGTTAATAAAGAAAACAAATTCCTTAGTAACGACGGCTAAGTATTCAGCGTCATAATGTTTATACATCGCCCTGTTCATTTCTTGTTTCGCTCAGTTTCATAACGTTCAAATCTTGACCATGAAGTTAGCGCAGATGAACTTCGCGCGCTCAAAATTTAAAAAGTACATTCTACAGTAAATTTTAAATAAATAGTACTAACAATAACTACCTATTCCGATTCAATAAATAATTTTCAGGTACATTTTATACTCTAGAGTGTACTTTTTAAATTGTGAGCGCGCGAAGTTCATCTGCGCCAATTTCATAGTCAAGATTTGAACGTTATGAAACCGTATGAAACAAGAAATGAACAGGGCGAAGCATGGATCTTAGGACAATACGTGTATTCCCAGTAACGACTATAAATAAGGTGATAATTTCTTTGTTTTTTATCATCGCTGTGGATGACATGTAAGTAGGGAGATTCTGAATGAAAAAGCATATTTTATGTAAAATATAAAAATAATTCTAAAATGGTCTTGGCATCTATTTCAATTATATTTAGGTTTAAAATTTTCTTGTGTATATTTCAGAATGTAAATTTAAAATCCAATATCGAATTTAGTAAAGTCCCTTTCTTGATAATAAATTCAATTAAGATTGATTCATTTTGAATGAAAATAAAGTAAAAAAAAGGTAAACCGTTCGCTTCATATTTCACAGGGCAGTGCGGCTGCAATCTTTTCAATTTAAAAGCGAGTAGCAGGTCGACGACTGCGGACTGCCGAGTATCGAATGAATGAAACAAGACGGTTTCTCATATACAGCAGAGAATTCATTTCCCTAGCGTACGAAATTTAATATCTAGTCTAGGCCGCAATCCTCCAGCAGAAATTATAAAACCATTTTAATCTCTCACGCGCACATTAGGGGGTGGAGCTGGATGCTTCAGCCATACGATAAATTTATTCTCATTATCGCACATACAACTTTAAATTATGGTTCATGTCTACCTATATCGTATACCAAAACTGCCGTAAATATAACGTCACACCTTTTACCTGGTGTTTAAGGAAAACTTGTGTTTTTAGTGCCAATTTGCACCGCTTCTAGTTAAATTTTAACTTTTAGTTAGATAGGCAATATCTTATCGATAAGAATTTTTAACAGAGGTAATTAAATATTACTTCCAAATTATAATATGCACTTCTTTTGTTAACTTGAATCGATGAAAATAAGCATAAGAGTAATAATATCACGATTGTAGTATACAAGTGTGACAAATTTTTACAGTTTGTTGAGAATTTCATTTTAGATGGACCATCAAAATACAATCAAGACAGTTTTGAAAAACAAAACGTTTAACTGTTTCTTAAATTATTTATTACTTTTGTCACCGGTAGTTTATTTTTGTGTTATTGAGTTTTTTAGTGTTTTGTTGCCCATATAGTTTTTTGTTTATCCATGTTTTGAATGTAAGATTTGAATCTTTATTAGTGCACAAATTTTTATTTCTGTTTCCTTGCATCCTGTGTCTCCGTTTTCTATTTTCTTATTTTGACTGTCCAAATCTCCTTCGCAGCTCTCTTGTTTTCCATCCTTATACGATGTCGCCATCAACAATTCTGATAAAAGCGACGGGATAACACAATGGTTGAGTGCTAACCTGTGGACTCAAAGATCGTAGGTTTGAATTTGGATCAGATTGCGAATTTTTTCTCGAATAGCCTTGATAGACATCAACTTCTGTTACCTTTCTAAGTTAGGATACAATTGGCAACCACTAACCTTTCGGGCACCGGCTGATGATTATAAAAGGGTTTGCACCAGGTGAGTAACCCATGGTCTCTAAACAATTTGTGTATATAATCCATAGAAGTTGAAAATCCCGAAACACTATACAATAAAGTCTAATCCCATTTTATATCTACCTAGTCCTTTCCTTATGTTTCTGTTTCTTATTTTGTTATTTCACTATTAAAGATAAATATGCTATTAACTGTCAGTTACAAACATTTTAATTTTTCAAATGGTTTCCATGGAATTATTTGGGTTGTGAACATATTATTTTATATATGTTTCTATCTCTAAATCTGTAAAAGATAACATTTTTTTACCTCTCGCTAAGAGAGGTATTGCATTCATGCTAAAAATCGCATATCCATATTTTATTGAATAAGCATGTTTTAAGGTCCCTACAATCCGATTTTAACATTATTACGATGATGTCTGTGTGTGTGTGTGTGTGTGGATGTGTGTGTGTGTGTGTGTGTGTGTGTGTATGTGTGTATGTGTGTGGGATGTTGGAAGGACGGTTACTCAAAAACTATAAGACTTTAAATTTGTTTAGCTACGTATTTCCCAATCGGACATTCATTGGAAGATCTGAAAAGGTTTTGGTAACAATTGGACAACCGGAAGTAGAAGATTCTTGAAAAAAAATCTTCTAAATATTATTTTTTGAAAATTTTTCGTGGTAATATTAAAGAAAATTAAATTCTCTATCTGATACATTTAAATATTTTATTATATATTCCATAGATTTAGAGATAAAAGAAGTATAATATATAAAATAATCTGTTGTAATAAATTTGACAGCCGAAAGAATGCCATGAAAAATAGTTGATAATTTAAATTATTTGTAACTGACAGATAAATGTCAGTGTCAGAAATAATGAGTAATGAAAGAAAAATGTACTTGGAGAATCCCTTAGTTCTTGATCTGTGACTATTATGGAGATGACAAGTCTAGGTTGAAGGACTTAAATTTGTTTCAAACATTATGGGACAATGTACACCAGTACTGTAACTTTGAATTGCGAAAAAGCTATCAAATTCTTCTCAAGTAAGTTGTAAATATTGACAAAATCGGAGTGCAATCTATCCGTCACTTTATTAAAGGGAATTAAGGTTATTTAGATATAACAAGTATGAAAAAATAAAATGTAAAAGAAGATATATAAGAATAGATGCATAATCCAGATATATACATTTTAGACCGCCCAAAATTAATGTTTTTACTAGAAGAATATGAAGAGAAAGTAAACAAAGTTGTTCGAATTGAAAATTGCTGTTACCAGCCTAATATTTATATATGGTAAACTCTACTTTGTAATTTATTGTAACATAATTTATGGTAAAATATCTTCATGTTGAGACATGCTATTATTGAATAATAAAGAAGTTTATACGTCATAGATTTATATGAATATATTATTTGTATTTATAAAAATAATCTTTGCTTTATGCATACAGCCAGGTAAAATATACGGCGAGAGGTTATGTGCTGGCCACATCAGATTTTTTTATTTGTAACAGATAGAGAATTTAATTTTCTATAATATTTGCAAGAAGAATATTTTTCAAAAAATAATATTTAGAAGATTTTTTTTACTTCCGGTTATCCAATTGTTACCAAAACCTTTTTAACTCTTTCCATTAATATCCGATTGAGAAATACGTAGTTAAACAGATATTAAATATTATAGTTTTTGAGAAATTGTCTTTCCAACATCCACACACACATAGACACACATCCACACATACTCACATCCACACAAACAACCACACATCCGCACACACACACACACACACACACACACACACACACACACACACACATGTACGCACAGGCATCATCATAAAAATGTTATAATCGGATTGTAGGGCCTTAAAACGTGAAATGAATTCTCTGCTGTATATGTTTCATTAAAATCTAGACATGGGATTTTTAGCGAGAGGTAAAAAATATATATCATCACGTCATATTACCCATTGCTGGGTGCGCCAATCTGCTTTATATACAGATGTCGGTAATGATGATGACATGTTTGTACCGTGAGGACGTTTACCAGGCGTCACCTCATGGGCACTCATTGTTGGCGTGGAGAGTGCGCCCCAGAGGGGTCAATTTTGTGCCATTTAAAATTCGAAATATTTCTTTTGGCGTCAATTAGGATCAAACCCGGTTCTCTAATATCAATTGGAAAAATAAGAAGATTTGGCAATACATATATACAGATTTTTATTTCTTATTTATTAATTGGACGTTGTTGTAGTTCAATTCCACCATCATCAGGAACAATAATATTTATGAATATGCTTACTCCATAAATTTTAATACTTTGATTTGGTGCTATAATACATAATATAATACTGGTGCCAAATTTTATTTCTTCAGGTACAAATTTTGTGTATTTGTGCTCAAATTGATAAAAGACGATAGACTCTATTTCAGAGGTGCGCAACCTATTTCTGTTTGTGACACCTTTTCGTAGACAAAATTAGGATTTCTCAGCATTTAGAGAATACAAAGACACGCAAATGGTTCTTCTAAGAACGACCTGATACTGACAAATGCCATTCTAAAGAATTTCCTTTATTTTTTTATGCCATACGATAAATAAATAAATAATAGACAAAATTTCTACGCGACCCCTAATTTTTTTATTAATTAGGAAATACGAGCATAAACCCATAATATTGCGGTTTATATTTTCAACAAAAAAATTATAAAACTTAAGCAAATTTCTAGAAATATCTTTCGAATAGTTTCAAATATAGATTTTAAACTTACAAAAACTAAATATGTTATTAAAGTTTACCGCCATTTGATATTGGGTTACATTGCCTTTATTAGTAATACCAACTTTAATTCTTTTAGGCATTAATGGCTATTTGCACCGCTTATAGTTAAATTTTTAACCGTTGGTTAAATTTAAAAAATTGTATCGACACGAAATGTCAAATAAGTTGTCAAATATTACTGTCAAAATTTCGATATGTACTTTTTTTGTTAACCTGTAGTTAAGATATTAACTATAGCCTGTGCAACTAGCCTTAAGCCCTGAAAATTTTTCTGTGATCTGTGATTATTGTCAGATATATCTTGCAATATAGATTTTATTGTAAGGATTGGGCCAAAAGTAATAGGTCTCGGTAGAAGCTACGTCTGAGGTGACCCTTAAAATGCTGGTTGAACTATTATCACCCGTTATTTGGCTCATAGTTTTTTTTCTTCTAATTTTGAGTATATTTTAAGTAGCCGAAAGAATTTTGTATTTTCTAATAATTGTGTAGGTTTTATAATTTGTTGAAAATGTTAACCGGCCCGGTCAAACTATTATGAGATTAGGCTCATATAATACACATGAATTTCTGGAGAATTCCGTGATCCTCATAGGGGACGCGACCCACGGGTTGCGCACTTCTGCTCTAGTTGTTGGGATACCGTTTACAAATAAGATGTGGTAGAATATTCTGTGATCGATTAATAGTTGGATGACGAATAACAAACAATATGATACTCATAAAATCATTTTGTAAATATTTCTTAAATATTTTTGGAAATGTTGTTCCTCATTCTATTTGATGACACCTCTATGCTGCCTACTGGTAATTATTTATATAAAATTACATTCATAAATTCTTGTTTCCATAAAAATTCATATAAGTATAAATCCGTATATATGTAACAGTATAAGTACGTTAGCTCTTCATTGAAATAACGATTATTAGATCATCTATATTCAAAAAGCAATATTTTATAAACAATATAAAATGACGGGTACAAAATTGAGTGTACACAACTTTCAGTTATAATTCGTCGTTCTCGTAAAGCGTGAAGTAGTAGTAAACATCAAGTATAAAGTAAAATATGTTCCGTTAGTCATGAGGGAAATGCGTAAAAGTGGAATAAAGTGGATAAGCCACGGTTCACAAAGGGAAACAGATTTCCAGATAACACGCGATAATTACACTATAAATAATACAAAACAAGTGTGTCATCGTATAGCAGCGGCTATTTATTATTTCGCGTGTGATGGGCACATCATTTGCATAACACAGCTGAGTAGCCTACCGCCGGTCTAAATTCCACCAACACCAACCCAAACCAGATCGATGTATGTATGTAATCTCACGCAATTTTTTTATTTAGTATTAGGTAATTAATTCCTAGTTCATTGCTCGCACTTCAATCTTAAAACGTGAAGACTGTTTATTTTATAAGATGAGACATCTACTCGTATGTAATCTATCTAGTCTTGGAGATAAACAATTGACTATAAACTACAAACTGGAGGAATAGTAGTTGGACAAAGGAAATTCTGGACATTAGCTTAAGCAGATGATCTTGCAATAATTGCAAAAACAGAAAAAGAAATGAAATCCTTATTAAACAGTTTTCAAAACTATTTACAAAAAAAGAAATTAACCCTACATACACAGAAGTCAAAAATAATAATGTTTAGAAAAGGTGGAGGAAGAGAAAACGTAGAAAACTGGGAATGGGAAGGAAATATAATAGAAACAGTAAAAACTTATAAATACCTCAGATATACACAGAAATAATGGAAGAGGGAAACATGTAAAAGAAGTGCCAAAAAAAGCAAATTTAGCACTAGTATAAATATGGGGTATTGGAGAGAAAATTCGGAGAAATTTATAAGACAAGAATAATGATGTTTGATAGTTTAATAAAAGTATAATACTCTACGCTTCAGAAATTTGGGGATGGACGAAACAAGAAACCCTAGAAAATATATACTACAAATATTTGCGATGGATACTGGGATTAGAAATGCAAATACCAAAATATATAATTCTAGAAGAAACCAAAAAAAAAACAAGATAAGAATTGAGGCTGGCAAGAGAGCAATGAAATATGAAGAAAAAATAAGAATGAAAGAAGAAGAAACAATTATAGTTTAATGCTGGAAAGACCTACAAAAAAGGGTGAAAAATAACCAATCAAATTCTAAATGGGAAATGGAGCGGAAAAATATTACGAGAGAAACGAGTTATCTACAATAGAAGTAGAAAGACAACGACAAAGAGGAGAATTGTTACAAGGAAGAATAATAAAAACTGATGAAGAAAACCAAATGCAGGATCAAGTAAATAGGATAACAGAATCGAGCTATAATCAACAATACAAAAATAACACTAAATTTACCACGATACTTACACGAAGAAGGGAGAAGGGGAAGATCGAAATTAATCGCTCGGTTTAGATGTGGTAATGAAGAAAATGGTAATAAAAATGGAAAACAGAAGAGCAACAAAATTGCCGAATTTGTAACAATAATAAAGAAACATTATGGCACTTATTGTATGAGTGTGGTGGATCAAAGGAAGAAAGAAGCATGAACAAGATATTGGATGATACAGGCACAGGAGAAGAATGGATGAGAAGAATATTAGAAAGAAGAATAATGTAAATATTTGAATAAATAATTTGTATATATAAAATAATTTGTAAATATCAAATAATTCGCAGTTGGAATGTATTTTCAAAGCCAATTTTTGGCATGAATAAAATTATATTGATTGACTGTAATGTGATATTTTATTTAAATGCTTTTTATTCCACTTCATTTGCAATCACCGAAACCAACAAAACCTTCAACCTTTTTGGTTTGTTTTCTTTCGGTCTTGATTTTCTGGACTGGGTCATCTCAATCAATTCTCGACCTTATTGAAAATCCACCAATATTTTATTGTATTTGCACAGGAAGAGATATGGTTAATCATTTTATTTGTTACTCACTTGTAAACTTCATTTATTAATGCCGCCTATTCTTTTAAAAAATAATCTTTACTGGTTATTGACTGGTAAAATTGACAGCTGGTCAGGCTAACTACTTTGGTTAGGTACTAGCCATAATTTAGTAATTGATCAGCTTAGCAAGATATCGGGGTAACCGAGCCATATATTATTATTAATTTCGTATTTTATCATCACTTTTGACTTGCTTCGGTGTCTTTCAGGATATGGCAGTGAAGTAGACGCGGGTGAAAGCCCAGATGATCGCAGCAGCCACCCGGTAAAGTACTCCTGCAGATGAGTTACCCAACTCGAGACTATGGAATACAGATCTGATTCAAGTATACGACAAGAAGCCACGCAGAGGATGGCGAAAGACGATGATGACTACAACCATCTATGTGGAATGTGGATGGACTCATAGGCAATAAAACACATACACTACATCTAAACGGCTTTTGTACATGAATACGAAGACAAGAGTTTTTCACTAGATCTCTGCTTAGACCGAGGCCTACGCATAAGTTATCATCACTTCTCATAAAAGAAGATCAGGTAATTTTGGGGCAACACAAACAGGATTAATATCCCGTGGGAATAAGTAATGGATGCAAGAACCTGTCATCTGATGTGTAGTTAAATTAAATAAATTCTATTTTGAAGTGTTAACAAAAAATATCTGCTCTTCAATTTCAAACAAATCAATCAATAAATTCAGTAAATAATTCAATATTGCTATTTGAAATCCTTGCTAAAAACAACAAAACCGAAGACCTATAAAACCTGACCAAAACGGTAAAAACATAATCTGAACGAAATAAATTCCTAGATTCTCTTTTTCACAGACAAAAGAAAACTTCTCTTTCAGCAGTTCATAGAACTCGACACGCAAATCGCTGCATTCGAAGCTAGTTCAATCAATATTAGCGTAAAATGTTCGTGTTTGTTTATCAACATCAACAAAACAAAAGAATGCAACGCGACAGAAAACACGGTCACTTGATTAAGTTATCAAATGGGGTATAAAGACTTTAATAAGACTCATTTCTCGTAAAATAACTGTGTTAATTATTATTCGTTTTGCTTTTTGTTAAATTATCGCCATTGGTATGCGATATAGTGTTCGTTTAATTGTTATTCTGATAATATACTCGTAATTTATTTAAAAGATATGATAATATTAATTCGAAAACACGAAAAAATTAATAAATGGTGTGTTCTATGAAATGTTTAAAAGTGAAGGCTAGTGGGGTTAGTGTATTTTTGCAAAATGTACACTAGTTCTACTTTTCCACAACGAAAATGCAATTAGTGTAACAGCGAATTGTTGGTAGTGTAGCATATGTATATTGAGATCAATTACAATCTTGTTAGATTCTGGGGAAATAGTGATTAATTAAGGTCTACAGTGTAAGTGTTTTGAAAATAGACTCGCACTTTAAAAATAAATGTAAAAAACTGCATCAAAACTATCTTAAATAAGTTGTGCAAGGATATAATGACGATGAACTTATTCGTTATTATAAATTTAATCGTCGTCTGGCCGAAATCTGTACAAATACGAGTAGCATTTTTACCCCTCACCACTTCATGTAGACAAGAGAAATATAGGAATCATGCGAAAAATAACAAACCGAGATAAGTGAATAAGCACGCTTTAAGGTTCCTACAATTCTATTTAAACATAAATATTCACGATTATTTATGTGTGAGGATTAAGCCAGGACGATTCCTCAAATTGAATATTCGTTAACAAACCAGCAGAATAGTTTTCAATTAAAACACTAATTTCTATAAAACTATTTAAAAAAAAAACTTGACATCGTATACTACTAACTATTTTTTTATAGAAACTTTATTTATATAACTCTCATTTTCAACAGCTCATCTATTAAGTCTGTGATATAAATTTGTTGGAAATAAAAAAATATAATACGGCTGGAGACTATTCTTTAATATAATTATACTCAAATCTCTGTGAAATATGTGCATATTATATTAAATAAAGTAGAATTATTATTATATAAGTTACGAGTATTTTATCAAACGCTTTAATGTTAAAAACTGAATACTGGAACTTCTTAGTCCAAATCATCTAACAAATCTAAAATGTTAAACTTTTTAAAAAATTACCCCGCGTCACTTTACGATGAAACTTGAATCGCTATTTTCGTAACTATGGTAACTAGCCCTCGTCATTACATGAGACAATTATTTTTAAGCTGTCCTTAAATGAATTAGAATCGATCCCTGGTATTTGTCCTATTTGGTATAAATTCGACACAACCCGCCACGGGTGGTGTATTACTTTTATTTTCATAGCTCTAATTGTAAATAGACACTACACAGTGCAAATACTAATTAAATGTAATTAATTATTGATCTATGTAGTTGGAGTAAATATTTGTTGAATGAACAAATGAGGACGTTGTCTGCACATAATTAAAATTGCGATGTTACATTGTTCTCTTTTATATCATCATTAGCCCTTTCATATCCATATATTAACAAGAGATCAAAAGAACTTTAATATACATTATATCTCAGAGTTTTGCAAAATATTAATTCGTACATTACCTTTACAAAGTTTTTACATCAATGAAACTTATTTATATCATATAAAAGTTTAATTTTAACAAATTAAAATTGAAAGCAGAAAATGTGACTTTTCTGTTGGAAAATATCATAAATAGCACAACAATGATCCTGTGGTGCTTCTTCACGATAACTTAGAGAGACCGTAAGATGAGGCTTCTGAAGTACCCTCGAATTTATTTTTTCTGTAGCAGATTTTAAAGTATGCCTGTCTTACTAAAAATAGTAGATTAAGTAGTATTTTAATCGCAAGGGTAGCTAAAGCACTTTAATTTTTATTTAAACTAAATTAAATACATTATAAACTTTGACAGTTTGTGTTTATAACAATTTTAATTGTGCAACTAAAATTACAACAAAAATCTATTCTTGGAGTGGAACACTGCATATACTAAATTTTAAATTTGTACCTGTTTTTTACTTTCTTGTACGTAAGTAAAGGAAGTATTGTAATCGCGAAAAATTTCGGTTATCAGATTTCAGCGGAAATATCCATTTTGATCATTCCTGAATCCATTTTGACTAATTTCGTCGTGACGTCTGTACGTACGTACGTATCTCGCATAACTCAAAAACGGTAAGCCGTAGAAAGTTGAAATTTTGTATTTAGGACTCCTATAACATTTAGTTGTGCACCTCCCTTTCTGGTTATTACACAATTTCCAGAAGTGGCACTTTACATGAAGCCTATAATAGATTTTAATGAAAAACTGTTTTAAAATATAATACAAAACTTTTCAAATTTGGTATACAAGACTTTTATGTCAATCGAAATAACATAATAGATTTTAGTTAAAATAGGCTAACCGAAAGTGGTACATCACTTGAAGTTGTTAACAGTTTTTCTTGAATAAAATGATTTTATTTTGATTTTAGAAATAAATGCTTCAAATAAAAGTTTTAGAGAATTAATTTCTGCGTCTAGCACATCAAGTATTATTAAATTAGCCCTTTGTATAAGCGAGATATGTAAATTTAAAAATTATATACTTTTTTGTTTTTGTAATAAAGCTTGCTATGGATTAGGACAAAAACATAAAAAAAATGTTCATGTCAAATTACGTTAAATACGTGCAATTTTATGATTCGTACAATAACAAATATATTTTTATTGTGAAATTAGTCATATTCATTGTTGTAATCAAATATTTCTTTGTTGTAATCAAAGAGAACCGGGTTAGAGTATGGTCGCTATATATCTTACTGTTTTGAAGTTAAAATTAATATTTTGTAATTTATTTATTAAAAAAATATGTATAGTTTAATAATCGTACAAGGAAGTCGTGTGGTGTCCACATAAGATTTTTTCTTCTTTAAAATCTGCTAATAAAGTAAAATATGTAATAAAGAAAATTAGTCGGAATTTGTAGAGGAGCAACAAAATAAAATTCTAATGTTTCGTATTATATTAATCCATCTTCAGAGTAATCTTTGAACCATTCAATTTATTAAAACTGTAATAATTGACTGTATAAGAAGTAATCTGATAAAAATAATTATTGAAAATTGACTGTGAGTCACTCACTCTTCATCAACATCTTTCTTTTACTACAATAATTTTTTTCTTATGTTTCACATTTATATTTAAATTCAATATTGTTTTACAATTCATTTTCAACGATTTGTTTTTTGATAAATAAATAATACATAAATATATCCTACCGACTTATTACCCATTGCTGGTGGCTTGTACACAGATATCGGTAATGATGAAATATTTGTATTGTGCGAGCGCTGACCAAGCATTATCTCACGGGCACTCATTGCTGGCTTGGAGAATGCACCACAGATGTCAACTTTATGGCATTTAAAATTTGAAAATAATTTTTGGCGTACCCGAATCCCCAAATTCGCGACCAGACGCTCATGCACAAGGGCACGAGACCCAAATTACTCCTCATGTAAAAAATTATTTCAATGTTAATAATTGGATGTTTCATTGATTACTCTGAGGATGGTTAATATAATTCTAAACATTAGTAACATTCTAATTTGATTTTTTTTATATGTCCGAATGCAGACCAATCCAAAGAATCCATTTCAATTATGATCTAAATTTTACTATTTCTAGTAGAGTTATCAAAATTTCCTTCAGAAAATTAAAAGAACAGTCCTATTCAGTTCTATTGGAAGAAAAATGCAAATCCCTTCTTCCTTTGTAATTATTGAAAGTGGGTTAATAAGTACAAGTCGTTGTATTTTTCATCAAAGTTTTGTCGGAAATTAAGTTAAAAGGTAAATAAGATTGTAAAAGTCACAAAGTGGAACAAGGGATTAAAATTACTCATGACGAAACTGAAGAAATCTAATTTCAGAAGGAATGCAGGGGATTAGAAGATAATTAAATTTTAAAATACTTCATCCTTTCTCGACGATTCGATTAAAACTGCTTGTTTTCTTTCCGCGAAAGATCCATTTCAGATTTTTGCAAATATGGTAGTTTAATTACTAACGATCTTATGTACAGAAATAAATCAAAAGTAACTTTATAGTTATATCGCAAACATGGTATTTTTACCTCTCGCTAAGAGAGGTATTGGATTCATGCTAAAAATCGCATATCCAGATTTTATTGAATAAGCACGTTTTAAGGTCCCTACAATCCGATTTTAACATTTTTACGATGATGTCTGTGTGTGTGTGTGTGTGTGTGTGTGTGTGTGTGTGTGGATGTGTGTGTGTGGGATGTTGGAAGGACGGTTACTCAAAAACTATAAGACTTAAAATTTCTTTAACAACGTATTTCCCAATCGGACATTCATGGGAAGATCTGAAAAGGTTTTGGTAACAATTGGACAACCGGAAGTAGAAGATTCTTGAAAAAAAATCTTCTAAATATTATTTTTTGAAATTTTTTCTTGATAATATTAAAGAAAAATAAATTCTCTTTCTGATACATTTAAATATTTTTATACATATTTTATAGATTTAGAGATAAAAGGAATATAATATATAAAATAATGTTGTAATTAATTTTACAACCGAAAGGATGCCATGAAAAATAGTTGCAAATTTAAATTATTTGTAACTGACAGATAAATGTCAGTGTCAGAAATAATGAGTAATGAAAGAAAAATGTACTTGGAGAATCCCTTAATGCTTGATCTGTGACTATTATGGAGATTACAAGTCTAGGTTGAAGGACTTAAATTTGTTTCAAACATTATGGGACAATGTACACCAGTACTATAGACTAGAGTAACTTTGAATTGCGAAAAAGCTATCAAATTCTTCTCAAGTAAGTTGTAAATATTGACAAAATTACACATCGATATAAGAATAATCGGAGTGCAATCTATCCGTCACTTTATTAAAGGGAATTAGTGTTATTTAGATATAACATGTATGAAAAAATAAAATGTAAAAGAAGATATGTAAGAATAGATGCACAATCCATATATACATTTTAGACCGCCCAAAATTAATGTTTTTACTAGAAGAATATGAAGAGAAAGTAAACAACGTTGTTCGAATTGAAAATTGCTGTTACCAGCCTAATATTTATATATGGTAAACTCTACTTTGTAATTTATTGTAACATAATTTATGGTAAAATATCTTCATGTTGAGACATGCTATTATTGAATAATAAAGAAGTTTATACGTCATAGATTTATATGAATATATTATTTGTATTTATAAAAATATTCTTTGCTTTATGCATACAGCCAGGTAAAATATACGGCGAGAGGTTATGTGCTGGCCACATCAGATTTTTATAACTGTAATTTAGATAATCTTTCACTAAAAATACTTCGTTGTTATTGAAGAAATTTCTTGATTACATATCAGATATAATATTTCTTCTGTAATACTAAAATAACACTGAGCACGAAAGAGATTTTATTTACACATATAAAAGTAGGCTGGTAACGAAGTAATAACTGTATCTGTACGGTAATGTTATTACCATACTGACATGTCAGTAACAATCTACAAAATGAAAATAAAATGAAATTATAATGCTTTTCATTAATACATACAGACAATGTTAGTTATCGTTCTTAACAGAGTTTATTTTATTCTAAAATATGTAATAAACATGAGGAATAAAGCACATAATTTGAATATTTGTCATAGTGACATATGTCAAAATAATTGGTCAAAAAATAATATTTATTATAATATCCTTAATTTCTGAAACCGATAAATTATTGAACAAACCATAGATCTTATTTATCATAACGGGCCTTAGATGTCTTAAACCGACATCTGCGGCAGTTATGATACTCATAACATATATTATTCATCAGTAGTCAATGAAAAGACAGTCATTGAAGGGTATCAGTACCATAGGTGATTATTTCTTGAGACTTGTTCGCACGATAATCTTTGATTGTACTATACACTGTTTCAGGACTAGTGTAACAAATTTTAACAGTTGGAGAGGTAATTTTTAGTAAAACATGTCATAGTAACATAGGCTCGATCTCTTCTCCTACAAGTGTACCAACCTCTTGTAATGACCCTAGGTGAATATTTTGTTCTCTATATTTTAAAATAGTTACTGATAAACTTATAGAACTGAGGGCATTTTCCATGCGTCAAAAGTTTAACTCTAATCTTTTGTTGCACTTGTAATACCTTTTTTTGCTCATTTAGTAAAACATGTCATAGTAACATAGGCTCGATCTCTTCTCCTACAAGTGTACCAACCTCTTGTAATGACCCTAGGTGAATATTTTGTTCTCTATATTTTAAAATAGTTACTGATAAACTTATAGAACTGAGGGCATTTTCCATGCGTCAAAAGTTTAACTCTAATCTTTTGTTGCACTTGCAATACCTTTTTTTTTGCTCATTTACTTACAGTTACACCGCGATACTATCAAAATTAAGTATGCAAACATTGGATTCTAGACGTATGATTCGCTCATGCTTATATTTACATGGGTTACTGCGAAATGTTATAGATGACGTTAATTCAATGAGTCTTTTTCAAATAAATATTCCCAGGTTGGCATCTCGATCGTCTATAATGTTTTGCATTAGGCTATGTTGAAAAAATTATGAAACTAAAAATCTAGTTAGACGATTATGTCCAATATATAATGAAGTTGAAAGTATGATGAGTGATCAAATGGATATTTTCAGTCTTAGCTACTGTCAATTTAGAAATATTTTGTGTAAAAATTTATTGTAATCTATAAAAATTAATTTCTACTTTTGTTGTTGTACTTTTATAGAATGTATATTTGTGTCTATTCATGTTGTTATTGTGATGTATTGGTGTATCCAACCCGCCTGTTATTGGGATACTTCGTATCCTGTTGAAAGGTTGTTAATAGAAATAAATAAATAAATGCTTTAAAGTTTCAGTTAAAAGTATGTTTCTGTGCGGCAAACCCAGTAGTAAATTTGTTATTATGTATGCACGTTTGACGTTCTTTAATTATTAGTTTAAATTGGCTAATATATAGCACCACAAGTATTGTTTTCAATTTGATAAATGTCGGATAAATTTTCAAGTTTGGCACGTGCAACAAAAAGGATTAAAGTTAAACTTGGAAAGTTTGGAAATTCAGAAAGCAATAATAAGAAAAGACAACATTGTAAATACTGAATTAGATTTAGGTAATTCCCTCCTATTATCAGTTGTAACCCGGTTAGTATGTAAGAGTGGAATTTTTACTTTGTATATTAGTTTATCTGTTGATGATCGAAAGATCGAAACAATCGTTATTATGACCAAGTGTTTTTTTAAACTTGATTGTTTATAATTTAATCTATAGTTCTAAAATTAATAATATAGAAAATAGCATTATTGTTTATATTTTATCAATCATCCTGTATATGATTAATGTAAAAAACAGAAGAATGAAATATAAACCGTGCATTGGTCTTCAAAATGATAGTGTATCTATAACAAAGAACAAGAATAGTAATAATAACCCTACATATAATTAAATTTATGTATTCTGAAATCGCGTTCAATATCTTTACATCCCTAATACATCAAACCTTTTTCTCGCTATCATTCTCATTACCAGTTGTCATTCTATCACAACACTTCTTGAATCAATTACGCTGATAGTCGCGATGTCCCACCGTGTATATCATTTAATTAATAAGCGCATATCGCGGCCTATCTGTCCTCGTGTGCAAGACAAGGGCATATTATCCTCTCTCGAGAGGAAAAACAAAACAGCGTCGTGCAGAGGCAGGCGCGACGCAATGGCCGACTATCGGGTAATTTATCAGTGCGGCCAATCAAGCCAGTGATTTCATTAAACCCGTGTACTTATTCACGAGTATTTATCTGTAACGATGTAGTTGAGTTGTTACCTTTGCCGTAGGATGGGACATAGACGGAGGAATAGGATTTGCTCAAGAGTTGCATTAAGAGTTTTTTTTTTAAATATAGGTACTTTTAAAAGAGTTACCATATAGGGTGACATTGAAAAACGAGCCACGCAAAATAACTTTTTTATTTATAATTCCATATTTGTAAACTAGGCTTAGGGGCTTACAATCATAGTATTTGGCATATTGGCATGATGGTAGCGGAAATGACGTACCCTATATATTTTATATATTTGGAATCTACGCACAATTACGAATTTAACGATATGTTTGAAGAGTATTTTTATTGAAGAAATAAATTACAAAACCGTAAGGGAAAATTATGAATAATTAACTTGGTAAGCCAATAGAGGTTATGTGCTGGCCACATCAGATTTTTTTGTAACAAAATATGGAATCTTACACAAGTAACTTACTATTTATACAATTAACTTAAATATTAATTATTATTATGTCAACTGTTTTCACAGCTTAGCAGGTTAATTATGTGTTATTTTCCCTTAAGTTTTTGTAATTTACTTCTTTAATAAAAATGCACTACAAACATATCACTAAATTCGAAATTTTACGTGGATTCCAAATATATATAAAAAAACATATAGGGTGTTTCATTTGAAATAGGAAAGTTAAAGACACTTCCAATCAAACCGGAAGCGCTACCATCATGCCAAATACCATGACTTGTGAGCCCCGAAGCCTAGTTTACAAATATTGTTATCAAATGTAAATCCCAACAAAGCCACCGTTCTATTTTAATAATTTAAACTATTTAAATACAATAAAATTTGTAACAACATATTTTCACGGCTGCACAAAAAATAGTGTGTATCAGAAATATTATTGGTCTAATGTGTACACGTTATTCTCGAAATCCTTTAACGCCCTCGAGAATACCCTACCTCGGCCGTAAGGCCTGTGCTACAATAAGTTGATGTTGGTTGTCGTACGCATGCGCGTTACACGCAGACCAGTAGAGGGTGCTGTCATTAGTCGGATGTCGCTGTTCAGCGACAACGACACTGAACGACACGACGACAGTAACGTAAAAATCTGATGTAGCTAACACAATACCTTCCGTTTAATTTAATTTTTATTCATGTAAATACTTAAAATTAAATTAAATTTAAATACCTGGTTCGATCCCAGCCGACGCCAAATATTTCGAATTTTAAATGGCACAAAAATTACCCCTGTGGTGCACTCTCCACGCCAGCAATAAGTGCTCGTGAGGTGACACCTAGTAAACACCTACTGACCTTGAAACGTGGTCATTTATCAAAATTTTGATATGCGATTTTTAGCACGATCGCTATACCTCCCTTACCAAGGGTAGCGGGAGATAAAAATGGACGAAATAATTATATAGTATGTATAACAAAATCCTAGTTTATATGATAAAAGAAACAAAATATAAAAATATACTAATATAAAAATTTAAAAAATGGAGGTTTCGGAATTTCATGGAAGTGATCAAATTGTTGCACAGACATTCTCGTAAATATGAATAATTCTTCGTGATCACTTAACTAGAAATATGAAAATAATATTCTGTGTGCCTAACATCATCCGTAAAATGAGGTTTTTACGTGGGTAAAAACAATCGTCTTTATTTTTTATATATTGTACCATCAGTCGTAGTTTTATTATTTGTAACCATATTGCAATTAAATTAAAATAAATTGGAAGAGATGTAATATCCATAACCTCACTAAAAAGTAACAGTTCGCTACGACATCCTTACGACTGTTGTAGAGAGGAATGTCGTGTGCTGCTAACATTAAACGACGTATGACAAGCCACAACCGACAAACGACTCAATTGTAGAACAGGCCTACGCGGCTTCGGCGACAATTTTTCTCTCGGGACGCTAAAGATTGTTTTCACGGCCTTAATACAAATACTATTGTTAAACTTTGATAGTTCTTATTCTAAAGTTTTAACGTCCAGTTTTAATATAAATGACTCCAAATAAATATCATTGGCATTTAACTTATCATGTTAGTTCCAGGATATCTTGTGCTGGAGTACATTATAGTGGTGTACTAATATGTAAAATAATTTAGGGGGTTGTCACGTCACACCTACACAGTACGTATTTATACGCCGTGGTCAATAATTGTTTAGGTATATGAAATTAAATATAAATAACTCATATCATAACTAGTTATAAATACAATATTAATGTTTATGCAACGTTATAGTAATTTTCTTATTACAGTTTTATTTCAGTAGTAACAATTCGATCATAAACTCACAATAAGGAAGTACTTAGAAGAATACGCAAATAATGAATGCAATCATTATTGAAAATTATGAACGCAATAAAGCATAACTATGCATATCCACTTACTATAAATAGAGCTCATTAATAAAATCCCATTTATTTTTTTCGCATAAATTACCTACTGGGGACACCAACTATCATAGATTAATTGCAAATCTATAACGTTTTCTACTGGTACAACAATTTAAAAAAATAAATATTTAGTACCCTATTAGATCGTTGCAATTTCCCTATGCCACATCACTGTCCATAACAGGATGCATATCTGGGCGACATGCATCAGCATCAGCAGTCCGACTCGAGGCTGAGGCTAATTGAGATTAATGACGTCTTCGCGGTCGCTAATGCCTGCTTGTAAATAAGGCAAGGCGCTTCGCTAGCTGGCGCTACATGTCACCCAATGCCCCCGGATTAAGATTTCAAGGAGAGCTAACCAGATGATGGGTTTATAATTGGGAGGTAACATATGTTTAATTGGAGGAATTACATTTTGGAAGCATTCGTCTTCAGAAATTTACTGGTTCGGTATTTAAATAATTCTGTTATTTATCATCATTTATGTTACGATGTATGAACTCTGTCCCACATCAATTGGTCTCGCGGGGTATTTCCACATTTTTATAATTTTTAATGTAAGTAAAGTTATTCATTTAGGTTCATATTTTACCTTCCAGAACCACATAATATTTAAAGTATGAATTTTTTAATAAAATTTTAATTTTATCTCGTCATAACTTAAGCACTACCTTCCAATATATATAATATTTCACAACCATTTTTGCTTACAAAAAAATATTTACATCATTATATTTATAAGTTTACAATAGTCAGTCGGATAGCCAAGAAGGAATTTGACGACAATTATTAAATGTTTGGTTACATATGACATATATGACCTCCATATAACATTTCACAAACATATGTATAGAGCGACAAAGTAAAAAATCTGTTGTGGCCAGCATAATACCTCTCGCCCTTTACAATGTGGGATATATAAATATCGTATTTAACATTTTTTGTACACAATAAAAAAAATCTTATTACATCTATTCTTTATATTTAGATATTTTTTTTATAAATTTAAAGTCATTCTATGTGCAAATTTTTTCCTACTTTTTCAAATGTTCGAGGTTCTTCCAATTCATTGACAGGATTGGCGGTATTTCTGAAGGCTGCATGTAATATACCTATAATTTTAAATATTGAATTAATAATACAAAATGAAATATTAAAGCTCTGAATTTCTGACATTGACATTAGTGATATTTATCTATCAATCACATACATTTTAATTTCTCAACTGGTTACCATGGAGTTGTTTAGGCTATGAGATTTACTACAACAGATTATTTAATAGATTATATTTCTATATCTCGAAATCTATAGAAGATATAATATATTTTTTAAATGTATCGCATAGAGAATTTTATGTCCTTAAATATTTACCTATAATAACATAAATTTTCAAAAAATAATATTTAGAAGATTTTTGTTAAAATACTACTACTTCTGGTTGTCCATTTGTTACTAGAACTTATTCAACTCTTCCTATTACTGTTAGATTGAGGAATCCGTAGTTCACAGGTCGTTACTCTTACAGAATTTGAGAAATCCTACCTCCAATATTCACATACGCACACACACTCACACATACACACACACATACACACATATACACACTCACACACACACACCATCGTAAAAATGATCAAATCGGATTCTAGTGACTTTAAAACGTGCATATTCACTGATATCAGCTATATCATCCAACTTGGTTGCACTATAGGACTCATCGTTAAGTGACGTCACAAATGGATACCACGGAACTTTATTAACAAAATTATGAATGAAAAGGTTAATATTTTCGAGAAATATTGTATCATATACGAGTATATTGAAATTAGTTAAAGATATATTATAAATAAAAAATATATTGAATTTTATTTATTGATTAATTTTTGCAAAAACTGTGTTCATCAGTGCTGGTCATTTATCTATTGTCAAATATTCGTTTTGTTGTTTTACTTACATAACATACCTACAATATTTATGTCAATATTTGTTGCAAATTGTTTGGCCAATCGTTCTTATAAGACTCCAGCCTATCAGACTCAGCGCGGTATATCTTGTCACTTGTAACCAGTCTGTACAGGTATCTATTTGTAAATTTAGTTATAAGTTCTCAAAATAAGAACAGAAATCTTACTCTGTTGTGTTGTTATTTGTTATTATTTTTATTTGTATACGAGTGTAAAGAAAATATAGCAATTTAGTTTTTACTATGGTAGGTAGTTCATTTATCGCGGTTGATGATAGTGATGGGAAGTAATAGTGTGCTGACAGAAACACATTATGTGATTTTGCAGCACAGCACCTTGTACGTCGTGTATGCATGTGCATGTGATTCAATTATTGAGCGTGATGAGCTAATATTAAAGGCAGTAATTAAGCCTTGTTTCTCGATCATCGATCCGTAATTAATTTGCTCTGGAAGCGTGAAAAGAATTTACTCATACGCTGTTGAATATAAATAGGAATTAGTTGCCAATTTTCACGTTCATCTATGTTTACTACGAAGCCATTTTAAAGATATCTGAATTGCACCAGGATGTTAATGTTTTCATTTATATCCTACGTAACGACCTGGATTAATTTCTCTCAAATGACTACTTGTCATCACTGTTTGCGACGTTATAAATCATTCGAAAACGAAGCTATCATCAATTCATGAATAATTGACTCATTTCTTGACCTACCCCATTAGTACGCATAAAAAATCATTAAAAGACTAGAATGTTTTTTAGAGCATGGAACAAAGAATTATTAAAAACTCGTTGAAAAATAAAGCAGGACGAAAAAATAGTTAACCTACGGTTAATAGTTTCACAAAAAAATATTGTGAAGGGATTTGTACTTATGTTTCACAGCATTACAGCAAAAGATATAACAATATATTTTGAAAAGTCCTGAATTTATTCATTTGCTTAAAGTACAAATACTAATTTTACAATTAAATTGCATTCTTAGTTTAAGATATGTTTTCGAACAAATAAAATTATTTTTTGAGGTCATCTTAAGTCACTTTATTAAAAAAATCTGATGTGGCAAGCACATTACCTTTCGTCAGATCAATGTGTATTTTACAAATTCCACACAGAAAGTTTTTTGAAAAGATTCATGTCCAGTGACTATAAAGTAAGGACCTTGATAAGGATATATTAATTGCAATATATTAGGTTCAAATAAACATAAATTTTCCAAGATATTCCAAGGTCTTTTAGTACAGATTTCAGGGAATCTATTTTGGCATAACTAGATTCAGAAAGAAATTTTGAATATGTATAGGTACAACCCTTTTATACATTTTATGCAGTACGTAAAGGGTCTTTCAATAAGGGCACTCGATTTTAAATGTAAATCAAACAATTTGTGCGTGAGATATCCAGTCAATTTTATTTTATTTGAAAGAAAATTTTATGGCATTAAGTATGGAATATAACGTCGTTCAAATGTCCGCTGCGGTTTTGCTTGGTGCAACGAATTCGGAAGGTCCAATTTTCGATGACTTTGTCGCATAAATCTGGCTGAATTTGCTGGATGGCGTTCGTTATGTTGACCTTGCAGAATGTCCATTGTGATATACGCTGTGTGACGCGTAGCGCCGTCCTGCTGGAACCACATGTCGTCGGTATCCATATCATCCAGTTTAGGCCACAAAAAGTTGCTTATCATCAATCTGTAGCGCTCGCCGTTGACGGTTATGACAATGCCAGTTTCGTTTTGGAAGAATACGGACCGATGATTCCAAAATCCGCACCAAACAGTGACTGTGCTGGTGTATCTCGTGTGGATTGGTATCGTACCAAATCGGACAATTTTGCTTGTTCACATATCCATTCATCCAAAAATGGGCCTCGTCGCTAAAGATAATTTTTTGGCGAAATTTGGGTCAACTTCCAACTGCTCCAGAGCCCAATCAACGAACACTCGGCGTTGTCTATGATCGTTTACCTTTAAATTCCTGGGTCAGTTGGATTTTATACGGGTGCATACCCAAGTCCCGACGTATTTTCCCGTTCACTCTTATGCACAGTAGCAATGTTTTGAGCAGACCTTGTGTTTCGGTGACGTACGGGTGATTATTTACTGAACTAGTTGACTCGATTTTGGCCACCAAACGTCGAATAGTCGACTCGGTAGGACGGTTGTAGCGAGGATAAAAATCACGTAATGCGCGGAACGTTCCTCGAACGGAGCACTGATTTTGAAAATAAAATTTGATGATTTGCACACGTTGTTCAACACTACAACCTTCCATGGTAATTTGCCATACACTACTGAACAATTTACAAAAAATAGTGCTTTAACAACGTGGCTGCTATAACCTAACAAATTTCGAGCGTTCTTATTGAAAGACCCTTTATTATCTTACAATATATGTATAAGTAAGGATTATTCATTTTGGCACATAGGTATTTTTAATTATTTCAGTATTATTTATAGATTACTACAGGAGGGGCATTTTGGTCTAACATATAAAGAAAACTCTCGAGATCCTTGGAGGTATATTAGATGTAATACTAAACATTAAAAATTATACGACAAAATATGCACATAATTTATAAGTAATGCATTTTCTAATACGATAAGTTGTACTCTTTGAATATACACAGTTCACTATTTGATTTTGTTGAATCCAAGTACAGTGTACCACTGTAGAAAATAAGCATTGTTCTAATTGTATTTAATGCATCTAATCTGACTTTATAGTCGTAAACTTGACATTCAAAATAGGATTAGAACAGCTGAGTAAAAACGCTAGACACCGCTAGCTATGGTTTTTCAAAAATAATTCAGAGGAAATAACCAACCTTTCAATTTGAATGAAAAGTTAAGGAATACTAAAAGTGACCGGTTACTTACATTTGTTGACGAGATTCATTCTTTTATTTATTATTTATTTAATATCAGAAAAACTCTTATATTTTGCGATACAGGTAAAGAATGACTACTAATATGTTTAAAAATGACATATGACAACTGTCAAATTGACCCAACACTGTGACATCACATCCCGCTAGGCTGCTAGATACGCTAGGTACTGATGAATTCGGTCATTTTCTTAATGTAGTAGCTGTTTCCATAATCATAGCCGGCTGCTTTAAGAAATTTAATTCCTTTATAATTTTTGAACTCTATATCCATTGAATCCACAGAATAAAATATTCTTTAATATTTATAATAACATTAAATGTGAAAAACCTTCCGCCAGTTCTATGTACTTTGTACAAATTCCATTCAGAAAGTTTCTTGCAAAAGATTCTATATTTCCAGTAAAATTTTATCACAAATATACTATCAGCCCAAACTCATATTAATTCGGCCATTTTCAACAAACAAATTACAAAACCTACGGAAATGGTGAGAAATTTCTACAAATTTTTTTTGAATAGTATAAAATATTAATTTTAAGCTTACCAAAACTGAATATGTTATTCAATTATTCCGCCATTTAATATTAGCTTTCTAGCATTCTATACCTACACGCTGCAGATTTTCCAGTGAGTATTGTCGTATATGTCATGCAAGGTAGGATTTACGGTACATGCTTAATTTGGACTAAAAGATGATCCTTAAAATTCCGGTCGAAATATTATCTCCAGTCATTTGGCCCACAGTTTTTTAACAGTTTTACTCTATATTTAAAGATTTTATAATTTGTTGAAAATGTTTGGGCTCGTATATCAATTGCACTTAACACTGACATCTGTCAATCAGAATTTTCTTAATATAGAACCTAGCTGTTTCGATGGTTATAGCATAGCTGGCTGCTTTATAAAATTTAATTTCTTAATAATTATTTAACTCTAAATTCTTAAAATCTTTAATTTAACTTGAATCTAGAACCCTCCTATATCTAGTTAGGATTCTCTACCATCTGAGTTCCCATGAAGTAAGTGAATTCATCATCTGTCTTGCTAGACTTGGGTGAGTACAATATACTTGGTGGTGTCGGTGGTGTAACTATATTACAACTGTTTTAACACAGAATTAGAACAGCTTGCTAGATACAGTAAGTCCTGGGTTGAATATCATGCAGGCCATGAATTTTTCACAATAATTATAATTAATAAACTTAGTTTATATTTTAGACTACCAATAATAATTTGGAGAATATATGTGTATATCTATGTATATGTATAGTACAGGTATATAACGATTTTCTAAAGTGGTTTGTTTTAAATCACCATCACCAGAGGTGTCGAACACAATCTGTGCTACATTGCTCTACAAAACTTTTATTTGACATCGATATTTCCAATCTCTTGCAACAAATCCTCGCTGCAGCAAGAATAAAAGCTTTCATTTTTCTCCTTACTTTATTTACGAGTTCTTTGACGTTTCTTATATCGCAAATCACCTTGCATGGCAAAGATAAACTCGGTTATTTTCACCACAGATTCAAATTTCCTCATGGAATCGAACATGCAAATCAAAGTCACTTTTCCCATCACTGAGGGAACGTCAGACGATCGCGCGGTGCATCGTGCCAAACACAGGATCGCTGCGACACTTGAAAGGAAATGACAAATGTAACACGTTAGGAGTGTAGGTTTCTTTTTGCGTTAGGATTAGAAGTTGCTGTATGCGGTTGCTATAGAGTTAGGTGATATATTGGTGCATAAATCAGGAATTCAGAAACACGGAATGACGGGAAGCGAGCTTTGGCAAAACAGGACACTGAGAAAATAGTCTACTCACGTTTTTGGAAAGAATAACAACTGGGTTTTGATAGTGTACCAAAACGTGCTCGAATGCATTTTTAACTAACTGTATAAATAGAATGCGAAATTTATGTACTTCATATAACTGAAATAACATATGGACCGCAATAAATATGTGAAATATAATACAAATTTTAGAAAAAAAGGAGTTGTATAACAAATGTATGTAGTTGTTATATTTAATGTATACAGCATTTAAACGCTGTCTCATTAAATGTTATAAATTTATTTGAAATATGAGTATTTTGATTCGAATTTACCAGCCGACTAAGTATATATTCAGATGGCGATTTGATCAATTGCCTGTCCAATTGAATCGGTTAATAAAATTTTACAAAAGATTATTATTAACTAATGAAACTACTTTGTAACCGGCCTTAAGGGATGAGTTAACAAATAATATTTAATATGAGTTTTTAGCAGCCGGGAGGTACAATTAATTATTGTTCTAAATAATAAGAATAATAATAAAATTACTACTTATTGTTGATTCTGATTGGCTGAAATGCTTGACTATGATAGAATAAAAGATGGTTTGATTACGAAGATATAAAATGATAAATATATTTAACAATAAAAGATAAATAATGTTACAGTACCCATTATAGCGTTTCCTCCTTCACTAGACCATTGTCTATACAGTACACAATTACGACCCACGTACCCACTGTACGATCCACGTACCCACTCTATTCTTCACGTACCCACTAACTACAATATTGTAGATAGGTCCTGCATATTACCGTAAAGCTAAATTAGCAAATAATTGATATATAAACTAATTATGAAACAATAATATTACTGGTTATCCTGCAATGTATGTAAATACAAAATGCAAACTATTTGACCTCAATTGTGTGATGAGCTTGGTTTACAGTGTGGTAGTGCAAGAAACTTACAATTTTACATAATAAAAAAATCTGATGTGGCCAGCACATAACCTCTCGCCGTATATTTTACCTGGCTGTATGCATAAAGCAAAGATTATTTTTATAAATACAAATAATATATTCATATAAATCTATGACGTATAAACTTCTTTATTATTCAATAATAGAATGTCTCAACATAAAGATATTTACCATAAATTATGTTACAATAAATTACAAAGTAGAGTTTACCATATATAAATATTAGGCTGGTAACAGCAATTTTCAATTCGAACAACTTTGTTTACTTTCTCTTCATATTCTTCTAGTAAAAACATTAATTTTGGGCGGTCTAAAATGTATATATCTGGATTGTGCATCTATTCTTATATATCTTCTTTTACATTTTATTTTTTCATACTTGTTATATCTAAATAACCTTAATTCCCTTTAATAAAGTGACGGATAGATTGCACTCCGATTATTCTTATATCGATGTGTAATTTTGTCAATATTTACAACTTACTTGAGAAGAATTTGATAGCTTTTTCGCAATTCAAAGTTACTCTAGTCTACAGTACTGGTGTACATTGTCCCATAATGTTTGAAACAAATTTAAGTCCTTCAACCTAGACTTGTCATCTCCATAATAGTCACAGATCAAGAATTAAGGGATTCTCCAAATACATTTTTCTTTTATTACTCATTATTTCTGACACTGACATTTATCTGTCAGTTACAAATAATTTAAATTTGCAACTATTTTTCATGGCATCCTTTCGGTTGTAAAATTAATTACATTATTTTATATATTATATTCCTTTTATCTCTAAATCTATAAAATATGTATAAAAATATTTAAATGTATCAGAAAGAGAATTTATTTTTCTTTAATATTATCAAGAAAAATTTTCAAAAAATAATATTTAGAAGATTTTTTTTCAAGAATCTTCTACTTCCGGTTGTCCAATTGTTACCAAAACCTTTTCAGATCTTCCCATGAATGTCCGATTGGGAAATACGTTGTTAAACAAATTTTAAGTCTTATAGTTTTTGAGTAACCGTCCTTCCAACATCCCACACACACACATCCACACACACACACACACACACACACACACACACACAGACATCATCGTAAAAATGTTAAAATCGGATTGTAGGGACCTTAAAACGTGCTTATACAATAAAATCTGGATATGCGATTTTTAGCATGAATCCAATACCTCTCTTAGCGAGAGGTAAAAATGTAACAATAGTATATTTTAATACTAATGTGGAAAGCGCTTATACTTTTCAATGATACTTTCCGCATTTTTTTCTACAAAAGTGAAATTTTCCATATTAATGAAAATTTTATTTAAATATAAAAACGACAAATATAAAAAATCAATTGAAGTAAACTTATGTCATATTCACAAAACAATAAACAGTTTACTTTTTCTCATTCTGCTGATTCTACATCTATATTTTTATACGCAGTGTTTCAAGAGTTTTTAGTTATCATTTTTGTCAGAAAATTTGTTTCATCACACTTTCGTACGAAAAAGCTCTTTTTTTGATCCCTGATTGAAATATCATAAGTCTCCGGAAATCGGAGGCCAGAAAATCTCCGCTAATATTGATGTTGTGTGTGTTGCAATTTGGTTGTACTTCGGACGGATCAATTTTGATTTCTAATTTTTAGAAAAGCACAAAATTGACCATTGTGGTAATCTTTCGACGACAGCTTTGAAAGCCCTTGAGGTGACGCCTGGTAAACGCCCTTAAAGTTAAATATGTGAATAGAAGCAAATTACCATACCCAGAAATGGGTAGTAAATATTTAGTCGTCGTTGGTTGTGAACCATTCTTACATATAAGAGAGATATTTCCCTTTAAGCTATGGTTTAGCAACTATTAGGGCTCTTCACGGTAAAATTTTATTTCATAAATTTATAATTTTCGAAACTTTTCTCTTTTTTGGAGACTTGACAAGGCTTCGCTGAAAATAGGCTACCTCTGAAAGCCGTCCCGTTTAATAAATGAGCATCGTTCCGTTATCAAAATGAACGATCACTACTAAGGTGTAAGATATGACTTGTTTCCATTTAGCCCTACGTTAGTCGAGCGGTCTACATACATATAACACACACACAGTAATAATTACGCAGTAGCCGTTAACTATACAGCCTTCTATAACAATTTAACATGCTAAATTCATTGTATAAGGATAGTACTTGTTTTTGCAATTTAAATACTAGTGGTCTACTATTGTAAACCGCGCGACTTACCGTGTTATATTTTATAACCTTTCCGAGATTTTTTATTTTTGTTACTATTAATTATTATTTTTCTTTCTGCATCTAGTATTGTTGATAATTGTAGACACATCAAAATAACTTCGAACCGTGACTAATAATGATTGGATGACATGGCTTGAAGAATTAAAAAGATCGTACTTTTTCTACTTCCACCACATAAGCCAAATGTTGTTACATTTACCATATTAAAATATTTTTCCGTCGACCGTTTATTAATAGGCTATCTTAATGTATAGAAAATCATTCATTAATGACCCCTATTAATGCATGATTTTTTATTAATAAACGATTTTTTGGGAGCGTTCACCACATGGAACACAGCATGCATTTTGCTAACGCTAAGTTGTAGCAAAAAGGTAGACAGAATTAAAAGTCATGCTTTTGACACCTACTAGCTAGGTATATTCACGTAGCATACCTTTAAAATGAATTTGAAAGAACAAAATTCCTCAAATAACATAAAAAACCACTTGCGTTGTCTAGCATTAAGTACACTGAACGCACCCACTGAAAACAATTGATGACAAAACTTATTGATTTTCCGACGTAAAATTTGACGTTCGGTCAACCATTACTAACCTAAAAAAAATTGTCATGGAATAAAATTAGATTTTCCATTTAAGTAAGATACGGTCAATGAAAAAATATTGTAACTAACACGTGTGTTAATTGGCGATTAATGATCTCAACAAAATGTCTCGATCATTAATCGCCCTCATTAACACACTTGATAGTTAAATAACTATAAAAATCTTTACACAGCATTAAATGCGGCATATATTCATGCAAATATCGTTTGAGAAATACGTGCACCGCATGTTTGAATATGTAAAATTATGTCTAATTTGGCATTAGTTTTTACCTCTCGCTAAGAGAGGTATTGGATTTATGCTAAAAATCGCATATCCAGATTTTATTGAATAAGCACGTTTTAAGGTCCCTACAATCCGATTTTAACATTTCTACAATGATGTCTGTGTGTGTGTGTGTGTGTGTGTGTGTGTGTGTGTGTGTGTGTGTGTGAGTGTGTGTGTGTGTGTGTGTGTGTGGATGTGTGTGTGTGTGTGTGTGTGTGTGGATGTGTGTGTGTGTGAGGTTGTTGGAGACACGATTTCTCAAATTCTATAAGACTAAAGACCTGTTTGACTACGGATTCCTCAATCTAACAGTAATGGGAAGAGTTGAATAGGTTCTGGTAACAATTGGACAACCGGAAGTGGTAGTTTCTAAAAGAAAAAAAAATCTACATATTATTTTTTGAAAATTTGTTACTACAAATATTAAAGATAATTAAATTCTCAATCTGACACACTTAATTTTTTTTACTATATCTTGTATAGGTTTGGAGATATAGTATATAATAATATAGAATAATTTGTTGTAATAAATCTCGTTGCCCGAAAAACAGTTGCGATATTTAAATTTTTGTAATTGACATGTAAATGCAAAATGTCAGTGTCAGATTTTTCTGGGAGGTAAGAGTACATTTAATATATATTATTGTATTATTAATTAATTATATATTTAAATTACAGATATGTTAATATTACATTATATCCTTAAGAAATACCGCTAATACCGTCAATGAATTTGAAGAATTTTGAATAGTAGGATAAAATTTCTCATAGAACGAAAGAAGAGAAACCATTTCAATTATTTGTGTGTACTTATAGGGCGCGAGCAGACATGTGACTTATGATACTTGACACCTATGTATATTACTAGCTCTCATTCTGACACGGGCCCCCACATCTGCTTGCCAAGACCAACAAAGTCACATAACTGCTCGCGCCCTATGCTACATAAAATGAAAATGGCGAGAGGTATTGTGCTGGCCACAACAGATTTTTTTTATTAGAATTTGTTATAATTTTTAAATCTCGCTAAGAGAGGTATTAAATTCATGCTAAAAATCTCATATCCAGATTTTAGTGAATAAGCACGTTTTAAGATCCCTAGAATCCGATCATAACATTTTTACGATGATGTCTGTGAGTGTTTGTGTGTGTGTGTGTGTGTGTGTGTGTGTGTGTGTGTGTGTGTGTGTGTGTGTGTGAGGATGTTGTAGGCACGATTTCTCAAATTCTATAAGACTAAAGACCTGTGTAAGTACCGATTCCTCAATGTAACAATAATGAGAAGAGTTGAATAGGTTCGGATAACAATTGGACATTAAATTCCAGCCCCTCCGTCATCCCAGTTAAAATTATGGTTAATGTAGTTCTTGTCATACCTGAAAAGTTTGGAATGTTATATTAAGCATAATGCATAATATGAAACTAAGACAGCTAATGGTAACCGCCGCCGGTATATTTATAAAAACGTATCTTACCAAAGGTTTACCAATACATGTAATACTATTTTATTTTGCAGTCATTCAGAATGTAAATATTACAGTATAAATTTTATTTTATGTGAAGGAAAAAAATATTAATGTGCCATTAAATATTTTTTTATATTAACACATGTTATAAACATTTTTAATACCTATTTGTATTTTAAACTCTTGTTAAATATAACAACGACCTCGTTTAGCAGTCATAAAAATTATCATAGATATCCTCATTTCCATACTTAGAACTTCGTTAACCCTTCTCCACTTCCAAAGCTTCCTTGTTCTTTGTCTCCAGAGTATTCCTCATTTTCAAACCATTTCTATGCGTCAAATTCACGCACATCCCTTGCATACCATCTTATCTAAGTCAGGCAACTTCTTGCTAAGTGTGCAACCACCAGAGGGTTGTATTTTAGTGAGACATGTAACATGCAAGAGGGTGGAATCTGTTTAGCGGTTGTTATTTATTGGAATGTCATTTGCAAACTATTTATTTATTGAGTGCAGGGGGTAATAGAGATATATAGGATTTGAGGGATGTAAATTTATATTTATACCATTTAATATAGTAAGGGAGAGTGCAGTAATAACTAGAGTATTAAGTGTGATCATTTCGTCTTTGTTAATTTATTAATTATTATGCACACAACACACAATTAGTGATTTTTAACAGATAATCGTATTCTTTGAATGTGGAAAAACGTGAATTTTCAGTTCTAATAATATTTATGTTGTAAAGATTGTAACGTCAATCAATATGATGCTAGTTATAACACACAATTATTTTTTGTGAGGTTATGTGAACTGTCATTAGTGTCTCAGCGAAATTTTAATTTAATCCACTAATTTGTGATTTAATAGGATTTTTTTAAATTAACTTTTCATTAAATGCAAAAATAAAACACCATGCGGTGCTATTGCACAAAATCTGTTATGGACAGCACAAGACCTCTTACCATTTCCATTTTATGTTATATGTATAAATAACCAACTTTACATATCTTGTACACAAAAAAAAATCATATAATTGTATCTACGAGTATTCTTTCGTTCTATGAAGAATTTTGTCATATGCTTCTAATATATTCAAAATTCGTCAAATTCATTGACACTATTCGTATTAGCGGTATTTCGTAAAGATATATGTATTATTAATATACTTACCTATAATTTTAAATATTTAATTAATAGTACAATCAGAAATATTAAATGTATTTCTCAGAAAAAGTAATGTCAATAAAACTGTTGATTTTTGACACTGACATTTTGCATTTATCTGCCAATTACAAAAATTTAAATATCTCAACCGGTTTCCATGGAGTTGTTTGGGTAGCGAAATTTATTACAATAGATTATTCTATATTATAATATATTATATCTTTAAATATAGAAGATATAAAAAAAAATTCAATGTATCAGATTTATAATAACACAAATTTTCAAAAAACAATATTTAGCAGAATTTTTTAAGGAACTACTACTTTCGGTTATCCAGTTATTACAAAATCTTATCAGCTTTCCTCATGAATTGAGGAATCCGTAGTTAAACATGTCATAATTTGAGATATCGTACTTTCACACACACACACACACACACACACACACACACACACACACACACACATACACACAAACACACACGCACACACATAAGTACACGCATGCACACGCGCCCATGTACATCTTGGATCAAAGGTGCAAAAAATGCGATTTTTTTGGTTTTTGAGAAGAAATGAATTATCGACGATTTTTAAATAATTTTTGTAAACGCTTCACTACAAATTTATTTACCACTTTAATCCGATTAAAGATATGATAACGCGGTTAAAAAAATTAAATTCAGCATGAAATTCTCTTTCATATCATGTATAAAAATTGCCGATGAGCGGTTCGCGGGTCAGTAACAACTTAAACTTATATGAAATCTGTCTAAACTATTAAATATCTGAAATCCGCGCGGTTTTCATTTTTTCTACCTAATTAATACGTGTCGAAATTTTAGGTGAAAAAATGAAAACTGGCCTGGTTTATAAATATATATAAATATTTTTTAAGATTTCTTATAAGTTTAAGTTGTTCAAAAATCGTATAATACATGAAATGATGGAGAATTTCATGCTGAATTCAAATTTTTCAACCCCGTTGTCGTATCTTGAACCGGACTGGGGTGATAGATGAGTTTGTAGGACAGCGTTGACAATAGTTATTTACATACCGAGTGCGGGAATGCTTCGTTCGCGGATGAGTGTGCTATTGAACGATTCCGTGAACCAAATTCACGCACGCGGTTCTACAATATTTTTTGTACGAAAAGTATAAACCGAGGTTTAAACTAATAATTAGTAATTATTGCAGAAATAATTGTGTTTATTAAAATTATTACATAATATACATATACACCGCTAATTGCAGAGTGATGTGTCAAACTTAAATCCCAATTATTTTAATGTTTATTTTTATGTAAATAACTATTTATTACTTACTAAGTATTTCACTTGTAGTACATAGAAAATTTAAACTTAATAAACTTGTTAAATTTCTTATTGTCTTGTTACAATTTACATTACGTTTGTTGGTTATGTGTTACCAACATCCCGGGTTCTCTGTCTTGCCGACTTCCGTCGAGTAGGAATTGTTGCCAACATTGTGAATCAAATACACTAAATTCATTATTTTAAAATTAAATTTCATTCAATATTCTACCATTTTCTCTTATTATTAGGTATTAAGCGAAAGAGTGTTTGAGAAATTATACTTCTTTATTATAAATTTAGTTCTTTAATAAATGCTTTAAAAATAAAAGTGTTTTTTGCAAAATTTCCCGGTCACTTATTTGGTGGAAACCTGGGAAATTGACATTAGGCAACGCGAAACAACACATTTCAATGCATGAGTACAAAAAAATATTTAAAATCTAAAAGCTTTAATTTTGTGTTCTTGAAATTTTTTGATACATACTACTGTTTTCGAGAAACATTTTTTGCACCATTGATCCAAGATGGTGGTTCTATCGATCCTCTCGAAGGTCAAAAACCTGAATTTTTCATCCCCGTCCTGACCTAAACAACATATGTTAAAATCGTTTCCACCACACTTTTTGTAAAGCAAAGGTCTGTTGACTGGACTATAATACATATGAATGATAAAATTCTCCACTCTCTTAATTTTTTTATCCATTATTCTTTTTTTAGTTAACGCAAATTTTGTTAGTTGTTATAGATTATGATACTAGTGATTAAAGAAATTGCAACTTTAAATATTAATTGTAAAATAATTAAATCAGATAGAGTTTCTGTTATTTTGTATGAATAAAAAATATTTGTTATTAGTTTTAATAAAATATAAATAACATTTTGAATATGGATTACAGTGTCACCTCATTATTTGCGAATAAAAAATATGACGCATTAATTCCCATCCATATAAATGACGCATCGCTATTTTTTTCCACCAGTAAAATAATCATCCGTTCGTGCCCTAAAATAAGTGACATAAACAAGAGGACAGCAAACAGTGCCAACCATTTCCCCATCATTTCACGCGTGAGCGAAATCCATGTCAAGCTGTCGACGTCACCTGACGTGCAATAATTCTAGTTTAAAACGACGCAAGTTTGACTGCGTGTGCGTGCGTACTCGTATGTGCGGATTAGGATCACCCAGCCCAGCATTCAACCCTTCACCATGGGAGAATCTTAGGGAAAGTTATCTCCGACACGACAGAAGGGAACGCTAAATGAAGATCGATAGTTTCGCACAATTTTCAAACCCGTTACGAACGTGACAGATTCAAATTATTGTTATTAATGGATGGGGAGAATTGTGTATGTCATTTTGTCAAAATCCTCCGTATTTCTGTGTTTTGAAATTTTTATACATACATACATACATACATACATACATAAAATCACGCGTGTCCCACTTAGTGGGTTCGCACAAACCCGATAACAATAAGAACAACATCAATCATACAACAAATCCTTACTCTTAACATATTAAAGTGACCGATTTTCGGTAGCGAAATACCGCATCCGGATCACAATAATAGTTAGGAAACAATCATCCTTCGCCACACATTCCTATCTAAGCAGACTTCTTTCGCCTCGGCCACACTCATAATCGAATTCATACATGCTCTTCTTCTCTTCACACTTGGAAACTCTCTCTCTTTAAGCACCCTACCAATCACATCCATCCACTTACACACTGGTCGGCCACGCAATCGAAAACCCTCAACTTCACCAAGATATATACGCTTAACAAGCCGTTCACTCGCCATTCTCTCCACATGCCCAAACCATCTCAACTGACTCACACCAACTCTCTTAATCACATTGTTGCTTACCATACATTCTTCATACACCAAATTATTCCTCACGCGATCCCGTCTGACATACCCACATACACCACGTAAATACCTCATTTCCACGGCAGTCACTCTCTTTTTATGTACAATATTAATCATGATTTACTATATTACTAATGTATAGGTTCTTCTTGTTCGTATAGGAATTTGGATTATTACTTCTTGATCTTCATAAGTTTATTTGGCTTACTCTATTAGTATTAAAAACTAAAAAACAAAACAAGAAACTTTCAATGTCAATATATAGTTCCACTTTCTGTGAAACTTGACATTCTGCACTAAATGAGTTAATTTTGCAGTATGAATTTTCATGGGATAAGGATGGTAGATAGATATAATATTGTTGTTTAAAGTATCTTTATTTTTTATGATAAATGACAACATTGCTTAAATAGAGGCCGGGTATTCACTGAACCAAAGGACTCACGACATTATCTTTTTCTTTTTTACCTTCCGTCACCTAGGTGAGGAAGGTATTGTCTTGGTTAAAAAAATCGGTTGTGGGTTTTTAATGAATAAGCATGTTTTAGGGTCCATAGAATACGAATTTACTATTTTTATGATGCTGTCTGTAAGTATGTGTCTGTGTGTAACGATTTTTTCGGATCCGATGACCAATACTATAATTCAATTTTGTCGTATTCCTCTTCCTTACATCCATATGCAGACGTGATTAGATTTTGTTTATAAATGGTCAACCGGAAGCACCCTCATTTGAAGATTTTAACAGTTTTTCTTGAAAAACACTGTTATATATCATTTTTTCACATTTAATGTTATTATATGTATTAAGGAATATTTTATTCTCCATACGATTTGACAATATTCTATGCTTCATATTCAATGGATGTAGAGTTACAAAATTATAAATAAATTAAATTTATAAAGAAACCAACTATGCTATAACCGTGGACACAGATAAGCGTCAAGTGCAATTGTAAGATGCCAATGTCAAGTGCAATTGGCAGTATATTTGTGTTATAATTTTATTGGAAATATATAA
The DNA here is from genome assembly GCA_951394225.1 of Harpalus rufipes. Classification (NCBI taxonomy): domain Eukaryota; kingdom Metazoa; phylum Arthropoda; class Insecta; order Coleoptera; family Carabidae; genus Harpalus; species Harpalus rufipes. Next base: position 39,123,542 of record OX596281.1, read on the forward strand.
TCTTTTGCAAGAAACTTTCGGCATTTGTATAACATACAAGGTAATGTGCTGGTCACCTCAGATTTTTTAAACTAATTTTCAGAATTAATTCTTGAGTACTATAGAAATAAAACATAAAATTAAACTTCCAATATACTTCTTAAGAAATATTTTTAGAGTTTAGAAATTATTGTGCGAAAATGTTTGCAACGTTTGAAGACGAGAGTCTTTTGGTTCAGTGAATAGCCTATACAATGGGGTATTACACTCTTATTTTATTATTTTAAATGAAAGTTCGTTTAATTTTGAAGCATTCCGTAGGAGACAACTATTGCTATATTTTTCTCTCGCATTAGCTCTATATCAGGCTGCGAGAGAAATATTGCAATACTATAGCGTCACAGTGACACTTGCAACAAATTTCGAAATCTCGTAAAATAATTATTAAAAAATTGTTTTTACCTCTCGTTAAGAGAGGTATTGGATTCATGCTAAAAATATTTTCTAAAAAAAAAATTCTAAATATTATTTTTTGAAAATTTGTTACTATAAATATTAAAGATAATTAAATTCGAACAGAATCTGCTTGCCAAGGCCAACAAAGTCACATCACTGCTCGCGCTCTATGCAACATAAAATAAAAATGGCGAGAGGTATTGTGCTGGCCACAACAGATTTTTTTTTTCATCTTAATCGTTATTTATTGAGTAATACTTTGAGTAGAAAACCACTTCCAACCTCACTTTTTAGCTGCCCAACAAATATTTTCAATTAAAAATCAATGTTTTAAACAAATTTTGGGTATAAATAAATTATTTTCAGTTAAATTTACACGTTTATTTTAAATTTTACAGTTTTATCAACAAATAAAAGTTTTGATGTGTTTAAAAAATCTCTGTTGCCGTTCTTATTTTTGCTTCCGGAATACTTTGCAGAAATTCTTGGACTTCTACGTAATCTATTTTATTTTGGTCAAACGTTGATATTAGGAAGAAAGATATTTGTGAAAAATTTCAATGAAGTCTATGAATTTTTCACAAAAATTTAAATAATTAAATTGTGGTTTATATCATGTTTTGTTTAATTACAACTTAATGGGAATTAGACCTATATTATGTTTATATGACATTTTTACTAGAAATGTCCGTCTTAACAAACTGTTAACGTTTGTTACACTTGTTATAAATCCTCTAGTCTAAATCTTCCTTAAAATGATCAACAATTAGAAGCTAGAGTATTTAATTTACTGCGATATGCCCTCGTCTGGAGCCACTTTATAAGAACAGAAACTGTGATAATTTATGCATGTTTTTGACGAAGCAAACATCAGGTGCAAGTGTGCTGGAAAATGTTCGTTTAGAATCCATCAAACAGTTCGATCGCATGCAGGCTAGAATACCTCAGCAACAGAACCGGGAAATACGACTTTCATAACCTGTTGTGGCAGAAATAATATCGGTAACATTTGGTTTCATTGAAGGCAAACGTCACGATAAATACGTTCGCGCACGAACCCTACAGGATGATGGATGGACCGTTGAAGCGAAGCCATTAATCCTGCTGATGTAGGTGTAATAATTTGGAAGGAAGATAAGGACTACACCTGCGAGGATACAACTAATTACAGCGCAGGTGTGCTCACAAGATGGCGCTGGAGTCAACCGCTGGGACCACTCACTGTCTGTTTACTAATAGATAGAGTGGCGCAACAATAAGTGAAGTTGCAGTGAAACTTTGACATGTATTGGTCTCGATAGGGCTCTACGTGTTACAGCGGCCTAGGGACCAAGATGTGATAATGAGGATATCGAAGGTGTTACTGCGGTTAATGTCCTAGACATTAGTTTTCCGTAAGGATTGCCCGACTTGCTAAGTGCTCGCTGATGTTTAAACTCAGAATTGATTTGCTTGGGAACAAATTGCCGAATGACGTACCCACAAGGGTCTTTCTGTTAATTCGACCATTATTTCAGATCACTTTTGCAAAAGAAGATAGGATGGATTAGATCGTTACATCCACGATTATATATTCCAAGGGTGACAAGGATGACGTAAAATATCACTAAACGGAAAAGTAAAATATTATTTAAATTAATGTTTCAACTTAAATTGCACAATACCTTTTAACCTCCCGCTACCCTTGGTAACGGTGTTAAAAATCGCATATCGAGATTTTGGTAAATGACCATGTTTTAAGGTCCCTAGAATCCAATTTTAACATTTTCACGATGATGTCTGTTGGTGGGTGTATGTGTATGTGTGTGTGTGTGTGTGTGTGTGTATGTGGATCTTCTGGGCACTCTAACTCCAATACTATAATTCAGAAACTGTTGAAACCATGTATTTCTACCTTACTGTAATATGGGAAGAACCCATTAAATTTTGGTGTCAATCGGATAATCAGAAATAGCAGTTTACTTGAAGCTCATAATATTTTTCCTTCAAAAATTACCTTTAAATGTTATTTTTTCGTAATTTGTTATTATAAAAATTAAATATTATTCCATTTTCTACAGGTTTGCATTAATACTTTTTCTATATATTTTATGGACAAATTTTAAAGAAAGTACTCTAAAAATTATATCTCGGAACTTATGCTGTAAACACAACCCCATGATTACATATTTCAGCTCAAATGTTTGTAACTGACAGATAAATGTCACTGTCAAAAAATAATGATTTCAAATTAATAACAGTATCGTTTTAAAAAGAAAATTGTAAATGAAACAATAGTTATATGGAAAGGAACTTAATATACATAATTTCAAATTAATAATAATAAGGTTTTAAAACGAAAATTGTAAAGAGAACAATAACAATAGTTATATGAAAAGGAATTTAATATACATAATTTCTAGCATTAGAAAATATGCAGGTATGTATTTAAATAAATAAATAAATATATTATCACAGCATATTACCCATTGCTGGGTGTGCTACTCTGCTTTGTACATAGATTTCAGTTACATATTTATATCATGCGGGCGTTTACCAAGCGTCGCCTCATTGCTGGCGTGGAGAGTGCTACACAGGGGAAAATTTTGTGCCATTTAAAATTCGAAATACTTTGCGTTGATCGGGATAAAATCGGATTCCCTGATACGGGTCATCGTAATTAAGGAAGATTAATAATCTTATCAGTTACACAAAAATCTGTCAACACGTAACTATTAACCAAAAAAATACCTTAAGAAAAATTGTCAAATATTTTTTATAAAAAAAATAATGTAAATGAAAGCCAAAACAATGAAAATAGTAAAAACACACACTCGTTCGTTTGCCCACTCGCCGCTGCGCGTGTGTGTCCGAATTTCTAACTCTTACAGCTAGCTGGAAAGTGAAATAAACAAAGAAGGTAGGTTAGAAACGCGCACATTACTAATCGATTATGAATATACAGTTTTTCTCTGCAAATAGATACATATGTTATAGCTGCATCTAGCAGCCATGTATTTATATATGTTATAGCTGCATCTAGCAGCCATGTATTTATATGTTCGATCAAGCTACCAAAAACCAGTTGAATGTTGTAGAAAATAAATAAATAAAGTGTTTTTAGTTTTCTCCATTCCAAAATTCCAGTTCGTCGTTATTTTTATTATTTTATATTATACAAGTTTAAAGTTTAGGTTATACAGAGTATATCAAATATCATATACATATTTCCTATACTCTACATAATTGGTGATCCCGACGTGATAATAACGACGAACTGGAATTTTGGAATGGAGAAAACTAAAAACACTTTATTTATTTATTTTCTACAACATTCAACTGGTTTTTGGTAGCTTGATCGAACATATAAATACATGGCTGCTAGATGCAGCTATAACATATATAAATACATGGCTGCTAGATGCAGCTATAACAGATATCAAACAACAATATCGAATAAATTTTTATTTATCTGTAGAAAATAAAATAATAAAAAATAAATAAGTGATCTTTGGTCAGTTTCACCAATTTTGAATTTGTTTTCATTTTAATATTAAATAAAAATATATATTATAACGGCATATTATCCATTTCTGATTCTCTCAATTTGCTTTTATACACAGATATCGATTAACGATGACATTTCTGTACCGTGTGTGCGTTTAGCAGGCGTCACCTCACGGACATTCATTGCTAGCATGGAGAATGCACCACAACTTATGCCATTTCGAATTCGATATACTGAAACTATGAAAGTCACGATGAGCAAAATTTGAAATTAGAAATGTTAATAATACGTTTAAAATATAGGAAAGTAAAATAAAATCTTAAGTATATAATTAAGGCTTTTAAAGCATCGTAAGCTATTTCTTCAGTACTGCGTTAAAAATTAAAACACCATATAAACAACTATTACGAGCACTTCAACTCGTAATATATACGGAATGGCCGTTTAAGAGAAACTCTGAATTTTGTGACAACTAAAAATAAGATGTGCATATAGTAAACGACCATACTATGCAAAATATTCGCCATAAACTGAAATGTTGCTGTTAACTACCGAGTAGTTTCGTTATACCTGTTTTGAAGTTATATTGTTAGATAGTTTTCAGCGAATAAGAACAATCAAAAGACTATAGGGTCACGTGGTTATGTACGTTAAGTGACAGGTTCGATTTCGACCAGTGATAAACATTAAACTTTGAAAATTATTTCCAATTACGAGTACAATAATTATTTTGTTACTTTTATCATCTAGTAACTTATATGATCGCTTACCAATTTTACATATATATGTATAAGATATTTTACAACGTCAAGGAGTTATATAATTTGAAATACTGATTTTAATAAAAACATAATTACATCGAAATTTACAAAAATATGTGTAATTTATTTGAAGGTAACAGTTTTTGTACCGCTCAATTCCTATACCTACTTCTCTAATTGCAACGTAACGAATACGAGTATAATTTATTTTTTTCTATTTTGGTTCTTTAATATGTACTTTATGAAACCCATTTGGATGTCATAAAGTACTTCTTAAAAGAACTCAAACCTAATTTCTGTTAGGTTGGTACGTAGTACCTACATTTCTAGACATTTGTCATTTGAAAGTAAATATTATTTAAATTGTAAACAATAACAATGAAACGTCATAGTTCGAATATCAATCACTGTTACTGTTACCAACAATCAAATAAAAATTAAAATAATACTAAAAATGAAATCACGTATATTTGTAAATATTTTTTTGACAAAAGGACCAAAATAGAAAAAATAGTGTAAAATACACGTTTCATAAGACATTTCAGCGCACTTGTCCCGTTAGAAAACTCGCGGCAAGCCGCTCGTTTCTAACAAAGACGCGTGCGCTAAAATCATGTCTTATGAAACTTGTATCTTAATGTACTATTACATTACGTAAAGTTTGAAAATTGTATTTTTATATTTCCGAATTTTAAAAAATTCAATATTTAATTCAATTATATAACCCGTTAACGTTTGATGCATAAGTTGTAATAGACATTGTAGATATACATTATGTCAGTAAATCTATAATTAACATGAACACCGATTGTTGAGTAAATGTTACTTTAAAAAGGCAAAACTGGGAAAGACACCAAAACTAAGGTTGATGCACCATCGATTATAATGATTTTATAATTGCATTTGAAAATATGTACATATTTGAAAAATTAACGAATTAAGAAAATTTACCTGATGCTCTGATGTACATCAAAAAGTATTGTGTTAAGGATATGCGGGTACACAAAAATTCAAAAAGAAAAGACGAAAGTGTTGAACGACTGAACGTATATCTGAAAACTCTTTCCCGATAAATAATATGTCTACTAGTCTACTCTAAACAAATGTCGGGTTGTACTACACGCCTAGCGACGACAACAGATTCTGTGGGTATCAATATGATAAAAAAAACTTGGATAAAATATATTGAGCAGAATATTCAAAATAAAACAATATTTAAAAAAAAAATCTTTATTATTGGAGAACTTATAGAACAGCCCTCGTATTTATTTATTTATTAATACAAGGTGACACTGTAAAACGGGCCACTCAAAGTAACTTTTTTATTTATATATTTTTTTTAATTTTCTTAATTATTAAACATATTAATAGGCCTAGGGGACAAGTCATGGTATTTAGCATGATCATAACTTTTCTAGTGTAGCAGGAAGTAATATTAACTTTCATATTTCAAATGGGCACCTATATATTTTACATATTTGGAATCTAATGCTTGAAGTGCATTTTTATTGAAGAAATAAATTACAAAAACGCAAGAGAAAATTATGAATAATCAACATGCTATTTTATATTTTGTTATACAAAAATAATCAATTTGTTACCACAACCTACTTGATTTGGCTTATCAGGTTAATTATTCATAATTTTCTTTACGTTTTTGTAATTTATATCGTATCAATAAAAATATTCTTCAAGTATGTCGTTGAATTTATAATTTTACGTAGATTCCAAATATATAAATATATGTAGATGTCCGACTTAAAATATGAAAATTAATGTCACTTCCAGTTAAACCCGAAACGCTATCATCGTGCCTAATACTATAATTCGTGAGCCCCTAAACCTAATTTACAAATATATCAAGAAAATTAAAAAAGTTTCCCAGTGTCACCTATATATTTATTTACAGTAGAACCCCGGTTAACCGAAATAAAGGGGGCGCAGCCGTTTCGGATAACGATCTTTTCTGTTAACCCATTAACATCTAAAAATAGCCTACATATGTACTAAAATGGGTGTGTAGTGGAAATGAATTATTTAGAAACAATGTACATTACATAATATTCATATGTAGTTACAGTTTTTAGATACAGTACAGTATGTACATAAGTTTTTAACTTCTTTGATCGCAGCTAATTTATCCGCAATAGAAATCACAACACGCTTCCGCTTAGATACTATTTCACAACAATACGTAAAGACACACACAAAAAAACCTATGTTCCACTATACTATTCATTTGCGAGCCCCGTGCGAGCTCCCCGTCGCTACAGCCCGCTTGTGGAATGAAGCAGCCGGACAGTAAGTGGGGCTACATAATCATTTGTGGAACTGATAATTATACGTGGAATTGTTTCGGTTAACCCGGGTTTCGGTTGACCCGAGTTCGGTTAACCGGGGTTCTACTGTATTTATCTTTCAAACCTGTATCACGAGTGTAATTTCCTGTTATGCATTTTCGTAATGCAGCGTAAATCCTTACTGATGCGCTTCATCCATTACCTACAAAAACACTTATTTAAAAGATTTTATCGCCGTAAATTCAGTGAGAAGTAATTTAGTCTTTAAGGCATTAGAGTGCTTAGCATAATAGCTGGCGATAAATTGCGGAAGGAAGCAAATGAAAGCAGCGGAGCCCATGTATTCACTGAGAATCTTCATTATTTGGAGTGCGACATGGCGATATGGGCCAGTCAGCCGGTGAAAGAAAACATGAAAAACTTCTACGTCTGAAATAAAAGACGCGACGTGTTATCTTGTGGCAGTAAAGACTCAGGTAATGCGTCTTTGTGAAGTCCGAGCGCTATTGTGTCACTGGCTTTGTGGATCGCTACATGCATTAACCTAATTGAAGGACTTCGATTTTTTACAAAACTGGGATTCGGCTTACTCGACAATTCAATTTGGTTTATGGTGACACAAGACGCTAATGTTCCACATTCAAAACCGTATATCTTCTTTAATTCTTCTTCTTTTCGAACAATGTAAGAAAATCATTTATTATAGAACAATGCCAACATACTGTTCTTGGGATCTTAGTCTTGTAATAGCTGCCGAACCAATAATGAAGATAATTATAGAACATGATAAAATACGAGTAGATAGAATAGACCTTAACAGCGGTAATAATAAATAATTTCCTATTTCCAGATTAAGTATTCCGAGAATATCTCTTAACCCTGTGTTAAAATGACGGTTATGGAGAGTTTATTCTACAGTTAAGTTTTATTCCATGTTTATTATTATACATTAGTTGGTTAAGCTCGTAATAAACTATATCTGTGTTAAAAGGAGGTTATTCTTAATTTAACCCTTATTTATTATTACCGCTGTAATAATAATAAACTAGCCATCATATTGCACAATTTGAAATGGCTTAATCTCGGATTAATGCACCAACAACCAATGACAATTGTTCATCGGGTGTACTACCTATTTTTGTAACATGTTGAGTACAATGAAACAATATGAATTTTTGAAAGGCAAGTGTGTTGTATCCATCCTTATTTCATATGCTTGTAGTCTATGCAAATTATAGAGATAAATAAATGTATGCTAATTTGTTAATTCGTTCATGATACAGATGACCTGAGCGGACATCTTTAACACATTCACTGCCCAATGTAGAATATATAGGTGGGCCTAGTGCCACCTCCTTTTTTTAGCATTTTAAATTGTTGTCAGTGGTGGCTATTTAGTAGGTAATGTATGAGCGTTTTATACTTTTTTTCCACAAAAAAAAAAACAAAAACACCCCAGAGGCGTTCAGGGCACAGCGCAAGTTGATTACTTGGTTGTATGCCCGAAACCGCCATCGGGGCGTTTGACCCTGAAAATTAAAAAAAATATATTTTATATACATATTATAATAATATAATATAAAATAAACATTGGTTTACAAAGTAAGTAGAATCGTTATTATCGCTCGAACTAGTATAGTCAGGGTCATCATCACTACTATTTGCGAAGAGATCTTCGTCATCAGACTCTTGTAAAATAGCCAGCAACTCTTCATCTGTTAAACCTCTTTTAGAATCATTGTATTTAATTCTTTTAGATGGTGCTGGCTCGTCTGCCATAATCTGGAAAAGTTAAACAAAACGTATTATAAAAAACTCACTGTATGCCCGTCAACGCCCCTGGGGCGGACAACATCTTATATCTTGCTAATTTAATTCGAAAATTGTTTACTTATTTTACTAAAAAAAACACACACACATTTACAAAATGATAATATATAAAAAGTAAAAGTTAGACTTACCGTTTCTAAAATAATTTGATGTACACAAAAAAAGCCGCCAGTAAAAATATTTACACGTTTATTTGAAACCAACACTTACACTTCATAGAACTGACCCCAGTGAGGTGCCCGAATACACTACTGTGCGAATCCAAATCGTCTCAGCAAATGTATTTACTATTATATCCCGTATCCACGAGAACGCCTCTCGGGCGGACTGGGCACGGGAGCCAAAGTCCACTCAACGCCTCAGAGGCGTTCGGGGCAGTGAATGTGTTAAATAATTTTACTGTAGCTACATATATAGCATTTTTCTTATTTTGCAATTCAGAATTTTAATGTAATTCTTTAATAGTTCATCTTAGATAAAATTATTTTTTCAAATAAGAAATGGTGAACATCAAATTTTTCACTCTTGTAAAATTGTAATCAACACAAATTTCTATCCAGGATTCTGAAAAAAAAGCTTTCGTAGTTTTTACCTTCCGTCAGGGAAGGAAGGTATTATCTTTGGTCAAAAATTTAATGATGAGTTTTTAGTGTAAAAGCACGTTTTAGGGTCCATATAATACGATTTTACCATTTTTTTGATGATGTCTGTATGTATGTATGTGTGTATATCTGTGTGTGTGACGAAAGTTTCGGATCGCATAACTTCAATACCACGATTCCAATTATATTTTTTTCGTATTCCTCAAGTTTACATCCAGAAGAAGGGGTAATTATATTTTGGTTATAATTGGTCAACCGGAAGTACCTTCATTTGAAAATTTTATCAGTTTTTCTTGAAAAAACGCAGTTAAATATCATTTATTGATATTTCACGTTATTATAACTTAAAGAGTATATTATTCTCTATACGATTTGATTGCATTTTATTCTTCATATTCAATAGATTTATAGTTAAAGTATTATAAAGATATTAAATTTCATAAATCAACAAGCTATACTAACCATGGAAAATGCTAATATATTCAGATAGTTCAAAAGTAAATTAATGTGGCAGAGATGAGGATGTTGAGATAGATGTTGGGGAAGACACGAAAAGATACAGTAAGAAATGAAAGAATAAGGGAAATAACTCTAGTGGTAGAAGTTTCTATAAAGCTACATGAGACGATTACATTGGTTTAAACATGTCATGAGGAGAGGTGAAGAATAGAAGAATATATTGGAAGAAGAATGAATAGTTTAGTAATAGAAGGTTGAAGAAACAGAGGAAGACCGAAGATAAGATAGAAGGACTGTATTGCGGAAGACTTGAGAGAAAAGGAACTGAATGAGGAGGACACGCAAAACAGAAATGAGTGGAAGAAGAAAATAAAAAATAGCGACCCCTAACGAATGGGAAAAGCTAAAGAAAAAGAAGATGTCAGTGTCAAGTGCAATTTAAATAGTTTATTTATGAAATAATTTTACTGGAAATTTAGAATCTTTTTTACCTTCCGTCACCTTTAGGTAAGGAAGGTATTGTCTTTGGTCAAAAAATTGAGTGATGAGTTATTACTGAATAAGCATGTTTTAGGGTCCCTATAATACGATTTTACCATTTTTACGATGATGTCTGTGTATATGTATGTGTGTCTGTGTGTGTGTGTCTGTGTGTGTGTGACAAAAGTTCCGGATCCCATAACTTCAATACCACGATTCCAAAACTTATAATTTTTTCGTATTCCTCAAGTTTACATCCAGAAGAACAAGTGATTAGATTTTGGTTATAATTGGTGAACCGGAAGTTGCCACATTTAAAGATTTAACAGTTAAATTTGATTTATTGACATTTAATATTATTATAACTTAAAGAATATATTATTCTCTATACGATTTGATTACATTTTATACTTCATATTTAATAGATACAGAGTTAAAGACTTTTAAAGAAATTAAATTTTATAATTCAGCCAGTTATGCTAAACATGGAAACTGCTACTATATTCATATAATTCAAATTGACAGATGTCAGTATGAGTAAAAAGTAAATTAATGTGGCAGAGATGAGGATGTTGAAGTAGATGTTGGGGAAACACGGAAAGATACGGTAAGAAAATAGCTCTAGTGTTACAATTTTCTAGAAAGATACAAGAAAGACGATTACATTGGTTTGAACATGTCATGAGGAGAAATGAAGAATAATATTTGAACAAGAATGAGTAGTTTAGTAATGGGAGGTTGAAGAAGCAGAGAAATACCAAAGATAAGATGGAAGAACTGTATTGCGGAAGACTTAAGAGAAAAGGAACTGAATGAGAACGACACGCAAAAATATCGACTCCTAACGAATGGGAAAAGCTAAAGAGGAAGATGTCAGTGAAGCTAAAGAGGAAGATGTCAGTGTCAAGTGCAATTTGAATAGTTTGTTTATGAAATAATTTTACTGGAAATTTAAAATCTTTTCCAAGAAAAATTATGTATGGAATTTATACATTATACACAGGATTGACGGAAGGTATTGTGCTGGCCACAACAGATTTTTATGTATGGAATTTAAACATAATACACAGGATTGACGGAAGGTATTGTGCTGGCTTTTTTATATTTCATCGTAAATTTCTTTGACTATACAGTTAATATAATAGAATTAGTGATATTTTTAATAAACATTGTTAACGTGTAAGTGAAGTTTTATAGAAAGTTATCTCGGTATTAATAACATTGAAAGTTTCTTGTCAATTTTAAAAACCAAAATAATTTCGATGGTTGTTTTTAGATTAAGCCACAGATATAGTAGTTATATATTGTTTCTCAATGTTTTATTCAATTATATAAAATCTTAATAATTCATGAAATAACACTGCTCAACAATTTTTTAACTTTTTATTTTTTCTTCACTATTTGCATATACTTTATTTTTCTTTTAAAGTTCTAATTGTTATGGCGAAAGAAATTTATTTCTAGGACGACATATTTTGAAAAATAGCAGTGTTCTTCCATTCAATCAATTTATTAGGAAAATAGCACAATGTAAACAGCATTTGGGAGCCCAGGATTTATCTTCGTTTTTGATTTTAACTCCAAAGTCTTGGTAGTATGGTTTTTATATTGTCTGTGTAATATTTCGTTATGCTGGTGAATTATTAATTCTCCAGAAATATAATTCGTATCCTTGTAATTGCGAGACATTGTGAATATTAAACGTGAAAGATGATAAAAAACCGTCTAATTTTAATCAAAATTACCCTTCTTTGCTCTTTTATATACTCGCACAATAGCATATTTATTACGAAATTCCGAAATGTGATTGGTTTAAAAAGAGAAAGGGATAAGTCTTGAGGGTGGTATCGTAACAGATATGTCAAAGCTTGTTCAGACCTGTACAAGCAAGTTAATTAGACCCAGATCTCTTTCTGGATATAACATTTATGTAATAAAATATAGAATATGGATGAATATAATAAAGCAATTACATATTTTAGGCAAAAATTTCTCGAAATTTTGACGTGATATGATAGTAGTAAAAATATTTTTAGAATTGGCATAAAAAAGTGCATCTGTTACATGTAATAGAATGCAGGAAAAAATGCTTTGTTGTCAACTGTATTCGGTTACATGACAAGAATTTTTATATAAAAATAGCGACGTGCAACATAAGAAAATAACGTATTCTTGGTTTCACTTTTTTCAAGCGAAACTTATAAAGAAGATGATAATAATGAAAACGTATTCTTCAAAAGATTTCTTTAGCTGGTATAGAATTGTATTGAAAGAGATTTCTATCTTGATAACGTGATTAGAATGTTTGTTATGTTGTAATTGGTTTCTCGATATATTTGAATGAATGAAAGCTTTACTAACAGATGCATGTCAAATGAATTTAAATGAATGATGCTAGCAAAAGACTAGACATAATGGATTAACTCCTTTCATTGCAAGCTATAGTACAACATAATCATCTTGTCAAGACTACAATAGTTTTTATTGATGCTGCATATAATACTTCCATTATTTCACATTGATATGTTAAACTATTAAAATTATTGTATAAAATAATATCATAAATAGTAGCAAGAAACGATTCTAGGAGTTAATATTTATAGACCAAAACTGAATATTAAACATTCCAATTCAAATTCAAATGGCAGTTATGTACCTACCAGGAACATTATTTCTCACCTTACATGCTGAGACATCTGGCGAATGCCAACTTCGTAAATAGGTTAAATTTGATACGTTGACACACCTGTAGTATTTAGACACCTTCTTATGTTTGTATATTTGAGAAGTGAGAACATTGTTTACGAAGAAATTTGGTTAGGAGTTGTCATTGGAGTTGTAATAGTTTGAAAATTTGAAGGCTTATTGTTTTCGGGTTTGAAAATTACTACATTTAATTTAATTTAAAAATGAAAAAGAAAGAATAAGAATATAATAGCAAAATCAATTTATTTCAGGGAACATTAAAAATGTCTTTAAACTTCGTCGTACTGAGTGCGGTAAATATGTACCTCAGTTGTACAATTTCTGTGATATCTTTCTGTATACTGAACATAACACTTCTATAATTTTATTTATTGTTAATTAGTATTTGCAGATTTATATTCTGAGTATTTTGCGGAGGTACGTTTGTACCTCACATGGTATGTGAAGCCACTCATTTTAAATGTTTCATTGTCTTGCGCGATACGATAAATATGACGTGATGTCTCGAATTCTTACAGTCTTATATTATTTTGGTTACGTTTTTTACTTAGTAACTGTGGAAGAAACTGTTTACACTGCATTTAGTTCTTCATGTTTCTAGCTTAAAAATGATAAAGAAAATATATGATATACAGGTGTAACCCAACCTGTGTAACAAAATTTAAGGGTGTATAGTATTGGACGCACTGATTATGAATCAAAAAGGATTTTGTGATTCGTAAAATTAACAGTACTATGCAAAACAATATCATTTTGGGTAGCACTGGTTGTCACATTTAAATACAAAAAAGTTAAAAATAGTTATGCAGTATTTATTAGCGTAATTAATCATAATTACATTAATGTAACAATAATTTTACATACAGGAAAAAATGAAATTTGTAGGTACTTACAGAATGTCACATAATGCTTAATTTTTTTTATTAAAAAATATATGGCTTATTACCCGTTGCTAGATGTGTCATTATGTTTTGTACGCAGATATTGGTAAAGATAATTATATGTTCGTATAGTGCGGGCATGAAGCTGGCGTTAAGAATACACCATAGGTGCCATTTTTGTGCATTTTTGTTATTAAAAACCCAGTATATGTAAAATGAATAAAAAATATATGAATGTATAATTGAAGAGGCAATTCAAATGTTTATTTTTATAATTTATATAATTATTAATACTTTGTATAACTTAAGTAGATAATATAAAAAAAAAATCGAGATCTCGAATTTCTACTGTCGTTTCGAGCAAATCTCAAGGGCATTACTCCCGCCTCGTCTCGATATTTCGAGACAAGAATAAGGTAATCTCGTACTATAAACAATAATACAAGCACACATGTATGTAAATTACACTAACTTACAATATTATAAAAAAATTAGCAATAAATAAAATTTATATGACTGGGTGAACTGCGGCGAACACCGACTATTCAATCTGATTTGCCAATAATATAAAGGAGGTATATCTTAGACGTACAATATTACAGGCCTGCCTATATCTTAGTTGTAACAGTAAAATATAAATTTGCATATGATTTGTATTGTTTCTATAAGTTTTTCATCTATATGGGCGTAGACAATACACAAATTTTGATGATAAAACTACATAATTGTCTACGCGTAGACAATGACGTAATTTACGTGGTATAGGTTGCAAACACATCAATGGTTACAGACCTTTCACTGCGAAGATCATCTTCAATGTTTTCCTTCTGTCCCATGTTTAAATTCAGTTATCCACTTTGTACCATTGTGTACGAACAAAGGACTAAAACATTTCCCATGTTTTCATTAATTTTCTTCGATGTTAAGCTATTTTTCTGCAGATATTCGTTTACTGCATGGTGTTTTATTTTTTTAATTTTTTAAAAGTCTATACACGTAAATTGAAAAATAATTCAATTGTCACATTTAGCGGGTTTAAGTGAAACTGCACTGCCCTCTCTGTGGTACAGGTCTTGTCATCCAAATAATGAAAATGAAAAAAAAAGATTCTAAAGAAAAGGACTACAGACTCTCATCTAAAAACTCTATGGAAATATAAAACTGTCTCATTAAAATTGCATCTAACAATGTCATGCAAAAGAAGTATTTTATTTACCGGTATTTTGTAATTATTTGCAAAGTACATTCTGGAATATAAACATGCAGAATGAAAAAACTGCAACAGGCTGACTCCTTAGGGAAAGCAAGCCATGCTCACGACGACAAAGAAGCGTTTTCCTCAACCTGCGGATTGAAAAACTTTGCCGGGATAATAATGATGCAGCCGGCGAACAAGGATATTTAAAACTTTCCAGAACAAAAACTATTCCATGTCATTATTAAAATAGACGTCACCGTAATGCGTACGCCATTTTCACTAAATCAAATCAATTTTTAAATTAGCTGAAAGATGAGGGATGCAAACTAAGGTAGTGAATTTGTGGGCAAAGTTTGGTGGCCATATTCATAATATACGAGTTAGAAAGTTACAATATGGTAGAATGAGAGCACATGATGTAGAATTTAATCATTCAAATTTATCCTAGTCTATGGCAGATACTTCCTCATTGTAAATTACGTTGGTGTTAAATGTTAAAGTATAAATTTGAAGAGCACCTTGCATACAGTTGCAAACTGTGGACCTTAGTTTCTTCACTTGTGTTGTAATTATAATCATAGTATCGCTGCATTGAAATATTTCAAAGTTACTTGAATGCTCCAGTCAGGATACTTTGAAACTATACCTATTTTCATAAGGATTCATCACTGCCACTTCTCTTAACAATTTCAAATCATCGTTGATAGTAAAACTTGTTCCCTTAATTTTAAATATTTTATCCAATTAAAGAAAAAGAAAGAAAACTATCGAATTTTTATTAGAGTTCTGAATGTTCCGAACGCAAAAAAAGATTCTGTTGTTTTAAAATAAAATAATTGTTTACTACTACAAGGTAACGGACGTATTACAACTCTAAATTTAATGTAAGACAAATGACAAAATATTAAGCAACCTACACTGCAAAGTTTTGGATTAGAAACGTGGAAGATAAATCTCCACTTACGTCGTTAAATCTTCCTATAAGTTGATTTACGCTAGAAGGGCCGAAAGATAGTAAGAAAAAGGTAGGAAATTTTGGTAGGGCAGATTCAAGTCACTTATAGGCATTTGTGTTACATTGTAAGTATGCCAGGTATGTGGTTCTACCTTTGTAACATGTTTAGACCTTTAGCGTTGTGTCGAGCTGTATATTCAGCGTTCAATTTCAGGTACAGTACCTATCATAAAAAAATATGGACTTGACATTAGTAACACGTAACACAATAAAATGTTCAGTACTGTACATTGCTAGTACAAATCAAATTGATCAATTCATATTATTTTATTTTACAATTCCGCAATACATAAATACATCGTTTTCTCAGTTACTTATTAGAAAATGATTGGTAATAAAATATTGAATATACAAAGCATGATACAAGATAGATAAATAAATATGTGTAATGCAAAATATAACAAATTACAATTGATTTAAAGCATGAATTGCCTCATATAATTATAAGAAAAACTATAATTTTCTATGAAACATAACTGACAGTGTCTAGATTTAAATGTATATAAACAGATACAAATGAAATATGATGGAATGAAGTTTCACATATCTGTGTAATTACGATTGTTCGCACAACAACCAGCCCCCGAAGGGTTTTTTCGCCGGTAGAATAACGTTATTGGTACCGAATTTCTAGGGGCTTAAAACAGGTAAAATATATGTTGTATTTTAATTATACAAAAACTAATTTCCTTCTATTTTTTAGCATCTCCACCTTGATTTAGTGCAATACAAAAAAAAAACATACCTACATGTAAGTTTGGTATCACACTATTTTCTACGAAAAATTGTCGCGATTGTAGAGAAAAGTGGCAATTTGATAAAAATTAGGAAACTAGCAACAGCTTTGAATGAAACTTTAAAAAATAACGCGTTTATTCGCTGCTTTGAAAAGAATATCCAAAGAAACTGAAAATTAGAGCAATAGCCAATGAACCTGTCCTGTTTTTGTATACATACTTTATTTTATAAATAAATAAAATACATATACCTATCATCACAGCATATTTGCCATTGATGAGTATGTTAATCTGCATTGTACACAGGTATCGTTAAAGATGCGTAACCTCATAAAATGTAACATATAGAACTGACAAATATATATATATATATATATATATATATATATATATATATATATATATATATATATATGTATATATATATAGAGGAAGTCCCATAACTTCAGTTACGTATTAGATCCAGAAGGGTATAACGTACCGATTACGAAACAAAAAGATTTTTTTTAAATTCCTATAATTAAGGGTAGTTCACTTAAGAATAACTTTTTTTATACCTCTGGATACTATAATATTTGGAAGAAAGAAATTAGTTATAACTATTAAGTAAAATAATTTAACAATGAAATTAATTTATGCAATTACGTAAAGCTTTGTCATACCAATTAAGTTCGGGGGATGTGTAAAAAACTATTAAAACTACCTATTCAACCAGTGCCCCAAAACTGTTTCCCTCAAAAACTAATTTTCGAATTTAAAAAAAAAGTCTTTTTGTTCCGTAATCAGTAGGTATGTTATGTACTATATGCCTTTTAATATGTACCTCTAGTTAATGAGTATTTTGTTTAATTAAGCGAATAAATTTATTCTTATTATTATAAATATTCCTAAATCCTAATAGTCAAGGAATTTGCAATGTTTTCATGCAGAGTTTCATATCAAAAATCACTATAAAACATTTTTGACAACCATTTAGACATTTACAGATAAACTCTTTTCTTGCAGTGAACAGTCTTTATATTTCCTGCTGTTTCGTTCTTTCAGCCAAATGAAATCATTTTTAAATTACTGTTGCTAAATATGAGAATACGAATTGCGTTGTGTATTTGCATGTCTCAGTGGAGCTCTAAGAACAGGAGAAATGATAGAACGACGTAATGAGCGTTCCAATGCACTCTGCGAGCACCGCTAATGGACCACGTTGTTGTTCAATACAGGAAATATCTACTGCAGCATAAAACAAATAGAGTATTCGCTACTAAGTCCCGTTTAGTTTACCATCACGCACGACTACTACGAGTATAGTCAGCAGTGAGATGTAAAGTGGCAGCATCAATCTGTCAAGGCGACTCGACTGCGAGTTAATCCCGTGAGCGCTGTGGACGTGATCCATCAACGAGTCGCCGGACCTGATATAGAACTCGAGATAGATCAGTGATTGAATGGGAAAGGGTTTGATATCTTCTCAACAACATAGGGTGAATAAAATTATTAGAATATTGCGCATTATAAATTATTATATACATTTATTGATAATTCTTTTACTACAAGGAATAGTGTTTTTTTTATATACTCTTTGTTTTGTCTAAGTACTTCATCTATTCAGTTTCATCTAAACTAATCCCAATGTATTGTAGAACAACATTGATCTTACAGCAGTATTTTTTTTACTTTCTCATATATAGATGTGCTTTTATTTTGTCAAAAATTCTCATACACTATTGGATAAAAAAAACTAATTTCGGTTGAAACATTCTCTTTTTTAAATAACAATAATTTAGAAACAGGTTTCTAATAAAAAAATCTGATGTGGCCAGCACATAACCTCTCGCCGTATATTTTACCTGGCTGTATGCATAAAGCAAAGATTATTTTTATAAATACAAATAATATATTCATATAAATCTATGACGTATAAACTTCTTTATTATTCAATAATAGCATGTCTCAACATGAAGATATTTTACCATAAATTATGTTACAATAAATTACAAAGTAGAGTTTACCATATATAAATATTAGGCTGGTAACAGCAATTTTTAATTCGAACAACTTTGTTTACTTTCTCTTCATATTCTTCTAGTAAAAACATTAATTTTGGGCGGTCTAAAATGTATATATCTGGATTGTGCATCTATTCTTATATATCTTCTTTTACATTTTATTTTTTCATACTTGTTATATCTAAATAACCTTAATTCCCTTTAATAAAGTGACGGATAGATTGCACTCCGATTTTGTCAATATTTACAACTTACTTGAGAAGAATTTGATAGCTTTTTCGCAATTCAAAGTTACTCTAGTCTACAGTACTGGTGTACATTGTCCCATAATGTTTGAAACAAATTTAAGTCCTTCAACCTAGACTTGTCATCTCCATAATAGTCACAGATCAAGAACTAAGGGATTCTCCAAGTACATTTTTAATTCATTACTCATTATTTCTGACACTGACATTTATCTGTCAGTTACAAATAATTTAAATTATCAACTATTTTTCATGGCATTCTTTCGGCTGTCAAATTAATTACAACATTATTTTATATATTATATTCCTTTTATCTCTAAATCTATAAAATATGTATAAAAATATTTAAATGTATCAGAAAGAGAATTTATTTTTCTTTAATATTATCAAGAAAAATTTTCAAAAAATAATATTTAGAAGATTTTTTTTCAAGAATCTTCTACTTCCGGTTGTCCAATTGTTACCAAAACCTTTTCAGATCTTCCCATGAATGTCCGATTGGGAAATACGTTGTTAAACAAATTTTAAGTCTTATAGTTTTTGAGTAACCGTCCTTCCAACATCCCACACACACACATCCACACACACACACACACACACACACACACACACACACACACACAGACATCATCGTAAAAATGTTAAAATCGGATTGTAGGGACCTTAAAACGTGCTTATTCAATAAAATCTGGATATGCGATTTTTAGCATGAATCCAATACCTCTCTTAGCGAGAGGTAAAAATTCATAATTCTATTGTTTATTCAGTGGCGTACACAAATATTTTTTTATATTCCGATGTGTAAACTTGATACTTTTACACACTACAAACCATGTGTAAAGTAAACGATTTTCGTATTTTATTTTCTTTAGGTATTGCAGAGCTACCATCATACACGTGTGGTATTTAAGTAGTATTACATAAATTTAGTTTTTTTTTGTACATTCATGTTTGTAATTCTGACTGAATACTGCAGATTCCAACTTCAGATCTGTTATCTGTCAAATCTAAACGCAGTATTTGATGTGTTTAAATTGTTGTCTGGTCGTCTGTCAAATATCTAATTTGTTTCAGGAATGTTATTTAAGATTGTATAAAAAATCTTGTACGCAACTAAAGTGTAAATAAGCTTTATGACATTCGTTCAATTACCGTGTCATGAAATACTTGGTCTCATTTCATGAAGTTTTTATTTATAATCTTATTGCATAAATAAATATTTTTTATCAATAAGTTTTCGAGATATAAAACAAACTTACATTTCTTTTAAATGGAAGCTATTTTTTATTTTTAAAAAATCTGATGTGGCCAGCAGTACACCTCCTGCCATTTAATTTTTTTAACTGAACTAGATAGTTACATATTTACTAATGCTGGCTACTGCATTAAGTTCGTTTGTATGATATAATATAACTATTGTTCTTTTCCATTATCTTACTATAATTTTATTTTGTGATGTGACGTTAATTTCTTTTTAATTACAAACATATGAAAATTAATTTATTGATTAGATATTTTCTAAATTCATATTTTAACACGTTCTTCTTAAAATACTACCATTATTACTTTGAAATGATTAATTTATAGACAGTAACATTTATCTGTCAGTTACCAAAATTTAAGATCTGAACTGTGTGACCTAGGAGATATATTTATCTTTATAGGATAGACTCGGGGAGTTTTAAAATAAATTATTTTATAAATTTATCAATAAAATAAATAGAAAATGTATTAACACACATGTGTAGGATATTTAATAATCTTTATGATTTATAATAACATAAATTGCGAAAATAGTGATTTAAATGTATTTTTTGAAGAGAAACTGTTTCGAGCTTCAGTAAAAGTGCCATTTCCGGTTATCAGATTTACACTAAAATCAAATGGCTTCTTTTCAAATTAGAATAAGGTATAAATACAAGGTTTAAATATTTTCTGAATGATAATATTTGAGTTAGAGCGTAGAGAGGATCCACACATAAACACACACACACTCACAGACATCATGAAAATGTAAAAATCTGCGATTTTTTGCACTTTCTCTATACCTCCTTTATCAAGTGTAGCGGGAGGTAAAAAGCAGGTATTTTTTTCTTTCAAAACCTGGATTTGTTATTATTTTTCATTTTTGTAAAACGATAGCACTTTATGATGGCTCTCTAAATGGACACTAATGTCACATTGCCCCGAATTCGTTCCCTCTTTACTAATTTCCAATGGAGGCCTTCGGACATTACTCGTATGTATAATGCTGTGTCTAGTGACTATAGTGATATATACGATATAGGTACCTGACATATCACGAAACATGAAAATTGATTAAAGAATTGGAAATAAAAATTCTGTTGTAGCAAACAATACAAAAATAAAATGAAGATGAACAGACGTCAATTATTATTTTATAAAACTGTTTGTACTACATGTATTTCATGTGATGGCGGTATTGTCACTCATACCCTTTTGCTTGTTAAAGTATTTTTCAGTCCAACCATGCCAGAAATGGAGGACTAAGACGAGGAAGGCACAATTCCCTTTGAAGTTTAGAAAGTAAAAGTATAATATTTTTGCAAATGATTTGATTAATAGCACTCATTCCTGAAAAATACTAGACTTTTAACATTATTGGCATATGTTGTTATTGGAAGACATTTATGCTCTTTTCATTTTGACAAGAATGAAATGTGACAAAGCCTAATAACATGCATATTACATATTGGGCATTTATTTAATGGATATAACAACCGTATAATTAAATACAATTACACATTTCATCATAAAGTCCATAATTCAACGGTACAACCTACTAGTATAGTGTCCCTATCTATTACTCCCATACGACAAACATTTAAAACAATCACAACAATCAGACAATAACTCACTTATAGTAATTAAAAACTCAGTTAAACAACAGCTACTAACTCACTGCTGTAAGTTGCCAACGGACACAGAAGTGAACCTCAACCAGCAGCACCGTTATTATTTTATATCCACCCACGATGACGTATTCCGCAGTGATAAAACGCACTTAGCCGATCTAGATAGCAGTGGTGCATTTCTCGCCCACGTGGCGGCCCGGAATAATTGAATTACGAGCCCAGCCGCCTCGATCGCAACGAATACGAATACGAATCGCTGCTGCAGAAGACATTGTGTGGTAGGAGATCCCAGATAAGTAATATGGGAGGAAAGAGCGCGTAATTAATGGTTTGTTTGTGAATTTAAAAGATGTGATTAACATCTTGATATGCTTTGTATTGTGACCTACAAGTAAACTACAATACTCAAGAATTTTGAATGGCTCGTAGTTAAGATTTTTTACTTCCTGTCATTTAGTAAATAAAAAAGAACAAGGGGAGATTTTTATATAATTTACCTGTTCCTGATATCCCATTAGTATTCATTGAATCTTTCATCCTTGATGATGTCTAAACGAAATCTTTAATTTTACCTCTCGCTAAGAGAGGTATTAGATTCATGCTAAAAATCGCATATCCAGTTTTTAATGATTAAGCACATTTTAAGACCCCTACAATCCGATTTTAATATTTTTACGATGATGCCTGTGTGTGTGTGTGTGTGTGTGTGTATGTGCGTTTGTGGGTCGGTTGGAAGAACGATTTCTCAAAAACTGTAATACTTAATATCTATTTAACTACGTATTTCTCAATCGGGCATTACTGGGAAGAGCTGAAGAGGTTTTGGTAATAATTGGACAATCGGAAATTGCAGATTCTTAAAAAAATCCTCTAAATATTATTTTTTGATAATTTTTGTTCTTGCTAGTAAAAGAAGAGTAAATTCGTTATCATCTGATACATATAAATATTTTATTATATCTTTTATAGATTTAGATATAAATAAATATAAGGTATATAATAATCTGTTGTAATAAATCTCACAGTTCAAATAATGTCATGGAAACCAATAAAAAAAAATGTTTGTAACTGGCAGATATCAGTGTCAAAAATCCAGAGATATTACTGAAGATTTTTTCTAGGAAGTACATCTATTATATTCTTTCTTAATTGTATTAATATTCAAATATTTACAGTTATAGGTATGTTATATATACCCTTCAAAAATACTGTCAATCCCGACAATGAATTGGAAACATCTAAATATAAAGAATAGATGTAAGTAGAATTTTTAGTGTAGAATGTAGGTATACAAGAAATGTTAAATACAATACGGCGCGAGCAGTCACGGCATTATGTTAACCTTGACAAGTAGATATGGGGGCCCGTGTTAGAATGATAGCTAGTAATTATGTACATAGATGTCAAATATCATAATTTTTCTTTCTAAATTTAGTGTTTTTCCAATTTCTGTGGTTTATTTTACTTGACAAATAAATTTTACACTCCTGGTGACAAATTGTGTGAATTTAGAAAATCTTGAAATTTTTAATGAAAAAATGTTACATTTGACATCTATGTACGTAATTACTAATTGTCATTCATATACGGGCGCCCATATCTGCTTGTCAAAGCCAACAATGTCACATGACTGCTCGCGCCCTACACTTAAGTACCCAAAAACGGAAGTGGCGAGAGGTATTTGCTGTCCACAACAGATTTTTTTTTGTTTTCCTTCGGTCTTGCTTCCATAAGCCCTCTGCACTTGGAATCTTACTCAATCGATATCTGGCTTCATCAAAATTGTGTAGGTATATCAAATTTTTACTTTAAAATATAACGACGCACCTCCTCTATACATGATGTCCAAGTTAACGTGCAAACGATTAAGATCTCGGGAACGGTAAGAAATACGGTCAAATTAGAAAAAAGTTGCCCTATTAGAAGGTAATTAGAGGTATTTGTTATTTGAGAAAAAAATGCATGTCACTAGATGCAATAGAAAAATTAAATTTTGTAGTTCTTTATCTTGGTCAGTTATTCTTTCTTGGATAATTTTGGGCTGTTGTCTATATATGTAACACGGTATCATTTCACCCATTTTCTTGTACTCAGATATTTGCAGAAATTACACAACTCTTTTAATTTAAACAAAACGTGACAAGCAGACAAATGTTACCGTATTTTTTTTTAATTTTACTTCCTACAAATTTCCGTGTTTGGGCTTAAGCTAGGAATTATACCAACGTATACATGACATTTAAAATAATAGTGTAGTAGTCAAATATTTTATTTGTCACCTTTCGGTATTAAATTTAGAAAAACATATCTGTATCGTAATTACAATGATGATCATATGTAAATACTATATTTGCTTCATTACAATGTATTTTAAATTATCTTGCTTCTGGTTTGAAGCACGGTCTTCATCCATGTCACATCCAGCTTTTTCTCATGTAATATACTTAATACTGACTTGATACTTCTTCTCTTCTAATGTGACTTAACAGTCTCTATGCCATTTAAACAGATTCTACAGTTTCTTTCTTCTGCTGTTTTCCGACAACAATATTCAATTTTGTCATTTCCCACTCTGAATCTCGCTATAATTTGGAACTTTTTGTTATCATATTGTAATTAATTTGGAAGATCTTCTTGTATTATATCTCTTTTGCAATTCTACCTCCATAGTTGAGTAGCCGTTTCTTTCGTAGAATTTTGATCTTGCATCTTCTCATTATTTTTTTCTAGATTTATTTCTTCTTTTTACCTCCCGCTACCCTTGGTAATGGAGGTATAGGGATCGTGCTAAAAATCACATGTTGAGATTTTGGTAAATGACCACGTTTTAAGATCCCTTGAATCCATTTTTACCTCCCGCTACCCTTGGTAAGGGAGGTATAGGGATCGTGCTAAAAATCGCATATCGAGATTTTGGTAAATGACCACGTTTTAAGGTCCCTATAATCCAATTTGTGTGTGTGTGTGTGTATGTAGATCTTCTGGGCACTCAAATACAAATACTATATCGTTCAGAAAATTTTGGAACCTTGTATTTCTACCTCACTCTTATATGGAAAGAAACCATTAGATTTTGACGTAAATTAGATAACCGGAAATGACAATTTACTGGGAGCTCAAAATAGTTTTTCTTCGAAAAATACCTTTAAATGTTATTTTCTCGACATTTATGTTATATAAAAATTAAAGATTATTAAATTTTCTCCAGGTTTGCATTAATACTTTGTCTATATATATATATATATATATATATATATATATATATATATATATATATATATATATATTTATATATATATATATATATATATATATATATATATATATATATATATATATATATATATATATATATATATTTATGGATAAATTTATAAAACTATTTATAATTTTAATTTCAGAGCCTGCGTTTTAACCACAGTTTAGATCTCAAATGCATGTAACTGACAGATTTATGTCACTGTCAACAAATTATGCATTTCAAATAATAATAGTAACGTTTTAAAAAGAAAATAGTAAATAGAACAATAATTAAATGGAAAACAACTTAATACAGTTATCAGCATAAGTAAATATGTAGGAATATAGGTAAGTATATAAATAAATAAAATAAATATATCGTCACGGCATATTACCCATTGCTGGGTGTGCCAATCTGCTTTGTACACAGATTTCCGTAACGATGATGACATATTTGTATCGTGCGAGCGTTTACTAGGCGCGGAGAATGCAACAAAAGGGGTCATTTTTGTGCCATTCAAAATTCGAAATATTTAGCGTCGGTCGGGATCAAACCTGGTATTTAAATATAAGTATTTACATGAATAAAAATTAAATTAAACGGGAGGTGTTGTGTTGGCCACATCAGATTTTTTATTGTAAATTGCTAGCAATCGTAGGCCAGTTCTTTCCATGGTGTAGTTTTTCTGTTTCCTTCGAAGTTAATAGCTCTTCTTCCTCTTGCTCTCATTTTCAAACGGTTAAAAAATAATGATAAATGGTTATTTTATTAATTTTAGATCTATAGTTTACAGTACTAATATAAAATTTGGAGCGAAAATAAATGTATTTTTTCTTCAAGTGTACAATAATATTCATATTATGCTACTATTCACACACTATAGAAGATATTCATTTTATTACTAGTACAACAATGTTGTTCATTATTGTACTAGTAAAAAAATGTTAGCTTCTTAGTTCACCGCTGGCAGCAGCAGTCGTCACAGCAACACAGACCATATTGAAAAATTGTTATTTGACAGTTGTATCTTTTGTGTTTTGTAGTGTACACAGCCAACTATGGCTGAAATTGCAAACTCTATAATTAAAACAATTCCAGAAAAATATTTAAAAAATCCCCAGTTTTCTTTGAAACACTTGAAGAAAAAATAGTATATGTTATTCGGAGCAGAACGCCTTTTTTGTCTTTTACCCAGCTTGCCTAGCCTCGGCTGGCGCCTCGGCCGCAATAGCTGGGTTCAACACAAAAAGACCGCTTTCTACTCCTAATAACATAATATACTATTTTTTGTGTGTATAACAACATTTTAACTACAGTTACGAAGTTGATTAACAAAAGTTGCCTCATTAGAATGTCATTTTAGGATTGTACTGTTTATCCCGAAAAAATGCATATATTATTAGATATAGGCGAAAATTAAAAATTTTCAATTTTTGCCCTCCCACTTTGTAAAATTAATAATAAGAGAAATAGCCATTTGTACCTATTTTTATTCATTCTAATAGAATTATGAAATCTTCAAAAAAATTGTTTAATAGGGTAATGCCTCAAACTCAAGTAGGGAAGGTAAGACACGTGTCTCATGACTGATCCAAACTATTTGCATTTAATGTAGTTAAAATATCTTAATTGTGCAGTAACCTCTGATTATAATTAATGCATCTAAGCGGAAATGAAATTACTGCAATGTCCTACATATGAGTGGAAAAGGAATATCTGTATGGTTAAAAATATCGATATATTCGAAACTCTAGATGTACCTAGATGTTGCTAATATCATTAGAAGACATATGTGTAACTATATTTCTTATTATTATTTTTTCTTTTACTAAACCTTTCATATATTTTCAGGTAATCTGGGCAGGTCGATGCGCTCGAGTGTAATCAAATGGTTCATATGAAATTTAAATTAGCAAAAAAGAAATATTAAAAGAGTGCATGCTTGCAAAATGATTTCTTAAATTACAGTAAAGAATTTAATATAGCGGAGAAATTCATTGAAGTTTGGGCCATGAGCGCATCTGCCCATAAGTTATTGAGAAGCACCCCCATAAAGCAATCCCTATTCGGGTTTGTGGCCGGTGGCGGAACTATTAACTAGATGATCGCAGCAACCGAATCATTAAACTTTAAATGTCACATTAAATTGCGCGCGGCCGTGGGTTTGAGAGGTACCTCAGGGCCGACTGCACCACTCTCCGTTGCCATGGAGATGCGCCGTGCCATACTCACGGCTCACCCCAAGACAATCGCCCCAAGATTTATATATTCTCCGTGGACGGTGCTTGCTGGGGTGTCGCGGACAACACCAGGATGCTAACTTACAAACCGTTGGTCAGATAGAATATTTTTATTGAGAAAAACAAATGAGCCTGAACCTTCTTGTGGACTCTTGAAAAGCCATATAAAGGATATAAAAAAAATCTCAGATAATTCAGCCATAACCTCATATCGGAGAGTCATTCCGGGGTTTACTCAGTCGAAGAAATTTATTTCACTCATTTCGACAAACGCAAAGAGCTATTAGCTCTCAGCAAAAATAACCTTAGAATTATATCAGATACCTGATCATTGTCCTCTGTAAAATTGATATAGTTGAAAACAGCATCTGACGACTCTGCGAAGAGGACGAAGCAACTTTGGAGCACATCGTAAATATGAATGTCCAGTTGTGGCCGCAAGTAGACTTATTCATACAAGTAAAAGATACCTCACGGCAAATGAGATCGGGAAAATGAATCCTGAATCAGTAACTGGCTTCATAAAAACTCTAGAACTGCTTCCAGATACTTTTGTTGCGGGGCAAATTAAAAAACTGCGCTCCTTAAGTTTTACGATGTATGAACCCTATTGCAATCTATAAATTAGCCGTCGCAGTACAACTACAAGCAGCATTAAATGTAAAGGTAAGGGCACACACAGCTACTTTTGTTGCGAAGCAAATTAAAAAAATCTGATGTGGCCAGCACATTACCTATCGCCGTATATTTTACCTGGCTGTATGCATAAAGCAAAAAATATTTTTAGAAATACATATAATATATTCATATAAGTCTATGACTCTTCTTTATTATTCAATAAGAACATATCTCAACACAAAACAATTTTCACATACATTTCTATAAGATATTTTACCATAAATTATGTGCAATAAATTACAAAGTAGAATTTACCATATATAAATTTTAGGCTCGTAACAGGGATTTTCAATTCGAACAACGTTCTTGTTTACTCTCTCTTCATAGTCTTCTAGTAAAAACATTAATTTTAGGCGGTCAAAAATGTACGTATCTGGATATGTGCACCTATTCTCACATATCTTCTTGTACATTTTATTTTTTCATACACGTATCTAAATAAATTAATGGATAGATTGCACTCCGATTATTCTTATATCGATGTGTAATTTTGTTAATATTTACAACTTACTTGAGAAGAATTTCATAGCTTTTTTGCAGTTCAATGTTACTCTAGTCTACAGTGCTTGTGTACATTGCCCCATAATGTTTGAAACAAATTTAAGTCTTTCATCGTAGACTTGTCATCTCCATAATAGTCATTGATCAAAAATTAAGAGATTCTCCAAGTACATTTTTCTTTCATTACTCATTATTTCGATGAGGCACAATTTGTCTGTATTTTACGTTGCAGAATGGAAACCATCTTCACTTTCATCTTGTGTGTATAATATTTAAATATCGTCTTCCTTCGGGCTGTATTTTCGAAAATACACACACACAGAGACAAAACAAAACGTGCTTAATCATTAAAATCTGGATATGCGATTTTTAGCATGAATCCAATACCTCTCTAAGCGAGATGTCAAAACTACCTAAGTTGCACTACGTGTGAACTCTATTGGACTTACAAAGAAGTGGCCGCAGTACAACTGCAAGCATCATTTAGAATTTTATAACTTTTCATCTCCCAGACGTAAGCAGCAAGTTGTCAAGAGCTTCAGAATTTTCTTGGTTTCTAATCTAACTTCTAATCCAAGTTTTTTTTAAGATTTTTGAATTCATTTTCTTTTTGAAAGTAAAATAATTGCTAGAGAAGCTGCAACTTCTGCCTAGTGATCAGAATCCATGATCGAGTAGATACGGAAATCAACGGACAAATAATTTTTTTGTTCTTTGACCGCAACTACTAGGTACGTGGAACCAGCTGAAGTAAAAATAGCACAGTAGGTATGAACAGTTCTGCAACTTTTTTGTAGACCTTCAATAAAAAAAAAGCACAACAAATGTAGCTGTGTCTGCTTTTACTTCAAGATAGGGTTATGTTACAATAGATCTTAAAGGTCGCAGTGACAAAAGTGACCAGCCCTAAAAGCCCTTAACTAAATAATAATCAAATAATAGAAAAAGACAGTGAACTATTTATGGCAGAGACTTTGAAACATATCTTGTATAACAATTCTTACACCGGATTTTATTGCTTCAGGTCTGAAACGAAAGTTTTTCCCAAACTTCTTCGGACGAGTGGAAGGGTATGTATTTCGCAAGTATTTTGCAGATTAAAAACAACGTAGGGATAACTGTATTACATCTAATGTATCTGCAGATACCGGGTATAACATGAAAAGCGGATAAAAGGTGTTTAACATGTGAAAACAGTTTTTTCTCGCTTATTGATTCAAATAAATGATGTACCTAGATAATTAAATTCTGCATCCAATTTATTACTCACATTCTATTTTGAACCTTTTATAAACGAACAAATCGAATTTAAAATTTCAGTAAAGTTACATTTTTTAAAGTGTCATTCGTGAAATTGAAACAAAATCACAAATGTAATAATGTTTTTGATATGAATAATTCTCAATTTTAAATAATGATGATTTAAAAAGAGCGTTTTTTACAGGTAAAACGTAAATGATTGCATTTCAATTCCGTGTCTAACTATAAAAAAATAACCTTTACAAAATTTTATATTTTTATTACTGCGTCACAACATGTGCCAAATAAAATGTGATTATTAAATTGATAGCAGAATTTAATTAGCTACTAGATTTAATTGAATCATTGTCTAACATTAATAGGCTACTTTTGTTCAAAAAAATTGTTTTCCTATGTTAAACACATATGAGAAATCCTCATTCCTAAATTTAATTCTTAATGGGGTCCTCCACTATTTTTATTTTATGAAAATTAATCTAAACTGAAAGCGATTTGTAGTTTTAAAAAGCTGTTTATTGTTATTGGTTCGGTTGTAATAATTTGTATAATATTCTGTGATGTACATATAGAGATGATTTTGCTCTCAAACAGTGGATTTCGCTAATAATGGGGTCATATCACATTTTCTAATTTATTTTTTTCTTAAAAGAATAGGTCAAATTAAATATGTAGGTGTATGTTTTACACCATACAAGTCTTTACAATCAGAGATATGATTTTTTAAAAGTTGTCTTAAATATCAAATATTTGGACGCTGACGTGACGTCTATACGTCACGGCTTGTCGGATGCGGCAGCAGCCCTCTACCGGTTGTGTTCGGAACTATGATTGTTTGGGTAATCAATTCTCAGTTTGATTTTGTGACAGCAACATATTGTTAATGAAAAACATATTTCACACAACTTTTGGTATTTATTTTAATAAATGTTTTATTTACATACCTTAAGTCTGCTGTCACCTGTCACAATTTTAGGTTAGCTTGTATACAGCAGCAAACGGATACCACGTGGACCGTTGTGTGTGTGTGAGAGGAATGTTTTTGTGTGAGTAACAAGCCGTTACGTCACGAATTTTACAGCCGCGAAAGTATATTAGCAAATTTATGAATGAAAACTCGCATATTTCATGTTATTTTATATTATTATATTTATTAAATGAGACGGATTTCATTATTTTATAAAAAAACAACAGCATTTTTAAAAATTTATAAATATGTTAAAATAACACTTGTGGTCAATAATTGGAAATATGCCGGGATCAAAAGCCATTTATTAAGTAATTAATAAAAAACTACGTATATTATAGTTCAAGTTTGGTTACCACCGGTAGCCTATGTCATTCAAAATATCTTTTTACTTTCATACCAACGCGTGTATTCGAGCCTGGCATCATAAATTTGAACAAGTATTATATGTTTTACTTCCGTTGTTTTTTAGTTTTTTTTTTTTGTATTCATATACTTGAAAATGGATTTCGTATTTAAAAAGGTGTTAGTAGAAAGCTTGAAAGTAATGAGATTTGGAATAGAGTACATGTGTGACGTAGATTTAGAGATGGGGGAATTATTTTAAAAACTAATAGCGTTTTAAAAAAATTAATAGTCTTTCACGTACAGCTTCATCTAGTTTTTGTATAAATGATTCATGTTCTAATTTGTTACTACGATGGAGGACTCCATTGCTTTGTTTTTTTGACGTGTTTGGTGGAAAAAAATGAAATATAGGAGCTGAGGAAATAATGAATAAATATGAAACTTATCTAATTTTTGTAAAAAAAAAATGCACTTGAACCACTTTTTTACTAAACCTCTAATTTGGGTATTTATTTTACAATAGTATAAAATACAGAGTTTCATAAGTTTCATAAGGCAATCTGTTAGCGCACGAGTTTTACAAAGGACAAGTGTGATAGAAGGCCTTATGAAACATGTTTTTATATTGTATTCTATTGAGGTGATTTGATAATTTTTTTAAAATGCGACATTAAAAATATGACTTAGTTTTTTTATCAGTTTTGTCACATATGAAATTTATTGTTGAATTACATCAATTTGAAGTTATGTCATACATCTGTCAGTTTTGAAAGCAGTCATACGATCTCTAGGAAGTGAAAGTAGGATACTGTCATAAAGATATCGAAATAGGAAAATGAATATGGAACTACTTGAAAATAAAAAAAATAAAAATTGTATTATATTTCCTTATTTTTGTTTTGATTGTATGAGTATGCTATACCATTTCTCTTTTTTCACCTTTCAGTGATTTACTAAAAATATTCCAACATTCTATACATTATTTCAGTGTAAACGTCTGAAGTAAAGGGGTCATTCTGTTAACACTGCCTGGTTTGTCGAAAGCAGGAATCTTCCAGGTTTCATCGCTCAGAGTTCGGTGCGCAACTTGCCATCTCAGACACCAAGTCTCTTTCTCGTCTGCTTCGGGACCGAGAAGCAGACATTATAAGACGTTTGTACAGTCGCACAATAACTTGCATGATCTTCACGCCGACAGGGAGGATACACGTGTTTCCTTATCACTTTACCTGCAGCTTACCAAAGATTTAGATACTTATAAAACTTGTACGCAGTAAATAAAAGATTTTTAACTGTAATTAGTTATGAAATAAAATGGAGATGTATATAGTTCAATATATTAATAATGTCAATAAACTCTGTACGCTTTTCAAATATATTAACATTTAGTTATTAATACTGGTAGTCGGGCAAACAATTATAAGGCAATTTTTGTTAAAATCTGTGTTTTAATAAGTTCAAGAACAGTATAAATAAAGCTTGTACGGTACCCGACAATGAACCAAACCCAACCTGACCCGACCCGACCGGTACATGATCTGAATCGACCCGAACCCGACTCGATCCGAACTGAACCAACCCTATCCGACCCGACCACCTAATATCCAAGCGTCAATCTCCGCTTGCAACTTGACGTCGACCTCCGCTTGCGACTTGACGTCGTCTTCGATGAGTTTCGGCTTCACGTTTTTGCCATTTTCGAAGCCCCAAGTGTCAGTCATGGTCAGTACAGCTTCTATCTGTATCTTCCAGGTGCCATAACAGTATACGTAAAGCTTGTTTCTTTTCATTCTTAGTTAGATTGGTATTTATGTCTATATTATTCATTGATGGGAAATAGTCGAGTTGAACTCTGCTTTCCAGAGACTTTAAAAATTAGTTTTATTGGTCAAATATGTAACGGTGGTTGCCGTTACACAATATGTAAAATATTTTTTTGGATAATTAAATTGTATAACGAATTGTAAATATTTTATTGAGACAATTTATTAATGACGTTTACAAAATGAATTACAAAATATGAATGAATGTTTATTTTCCTTTTGTCGTCAAGTAACCTCGGGAAAAAAGAGTAACAATAGCCTAAGACGATTAGGATAATTTGTTGTCGCTACATTAGTCCCCCCCCTAGACCAAATGGAAATAAAAAAACTTTGCAAAGGTTACAAAAAGAACATGATGAAATATAAATAATAATAAAAATTAAAATAACATTACATTATGTGTTTTCTAATATCTTCGCCATCCAAAAATTTTTCAGGTGCAAAGGATGTTTGTGTCTGTTTGTTTTTGTTGTGGTGAAAATTATTATCTTTGTATCTCGTGACAAATTCTATAGTAGGCATATTTCATAATGAGTATCAAAAGTAAGAAATATCGTGCGAGTGTGAAGTTTGTCGAACGAGGTGCAACCGAGTGAGTCAACAAACGAGTAATACGATATTAATTTCAATTTCGAGCGAGTTTTGAACGTTATTTTTAGACGATTATAAAAAATTACACATTGATATTTTCAATAATTTTATTTCAAATGACAATACCTACTGTTTTTTCAACAAATAGCATAGCAATAAACAAAGCAAAGCTGCCTGTTTTATGATAGTCTATACGTACGTCCAATCTGCCTATTAACGCTTTGTACCCAAAATGCTAACGTTAACAGTTTTCCAAAGTATTTCCTCTCCTGCCCACTTAAACTGCCCATGCAAACTGCCCACGCAACATGCCCACCCGAACTGTCCACTAGTGATGCGCATTACTAAACATCAAACCCGACCCGAACGGTACCCAACAATGAACCAATCCAACCCGACCCGACCGATACTTGATCTGAACCTACGCGAACCCGACCCGGACCAAACTGAACCAACCCGATCTGAACTTTACCAACCCCTCCCAACCCAACCACCTAATATCCTAGCGTCGACCTCCGCTTGCGACTTGACGTCGTCTTCGATGAGTTTCTTACAATCCCTGATGCAGCCATTGTTTCACAATGCAATTCGTTTCACTACGAAGATCGCGACCATTACACTGGAATGTGCGGATAACCTTAATTCTTGTGAACAAAAATATTGAAGTATTTCATTTTGAATTTTTATGATTGTTCTGGGCCCATAACCTATTAGGATTCTGAGTGGAGTTTAAATGAAACACTTAATACCATCAACACTGAATTATATTTATTAATAACATCAAACACATTTATCAAATAACACAAAAAATGACGACATATAGGCTGGTTGCACATTTTTTTTATTATTTTATGTGAAAGATTATACAAATTAATTCATAGTAAACTGAAAAATAATATTGTTCGAATTTTTTTAAATAGTAAGAAGACACGTATTTCTATTGGCTGCCTGAACACAAGAAACTATTCTTGTTCATCGTGTATAAACGCGTGTCTCTCTATCTCCTTCGCTTGTAAACATAACTCGGTATGTGCTTCATATTAGAAGCTGTTTCCTTGGATGCGCTGCTGCGAGTGCCTTTTGACGTCATACTTTGTTTTTAATCACGTGATATATTTGAAAATATGCACATTTTTTAGCAATTAATAAATCATTATTTATAGGATTATAATTTTTTTCCAATAATGTTAAATAATAAAAAAATACTAGGACATAATGTTATTTTATAAATACAAAAATCGTGCAATCACCCTATTGACAGCTAAAAACAATCAAACTTTTTTTTAAATTTGACTTAATTATATGAGTAGGCGTGAATGTAATTCCGATAAATGCACAACGCTATAAAATTTAAATATAACTAACACATACCATTAAATTCTTGTTATTAATACAAGTAATATTTTTGACAAATTTCTTCTTAATTAAACTTTTAATTATCATATTAATAGATATTAATACAGTAAATGATTTAAGATAATAGCTGCAAAACTTCTTGACTGGAAAGGTGATTGGGAAGAAGAAATTACTGGATATCAGTCAATTATTATTTATTTCCGCTTCTACCGGTTTCGACACCTCATGTGTCTTCTTCAGGAGCTGAACATGTAGAATTTAATTAACATTGATAAATAACAATAAATAAATAACACAAATTACATTCACTATTCGTCAAAATTTAATTAAAAAACTCATATAGTCGTCAGATGAATTAGATATATTTTTTAACTTTTAATTAATTTACGATAATGTTTATTCATGAAAAAAGCTAAGAATCAATAGGGCGAGTGCGTTAATTTTTTCAGTAAATTAAAAATTAAATTAAATTCTTTTGTATGTATATTCGATTTTGTAATTTTAAATTGCACTAGATTTCAAATTCTACTAGAATTGATATTTTTCTCCACTCTTTCTCAGCATAGATTTTTAATTCTACTGGTCTGGAGCAACAGAATTTTGTCTTCAACTTTCTTTCTTTCGTTTGTTTGATCATGCAGGTTCTGACATGTCGAAAGAAACAGAGGGGAAAACCTAGTTCTAGTAGAATTTGAAAACCATTAGAATTTAAGTTACAAAATCAAGGCCCTAATTGAAAATTTGATGCTCCACTCGCAATTTAGAAAAACAGAATATTTGTTTTAACAGCTTGCAAATATTTGCAACAAACAGTATTATGGGGTAATGTTATTAACTTATAAATTATATGTATACATATTCAATTTTTGGTGCTCTTCTACATTGTTTTGTTTAACCATCTCTGCTTTGTTGGACACATTGACACATAGGGAGAAGTCTAGTTGATTATTTGACTCAACACTCATTCAGGGCCGGTTCGTTAATAATTTTATTGCTAACAATTTGATGAGGAATTTTGGATGTTATTGTCTTATACAAATTTTATAACAACCTGTAGCAATGTAATTTTGATCGATTAACGATTAACGATAAAATACATAGCATTGAAATATTTTTAAATTTCGTCATAAATATGCCATAAATTGCTTACTATGACTTACCTATAAAAAATATATAAGACGAACTAAATAAAGAAATTATCAATGAAAATCACCAAATTATTATTCATAAATTCCTTTTTTTTAATCTATAAATTTAATAAGTGTTGCATACTTGCAGTTTAAAACAAATGGACATATATTATACATCATTAGAAAGATAAAAGGAATCTCATTTCAATGGTGTAACTTTCCAATATGGCATCCATATAAAAACTAAAACTTTGACATCATAATTGGAAAACCAATGGTGATAAGAACATAAAAACTGCAAATTAAAACCCAGAATTATTTCACACTTGAAAGTGTTAAGATAGTCACTAAATTTGAATTTAATTTTCGAGCTTAGCGTGGAAGTCTTGTGGCTAGTGAGTTAATATTTGTTAAAGTTTAGTTATTCAAATCGAGGTTCAAATAACACAACTGAAAATGTGGTTTTTGCATTTTTATTATTTTGTATCTTGAGTATTACGCATACAGTGTAATGATTTGGTTATATTGTAATTGTATGTCGTTTGTTGTAAAATGTATTGTTGTGTTTTGTTTAAAGTTACTAATGTTTATAAATTTGTTGTTAACGTGTCAGGATTGCGCGGTTGAGTGGTTAGCACGCACGACCGGCGCGCTCGATATTGAAGTTTCGATTCTACTTGAATTTTGTTTTTTATATTTTTAATTGAAAAAGCGAGTTTTTACAGGATAACTAGAATTAAGTTTAAACATTTTTACGTATTTTTATCCAATCAATTTTTACATTTTAGGTTAGAAAAAATTATATATTATAATTATGTAATTAATACAAAATATCTCTTCAATTATTTTTGCTCAAGATTTATAACATACTTACCATATTCGAATTAAAAAAGGCAACATGTCAGTATATGGCAACTATAGAGGAATCGAGTTTTTGGATGTTACCTACAAAATATTAGTAATTTGCATAAGAAATCGAATAACAGAGGAAACAGAAAAAGTTATAGGAGAATACCAGGCAGGATTCAGGAAAACAGGTCAGCAACAGAGCAAATATTCTCCTTAAAACAAATTATATCTAACAATTATGAATAGAACCTAGAGTTACATGCTATGTTTGTAGATTTCAAGCAAGCATATAACTCCGTAAGAAAAAATCAACTGTATGAAATACTACAGCATTTTCAATTTCCAAGTAAGTTAATAAGGCTAATACAAATGACGCAAACAAACACCAACTTAAAAATACTAGTTGATGGAAAGGTGTCAAAGAGTTTTTCGGTTAATCAAGGATTAAGGCAAGGCGATCCAATGTCACCAGTCCTCTTCAATTTAGTACTCGACTGGGTAATAAGAGAAACTGAAATTCAGACTAAAGGCACAAAAAATTAGAACAGGCGTCAAGTTCTAGCTTTTGCGGATGATATAGTTTTTTTTAAAACGCATCACAGCTAACTTGTTCCACAAACACGACGCTTTTGATTATTTAAATAATAATTATTCTAAATAATTTGCTTTACAATAGTTAAGTATAAAAAAAAAATTATACGAGAATCGACTGGGCGATGCATTACGTACTGCTTTTGAAAATTAATCTGTATTAGTTACTAACTTGTAAAATTGGTTGCTAACGTGTTAAAATTTTACAAGTTAGTTACCACGTTAGTAACGTTGATGACATGTGAAAATTGTGTTTTCTTACAGTCATACGTATTAAAAATAAGTGTCAATTGTAACTGACAGGTTTAGGTTATAAATTTAAATTTGACTTGCAACTGAGTAACAAATAGTATTGTAAAATACTATTTTACTGCCTCAAGAAGGTGACAGGCTCGCCTACTCGGCTCGCCAGTCATTTCCTCTTTTTAGCAGTAAAAATCGTTTTACTTGACTAATAATGTAAAATACTATCACCTGCATTGATAAACCGGCCCTCAGTTCTCAATAAAGTTTATAAATGTGCTAGATATAATAGTGATAAACAGTCAAGTAATTTATCTAACAGTTATTCTTACTGAACTTTTAACCTTGTTATTAACTACCCTAAATGATTTATTTACTGTTAACAGAGTGCTGTTTCAAATAATCAACCAGAGTTTTCCCTAGGGTCCATCAAAACAGAGCTGGTTATGAAACAAAAAACACTGTAAAAGGGTACCAAATATTGGATATAAAGAAAATTTATAATATAATAACATTACCCCATAATATTGTTTGATGCAAATATTTGCAACGGGTACAGCTAGTACTAAATAACCGGCAAATGTTAAAAACGAATAGAACGGCATGCTTAAATCATTTTGATCACCCTGTATATGTTTATAATATATTCCTGTTCATTCGTATTATACACATACCAGGTTATTCATAACGGGTGAGCCAAAATTAAATCATTTATTGGGGGAGTCATTTTGAATAAAACAGGCTATATAAAGGTTTCGTTACTGGGTTACAGATGCACCTCATCAAACACAATTTTCTTAATAACTCTTGTACTATACCTCGTTCAAAGAGAGAACGTACTCGATCTCGAACCAATTTTGTATTATTATTTCATTCATAGAATTCTTATATTCTTTATTTGTATTATATTTGCAGTAGATATTTTAATTTTATGTATTTAAAAATAATATTAATACAACTCTGGTATAACTTACTCCGCCCAAATTTTATAGTTGATTGCGCGAAACAGGTACATTCTCACGTTGCACGGTGTATTGTAGTATAGTTGCACTAAAATTTTGAAACTTGGTATACTAAAAATGAATAAGCAGAAGACGCACGTCATCAACCTGAAGATAATCCTATAAAATGAAATATAACTTGTAGAAGTTATTGGGTGTATATATAAATGATATCTACAATTATTTCTAAGTACATATTTATTCCTTTTACGGAATATAAAATTATTTGAAAAAATTGTAGTTGATTTTCGTACTATAACCTACTATAACCTGGCACTACCGAGAATGACCATGCTATATTAAATAATTTTATATTCCGCAAAAGGAATAAGATTGACTAAAAAATAATTATAAATTCATTAATATATACGTTTCTTACTACTAGTATTTTATCTTATTTTTTTAAACAATATTATATATAAAACATAAATACATAAAAAATACTCTTTCTAAAACTTGCTAAACGCAGTAAATGTTGACTATTTTTTAGAAAAAATAAAGTATAAAAAAATAGTTAACAATAATTAAGAAACTAAATTTATTTATGGATGTCTACGTCGATATTATCTGGACGCACGCTAACAATAATTACCGTTATAATAACAATATCCATAAATAAACATTATATCTACATATTCACTAGCACTAACATTTTACACAAATTTCAATTAACAGAAAAAAACTATCAATAATGAAAATCAGGTAATTAACAATAGTTATCCCTAGTTTTTCCAAAATAGGGTCAAAATTGACTCGATTTTCGGTTTTTGTTCATAACTCATGATAGAAATTAAAAATTATTGAGCATTTTAAGGTTTTTTTTCATTTGGGTTTACGTGATTTTTTTGGTGTTATGATTTAATAAACATAGTAAAATAAAGTAATAAAGGAAATAATTTGTTTATTTTGATCATTGCATTATTGTTTATTTAGATTAAGAAGAATTTTATGTTTTGTTTTATAAATTTTTATGTTTGCTATTAATATAAAGATTAATTATTAAACAAATACAAATTGTATTATTATTAATGAATGAAGTTTAATAAATATAATTAAAGTAAAACTTTAATAAATATTGTCATATTAATAACAAAATGTCTTAAAAATATCGAGTCATAGTTGACCCTATTTTGGGTACAAATGGTATAAAATTATTATTGTGAAACAAGGGTTATAAACAGATTATTTTTTTTTATATCTTGTTCTATATTCTATGGTAACTTGATTGTTTTTTAACTGTAAACTAAATATTTTGGATAATTAAAAACAGTCGAATCTCTTTGAACGGACACCTCTTTGCGGCGGACAAATTTGTCAAGTCGCAAATTCCATATATTCTATTCTTTCCTGAAAGGATTCTCTCATGACTGGACGCGGGCAGTAAAATTCGGTATATTTTCTACAAGAAGTCTCTCTTGTGCATACGTGCGCACGCAACATTAGGCTTTCCCCTAAATACAAATTGCAAGACCATTCGCAATTCAGCTTCTATTACAAGAATAGTTAGTGAAAGCTCCGATATTACTTAACAATGTTCATATGGCATTGTAGTGATAAATTAATTATATTCACAATTATTGTGTTTCGTGATACAAATGCTTAATATGGTCCAATAATGGAATACTGTTGCTAATGTCAATAATAATAATAAAATCGTGCGCTTTTGTTAGCATAATTGTATTTACACTTACAAATTTTATTATATGAACTCACACATTAAATCACCGGAGCATTCTAAATAGTTTGTTAATGTTTGCGGATATTTCAACTGAATTGCTGTTGTTACGAAATAAACTATTGATAAAATTACCTGCAATACAGATTTTTCTACAAATTATGTAAATATATATACCAACTTAACTTACAGTTGCCAACATG
Organism: Harpalus rufipes; assembly: GCA_951394225.1. NCBI lineage: Eukaryota > Metazoa > Arthropoda > Insecta > Coleoptera > Carabidae > Harpalus > Harpalus rufipes. The sequence goes on from OX596281.1 coordinate 39,164,251, forward strand.
GACCTATTCAGAGAAAAATATCCATTACTAATCAATAATTTATCTGTTGTCATTAACAAAATAAGTTGCTTACAGTGAGTATTATCATTATTTGATTTTGACCGCAATATTGAACACAAATCACGAATTACTTTGGTTTTCTAAAATAGATTTATCGTAGGTTAGTTTTATAAATATAGAAATATGTATTGAGATTATTTTGAACAAGTACGTCTTAATGGCTCTTTAATACACAGGGTCTCCGTTTTACGACCTTCGTTATTGGCATCTCGGTTATTTAAGGAGGTAGACTCCGTACACGTTAAGATCAAGCCAGCTACGTCATAACTGAGTTCTGCAGACCACGCCTCCAACAAATTGTCCAGTGGCGTGTACAATATTAGTCTTCCATATTGCAAAAAAAATTCAGACCAGGAATATCAAAAATCCCTTTTGGAAAATATCTCATTCGATTCAGATTTTGTGCACTATCTATTCAAAAAAAAAAATGCAAAATTCCCAGAAGGAATACGCTCAAAAATTACATTATTTTAAATTCCTATCTTGTAATATCTCTGGAACTCTGAGGTATTTCATTCAAATTTTACATACTTATAACACTAAGCATGTAGGCTCAAAGTTTTATTTATTGAATTTTGCAAAATATTTTTAATAACCGAGGAGTTTCTAGAAACGTTCGACCAGTGGCGTCGATCGCGTGCTCGTTAGATTTAGTGGCGTCGGCAGTGCCTACGCTACAATACAGATTATCCCAAATTTCTTTTTTAACCAATCTTGTAGTTCTTATAGTTTCCGAGATATTAATGTTAATCTACTTAATTTGGGACACTTGTATAATTGTGTTTTTATTTGTGTCATTACTACAATAGCTGCACGAACTTGTAATTTTTGTGACAAATATGATCGTTTGTGTGTTCTAAGATGTCAGCACAGCGTTCGTTTATAGTCGTGCATACTGCACTAACTTGTCAGAACTGTACTACCTCCCGAGCTAGTACACTGTGCAGTTTATAACGTCACAGTAATTTGTCAAACAGGCTGCTGTGTATTTACAACTGGGATTAAATATTTTTCAAAAATCGAAATCTATACTAAACATGAACCTAAAGAAATATTTTCTTGTGAGAGATGAACAATACAATAGTATATTGTGTTATTAGGAGTAAAAAGGAAACATTGTGTGGAGACCGTGGAAGTTTGTACGACGAGCGAAGCAAGTCGGACAATTGCACACGTCTTGAAAGACACTTTATTTCGAATGACACATTATATTTTTTTCTTCAAACGTAGATATTTAAAGAAAAATATCTACTACTGACGTTACATTCTACGTAAATTACGTTTGCGATTTCAATTGCCCTGTAGTTATGGATATTTATTAAACATTGAAGTGAAATTTTCACGTTTTGACGTTTAAATAAAAACTGCAATTTTATATCCTCCTTGTGTGCAATTATAGCGGAATTTGAAGTATTATAATGTACGGCCTCTGAAGTTGTTCAATTGGAAATAATCTTATGGTCATTACTATCCTTGTAATTGCAATCTGTAAGTCTGCTATTCTTTAACAATGTTATTTCCTCAAAAGTAAACTCTGTTTATATTTCAATTCATAGGTTATTTATTTAAATTTGACTGCTATTAATGGTATTTAGTAACTTTATTCTTAGGTTACCTAGTGTGTTTAGTGACATTTAGGGTGATAGTACAGGTTTCTTTTAAACAAGTTACTTTTTATTAGTTGATTCTATATAGTTTCTATGGGTATTTTTTTTATTTTATTTCGACTCTTGCGGCGTAGAAATTAAACTTCTACCTTGTGAATCAAGTCACGAAAGATGCTACTTTTATGATGTTTGAAGAAAAATTCCTTTCCAAAGAAAACTATTATTATTTTTGAATTTTTGCTAGTTAACCTATAAAATCTGCACTAACTTAACTAATTTCGGTTCGTTTGTATTTAGAAAACAAGTGTGTATTAATTTGTCCTTAACTACACTAATGACATTCTCAGTATATGGTGTGTAGGTTAGTGTAATACAAACGGACAGACCTAATGAGAATAATGTTTGCGTTAGCAGTTTACTCTACTGATGTGCATAAGCTAAGTATGTACGCATGTAAACAATTATAAAACACTAAAGGCGGAATCCTAAGGAAAGTTTGAGTGGGCAGGTTGCGTGGGTAGTTTGTGTGGGCATGTTGCGTGGGCAGTTTGGGTGGGTATGTTGCGTAGGCAGTTTGGGTGGGCATGTTGCGTGAGCAGTTTGGGTGAGTATGTTGCGTGGGCAGTTTGGGTTGGCAGGAGAGGAAATCTTTAGAAGACTGTTTGCGTCAACACTTTGGTTTTAACGTGTACCTAGAAGGATTTGATGTACGGAGAGGCTATTATAAAACACTACCTGCGGAGCCCTAGGGGAAACTCGGCAAAGCCGACATTTCCCTAGGGAATATCTAAAATGAATTCGATATGATATCATTTATCTCACAGTGAAAGATAAAAATAATTTTATAAACTCTATTTTGTAAAATAAAAACTTTTCTTTCGGTTTTTGATGGTTTTATTAAATCATATGATAGTTAAGACCCTGGGTATAATTATGACTTTTCTGGTCGTGGCGCATTATATAAACACAAATATACAAAAAGTGCAATAAAACAAATAAATAAAATAAATAAATATATCATCACGGTATATTACCCATTGCTGGGTAGCATATTTGTGCACTCTCCAAGCCAGCTATGGGTGCTCCTGCGGTGACGCCTGCTGAGCGCCCGCACGGTACAAATATATCATCATTACCTATATCTGTGTACAAAGTAGATTGGCAAATACGAAATGTTGAAATTTTTCGTTTTTTTTGACGCTCGTTTGTGTATGTACCTACTCGTATATTGAAGGATTCAACTAAACAAACTTAAAAATCGTCTTGATTTTTAATCATTAACATTTTTTTTGTCAAAAAGCATTGAATAGAAATGTAAACAAATCTGACAAGCCCGTCTATATCTCGTTTTATATAATAAAATAGCAAATGGCGCTTGAGAACCGTCCGTTTTTGCATGTACTAAATATAGAATTTTAAAATCGCGAAACGAATATTTGGTGAGATACGTACATATTTATTGACCGTACTTTTTTGCCCTATCTAACCACCGATATTTTATTATGCCAAATCAGGTATAGGCGCCATGCCATGACCACAGAATTAACGAATTATGCGGATCCCAATAAAATTACTTTACATTAGGTTAATAGGAGGGTTGTTTGAAAAGTATTGAGCATCAACGTGTACATGTTGTGTTTTTGTAAAATAATAAAAACATAACCTGCCGTGATTATTTTTTTTCATTTAAAAAGCAATACGCCTACGCTAATTAGAGTCAAGCTAAATACTGTTTACTGGGACTCTTCTCTATCATTTGCCACTGTGCAAAGATATGCAGCTGAATTCAAACGTGGTCGTAGTAGCCTGATTCATAGATGAGCGTCCGGGATATTTATCAATTGATACCACTACCGATTGTTATATATTACATGAAGAATTGAGCAAGAGAAAAGTGACTGCGCGTTGGGTATCGCGGTTGCGATTAAAATTAAACGAGTCGGATTTTTTGTGTAGATTTAGAACTGTTAATAAAAATTAGATCCTCTACTACACTTAGTGGACTGCAAAAGGTGAACCAGCTGTGTCGAAGAATAAAACTTAATTTGACAGAAAAATACTTATCTCTATTTTAAAAATTAGGAAACTTTTCAAACTACATTCAAATGCTTACCCATTGTTTTATAATCTCACACAAAATTACGTTAAGCACAATTATCCATAGATAATACAATGACGAATACAATGTGATATACCACATATCATAGATTTTATATAGTACTACATCGCTCACGAATAAATATAAGTAAGTTACAAGTGATACACAACTGCGTAAAACTAGGATTGCAACAACAAAGCCACATATTTTGCTGTTCAGTTTCATAACTTTTAGTAGTTTTTCATATATTTCTCCAAATGAGTTCATTAATATGTTATATTTATAAATATTTGATTTTTCTATATTTTTCAAAAGTAGGTCCAGTTTTCTTAATCTGGATAATATTAATAAAGGAAAAATGACAACCCAAATTATTGTCAATGCTTGTTCTACTTCTAATAAAATTTCTATAAACGTTGTATATGTGTCCATGGGACCGCAATACGACTGTACTTGAAAGCACGGAACAACTACAATGTAAAAATTCGGAGAAAGATGCAAAGGCACAGTGCATATCAACAAGATCAATAGTTTTGAATTATTTATGATAATATTGTATTGCTTAAAAGTTTCATCCACATTATGAAGTAAATGCAAAATTTCGGCAATCTGAAACAAAATATATACTCTTATATACTACCGTATATGTGCCTACTTGAAATCCGTAATATAGGGAATACAATGTTATTTTTTTATTTTGCTGTAGTTAGTTAACTATTAATTTTAAACAAAAATGTTTCAAATAAACGTTGTAGATAATAAAATTCTGCACCTAAATCAGATTTTAGTTTGCACGTTTTGTAATATGTAAAACCATACACATACACATACACATACACATACACATACACATACACATACACATACACATACACATACACATACACATACACATACACATACACATACACATACACATACACATACACATACACATACACATACACATACACATACACATACACATACACATACACATACACATACACATACACATACACATACACATACACATACACATACACATACACATACACATACACATACACATACACATACACATACACATACACATACACATACACATACACATACACATACACATACACATACACATACACATACACATACACATACACATACACATACACATACACATACACATACACATACACATACACATACACATACACATACACATACACATACACATACACATACACATACACATACACATACACATACACATACACATACACATACACATACACATACACATACACATACACATACACATACACATACACATACACATACACATACACATACACATACACATACACATACACATACACATACACATACACATACACATACACATACACATACACATACACATACACATACACATACACATACACATACACATACACATACACATACACATACACATACACATACACATACACATACACATACACATACACATACACATACACATACACATACACATACACATACACATACACATACACATACACATACACATACACATACACATACACATACACATACACATACACATACACATACACATACACATACACATACACATACACATACACATACACATACACATACACATACACATACACATACACATACACATACACATACACATACACACACACGCTTTTCTTTTATTTTATACCTCCCGCTACCCTTGGTAAGGGAGATATAGGGATCGTGATAAAAATCGCATATCGGGATATTGGTAAATGACTACGTTCTAAGGTCCCTACAATCCAAGTTTAACATTTTTACGATGATGTCTGTGTCTATGTGTGTATGTGTGCATGGATCCTCTTTACACTCTAACTCAAATACAGTCGTTCAGAAAATTTTGAAACCTTGTATTTCTACCTTACTCTTAAATGGAAAGATGCCATCAGATTTTTGAGTAAATCAGATACACATACGAAAATGGCACTTTACTAGAAGCTCAAAATAGTTTTTCTACGAAAAATACCTTTAAATGTTATTTTTTCGAGATTTATTGTATATAAAAATTAAAGATTATTAATTGTTCTACAGGATTGCATTAATACTTTTTCTATATATTTTATGGATGAATTTATAAAACTATTTATAATTCTACTCCCGGACCCTACGTTTTAAACACAACTCATACACATGGTTACATAATTCAGATCTCAAATGTTTCTAACTGACAGATATTATGTCACTGTCAATGAATTAATCATTTCAAATAATAATATTAACGTTTTATAAAGAAAATAATAAATGGAACAATAATTATATGGAAAGGAACTTAATACAGTTTCCAGCATAAGTAAATGTGTAAAAATATAGGTAAGATAATAAAAACATATATCATCACGGCATATTACCCATTGATGGGTGAGTCAATTTGCTTTGTACGCAGATGACGGTAATAATGATTACATATTTGTTCCGTGCGGGCGTTTACCAGGCATCACTTCACGCGAATTTTGGGAACGGGTTTGATTCCGACCGACGCCAAATATTTTAGAATTTAAAACGGCACAAAATTGACCCCTGTGGTGCACTCTCCACGCCAGCAATGTCAATATAGGTAAGTATATAAATAAATAAAATAAATATACCATCACGACATATTACCCATTGCTGGGTCTGCCAATCTGCTTTGTACACAGATTTCGGTAACGATGATGACATATTTGTACCGTGCGGGCGTTTACCAGGTGTCACCTCACGAGCACTTATTGATGGCGTGGAGAGTGCACTACACGGATCATTTTGTGCCATTTCAAATTCGAAATATTTGGCGTCGGTCGGGATCGAACCCGGTATTTATATTTAATTTAATTTAAGTATTTACATGAATAAAAATTAAATTAAACGGGAGGTATTGTGTTGACCACATCAGATTTTTTTTTCTCGTCGCCGTAGGTGAGAGAGGTACGTACCTTTGGTAATTATTTACTAATTAAATTACATTTCCCAAAACGTAATTTGTAATTTATCACTTTTGAAAATTTGAAAAAAGAATTGAAAAAGTAATTGGTTTTTCAAATTTTAATTACTATTTTAAACCAAGAAGTGAGGGAATCCCCGGGATACGGGCATAGCGTAGTTTATCTGGGTTCTGGGTGTAACAACAGGTTACAAATGCAACTTATCATGCCCGTTGGGATGTACGACGTACTTTGAACTTTTACTTGTTATAACTTTTTTTTTTGAATCCTAATAGTAATAATATCTTTTCATGGAATTTGCAATGTCTTCATATAAATCACTATAAAGCATTTTTAACAACCATATATGCATATACAGGGTAAGAAATAAATACATTAAATTTAACCAGTGATAGAACTTGTCGAGACCAAAAATATTTCTTAATACCTTTTTTCGAAATCTTAATTATTTTTAGCATTTTTACGTTATAATTTGTAAAAATGCCTGCCTTTACGGATAGCTGCCAAAGCCCAGAAAATTTATTTGGAACATTTTCCGAATCGTTATCTTCTAAACGTTCGCACCTTTATACATGTAACATAAAAATTTGACGTATGATTTTTTTTGTTACCTTAGTCGAGGTATTCTATTCTATCTTTCTCGATGTGTGTATAGTTTCATCTGCTGGTGTATCTATCAATCTATTCACCAGTTTGTAAACTTTCTTTTGTGTTGATAATTCAGTCACAATTACAAGACACAATGGAAACAAACCAGAAACAGCTGTTCGTAGACGCACGCCATGCGCGCGCGCTGAATAGTCCTATTTTGAATTTTGGTATTATGCAACGCGCTCTACTTCTCCGACATGCAATTATTTTATTCAACCATAGGCGGGTAATGAAATTTGTGACAAAATTTTAAAGAAATTTAAATAAATATCTAGAAGGTTCACATGAAAAAGTTATTAAGAATTATTGTTGCACTCGACGAGGTCTATCACTGGTTGAATTTAATGTACTTATTTCTTTTACATCCTGTATACAGGATGAGTCCCCCCTTTTAACTTTTATAGTAATAGAAAAAAATGACATAAAAGTTTTATTATATTAAATATACTATTTGATGGCAGATATAGATATTTTTTATAAAGTCAGGTTTGCAAGATACTTATATTTTTACCTCTCGCTAAGAGAAGGACGGTTACTCAAAAACTATAAGACTTAAAATTTGTTTAACAACGTATTTCCCAATCGGACATTCATGGGAAGATCTGAAAAGGTTTTGGTAATAATTGGACAACCGGAAGTAGAAGATTCTTGAAAAAAAATCTTCTAAATATTATTTTTTGAAAATTTTTCTTGATAATATTAAAGTAAAATAAATTCTCTTTTTGATACATTTAAATATTTTTATACATATTTTATAGATTTAGAGATAAAAGGAATATAATATATAAAATAATGTTGTAATTAATTTTACAACCGAAAGGATGCCATGAAAAATAGTTGCAAATTTAAATTATTTGTAACTGACAGATAAATGTCAGTGTCAGAAATAATGAGTAATGAAAGAAAAATGTACTTGGAGAATCCCTTAGTTCTTGATCTGTGACTATTATGGAGATGACAAGTCTAGGTTGAAGGACTTAAATTTGTTTCAAACATTATGGGACAATGTACACCAGTACTATAGACTAGAGTAACTTTGAATTGCGAAAAAGCTATCAAATTCTTCTCAAGTAAGTTGTAAATATTGACAAAATTACACATCGATTTAAGAATAATCGGAGTGCAATCTATCCGTCACTTTATTAAAGGGAATTAGTGTTATTTAGATATAACATGTATGAAAAAATAAAATGTAAAAGAAGATATGTAAGAATAGATGCACAATCCATATATACATTTTAGACCGCCCAAAATTAATGTTTTTACTAGAAGAATATGAAGAGAAAGTAAACAACGTTGTTCGAATTGAAAATTGCAGTTACCAGCCTAATATTTATATATGGTAAACTCTACTTTGTAATTTATTGTAACATAATTTATGGTAAAATATCTTCATGTTGAGACATGCTATTATTGAATAATAAAGAAGTTTATACGTCATAGATTTATATGAATATATTATTTGTATTTATAAAAATATTCTTTGCTTTATGCATACAGCCAGGTAAAATATACGGCGAGAGGTTATGTGCTGGCCACATCAGATTTTTTAAATAGCAACCTATACTTATTTTACTAAAATATAAACCGCCATTTTTTTCTCTTTTCAACAATGTAAAAGTTTGTACATCAAAAATATGAAAAAATAAGATAATTGAAATATATGAGAAATAATTTTCATTCAAATATTCTAGGTAGCTATGTGAAAATTTAATTAAAAGTTAATTTATTATTTAAAAAAAACTCGTTAAACAAGTAACAAATAAATGTGTATTTTATTATGTCTATTTTCACATAGCCACCTAGAATATTTGAATAATTTTTTTTTGATATTTTTCAATTCTTATCTTTCACGAATTTTTAATATTTTTCATATTCAAACTTTTACCTCGTACTAAACAAATACGTCGACCTTTAAAACGAAGAATTGTTCAACCTTTGGTGTTGCATATAGTTTCAACCCACATGGTAGTTGCTACTACGTCGACACTTTACAGTATACGCGTACGCTACCTAAGTCGCCAGTTCATTATTTGCTTTATTACTCTTATTATTTAAATTTTGTTGTATTTAATATTAAACAGTGTAGTACTATTTTTATTTATTTTGTTTTTATTTATTAATACGGTGTAGTATTTTTTTTTTTGTTGTTGTTTTTTAATGTAAGATGAATGATATTTTTTTGTAGTAAAGTAATTGGAAAAAGCTATTAAAATATCAATTACAATTCAAACGTAATTAGTAATTTAATTAGATTATAATTATATGTGATCCACACTAAATGTTTAAATCGTATTTCACACGTTTATTTAAAATTCTCCTCGATCCAATTAGCCCATTTCTACGATTTAAACATTTAAGTAATTTAATTAATTTTTCTCTTGTAGTAATCATTTTTAAAAGTAATTTGATTACATTTTGGTTAATGTAATTGTAATTATACTCAATTACTTTGTGAAAGTAATTTTCCCAGCTCTGGACGTATATGAATTATGAAAGAAACGCGTATGTAGACACATACATACGCACATACACACGCACACATGCCCATACGCACACACACTCACACAAATCGTACTTATTTATTAAAAACTGAATACAAGTATGTGACGAAAAAGTAGTCGTACATTGTACTTTTGCATAAGTACTATGTTAAAGGTGCTTGATTACTCTACTCAAGTACAATTACTTCTCAGATTTTTGTAAAGTCTAGCCATACATACCTCGTTTCGAAATACGTATGAAGAAAGACGACAAGAGGTTGCTATTATATTATTTACTATATTAGCTTCCCAGTAATTTTCTAGGTTTATAAATATGTCACTAATTTCGGTATTATTATTATTGTAAGATAGGAGACGAAAGTCATATATTTTCCAACTTGCAATCAGTAAAAATATAATTACAGAAAAACATCTGTGCTTCACTTCCCTAAAATTTAAGTTTGTTTTTTAATATATTCCTGTGGATACATGGCAAAAATAGATGTCACTTTTCGACGATTTTCTCTTTTTACATGAGATATGAAGATACCAGTACAAAAAGGGGGCAGTTCCAATTTTATAAATTTTTCAAGAGGAAGAAAAAACTGTTTAACTTATTAAATAAGCATTATTGACTGGATAGGCTTTAGCACAATTTATAATCGTCATATTTTTCGTCTGTGTGCGACATATTTCATTGATATCAAAGAACAAAGAATAGTACATTGTGTTATAAGGAGTAAAAGTGACACTTTATTTGACGAGCATGGAAGTTTGCACGACGAGTGAAGCGAGTCGGGCAATTTACGCGAGGTAAACAAATACACTTTTACTCCGAATGACAAATTACAGTTTTTCTTCAAACGTAGATATTTGAAGAAAAATATCTACTACCTGACGTTGGGTCCGTGAAGTTGGCACCAAAGGGTAAGGCACGAATTATGAAACAAGTACTGTTGGTTAGTGCCCAATTAGTCCCGTTTAGTGTCCTAAAAATTACTTTTGAATTATTTATATTTATGGCGTTATTAATGTATAGTTTTGTTTGGTGCTAACTTCACGCTAGCACCAAAAGTACATATTTCTTAAAATGTTTTTTAATATTTTTTTAGTGCCTAATTGGTGCCCATTAATGCCTTTAAAAAGGAAAATTAATTATTAATAGTTTCCGAGTTATTTTTATTTATTTGTTGTTCGTGCTAACTTCACGCCAGCACCAAAATTTTCTGTTTTCAAAAAGAAAAATCATGTTATTCATTAGTGCCTAATTGGTGCCTTTTAGTGCCCTTAACAATTTTTTTAAAATGTTTACGGATAGCGATTTATTAATGAATATTTTTTACGAAACGTGAAATTAGCAAGGGGTGAATTTTTTCATTTTTCTTGATTTTTTTACATAGATGTTTAGTGCCTGATTGGTGCCTATTAGTGCCCAAAAAAAATATTTCGAATTGTGTACAGGAAAAAAGATATAGAATTATATTTTTACCTCTCGCTAAGAGAGGTATTGGATTCATGCTAAAAATCGCATATCCAGATTTTATTGAATAAGTACGTTTTAAGGTCCCTACAATCCGATTTTAACATTTTTACGATGATGTCTGTGTGTGTGTGTGTGTGTGTGTGTGTGTGTGGATGTGTGTGTGTGGGATGTTGGAAGGACGGTTACTCAAAAACTATAAGACTTAAAATTTGTTTAACAACGTATTTCCCAATCGGACATTCATGGGAAGATCTGAAAAGGTTTTGGTAACAATTGGACAACCGGAAGTAGAAGATTCTTGAAAAAAAATCTTCTAAATATTATTTTTTGAAAATTTTTCGTGGTAATATTAAAGAAAATTAAATTCTCTATCTGATACATTTAAATATTTTATTATATATTCCATAGATTTAGAGATAAAAGAAGTATAATATATAAAATAATCTGTTGTAATAAATTTGACACCCGAAAGAATGCCATGAAAATTGAAATTGTTTGTAACTGACAGATAAATGTCAGTGTCAGAAATCCGGAGACATTACTAAACACTTTTTCTGGTAAGTACATACATTATATTATTTCTAAATGCATTAATAGTTAAATATTTATAGGTATATTACACATACCCTTCATATATACTGTTATTTCTGACAATGATTTGGAATCATCTCGAGAAAGAAAGGTTGGACAAAATTTCTTCATAGAATGACTTTAAATTTAAAAAATCTAAATATATGGAATAATTTAAAAAATCTAAATATATGGAATACATATAAGTAGAATTTTTGGTGTAGACTGTAAGTATACAAGAAATGTTAAATACATTAGGGCGCGAGCAGTCATGTGACTTTGTTGGCCTTGACAAGCAGATATGGGAGCCCATGTCAGAATTATAGCTAGTAATTATGGACATAGATGTCATACATCATAATTTCTCATTCTAAATTTAATGATTTTCCAATTCCATGCGGTTTATTTTCCTCGACAAGTAAATTCCACACTCCTGATGACAAATTAACTACGTGAATTTAGAAAATCTTGAAATTTTTAATGAAAAGTTCTGACATTTATGTACATAATTAATAATTATCATTCTGAAACGGGCCCCCACGTCTGCTTATCAAGGCCAACAATGAAACATGACTGTTCGCGACCTATACTTATGTAATCAAAAAAAGACAGTGGCGAGAGGTATTGTGCTGGCCACAACAGATTTTTTTGTTTCGGTTCCAACTTTACGCTAGCACTCAAAGTAAATTTTTTTTTTAATTTCCTTTCATAAATGTTTAGTGCCTAATTGGTGCCTTTTAGTGCCCTAAACAAACTTTTAAAGATGTTTACGTACAGCGATTTATTAAAGATTATTTTTATGAAGCGTGAAATAGGCACCAAGAGGGTAAAATTTTTATATCAATTTTCACTATTTTGTACATTGACATTTATTGTCTGATTGGTGTCCCTAAAAAGTAATGTCCAATTATTCATTAAAAAGAAATTATTTACTTATACTCTTTTCTTTTTGAGCCAAATCCATGCTACCACTAAGAAATGGCAGCAGTAATGTTTTATTCATATATTTTGTTTACAAAAACAAAATTTATTATTATTATAAAATAATTCTAAATACAAAGTTTCTATTAGGAATGATAAACACAAACAAGTAAATTACATTTAAGTAAAATAAAATATATCTTTATACATTTTATATTAATGTGCGATTGCACTACTGACGCCTAAATTTTAAGTGTTCCATAAATTGATAATATAGCATCGAAACAAAACGTCAAATGAGTAATTGAATATTGCTGTCATAAGATCAATTTGCATTTTTTTGTTTAAGTTTAACTTAAAATTTAAATGTCAGCCGGTGCAACTGGGCATAAATTGTGTACAATAATAAATGAGTTGTTATCATAGAATTCTTACCAATATTTCCAAAATAACATTACATTTATTATAAAATGAAGAAAAAAATAAAATTTCGAGGCAAAATAAATTTAAAAACACAATAACATTTACATTATTGAAAAGAGAGAAAAAACATGTATTTTTGAGACTAAAATCAGATATGAGTTAAATTAAAAACACTATAACTTTGTGTTATATCTTAGTAATTTACGGATATTAAAATCTATTTCGCACGCCACTGGTAAAGCAATAAAAATATCTAACTACCATATTTGAAACATTTTTATCGATTACTAATAGTTAAGAAGTTATCTGAAAAAGAAGAAATCAACAAAATTCAGTTTTTCGTCATTAACTAATGCCCTATGAGAATTTTTGAAAAAACAAAAGCAAATTTAAGATGGCCCCATATAGGTGCACAAAACGTTCCATTTAACCGACATTGTATCTCTTATAGCTCTCGAGATCCCAATGATGGCAGCTTTAAAAGGCACACACTGTATACGTATATGTGAGAAAACGCGAGTAAATAATAAATCCCCATAAAAAAACACCACATATATATCGAATGTGAAAAAGCGCGTATAAATAAAAATAATTATTTATTTATTTCTATTCGCAAAAAGTGACACCTTACCTTTTTGAGATAACACTGTATCGAAGGATACTGCAATGAGAGTTTAAAAACTTACATTATGCCCTCTTTATTTTTATGAAATTTTGTGGAACCCCAACCGTATAACCCAAAAATGGGTAATATGGTGTTTATACTATCAAATATAGTCGTCGAATGAACCATTGATAACTTTTTTATTATTACTCAAAATGAAAAATTAAAACCACAAACCACCAACTGCAGTCATTCAAAGTAGTAATGGCTATATATGAAGTCAAATACCAGAAAAATAATACTTAAGTTCATCAACTGCTACTCTTTTTATATGTTATAAAAATGAATATTAAAAATAAACACAGAAAGAAAGTGAGCAATAAATGACAAGAACCTTTTATCTACTTTATTATTTTACATAATGAAACTAAAATTAATGATATTACATTTTACGAATATCAAAGAAATGTGTTTACATTTTACTTTATATAAATTACAAGTTTTATTGTTTAATGGATTTAGTATTAATAAAAAATAATAATTTGTATCATTCAATAATATGAGTTTTAATTTTTTTAAATCGTGTGGGATGTATGTGTTCTCAAACTCAAAATAAGTGGGAGAAATAACCAATTCCCGCAGAAATAAATAAATTAGAACATGGGTCATGTTTATTAAAAGTATATCGACAAAATGTACAATAGCAACTATTAAAGTTTAAAAAAGTTACGTAATAGTTTTTTTCTATTTCGGTGTTCTTATGTTTCTATAAACGCACTGTTTTGTACTGCAAACACGACGTTTAGAAGATCTATAAGCGTACTATTTTTGGCGCCTTTCATGTTCTAGAGTTGGTAGTCATGCTTTCATAACTGACAGATGACAGGTAACCTCAAAATGGTAAGTTGTTGATAATATTTCAACATATTACTTTTAATTATGGATTTTTATACTTTCTTTAGGTGATAGGACTAGAAAAAAATATAATATTAATTTCACAACCAGAATCAGACCTTGAATCATAAATACGATACACCTTGCAATACACTAATTAATCAATAGTTGTTGACAAAATATGAAATTTCAATTGTTAGCGAGAAGCGTTACCAACATAAACATAACTAACAAAAAAATACCTAGTCATAATTTGACGTCGCAATTTAAATAAATTTAATCGTAAAAATACCTCAATAGAAAAAATAGTATAAAAAACACGTATCATAAGGCCTGTTGACGCACTCGTCCTTTGTAAAACTCGCCTAGCGGCTCGTTTTCCAAACTTGGACTCGTACGTTAACAGATTGCCTTATGATACTTGTGTTTTAATGTACTATTAAAATATTCGAGTTTTAATACCCATTACCCCACCTTTATTTCTACATCACAAATCTATTCTACTCATATTCCAAATTCTCCCTACTTCAGTGTTGCCAGATTAAAGAATACAAATATGGTACCAACCAATGAAAATTATCGTATTTTTAAAAAAATCTGATGTTACCAGCACATTACCTTTCGTCAATTCTGTGTATTATGTACAAATTCCATAAATAATTTTTCTTGCAAGAGATTCAATATTTCCAGTATAATTATTTCGTAAAAAATTATGTTAATTGCACTTGACAATGACATCTTGCCGTCCTCATTCAGTTTTTCTCCCAAGTCTTCCGCAATACAGTCCTTCCATCTTCTCTTTGGTCTTCCTCTGTTTCTTCTATCTTCTATGATACTACTCAGCTGTTCATTCTTCTTTCAATATTTTAAAGTCATCTTTCCTCGTGACATGTCCAAACCAATGTATTCGTCTCTCTTACATCTTTCTAGAACCATTCGAGCCATTTCTCTTATCCTCTCATACCTTTTCCTATTTTTCCGTGTCTTCCGCAACATCCATCTCAACATCCTCATTTCTATGCCACATTCATTTTCTTTTTATTGACACTGAAATCTGTCAACTAGAATTTTCTCAATATAGTAGCTGTTTACACCATGTAAACAGCTACTCGCCTAGCTGGTTGATTTATGAAATTTAATTTCTTTATAATTTTTTTAACTCTATATCCATTGAATATGAAGGTTAGAATTCAATTAAATCCTATAGATAATACAATATTCTTTAATATTTATAATAACATTAAATGTCAAAAACTGATATTTTTAACAGCGTTTATTCAAGAAAAACTGTTGAATTTTTTGTAAAATAAAAAATAGAGATTTTTTTTCCTTCTTGTAAACTCAATCGCGGACATACTGTATATGTATGATAAATCGAATGAGGTAACTTGAAGCTCTTAACAGATTTTTGAGGAAAAGCAATATAATATAATCCAAAATTTCATAATACAGATTTTGCTTATAGAGGTTATGTAATGATAATGACATATTTGTATCGTGCCGGCATCTAGCAAACGCCGCTTCACGGTCACTCATTTCTGGCGTCGAGAGTGCACCACAGGGGTCAATTTTGTGCTATTTAATCTGTTAGTTTTACAAAGGACAAGTGTGATAACAGGCCTTATGAAACATGTTTTATATTGCATTCTATTGAGGTGATTTGATAATTTTTTTAAAATGCGACATTAAAAATATGACTTGGTTTTTATCAGGTCTGTCACATATGAAATTTATTGTTGAATTACATCAATTTGAGATTATGTCGTACATCTGTCAATTTTGAAAGCAGTTATACGATCTCTAGGAAGTAAAATTAGGCTACTGTCGCGGTATAGACAGTCATAAAGATATCGAAATAGGAAAATGAATATGGAACTTCTTGAAAATAAATAAAATAAAAAATGCATTATATTTCCTTATTTTTCTTTTAATTGTACGAGTATGCTTTACCATTTCTCTTTTTTTCACCTTTCAGTGATTTACTAAAAATATTCCAATATTCTATACATTATTTCAGTCTAAACGTCAAGTAAAGGACTCTTTCTGTTAACTCTGCCTGGTTTGTCGAAAGCAGGAATTTTCCAGGTTTCATCGCTCAGAGTTCGGTGCGCAACTTGCCATCTCAGACACCAAGTCTCGTTCTCGTCTGCTTCGGGACCGACGAGCGGACATTATAAGACGTTTGTACAGTTGCACAATAACTTGCATGATCTTAACGTCGACAGGGAGGATACAAGTGTTTCCTTATCACTTTACCTGCAGCTTACTAAAGATTTAGATATTTATAAAACTTGTACGCAGTAAATAAAAGATTTTTAACTGTAGATAGTTATGAAATAAAATGGAGATGTATATATATATATATATATATATACCGGCTGATCATTTGAAAACTTCCCACCTTGAATAACTCTTTAATTAATAAAATTATCAAAAATCACTAAAACAAGTCAATGTTATTTTGGAGGGGGACATTTAATAACCTATTCCAATCAGTTGGGAAACTTTCACCCTCCCCTCCAGCCACCCCCACCCCAAAATTTTAAATGGCACTACCCCATGTGTGATACATCATTTTAAAGGTTGTAAAATTCTCAATATTTTAAAGCAAAGAAAATTAAAATCGGCCGAGCCGTTCATGAATCAGAGACAAAAATGTATTAAACCGGAAAATTTACAAAATACCTAAAACTAAAACTCACAAACGTAAACAATTAAATTTATCGTAATAGATGCTCGAATTGCGCTCCATTGGTTGCTAGGCAATGATAAAGCCGATGTTCAAACTCTCTTCTAACATTTTCGAAAACTCGCCGCGGAATTAATCGGCATTCGGATGTTATTCGTTGTTTCAGTTCGTCGATGTTGGCTGGGGGAGTTTGAAAGACGATGGATTTTAGGTGGCCCCAAAGGAAAAAGTCGAGAGGGGTTAGGTCAGGAGACCTTGCTGGCCACTCTACTGCTCCTCTTCTTCCAATCCACCTCTCTGGAAACTTGTTATTCAACCAGTTTCGAACTGGTACCACAAAATGTGGTGGGGCACATCTTGCTGCAAATAAACTTGATTTTCATCCAAAATTAAGTTTCCTTCGTCGTCTACTTGATTTTCTATTGCTTCCGTAATCAAGGGGTCTATGACATCTTCCACCATATTGAGATAAATAGTACCATTTAAATTTTCATTAATAAATAACGGACCAATGACCGAGTCCCCCAGTATACCAGCCCACACATTAATTTTTTGTGGCCACTGAGTATGCGTTTCTCTAAATAGATTCTGGTTTTCATCATCCCAATAACGACAATTATGACGATTAACATAGCCATTCAAAAAAAAGTACATTCGTCACTGAAGCAAATATTTTGAATTAGATTTGGAGTGGTATTTATCATCACAGTCATTTGTTCACAAAATTGAACTCGTCTATCGAAATCATCTTCATTTAGAGCTTGGTGATTTTGAAGTTTGTATGGATGCCATTTATGAAGTTTTAAAACCTTATGAACAGACCCATACGAAAAACCAGTTATGTTGCGCACTTGCTGAATTGAGCTCGTAAGATTTGCAGCAAATTGTCCTAATATTTCTATTTGAGAGTCCTCATCCACAATTCGATGTTGTGTCCTTTTTTTATTTGCTACTGATCCAGTTTCTTCAAATTTTTCTACCAAATCTAAAACGTATCGATGGGATACATGTTTATTTAGATGTCTTGCATTAAATTCATTGGCTGTACGTCGAGCACACTGATTTACAGCTCCATAAATGAAAATTATTTCAATTCTCTCTTCTAAAGTGTATGTCATTTCAGTGACACAATTGGCACAAACACTACCCCAAATCAAAGTAATCTAAAGTTATCTGAAGCGGCGATACTTAATTCCTGAATTCTACAACACTTGACACTTTGAACTAGTACGACGCACGTTATTTTGTTTCAAAGCAAAATGTAGGTAGATGGCTTGATCAACCACTCAAAATGGGCATACATTTTTGTCTCTAATTCATGAACGGCTCGGCCGATTTTAATTTTCTTTGCTTTAAAATTGAGAATTTTACAACCTTTAAAATTATGTATCACACATGGGGTAGTGCCATTTAAAATTTTGGGGTGGGGGTGGCTGGAGGGGAGGGTGAAAGTTTCCCAACTGATTGGATTAGGTTATTAAATGTCCCCTTCCAAAATAACATTGACCTGTTTTAGTGATTTTTGATAATTTCATTAATTAAAGAGTTATTCAAGGTGGGAAGTTTTCAAATGATCACCCGGTATATATATATATATATATATATATATATATATATATATATATATATATATATATATATATAAATATTGAAGAAAATGATAATTTTGTTCGTTGAATGCAAAAAAATGCATAAACCCTTGTCAATAAACTCTGTACGCTTTTCAAATATATTAATATGCCCTTATTAATCCTGGTAGTTGGGTAAACAATTATAAGGCAATTTTTGGTCCAAATCTGTGTGTGTTAATAAGTTCAAGAAGAGTATAAGTCAAGCTTGTACGGTAACCGACTCGATCCGACCGGTACCTGATCTGAACCGACCCAATCCGAACTGAACCAAACCCGAACCCGACCCGAACCAAACTGAACCAACTCAACTCGAACTGAACCAACCCCATCCGACGCAACCATCTAAAATCCAATCGTCAACCTCCGCTTGCGACTTGACGTCGTCTGTGATGAGTTTCCATCTGCATCTTCCAGGTGTCATAACAGTATACGTAAAGCTTGTTTCTTTTCACTCTTAGTTTGATTGGTGATTTAAGTATTTATGTCGAAATATATTATTAATTGATGGAAAATAGTCGAGTTGAACTCTGTTTTCCAGAGACTTTAAAAATTGGTTTTATTGGTCATATATCTTTGTATCTCGTGACAAATTCTATAGTAGGTATATTTCGTAATGAGTATCAAAAGTAATAAATATCGTGCGAGTGTGAAGTTTGTCGAACGAGGTGCAACCGAGTGAGTCAACAAACGAGTAATACGATATTAATTTCAATTTCGAGCGAGTTTTGAAAGTTATTTTTAGACGACTACAAAAAATAACACATTGATATTTTCAAGAATTTTATTTCAAATGACAATATCTGTTTTCTCAAAAAATAGCATAGCAACAAACATTGAAAAGCTACCTGTTTTATGATAGTTTATTCGTACGTGCAATCTGTCTAGGAACACTTTATACCCAAAATGCTAATGTTAACAATCTTCCAAAGTATTTCCTCTCCTGCCCACTTAAACTGCTCATGCAAACTGCCCACGCAACATGCCCACCCGAACTGTCCACTAGAGATGCGCATTTTTAAAAATGAAACCCGACCCGAACGGTACCCAACAATGAACCAACCCAACCCGACCTGACCGGTACTTGATCTGAACCTACTCGAACCCGACCCGAACCAAACTAAACCAACCCGACTCGAACTGAACCAATCCGATTCGAACTAAACCAATCAGAACTTTACCAACCCCGCCCGACCCGACCACCTAAAATCCTAGCGTCGACCTCCGCTTGCGACTTGACGTCGTCTTCGATGAGTTTCTTACAACCCCTGATGCAGCCATTGTTTCACAATACAATTCGTTTCACTACGAAGATCGCGACCATTACACTGTAATGTGCGGATAACCTTAATTCTTGTGAACAAAAATATTGAAGTATTTCATTTTGAATTTTTATGATTGTTCTGGGCCCATAACCTATTAGGATTCTGAGTGGAGTTTAAATGAAACACTTAATACCATCAACACTGAATTATATTTATTAATAACATCAAACACATTTATCAAATAACACAAAAAATGACGACAGATAGGCTGATTGCACATTTTTTATTATTATTTTATGTGAAAGATTATACAAATTAATTCTTAGTAAACTGAAAAAAAATTGTTCGTATATTTTTAAATATTTAATTAAAAAGAATCGCTCTAGGAACACTAGACCAAAAACTACCCTCCACTCTTATGATGTAAGAAAACACGTATTCCTATTGGCTGCCTGAACACATCGCGTATAAACGCGTGTCTCTCTATCTCCTTCGCTTGTAAACATAACTCGGTATGTGCTTTTGTGTTTTATATTAGAAGCTGTTTCTTTGGATGCGCTGCTGCGAGTGCCTTTTGACGTTATACTTTGTTTTTAATCTCGTGATATATTTGAAAATATGCACATTAATTTAGCAATTAATAAATCATTATTTATAGGAATTATAATTTTTTTCCAATAATGTTAAATAATAAAAAAAAATACTAGGACATAATGTTATTTTATAAATACAAAAATCGTGCAATCACCCTATTGACAGCTAAAAACAATCAAACTTTTTTTAAAATTTGACTTAATTATATGAGTAGGCGTGAATGTAATTCCGATAAATGCACAACGCTATAAAATTTAAATACCTATAACTAACACATATCATTAAATGCTTGTTATTAATACAAGTAATATTTTCTACACATTTCTTCTTAATTAACCTTTTAATTAACATATTAATAGATATTAATACAGCAAATGACTTAAGATAATAGCTGCAAAACTTCTTGACTGGAATGGTGATTGGGAAGTAGAAATTACTGGATATCAGTCAATTATTATTTATTTCCGCCTCTACCGGTTTCGACACCTCATGTGTCTTCTTCAGGAGGTGAGCTTGTAGGATTTAATTAACATTGATATATAACAATCAATAAATAACACAAATTACATTCACCGGTCTTCAAAATTTAATTAAAAAACTCATATAGTCGTCAGATGAATTAAATATATTTTTTAACTTTTAATTAATTTAAGATAATGTTTATTCATGAAAAAATGTTTAAGCCAAGACTCCATAAGGCGAGTACGTTAATTTTTTCAGTAAATTAAAAATTAAATTAAATTCTTTTGTATGTATATTCGATTTTGTAACTTTAAATTCCACTAGATTTCAAATTCTACTAGAATTCATATTTTTCAGCACTCTTTCTCAGCATAGATTTTTAATTCTACTGGTCTGGAGCAGCATAATTTTGTCTTCAACTTTCTTTCTTTCGTTTGTTTACTACTAGCAAAATTTACGTGATGTTCGATATTAGTCATTTTTGTATTTGAATAAAATTTTCTTTAAAATAGAATACTAGCTATACCCGTTGCAAATATTTGTTATTAAATTATAAATTATATGTATACATATTCAATTTTTGGTACTCTTCTACATTGTTCTTTTTAACCATCACTGCTCTGTTGGACACATGACACATTGACACAGAGAGAAGTCTGGTTGATTATTTGACTCAACACTCATTCAGGGCCGGTTCGTTAATAATTTTATTGCTAACAATTTGATGAGGAATTTTGGATGTTATTGTCTTATACAAATTTTATAACAAACTGTAGCAATGTAATTTTGATCGATTAACGATTAACGATAAAATACATAGCATTGAAATATTTTTAAATTTCGTCATAAATATGCCATAAATTGCTTACTATGACTTACCTATAAAAAATATATAAGACGAACTAAATAAAGAAATTATCAATGAAAATCACCAAATTATTATTCATAAATTTCTTTTTTTAATCTATAAATTTAATAAGTGTTGCATATTTGCAGTATAAAACAAATGGACATTGATATATTATACACCATTAGAAAGATAAAAGGAATCTCATTTCAATGGTGTGACTTTCCAATATGGCATCCATATAAAAACTAAAACTTTGACATCATAATTCGAAAACCAATGGTGATAAAAAATTGAGCATCGCCATTCGAAAGAACATAAAAACTGCAAATTAAAACCCAGAATTATTTCACACTTGAAAGTGCGAAGATAGTCAGTAAATTTGAATTTAATTTTCGTGCTTAGCATTGTAGTCTTGTGAATAACATGTTAGTTTCTTTGCTAAAATTTAGTTATTCAAATCGAGGCTCAAATAACACAACTGAATATGTTGTTTTGGCATTTTTATTATTTTGTATCTTGAGTATTACGCCTACAATATAATTATTTGGTTATATTGTATGTCGTTTGTTGTAAAATGTATTGTTGTGTTTTTTTAAAGTTACTAATGTTTATAAATTTGTTGTTAACGTGTCAATATTGCGGGGTTGAGTGGTTAGCACGCACGACCGGCGCGCTAGATATCGAAATTTCGATTCTACTTGAGTTTTTTTTTTATATTTTTAATTGAAATAGCGAGTTTTTACAGGGTGACTAGAATTAAGTTTAAACCTTTTACGTATTTTTATCCAATCAATTTTTACATTTTAGGTTAGAAAAAATTATATATTATAATTATGCAATTAATACAAAATATCTCCAATTATTTTTGCTCAAGATTTATAACATACTTACCATATTCGAATTAAAAAAGGCAACAGGTCAGAATATACCAACTATAGAGGAATCGAGCTTTTGGATGTTACCTACAAAATATGAGTAATTTGCATAAGAAATCGAATAACAGAGGAATCAGAAAAAGTTATAGGAGAATACCAGGCAGGATTCAGGAAAAACAGGTCAACAACAGAGCAAATATTCTCCTTAAAACAAACTATATCTAACAGTTATGAACAGAACCTAGAGTTACATGCTATGTTTGTAGATTTCAAGCAAACATATAACTCCGTAAAAAAAATCAACTGGATGAAATACTACATCATTTTCAATTTCTAAGTAAGTTAATAAGGCTAATACAAATGACGCAAACAAACATCAACTTGAAGGTAATAGTTGATGGAAAGGTGTCAGAGTGTTTTTCGGTTAATCAAGGATTAAGGCAAGGTGATCCAATGTCACCAGTCCTCTTCAATTTAGTACTCGACTGGGTAATAAGAGAAACTGAAATTCGGAATAGACACAATAAATCAGAACAGGCGTCAAGTTCTAGCTTTTGCGGACGATATAGTTTTTCTCAAAACGCATCAGAGCTAACTTGTTCAAAACAAACACGATGCTATTGATTATTTAAATAATAATTATTCTAAATATTTGCTTTACAATAGTTAAGTATACAAAAAAAAATTATACGACAGTCGACTGGGCGATGCATTACGTACTGCTTTTGAAAATTAATCTTTATTAGTTACTAACTTGTAAAATTGGTTGCTAACGTGTTAAAATTTTACAAGTTAGTTACCACGTTAGTAACGTTGATGACATGTGAAAATTGTGTTTTCTTACTGACAGGTTTAGGTTATAAATTTAAATTTGACTTGCAACTGAGTAATAAATAATATTGTAAAATAATCGCCACGTAACTATTTTACTGCCTCAAGGAGGTGACAGGCTCGCCAGTCATTTCCTCTTTTCAGCAGTAAAAATCGTTTTACTTGACTTATAATGTAAAATACTATAACCTGCATTGATAAAGTGGCCCTCAATTCCCAATATAAGTTTATAAGCAGTCACGTAATTATATATATATATATATATATATATATATATATATATATATATATATATATATATATATATATATATATATATATATATATATATATATATATATTGAAACGATTTCAATTTTCGTTTCGCGGTTTTATTCAAAAAAATTATTTAGTTGTTTTTTTGACTAGCCAAGAATTAAGATTAACGTAGTAGTTCCGGGCAGAGCTAGAGACGGGAGAGTTTGGCTGAGGAATGGAGTTGGTTTTTGCATTTGGGGCGACGCACATGTGCTTGTGTTTGTGTTTTTTCTAAATTTTGCTTAAAATTTATTATCTTTTATCATCCAAGTTTTGTTAAAGATTTTCTGGTTTATGATACAGTTCTTGGCTTATTTAACACCTGTTGGCGTAAGTTTTATCTGTATTTTTTTGTTAAATAAGTATCATATCCGAGCACATGGCGTGACTGCGAGTGTAAGATCTAGCATTTTTTATGTCATTTTATCTCAAAATTTATATAAATTATTTATCTTTCTGTCTAATAATTTTCTGAAAATCTCTAGTAAAAATTTATATAAATTATTTATCTTTTTGTTAATAATTTTCTCAAAATCTCTAGTCAAAATTTATATAAATTATATCATACTTTTGGGAATTTTTTTCTATTTAAAGTTATCTTGTTTCTTAATTTTTTTAGTAGCTTTAGCTAGCTCGTTTAGTTTGTTTTTACGGCAGAATTTGAAGACGTAGCCAAGGCTGTTTTGACGTCACAGGAAAAGGTTGTATTGTTTTAACATTTATCTTGGCAATCATATTAGATTGTTATCTTAACTTATCTTATTTTATCTTGGTATTAGATTTTTATCTTACCTTATCCTATTTTATCTTGGTACGCCCAAATTATTATCTTAAGTAACTATTTTTTTTGGACTGCCGTGTTGCAACTTTTTATAAAAAAAATCTGCTTTAGAGCCAAGTCTCAAGGGAGCATTCGAGCTACTAACCTTTTCTCTACTAACTTTTTCTCTACTAACCTTTTCTCTATTTTCTCTCCTTCCTGTTCTTCAGCTTGGCCAGCTGTTTCTTAGAAAGTGCACTAAGGTTTGGTATCATTTTATTAAATATTGGTTTTTGGTAAAAGTTTTTTAACCCATTTTTTTAGATTTTGTAAAAGGTTTATGGCCTGTTTTGTTTGTCTACTCCGCCCTGGTCCTGGGTTGGTCGATCCGTTGGTGATGGGGACCATCACCGTCGAGGTTAGCGTCGAGACGCCGCCGCCTGTTACCTGCTCGCTTCATCCATGCCTCTGATAGAGTTCAGGATCCCTGGCACGAAGCCTCTCCACTAACTGGAGGTCGGGCTAGCTGGATTTCTTAGGCTGCTAACCAGGTACTACCAGCGAAGCTGCCCAAGCTCCCGGGCGCTGCACTACCACGCCCTAAGAACGAGGTCCTGGCAGCAGTGGTCACCGTCAGTCAACGAGGCAGGGTCTTCTAGGCCAGTCAAGACGACGATTTTGTAGTCCACCAGGTCCCCCCATCCGGCGGTTGGTTAATTCGTACACCACTTTTAGACAAAGGTTTGTAAAGGCCATAACTGTTTTTGTTAAGATTATTAAAGATTTATACATCATTTTTTTCTTGAGTGTGTTATGTCCACTTTCTCCTTTCGACATAACTGGCGCCCAGTTCCTTCCTTTTTAAATTCTCTCTCTCAGCGACCCACGACCTCGGGAAACCACCACCAACCATATAGCTGCCGAGGTAAATGTTCGTGATTTTTTTATTTAAATTTTTCTATTATTTATTTGCCTTTACGTCAATATATATATATATATATATATATATATATATATATATATATATATATATTATTATATATATATATATATATATATATATATATTATATATATATATATATATATATATATATATATATATATATATATATATATATATATATATATATATATATATATATATATATAATAGTTACTCTTACTGAACTTTTTACCTTGTATTAACTACCGTAAATGATTTATTTACTGTTAACAGAGTACTGTTTCAAATAATCAACCAGAGTTTTCCCTAGGATCCATCAAAACAGAGCTGGTTATGAAAAAAAAAACAGTGTAAAAGGGTACCAAATATTCGATATAAAGAAAATGTACAATTTAATAACATTACCCTATAATAAATAACTGGCAAATGTTAAAAACGAATGACGCGGCATGCGGCATCATTTTTGATCACCTTGTATATGTTTATAATATATTCCTGTTCATTCGTATTATACACATACAGGTTATTCATAACGGGTGAGCCAAAATTAAATCATTTATTGGGGGAGTCATTTTGAATAAAACAGGCTATATGAAGGTTTCGTTACAGAGTTACAGATGCACCTCATCAATCACATTTTTCTTGATAACTCTTGTACTATACCTCGTTCAAAGAGAGGACGTACCCGATGTCGAACCAATTTTGTATTATTATTTCATTCTTAGAATTCTTATATTCTTTATTTGTATTATATTTGCAGTAGGTACTTTAATTTTATGTATTTAAAATAATACTTACTCCGCCCAAATTTTATAATTAATTGCGCGAAACAGGTACATTCTCATGTTGAACGGTGTATTGTAGTATAGTTGCACTAAAATTTTGTAACTTGGTATACTAAAAATGAATAAGCAGAAGACGCACGTCATCAACCTGAAGAAAACCTTATAAAATGAAATATAACTTGTAGAAGTTATTGAGTGTATATATTAATGATATCTACAATTATTTCTAAGTAAATATTTATTCCTTTTACGGAATATAAAATTATTTGAAATAATTGTAGTTGATTTTCGTACTATAACCTGGCACTACTGAGAATGACCATGCTATATTAAATAATTTTATATTCCGCAAAAGGAATAAGGATTGACTAAGAAATAATTATAAATTCATTAATATATACGTTTCTTAATACTAGTATTTTTTCTTAATAAATATTACATATATAGCATAACTCTTTCTAAAACTTGCTAAACGCAGTAAATGTTGACTAATTTTTAGAAAAAATAAAGTATAAAAAAATAGTTAACAATAATTAAGAAACAAAATTTATTCATGGATGTCTACGTCGATATTATCTGGACGCACGCTAACAATAATTACCGTTACAATAACAATATCCATAAATAAACATTATATCTACATATTCACTAGCACTAACATTTAAAAAAAATCAATTAACAGAAAAAACTATCAATAATGAAAATCAGGTAATTAACAATAGTTATCCCTTAGATAGTTTTTCCAAAATAGGTTCAAAACTGACTCGATTTTCGGTTTTTTGTTCATAGAAATTTAAAAATATTGAGAATTTTAACGTTTCTTTTTATTTGGGTTTACGTGATGTTTTCGGTGTTATGATTTAATAAACATAGTAAAATAAAGTAATAAAGGTAATAATTTGTTTATTTTGATCAAGATGAAAATGAAGAGGAAATTTTGAAATATATTGTTTACTTGATTGCATTATTGTTTATTTAGATTAAGAAGAATTTTATGTCTTGTTTTATAAATTATTAAGTTTGCTATTAATATAAAGATTAATTATTAAACAAATACAAATTTCTATTATTATTAATAAATGAAGTTTAATAAACATAATAAAAGTAAACTTTAGTAAATATTGTCATATTAATAACAAAATGTCTTAAAAATATCGTGTAATAGTTGACCCTATTTTGGGTACAAATGGTATAAAATTATTATTGTGAACCAAGGGTTATAAACAGATTAATTTTTTTTATATCTTATTCTATATTCTATGGTAACTTGATTGTTTTTTAACTGTTAACTAAATATTTTGGATAATTAAAAATAGTCAAATCTCTCTGAACGACACCTCTTTTCGGCGGACAAATTTGTCAAGTTGCAAAATTTCCATATATTCTATTCTTTCCTGAAAGGATTCTCTCATGACTGGACGCGGGCAGTAACATTCGGTATATTTTCTACTAGAAGTATCTCTTGTGCATACGTGCGCACGCAACATTAGGCTTTTCCCTAAATAAAAATTACAAGACCATTCGCAATTCAGCTTCTATTACAAGAATAGTTAGTGAAAGCTCCGATATTACTTACCAATGTTCATATGTCATTGTAGTGATAAATTAATTATATTCACAATTATTGTGTTTCGTGATACAAATGCTTAATATGGTGTAATAATGGAATACTGTTGCTAATGTCAACAATAATAATAAAATCGTGCGCTTTTGTTAGCATAATTGTATTTACACTTAGAAATTTTATTATATGAACTCACACATTAAATCACTGGAGCATTCTAAATAGTTTGTTAATGTTTGCGGATATTTCAACTGAATTGCTGTTGTTACGAAATAAACTAGTGATAAAATTACCTGCAATACAGATTTTCTACAAATTATGTAAAAATATATACCAACTTAACTTACAGTTGCCAACATGGACCTATTCAGAGAAAAATATCCATTACTAATCAATAATTTATCTGTTGTCATTAACAAAATAAGTTGCTTACAGTGAGTATTATCATTATTTGATTTTGACCGCAATATTGAACACAAATCACGAATTACTTTGGTTTTCTAAAATAGAGTTATCGTAGGTTAGTAATATAAATATAGGAATATGTATTGAGATTATTTTGAACAAGTACGTCTTAATGGCTGTTTAATACACAGGGTGTCCGTTTTACGACCGTCGTTATTGGCATCTCGGTTATTTAAGGAGGTAGACTCCGTACACGTTAAAATCAAGCTAGCTACGCCATGACTGAGTTCTGCAGACCACGCCTCCAACAAATTGTCCAGTGGCGTGTACAATATTAGTCTTCTATATTGCAAAAAAAATTCAGACCAGGAATATCAAAAATCCCTTTTGGAAAATATCTCATTCGATTTAGATTTTGTGCACTATCTATTCAGAAAAAAAATGCAAAATTACCAGAAGGAATACGCTCAAAAATTACATTATTTTAAATTCCTATCTTGTAATATCTCTGGAACTCTGAGGTATTTCATTCAAATTTTACATACTTATAACACTAAGCATGTAGGCTCAAAGTTTTATTTATTGAATATTGCAAAATATTTTTAATAACCGAGGAGTTTCTAGAAACGTTCGACCAGTGGCGTCGATCGCGTGCTCGTTAGATTTAGTGGCGTCGGCAGTGCCTACGCTACAATACAGATTATCCCAAATTTCTTATTTAACCAATCTTGTAGTTCTTATAGTTTCCGAGATATTAATGTTAATCTACTTAATTTGGGACACTTGTATAATTGTGTTTTTATTTGTGTCATTACTACAATAACTTTTGTTTTTACACCATACAGGGTGGTGGCGGTTGGAGGTGAATATAGGTATTTAACAAGGGATTTTTGTTTAATGCAAATTTCCTGCTCTCCATAATTTTAAAAACAAATTCCAAAATTTCTGTTAGTTCGTAGCAATAGCCATGGCATTTATTTTATTACCTTCCGTTACCTATAGGTAAGGAAGGTATTGTCTTTGGTCAAAAAATTCGGCGGTGAGTTTTCAATGAATAAGCACGTTTTAGGGTCTTTACAATACGATTTTACTATTTTTACGATGATGTCTGTATGTGTGTGTGTGTGTGTGTGTGTGTGTGTGTGTGTGTGTGTGTGTGTGTGTGTATGTGTGTATGTGTGTGTGTATGTAACCGCAGTTTCGGCCGCAATATCTCCAATACTAGGATTCCAAAAATTACAATTCTTACGTATTCCTCTCCCTTACAACCATATGTAAACTTGATTAGATTTTGGTTATAATTGGCCAACCGAAAGTACCCTCATTTAAAGATTTTAACATTATTTTTTGGAAAAACTCAGTTAAATATTATTTAAATGAAAAAATATATTATTCTCTATACGATTTGATTGCATTTTATATTTCATATATATATTCAAGTAATTGAAATTGACAGATGTCAGTATCAATAAAAAGTAAATGAATGAAAGAATAAGGGAAATAACTTTAATGTTAGAGGTTTCTAGAAAGATATAAGAGAGACGATTACATTGGTTTGAACATGTCATGAGGATGAATATTTGGAAGAAAAATGAATAGCTTAGTAATAGAAGGTGGAAGAACCATAGGAAGATCAAATATAAGATAGAAGGACTGTATTGAGGAAGACATGAGAGAAAAGGAACTGAATGAGGACGACACGCAAACCAGAAATAAGTCGAAGAAGAAAATAAAAAATAGCGACCCCCTAACGAATGGGAAAAACGAAAGAAGAAGATGTCAGTGTCAAGTGCAACTTGCATAGTTTCTTTATGAAATAATTTTACTGGAAATATAGGATCTTTTGCAAGAAAATTATTTATGTATAGGGCGCGTGCAGTGACGTGACTTTGCTGATTTTGGCAAGCAGATATGGGGACCCGTGTCTAAATGACAGCAATTAATTACGTCCATAACTGACAAATGTCATAATTTTTCATTCAAAATTTCATGATTTTCTTATTTTATGTGATTTATTTGTTATCAGGAGTATGGAATTTAGTTGTCGAGAAAAGGAATCATAAAATACCAAAAAATGAAATTTTGAATGATAAATTATGATATTTTTGTCAGTTATGGACATAATTAATAGCTGTCAATCTGATATGGGCCCCCATATCTGCTTGCCAAGGTCAGCAAGTCACGTGACTGCTCGCGCCCTATACATAAATTTTCTTGCAAAAGAACCTATATTTCCAGTAAAATTATTTTATAAACAAACTATCAAATATAATTTACACATTTAATGTTATTATAAATATTAAAGAATATTCTAGTATCTATACAAATTGATTGCATTTTATATTTCATATTTAATGGATACGAAGTCTGTTCAGAAAATTACCGAACATTTTGAATTACGTGCCAACAGAGATATTTAGTGATATGCGGTTGGCCTCACTGCGTTGCGCATAATCTGTTCTATAACCACGTATTCTTGGATTATTCATATGTGGTTTAGTTTTTGTGATATTGTTATTTGAGTGCAACGTGTTTATGTGTTAGTAGCGATTTTCTGGAGCAACGATGGAACGTAGAATTTTGCGTGAAACGGGAAAACTTTCACAGAAACGTTTCAACCTTTAAAACAAGCTTACGGAGATGATGATCTGGGTCGTAATAGAAAGTGGAAGAAACAGAGGAAGACCAAAGATATGATGGAATGACTGTATTGCGGAAGACTTGAGAGAAAATCAACCGAATGAGAACGACCCGCAAAACAGAAATGAATGGAAGAAGAAAATAAAAAATAGCGACTCCTAACGAATGGGAAAAGCTAAAGAAGATGTCAGTATCAAGTGTCATTTGCAAAGTTTGTTTATGAAATAATTTTGCTTGAAATTTAGAATCTTTTGCAAGAAAATTTATGTATGGAATTTGTACATAATACACAGGATTGACGGAAGGTATTGTGCTTGCCACATCAGATTTTTCTTTCTGGTTTTCAGAAATTATTAATAAACTTATGGAAAATAAAACCTGTATTCTTCGATAACTATTTCCACCATAATAATTCTTTATAATAATGAAACGTTGCTTATTCAAATAAACATTCATTATTTAATTTACTTTTTACAAATAAAAATTGACAAAATATGAATAAAATAATATTGTTTCCACAATTTTACAAGTCATGGTTATTGCTACTAATTAACGGAACTTCTGAAATTTCTATTTCAAATTATGAAGAAATAATAAAAAAATATAAGAACAGTTTTGCATACAACTTTTAATACTGTATCACTGTACAGTTTTTGCAGTAAAATGTACAGGG
Source organism: Harpalus rufipes (assembly GCA_951394225.1). Classification (NCBI taxonomy): domain Eukaryota; kingdom Metazoa; phylum Arthropoda; class Insecta; order Coleoptera; family Carabidae; genus Harpalus; species Harpalus rufipes. Next base: position 39,196,289 of record OX596281.1, read on the forward strand.
GAGCAGGAAATTGTATAAAACAAATATCCCATGTTAAATCGCTATATACACCCGTAACCGTCACCACTCGGTAAATCTAATGTTTACTATTTGAAACAAGGTAAGTATTGCATCGTTCGAAATCAAAAAAAAATCTCTTTTCATTTACATAAGTTGCTACTATGTATGATATATGTATAGAAATTACATATTTAACCATCATAACCCGAAATCGAACAGAGGTAAAAAAAAATAAGTATCTTCGTTCAAAATAAAATCTTATCCCAATCCCAAAGAAATACAGGCAAATATTCCATATTATTTCATACATAGATGTTTAAATATCAACAAAATTCGAATTTTGTCTATATTGAGTGATATGAATTTCTCGAGAAGAATAAGTCAAAATGGTCTACTAAGTACTAATGCAGCAACTTTGTCCTAATTTAACCGACTTCGTATCTCTTACAGATAACCGCAATGTTAATTGCAGAGTCATTTTTACGATTTTAAAGTAAATCCTATATGGTGCATTTCAACAAATAACCGTGATTATTAAATACGAGTTTAGTGACCCGTTTTAAATTAAAACAAGAAAAATATAAATAAATAATTTTTAATATTGGGACCCGCAGAATAGCATGCGACACAGTAGAATTTTATGGCACTAAATTATTGGCGGCTAATAGAACCTGATAAATATGTAAATATCGCAAACCATCGTTTCGTTTGACATCTGTAATTTTATAATTTCATTTAAAAATGTATGAAAAATGACGAAAAAACATGAACTTAATCTACATTAAAAGTGCCGTGCGAAAGAGTATATCCTCGTATTTGACGAATATCTGTTAGAATCGTGCAATACGAGGGTTATTGTTTCAACTTCTTGTAAACTGGCAAAAAACAACATTAATAGAAAAGTTACACACAAAAAATAATTTCATACAGCGATTATCTTCAAATAACTATGACTTACTCAACGAAAAGAAATAATAATCTTTTTGATTATAACATGGACGGACATACTTTGCTCAGAGTATCTCGATACAACGACTTAGTTGTGCTCTTCGATACTAGGCTAAAGTTTAATCTACGTATAACGTATATAACTAACATGTCATCGAAATCTTGGTTTCATTATAAGGAATACTCAATATTTTGTATACATAAAGACTATTTTGATGCTGTATTACGTCAGTGTTAGAATAATGATTGTCAAAATAAAAAAAAAACTAATAATTTGACATATAAAACGTTACGCTTATGTTCGTCTCGTTTCTAATTCCATAACTAATACTGTTAAATTGTAATTCCGTGAATTTTCAAATTTTATTTGTGCAGTTATGAAGTAGCCAAAATGATTTTTTTTTTATTCGGATGTAGAATTTTTTGCTTTACAACATCCATTTTGTCTAAAATAATTAGGGGAGCAATGCGCATGAAAAAACTGATTTCCCATGTTAAACGCCTCTGTTTCACTTTCCGTGATACACCCTGTACCTATCGTGTTTGGTATCAAATGACAGATCTTATTAAGTGCTGTCAGGTATCAGTGTCAAAACTTTGACAGGTCGATCGGCTCTTGTGTGAATTTGAGATAATAGATATAGCTGCACGAACTTGTAATTTTTGTGACAAATATGATCGTTTGTGTGTTCTAAGCACAGCGTTCGTTTGTAGTCGTGCATACTGCACTAACATGTCAGAACTGTACAACCTCCCGAGCTAGTACACTTAGTGCAGTTTATAACGTCACAGTAATTTGTCAAACAGGCTGCTGTGTATTTACAACTGGCATTAAATATTTTTGAAAAATCGAAATCTATACTAAACATGAATCTAAAGAAATATTTTCTTGTGAGAGATGAACAATACAATAGTATATTGTGTTATTAGGAGTAAAAGTGAAACATTGTGTGGAGACCGGGGAAGTTTGTACGACGAGCGAAGCAAGTCTGACAATTGCACGCGTCTCGAAAGACACTTTATTCCGAATGACACATTATATTTTTTTCTTCAAACGTAGATATTTAAAGAAAAATATCTACTACTGACGTTACATTCTATGTAAATTACGTTTGCGATTTCAATTGCCCTGCAGCTATGGATATTTATTAAACATTGAAGTGAAAATTTTCACGTTTTGACGTTTAAATAAAAACTGCAATTTTATATCCTCCTTGTGTGCAATTATAGCGGAATTTGAAGTAATATACGGCCTCTGAAGTTGTCCAATTGGAAGTATTCTTATGGTTATTACTGTCCTTGTAATTGCAATCTGTCAGCCTGCTATTCTTTAATATGTTATTTCCTCAAAAGTAAACTCTGTGTGTATTTCAATTCATAGGTTATTTATTTAAATTTGACAGCTATTGATGGTATTTAGTAACTTTATTCTTAGGTTACCTAGTGTGTTATAGTGACATTTAGGGCGATACTACAGGTTTCTTTTAAACATGTTACTTCTTATTAGTTGATTCTATATAGTTTCTATGGGTATTTATTTATTTTACTTCGACTCTAGCGGCGTAGAAATTAAACTTCTACCTTGTAATCAAGTTACGAAAGATGCTACTTTTATGACGTTTGAAGAAAAATTCCTTTCCAAAGAAAACTATTATTATTTTTGAATTTTTGCTAGTTAACCTATCTGCACAAACTTAACTAATTTCGGTTCGTGTGTATTTAGAAAACAAGTGTGTATTAATTTGTCCTTAACTACACTAATGACATTCTCAGTATATGTTTTGCAGGTTAATGTAATACAAACGAACAGACCTAATGAGAATAATGTTTGCGTTAGCAGTTTACACTACTGATGTGCATAAGCTAAGTATGTATGCATGTAAACAATTATAAAACACTAAAGGCGGAACCCTAAGGAAAGTATGAGTGGGCAGGTTGCGTGGGCAGTTTGTGTGGGCATGTTGCGTGGGCAGTTTGTGTGGGCATGTTGCGTGGGCAGTTTGGGTGGGCATGTTACGTGAGAAGTTTGGGTGAGCATGTTGAGTGGGTAGTTTGGGTGGGCATGTTGCGTGAGCAATTTGGGCCATAATTTTGCGTGGGCAGTTTGGGTAGACAGATTATGTGGGTAGATTGCGTTGGCAGTTTGAGTAAGCATGTTGCGTGACCAGTTTGGGTTGGCAGGAGAGGAAAACTTTAGAAAACTGTTTGCGCCAACACTTTGGTTTTAACGTGTACCTAGAAGCATTGGATGTACGGAAAGGCTATTATAAAATACTACCTGAGGAGCCCTAGGGGAAACTCGGCAAAGCCGACATTTTCCTAGGAAATATCTAAAATGAAAGCGATATGATATCATTTATCTCACGGTGAAAGATAAAAATAATTTTATAATCTCTATTTTGTAAAAAAAGCCAGCTATGGGTGCTCCTGCGGTGACGCCTGCTGAGCGCCCGCACGGTACAAATATTTCATCATTACCTATATCTGTGTACAAAGTAGATTGGCAAATACAAAATGTTGAAATTTATCGTTATTTTTGACGCTCGTTTGTGCATGTACCTACTAGACCTGTGCGCCGACGCGCCACGCCGCCGCCGCCGACATATTTTTCACGCCGCCGCCGCCGGCGTTTCAACTACCGGCGCGCCGCCTATCTGTTGTACGACGCGCCGTCGTTGTTCTCGACATTATAATATTATAAATGATTATATTTTCAGTAAGTAAATTCATATTAATCGTAAATATTAATGTACAGAAATATTTTTTCTTGTGATTTCCAAGACTGCTTACTGCTTTTCTGATCTGTCATCTGTACTGTACACAGTGTTCCCAAATCGTAGGATTTTTAAGTATTACCAGGGATTGAGGGATTTTTTCAATTTTGTGGTAATTTTCTTATATATAAAATTTGGAAAATATTTAAACATTCGCCATACAAAAATCGTTCTGGTATAATATAGTAATTTCTTACACCGACGTAGTGAATTTAACTGCTGCATATTTAATGTGGGCCCCGATCACATTCAAAACATGCTAAAAGTATGTATTCACTTATAAATAAGTAGTAGATGAAGACCAGAGACTGAAAAATTGTTTTTTTAAGAATTACTATTTGTTTTTTATTTGCTAAAATTATTGTTTATGTATTTGTTATATGTAATCAATTAATAGTGAAAATATTAGAATTTCCCGCTATATTATTAGATAGGGATTTACTGTCTGCAATTGGAATTTTGTTAGAGTGTTTGGAGGGATAAATCACTTTTAAAGTTTGGGAGGGACCACTGACTGTACATATACAATGACAACTTAATTAACAGATCAACAACCAAACATCTTCAGTAGTTCATAAAATGGAAAACTGTGTAAAGGAATATATCAAAAATTTCATTACTTTACCAAACCAAAATCAAAAAGACATTTCAAGTTAATATAAAAGTAAAAGTATGATTTGAGAACACTTTGTTTATTTACATTTAAATAAAAATAATAACGAAGTTCCCATTGCCATTAATACGGAACGAGTGTATTGTAAAAAATGTTTAGAAACGAAGTTCATTTTCGCCACTCTCCGTAAACTAGATTATAATCATACACGATAATTGATATTTGTAAAGAAAAAATGTGGTATGTGATATAATTTACACTAGTGCGACAAATTATTAACATAATTCTCAACCATTTCATTTTAAGTTTACGTTTTATGTAGGTATGATTGAGTAAATCACTCCAGTTTTTGTATTAAAACGCCGCCGTCAAAAAATAAAGCACATAAAGCCGCTATTTTTTTAACAATTCGCCGCCGCCGCCTTGACTCTCGTCGGCGCACAGGTACCTACTCGTATATTGAAGGATTCAACTAAACAAACTTAAAAATCGTCTTGATTTTTAATCGTTAACATTTTTTTGTCAAAAAGCATTGAATAGAAATGTAAACAAATCTGACAAGCCCGTCTATATCTCGTTTTATATAATAAAATAGCAAATGGCGCTTTAGAACCGTCCGTTTTTGCATGTACTAAATAAAGAATTTTAAAATCGCGAAACGAATATTTGGTGAGATACGTACATATTTATTGACCGTACTTTTTTGCCGTATCTAACAACCGATATTTTATTATGCCAAATCACGTATAGGCGCCATGCCATGACCACAGAATTAACGAATTATGCGGATCCCAATAAAATTACTTTACATTAGGTTAATAGGAGGGTTGTTTGAAAAGTATTGAGCATCAACGTGTACATGTTGTGTTTTTGTAAAATAATAAAAACATAACCTGCCGTGATTATTTTTTTTATTTAAAAAGCAATACGCCTACGCTAATTAGAGTCAAGCTAAATACTGTTTACTGGGACTCTTCTCTATCATTTGCCACTGTGCAAAGATATGCAGCTGAATTCAAACGTGGTCGTAGTCGCCTGATTCATAGATGAGCGTCCGGGATATTTATCAATTGATACCACTACCGATTGTCATATATTACATGAAGAATTGAGCATGAGAAAAGTGACTGCGTGTTGGGTATCGCGGTTGCGATTTAAATGAAACGAGTCGGATTTTTTGTGTAGATTTAGAACTGTTAATAAAACTTAGATCCTCTACTACACTTAGTGGACTGCAAAAGGTGAACCAGCTGCGTCGAAGAATAAAACTTAATTTGACAGAAAAATACTTATCTCTATTTTAAAAATTAGGAAACTTTTCAAACTACATTCAAATACTTACCCATTGTTTTATAATCTCACACAAAATTACGTTAAGCACAATTATCCATAGATAATACAATGACGAATACAATGTGATATACCACATATCATAGATTTTATATAGTACTACATCGCTCACGAATAAATATAAGTAAGTTACAAGTGATACACAACTGCGTAAAACTAGGATTGCAACAACAAAGCCACATATTTTGCTGTTCAGTTTCATAACTTTTAGTAGTTTTTCATATATTTCTCCAAATGAGTTCATTAATATGTTATATTTATAAATATTTGATTTTTCTATATTTTTCAAAAGTAGGTCCAGTTTTCTTAATCTGGATAATATTAATAAAGGAAAAATGACAACCCAAATTATTGTCAATGCTTGTTCTACTTCTAATAAAATTTCTATAAACGTTGTATATGTGTCCATGGGACCGCAATACGACTGTACTTGAAAGCACGGAACAACTACAATGTAAAAATTCGGAGAAAGATGCAAAGGCACAGTGCATATCAACAAGATCAATAGTTTTGAATTATTTATGATAATATTGTATTGCTTAAAAGTTTCATCCACATTATGAAGTAAATGCAAAATTTCGGCAATCTGAAACAAAATATATACTCTTATATACTACCGTATATGTGCCTACTTGAAATCCGTAATATAGGGAATACAATGTTATTTTTTTATTTTGCTGTAGTTAGTTAACTATTAATTTTAAACAAAAATGTTTCAAATAAACGTTGTAGATAATAAAATTCTGCACCTAAATCAGATTTTAGTTTGCACGTTTTGTAATATGTAAAACCATACACATACACATACACATACACATACACATACACATACACATACACATACACATACACATACACATACACATACACATACACATACACATACACATACACATACACATACACATACACATACACATACACATACACATACACATACACATACACATACACATACACATACACATACACATACACATACACATACACATACACATACACATACACATACACATACACATACACATACACATACACATACACATACACATACACATACACATACACATACACATACACATACACATACACATACACATACACATACACATACACATACACATACACATACACATACACATACACATACACATACACATACACATACACATACACATACACATACACATACACATACACATACACATACACATACACATACACATACACATACACATACACATACACATACACATACACATACACATACACATACACATACACATACACATACACATACACATACACATACACATACACATACACATACACATACACATACACACACACGCTTTTCTTTTATTTTATACCTCCCGCTACCCTTGGTAAAGGAGATATAGGGATCGTGATAAAAATCGCATATCGGGATATTGGTAAATGACCACGTTCTAAGGTCCCTACAATCCAAGTTTAACATTTTTACGATGATGTCTGTGTCTATGTGTGTATGTGTGTATGGATCCTCTTTACACTCTAACTCAAATACAGTCGTTCAGAAAATTTTGAAACCTTGTATTTCTACCTTACTCTTATATGGAAAGATGCCATCAGATTTTTGAGTAAATCAGATAACCGAAAATGGCACTTTACTAGAAGCTCAAAATAGTTTTTCTTCGAAAAATACCTTTAAATGTTATTTTTTCGAGATTTATTGTATATAAAAATTAAAGATTATTAATTGTTCTACAGGATTGCATTAATACTTTTTCTATATATTTTATGGATAAATTTATAAAACTATTTATAATTTTACTCCCGGACCCTACGTTTTAAACACAACTCATACACATAGTTACATAATTCAGATCTCAAATGTTTGTAACTGACAGATATTATGTCACTGTCAATGAATTAATCATTTCAAATAATAATATTAACGTTTTATAAAGAAAATAATAAATGGAACAATAATTATATGGAAAGGAACTTAATACAGTTTCCAGCATAAGTAAATGTGTAAAAATATAGGTAAGATAATAAAAACATATATCATCACGGCATATTACCCATTGATGGGTGAGTCAATTTGCTTTGTACGCAGATGACGGTAATAATGATTACATATTTGTTCCGTGCGGGCGTTTACCAGGCATCACTTCACGCGAATTTTGGGAACGGGTTTGATTCCGACCGACGCCAAATATTTTAGAATTTAAAACGGCACAAAATTGACCCCTGTGGTGCACTCTCCACGCCAGCAATGTCAATATAGGTAAGTATATAAATAAATAAAATAAATATACCATCACGACATATTACCCATTGCTGGGTCTGCCAATCTGCTTTGTACACAGATTTCGGTAACGATGATGACATATTTGTACCGTGCGGGCGTTTACCAGGTGTCACCTCACGAGCACTTATTGATGGCGTGGAGAGTGCACTACACGGATCATTTTGTGCCATTTCAAATTCGAAATATTTGGCGTCGGTCGGGATCGAACCCGGTATTTATATTTAATTTAATTTAAGTATTTACATGAATAAAAATTAAATTAAACGGGAGGTATTGTGTTGACCACATCAGATTTTTTTTTCTCGTCGCCGTAGGTGAGAGAGGTACGTACCTTTGGTAATTATTTACTAATTAAATTACATTTCCCAAAACGTAATTTGTAATTTATCACTTTTGAAAATTTGAAAAAAGAATTGAAAAAGTAATTGGTTTTTCAAATTTTAATTACTATTTTAAACCAAGAAGTGAGGGAATCCCCGGGATACGGGCATAGCGTAGTTTATCTGGGTTCTGGGTGTAACAACAGGTTACAAATGCAACTTATCATGCCCGTTGGGATGTACGACGTACTTTGAACTTTTACTTGTTATAACTTTTTTTTTTGAATCCTAATAGTAATAATATCTTTTCATGGAATTTGCAATGTCTTCATATAAATCACTATAAAGCATTTTTAACAACCATATATGAATATACAGGGTAAGAAATAAATACATTAAATTTAACCAGTGATAGAACTTGTCGAGACCAAAAATATTTCTTAATACCTTTTTTCGAAATCTTAATTATTTTTAGCATTTTTACGTTATAATTTGTAAAAATGCCTGCCTTTACGGATAGCTGCCAAAGCCCAGAAAATTTATTTGGAACATTTTCCGAATCGTTATCTTCTAAACGTTCGCACCTTTATACATGTAACATAAAAATTTGACGTATGATTTTTTTTGTTACCTTAGTCGAGGTATTCTATTCTATCTTTCTCGATGTGTGTATAGTTTCATCTGCTGGTGTATCTATCAATCTATTCACCAGTTTGTAAACTTTCTTTTGTGTTGATAATTCAGTCACAATTACAAGACACAATGGAAACAAACCAGAAACAGCTGTTCGTAGACGCACGCCATGCGCGCGCGCTGAATAGTCCTATTTTGAATTTTGGTATTATGCAACGCGCTCTACTTCTCCGACATGCAATTATTTTATTCAACCATAGGCGGGTAATGAAATTTGTGACAAAATTTTAAAGAAATTTAAATAAATATCTAGAAGGTTCACATGAAAAAGTTATTAAGAATTATTGTTGCACTCGACGAGGTCTATCACTGGTTGAATTTAATGTACTTATTTCTTTTACATCCTGTATACAGGATGAGTCCCCCCTTTTAACTTTTATAGTAATAGAAAAAAATGACATAAAAGTTTTATTATTTTAAATATACTATTTGATGGCAGATATAGATATTTTTTATAAAGTCAGGTTTGCAAGATACTTATATTTTTACCTCTCGCTAAGAGAGGTATTGGATTCATGCTAAAAATCGCATATCCAGATTTTATTGAATAAGCACGTTTTAAGGTCCCTACAATCCGATTTTAACATTTTTACGATGATGTCTGTGTGTGTGTGTGTGTGTGTGTGTGTGTGTGTGTGGGATGTTGGAAGGACGGTTACTCAAAAACTATAAGACTTAAAATTTGTTTAACAACGTATTTCCCAATCGGACATTCATGGGAAGATCTGAAAAGGTTTTGGTAATAATTAGACAACCGGAAGTAGAAGATTCTTGAAAAAAAATCTTCTAAATATTATTTTTTGAAAATTTTTCTTGATAATATTAAAGTAAAATAAATTCTCTTTTTGATACATTTAAATATTTTTATACATATTTTATAGATTTAGAGATAAAAGGAATATAATATATAAAATAATGTTGTAATTAATTTTACAACCGAAAGGATGCCATGAAAAATAGTTGCAAATTTAAATTATTTGTAACTGACAGATAAATGTCAGTGTCAGAAATAATGAGTAATGAAAGAAAAATGTACTTGGAGAATCCCTTAGTTCTTGATCTGTGACTATTATGGAGATGACAAGTCTAGGTTGAAGGACTTAAATTTGTTTCAAACATTATGGGACAATGTACACCAGTACTATAGACTAGAGTAACTTTGAATTGCGAAAAAGCTATCAAATTCTTCTCAAGTAAGTTGTAAATATTGACAAAATTACACATCGATTTAAGAATAACCGGAGTGCAATCTATCCGTCACTTTATTAAAGGGAATTAGTGTTATTTAGATATAACATGTATGAAAAAATAAAATGTAAAAGAAGATATGTAAGAATAGATGCACAATCCATATATACATTTTAGACCGCCCAAAATTAATGTTTTTACTAGAAGAATATGAAGAGAAAGTAAACAACGTTGTTCGAATTGAAAATTGCAGTTACCAGCCTAATATTTATATATGGTAAACTCTACTTTGTAATTTATTGTAACATAATTTATGGTAAAATATCTTCATGTTGAGACATGCTATTATTGAATAATAAAGAAGTTTATACGTCATAGATTTATATGAATATATTATTTGTATTTATAAAAATATTCTTTGCTTTATGCATACAGCCAGGTAAAATATACGGCGAGAGGTTATGTGCTGGCCACATCAGATTTTTTAAATAGCAACCTATACTTATTTTACTAAAATATAAACCGCCATTTTTTTCTCTTTTCAACAATGTAAAAGTTTGTACATCAAAAATATGAAAAAATAAGATAATTGAAATATATGAGAAATAATTTTCATTCAAATATTCTAGGTAGCTATGTGAAAATTTAATTAAAAGTTAATTTATTATTTAAAAAAAACTCGTTAAACAAGTAACAAATAAATGTGTATTTTATTATGTCTATTTTCACATAGCCACCTAGAATATTTGAATAATTTTTTTTTGATATTTTTCAATTCTTATCTTTCACGAATTTTTAATATTTTTCATATTCAAACTTTTACCTCGTACTAAACAAATACGTCGACCTTTAAAACGAAGAATTGTTCAACCTTTGGTGTTGCATATAGTTTCAACCCACATGGTAGTTGCTACTACGTCGACACTTTACAGTATACGCGTACGCTACCTAAGTCGCCAGTTCATTATTTGCTTTATTACTCTTATTATTTAAATTTTGTTGTATTTAATATTAAACAGTGTAGTACTATTTTTATTTATTTTGTTTTTATTTATTAATACGGTGTAGTATTTTTTTTTATTTTGTTGTTTTTTAATGTAAGATGAATGATATTTTTTTGTAGTAAAGTAATTGGAAAAAGCTATTAAAATATCAATTACAATTCAAACGTAATTAGTAATTTAATTAGATTATAATTATATGTGATCCACACTAAATGTTTAAATCGTATTTCACACGTTTATTTAAAATTCTCCTCGATCCAATTAGCCCATTTCTACGATTTAAACATTTAAGTAATTTAATTAATTTTTCTCTTGTAGTAATCATTTTTAAAAGTAATTTGATTACATTTTGGTTAATGTAATTGTAATTATACTCAATTACTTTGTGAAAGTAATTTTCCCAGCTCTGGACGTATATGAATTATGAAAGAAACGCGTATGTAGACACATACATACGCACATACACACGCACACATGCCCATACGCACACACACTCACACAAATCGTACTTATTTATTAAAAACTGAATACAAGTATGTGACGAAAAAGTAGTCGTACATTGTACTTTTGCATAAGTACTATGTTAAAGGTGCTTGATTACTCTACTCAAGTACAATTACTTCTCAGATTTTTGTAAAGTCTAGCCATACATACCTCGTTTCGAAATACGTATGAAGAAAGACGACAAGAGGTTGCTATTATATTATTTACTATATTAGCTTCCCAGTAATTTTCTAGGTTTATAAATATGTCACTAATTTCGGTATTATTATTATTGTAAGATAGGAGACGAAAGTCATATATTTTCCAACTTGCAATCAGTAAAAATATAATTACAGAAAAACATCTGTGCTTCACTTCCCTAAAATTTAAGTTTGTTTTTTAATATATTCCTGTGGATACATGGCAAAAATAGATGTCACTTTTCGACGATTTTCTCTTTTTACATGAGATATGAAGATACCAGTACAAAAAGGGGGCAGTTCCAATTTTATAAATTTTTCAAGAGGAAGAAAAAACTGTTTAACTTATTAAATAAGCATTATTGACTGGATAGGCTTTAGCACAATTTATAATCGTCATATTTTTCGTCTGTGTGCGACATATTTCATTGATATCAAAGAACAAAGAATAGTACATTGTGTTATAAGGAGTAAAAGTGACACTTTATTTGACGAGCATGGAAGTTTGCACGACGAGTGAAGCGAGTCGGGCAATTTACGCGAGGTAAACAAATACACTTTTACTCCGAATGACAAATTACAGTTTTTCTTCAAACGTAGATATTTGAAGAAAAATATCTACTACCTGACGTTGGGTCCGTGAAGTTGGCACCAAAGGGTAAGGCACGAATTATGAAACAAGTACTGTTGGTTAGTGCCCAATTAGTCCCGTTTAGTGTCCTAAAAATTACTTTTGAATTATTTATATTTATGGCGTTATTAATGTATAGTTTTGTTTGGTGCTAACTTCACGCTAGCACCAAAAGTACATATTTCTTAAAATGTTTTTTAATATTTTTTTAGTGCCTAATTGGTGCCCATTAATGCCTTTAAAAAGGAAAATTAATTATTAATAGTTTCCGAGTTATTTTTATTTATTTGTTGTTCGTGCTAACTTCACGCCAGCACCAAAATTTTCTGTTTTCAAAAAGAAAAATCATGTTATTCATTAGTGCCTAATTGGTGCCTTTTAGTGCCCTTAACAATTTTTTTAAAATGTTTACGGATACCGATTTATTAATGAATATTTTTTACGAAACGTGAAATTAGCAAGGGGTGAATTTTTTCATTTTTCTTGATTTTTTTACATAGATGTTTAGTGCCTGATTGGTGCCTATTAGTGCCCAAAAAAAATATTTCGAATTGTGTACAGGAAAAAAGATATAGAATTATATTTTTACCTCTCGCTAAGAGAGGTATTGGATTCATGCTAAAAATCGCATATCCAGATTTTATTGAATAAGTACGTTTTAAGGTCCCTACAATCCGATTTTAACATTTTTACGATGATGTCTGTGTGTGTGTGTGTGTGTGTGTGTGTGTGTGTGGATGTGTGTGTGTGGGATGTTGGAAGGACGGTTACTCAAAAACTATAAGACTTAAAATTTGTTTAACAACGTATTTCCCAATCGGACATTCATGGGAAGATCTGAAAAGGTTTTGGTAACAATTGGACAACCGGAAGTAGAAGATTCTTGAAAAAAAATCTTCTAAATATTATTTTTTGAAAATTTTTCGTGGTAATATTAAAGAAAATTAAATTCTCTATCTGATACATTTAAATATTTTATTATATATTCCATAGATTTAGAGATAAAAGAAGTATAATATATAAAATAATCTGTTGTAATAAATTTGACAGCCGAAAGAATGCCATGAAAATTGAAATTGTTTGTAACTGACAGATAAATGTCAGTGTCAGAAATCCGGAGACATTACTAAACACTTTTTCTGGTAAGTACATACATTATATTATTTCTAAATGCATTAATAGTTAAATATTTATAGGTATATTACACATACCCTTCATATATACTGTTATTTCTGACAATGATTTGGAATCATCTCGAGAAAGAAAGGTTGGACAAAATTTCTTCATAGAATGACTTTAAATTTAAAAAATCTAAATATATGGAATAATTTAAAAAATCTAAATATATGGAATACATATAAGTAGAATTTTTGGTGTAGACTGTAAGTATACAAGAAATGTTAAATACATTAGGGCGCGAGCAGTCATGTGACTTTGTTGGCCTTGACAAGCAGATATGGGAGCCCATGTCAGAATTATAGCTAGTAATTATGGACATAGATGTCATACATCATAATTTCTCATTCTAAATTTAATGATTTTCCAATTCCATGCGGTTTATTTTCCTCGACAGGTAAATTCCACACTCCTGATGACAAATTAACTACGTGAATTTAGAAAATCTTGAAATTTTTAATGAAAAGTTCTGACATTTATGTACATAATTAATAATTATCATTCTGAAACGGGCCCCCACGTCTGCTTATCAAGGCCAACAATGAAACATGACTGTTCGCGACCTATACTTATGTAATCAAAAAAAGACAGTGGCGAGAGGTATTGTGCTGGCCACAACAGATTTTTTTGTTTCGGTTCCAACTTTACGCTAGCACTCAAAGTAATTTTTTTTTTTAATTTCCTTTCATAAATGTTTAGTGCCTAATTGGTGCCTTTTAGTGCCCTAAACAAACTTTTAAAGATGTTTACGTACAGCGATTTATTAAAGATTATTTTTATGAAGCGTGAAATAGGCACCAAGAGGGTAAAATTTTTATATCAATTTTCACTATTTTGTACATTGACATTTATTGTCTGATTGGTGTCCCTAAAAAGTAATGTCCAATTATTCATTAAAAAGAAATTATTTACTTATACTCTTTTCTTTTTGAGCCAAATCCATGCTACCACTAAGAAATGGCAGCAGTAATGTTTTATTCATATATTTTGTTTACAAAAACAAAATTTATTATTATTATAAAATAATTCTAAATACAAAGTTTCTATTAGGAATGATAAACACAAACAAGTAAATTACATTTAAGTAAAATAAAATATATCTTTATACATTTTATATTAATGTGCGATTGCACTACTGACGCCTAAATTTTAAGTGTTCCATAAATTGATAATATAGCATCGAAACAAAACGTCAAATGAGTAATTGAATATTGCTGTCATAAGATCAATTTGCATTTTTTTGTTTAAGTTTAACTTAAAATTTAAATGTCAGCCGGTGCAACTGGGCATAAATTGTGTACAATAATAAATGAGTTGTTATCATAGAATTCTTACCAATATTTCCAAAATAACATTACATTTATTATAAAATGAAGAAAAAAATAAAATTTCGAGGCAAAATAAATTTAAAAACACAATAACATTTACATTATTGAAAAGAGAGAAAAAACATGTATTTTTGAGACTAAAATCAGATATGAGTTAAATTAAAAACACTATAACTTTGTGTTATATCTTAGTAATTTACGGATATTAAAATCTATTTCGCACGCCACTGGTAAAGCAATAAAAATATCTAACTACCATATTTGAAACATTTTTATCGATTACTAATAGTTAAGAAGTTATCTGAAAAAGAAGAAATCAACAAAATTCAGTTTTTCGTCATTAACTAATGCCCTATGAGAATTTTTGAAAAAACAAAAGCAAATTTAAGATGGCCCCATATAGGTGCACAAAACGTTCCATTTAACCGACATTGTATCTCTTATAGCTCTCGAGATCCCAATGATGGCAGCTTTAAAAGGCACACACTGTATACGTATATGTGAGAAAACGCGAGTAAATAATAAATCCCCATAAAAAAACACCACATATATATCGAATGTGAAAAAGCGCGTATAAATAAAAATAATTATTTATTTATTTCTATTCGCAAAAAGTGACACCTTACCTTTTTGAGATAACACTGTATCGAAGGATACTGCAATGAGAGTTTAAAAACTTACATTATGCCCTCTTTATTTTTATGAAATTTTGTGGAACCCCAACCGTATAACCCAAAAATGGGTAATATGGTGTTTATACTATCAAATATAGTCGTCGAATGAACCATTGATAACTTTTTTATTATTACTCAAAATGAAAAATTAAAACCACAAACCACCAACTGCAGTCATTCAAAGTAGTAATGGCTATATATGAAGTCAAATACCAGAAAAATAATACTTAAGTTCATCAACTGCTACTCTTTTTATATGTTATAAAAATGAATATTAAAAATAAACACAGAAAGAAAGTGAGCAATAAATGACAAGAACCTTTTATCTACTTTATTATTTTACATAATGAAACTAAAATTAATGATATTACATTTTACGAATATCAAAGAAATGTGTTTACATTGTACTTTATATAAATTACAAGTTTTATTGTTTAATGGATTTAGTATTAATAAAAAATAATAATTTGTATCATTCAATAATATGAGTTTTAATTTTTTTAAATCGTGTGGGATGTATGTGTTCTCAAACTCAAAATAAGTGGGAGAAATAACCAATTCCCGCAGAAATAAATAAATTAGAACATGGGTCATGTTTATTAAAAGTATATCGACAAAATGTACAATAGCAACTATTAAAGTTTAAAAAAGTTACGTAATAGTTTTTTTCTATTTCGGTGTTCTTATGTTTCTATAAACGCACTGTTTTGTACTGCAAACACGACGTTTAGAAGATCTATAAGCGTACTATTTTTGGCGCCTTTCATGTTCTAGAGTTGGTAGTCATGCTTTCATAACTGACAGATGACAGGTAACCTCAAAATGGTAAGTTGTTGATAATATTTCAACATGTTACTTTTAATTATGGATTTTTATACTTTCTTTAGGTGATAGGACTAGAAAAAAATATAATATTAATTTCACAACCAGAATCAGACCTTGAATCATAAATACGATACACCTTGCAATACACTAATTAATCAATAGTTGTTGACAAAATATGAAATTTCAATTGTTAGCGAGAAGCGTTACCAACATAAACATAACTAACAAAAAAATACCTAGTCATAATTTGACGTCGCAATTTAAATAAATTTAATCGTAAAAATACCTCAATAGAAAAAATAGTATAAAAAACACGTATCATAAGGCCTGTTGACGCACTCGTCCTTTGTAAAACTCGCCTAGCGGCTCGTTTTCCAAACTTGGACTCGTACGTTAACAGATTGCCTTATGATACTTGTGTTTTAATGTACTATTAAAATATTCGAGTTTTAATACCCATTACCCCACCTTTATTTCTACATCACAAATCTATTCTACTCATATTCCAAATTCTCCCTACTTCAGTGTTGCCAGATTAAAGAATACAAATATGGTACCAACCAATGAAAATTATCGTATTTTTAAAAAAATCTGATGTTACCAGCACATTACCTTTCGTCAATTCTGTGTATTATGTACAAATTCCATAAATAATTTTTCTTGCAAGAGATTCAATATTTCCAGTAAAATTATTTCGTAAACAATTATGTTAATTGCACTTGACAATGACATCTTGCCGTCCTCATTCAGTTTTTCTCCCAAGTCTTCCGCAATACAGTCCTTCCATCTTCTCTTTGGTCTTCCTCTGTTTCTTCTATCTTCTATGATACTACTCAGCTGTTCATTCTTCTTTCAATATTTTAAAGTCATCTTTCCTCGTGACATGTCCAAACCAATGTATTCGTCTCTCTTACATCTTTCTAGAACCATTCGAGCCATTTCTCTTATCCTCTCATACCTTTTCCTATTTTTCCGTGTCTTCCGCAACATCCATCTCAACATCCTCATTTCTATGCCACATTCATTTTCTTTTTATTGACACTGAAATCTGTCAACTAGAATTTTCTCAATATAGTAGCTGTTTACACCATGTAAACAGCTACTCGCCTAGCTGGTTGATTTATGAAATTTAATTTCTTTATAATTTTTTTAACTCTATATCCATTGAATATGAAGGTTAGAATTCAATTAAATCCTATAGATAATACAATATTCTTTAATATTTATAATAACATTAAATGTCAAAAACTGATATTTTTAACAGCGTTTATTCAAGAAAAACTGTTGAATTTTTTGTAAAATAAAAAATAGAGATTTTTTTCCTTCTTGTAAACTCAATCGCGGACATACTGTATATGTATGATAAATCGAATGAGGTAACTTGAAGCTCTTAACAGATTTTTGAGGAAAAGCAATATAATATAATCCAAAATTTCATAATACAGATTTTGCTTATAGAGGTTATGTAATGATAATGACATATTTGTATCGTGCCGGCATCTAGCAAACGCCGCTTCACGGTCACTCATTTCTGGCGTCGAGAGTGCACCACAGGGGTCAATTTTGTGCTATTTAATCTGTTAGTTTTACAAAGGACAAGTGTGATAACAGGCCTTATGAAACATGTTTTATATTGCATTCTATTGAGGTGATTTGATAATTTTTTTAAAATGCGACATTAAAAATATGACTTGGTTTTTATCAGGTCTGTCACATATGAAATTTATTGTTGAATTACATCAATTTGAGATTATGTCGTACATCTGTCAATTTTGAAAGCAGTTATACGATCTCTAGGAAGTAAAATTAGGCTACTGTCGCGGTATAGACAGTCATAAAGATATCGAAATAGGAAAATGAATATGGAACTTCTTGAAAATAAATAAAATAAAAAATGCATTATATTTCCTTATTTTTCTTTTAATTGTACGAGTATGCTTTACCATTTCTCTTTTTTTCACCTTTCAGTGATTTACTAAAAATATTCCAATATTCTATACATTATTTCAGTCTAAACGTCAAGTAAAGGACTCTTTCTGTTAACTCTGCCTGGTTTGTCGAAAGCAGGAATTTTCCAGGTTTCATCGCTCAGAGTTCGGTGCGCAACTTGCCATCTCAGACACCAAGTCTCGTTCTCGTCTGCTTCGGGACCGACGAGCGGACATTATAAGACGTTTGTACAGTTGCACAATAACTTGCATGATCTTAACGTCGACAGGGAGGATACAAGTGTTTCCTTATCACTTTACCTGCAGCTTACTAAAGATTTAGATATTTATAAAACTTGTACGCAGTAAATAAAAGATTTTTAACTGTAGATAGTTATGAAATAAAATGGAGATGTATATATATATATATATATATATATATATATATATATATATATATATATATATATATATATATATATATATATTTACATCCCACTACCATTGTGGCGTCCCCTGTGTCATTTTCTACATTCAAAGTGACGTCCTTGTGCATATGACGTCCGGTATACGGACGTCACTTTAAAATGCCTTGTAAATTTTTTTCTGGCATCAGGGGGGGCCCTAGAATCGTTTGGCAAAATTTGTTATGGACGTCACAATGATAGCGGAGTGAAAAATGTATATTTTTTGTAGTTCAAAAAAATTCCACTTGTGGCGTTAGTGTCGTCCGGCGTATATACACTGTATATACAGAAGTTTCATTCCACCGACAATCTGAACTCCGTATACTTGGCAACAGTGGGCACTGGGCAATACATTAGCGCGCAAGTCTTTTAATCGTATTTAAAGTTATATTGTGCACTCCTGATAATATATTAAATTAATATTTAAATAATCAAACATTTATTTTGTACTTGTAAAATCCTCTTAGTAAACACAAAATCGATAAACTATGATGTCAAAATAGAAATGTACTCAATTTAAAAAAGGAAATTATTTAAATAACATAAAAAATTATATACAATGGAAGACCACAGAATTCCAAAATTACTTTTTAATCGCCTTCTAGTTCTCGATAGATCAGAATCAAATAAATCAGTTTATAATTGGGCTTCTCAATTGAAAGAAATCCTTGTGTCACTTGGTTTCGGTGAGCTTTGGACGAACCAATTCATTACCAAAAATGACACAAAAAATATACTTGAAAAATTTGAAGATAATTTGATTATATCAGATAAAAATAAAACAACAGCTTCAAATTACAATAATTTTTACAAAATTATTAAGAGCGACTATGATTTGGAAAGTTATTTAAATAATAATTTTGAAATGTGTAAAGTTTAACTCATAGCTCAATTAAGAATGTCATCAAAATATATAATAACACTAAATATAAATAAAACTAAATACAAGCTCAACCCGTTGTGTAATTGTACGATATGTAACCTACAAGAAAAAGATGATCTCTATCACTTTTTCTACCGATGTCCGATTTACGAACCTTATCGTAAGAAATATATAATGCCACTGTTAGACAATAATTTAACTATAAATGAGTCAAACTATTATTTACTCTGGAACAGTGTCGAACAATCTAAGATAAATTCAATATTCTACTATACTATGAGTTCCTTGAAATTGCGTTCCTTTTGTCTGAATGAATAATAAACTTTAAAGTATGTATAATACTACAACTGCAATATATTTTTTTTTTATTATTATTATTATTATTATTATTATTTACTATTGACTATTTTACCGGTTTTCGTTATAGCTACTACTCTTAAATAAGTTAATGTCTCGTTAAAGAAATATGTTATTTGTACATGGAAATATATTATTAAAAATAAAATAAAATTTATTATTTACTATTGGTATTTTTAATATTGTTGATAATATTATAAATATCGATGTTGTCATTTTGATATTGTCATTATTATTGTTGTTATTAATTAATAATACCTATTATCATATATAAATGCTACTAAGGGGAATCTGTAATATTTTTTGTAACCAACCATTGTTGAAAAGATGTATGAATCTTATATACAATAAACTGTTATTATTATTAAATAACATAAAGCTGAATTATTAATTACAAAATATTGTGCAAATTGTAAATAAATGCCAATTGTAAGGATAACAAAATTTATGATTAAATGTATGGAATAAATATAAGGACGGTATGCTACAATGAAATATAAAAATAAAATCTTTATAAACTTTTGTTCTAAAATATCAAGATTGAAATTTGAAATAGAGTAGAAAAATGGAGAATCTAAATAGAAAAAAATGTTTTAAACAAATTAACTCTCAATAAACTAAACTATTTATTAAAACATATAGATAATTTAATTACTCTTATTTAGATGCTTATTTCGATTTCCCCTCTACTTACTAAAGTGTTTAGCCAAAGTGAGTTGCCGAGTAATTAGAAAATATTTTTATACTTACTCGTAATAACGATATTTATACTTATTAATAAATATTTTACGTGCCTATAACTAATAGCATAAGTTTATGGGTCGATTCTGTTCACATCTATAAGTCTTACAGACCTCTAAATCTCCAAAAACGTCATAAAAACACATCTATTCTTGTTGATTAATATAAAATTATACATAAGAGTGTCAGCTTTCGTTGCGATTTTGTTCATTATTTACAGATTTACAAATACGTATGACTTTAAGATGTGAGCAGAATATAGACCCATTAGATAATTTTGTTTACAAATATAGGTGTAGGTACCTAAAACAAAATTTATAAGATTTTTTTGTGAAAAAAATTGTTAAGCTATTTGCTTTTTATTTTTATTATAATGTAATTTGAAAATTGTGATTATATTTCTTTGCATTATGTAAAAGAACAATTTTCAAAAATTAATAGCTTTTAAAAACTCTGAATTTTATTGTAACCTACACTACGTAGAAAGAAACGCGGAAAATTAATTTGTTTATTGGCAACAATAACGAATTTGTGTGGTTTTTGAAATATTCTTTCTGGAAATAAACTGAATAGTTCTCCATAATAGTATTTCATGAATTTAAATCATTTGGTAAAGATATTTATGAATAAGTATACATAATTAAAATCGTTATTACTAGTAAGTATAAAAATATTTTCTAATTACTCAAAACTACGGAGCATTTTTCATTGAATTTGCGGGTCAAAGCTGTAAAGTTACCAACACTTCTTAGTATTATCGTAACTAAGTAATTTAATTGTTGCTATTATGAAAGAGACATTTGCTTCTGTAACAGAATGAAACATACATAGATCGTAACTAGGCGTTGGGAATATTTTATTTAGTGTCAAATCAGTAATTTTAGCGACACAATAATAATACTCGTATTGGTACAAAAGTAGATAATTTGTGCACAAAACTGATTTCGTACGGGACAAAATACGTACTTAATTATTTATTGAGTGTATAGATTGCTGTTGATTTGAAAATAGTTTAATTAATTAAATTAAATTTAAGATAAAAATAAATGTGTGGGATTAAGTGAATCTCGGGTCTTGCGTTTGGTAACTAATAAGTATTTTGGTGATAAATTCCTTTTTACTATAGCAAATATAAAGAAGAACCCCGGTTTACTTGTATTCATTTTCTTTATAAATGTATAAATAAATAAAAAAATCAGTGTAGTAAAACAAACTGCATATTGTATTAATGCGTCACTGTTACAAAATAAGTGAAAAATGAACTTATTAAATATATTTATTTAAATCACAGCAAAATACAGATAATTATTTTTAGTAACCACTAGGCATGTAATATAAACTGAATTAATAATTGATGTTTTTTTTTTTGTAAAATTAGTCTCCATTTCCTTGGAATTATATTATATAAAAATTGTACTTTTGCGAAATTCATTTTTTTCTCTTTTAATATATGGTACCCAGTGGCCATGCGCCTGACATCAAAATTATTTCGAATTTTAAATGACACAAAAGAGACTCCTGTATTTCACTTTCTACATCAGCAGTAAGTGCCTGTGAGGTGACGTCTGGTAAACGCCGGCATGATACGCATATGTCATCATCATTACTGATTTCTGCGTTCAAAGCTAATTGACACACCCAGAAATAGGTAATATGTCGTGATGATATATTTTTTTGTATATATTATATTAAAAGGATATTCAAATTTTGAAGATATTTCGAATAACGGCACGAAATTAGTTTTGTGTAAAAATTATCTACTTTTGCGCTAATACAAGTATTATTATTGTGTCGCCAAAATTACTGATTTGTCACTAAGGAAAATATTCTCAACACCTAGTTACGATCTATGTTTTTTTCTGTTACAGTCGCCATCATAATAGCAACAATTAAATTACTTAGTTACTTTAAAAATAATAAGTTTTGGTAATTTAACAGCTTTAACTCGCAAATTCAATGAAAAATGCTCCGGAGAACGATTTGCAAGGGGTATGGGTCAACGCAAATATATGCATAGAACACGTGATCGAAAAAATTATATGAATCCTATATATTATTGAACTCTACTTGAGGTTTAGAGTTGAATGGTCGTAATGTAAAAATCGATTTTGCATTCAACAGAACTAGTTTTTATCTAACATTAAATTTCAGCTCTTCCTTCATCCTAATTAAACCACGATTAATGGTGTATTTGCCGTCCGTGAGAAGTTATATGTATATGTATATTAAGCGTCGTTGGGAGCCAACACGGGAGCGAAGCGGAGAATTTTGATGAGTAGGGGCCGGTATTTTCACTTCCGAATAAAGCTATAGATAAATTTAACCTTGGGATAAATATTTTTGTTGTCTTTTCACTTGCAAATAAATTTATTGGAAAGAATAACATGTTATTCGCGGAATAATTTATTTGCTAGTTGGGTAGCGAATAAAGGGTTTATTTGTATGTACATTACATTTCTACATAGTGTACATTTATTAACAAAGAGGATATATTAAATATTTTTAATGATGATTGTTTGAACTATGAATGAATAAATAATGCGAGAAATCGAAAACGCACGATCAGACAGCAACCTAACCACACGCATCAAATTTTTGACAGATTCCGATTATGAAAACAAACAGTTCTTATTTTATTATTACAAATTGAGTTTCGTATTTGATCTCAAACAGTGCATACATAGGTAAATCCCTCCTTGGGTAAATCATTATAAAGATCCTGACATTTGATGTTAGTAAAATATTTTCGGATTTTGAATACTTTTATACAATATTCATTTACCTCGAACTGAATTTCTTTTTACAATATACATATATTTCGTTTACCGTGTATGATTACTGCAATAGATTACTTGTTAAACTACACTATCACGGGGCTAAAAATGCAGGAGGATATAGATGACAATAAGGATGTCAAACAAAATTTTGACAAGTACGGATTCAAAAGAATTTGACACATTTCATCCTTGTCTGCTTAACGTGGCTACGCAAAACTCCATCCTTCTCCACTGACACAAATTCACTCTGCAAGGTTACCAATTCACGAATGTTAAAATTATTCGACAGATAGCTATTTGTTTTTGTCAAATGTGTGAAAAGACTCAATGAAGTTATTCGTTGAATAAATATATAGAATAAATTTATTTAACGAATACTTATTCGAAACTTTATTCTGAAGTGAAAATACCGGGCCTAAACCTTTTAAATGATGGAAAATATTTAATATTAAAATGTATTTTTAGTTTAATAATAATAGATTTATTGAATGCCCGAGGGCATACAACATAAATACAGTGTAAACATTATTAACAAAGACGATTTTTTTAATGTTTGATTGGTTTCAATGATAACAGGAATGCATTAACAGATATTTGTATTGAAACAATTTGGTGATCAGAATTTAGTGATTAATACCCTATCTATAGGAAATACATACAATGGTAAAATTTTAGTTTTAGAACAAAAGTTTTAATAATAAAGTTACTCATAATTTAAAATGGCAATTAATTGAAATAATACATTCCTGTTCCTGTTACGAAGTAGTAGCAAATTAAAAGTTTCTTTTTATGTTGCTTATACAGATAGTCATGAGAAATGATGATATGAAACAGGCAGATAGACCTAAATAAATGTCTCTTTAAGGCTTGAGTTAAATTAAAATTAATATTTTCACAAGTAAAGACCATTTCATTTTATTAAGAGGTTCCATTATCTTTAATAACAATAAAATCAAAGTAAAATTTACATAAACACAGACCAACAGTTTATTATTTGTTATATTTCTCATGGCACTGTGTAAACAGCTTGAAAATAGAACTTTTAATTTACATATGATTAATGACAGGATTTCTAGCACATCAATAAATTAGGATTTATTGGATGCCACTTTTAATTTGGAACATTTTTTTTTGTAATTACACTTTTGATCTAAAAATTATAATAGGGAATTATCTATAGCCAAACGAAAATTTTACCATTGATTTCAGGTTATTATGTTAAATATCCTTTCTTATAGCAAATAAATCATATTACAAAAATTACAAGAAAAATTACACATTAAAAACTGCAAAATTATTTTTGTAAAATATCGGTAGGTTTAGATTAGGAATTTTTATGGAAAGGAAGATTACGTTGATCAATTTTCGTTAGTTTAATGATAATAATTTTTTTTTTAATAAAATAAAGTATCTATCCTGCTTTAAATCTTCAAACATTGAACTAAACTAAATCAAATAAGTATCAGACATTTATATCATTACCAGAGATTGTAAAAAATCTCTAACATATGGGTGTGCATATGACTATGAAAGATTGCGCTTTGGTTTCTACATCAGAATAATGTATTTAATATTGGCAACGTTGCTGGACGTCATTGTAACGGTAGTATGAATAAAAATATACAAATCGGATGTCACAAAGTACGGGATATGCATGAAGTATATACTCTGGACGTCGGATTCACTCAGTTTGGAGGAGTTCATAATATCGTGAAATGAACGGAAACGTATATCGTTGTAAATTGACTTAATTGAAATTTGAACCGAAATTCATAATCAGGGGAAAAAAATAGTCGATATACTTCATAAAATCGAAGCCTATCTCTATTCCTTTCGGTGGTTGCCACAATGTCTGAGCCATGAAAGGACGCAGCAATGATAGTGGGATGTAAATATATATATACCGGCTGATCATTTGAAAACTTCCCACCTTGAATAACTCTTTAATTAATAAAATTATCAAAAATCACTAAAACAAGTCAATGTTATTTTGGAGGGGGACATTTAATAACCTATTCCAATCAGTTGGGAAACTTTCACCCTCCCCTCCAGCCACCCCCACCCCAAAATTTTAAATGGCACTACCCCATGTGTGATACATCATTTTAAAGGTTGTAAAATTCTCAATATTTTAAAGCAAAGAAAATTAAAATCGGCCGAGCCGTTCATGAATCAGAGACAAAAATGTATTAAACCGGAAAATTTACAAAATACCTAAAACTAAAACTCACAAACGTAAACAATTAAATTTATCGTAATAGATGCTCGAATTGCGCTCCATTGGTTGCTAGGCAATGATAAAGCCGTTGTTCAAACTCTCTTCTAACATTTTCGAAAACTCGCCGCGGAATTAATCGGCATTCGGATGTTATTCGTTGTTTCAGTTCGTCGATGTTGGCTGGGGGAGTTTGATAGACGATGGATTTTAGGTGGCCCCAAAGGAAAAAGTCGAGAGGGGTTAGGTCAGGAGACCTTGCTGGCCACTCTACTGCTCCTCTTCTTCCAATCCACCTCTCTGGAAACTTGTTATTCAACCAGTTTCGAACTGGTACCACAAAATGTGGTGGGGCACATCTTGCTGCAAATAAACTTGATTTTCATCCAAAATTAAGTTTCCTTCGTCGTCTACTTGATTTTCTATTGCTTCCGTAATCAAGGGGTCTATGACATCTTCCACCATATTGAGATAAATAGTACCATTTAAATTTTCATTAATAAATAACGGACCAATGACCGAGTCCCCCAGTATACCAGCCCACACATTAATTTTTTGTGGCCACTGAGTATGCGTTTCTCTAAATAGATTCTGGTTTTCATCATCCCAATAACGACAATTATGACGATTAACATAGCCATTCAAAAAAAAGTACATTCGTCACTGAAGCAAATATTTTGAATTAGATTTGGAGTGGTATTTATCATCACAGTCATTTGTTCACAAAATTGAACTCGTCTATCGAAATCATCTTCATTTAGAGCTTGGTGATTTTGAAGTTTGTATGGATGCCATTTATGAAGTTTTAAAACCTTATGAACAGACCCATACGAAAAACCAGTTATGTTGCGCACTTGCCGAATTGAGCTCGTAAGATTTGCAGCAAATTGTCCTAATATTTCTATTTGAGAGTCCTCATCCACAATTCGATGTTGTGTCCTTTTTTTATTTGCTACTGATCCAGTTTCTTCAAATTTTTCTACCAAATCTAAAACGTATCGATGGGATACATGTTTATTTAGATGTCTTGCATTAAATTCATTGGCTGTACGTCGAGCACACTGATTTACAGCTCCATAAATGAAAATTATTTCAATTCTCTCTTCTAAAGTGTATGTCATTTCAGTGACACAATTGGCACAA
Source organism: Harpalus rufipes (assembly GCA_951394225.1). Lineage (NCBI taxonomy): Eukaryota > Metazoa > Arthropoda > Insecta > Coleoptera > Carabidae > Harpalus > Harpalus rufipes. Next base: position 39,223,303 of record OX596281.1, read on the forward strand.
ACACTACCCCAAATCAAAGTAATCTAAAGTTATCTGAAGCGGCGATACTTAATTCCTGAATTCTACAACACTTGACACTTTGAACTAGTACGACGCACGTTATTTTGTTTCAAAGCAAAACGTAGGTAGATGGCTTGATCAACCACTCAAAATGGGCATACATTTTTGTCTCTAATTCATGAACGGCTCGGCCGATTTTAATTTTCTTTGCTTTAAAATTGAGAATTTTACAACCTTTAAAATGATGTATCACACATGGGGTAGTGCCATTTAAAATTTTGGGGTGGGGGTGGCTGGAGGGGAGGGTGAAAGTTTCCCAACTGATTGGATTAGGTTATTAAATGTCCCCTTCCAAAATAACATTGACCTGTTTTAGTGATTTTTGATAATTTCATTAATTAAAGAGTTATTCAAGGTGGGAAGTTTTCAAATGATCACCCGGTATATATATATATATATATATATATATATATATATATATATATATATATATATATATATATATAAATATTGAAGAAAATGATAATTTTGTTCGTTGAATGCAAAAAAATGCATAAACCCTTGTCAATAAACTCTGTACGCTTTTCAAATATATTAATATGCCCTTATTAATCCTGGTAGTTGGGCAAACAATTATAAGGCAATTTTTGGTCCAAATCTGTGTGTGTTAATAAGTTCAAGAAGAGTATAAGTCAAGCTTGTACGGTAACCGACTCGATCCGACCGGTACCTGATCTGAACCGACCCAATCCGAACTGAACCAAACCCGAACCCGACCCGAACCAAACTGAACCAACTCAACTCGAACTGAACCAACCCCATCCGACGCGACCATCTAAAATCCAATCGTCAACCTCCGCTTGCGACTTGACGTCGTCTGTGATGAGTTTCCATCTGCATCTTCCAGGTGTCATAACAGTATACGTAAAGCTTGTTTCTTTTCACTCTTAGTTTGATTGGTGATTTAAATATTTATGTCGAAATATATTATTAATTGGTGGAAAATAGTCGAGTTGAACTCTGTTTTCCAGAGACTTTAAAAATTGGTTTTATTGGTCATATATCTTTGTATCTCGTGACAAATTCTATAGTAGGTATATTTCGTAATGAGTATCAAAAGTAATAAATATCGTGCGAGTGTGAAGTTTGTCGAACGAGGTGCAACCGAGTGAGTCAACAAACGAGTAATACGATATTAATTTCAATTTCGAGCGAGTTTTGAACGTTATTTTTAGACGACTACAAAAAATAACACATTGATATTTTCAAGAATTTTATTTCAAATGACAATATCTGTTTTCTCAAAAAATAGCATAGCAACAAACATTGAAAAGCTACCTGTTTTATGATAGTTTATTCGTACGTGCAATCTGTCTAGGAACACTTTATACCCAAAATGCTAATGTTAACAATCTTCCAAAGTATTTCCTCTCCTGCCCACTTAAACTGCTCATGCAAACTGCCCACGCAACATGCCCACCCGAACTGTCCACTAGAGATGCGCATTTTTAAAAATGAAACCCGACCCGAACGGTACCCAACAATGAACCAACCCAACCCGACCTGACCGGTACTTGATCTGAACCTACTCGAACCCGACCCGAACCAAACTAAACCAACCCGACTCGAACTGAACCAATCCGATTCGAACTAAACCAATCAGAACTTTACCAACCCCGCCCGACCCGACCACCTAAAATCCTAGCGTCGACCTCCGCTTGCGACTTGACGTCGTCTTCGATGAGTTTCTTACAACCCCTGATGCAGCCATTGTTTCACAATACAATTCGTTTCACTACGAAGATCGCGACCATTACACTGTAATGTGCGGATAACCTTAATTCTTGTGAACAAAAATATTGAAGTATTTCATTTTGAATTTTTATGATTGTTCTGGGCCCATAACCTATTAGGATTCTGAGTGGAGTTTAAATGAAACACTTAATACCATCAACACTGAATTATATTTATTAATAACATCAAACACATTTATCAAATAACACAAAAAATGACGACAGATAGGCTGATTGCACATTTTTTATTATTATTTTATGTGAAAGATTATACAAATTAATTCTTAGTAAACTGAAAAAAAATTGTTCGTATATTTTTAAATATTTAATTAAAAAGAATCGCTCTAGGAACACTAGACCAAAAACTACCCTCCACTCTTATGATGTAAGAAAACACGTATTCCTATTGGCTGCCTGAACACATCGCGTATAAACGCGTGTCTCTCTATCTCCTTCGCTTGTAAACATAACTCGGTATGTGCTTTTGTGTTTTATATTAGAAGCTGTTTCTTTGGATGCGCTGCTGCGAGTGCCTTTTGACGTTATATTTTGTTTTTAATCTCGTGATATATTTGAAAATATGCACATTAATTTAGCAATTAATAAATCATTATTTATAGGAATTATAATTTTTTTCCAATAATGTTAAATAATAAAAAAAATACTAGGACATAATGTTATTTTATAAATACAAAAATCGTGCAATCACCCTATTGACAGCTAAAAACAATCAAACTTTTTTTTAAATTTGACTTAATTATATGAGTAGGCGTGAATGTAATTCCGATAAATGCACAACGCTATAAAATTTAAATACCTATAACTAACACATATCATTAAATGCTTGTTATTAATACAAGTAATATTTTCTACACATTTTTTCTTAATTAACCTTTTAATTAACATATTAATAGATATTAATACAGCAAATGAGTTAAGATAATAGCTGCAAAACTTCTTGACTGGAATGGTGATTGGGAAGTAGAAATTACTGGATATCAGTCATTATTATTTATTTCCGCCTCTACCGGTTTCGACACCTCATGTGTCTTCTTCAGGAGATGAGCTTGTAGGATTTAATTAACATTGATATATAACAATAAATAAATAACACAAATTACATTCACCGGTCTTCAAAATTTAATTAAAAAACTCATATAGTCGTCAGATGAATTAAATATATTTTTTAACTTTTAATTAATTTAAGATAATGTTTATTCATGAAAAAAAGTTTAAGCCAAGACTCCATAAGGCGAGTACGTTATTTTTTTCAGTAAATTAAAAATTAAATTAAATTCTTTTGTATGTATATTCGATTTTGTAACTTTAAATTCCACTAGATTTCAAATTCTACTAGTATTCATATTTTTCAGCACTCTTTCTCAGCATAGATTTTTAATTCTAATGGTCTGGAGCAGCATAATTTTGTCTTCAACTTTCTTTCTTTCGTTTGTTTACTACTAGCAAAATTTACGTGATGTTCGATATTAGTCATTTTTGTATTTGAATAAAATTTTCTTTAAAATAGAATACTAGCTATACCCGTTGCAAATATTTGTTATTAAATTATAAATTATATGTATACATATTCAATTTTTGGTACTCTTCTACATTGTTCTTTTTAACCATCACTGCTCTGTTGGACACATGACACATTGACATAGAGAGAAGTCGTTGATTATTTGACTCAACACTCATTCAGGGCCGGTTCGTTAATAATTTTATTGCTAACAATTTGATGAGGAATTTTGGATGTTATTGTCTTATACAAATTTTATAACAACCTGTAGCAATGTAATTTTGATCGATTAACGATTAACGATAAAATACATAGCATTGAAATATTTTTAAATTTCGTCATAAATATGCCATAAATTGCTTACTATGACTTACCTATAAAAAATATATAAGACGAACTAAATAAAGAAATTATCAATGAAAATCACCAAATTATTATTCATAAATTCCTTTTTTTTAATCTATAAATTTAATAAGTGTTGCATACTTGCAGTTTAAAACAAATGGACATATATTATACATCATTAGAAAGATAAAAGGAATCTCATTTCAATGGTGTAACTTTCCAATATGGCATCCATATAAAAACTAAAACTTTGACATCATAATTCGAAAACCAATGGTGATAAAAAATTGAGCATCGCCATTCGAAAGAACATAAAAGCTGCAAATTAAAACCCAGAATTATTTCACACTTGAAAGTGTGAAGATAGTCAGTAAATTTGAATTTAATTTTCGTGCTTAGCATTGTATTCTTGTGGATAACATGTTAGTTTCTTTGCTAAAATTTAGTTATTCAAATCGAGGCTCAAATAACACAACTGAATATGTTGTTTTGGCATTTTTATTATTTTGTATCTTGAGTATTACGTCTACAATGTAATTATTCGGTTATATTGTATGTCGTTTGTTGTAAAATGTATTGTTGTGTTTTTTTAAAGTTACTAATGTTTATAAATTTGTTGTTAACGTGTCAGTATTGCGCGGTTCAGTGGTTAGCACGCACGACCGGCGCGCTAGATATCGAAATTTCGATTCTGAGTTTTTATTTTTATTTTTAATTGAAATAGCGAGTTTTTACAGGGTGACTAGAATTAAGTTTAAACCTTTTACGTATTTTTATCCAATCAATTTTTACATTTTATGTTAGAAAAAATTATATATTATAATTATGCAATTAATACAAAATATCTCCAATTATTTTTGCTCAATATTTATAACATACTTACCATATTCGAATTAAAAAAGGCAACAGGTCAGAATATAGCAACTATAGAGGAATCGAGCTTTTGGATGTTACCTACAAAATATGAGTAATTTGCATAAGAAATCGAATAACAGAGGAATCAGAAAAAGTTATAGGAGAATACCAGGCAGGATTCAGGAAAAACAGGTCAACAACAGATCAAATATTCTCCTTAAAACAAACTATATCTAACAGTTATGAACAGAACCTAGAGTTACATGCTATGTTTGTAGATTTCAAGCAAACATATAACTCCGTAAAAAAAAATCAACTGGATGAAATACTACATCATTTTCAATTTCTAAGTAAGTTAATAAGGCTAATACAAATGACGCAAACAAACACCAACTTGAAGGTAATAGTTGATGGAAAGGTGTCAGAGTGTTTTTCGGTTAATCAAGAATTAAGGCAAGGTGATCCAATGTCACCAGTCCTCTTCAATTTAGTACTCGACTGGGTAATAATTTGCTTTGCAATAGTTAAGTATACAAAAAAAAAATTATACGACAGTCGACTGGGCGATGCATTACGTACTGCTTTTGAAAATTAATCTTTATTAGTTACTAACTTGTAAAATTGGTTGCTAACGTGTTAAAATTTTACAAGTTAGTTACCACGTTAGTAACGTTGATGACATGTGAAAATTGTGTTTTCTTACAGTCATACGTATTAAAAATAAGTGTCAATTGTAACTGACAGGTTTAGGTTATAAATTTAAATTTGACTTGCAACTGAGTAATAAATAATATTGTAAACGTAACTATTTTACTGCCTCAAGGAGGTGACAGGCTCGCCTGCTCGGCTCGCCAGTCATTTCCTCTTTTCAGCAGTAAAAATCGTTTTACCTGACTTATAATGTAAAATACTATAACCTGCATTGATAAACTGGCCCTCAATTCCCAGTATAAGTTTATAAACTGGTAGATATACTAGTGATAAGCAGTCACGTAATTTATCTATATATATATATATATATATATATATATATATATATATATATATATATATATATATATATATATATATATATATATTTGACTAGCCAAGAATTAAGATTAACGTAGTAGTTCCGGGCAGAGCGAGAGACGGGAGAGTTTGGCTGAGGAATGGAGTTGTTTTTTGCATTTGGGGCGACGCACATGTGCTTGTGTTTGTGTTTTTTCTAAATTTTGCTTAAAATTTATTATCTTTTATCATCCAAGTTTTGTTTATGATACAGTTCTTGGCTTATTTAACACCCTAGCATTTTTTGTGTCATTTTATCTCAAAATTTATATAAATTATTTATCTTTCTGTCTAATAATTTTCTGAAAATCTCTAGTCAAAATTTATATAAATTATTTATCTTTTTGTCTAATAATTTTCTCATAATCTCTAGTCTAAATTTATATAAATTATATCATACTTTTGGGAATTTTTTTCTATTTAAAGTTATCTTGTTTCTTAATTTTTTTAGTAGCCTTAGCTAGCTCGTTTAGTTTGTTTTTACGGCAGAATTTGAAGACGTAGCCAAGGCTGTTTTGACATCACAGGAAAAGGTTTTATTGTTTTAACATTTATCTTGGCAATCATATTAGATTGTTATCTTAACTTATCTTATTTTATCGTGGTATTCGATTTTTATCTTATCTTATCCTATTTTATCTTGGTAAGCCCAAATTATTATCTTAAGTAACTATTTTTTTTGGGCTGCCGTGTTGCAACTTTTTATAAAAAAAATCTGCTTTAGAGCCAAGTCTCAAGGGAGCATTCGAGCTACTAACCTTTTCTCTACTAACCTTTTCTCTCCTTCCTGTTCTTCAGCTTGGCCAGCTGTTTCTTAGAAAGTGCACTAAGGTTTGGTATCATTTTAATAAATATTGGTTTTTGGTAAAAGTTTTTTTAACCCATTTTTTAGATTTTGTGAAAAGGTTTATGGCCGGTTTGGTTTGTCTACTCCGCCCTGGTCCTGGGTTGGTCGATCCGTTGGTGATGGGGACCATCACCGTCGAGGTTAGCGTCGAGACGCCGCCGCCTGTTACCTGCTCGCTTCATCCATGCCTCTGATAGAGTTCAGGATCCCTGGCACGAAGCCTCTCCACTAACTGGAGGTCGGGCTAGCTGGATTTCTTAGGCTGCTAACCAGGTACTACCAGCGAAGCTGCCCAAGCTCCCGGGCGCTGCACTACCACGCCCTAAGAACGAGGTCCTGGCAGCAGTGGTCACCGTCAGTCAACGAGGCAGGGTCTTCTAGGCCAGTCAAGACGACGATTTTGTAGTCCACCAGGTCCCCCCATCCGGCGGTTGGTTAATTTGTACACCACTTTTAGACAAAGGTTTGTAAAGGCCATAACTGTTTTTGTTAAGATTATTAAAGATTTATACATCATTTTTTTCTTGAGTGTGTTATGTCCACTTTCTCCTTTCGACATAACTGGCGCCCAGTTCCTTCCTTTTTAAATTCTCTCTCTCAGCGACCCACGACCTCGGGAAACCACCACCAACCATATAGCTGCCGAGGTAAATGTTCGTGATTTTTTTATTTAAATTTTTCTATTATTTATTTGCCTTTACGTCAATATATATATATATATATATATATATATATATATATATATATATATATATATATATATATATATATATATATATATTATATATATAATAGTTACGCTTACTGAAATTTTTACCTTGTATTAACTACCGTAAATGATTTATTTACTGTTAACAGAGTACTGTTTCAAATAATCAACCAGAGTTTTCCCTAGGATCCATCAAAACAGAGCTGGTTATGAAAAAAAAAACAGTGTAAAAGGGTACCAAATATTCGATATAAAGAAAATGTACAATTTAATAACATTACCCTATAATAAATAACTGGCAAATGTTAAAAACGAATGACGCGGCATGCTTCAATCATTTTTGATCACCTTGTATATGTTTATAATATATTCCTGTTCATTCGTATTATACACATACAGGTTATTCATAACGGGTGAGCCAAAATTAAATCATTTATTGGGGGAGTCATTTTGAATAAAACAGGCTATATGAAGGTTTCGTTACAGAGTTACAGATGCACCTCATCAATCACATTTTTCTTGATAACTCTTGTACTATACCTCGTTCAAAGAGAGGACGTACCCGATGTCGAACCAATTTTGTATTATTATTTCATTCTTAGAATTCTTATATTCTTTATTTGTATTATATTTGCAGTAGGTACTTTAATTTTATGTATTTAAAATAATACTTACTCCGCCCAAATTTTATAATTAATTGCGCGAAACAGGTACATTCTCATGTTGAACGGTGTATTGTAGTATAGTTGCACTAAAATTTTGTAACTTGGTATACTAAAAATGAATAAGCAGAAGACGCACGTCATCAACCTGAAGAAAACCTTATAAAATGAAATATAACTTGTAGAAGTTATTGAGTGTATATATTAATGATATCTACAATTATTTCTAAGTAAATATTTATTCCTTTTACGGAATATAAAATTATTTGAAATAATTGTAGTTGATTTTCGTACTATAACCTGGCACTACTGAGAATGACCATGCTATATTAAATAATTTTATATTCCGCAAAAGGAATAAGGATTGACTAAGAAATAATTATAAATTCATTAATATATACGTTTCTTAATACTAGTATTTTTTCTTAATAAATATTACATATATAGCATAAATACATAAAAAATACTCTTTCTAAAACTTGCTAAACGCAGTAAATGTTGACTAATTTTTAGAAAAAATAAAGTATAAAAAAATAGTTAACAATAATTAAGAAACAAAATTTATTCATGGATGTCTACGTCGATATTATCTGGACGCACGCTAACAATAATTACCGTTACAATAACAATATCCATAAATAAACATTATATCTACATATTCACTAGCACTAACATTTAAAAAAAATCAATTAACAGAAAAAAACTATCAATAATGAAAATCAGGTAATTAACAATAGTTATCCCTTAGTTAGTTTTTCCAAAATAGGTTCAAAACTGACTCGATTTTCGGTTTTTTGTTCATAGAAATTTAAAAATATTGAGAATTTTAACGTTTCTTTTTATTTGGGTTTACGTGATGTTTTCGGTGTTATGATTTAATAAACATAGTAAAATAAAGTAACAAAGGAAATAATTTGTTTATTTTGATCAAGATGAAAATGAAGAGTAAATTTTGAAATATATTGTTTACTTGATTGCATTATTGTTTATTTAGATTAAGAAGAATTTTATGTCTTGTTTTATAAATTATTAAGTTTGCTATTAATATAAAGATTAATTATTAAACAAATACAAATTTCTATTATTATTAATAAATGAAGTTTAATAAACATAATAAAAGTAAACTTTAGTAAATATTGTCATATTAATAACAAAATGTCTTAAAAATATCGTGTCATAGTTGACCCTATTTTGGGTACAAATGGTATAAAATTATTATTGTGAACCAAGGGTTATAAACAGATTATTTTTTTTTTATATCTTATTCTAGGGTCCGTGAAGTTAGCGACCACTTTTAAGCACAAACAATGAAACATATACCAAAGGTTTGTGATTCGTTTGTGCCTGTTTGTGATCTACAAATAAAACCAGCGACCCCTATGATTAAAATGTTATAAACAAATTAAAAGTGGTCGCTGACTTCACGCCCAGCGACCACATGTGAAGCACAAATGTCGATTTATGTGTCAAACGTTTGTGCTTCGTTTGTGCTTTCAGAATATATGATTGAAAATACAGCGACCCCAATAATACAAAAAATATGAACAAATTAAAAGTGGTCGCTGACTTCACGCCCAGCGACCACATATGAAGCACAAACGTCGTTTTATATGTCAAACGTTTGTGCTTCGTTTGTGCTTTCTGAATATATTATCAAAAATACAGCGACCCCAATAATACAAAAAATATGAACAAATTAAAAGTGGTCGCTGACTTCACGCCCAGCGACCACATATGAAGCACAAACGTCGTTTTATATGTCAAACATTTGTGCTTCGTTTGTGCTTTCTGAATATATTATCAAAAATACAGCGACCCCAATAATACAAAAAATATGAACAAATTAAAAGTGGTCGCTGACTTCACGCCCAGCGACCACATATTATGAAGCACAAACGTCGATTTATATGTCAAACGTTTGTGCTTCGTTTGTGCTTTCAGAATATATGATTGAAAATACAGCGACCCCAATAATACAAAAAATATGAACAAATTAGAAGTGGTCGCTGACTCCAATTATACAAATAAAAAATAACAAAGGCCCCCACCACACATTTAGAAAGTAATAAAGTGCTAATATAAATTAAAATGTGAGTCATCGCAATCGCAATACAACAAATAATATTAAAAATTTAAGTAAAATCTAAAAGACTGTAGAATGAAATTCAAATATAAAAATGAGCGCAAAACAATACCACGGTTATATTTTACTTATGTAAAATATTAAAATTTAAATAAAACATTATTTACAATATATTTTAAATTTTTAAAAGTTTCGTTAAAACATCTGTTTCAACCACGCACTAATTGGGGGAAAGGGGGACAACTTTAAAATTTTGAATAGGAACCATATTTTATTACATATTTTACAGTCGAAAATCCGAAATTTTACTTCAAATATTTTTTTGTATACAATATATATTGTAATTTTTAAAAGTTATAAACCTTTAACTTCGGTGACAATTTCAAATGGAAACTCTTTATTGCAAATTGAAATATAATGCTCGTAAGAATATTATAATGTTCGTCGTAAAGTATGGATACGTTACAGATTAAGTTCAGTCGAAAAATGTTTATGCCTGTCTGGTTCCCTAGTTCACATGTCCAGTTTTTCGTGTTTGGAGATTATATTGGAATGTCATTATAATTGTGAAGATTTAAAATGTTTACTCCTTGTACAAACATTGTTGTAGTTACGCCTTCTACTAGAATTTTTTCATATGTAGCAATTACACAGATCTTTTCAAAACGATACAAACTTTAATTGTAATTAAAATTTATTAGAAACATAATTTTCAATACAGAATTCATTTTTTGTTACTTGTGTTCTTGTGGCATCCAATTTTCAATTAATATTGTAAAATTTGATTTATGTGAAATACCCTATTACCTATACAATAAGTTAATGTTTATTATTGCAAACAAAATAACTGAAATACGTTATACAGGGTGTCCCTTAACTTCGAGCAAAAACTTTAAGGGCATATAGTACTGACCAAAATGAATAAAAAAGCTTCATCAACATAGGAATGATCTTCAACTGTTTCCGAGAAAAGCGAAAAATCTAAGAAAAACTGACAAAGATAGCGATCGAATAAAATTTTGTCTATGTCAGTAAAAAGACTATAAAAAACAATAAAATTTTATATGAAACATTTTTCTCAATTTCTTATAGTTACGTAGTTATATGAAAATTAAATATTGACCAAGGTCGCCACAACATTTCACTTTTGATTTTTATAAAATAACAAAAGGCCATCTAAGATTACCTCTCAAAGGTAAACAAAAAGTCTCAATTAATCAAAATCGTAATTCTTATAGTTTTCGAGATAGCAAAGGTAAATCTCGTAAAAACTCATTTTTCACTGCGTTATATCTGGGAAACTATTAAAGATCGGACACATTTTGACTGAGCTTTTTTTACTCATTTTGATCAGTATTATATGCCCTTAAAGTTTGTGCACCAAGTTAAGGGACACCCTGTATAGTTTTTGATAGCTATATTTATAAATTATTTTTCATATGTAATACTTAATGAAATGAATTTACGAATTAGGTATGCAATATTAGACTTATTTTGTCACTTTGTAAAAGTCATCTTCAACAAAATGAAGGGAACAAACATGTAAGGATTAATTTTCTCCTTAATTTCTAACTTATTGTAACGTTTTTATTTATATGGGTGAAGTGTAAATCATAGACAATTATTATTAACAAAGAATACGTTTATTAAACGATAATTAAATAAGGATTAAATATTAAAAGATAATAAAAACAACTAACACTATGATTAAATAATTATAAACACTAAGAATATTATTAAATGCTTAAACACTACGATTATTTATCTAACTAACATTTATATCACTACACTTATTTATATAACTACATTTATTTATGTTAACAACTGTTTAACTGTTTATTTATATCACTGAGTTCATTTCTGGTTGCTTGTATAAATGAGACTGTCTCCCGCTGTTCTCCCGACGGTATTTATACAGCCCCTATCATTCTAGAACTCTTCTAAAGCGACAATGACCCGTATACAAAGGAATGAGGTCACGGCGCAATCAACCTGTCTCAGCGTGTCGGGGATTGTATTATCGCTCTGGTACGTTCTTTCGAAGGGATTACGTCATTGTTCGCGAACATGCTATCAGTAGCGGCGCATGCATACTTTTCTCTCAGGGGCGCACGTCACACTGCCCCCTCCTTAAAACTGTTTCGTCCCGGAACAGTTCTCGATGGCAATATCTGCACGTATTACCCTTGGTACATTTGGAAGTCCACGTGGTACACCAAACCCGCATACACACTCTATGACTAAGGTTTCAGCGACCGTGATGGCTTCCTGGTTGGGTAATAGATAGGCTTCAACCTACTTGGTGAAGTAGTCCATGACAACCACGATGTATTTATTTCCGTCTTCTCTTTCTGGAAATGGTCCGGCCACGTCAATCGCAATGCGCTCAAATGGACTGCCAACGTTGTTTTGACGCATTGGACTTTTCGTCGTCTATGAGGGCCGTTGCTTCCAGCGCAAACCACACATTTCTTCCACCAGTCTTTAACGTCTTCCTTGCACTTATCCCAGTAAAATCGATGACACAATCGTTCTAAAGTTTTGTCGACTCCAAAATGGCCTCCTCCAGATCCGTCATGGATCCCTTTTAACACGTCTGGTACTCTACTCTTAGGAATAACCAACTGAGTCCTCTTCTCAGTTCCATGGCATTCCACCACACGCTTTAACAGGCCATCCTCAATCACCATGGAGTCATATTGCGCCCAGTACGGTTTTACAATCTGTGACTGTGGTGGTGCAACATCTTCCCATATTAATTTGCTCTCATCGCTTTCCATTCCAGTAATATTTTATTTGTCGAGTCCTTGCGTAGTTCATCGGGCTGCCAACTATCGTTGACTACTGTTATTCTGGCAATGGTGGAATGTTTTTCTCCTAGTCGACTACCATATTTGCCTCCCTTAGCATGGCTTTCAGAACAATGTGTCGACGTTACTTCCCTTCCTTTCAAGTTCCTTTCTCTGTCTTGACTTTCTTCTTCCTTGTGGTGAGAGGTATGGCATCGTCGTCATCGTTATCTAACACGAGTTTTCGTTTCACACTCGAGCTGTCCATACGAATCGCCAAGGGCACGTCTTCCCTGCTGTCTTCAGGCCCCATTCCAAAGTCCTTAGATTGCAATCGCAGCTGCTCGTCGGAGAACTATTCATTTCCAGTTGGCTTTCCTCTACCTCTGGAATTTCTTCCTAGATTTCTTCTGTAATTCCTTGCTGAACACGCTCTCTTTCTCTCTCGCGTTCTCTTTTTTTTTTTTCGCTTCCGTCTTCTTTCTTCATATCCATCCTTGACATCAACGGATTCGTCCTTCACCTCTAGTATTTCTGCCTACATTTTTTTTTTAATTTCTTACTGAGCACGCACTTCTTTCTTTTTCGCGTTCTCTTCTTTTTTTTTCGCTTCCGTCTTCTTTTGTAATCGCGGAGTTTCTTTCTTCTTGCACACACTTCATTTGTAATTCGTCGCAATTTCTCATCTATGCCTTCGGTGTTTACATTTCCCTTAGCATAAATATTACGCACTCGCGATTGATTACGTGAAACTTGTTTGGCAGCTTCATAATTTGATACATATGAGAGTGCGTTAACCATAGTTTTTGAGCGGCCGAATTGCAGTGTTTGCTGAGTATTGCTGTCTCGAACTCCGGAGATGAGTCCCTGAGTGGCCAGGTACTCCATATCGCTGTCTGGAGCCGTAGGATGTGCGTGACGACCCACACAAACCACATTGGCCCCAACCTCCAGAAGGCTGTCGTCAGTTTTTCTAGAAGTCTTCTCCAATCCTTGTTCCAATTTTTGCTCCAGAAATCCAGAATGCTCCAATTTTCGCTCCAACATTTGCTCCATGTTTCCAGAATTCTCCTCTACTTTTCCAGAATTCACCTCCAATTCCTGTTCCAATTTCTGCTCCAGAATTTCATAATTCTCCTCTACTCTTCCAGAATTCGCCCCCAATTCCTCTTCCAATTTCTGCTCAAAAATTCCAGAATCTTCTTCGGCTTTTCTAGAACTCTCGTTCAATTCACGTTGCATTGTTCTAGAATGTTCCATTAATTCTTCGTCCAGTACTCCGGAATTTTCCTCCAATTTTCTAGAACCTTCATGCAATTCCCTTTCCAATGTTCTAGAATATTCCTTTAATTCTTCTCTAGAATTTACTTCCACTTTTCCAGAACTTTCATGCAATTCTCTTTTCAATATTCTAGAATGTTCCATTAATTCTTCTTCCAGTGCTCCGGAATTTTCCTTAACTTTTCCAGAACTTTCCTCCAATATCCGATCCAAACGTCTAGAACTTTCTTCCAATATTTGTTCTAATCTTTTATAATGTTCGTCTACAAGTTTACAAATGTCCGGAATTTGAAATATATAATCTTCAGGATTTTCACCAGAATCGATTAATGCTTGCCGCAGTCTTTCTTGAAGCTCTATCTTCTTTCCTGTTGCTTCCAAATCTCGCTCTTCCAGTTCCGTCTTGAGATCACATATTTTCAATTCACTTAATTTTAATAGTTTCGTCATTTTATTTATTTTTATTTATTTACACTTCACAGTTTAACAACCCCACACCTGACACCAATTGTACCGTTTTTATTTATATGGGTGAAGTGTAAATCATAGACAATTATTATTAACAAAGAATACGTTTATTAAACGATAATTAAATAAGGATTAAATATTAAAAGATAATAAAAACAACTAACACTATGATTAAATAATTATAAACACTAAGAATATTATTAAATGCTTAAACACTACGATTATTTATCTAACTAACATTTATATCACTACACTTATTTATATAACTACATTTATTTATGTTAACAACTGTTTAACTGTTTATTTATATCACTGAGTTCATTTCTGGTTGCTTGTATAAATGAGACTGTCTCCCGCTGTTCTCCCGACGGTATTTATACAGCCCCTATCATTCTAGAACTCTTCTAAAGCGACAATGACCCGTATACAAAGGAATGAGGTCACGGCGCAATCAACCTGTCTCAGCGCGTCGGGGATTGTATTATCGCTCTGGTACGTTCTTTCGAAGGGATTACGTCATTGTTCGCGAACATGCTATCAGTAGCGGCGCATGCATACTTTTCTCTCAGGGGCGCACGTCACATTATTAATCCAGAGTTTTCTTCTACTTGTAAGCTCATATTCTCCGAGTTGATTTTTACCTTCCATCACCTTTAGGTAAGGAAGATATTGTATTTGGTCAAAAAAATCAATGATAAGTTTTAGGGTCCATATAATATGATTTTACCATTTTTACGATGTCTGTATGAACTAAAGAACCAGACAGGCAGAAACATGTTTCGACTGAACTTAATCTGTAACGTATCCATACTTTTCGACGAACATAAATATACTTACGAAAAAAAAAAGTTTCAGTTATAAGTTACTTATTTTCGACCGTTGTATCTCAATTTGCAATAAAAATGAGAGTTTCCATTTGAAATTGTCACCGTATACAGGGTGTTTATTAAACATACGGCAAAAATTCAAGAGGTTATTCCCTGGACTAGTCTAAGAATTTGTCCTTTGATGATTTTTGAAAAGCCGCTTTGTTTCGAAGATACAGGGCGAAAAAAAAAATTCGACAAAACCAATTTTGATATTTTTCAAATTGTTAATTCAGTAACAGCAGGCAAGTTATGTGTCAAATTTGTTGAGACTTTTTGGAACATACTCTACCTCAGTTTCTGTAGGATGTACCATTGGCAACAAGAAATGCAATGTGGTTTATGCAGGATTGTGCACCAGCGCATTTTAGTGTGGTTGCTCATGATTTTTTAACAGTAACATACGGAGCTCGCTGGATTGGTCGAGGTGGACCTCACTTATGACCTGCTCGATCCGCGGACTTAAACCACCTGGATTTTTTCCTATGGGGCCATCTAAAGTCATTAGTTTATTCTACTCCATTGACGAATTTGGAAGATTTAAGACATCGGATAATTGCTGGGTGTAACTCCATAAGAAACGACCCTGGTGTTTTTGAAAGAGTTCGGCAATCAATGAGAAGAAGATTGGATTCTTGCATCGTAGCTGGAGGTAGTCATTTTCAACAGTTCTTGTAGATTAAGAAACTTTACATATAATTTTTGGTATTAAATGTTGTTATTGTCGAAAAATTTTTTCGCCCTGTATCTTCGAAATAAAGCGGCTTTCAAAAATCATCAAAGGACAAAATATTCTTAGAACAGTCCAGGGAATAACCCCTTGAATTTTTGCCGTATGTTTAATAAACAGCCTGTATAATGGATTTTTTTACGGAATTAAATAGAATTATAGAGAATATTTTATTTTATTTAAATACTTATTTTGCGACATAATGGTCGACTAACGGTTTCGAAGAACTGTCGATGTTAAAGGTTTATAACTTTTAAAAATTGCAATATATATTGTATACAAAAAAATATTTGAAGTAAAATTTCAGATTTTCGACTGTAAAATATGTAATAAAAGATGGTTCCTATTCAAAATTTTAAAGTTGTCCCCCTTTCCCCCAATTAGTGGGTGGTTGAAACAGATATTTTAACAAAACTTTTAAAAATTTAAAATATATTGTTAATAATGTTTTATTTAAATTTTTAATATTTTACATAAGTAAAATAATATATTTAACATGTTTCCTGAAAATGAGCTCAAAATCTATAACCGTGGTATTCTTTTGCGCTCATTTTTATATTTGAATTTCATTATACAGTCTTTTAGATTTTACTTAAACTTTTAATATTATTTGTTGTATTGCGATTGCGATGACTCACATTTTAATTTATATTAGCAATTTATTACTTTCTTAATGTGTGGTGGGGGCTTTTGTTATTTTTTATTTGTGTAATTGGAGTCAGCGACCACTTCTAATTTGTTCATATTTTTTGTATTATTGGGGTCGCTGTATTTTCAATCATATATTCTGAAAGCACAAACGAAGCACAAACGTTTGACATATAAATCGACGTTTGTGCTTCATAATATGTGGTCGCTGGGCGTGAAGTCAGCGACCACTTTTAATTTGTTCATATTTTTTGTATTATTGGGGTCGCTGTATTTTTGATAATATATTCAGAAAGCACAAACGAAGCACAAATGTTTGACATATAAAACGACGTTTGTGCTTCATATGTGGTCGCTGGGCGTGAAGTCAGCGACCACTTTTAATTTGTTCATATTTTTTGTATTATTGGGGTCGCTGTATTTTTGATAATATATTCAGAAAGCACAAACGAAGCACAAACGTTTGACATATAAAACGACGTTTGTGCTTCATATGTGGTCGCTGGGCGTGAAGTCAGCGACCACTTTTAATTTGTTCATATTTTTTGTATTATTGGGGTCGCTGTATTTTCAATCATATATTCTGAAAGCACAAACGAAGCACAAACGTTTGACACATAAATCGACATTTGTGCTTCACATGTGGTCGTTGGGCGTGAAGTCAGCGACCACTTTTAATTTGTTTATAACTTTTTAATCATAGGGGTCGCTGGTTTTATTTGTAGATCACAAACAGGCACAAACGAATCACAAACCTTTGGTATATGTTTCATTGTTTGTGCTTAAAAGTGGTCGCTAACTTCACGGACCCCTTATTCTATATTCTATGGTAACTTGATTGTTTTTTAACTGTTAACTAAATATTTTGGATAATTAAAAATAGTCAAATCTCTCTGAACGACACCTCTTTGCGGCGGACAAATTTGTCAAGTTGCAAAATTTCCATATATTCTATTCTTTCCTGAAAGGATTCTCTCATGACTGGACGCGGGCAGTAACATTCGGTATATTTTCTACTAGAAGTATCTCTTGTGCATACGTGCGCACGCAACATTAGGCTTTTCCCTAAATAAAAATTACAAGACCATTCGCAATTCAGCTTCTATTACAAGAATAGTTAGTGAAAGCTCCGATATTACTTACCAATGTTCATATGTCATTGTAGTGATAAATTAATTATATTCACAATTATTGTGTTTCGTGATACAAATGCTTAATATGGTGTAATAATGGAATACTGTTGCTAATGTCAACAATAATAATAAAATCGTGCGCTTTTGTTAGCATAATTGTATTTACACTTAGAAATTTTATTATATGAACTCACACATTAAATCACTGGAGCATTCTAAATAGTTTGTTAATGTTTGCGGATATTTCAACTGAATTGCTGTTGTTACGAAATAAACTATTGATAAAATTACCTGCAATACAGATTTTCTACAAATTATGTAAAAATATATACCAACTTAACTTACAGTTGCCAACATGGACCTATTCAGAGAAAAATATCCATTACTAATCAATAATTTATCTGTTGTCATTAACAAAATAAGTTGCTTACAGTGAGTATTATCATTATTTGATTTTGACCGCAATATTGAACACAAATCACGAATTACTTTGGTTTTCTAAAATAGAGTTATCGTAGGTTAGTAATATAAATATAGGAATATGTATTGAGATTATTTTGAACAAGTACGTCTTAATGGCTGTTTAATACACAGGGTGTCCGTTTTACGACCGTCGTTATTGGCATCTCGGTTATTTAAGGAGGTAGACTCCGTACTCGTTAAAATCAAGCTAGCTACGCCATGACTGAATTCTGCAGACCACGCCTCCAACAAATTGTCCAGTGGCGTGTACAATATTAGTCTTCTATATTGCAAAAAAAATTGAGACCAGGAATATCAAAAATCCCTTTTGGAAAATATCTCATTCGATTTAGATTTTGTGCACTATCTATTCAGAAAAAAAATGCAAAATTCCCAGAAGGAATACGCTCAAAAATTACATTATTTTAAATTCCTATCTTGTAATATCTCTGGAACTCTGAGGTATTTCATTCAAATTTTACATACTTATAACACTAAGCATGTAGGCTCAAAGTTTTATTTATTGAATATTGCAAAATATTTTTAATAACCGAGGAGTTTCTAGAAACGTTCGACCAGTGGCGTCGATCGCGTGCTCGTTAGATTTAGTGGCGTCGGCAGTGCCTACGCTACAATACAGATTATCCCAAATTTCTTATTTAACCAATCTTGTAGTTCTTATAGTTTCCGAGATATTAATGTTAATCTACTTAATTTGGGACACTTGTATAATTGTGTTTTTATTTGTGTCATTACTACAATAACTTTTGTTTTTACACCATACAGGGTGGTGGCGGTTGGAGGTGAATATAGGTATTTAACAAGGGATTTTTGTTTAATGCAAATTTCCTGCTCTCCATAATTTTAAAAACAAATTCCAAAATTTCTGTTAGTTCGTAGCAATAGCCATGGCATTTATTTTATTACCTTCCGTTACCTATAGGTAAGGAAGGTATTGTCTTTGGTCAAAAAATTCGGCGGTGAGTTTTCAATGAATAAGCACGTTTTAGGGTCTTTACAATACGATTTTACTATTTTTACGATGATGTCTGTATGTGTGTGTGTGTGTGTGTGTGTGTGTGTGTGTGTGTGTGTGTGTATGTGTGTGTGTGTGTGTGTGTGTGTGTGTATGTGTGTGTGTATGTAACCGCGGTTTCGACCGCAATATCTCCAATACTAGGATTCCAAAAATTACAATTCTTACGTATTCCTCTCCCTTACAACCATATGTAAACTTGATTAGATTTTGGTTATAATTGGCCAACCGAAAGTACCCTCATTTAAAGATTTTAACATTATTTTTTGGAAAAACTCAGTTAAATATTATTTAAATGAAAAAATATATTATTCTCTATACGATTTGATTGTATTTTATATTTCATATATATATTCAAGTAATTGAAATTGACAGATGTCAGTATCAATAAAAAGTAAATGAATGAAAGAATAAGGGAAATAACTTTAATGTTAGAGGTTTCTAGAAAGATATAAGAGAGACGATTACATTGGTTTGAACATGTCATGAGGATGAATATTTGGAAGAAAAATGAATAGCTTAGTAATAGAAGGTGGAAGAAACATAGGAAGATCAAATATAAGATAGAAGGACTGTATTGAGGAAGACATGAGAGAAAAGGAACTGAATGAGGACGACACGCAAACCAGAAATAAGTCGAAGAAGAAAATAAAAAATAGCGACCCCCTAACGAATGGGAAAAACGAAAGAAGAAGATGTCAGTGTCAAGTGCAATTTGCATAGTTTCTTTATGAAATAATTTTACTGGAAATATAGGATCTTTTGCAAGAAAATTATTTATGTATAGGGCGCGTGCAGTGACGTGACTTTGCTGATTTTGGCAAGCAGATATGGGGACCCGTGTCAAAATGACAGCAATTAATTACGTCCATAACTGACAAATGTCATAATTTTTCATTCAAAATTTCATGATTTTCTTATTTTATGTGATTTATTTGTTATCAGGAGTATGGAATTTAGTTGTCGAGAAAAGGAATCATAAAATACCAAAAAATGAAATTTTGAATGATAAATTATGATATTTTTGTCAGTTATGGACATAATTAATAGCTGTCAATCTGATACGGGCCCCCATATCTGCTTGCCAAGGTCAGCAAGTCACGTGACTGCTCGCGCCCTATACATAAATTTTCTTGCAAAAGAACCTATATTACCAGTAAAATTATTTTATAAACAAACTATCAAATATAATTTACACATTTAATGTTATTATAAATATTAAAGAATATTCTAGTATCTATACAAATTGATTGCATTTTATATTTCATATTTAATGGATACGAAGTCTGTTCAGAAAATTACCGAACATTTTGAATTACGTGCCAACAGAGATATTTAGTGATATGCGGTTGGCCTCACTGCGTTGCGCATAATCTGTTCTATAACCACGTATTCTTGGATTATTCATATGTGGTTTAGTTTTTGTGATATTGTTATTTGAGTGCAACGTGTTTATGTGTTAGTAGCGATTTTCTGGAGCAACGATGGAACGTAGAATTTTGCGTGAAACGGGAAAACTTTCACAGAAACGTTTCAACCTTTGAAACAAGCTTACGGAGATGATGATCTGGGTCGTAATAGAAAGTGGAAGAAACAGAGAAAGACCAAAGATATGATGGAATGACTGTATTGCGGAAGACTTGAGCGAAAATCAACCGAATGAGGACGACCCGCAAAACAGAAATGAATGGAAGAAGAAAATAAAAAATAGCGACCCCTAACGAATGTGAACAGCTAAAGAAGATGTCAGTGTCAAGTGTCATTTGCAAAGTTTGTTTATGAAATAATTTTGCTTGAAATTTAGAATCTTTTGCAAGAAAATTTATGTATGGAATTTGTACATAATACACAAGATTCACGGAAGGTATTGTGCTTGCCACATCAGATTTTTCTTTCTGGTTTTCAGAAATTATTAATAAACTTATGGAAAATAAAACCTGTATTCTTCGATAACTATTTCCACCATAATAATTCTTTATAATAATGAAACGTTGCTTATTCAAATAAACATTCATTATTTAATTTACTTTTTACAAATAAAAATTGACAAAATATGAATAAAATAATATTGTTTCCACAATTTTACAAGTCATGGTTATTGCTACTAATTAACGGAACTTCTGAAATTTCTATTTCAAATTATGAAGAAATAATAAAAAAATATAAGAACAGTTTTGCATACAACTTTTAATACTGTATCACTGTACAGTTTTTGCAGTAAAATGAACAGGGGAGCAGGAAATTGTATAAAACAAATATCCCATGTTAAATCGCTATATACACCCGTAACCGTCACCACTCGGTAAATCTAATGTTTACTATTTGAAACAAGGTAAGTATTGCTTCGTTCGAAATCAAAAAAAAATCTCTTTTCATTTACATAAGTTGCTACTATGTATGATATATGTATAGAAATTACATATTTAACCATCATAACTCGAAATCGAACAGAGATAAAAAAAAAATAAGTATCTTCGTTCAAAATAAAATAAAATCTTATCCCAATCCCAAAGAAATACAGGCAAATATTCCATATTATTTCATACATAGATGTTTAAATATCAACAAAATTCGAATTTTGTCTTTATTGAGTGATATGAATTTCTCGAGAAGAATAAGTCAAAATGGTCTACTAAGTACTAATGCAGCAACTTTGTCCTAATTTAACCGACTTCGTATCTCTTACAGATAACCGCGATGTCAATTGTAGAGTCATTTTTACGATTTTAAAGTAAATCCTATATGGTGCATTTCAACAAATAACCGTGATTATTAAATACGAGTTTAGTGACCCGTTTTAAATTAAAACAAGAAACATATAAATAAATAATTTTTTAATATTGGGACCCGCAGAATAGCATGCGACACAGTAGAATTTTAAGGCATTAAATTATTGGCGGCTAATATAACCTGATAAATATGTAAATATCGCAAACCATCGTTTCGTTTGACATCTGTAATTTTATAATTTCATTTAAAAATGTATGAAAAATGATGAAAAAACATGAACATAATCTACATTAAAAGTGCCGTGCGAAAGAGTATATCCTCGTATTTGACGAATATCTGTTAAAATCGTGCAATACGAGGGTTATTGTTTCAACTTCTTGTAAACTGGTAAAAAACAATATTAATAGAAAAGTTAGACACAAAAAAATAATTTCATACAGCGATTATCTTCAAATAACTATGACTTACTCAACGAAAAGAAATAATAATCTTTTTGGTTATAACATGGACGGACATACTTTGCTCAGAGTATCTCGATATAACGACTTAGTTGTGCTCTTCGATACTAGGCTAAAGTTTAATCTACGTATAACGTATATAACTAACAGTCATCGAAATCTTGGTTTCATTATAAGGAATGCTCAATATTTTGTATACATAAAGACTATTTTGATGCTGTATTACGTCAGTGTTAGAATAATGATTGTCAAAAAAAAAAACTAATAATTTGACATATAAAACGTTACGCTTATGTTCGTCTCGTTTCTAATTCCATAACTAATACTGTTAAATTGTAATTCCGTGAATTTTCAAATTTTATTTGTGCAGTTATGAAGTAGCCAAAATGATTTTTTTTTTTATTCGGATGTAGAATTTTTTGCTTTACAACATCCATTTTGTCTAAAATAATTAGGGGAGCAATGCGCATGGAAAAACTGATTTCCCATGTTAAACGCCTCTGTTTCACTTTCCGTGATACACCCTGTACCTATCGTGTTTGGTATCAAATGACAGATCTTATTAAGTGCTGTCAGGTATCAGTGTCAAAACTTTGACAGGTCGATCGGCTCTTGTGTGAATTTGAGATAATAGGTATAGCTACACGAACTTGTAATTTTTGTGACAAATATGATCGTTTGTGTGTTCTAAGCACAGCGTTCGTTTGTAGTCGTGCATACTGCACTAACATGTCAGAACTGTACAACCTCCCGAGCTAGTACACTTAGTGCAGTTTATAACGTCACAGTAATTTGTCAAACAGGCTGCTGTGTATTTACAACTGGCATTAAATATTTTTGAAAAATCGAAATCTATACTAAACATGAATCTAAAGAAATATTTTCTTGTGAGAGATGAACAATACAATAGTATATTGTGTTATTAGGAGTAAAAGTGAAACATTGTGTGGAGACCGTGGAAGTTTATACGACGAGCGAAGCAAGTCTGACAATTGCACGCGTCTCGAAAGACACTTTATTCCGAATGCCACATTATATTTTTTTCTTCAAACGTAGATATTTAAAGAAAAATATCTACTACTGACGTTACATTCTATGTAAATTACGTTTGCGATTTCAATTGCCCTGCAGCTATGGATATTTATTAAACATTGAAGTGAAAATTTTCACGTTTTGACGTTTAAATAAAAACTGCAATTTTATATCCTCCTTGTGTGCAATTATAGCGGAATTTGAAGTAATATACGGCCTCTGAAGTTGTCCAATTGGAAGTATTCTTATGGTTATTAATGTCCTTGTAATTGCAATCTGTAAGTCTGCTATTCTTTAATATGTTATTTCCTCAAAAGTAAACTCTGTGTGTATTTCAATTCATAGGTTATTTATTTAAATTTGACTGCTATTGATGGTATTTAGTAACTTTATTCTTAGGTTACCTAGTGTGTTATAGTGACATTTAGGGCGATACTACAGGTTTCTTTTAAACATGTTACTTCTTATTAGTTGATTCTATATAGTTTCTATGGGTATTTATTTATTTTATTTCGACTCTAGCGGCGTAGAAATTAAACTTCTACCTTGTAATCAAGTTACGAAAGATGCTACTTTTATGACGTTTGAAGAAAAATTCCTTTCCAAAGAAAACTATTATTATTTTTGAATTTTTGCTATTGTTAACCTATAAAATCTGCATTAACTTAACTAATTTCGGTTCGTTTGTATTTAGAAAACAAGTGTGTATTAATTTGTCCTTAACTACACTAATGACATTCTCAGTATATGGTGTGCATGTTAGTGTAATACAAACGAACAGACCTAGTGAGAATAATGTTTGCGTTAGCAGTTTACACTACTGATGTGCATAAGCTAAGTATGTATGCATGTAAACAATTATAAAACACAAAGCCGACATTTCCCTAGGAAATATCTAAAATGAAAGCGATATGATATCATTTATCTCACGGTGAAAGATAAAAATAATTTTATAATCTCTATTTTGTAAAAAAGCCAGCTATGGGTGCTCCTGCGGTGACGCCTGCTGAGCGCCCGCACGGTACAAATATTACATCATTACCTATATCTGTGTACAAAGTAGATTGGCAAATACAAAATGTTGAAATTTATCGTTATTTTTGACGCTCGTTTGTGTATGTACCTACTAGACCTGTGCGCCGCCGCGCCACGCCGCCGCCGCCGACATATTTTTCACGCCGCCGACATATTTTTCACGCCGCCGCCGCCGGCGTTTCAACTACCGGCACGCCGCCTATCTGTTGTACGACGCGCCGTCGTTGTTCTCGACATTATAGTATTATAAATGATTATATTTTCAGTAAGTAAATTCATATTAATCGTAAATATTAATGTACAGAAATCTTTTTTCTTGTGATTTCCAAGACTGCTTACTGCTTTTCTGATCTGTCATCTGTACTGTACACAGTGTTCCCAAATCGTAGGATTTTTAAGTATTACCAGGGATTGAGGGATTTTTTCAATTTTGTGGTAATTTTCTTATATATAAAATTTGGAAAATATTTAAACATTCGCCATGCAAAAATCGTTCTGGTATAATACAGTAATCTCCTACACCGACGTAGTGAATTTAACTGCTGCATATTTAATGTGGGCCCCGATCACATTCAAAACATACTAAAAGTATGTATTCACTTATAAATAAGTAGTAGATGAAGACCAGAGACTAAAAAATTGTTTTTTTAAGAATTACTATTTGTTTTTTATTTGCTAAAATTATTGTTTATGTATTTGTTATATGTAATCAATTAATAGTGAAAATATTAGAATTTCCCGCTATATTATTAGATAGGGATTTACTGTCTGCAATTGGAATTTTGTTAGAGTGTTTGGAGGGATAAATCACTTTTAAAGTTTGGGAGGGACCACTGACTGTACATATACAATGACAACTTAATTAACAGATCAACAACCAAACATCTTCAGTAGTTCATAAAATGGAAAACTGTGTAAAGGAATATATCAAAAATTTCATTATTTTACCAAACCAAAATCAGAAGGACATTACAAGTTAATATAAAAGTAAAAGTATGATTTGAGAACACTTTGTTTATTTACATTTAAATAAAAATAATAACGAAGTTCCCATTGCCATTAATACGGAACGAGTGTATTGTAAAAAATGTTTAGAAACGAAGTTCATTATCGCCACTCTCCGTAAACTAGATTATATTCATACACGATAATTGATATTTGTAAAGAAAAAATGTGGTATGTGATATAATTTACACTAGTGCGATAAATTATTAACATAATTCTCAACCATTTCATTTTAAGTTTACGTTTTATGTAGGTATGATTGAGTAAATCACTCCAGTTTTTGTATTAAAACGCCGCCGTCAAAAAATAAAGCACATAAAGCCGCTATTTTTTTAACAATTCGCCGCCGCCGCCTTGACTCTCGTCGGCGCACAGGTCTAGTACCTATTCGTATATTGAAGGATTCAACTAAACAAACTTAAAAATCGTCTTGATTTTTAATCGTTAACATTTTTTTGTCAAAAAGCATTGAATAGAAATGTAAACAAATCTGACAAGCCCGTCTATATCTCGTTTTATATAATAAAATAGCAAATGGCGCTTTAGAACCGTCCGTTTTTGCATGTACTAAATAAAGAATTTTAAAATCGCGAAACGAATATTTGGTGAGATACGTACATATTTATTGACCGTACTTTTTTGCCGTATCTAACAACCGGTATTTTATTATGCCAAATCACGTATAGGCGCCATGCCATGACCACAGAGTCAACGAATTATGCGGATCCCAATAAAATTACTTTACATTAGGTTAATAGGAGGGTTGTTTGAAAAGTATTGAGCATCAAGGTGTACATGTTGTGTTTTTGTAAAATAATAAAAACATAACCTGCCGTGATTATTTTTTTATTTAAAAACCAATACGCCTACGCTAATTAGAGTCAAGCTAAATACTGTTTACTGGGACTCTTCTCTATCATTTGCCACTGTGCAAAGATATGCAGCTGAATTCAAACGTGGTCGTAGTAGCCTGATTCATAGATGAGCATCCGGGATATTTATCAATTGATACCACTACCGATTGTCATATATTACATGAAGAATTGAGCATGAGAAAAGTGACTGCGCGTTGGGTATCGCGGTTGCGATTTAAATGAAACGAGTCGGATTTTTTGTGTAGATTTAGAACTGTTAATAAAACTTAGATCCTCTACTACACTTAGTGGACTGCAAAAGGTGAACCAGCTGCGTCGAAGAATAAAACTTAATTTGACAGAAAAATACTTATCTCTATTTTAAAAATTAGGAAACTTTTCAAACTACATTCAAATACTTACCCATTGTTTTATAATCTCACACAAAATTACGTTAAGCACAATTATCCATAGATAATACAATGACGAATACAATGCGATATACCACATATCATAGATTTTATATAGTACTACATCGCTCACGAATAAATATAAGAAAGTTGCAAGTGATAGACAACTGCGTAAAACTAGGACTGCAACAACAAAGCCACATATTTTGCTGTTCAGTTTCATAACTTTTAGTAGTTTTTCATATATTTCTCCAAATGAGTTCATTAATCTGTTATATTTATAAATATTTGATTTTTCTATATTTTTCAAAAGGAGGTCCAGTTTTCTTAATCTGGATAATATTAATAAAGGAAAAATGACAACCCAAATTATCGTCAACGCTTGTTCTACTTCTAATAAAACATCTATAAACATTTTTTTTAAGACCATGGGACCGCAATACGACTGTGCTTGAAAGCATGGAACAACTAATATGTAAAAATTCGGAGAAAGATGCAAAGGCACAGTGCATATCAACAAGATCAATAGTTTTGAATTATTTATGATAATATTATATTGTTTAAAAGTTTCATCCACATTATGAAGTAAATGCAAAATTTCGGCAATCTGAAACAAAATATATACTCGTATAGCCTGTATATATATGTCTACTTGAAATCCGTAATATAGGAAATACAATGTTATTTTTTACCTTCCGTCACCTTTAGGTAAGGAAGGTATTGTCTTTGGTCAAAAAATTCAATGATGAGTTTTTCCTGAATAAGCACGTTTTAGGGTCCATATAATACGATTTTACCATTTTTACGATGATGTCTGTATGTATGTGTGTCTGTGTGTCTATGTGTCTGTGTGTGTATGTGACAAAAGTTCCGGATTCCATAAATTCAATACCACGTTTCCAAAAATTATAATTTTTTCGTATTCCTCAAGTTTACATGCAGAAGAACAACTGATTAGATTTTGGTTATAATTGGTCAACCGGAAGTAGTCTCATTTAAAGATTTAACAGTTAAATTTGATTTATTGACATTTAACGTTATTATAACTTAAAGAATATATTATTCTCTATACGATTTGATTACAATTTATACTTCATATTCCATAGATACAGAGTTAAAGAATTTTAAAGAAATTAAATTTTATAATTCAGCCAGCTATGCCAAACTTGGGAACTAGTAATATATTCATATAATTCAAATTGACAGATGTCAGTATCAATAAAAAGTAAATTAATGTGGCAGATATCAGGATGTTGAAGTATATATTGGGGAATACACGGAAAGATACGGTAAGAAAATAACTCTAGTGTTACAAGTTTTTAGAAAGATACAAGAAAGACGGTTACATTGGTTTGAACATGTCATGAGGAGAAATGAAGAATTATATTGGAACAAGAATGAATAGTTTAGTAATAGGACGTTAAAGAAACAGAGGAAGACCAAAGATAAGATGGAAGGACTGTATTGCGGAAGATTTGAGAGAAAAGGAACTGAATGAGAACGACATGCAAAAATAGCGACCCCTAACGAATGGGAAAATCTAAAGAAGAAGAAGATGCTAGTGTCAAGTGAAATTTGAATAGTTTGTTTATGAAATAATTTTACTGGAAATTTAGAATCTTTTGTAAGAAAAATTATGGAATTTATACATTATACACGAGAATGACGGAAGGTATTGTGCTGGCCACAACAGATTTTTTATTTTGCTGTAGTTAGTTACCTATTAATTTTAACACATTTTTGCCCAATTTTTTTAATTTTTTTAAATTAATAATTTTTGCAAAGAAAATTAATTCCACTGGTATTTTATTATATTTTCTGCTGTCAATTTTTTTTATTAGGTCTCAGATTTCAGGATACCGAATTTTCCAGAAGTGGAACAATGGGAACAAAGGATATCATCAATGGAAAGAAAATGATATTCTATTTCCCTTTATTTTATTTATTACATCCTTATGAAACAAATCACAAAAAAAGAATAATTATTTAATGTGAAACTTCTAAAAACAATCTTCTTGTATGTTAATATTACATTTTCACATTTTTTCTTTGAATTTTTTTTACACAGGGCGCATTTAGTTTGTTTTTCCGCTGGAATTTTCCTGTGATTGATGCGATCAAATCTGACATCAGGAACCCTGTTTACTAACTCGTTGTGTGAGATAGGTCTTCCCCCAACATCAGCAGGTGAACAGTATTTTCGTAAATAGCATTGCACTACGTATCTTCTAAATTTCAAGTAATCCATTTTTTTGCAGTCAGTACTTTGTTGACGATGAAATACTTGCCAAGCATTACTGTATCCATCCTATCCACGCCACCCATAAATTTATATCTTTCTATAACATTTGATTGAGGTATATTACCTTTTTTCTTTTCTTTTTTTTTGGATATCCAACGCTTGGCCTGAACAATTGGTTCCACAGGATCACAAAAACTTGCTACTATTATCATTCGAACATGTTAACAGTTACAGTTCAAAACTGTAGTTACCTTTACTTCTTACGTATGTTACGAAAATATCATGTAAATAGTTACACACTTTTTGGTCAAAAAATAATTCAAAATAAGATACTGCATGAAATAATAAAGCATCTGAAAGTTGAACAAAAGGTTCGAGCGATGGTTGTAAATTATAATTTTCCCAGTCACGACACTTTGATTCATTGCAAGTTTCAAGTTTATGTTTTATAAAAGACAAAGGCAAATTATCTCCACCACTAAAATCATTGTTGTTGCTCTGTTCTCCTAATATGATATGTTTGTCGTTAGTTTATATTGTTGCTACAGCTTCAGCTTGCAATTGCTGCTTCATCTTCATCTACACTATTTTCCTCACTCTCAAGCACCTTCAGCAGGACGGGTTACAAATATATTTTGTTCTTCTATATCCGTCCAAACATCTTCATCTTCTAACATAGAAACTATATCTTCAGTCGTCAGTGTTCTAACATAAAATTTCTAATAAAGTACATTCTATATCCCATAGTTCTGTAGCGACCAGCAAGCCATGAAAGAAGATTATTAGAAATTTAGGTTCGTCATGAACGTTTCAGTCGTTTTAAGTTTCTAAGTGTATCTATGTATTAATTTTTCGAGAATTTTATATAATAAAATGTGTTATTCCTTTCCGTGTGAATTAATTGATTCAATTTAAAAATATTTACAAAGTCAATCACATTAGTGATCGATAGTTGATGTGGTATAGGATTGGCTATATCCACAATTGGTGACCCCCGACTATTTTTTAACAAGTAACTCTTTTTATTTTCATCCTGATGGAAGAAATTCAAAACCAGCTAATCCAACTGCAACAGCAAAATGGTTTGCTCAGGTGGAAGCGCAATTCACCTTAGCTAATATTACACAGGAAAACACAAAATATTATTACGTTGTCTCCCATCTTGACGAACGTTATGCTAATGAAGTGGAGGACATCATTAGTGCACCACCTGCCACCAACCCGTACACTAAATTAAAAACCGAATTAATTCAGCATCTTTCAGTGTCTGAAGAAAAACGTGTGCGACAGTTATTAATGGAAGAGGAACTCGGTGATCGCACTCCATCCCAGTTTGTACGCCATATACGATCTTTAGCTGGCTCAACACCAGTCCAGGACAACCTCCTTCGCACCCTGTGGCTCCAGCGTCTTCCACCTCACATTCAGACCATTTTGCAAACTCAAAGTGATTTGACACTTGACAGGTTGTCAATCATTTCTGACAAGATTATGGAAGTCCTGCCAACAGTCATCCCTTCTCTTCAACCTTGTCCTGCAGTTAATGCTACGGCAGCACCATCAGGTAACATAGATATAATCAATCAACGTTTAGATGACATCTGCCGTCAGCTCGTCACTATACGCACGCAAATTAAAAGTATGAAGCAACAAAGACACAGATCTCGAAGCCGAATTAATGGTAATAAAACCCAAGCATGTAGTTCTTCAGACAGTCCTTCAATGGACACAATATGGTGGTACCACAACCGCTTTGGTGAAAAAGCAAAGAGTTGTATCCACCCCTGCTCTTTCAAGTCAACAAACTTACCCGGCAGCCAGTAGTGGCGGCACCTGTTTGCCCAGAATCAAGAAACCGTCTTTTTATATACGACCGTACCACCAAATTCAAATTTTTAATTGACACTGGTTCAGACTTATGCTGCTTTCCTCGACATCTTGTCAAAGACCGAAGACACCGCGTAAACTACGAATTAAAGGCCGCGAATAATTCAACAGTTCACACCTATGGCCCCTTACACCTTCGCCTAAATTTTGGCCTTCATCGCGACTTCAGTTGGACATTGGTGGTAGCTGACATCACAGTCCCCATCATCGGTACATATTTCTTGGCTCACTATAATCTCCTTCCTGATTGCCGCAGCCAGCGCCTAATAGATGGCACGACCGGCCTCACAGTTCCTTGCCAAACAGTCTGCTCTTCTCAACCGTGTATAAAGACAATTAACAAAAACTCATTATTCCATGCTATACTGACAGAATTCCCAGAACTAATTCGACCTGCCGGGACGATTCGTGAAGTACATCATGCTCCACTTCATTTTATTAAGACAACGCCAGGGCCTCCTGTCTCATGTCGCCCCCGACGACTCGCTCCAGATCGCTTGATAATCGCCAAGGCTGAGTTTGAATCAATGCTTCGTGAAGGAATAACTCGCCGCTCAGACGGACCCTGGGCTTCTCCCCTCCATATGGTTCCGAAAAAGACTGGAGATTGGCGGCCTTGTGGAGATTACCGTGCCTTGAACGCCCGCACTATCCCAGATAAGTATCCTGTTCGTCACATCCACGACTTCGCATATCGACTTCGAGGATGTACTTCATTTTCTGTCATTGATTTGGTTAAAGCTTACACTCAAATTCCAGTAAACCCAGAAGACATACCCAAAACAGCTATTACCACTCCCTTTGGACTTTTTCGTCGTTTCAGGTTTAGACTTTTGTTTCCCTTACATCGATGACATTTTAATGTTTTCTTCAAATGTTGACGAGCACAAGACTCATCTTCGCACTCTATTTACACGGCTTAATAATTATGGAATTCTAGTAAACATGAACAAGAGCGTTCTAGGATCTTCCAATGTACATTTCTTGGGCTATGAAATCTCTGCTGCAGGAACTCAACCCATACCGGAACGCATCGCCGCTCTTCAGGATTTCCAGCCCCCTTCATCTGCAAAAGGCCTTCGTCGATTCTTGGGTATGCTAAATTTTTACAGGCGTTTCATCCCTTCTGCAGCTCAGAATCAAGCACCGCTCAATGCCGCCCTTGCCGGAATTCGCGGAAACCAATCTATATCATGGACCCCAGACCTGGAGCAAGCTTTCACTGCTTGCAAAGAAAGCCTGTCCAAAGCTACCCTACTGAATCATCCTGAAACAAATGCACAATTAGGTCTCTTCACAGACGCATCTAACGTCGCTATTGGTGAAGCCCTGCAGCAGTTAA
Organism: Harpalus rufipes; assembly: GCA_951394225.1. NCBI lineage: Eukaryota > Metazoa > Arthropoda > Insecta > Coleoptera > Carabidae > Harpalus > Harpalus rufipes. The sequence goes on from OX596281.1 coordinate 39,255,574, forward strand.
CGGACAATACCTGGCAACCACTAGCATTCTTCTCCAAGAAACTAACACCACGTCAGATGGAATGGCCAACCTACTACAGAGAACTATTCGCTGTCTACTCCGCCGTTCAAAATTTCCGACACATCTTAGAGGCTCAGCACTGCATAATCTATACAGACCACAAGCCACTAACCTACGCGTTCCTGTAACATCGTAAAAAAACTTCCTCCTGCCCAACTCAATCAACTTTCCTTCATTTCGCAATTCACAACAGACATAAAACATGTCAATGGTTCAGACAACATTGTCTCAGATGCTTTTTCTCGAGTCGATGCACTCACAGATGTTTCTTCAATTAATTTTCAAGAACTTGCACGCTCCCAAGAAGATGATGCTGAACTTCGCGAATTATTGGTCAACGACTCAGCCCTTCAACTCCAGCGTGTAAACGTGCCTGGCACTAACATAAAACTTTACTGCGACACAGCTTCAGCATCTCCTCGACCTTATGTTCCTGCACCCATGCGACGCCAAGTATTTGACAGTTTACACGGACTCAGTCATCCTGGAATCAAGGCATCGTCTCAACTTGTATCACAACGTTTCGTTTGGCCACAAGTACAGAAAGACTGCCGCACTTGGGCCCGCTCTTGTCATCACTGTCAAAAATCAAAAATCACCCGCCATGTGCATGCCCCATTAGGAACCTTCATGTCTCCCTCATCTCGCTTCCAACATGTTCATTTGGATATTATAGGTCCTCTTCCTGTTTCTGGCCCTTACCTTTATTGTCTTACAGCCGTACACAGATTTACAAGATGGCCAGAAGTTTGGCCACTACGGACTATTGAAACGGAAGAAGTTGCCGAAGCCTTTATGAACTGCTGGATCTCTCGCTTTGGTCCCCCAGTCAAAATAACGACTGACCAAGGTCGCCAGTTTGAACCAGCATTATTTAGAGATCTTGGAATGACACTTGGCACCACGCGGTCACGAACCTGCAGCTGGCATCCTAGCTCAAATGGAATGGTAGAAAGATTCCATAGGCAATTAAAAGCAGCCCTTATGTGCCATCCTAGCGTGTCTTGGCTGCAAGCTCTACCCCTCGTACTTCTCGGCATCCGAAGCGCATATAAATCAGACCTGAAAGCGTCGTCTGCTGAACTGGTATACGGCGAACCCATTCGTCTACCTGGTGAATTACTGGATCCTTCTGCACTTGAAAGACATGAAGACGCAACTAACTTCGTCGTGCGACTCCGCCAGCAAATATCACAACTTCGCCCAGTTCCTGCGTCTCGTCATTGCAATACTAACACCTTTGATTTCCAAAATTTAGCTTTCTGCACTCATGTCTACCTACGAGACGATTCAGTGCGAGGCGCACTGAAACCTCCATACAGTGGTCCTCATCGAGTAATTCGGCGTGATGACAAGACCTTCACAATCTACATAAATGGACGCGAGGCACAAGTTAGCATCGACCGAATAAAACCAGCGTACATCGAAGCAGAGAACTTCGCACTTTATCCAGCGCCAACGAAGGCACCAGATACAACCATCACTTGAGCTGGCAGCCCTACGCAACACGATCTCATCTCTGAGTAAAATTTCTCCTACCCTGACCTCCGGTTTCCGTGGGGGGCTGATGTAGCGACCAGCAAGCCATGAAAGAAGATTATTAGAAATTTAGGTTGGTCATGAACGTTTCAGTCGTTTTAAGTTTCTAAGTGTATCTATGTATTAATTTTTCGAGAATTTTATATAATAAAATTGTTATTCCTTTCCGTGTGAATTAATTGATTCAATTTAAAAATATTTACAAAGTCAATCACATTACTGATCGATAGTTGATGTGGTATAGGATTGGCTATATCCACAGTTCCATTAGTGGAACTCACATATTGACAACATTATAAAAATTATTATGAACAACTTATGAATTAGTCAAATGTAATAATTAATTCTACAAATATTGCAGAAGTAAATTATATATAGCAATACATAAAAAAATGAAGTATATTATAAACAAAATCTTACTTTTTTGTTGCCATTTTGATATGATGTAAAATCCCAATATTTGAAATATTATTTCTAGAATTCAAACTACCTTTATATGAAACAAAATGAACGAGCATACGAACAGAACTGTATAGAAGTGAAACAAGCAAGAATATTTAAATTTAGTAAGTTTTGCAAGTTAGGAAATATTAAAAAACAATTTGTTCCATAAGTGGAACAATGGGCAAAAATGAGTTTTAAACAAAAATGTTTCAAATAAAGGTTGTAGATAATAAAATTCTGCGCCTAAATCACTAATCAGATTTTAGTTTGCACGTTTTGTAACGTGTAAAACCGCATTTGAAATTTTATAAATATTATTCATTTTTAGTGTTAGCCATGGAATTAACACAAAATTACAAATAAATGCATATTGTTTGAACTGTCACTATTGTCAAAAAAATTAATTTATTAGGTTACATACTAATTTATTTCAATTGTGTTATAAAAAGAGATTTCGTAACTATTATATTACTATTTGTTGTGTTGTGGTTTATAAAAATAACGTTTTTATTATGAAGAGAATCTGCAAATAATTCTATATTATTCTGCGAGTGCAAACATTATGCATTTATTTGTAATTTTATATGAATTCCATGGCTAACACTAGAAATGAGCAATATTTATAAAATTTCAAATTTGATTTTACACGTTACAAAACGTGCAAACTAAAATCAGATTAGTGATTTAAGTGCAGAATTTGAAATATTTTTGTCTAAAATTAATTGGTAACTACCTACAGCAAAATAAAAAATTAACATTTTTTACCCTTAATACGGATTTCAGGTAGACATACATATATACATATATATATATATATATATATATATATATATATATATATATATATATATATATATATATATATATATATATATATATTCCTCAAATAATTTCTATATTATTAAAGATACAATAAAACACTATAAGACAATTTTGTAGAAGACCAAAGGGAAAAATCCATTAGAGAATAAAATATTTTTTTCTGAATTCAATCATGTGTTTATTTTATACCTTAGAATATTCAGAAAAATTCCTTTGAAATTTAAATAAATTTGATTTATATAATTATTTTTCAGTAGGCTATGTATGAAAAATAATTGAGCTTAAATTAAAATGAAACAAATATTTGTTAATAACGTTATACACACTGTTCTATTTGATTTCTCTCTTGAATTATTTAAATTGCAGTTTTTGTTTTTCATATAGAGCCTACTGAGAAATGACTATAAGAATCAAATTTATTTAAATTTCAATTGAATATTTCACAATATTTTTGTTTTATAAGGATATAAAATGATTTCATGGTTGAATTCAGAAAAAAAAAATACTAATATGTATAATTCCATTTAAAAAAATATAATTTTGCATTGTAACTTGAGAACCACTGGGTTAAAAAAAAAAAATTTCTGCTCTAATCGGATATCCCACCGGGTGTCTACTTTTTTATGGACCATAGGAAATACAATGGTAAAATTATTATATGGCTGTATATTTTGCCCTATTAATTTTAGAACTAAAGTGTAAATACAAAAAATGTTCAGAATTAAATACTGCATGAAATAAGCCTAAATAATAAAGTATAATAAATTCTTGTTATGAGATAAACGTAAAATAAAATGTCCGTCATTAAGCTTGTAATAGAGTGCCATGCAAGACAAAACATACAATTCAAATAGTCGCATTGTTTGACTTTGACAGGTAGAAGTTTATTAATTGGTATTTAATTGTTAATATTGTTCCAATGAGTTTTTTTTTGCGATGGTAAATGTATCCATGCTTACTGATAAATAAATCAATGAATTCAATAATTATTAAAACTTTATGACAGATGTAATCTGCCAAACTCAAGCCATCCAACTGTTTAAAATTTCGTGCTATTGCTCATGGCACTCTGTAAATAGCAAATAATTATTACTTTTATTTTCCCTATCTTTCGCAAACAAAACGCATGTAAAGTATAATTTTGGACTTGTTAGATGCAGTTTTTAATTCTGAATATTTTGTATTTACACTTTTGTTCTAAAATTAATAGGGCAGAATTAACAGCAATATATACATTTTACCATTATATTCGCTTTGGTTCACAAAAAAAGTAGACACCAGGCATATACAGGTTGGCGCTCGAAAGCCGTTACATAGGCATTTAACATGGGAAATAAGAATAATTTGAATATTTGCCTCCCATTATAACTTATTGTAATAAAACTTTATACACATGTTTGGGAACACTTATTGCATCATATTAATAACAAACTGTTTAAAATAAATAAAGAATAATTAAGTAAAATAAAAAAATGTTCTAGCAATTTTAAAGTAATACTTATTATCATTTATAAAAGAATCATTAACCTATTAGCGACTATAGCATAATGGTAACGTGCTTGTTTTTTGTTCCAAAGGTACTGAGTTCAAACCTAGCACAACTCTTTAATTTTTTTATATTTTTATTTATTCTAATTTTAGATGCAGTTTTAATGTTACCAATTAAAACAAATAAAAACACAAAAATACATAGTAAAAATTAAAATTTAAAAAAATTAAGGAGGTGTTTTAGGTTTGAACCCAGTACCTTTGGAACAAGAAGCAAGGACGTTGCCATTGTGCTACGGTCGCTTATGACTTAATTATTCTTTTATGAGTGATAATAAGTATTATTTTAAAATTGCTAAAACATTTTCTTATTTCTCTTAATTATTATTTATTAATTTTAAACGATATATATATATATATATATATATATATATATATATATATATATATATATATATATATATATATATATCCCAAGCAAACCTTGAAATAGTGCTTAAAAAGAAGTATAAAAATCTGATGTGGCCAACAAAATACCTCCCGTTTAATTTAATTTTTATTCGTGTAAATACTTAAAATTAAATTAAATTTAACTACTGGGTTCGATCCCCACCGATGCCAAATATTTGGAATTTTAAATGGCACAAAAATGACCCCTGTGGTGCACTCTCCACGCCAGCAATAAGTGCTCGTGAGGTGACACCTGGTAAACGCCTGCACGGTCATTATTACCGACATCTGCGTACAAAGCAGATTGGCTCACCCAGCAATGGGTAATATGCCGTGATGATATATGTTTTTATTATCTTACCTATATTTTTACATAATATTTACTTATGCTGGAAACTGTATTAAGTTCCTTTCCATTTATAGTTATTGTTCCATTTACTATTTTCTTTTTAAAACGGTAATATTATTATTTGAAATGATTTATATAATCTATAATTTCTAATTTATAATTCTACGACTTAAACACACCTCATACACATGGTTACACAATTCAGATCTCAAATGTTTGTAACTGACAGATATATGTCACTGTCAATGAACTAATCATTTCAAATAATAATATTAACGTTTTATAAAGAAAACCCGGTATTTAAATTTAATTTAAGAGGTAGGTACCTTTGGTAATTAATTACTAATTAAATTACTTTTTCCCAAAATGTAATTTGTAATTAATCACTTTTGTAAACTTGAAAATAGAATTGAAAAAGTAATTGGTTCTTCAAATTTTAATTACTATTTTAACCAAGAAGTGAGGGAATCCCCGGGATACGGGCATAGCGTAGTTTATCTGGGTTCTGGGTGTAACAACCGGTTACAAATGCAACTTATCATGCGCGTTGGGATATACGACGTACTTTGAACTTTTACTTAAGTCATAACTTATTTTTTCTAAATCCTAATATGTAGTAATAATATGCTTTTCATGGAATTTGCAATGTCCTCATATAAAGCACTATAAAGTATTTTTAACAACCATATATGCATATACAGGGTAAGAAATAAATACATTAAATTTAACCAGTGATAGAACTTGTCGAGAGCAAAAATATTTCTTATAATTTGTAAAATGCCTGCCTTTACGGGATAGCTATCTATTCACCAGTTTGCAAACTTTCTTTTGTATTGATAATTCAGTCAGTCACAAGTCACAACGGAAACAAACTAGAAATAGCTGTTCGTAGACGCACGCCATGCGCGCGCGCAGCATAGTCTTATTTTTCATTTTGGTATTATGCAACGCGCTCTACTTCTCCGACAAGCAATTATTTTATTCAATCATAGGCGGGTAATGAAATTTGTGACAAAATTTTAAAGAATTTTAACTAAATATCTAGAAGGTTCACAAGAAAAAGTCAATAAGAATTATTGATGCACTCGACGAGTTCTATCACTGGTTGGATTTAATGTACTTATTTCCGTTACAGCCTGTACACAGGATGAGTCCCCCCTTTTAACTTTTATAGTAATAGAAAAAAAATACATAAAAGTTTTATTATTTTAAATATACTGTAACGTTTTTATTTATATGGGTGAAGTGTAAAACAGACAATATTATTAACTAAAAGAATACGTTTATTAAACGGTAAATAATTAAGGAATAAAAATTAAAAGATAATAAAAACAACTAACACTATGATTAAATAATTATAAACACTAAGAATATTATTAAATGCTTAAACACTACGATTATTTATCTATACAATATTTATATCACTACACTTATTTATATAACTACATTTATTTATGTAAACAACTGGTAAACTGTATATTTATATCACCAAGTTCATTGCTCGTTGCTTATATATCCGACTATCCCTCCGCTTTCTTTCGGCCGGTATTTATACAGCTTATATCATTCTAGAACCATTTTAAGCGACAATGACCTGTATACAAAAGAAGTGGGTCACGGCGTAGTTAACCTCTAGCCGGCGCGGCGCGGAGATTTTAACATCTGGAAAATTCCGGGATTACGTCATCGCTCTGGTACCTTATTTCAGCGGCGCACGTATACTTTTCTCTTCGGGGCACATGTCACACTGCCCCCTCCTTAAGACTGTTTCGTCCCGGAACAGTTCTTGATGACGAAATCTACATGTATTATTACCCTTGGTACATTTGAAAGTCTTGAAGAAGTGACAGTCGATGGTCCGCTGGAGTTCTTCTTTCTGTTCGTTAGGGTTAAAGCTGCAGACGAGAATTTCAATACCGGTATAGTGGAAGAGAATCTCTAACATGTTCTTAACAACCCTCCAATCCAAACCATCTAGTCCACAGCCTAACTTCGGTACTTCAAAATGTCATTATCTAGCAGATGATCCTTCAAGTCACACAGCGAGTTCCATAGATTGCGATACGGCAGCTTCTGGTACGAGCGTGGTTTTGTGACCAGGTAGTAGATATACCGCTGATGTTCTATATTGTTATCCCTCAGTCGTAGCTTTTCCCGACGGATGGACCAGTTCTTGTAGTCGTCCAAATTTTGTCTTAAAGACTGACGCTATGCCGCGTGACATCTTTAAGCATCTTATGCAGTGGCCGAGGGAATAATCTGAGGACACGGTGAACAAGTCTCTATGTTCTTCTGTCGTCACGCCATACCGCGCCTTGTGACCAAAGGAATACTGTTCCATGAAGTCTTCAAAAGTCGGTTCCTGAGCTATGATCCGACGAACCATTGCTCCATGATGGTCTTCATTGTTGTCACCAGCGAATGGGGCTAGCCGATTGAAGTGTTGGTGTTGGTGTTTTTTTAATCCTGTATATCACGTCGTTTATTCTCTTAACGACTTCATATGGACCTTCCCAATTTCTTTGTAGCTTTGGTGATAAACCTCGGCGCCTTCGAGGATTGTAAAGCCACACTAAATCCCCTGGTTGGTATCCACCTTTTTTTGCCTTGATGTCATACTGGTCCTTCATTCGGTCGCTGGCAGCTTCAGTGTTTGTGCGGACTTGTTCATGAATATCTTCCCCGGCCAGATCTTCTCCAGGTTTACTGCCGAACACCAAGTCACATGGCAGGCGTAACTCACGCCCAAATAAGATGTTCGCAGGACTTTGCCCTGTGGTTTCATGCACGGATGAAAGATAAGCCATTAAGAACAGATGAAGATGTCGGTCCCAGTCTCTTTGGTGGTTGGAGACTACCTTCGACAAATATCGGTTTATCGTTCTGTTCATGCGTTCAACCATGCCATCGGACTGCGGATGTAATGCAGTTGTCCTCGTTTTATTAATCCGTAATATCTTACAGATATTTTGGAAAACGGCAAACTCAAAATTTCTTCCCTGGTCGGAGTGAAGTCCACGTGGAACCCCGAATCGGCATATACACTCCTTGACTAAGGTTTCGGCGACCGTGGTAGCTTCCTGGTTGGGTAATGGATAGGCTTCAACCCATTTGGTGAAGTAGTCCATGACAACCACGATGCATTTATTTCCGTCTTCGCTTTCTGGAAATGGTCCGGCCACGTCAATCGCAATGCGCAAACCACACATTTCTTGCACCAGTCTTTAACGTCTTCCTTGCAGTTAACCCAGTAAAATCGCTGGCTCAATCTTTCTAATGTTTTGTTGACTCCAAAATGGCCACCTCCAGATCCGTCATGGATCTCTTTCAGCACGTCTGGTATTCTGTTCTTAGGAATAACCAACTGAGTTCTCTTCTCAGTTCCATCGGTATTTTCCACCAAACGCTTTAACAGGGCCATCCTCAATCACCATTGAGTCCCATTGCGCCCAGTACGATTTTACACTCTGTGAGTGTGGTGCAACGTTTTCCCAGGCTGGTTTGCTATCCTCTGCTTTCCAATCCAGTATAATTTTCAAATTCGGGTCATTTTGTTGGTCTTCGCGTAGTCCATCGGGCTGCCAACTATCATCGACTACTGTTGTCCTGGCGACAGTAAAATGTTTCTCTTCCAGTCGACTACAATGCTTGCACTCATCTTGGCAAGGCCTTCTGGACAATGCATCGGCATTACGATGGCTGGCACCTATCCTGTGTTCGATTTTGAAATCGTATTCCTGTGGTCTTTCAATCCATCTAGCCACCTGACCTACAGGATTCTTGAATTGTAACAGCCATTTTAATGCAGCATGGTCAGTTCTAATCAAAAAAATTCTTCCGTACAAATATTTGTATTTCTGGTCACACAGTAATTCCTTTCTGGTTTTGACAAGGTCTTACTAAAGTAGGCAATAACCTTCTCATGCCCATCTTGTATCTGGGAAAGATCGCCACCAATTCTGACGTTGCTGGCATCTGTGTCTAGTATGAATTCTCCTTCAGGTAATGGATAACTCAAGACGGGTGCGCTTGTCAAAGCATGTTTTAGTTCTTTAAATGCAACTGTACAGTCCATTTCCCAGATGAATCTTCTTCCTTCTTCAGTAATCCGTGTCAGTGGCTTGGCTATGTTGGCGAATCCAGGTACATATCGTCGATAATAGATACACAAACCAAGAAAACTTCTAAGTTCGTGTTTGTCCCTAGGTGCTGGCCAGTCTCTCACAGCCTTTATCTTCTCCTGGTCGACTGCAATACCCTTACCGGAAACCACGTGTCCAAGTTAATGAACTTCTCTTTGAAACAGGTGACATTTCTTCGGGCTAAGTTTCAGGTTAGTCTTCCTCAGTCTCTGGAAAACCTCTTCCAAATTCTTCATGTGGTCCTCGAATGTCTTACCTACCACAATAATATCGTCGAGGTACACTAAACTGGTTTTGCAAGATAGCCCAGCCACTACTGTTTCCATGAGCCGTTCAAACGTTGCAGGAGCATTGCAGAGCCCAACCGGCATTACGGTACATTGCCAGAGTCCTGTACCAAAGGTGAAGGCTGTCTTCTCCTTGTCTTTTGGATCCAAATCTACTTGCCAGTAACCGCTCTTTAGATCCAAAGTGGAGAAAATCTTTGAGCCAGCCAAGGTATCTAATGTGTCGTCTATTCGAGGTAGCGGGTAGCTATCCTTCTTCGTCACGTTGTTGAGTTGACGATAATCGACGCAAAATCGTGTAGAGCCATCCTTCTTCTTCACTAACACCACTGGAGAAGCCTATGGACTGCGTGAAGGTTCAATCACACCTTCCATCTTCATGTCCTCGATTATTCTTTCCGCTTCCTCACGCTTCGCCAGTGGTAGTCTTCTTGCTGGTTGACGGATGGGTCTTGCGTCTCCGGTGTCTATTTTATGGTGAACTACATTAGTCCCTCCGTTGGCTCTCTTCTCATATTGGTGCACATCTTGAAACCTCCCAACTAAATCCTTCGCCTTGGTTCTCTGGTCGGCGGTCAATTCTTCAAACGATGCTGTCAATTGATTGATTAACGTGTCCGGAACTTTCTGAGATGTGTTTCCTTTGGCCTTTACAGTTCGGATAATCGAGGCTACTGCCATGCATTCTCCTACAATTGTTCCTCTCTTCAGAACAACAGGATAAGAATTGACTTTCATTATTCAAACTGGAATTACCTGGCTCGCTTTGACCAGTGATTCTCCAACAACTCCAGTGCCAATTTTGGCATCATCATTCTTGGGCTCCAGCATAACAATACTTCCCTCACAGAAAGTACCATCTAATTGTGCTTTCACAATAGTTTCACTTCGTTCTGGAAGGGTAACTTCTTCGGCCATTAGTACACGCTCAGCCTTGTCGTCTCGTGGATTTACTGTGAGTTCTTCTTTATTGACCATCATCACTCCATTCTTCAGGTCAAGTTTAAAACCATGCTTTGTCATTGCGTCCATACCGAGTATTTATTCATCTTCAACTTCAGCTACCAGCGCACGATGTTTAAAGGAGGCGTTTCCAATAGAGATGGTGACATCTACTTCTCCTAATGCGGTAGCTTGTTCTCCCGTCGCTGTGCGTAATCGCCACTTAGTTGGTTGAAGATGCGTCTTGCCAGTTTTCTTCGCCAAGTCAGGTCTAATTATAGTTTTTGTCGCACCCGTATCCAGTAGCATTTTCAGTGGCCTTCCGTTAATAGAGCCATCCACATAGATGATATTGGATTTATGATGAAGAGATGCGACATAACTGATGGATTGTGGGGCGTCTAGATTACGGGTCAACAGTTGCCCCTTCGCATCAACCCGTTTTAGTTTTCCGACTCCTTGTCTTCTTTTGTCGATTCCGTCTTCTTTTGCATGTTTCTGCAAAGTCTCTGCGAATGGCCCAGTTCACCGCAATTCCAACAGCGGAGTTTCTTTCTTCCGGCAAAGACTTCACTTGCAATTCTTCGCATTGTCTCTCCTAGATCTTCAATGTTTTCCTTTCTCTCAGCATCCATATTTCGCACTCGCGATTGATTTCGTGAAGCTTGTTTGGCAGCTTCATGTTATAATACATATGAGAGTGTCAATTAAAGTTTTTGGACGGGCCAATCGCAATGCTTGCTGAGTTTCGTTGTCTCGAACTCCATAGATGAATGATTGTGTAGCCAGGCATTCCAAAACGCTACCAGGAGCTGTAGGATGTGCAAGACGAACCAAACGGGCTACGTCGGCTTCAAATTCTTGCAGGCTTTCTTTTGGATTCTGATACCGATTTCTTAATTGCGTCTGGTATACATGTTCCAGATGCGCATTGCCATATCGCATATCCAACCGCTTGACTAGTTGGTCATAGTCTTCTTGTTCTTCTTCCTTCAGCTTCTCCGCTTTCTTTCGGCCGATATTTATACAGCTTATATCATTCTAGAACCCTTTGAAGCGACAATGACCTGTATACAAAAGAAGTAGGTCACGGCGTAGTTAACCTCTAGCCGGCGCGCCGCGGGAATTTCAACATCTGGGAAACTCCGGGATTACGTCGTCGCTCTGGTACCTTCTTTCAGCGGCGCAGGGCACAATACTATTTGATGGCAGATGTAGATATTTTTTTATAAAATCATGTTTGCAAGATACTTTTATTTTTTAAATAGCAACCTATACTTATTTTACGAAAATATAAAACGCCATTTTTTTTTCTCTTTTCAACAATGTAAAAGTTTGTACATCAAAAATATGAAAAAAATAAGATAATTAAAGTTAAATTAAAAGTTAACTTATTATTTCAAAAAAACTCGTTAAACAAGTAACAAATAAATTTTATTTTGTTGTTTCCCATTGTTATATTTTGTTTATTTTCACATAGCCAACTAGAATATTTGAATATTTTTTTTTGATATTTTTCAATTCTTATCCTTCTTATATTTTTCATACTCAAAATTTTACCTCGTACTAAACAGATATTGGTAAATCGACCTTTAAAACGAAGAATTGTTCAACCTTTGGTGTTGCACATAGTTTCAAACCAAATGGTAGTTGCGACTACTACACTTTACAGTGTACGCGTACGCTACCTATGTCGCCAATTCGTTATTTGTTTTATTACTCTTATTATTTAAATTTTGTTGCATTTCATATTAAACAATGTAGTATTATTTTTATTTATTTTGATTTTATTTATTAATACGGTGTAGTATAATTTTTTTATTTTGTTTTTTTATTAATGTAAGATGAATGTTTTTACCTTCCGTCACCTTTAGGTAAGGAAGGTACTGTCTTTGGTCAAAAAATTCAGTGATGAGTTTTTACTGAATAAGCATGTTTTATGGTCCCTATAATACGATTTTACCATTTTTACGATGATGTCTGTATGTATGTATGTATGTATGTATGTATGTATGTATGTATGTATGTGTGTCTGTGTGTGTGTGTCTGCGTATGTGACAAAAGTTCCGGATCCCATAACTTCAATACCACGATTCCAAAAATTATATTTTTTTCGTATTCCTCTAGTTTACATCCAGAAGAACAAGTGATTACATTTTGGTTATAATTGGTGAACCGAAAGTTGCCACATTTGAAGATTTAACAGTTAAATTTGATTTATTGACATTTAATATTATTATAATTTAAAGAATATATTATTCTCTATACGATTTGATTACATTTCATACTTCATATTAAATAGATACAGAGTTAAAGAATTTTAAAGAAATTAAATTTTATAATTCAGCCAGCTATGCTAAACATGGAAACTGCTAATATATTCATATAATTCAAATTGATAGATGTCAGTATGAGTAAAAAGTAAATTAATGTAGCAGAGATGAGGATGTTGTAGATGTTGGGGAAACACGGAAAGATACGGTAAGAAAATAACTCTAGTGTTACAATTTTCTAAAAAGATACAAGAAAGACGATTACATTGGTTTGAACATGTCATAAGGAGAAATGAATTATATTTGAACAAGAATGAGTAGTTTAGTAATGGGAGGAGAATGAGCAGAGAAAGACCAAACATAAGATGGAAGGACTGTATTGCGGAAGACTTGAGAGAAAAAGAACCGAATGAGAACGACACGCAAAACTATCGACTCCTAACGAATGGGAAAAGCTAAAGAGGAAGAAGGTGTCAGTGTCAAGTGCAATTTGAATAGTTTGTTTATGAAATAATTTTACTGGAAATTTTTAATCTTTTTCAAGAAAAATTATGTATGGAATTTATACATTATACACAGGATTGACGGAAGGTATTGTGCTAGCCACAACAGATTTTTTAATTTGTCCGATGCTTAGATATTTGGAGTATTTATTGCAGTTATGCCAATGTCAAATAACAAAATATTTTTTTGTAGTAATTGGAAAAAGCTATTAAAATATTAATTACAATTCAAAAGGAATTAGTAATTTAATTAGATTATAATTATTTGTTAACCACACTAAATGTTTGAATCGTATTTCACACGTTTATTTAAAATTATCCTCGCTCCAATAAGCGCATTTCTACGATTTAAACATTTAAGTAATTTAATTACTTTTTCTCTAGTAATAATAATTTTTAAAAGTAATTTGATTATATTTTGGTTAAAGTAATTGTAATTATACTCAATTACTTTTTTGAAAGTAATTTGCCCAGCTCTGGACCTATATGAATTATGAAAGAAACGTGTATGTAGACACAGACATATGCACATACATACGCACACATACCGTACTTATTTATTAAATACTGAATAAAAGTATGTGACGAAAAAGTAGTAGTACATTGTACTCTTGCATAAGTACTTTGTTAAAGGTGCTTGATTACTCTACTCAAGTACAATTACTTCTCAGATTTTGGTAAAGTCTATACCTCGTTTCGAAATACGAATGAAGAAAGACGACAAGAGGTTGTTATTATATTATTTAGTATATGAACTTCCCAGTAAGATTCTAGGTTTATAAATTTGTCACTAACTTCCGTATAATTATCATTGAAAAATATGAGACGAAAGTTATATATTCTCCAACTTCCAACCAGTAAAAATACAATTAGAGAAAAACATCTGTGCCCCACTTCCCTAAAATTTAAGTTTGTTTTTTAATATATTCCTGTGGATCCATGGCAAAAATAGATGTCACTTTTCGCCGATTTTCTCTTTTTACATGAGATATGAACACACCAGTGCAAAAAGGAGGCAGCTCCAGTTTTATAAATTTTTCAAGAGGAAGAAAAAACTGTTTAACTTATTAAATAAGTATTATTGACTGGGTAGGCTTTAGCACAATTTATAATCGTCATATTTTTCGTCTGTGTTCGACATATTTCATTGATATCAAAGAACAAAGAATAGTACATTGTGTTATTAGGAGTAAAAATGATACTTTGTTTGACGAGCGTGGAAGTTTGCACGACGAGCGAAGCGAGTCGGACAATTACACGCGAGGTACACAAATACACTTTTACTCCGAATGACAAATTACATTTTTTCTTCAAACGTAGATATTTGAAGAAAAATATCTACTACCTGACGTTACAATAATTTAAAAAAATTACGTAAAGTACGTTTGCGGATTTCAATTTCCCTGTTGGTATGGATACTTATTTGTTCAGTTTTTGTTATAAACATTGAAGTAAAAATTTTCACGTTTTGACATTTAAAAAAAAATGTGAAATTTTATATCCTCCTTGTGTGAAATTATGTCAGAATTTGAAGTATTATAATATACGCTCGCTGAAGTATAAACTTTTCCTATCACTTTAATTTTAAGTATTCTTATGTGCATTAACGTCCCTGTAATTGTAATCTGTACGTCTGCTATTCTTTAATATGATATATCTTTAAAAGTAAACTCTGTTTATATTTCAATTCATAGGTTATTTATTTAAATTTGACAGCTATTGATGGTATTTAGTAACTTTATTTTTAGGTTATCTACTATGTTATAGTGACACTTAGGGCGATATTACAGGTTTCTATTGTACAAGTTTATCTGTATAGTTTCTATATTTATTTTATTTTTCGTCACAAAAAATGCTACTTTTGTGACGTTTGAAGAAAATAGTATATTATGTTATTATGAGTAGAAAGTGGTCTTTTTTGTTGAACCCAGCTATTGCGGCCGAGGCGCCAGCCGAGGCCAGGCAAGCTGGGTAAAACACAAAAAGGGCGTTCTGCTCCGAATAACATATACTATTTTTTCTTCAAGTGTTTCAAAGAAAACTGGGGATTTTTTTATATTTTAATTAATTGTTTTAATTATAGAGTTTGCAGTTTCAGCCACAGTTGGATGTGTACACTACAAAACACAAACGATACAACTGTCAAATAACAATTTTTCAACATGGTCTGTGTTGCTGCCGCCAGCGGTGAACTAAGAAGCTAACATTTTTTTCTAGTACAATAATGAACAACATTGTTGTACTAGTAATAAAATAACTTCTATAGTGTGTATAGTAGCATAATATGAATATTATTGTACACTTGAAGAAAATAGTATATTACGTAATGAGAGATGTAAGAAGCAGATTACGTACGAGTAAAATGATTGACACACGAGACGCGTAGCGTCGAGTTTGTAATTTTACGAGTGAGTAATTGCTTTACATCTCGAATTATGTACTATACTTTTTCTACGACCACTCAATATTTCTAAATTGAAGCAAAATTCAGATACATACATAGTTATAAATTAATTATTTTTTTATTGCATTACTTACAAATTACAAATAATATTATCAACTAATTTTGTTTATAATAATTATTATTACCTCAGTATATGGATTTGTAATCACACAAAAAAGCAGCAGTTCGAAACGTCAAAAAGTTTGGTGGGTTTTATTTTTATTTACAAAAATAAAACTGCGCAACGATGTTACCATGATTACTGCTAAGCGTAGGGATATACGATGAAAAATAGTTCCCTACTGCAAATTTGATTGAAATGAAATATGTATTGTTGACATAATATAATATTAATATAATAACCCAAAAAAATATGTATTTATATGTATATGTCAGATAAATTTCATTCTATTATATTTAAATCTTAAATTTTATTTATCAAATTTTAATCATTTCTTACAGTTTGACAATCAGTCCTACCAACTTAAATTTGCTGTTCATTACGTAACAGTGTTACGTAATGAAATTTCATTACGTAACACTATTCATAAGAACGAACTTACATTGTTAGTAGTCTGTTCAGTTATGACCCTCTTACAGTAGTGGTAGTAGAAAAAATATATTATACAGTGGAAACATCAAAGTTGCCTCATTTTTGCACTGACATACATAATATCTTATGTAACTTCCCATCAAATTATTGAAACAACCTCGTTCTTACATCAATCGATGAAGCATCCTTTTCATAATATATCTGGCTACACGGTTGAAATGCGTATAAAATTAGAGCTGTTTCCTTTTTGCAACAGTGTCTTCATATATGTATGCCGAAAAAAAAAAGAAGAATTTTTGTGGCAAACCTGCAGCTCGCTTAAGGTGGCATAGCCATCAAACTCAACAAGAAAAGATATACATAATAATTTTGACCAAATTAATTGCACTAATAATAAATATATTGCTTTATTAAAAAAAATAGCTACGATTTTTACGTTCTACTTATTTGAATTTTTCGTTTAAACAAAAAAAAAATGCATAAAAAATGCAGTGTATTAATCAGTGTGGCGTGGAAAAAAATAGTGAAAGTAATTAAAAAGACAGTGACTGATAACGGTCATAAAAGTTAAAATGACAGTGAAGTGAGAGTGAAAGTGATAAACTAGGTATAGTTGTGTGAAGCGATATATGAAACTTATTATAGAATCTGCCAATATTCCGTTATAAAGTTTTTGAGACTTGCGCCAGGTAGATTTATTTTTCAAACATGGACCGTACCCGATATTTTCACGAAGAATTTGTAAATATCGCTCAAAATAATATTAGGCGAATTATATTAAATTCAACAAGATTAAATTTAATAAAAACATGACTTCTTTGCAAGACATTAAAAATTATGTATAACTGTGAATGAAACATATGTTACATTACAATTGTCAGCAGCACAAAAAGTGTTCGCATTTAATTTAATTAAAAATAGATTAATAAATAATGCAAAAAAGATTCTTTCACAAAAAAATCTTAAATTCGGAAGATTTAAAGTCATTTTTGAATTCTAATATCTCAGATGAAACAACACCTGGACATTAGGAGAATTATTTGAAACTAAATATAAACAAAATACAGAAACCACATTCAAAATTATGTTAGATAAATATTAAATATATAAATCAAAAATGCTATTCTCCAGGAAAATTAGAAAGCAATCGTGAACAAATTTATATCATTGTTACTACTCATAATAAAAGAATATTTTATTGTGAAACAACCTTTGACATTAAAACAATGTGAATCATTATTAAAAAATGAATTTAGCTATGCCAGTTTTTTACATAATAGCTCATTGATATGAAATGATCAAAATTTACCCAAAAATTCCCCAGACAATATTTTCTTTCAAACCCAATCAATATATACAAACTGCCAATTCTAGGCCCTGATAAGTTAAAAAGACAAAATTTAGTAAACAGCTTTGAAACACGCAGACTCCAACCACAACCAATGTCCTTACAGGCACGTAGTACTCAACCCTGGCCACATCAACAATAATTAAACAAAATTACAACAATGAAATTGAAGAGGAAAACATTGCAGTCGACAAAGTATCGAGGAATACGAGGAAGAAAATTACGATAATAATATCAATCCTTCTTTAGAAGAGAAACAACAGAACAAAATACGTAAGGACCTCAAAACTAAAATACATTCTTCTAATAAGATTTAATGATTATTTTAAATTAATTGATTCAGGTTCCGATATAAATTTAATTTCCCCAAATATTGTTAAACAGAGAAATTTAAAAATTATTCAGAATCCAATTACTTTCAAAACACGCCAAGGAAAAGTAAAATGTAAAAATTGCATTGAAATAAAAATCCAAAATAAAAGTTTCGAATTTTTTGTAGACGATTTTCATAAAGAAAGTAATATGTCATTTGGCGTAAAAATATTAGAACATTGTAATCCTTTAATGGATTTTAAAAATAAAATTATAACTTATAACATTCGGGAATAGAAAATACAAATTACTATCTTCACAAACATTAAATAACTCATTTATACAATTTAGATACCAACACTTCACTTATGAAAAAATAAAGATCTTATTAGAAAAGTATTCAAATTTATATCCAAAACCCGACGAAGTACTATCCGCTACAAATGTCACTACCCATAAAATCCGTACAACAGACAACACACCAGTTTTTCAAAAAAATATAGACTTGCACAAGTATTCCAGAAAGATATCGAGTCATTGGCACATAATGAATTTTTAAAGTAAAACAGGACAAAAATGGTAACACCACTGGTTATAAAACAAGACTTTTTTGTACCTTATTAGCCATAGCAATGGCTGCAGAAATGAGAGTAAGACATTTGGATGTAAAGACAGTTTTTCTAAATGCAGTACTAAAGGAGGAGTTGCATGTTAAACAATGAAAAGGTTTTGAACAACCGGATCAAAATAAAGTTTATAAGTTAAAGAAAGGACTTTCTGGAATGAAACAATCACCAAAAGCATGGAACTGTACTATAAATGCAGTTTTTACAAATAACGAATTTAAAAACAATAATGTAGATTTTGATTTAATACGAGCGAAAATGAAGCAAGCAGTTATTTAATTCCATATATAAATGTCGGTATCATAAGAATATGGAAAGTAAATCTTGAAGTCACTGATCCTGGTGAAGTACAGGGTTGAGCATTTACGCGAAAAAAATATGTAAAAAAATCTGATGTGGCCATCACATAACCTTCCGTCAATTCTAAGTACTTCATATAAATTAGTTACAAATAAGGTAGTGTTTTGCAAAAGATTATGTATTTCTAGTAACATTATTTCACGAACTATGTAAATTGTACTTGACACTGACATCTGTCAATTATTAAAAAAAATCCATTTTCTATTGTAGTTTCAATTGTGAACTTGCAGCAGCATAGGTTGCAAGGTTTATGAAAATTAAAGTCTTTATAATTTTTTATCTCCAAATACATTGAATATGAAGAAGTAAATGCAATCGTAAAGAGAATAAAATATTCTTTAATAATTATAATAACGTAAAATATAAAAAATATATATTTAACTGCGTTTCTTCGAAAAACAAAATGTTAAGAACTTCAAATAAGGGTACTTCCGGTTTACCAATTATAGCCAAAATCTAATCAACTCTTCATACGAACGTGCAAAAGGGGAATATAAAAGAATTATAATTTTTGGAATTGTAGTATTGGAATTATCAAAGGAGAAATTTTTGTCACATACACAGGCACACACACCTTCGCATACACACACACATACACACACACACACACACACACACACACACACACACACACATACAGACATAATCATTAAAATAGTAAAATCGTATTCTAGGGACTCTAAAACGTGTTTATTCATTAAAAACGCAACATTTTTTTGACCAAAGACAATACCTTTCTTACCTAAAGATGACGGAAGGTAAAAATGTGAAAGTAAAACACGTAGATAATGTATAATTTTAGTTCTTCATAACGACAACAGATGCCTTGTTATTTATGTTTATTAATATGAACTTTGTGTTTAGTAGCCAAAGCCTTGTTTGATACAATACCAAATATAAACTGTTCTGAAAAATGCTGAATGCTTTAATTTATGTATTTGATCTAATTTTTACGTAAAAAGTATTTGAAGTTTGATTATATTTTACTTGTTCTACAATATTTACGCAAAATATCGCAAATATTATCATTGTAAAAAATATTTATTTACGTGAAAAAAATGAAGTATATACCGTGATATTTTACGTGCACATCCCTAATGAAGTAACATATTATCTTGGAATGGGAATTGAATGAACAGAAAATAATATTTTTCGTCTGCATCAAAATAACAAGGTAAAGCAACTAATCAGAAGATACGGATTGGAATTTACAAAGCCAACGTAAATACCAATGAAATTAAATTTTAATAAAGAAGAAATGTCAGCAATTTTACCGAATAATAGAAAATATTGTGATGCAATAGGAAGTCTATTATATTTAGCGACTGTTTCAAAACAAGATATATCAACAGCCATAGGTATTATTTCCAGAAAAATTAGCAATTTATTTGAAGACTACAATTGATACGAAACTATATTTTGGTGGGTCAGCGAAGAAGATCACGATTTTCGTAGATGCAGATTGGGCAGGAGAACTGAAAGATCGAAAATCATCTAGCGGATATCTGATCCAGTTAGGAGGATCAACAATCATCTGGGGATGTAGAAAACAAATATGTACAACTTTATCTTCAACAGAAGCTGAATTTATTGCAGTAGCCGAAGTTTGCAAAGAAGGAAATGGGTTAAAATTAGTGGTCAATGATATGAAAATCGAAATTAAAGAAAAACCACTCATGCATGAAGACAACCAAGGATGCACTGGTCAAAAATAAACATATAAGCCGATGTTCAAAGCATATTGACATTAGGTTTAGTTTTGTGTGAAATATGTATCTAGATGGTGAAGTGTATATTCTTTACTGCGATAGTGAAAATATGATTGCAAAAGTATTTACAAAGTCGTTACCAACAGAACATTTCAAAAATTTATGTAACAATATTGGACTTGACTTTCGCACATTATAGGTTGAGGTGCAGTGTTGAATATGCAACCCAGTAACGTACGAAATTATAATATAATCTAGTCAATATGAATGTTGTTTTTAAAATAAAAGAAATATATCATCACGGCATATTACCCATTGTTGGGTGTACCAACCTGCTTTGTACACAGATATCGGTAAATGATGAAATATTTGTACCGTTTGGGCGCTTACCAGACGTCACCTCACGGGCACTCAATGCTGGCGTGGAGAGTGCACCACAGGGGTCAATTTTGTGCTATTAAAATTCGGGTCCCCAGATTCGCGACCAGACACTCCTGTGTCAAAGTTTGATGTGTACATAATTTTTTTGTACTTTTCATCATCAAGATTAAATATGTTTACTCAACCATTGTGTATAAATCTTAAATACTACCAACACTTCTTGTATCTACTCTAAACTCTATTTAGTTTAAGATTACAATGGAGGCTGGAGCTTTATGAGACCGGTTTATGCAGCAAAATTTTACGGTTAAATACAAATATATATTTAATTTCAATATCAAGTTGAGGAATACCTGCAGACACTTTGGCCCATATTCCGGGCGCACTTTTATAATAAAAGCGCTTTTATGAAGCACACTTCTCATTTATTTATTTATTTATTTATTTATTTATTTATTTATTTATTTATTTATTTATTTATTTATTTATTTGTTTGTTTGTTTTTAATATATTTTTTATTTATTTATTTATTTGTTTTTAATATATTATTTATTTATTTATTTATTTATTTATTTATTTATTTATTTATTTATTTATTTATTTATTTATTTATTTATTTATTTATTTATTTATTTATTTATTTATTTATTTATTTATTTATTTATTTATTTATTTATTTATTTATTTATTTATTTATTTATTTATTTATTTATTTATTTATTTATTTATTTATTTATTTATTTATTTATTTATTTATTTATTTATTTATTTATTTATTTATTTATTTATTTATTTATTTATTTATTTATTTATTTATTTATTTATTTATTTATTTATTTATTTATTTATTTAGTAACCCATCCATCCCACAGGATCAAGATCCCAATTACAAGGTGGATGCAAAATATATACAAATATACATACAATAATCAATGTTTCAACACAAAAAAAATACATAATGTAGATTAAACATAGAGAAAAAAAGAAAAATAATAATGAAATAATGCTATAAGAACATATTTATCAATGCTTGCTTGAAGCGTCTTGGAGTTAAATGAAAACTATCTATTTCAACAGATAAACTATAAAAAATGTAACATAAATGCCTGATGGGCGATCAAGCTTCATAATTAGTACGTACAAATACACATCTAACTGTATTCTTATTTCTTGATGGTAATCGTGGAACGGAAAATGGAATACTACCTAAAGAAATGGAATCGTCTACAAAATTATTCACTAGCTTATATAAATAGATAGAAGAGTGCATTATTCTTCTATTTACTAACGAAATAAGATTGAAAGTCAGTAGCAAGTTATTGTATGATGTGTCATGAGTCGGGTAAACCCCGTAAATTTTAAAATAACAGTACTTTACAAAATTGTATTGTATCTTTTCGATAATACTGCTATGAACATTATATATAGGATTCCATATCTGTAAGCAGTATTCCAGTTTTGAGCGGACAAAGGAGAAATACAAAGTTTTTAATGTTTTTAGCTTACAAAAAGAACAACAATTACGAATTATGAAACCTAGTGCGTTCTAAGCCGATTTTACAGTGTAATTTATATGTGGAGTGAAAGAGAGCTTAGCTCGGTGACTCGATCTAGCAAATGGTGATCCATTTTATAAGTGTAAGATATAAAAGAGTTTTTCACAGAATATGTCATAATTTTGCATTTTTGAATATTGAAATGCAGTTTACAAGATTTGGACCACAATAGAATGCTGTTTATATCATCTTGCAGCCTTAAACTATGCTCAGGTGAATTTATTATTTTAGATATCTTCATATCGTCGGCATAAAGAAATAAATCAGAGTGTTTGACACTGGTAGTGATGTCATTGATGAAAAGTATGAAAAGCTAGGGTCCAAGGTTGGAGCCCTGTGGTACGCCAGAAGTTGGCATGTATGTGCTAGAATGATAGTTATTATAATGCACTTGCATTTTTCTGTTTGACATATATGAAGAAAGAAAAGCTATAAGATTAGGAGAAAAGTTAAAATTATGAGATAAGAATATAACGTAAAAGCGCGCTCCATAAAAGCGCTTTTATTATAAAAGTGCGCTCGGAATACGGGTCATCATGTTGGGGTGAAACATTTTCGATTTCATATCTACTTTGATCAGACACGCGAAACTGCATAAATTGTTAAGAACTAGATGGCAAAATGAAGTGAGTTGGCAACACTTGTGTTTGAAATGTAATTTTTACCATGTTGGTAACCATTAGAAGTAATTCAGTAGATTAGTTTCAAGTCAGTTTTTCTTGTGTTGTTGACATGTGATTTTATTTGAATAAAATTGTGTTTTATGTCATATTTATAATACTTGTGCTAATCATTGAATAAATTTTGTACTCAATACAAATAATTGATTACTAGAAAATTGCCCGGCGACCATATCTCACTGACAGTTGCTCGTCATAAATTTTCTCGACAGTTTGAAGGTGCCGAGACGAAAAATAAAAAAAAATGGTAATAAGCCGCGATAATATATTTATTTATACACGGTGTTTCACAACTTCGTGGACAAACTTTAAAAGCATATAGTACTGACCAAAGCAGTTAAAAAAAGCTTAATCAACATAAGTCTGATCTTCAACTGTTTCCGAGAAAAAAGGTCATTTTGTAATAGAATCGAAGAAAAACTGACAAAGCTATTTATGAAACAAAATGTCTATAAAAATACAATAAAATTCTATATAAAACATTTTTCTCGATTTCTAATAGTTAAGTAGTTATCTGGATATTAAATCTTACTCAAGATCGCCACAATATTTTACATAGTACAATTATTTGATTGTTTATCAAAAACGAAAGTAACTCTAAAATGACCTCTCAAAGGTAAACAAAAAGTCTCATTTAATGAAAGTCGTAACTCTTATGGTTTTCGAGATGACAGAGGTAAACTCAGTAAAAACTGATTTTTCACTCCCTTATATCTCGGAAACTATTAAAGATTGAACCCATATTGATTAAGGTTTTTTTTTACTTATGTTGGTCAGTACTACATGCCCCTAATGTTTATACCCAAAGTTATGAAATACGCTTTATACTGGTGTTAATTTATTTATTTCATACTGTTCGCTATTTACTACTTTAGGTTACTAATTTGAGTCCGGGAAATGATACATTACATTACCCGAGCCGGGAAGTTTTGCTTGCAAACATCCCTAATTGTTTATTTTTAAATTTTATGTTTTAATTTACATTATTTGCGACATTGTACGTTTTTCTCCAATTGCAAAATAATTCAAATTCTTTTTAATATCTTCCGGAGGTCTTTGTGGGAATCAGTTTCCGTATAGCCTCAGCACTTTTTTAAAAAATATCGGTCGGAAAGTTTGAGTTATTACTAGAAGGAGCGTTCATTTTTGATGACCAGCAAACAAACAAAATCAACAAAAAAATGAAACATACACAGGTAACTAAGACAAATTCTGATGTGATGTGATCTATTTTACACTGACATATTGGCATAAATTTAAAAATATTTAAATCAAGTAAACAGTATGAAATAAAATGTTGTACGTCATATGGCCATGAAGTGGTATTGCGGTAGTTATTTCGAAATTCCTGACTTGACTCCTTCGTCGCCTCGTCCGTAAACTTCTCATACGTACCGTAATATTAAATAACTATTAGATGACTCCGATGGCGAAGTGGTAATGGCATGCATGTAGTTTATTTTTATAAGTTCACCCTCATCAACAAAGTGTGAAAAATGTATAGGCAGAAAAACTAATGAAAAACTGTGTCATCCCCATAAAAATCACCTAGCAAAACCAGGTTGCGTAGTAGTAACGTTATCGCTTCACAATACAAGGGTTCCAGGTTCGAATCCCGGATAAAACATAAGTGTAGTGTGTGTATTTCATCTCATCTCCATTAGCACCGAATATAAAGTACGACATTACAAAAGAATAATAAAAAAAACTGTGTCATCCCAATCATATCCACCGCTTATACAGTGTGTCCCATTTGGAGCTGCCACCATTGGGATCTGGAGAACTATAAGAAATATAATGTCGGTTAAATGAAACTTTTTGTGCATCTATAGATTTTTCCAAAAATTCTCCTAAGGCACTAGAGAATGACGAGAAACTAAATTTTGTTGATTTTTTCTTTTTCAAATAACTTCTAAACTATTGGTAATCCAGAAAAATGTTTCAAATATAGAAGTTTTATATTTTTATTACCTAATCAGTGGCGTACAAAATAATTTTTTATATCCATAAATTTCTGAGATATAACACAAAGTTATATTTTTTTAAACGGAACTCATATCTGATTTTAGTCTCAAAAAAAGTACTTATTTTTTCTCTTTTCAATGATGTACGGGTTATTGTGTTTCGTATTTGTTTAACCCCCAAAATTTTATTTTTCCCGAATTTTGTAATTATTTCACAAAAAACATCATTATTTTTTATTAATCAATATTTTTATTTTAAATTCACAAGTTACACTATAACATGTTAAGAGCGATCTGATAAAAAATATTTTTTGATTTGAATTTAATTGATTTTTAATACTTCTCAATAGAATTCTTACCAATATTTCCAAAATAACACTAAATTTATTATAAAATGAAGAAAAAAATAAAATTTCGAGGCAAAATAAATAAAATAAACACAATAACATTTATATTATTGAAAAGAAAAAAAAACATATATTTTTTGAGACTAAAATCAGATATGTTATATTTAAAAAAATATAACTTTGTGTTATATCTTCGTAATTTACGGCTATTAAAATTTATTTCGCAAGCCACTGCTTAGGTAATAAAAATATCTAACTTCTTTATTTGAAACATTTTTATCGATTACTAATAGTTATGAAGTTATCTGAAAAAGAAGAAATCAACAAAATTCAGTTTTTTAGTTATTAACAAGTGCCCTATGAGATTTTTTGAAAAAACAAAAGCAAATTTGAGATGGCCCCATATAGGTGCATTTAACCGACATTGTATCTCTTATAGCTCTCGAGATCCCAATGATGGCAGCTTTAAAAGGAACACACTGTATACGTATATGTAAGAAAACGCAAGTAAATAATAAATCCCCATAAAAAAATACCACATATATATCGAATGTGAAAAAGCGCGTATAAATAAAAATAATTATTTATTTATTTCTAATCGCAAAAAGTGACACCTTACCTATATTTGAGATAATACTGTATCGAAGGATACTCCAATGAGAGTTTAAAAACTTACATTACGCCCTCTTTATTTTTATGAATTTTTGTGGAACCCCAACCGTATAACCCAAAAATGGGTAATATGGTCTTTATACTATCAAATATAGTCGTCGAATGAACCATTGATAACTTTTTTATTATTACTCAAAACAAAAATTAAAACCACAAACCACCAACTGCAGTCGTTCAAAGTAGTAATAGCAATATATGAAGCCAAATACCACGAAAGTAATACTTAAGTTCATCAACTACCACTCTTTTTATATGTTATAAAAATTAATATTAAAAAGAAACACAGAAAGTGAACAATAAATGACAAGAACCTTTTATCTACTTTATTATTTTACATAATGAAACTAAAATTAATGATATTACATTTTACGAATATCAAACAAATGTGTTTACATTCTACTTTATATAAATTACAAGTTTTATTGTTTAATGGATTTAGTATTAATAAAAAATAATAATTTTTATCATTCAATAATATGAGTTTTTATTTTTTTAAATCGTGCGGGATGTACGTGTTCTCAAACTCAAAATAAGTGGGAGAAATAACCAATTCCCGCAGAAATAAATAAATTAGAACATGAGTCATGTTTATTAAAACTATATCGACAAAATGTACAATAGCAACTATTAAAGTTTAAAAAAGTTACGTATTAGTTTTTTAAAATATTCGAGTTTTAATACCCATTACCCCACCTTTATTTGTACATTACAAATCTATTCTACTCATATTCCAAATTCTCCCTACTTCAGTGTTGCCAGATTGAAGAATAAAAATATGGTACCAACCAATGAAAATTATCGTATTTTTAAAAAATCTGATGTTGCCAGCACATTACCTTCCGTCAATTCTGTGTATTATGTACAAATTCCATACATAATTTTTCTTGCAAGAAATTCTGTATTTCCAGTAAAATTATTTCGTAAACAACTATGTCAATGGCACTTGACAATGACATCTTGCCGTCCTCATTCAGTTTATTTTCTCTCAAGTCTTCCGCAATACAGTCCATCCATATTCTCTTTGGTCTTCCTCTGTTTCTTCTATCTTCTATAATACTACTCAGCTGTTCATTCTTCTTTCAATATTTTAAAGTCATCTTTCCTCGTGACATGTCCAAACCAATGTATTCGTCCCTCTTGTATCTTTCTAGAACCATTCGAGCAATTTCTCTTATCCTCTCATTCCTTTTCCTATTTTTCCGTGTCTTCCCCAACATCTATCTCAACATCCTCATCTCTATGCCACATTCATTTTCTTTTTATTGACACTGAAATCTCTCAACTAGAATTTTCTCAATATAGTAGCTGTTTACATCATGTAAACAGCTATTCGCCTAGCTGGTTGATTTATGAAATTTAATTTCTTTATAATTTTTTTAACTCTATATCCATTGAATATGAAGGTTATAATTCAATTAAATCCTATAGATAATACAATATTCTTTAATATTTATAATAACATTAAATGTCAAAAACTGATATTTAACAGCGTTTTTTCAAGAAAAACTGTTGAATTTTTTGTAAAATAAAAAATAAAGATATTTTTCCTTCTTGTAAACTCAATCGCGGACATACTGTATATGTATGATAAATCGAATGAGGTAACTTAAAGCTCTTAACAGATTTTTGGGGAAAAAACAATATAATATAATCCAATATTTCGGAAGGTAATGTGCACTCTCCACGCCAGCAATGAATGCCCGTGAGGTGACGCCTGGTAAGCGCCCGCACGGTACAAATATTCCATCATTACCGATATCTGTGTACAAAGCAGATTGGCACACCCAGTAATGGGTAATATGCCGTGATGAAATATTTATTTATTTTATTTATTTATATAATCCAAAATTTCATAATACAGATTTTGCTTATAGAGGTTATGTCCTGACCACATCAGATTTTTTAAAGTATGCATTAGTTGTTTTAAATCATTTATATATCTATATTATATGATTTTAAGCTTGTTTTATTTATACTAGAAATATAGAAATCTTGTATTTGTAAGTATTTTATAGGGAGGTTTAGAAATAAATAATAACTTTTTGTAATCAGCCCAATTCTGTACTACGCAAATAGTAACCATTTGAGTTACTGTTGCTATAAACAATCTCCTTCATAGTTACTTGTCAGTATTCTGTATTCTATAATTCGAAAGTCATTACAAAAATCTGTTGTGGTCAGTTTAATACCTTTCGTCATTTAATTTTTATTCAATTAAACATATATGTATTATTTTGCTTTTGCAACATTTAATGTAGGTATTTTAAATATTTTTATAATCAGAATCTTACCGTTATATTAAAATGTATTTATTATATTCACGTTAATTTCTTTTCAATTACAAATAAGATAAGAAAATTGATTTATAAGTATGCAATAAACTCATATTCTAATGTTTCCTTCTTATTACTCTACCATTATTAATTTGAATTTCTAGTTTTTGATATTGACATGTATTTGTCAGTTACATACATTTGAATATTTCAACTGTGTAACCAAGGAATTGTGTTTATATATAGGCTGTGTGACGATACGTACCTCGTCCCAGTATTGTTGTCGAGAAACAATAATTGTAGTCGATGTAATATCGTAAATGTTGGAAGTTTATCAAGTCTGAGATTTGTAAATAAATGTATGTTTGACTTACCTGTGTAATAAAAAATCATGATACGAAGCGTGTACATTGTTGTATATTATTTTTATGCTGTTCATTGGTTGTAGATAGGATTTGTTACACATTTATTTGATCGCTACAACTGTTAGTTGCTTTCGAGGTTATGTTCAACGCCGTGAATTGAGTGGCGTGTCAATGACGTTCTCAATTCTTATTATTGTAAAATATTATTTTATAATATTTGTTACAATGTTTTTATTATGTTTTACAACAAACTGTGACTGTCTGAAATTAATACAATTTCTATTAAATTAGTTTTTGTTGTAAGAGCGCTCGCAGCGCCATCAGTCGGTCATATGTTAAAGTAAAGTTTAATCCCTCTTAAAAACACGCGAGATTTTTCCTGATGTACCAAATATCGGGTATAAAAGACCTCGCATCCTTCAGAGAAAGGAGTTCTTCTTCAGTTCGTCCGAATTCAACCTAGCAACTGGATTCCGGACTAGAGCGGCATAGCTCAGGGCGACTTGGCCCCGCTCTGAGAAGAATGTTTGAGTCGTAGAGTTGTACCGCCGTCCGTGTCTCTCGTGGATAAAGAGACTCCGCCGTCCGTATCTGCGATACCTTATGTAGAGGAGTCCATTTTGTACTTTATCTTTTATTAGATAATTGCATTTTTACTTACCGCCGTTAGAGACTGTGCTATTGCCGTTTCGCGGGAGCCCCTAGTAGATTAAACTCAGTCCGTCACAGTTTGCACAAAGGGGTTTCATTCTTTATTTGTTACATTTTAATTTTACATTACGTTGGGAATAATAAAGTAGTTGGTTAAGTTAACTACGTGCTTTTTCTGAGAATTTTAAAGAAATTAAATTTTATAAATCAGTCAGCTATGCTAAACATGTAAAATACTAATATATTCATACAATTCAAATTGGCAGATGTCAGTATAAATAAAAAGTAAATTAATATGGCAGAGATGAGGATGTTGAAGTAGATGTTGGGGAAGACACGGAAAGATAGGTAAGCAAATAACTCGTGTTACAAGTTTCTAGAAAGATACAAGCGAGATGATTATATTGGTTTGAAAATGTCATGAGGAGAAATGAATAATATATTGGATGAATAATGAATAGCTTAGTAATAGAAGGATTAAAAAGCAGAGGAAGACCAAAGATAAGATGAAAGGACTGTATTGCGGAAGGGAGGTTAGGGATCATACTAAAAATTGCATATCGAGATTTTGATAAATGATCACGTTTCAAGGTCCATAGAATCCGATTTTAACATTTTCACAATGATGTCTGTAGGTGTGTATGTATGTGTTGTGTATTTTTGTAGTTAGTTTATTTACTATTAACTATTACACTATTGTAGAATATATACATAAGAACCCATTTAGTTATACATCACATAATAACCAAATATTATTATTATTTTACCAAGCAAAACACATGGGAAGGAAAAGTGCGCCAAAACTCTCTACTAACCTATATTTTTTTCCTTCCAACCAATGTTGCCAACTGTATATAAATATAAGTAAAAATATATATTTATTTTTAATATATAATACTATCTTCCTTTTTTTATAAATTTAAACGGGCGGGTTTTCTTCGTATGCGTGTCGAACGACGCAAGTTGTCTTGTCTCTCAGGTTCTTCCTTCTCGGGCATCGTCTTCTGCTCCTCATCTAATTGTTCCGGCATTGACTGGCAGCTTGGGTTGTCTTCCTCATTTGAAGTCGAGACCCTTGGCTTCTCCATACTATTATTCTCGGGAGATTTAGACTAGATGTCTTGTAGGTTTTGTTCTATACCCTTACATATGATTTCTCCTTCGGGTAATACCAGTTTCTTCTCCTCTTGTACTTGCGTATTTCTAATTTGTTCTACATGTCGTGTGTGAATCATACCATCCACATTTACGTTGTAATGTAGCGATCCTTTCTTCTCCGCTATCTTCCCAAAAATCCATTTTTCAGGTTTATTATAGACTCTTATCTGTACCCTTTCACCTTCATGAAAATGTGGTACTAGTTTTGCGAACGGATTTGCTTTTTGATTAATTTTCGTTGAGAGATCTGATTTTACCAAATCAATTCTATTTCGAAAGTTTCGGTTAAACATTAACTCAGCTGGGCTTTGTCCCGTAGTTGCATGCGCATTTTCCGATATTGCATTAGGAATCTGCACAACTTAAGATTAATATCACCTGACTCTTTAATCATAGCTCTCAATCCTTGTTTAATGGTCTGCACGTATCTTTCCGCCTGTCCGTTTGTTGCTGGATGATACGGTGCTGTTACTTTATGTATAATTCCGTTTGATTTTAGAAAAATTTCAAATTCCTCAGATTTAAAATTTGTCCCGTTGCCACTTACTACTGTGACTGGTAAACCGAATCTTGAAAAAAATTCTCTTAGTATTTTAATTGTTGTTGTCGAATCAGTCTTACGTGTAGGTATTGCTCCCACCCATTTCGTATGTGCATCAACAATTATAAGGAAATTATTTTCGAAAAACGGTCCTGCGTAGTCGATGTGTAATCTCTGCCACGGTTTATTAGGAAATTCCCATGGATGTGGTTCTATCTTATTTGGATTCTTCATAGTTTTACAGCAGCTTGAACATTTCTTCACCATTTCTTCAATATCTCTGTCAATGTTCTTCCACCAAACGTAGCTTCTTGCCAGGCTTTTCAATCTGACAATCCCCATGTGACCTACATGGAGTTCTTCTAGAATCCTCTTTTGCAATGTCTTCGGAATCATCACCCGGATACCGTTAAACACGCAGCCATCTTGTAGAGAATATTTGTGTGTCTCCTCCTGTATGACACCATTTTGTAGTTTCAAATACATTTCTTTGCAATCCAAATCTTTCATAGTTTCTTTCTGGATTTCTTTCTTTTGAACTGGTAGGGTGTTTAACTGATTTAAATAGAAAATGTCATCATCATTCATTTTTGTTTCATTAGTTTCCACTGCAAATCTGGATAAGTAGTCAGCATTCGCATGTTCTTTGGTACTTCTGTATTGGATTTCGTAATTAAATCCAGCCATAAACGTTGCATAATGTAGCAAACGTAAAGCTGAAGTTGCCGGCAATTCTTTATTGGGATGCAGGATGCTTACTAGTGGCTTGTGATCCGTAATTAATATTATTTTCCGGCCATAGCAATACTGGAAGAATTTCTTCAACCCCCAGAATATTGCTGTTGCCTCTTTATCCATTTGGCTGTAATTTTTTTCAGACTTTGTTAATGACCTAGATGCGAACGCTATAGGCCTCTCAGTTTCATCTTCAATCCGATGAGAAATCACGGCGCCTAATCCGACTGGTGAAGCATCAGTAGCCAAGATCAGTGGTAATTTTGGGTTATATGGAACTAAAACTCTGGTGCTAGTAACTTCTCTTTTCAATTTATTGAATATTTCTTCACATTCTTCATTCCACTGAAATTTTATATTCTTCTGTAATAATTTATTAAGCGGATTCAGAGTCGTGGACAATTTTGGTAGAAATTTCTGGTAGTAATTTACAAGTCCTAGAAATGTGCGTAATTCAGAAACATTTTTCGGGCGTGGACTTTTTGTAATGGCTTCCAGCCTTTCTGGTATAGGTTCTAACCCTTGTTCGCTAATTTTATGCCCTAAATATTGGATACTTCTTTGAAGAAATTGGCATTTCTTTTTATTTAAAAGTATACCATGGGAATGTAATCTTTCAAATATTCTTCTTATTCGTATAACCAGTTCTTCTTTAGTTGATGCTTGTACTACAATGTCGTCAAAAAAACATGCAATACCTGTAAGGTCTCCGATAACTTGATCTATATATCTCTGCTATGTGTTGGGTGCAACTTTGACACCAAAAATCAGTCTTTTCATCTTGTAAGTGCCTTTATGCGTTGAAATAGCTTGCAATATCGCACTATTGTCATCGACTTCCATTTGCAAATAAGCTTGGTGTATGTCTAAGGTAAAATAAATATTTACCTCCTGACAATTTTGAGAAAATTTGTTCTATTTTTGGAATAGGATAGTTATCAGATTCCAAATACTTATTAATTGTAGATTTATAAACTGCACACAACCTGATGTCGCCGTTACTCTTGATGACTGGAACGACTGGAGTTCCCCATGTAGAGTATATAGTCTTCTCGAGAATACCCAGTTCTTCTAGGCGATCGATTTCTTTTCCAACACGATCATTCAAAGCATATGGTACTGGTCTTGGTCGTATGAATATTGGCTTTGCATTCTCTTGCAATTTCAGAGATGCATTGAAGTTTTTTATCTTCCCAATTTCTCCCGTTAATAAGTCACCATATTCCTCTAGCAATGAGTAACTTCATTATGAGCCGAGATTTTGTTTATCTTCTTCCAATCCAATTGTATTACTCGTAACCATTCTCTGCCCATGATAGAGTCAACTTTGCCATTAAGTACGTACAGATCCGCAGTCTTCTCTTGACCTTCATAATTTATTTTTACTGAACATTTCCCCACTGGCTGTATAATTACGCCTGTGTAGGTTTTTAATTTTGCTTGTGTACCAGGAATTTTCTTCCCTGGGAAGCATTTCTTAAACATTTCATACGACATAGTAGACACTGCAGGTCCTGTATCTACTTCGAACGTACAGTCTTTATTGTCTACTGACATTTGCACTAAAAATTTTCTAGAGTTGGAATTTTGTATGTCCTGTATTGAATTTATTGTATAAATTTCGTTTGTTGTATTTTCTTCTTCATCCACTATTTCTACTGCTTCTGTGGTTTTGTTTTACCCTTTATATTTAATCCTTGTAGACATACGGCTTTTACGTGACCTTTCCTCCCGCATTTTTCACATTTCAAGTTTCTACAACGGCAGTCATTGGCCTTGTGGTTACTTCTGCCACATAAAACATTTACCCAAAATTTCTTTCTTCAATGAATTTTTATTGTACTTTACTTTATTTAATTTATGTAGCTGTAATGGTGTAGTTAATTGCATCACTTTACTTTCTGTCTTCGCTGCTTCTATCGAAATTGCAATTTTGACAGCATTTTCATACGTAATTGTAGAATTTTGTTGCAGTAGTTTTTCCCGTATCTCATTATCTCGAACACCCCTTATGAATTGAGCTCGCAAATGGGTGTTAATGGTTGATTTTGCGCAATGCTCGCACACAAAGTTACAGTTTGTTGTAAGTTTCTTTAACTCGGCCTGAAAATGAGCAATGCTCTCTCCCTCATGTTGAATTCTAGCCGAAAATTTGTGTTGTTCTGCAACTTCGCTGGGTCTAGGACACATGTGCTCGCGTAATAATGCAATTAGATCATTGTATTTCTTTGTTTTGGGTAAATCTGGCGCTGTCAAACTTGTTAATGTTTGGTAATGCTTCGGATTTAAACAATTTATAAGAATTTGTACTCTTTTCTTATCAGTCTCAGGCTTATCATCCATGAGGTTCCGCAATTCTAAATGATTTTCTAATCGTTGTATGTATGTCTCGAATGATTCGTTTGTATCGTCAAAGGGTTGTAAATGTATGCCTTTAAGATCTGCTTCATTTTGGTTCCGAGTACTTGGTTGTTGTTCCGTAAGTAATTTTGTTTGTTGGGCCATTGTAGCAGCCATATTTTGTAATAATGTGACCATTTGTTCCATTTCTCCTTCTGTTGGCATTTTCTTTAGAAATTTGGTAAGGATTATGTATGGGAATTTACGCCAAGAGGGCAATCAAGGCGATTTGTGTATGTATAAGAACGTAAGTAGCCCCTGAATCAAAGGAATTCCATGTATAGGAACATTCAGGAACGCGAAATATGTATTTTTGTTCCTAGAACGTATAGTAATGTTAGATTTTGTAGTATAACTAACCTTACTTTTACCGCCCTGGTTCGTAAGATCCTCGTCGCCACTTGTTGTGTATTTTTGTAGTTAGTTTATTTACTATTAACTATTACAATATTGTAGAATATATACATAAGAACCCATTTAGTTATACATCACATAATAACCACATATTATTATTATTTTACCAAGCAAAACACATGGGAAGGAAAAGTGAAAATATAAGTAAAAATATATTTATTTTTAATATATAATACTATGTGCGTGTATGTGTATGTGTGTATATGTGTGTGAGTTAGGATCTTCTGGACACTCTACCAAACCTTGTATTTCGACCATATTTTAAAATGAAAAGAAGCCATTACTTTTTGATATAAATCTGACAACCGGAAATCGCACGTTACTTGAAGCTCAAAATAGTTTTTCTTCCAAAAATACCTTTAAATGTAATTGTTTTGCGATATATGTTATTATAAAAATTAAAGATTGCTGAATGGCAAGCATTAATAATTTTTCTATATATTTTATAGATAAATTTAAAAAAATAATCAATTTTATAAATTCCAGAGTCTATGTTTTAGAGATAAACACAATTTCTTAGTTAAATACTTCATATTTCGAATGTATGTAACTGACAGTTGAATGGCAAAAAATCATTTTAAATTAATATTAGTAACGTTAAAAAGAAAATTTTAAATAGAACAATAGTTATATTTGAAGGAACTTATACATAGTTTCTAGCAATAATAAATATACAAGTATTTAAATATATATATATATATATATATATATATATATATATATATATATATATATATAGTGTTTGAAAAAGTGGTTACACCCATTTATCTGGCTTATTATTGCAGATATGCTTATTGCTTATGTAAATATATGTTTTGTGTGTTTTTTGAATCGAAATTAATATTATAAACACGCTCTGCTAACGCTCTTCTAACAGGTTATGGGCCCAGAGTATACAGGGCTTATAGTATTGTAATTTCGAAAGTATATAGCATTAGTATTATTACTAAAATGAATTCGTCAGGCATAATGAGAATAGAAACATTAAATAAAGAAAATTATGACACGTGGAAAATGCAGATGGAGGCTCTTCTGTTAAAAAACGACGCGTGGTCATATGTGAATGGTGAGTTTAAGAAACCAGAGGTTGATGAAACTCAAATTTCTAGAGATGCTGTTACGAATTGGATAAAAAATGACAAAAAGGCTAAATCTGACATTATTTTGTCTATCAGTCCGTCCGAACTGAAACAAATTAAAGGATGCGAAACTTCCCGCGATGTCTGGATTAAACTGGAAAGCATATATCAGTCTAGTGGACCTGCACGTAAAGCGACATTGTTAAAGAAATTGACATTACAACGCATGGAAGAAGGTGGCAACGTGCGTGAATATCTCGATCAATTTTTTGATACCGTGGACAAGTTATGTGAATTGAACATTGAAATTAACAATGATTTATTAGCCATAATGTTACTTTATAGTCTTCCTAAAAGCAACTACATCCGAAATCGTCCAAGTAAAAGTATTGATGGTGCTACTCCTCATGAAGCATGGTTTGGTAGAAAACCGGTAGTAAGTTACTTCCGGGAATTTGGATGCCGTGTATTTTGTTTAAATCGAAATCCACAAAAGGGAAAATTCGACGATCGAAGCAAAGAAGGTATATTTGTAGGATATTCTAATCAATCCAAAACTTTCAGAATCTGGATACCCAGCGAAAGAAAAATAGAAATCTCTAGAGATGTCAAATTTATAGAAAATACCAATCATAATTCAAAAGAATATACTGAACCATTTCCTCTGACAGATGACAAAATAGAAAACTATGAAACCAATAAACGTTTTGTAGATATAGAAATGAAACCTCTTGAAAATTCCAGCGAAAAC
This sequence comes from Harpalus rufipes, assembly GCA_951394225.1. NCBI lineage: Eukaryota > Metazoa > Arthropoda > Insecta > Coleoptera > Carabidae > Harpalus > Harpalus rufipes. Next base: position 39,292,191 of record OX596281.1, read on the forward strand.
AAAATTACGCAAGAATGCAGTACGAGAAGATATCGTGGTCGACCGAGAAGAGTTCTTTCTGGTTTGAGGGGAAGACCTCGTCTACATTACCATCATGAAGCTCATGAAATAGAAGAATCTAATGAAGATGAAAAAGCTTTCACATCAGAAGTCTCCATGAATCAAGCTTTATCTGGACCTGACACGGATCAGTGGTATGCTGCAATAATGGATGAAATCAAATCTATCGTTGCGAATAGTACGTGGGAATTGGTTGATCGCCCGAAAAATTACGAAGTTATTGGCAGTCGTATTATTCTTCGGAACAAGAATAATTCCGATGGTACTCTTGAAAGAAGGAAAGCTCGCCTAGTAGCACAGGGATTTTCTCAAAAACCGGGAATTCATTTTAATGAAACGTTCGCACCGGTTGCCAGATTAAGTTCCATTCGTTTGCTGACTGCTTTATCTGCTCGTTACAATCTGAAGATTCATCAATTTGACGTCGTAACCACTTATTTAAACGGTGAACTGGAAGAACAGGTATTTATGAATCCTCTAAAACTTTTAGGTACAGTTTTTCAGAAAATTATCGACTGTGATAAGACTGACGATGAAATGAAAAGGAAATGCAGCAAGATGTTAAAGGAGCTTAGAAAATCTGATAAAGTATGCTTATTACGAAAATCATTATATGGATTACGTCAAGCAGGAAGAAGCTGGTACCACAAATTAGACGAAACACTTAGAAAACTCGGAGCTGTTCCTACCATTTCTGATCCATGTGTATACCACATTGGTAAAGGGAGCATGCAACTTTCATTACCGCATACGTAGATGATTTGCTGGTTGCATCACAAAATGATAATAGTGTGAAATCTTTTGGAAAGAAACTTTCCGAAGCTTTCAAAATTAAGTACATGGGTAAAGTGGGATATTGTTTAGGAATTGAATTTATACCAGAAGAAGACAAAATCATTCTCAGCCAAAAAAATTATATAAACGATCTTTTAGAAAAAATTGAAATGTTAGATTGTAAACCTGTTGGCACACCCATTGAGCTTGGATCAAAGTTGACAAAGCCTAGAGAACCACAAACTAAAGAAGATGAAGCTCTTCCATGCAGACAACTAATGGGTGGGCTAATATATTTAGCTGCAGCCACTCGTCCAGATATCAGTTTTATGGTAAGCTATTTAAGTCAGTATAATGACTGCTACAATAAAACTCACTGGATAGCAGCGAAGAGAGTTCTCCGATACTTGAAAGGAACAAAAAATTTGGAATTGACTTTCAAGAAAGGTACGGAGAATGTTAAAGCATTTACAGATGCAGATTAGGGTGGCTGCATATAGGATAGGCGCTCTTATACCGGTTACACAACTAAGTTATGTAATGGACCTATATCATGGGAATCGAAGAAACAGAGGACTGTTGCATTATCCTCCACTGAAGCTGAATACATGGCTATGGCAGAAGTAATAAAAGAAGTCATCCATCTATCTAACTTCATACGAGAGCTGAGATTCGACGATCTCACTCAAATTACTGTCTTTAATGACAATTTAGGTGCGTTAAAACTAACCGAAAATTATATTTTTCATAGCAGGACCAAGCACATTGATCTACGTCACCATTTCGTACGAGACGCCCTAAAAGATCATCAGATTAAAATCCTGCACGTTCCATCTGAAGAAAATGTAGCGGATATCTTCACCAAAGGACTCCCGAAACCGAAGCATACAAAATGCGTCGATCTACTAGGACTCCAGACTCCAGTACACCACCGGCCTTGATGTGTTTCGAGGGGAATAGGTACAACCGGAAGTGATATCAACTTTGTTAATTTAAATACAACCTATACTAGTTGTTTAAAAATTTAGATTGTATTTTTTATTCTTTTTACGACCATACCAAATTTATTAATATTTACCAAATTCATTTGTTTAAAATAAATACTTATCATTAATGGATGTAATTTAATATGTGAGAAGGCTACGACAGCAATTGTTTTATGATAATCTGTAATAAATAATATGAAATTCAAAATTTACAAGTAATAAAATCATTATTCAATATGTCCCCTATTTAAATTAATACATTTTAAAATACGTTTTCTTAATTCTCGCATAACATTATCAAGCTCTCTTCTTTCAATTTTTTCCCCAAAAATAAAAGTTTTATTTTTTCTGAGAATTTTGTACATTTGATACCTTGTAGGTCCTGAATTATGCGCAATGCTTTGTAAACTTGATCTTGGATGAAGGTGAACATAGGCTAAGATATCAATTTCATTATTCTGGTTACACATCAAATTTTCGTTATTTTCTTTGCAAACTGATCCAATATTTTTAAAACGCCGAATTTTTTTTCCTACCGTAGCATAAGGTAAATTTCGCCCAGGATGTCTTGTATTAAATTCTTCTGCCGCTTCTCTGTAACTTCTTTTACTATCTCCTACTAATAATACGATCTCCACTTTATCTTCCATTGTCAGCACCATTGTAATTAATATTATTATTTATTAATAACAAACGACAAAGATATGACAGTTCTAATTAGTATATCATGAAAAAAAAATGAGAAAACAATTGCTGTCGTAGCCTTCTCACATATCAAATTACAACCATTAAGGATAAGTATTTATTTTTAACAAATGAATTTGGTAAATACTAATAAATTTGGTATGGTCGTAAAAAGAATAAAAAATACAATCTAAATTTATAAAAAACTAGTATAGGTTGTATTTAAATTAACAAAGTTGATATCACTTCCGGTTGTACCGGAAGTCCCAGAATTACACTTTTCATATAAAATAATCGCAGATATTGTATTGAATAAATTATGTCCTATAAGCAATAAGCGTATCTGCAATAATAAGCCAGATAAATGGGTGTAACCACTTTTTCAAACACACTGTATTATACATACATACATACATACATACATACACACATATATATATATATATATATATATATATATATATATATATATATATATATATATATATATATATATATAAAGTCCGTTTCCACGACTTGATCCCCACGTCATCGTTCGTAACCATATGGTTCAAATCGCTAGGGGTGGGAGGGAATTGATGACGTCATGTTGTCGGGTGGAATCGGATGAAATCGCGTGATTTCCGAAGTATCCATACAAATCAAAACTGACAACTGACAGTATTATAATATAACCTATACTCTATTGATATTTATTAATTATTCATAAAATTTCGAAGTAAGACATGCATTTTGCAATAAATATGATATAAGTAAACTAAATAAAATAGGTATACCTCTTTTATTGTCAAATAATTGGCAATTTTAGAAACGGCGTCTTTGTAATAGCAGTATGCACAATATAATTTGAATAAAACTCAACAAAAATATTTTTTACGAAAATAGTGTTAATTTACAAGATTGGATTTATTTAGAACAAAAACCGGAACAAAGCATGGATTTTTTATTGTGAGCAGTACGGCAATGTGGCTAAAACGTTAGTTTTGTGATCGGCAATTCCGAGCAGACTAGACAGTACCACAGTAATGATATATTGGATGGGAGACATTCGGCAACAAAAAAGAAATTATTATATCGCGTCACACTGCGGCTCGGTGCGCCCGACATCCTGGGAATACACTTACACCGAACGGTACAAAATGGGATTACCTATTTTATTTTTTTTATTGTGGGGAATCATAATTAAGAACACAATAATAAGAATATCATAATTAAATAACAATTATTATTAATCGTATATACATAACTAAGTTATTAAAACAAAATATACTGATATAAAATCGTCAATTTTATAATACAATAAGTTACTAAGCGCGTCATTAACTAAGATGGCGAAGACACATCTTCTCTAGAAATTCGTCCTTCACGCCTGTGGAAATTCGTCCGCAAAATCCCGAGAGAGAAGTGGCCTAGATAAATTGTATTTTTCTAGAAAAGAGCATAATTTATAACTGCTGGTGTTGCTTTAGTCGGGTCTTCTTTCGTGCATTTTTCTTCTAGGTTGATACAATCTCTAATTATACATATTTACTTCACACATTCCTACTTGAGTTTGTAGGTTTTATAAAAGCGAATCAAATTTTTATCCAGGTTTATAATTATTATAATCCAAGGTTTTCTATATATACAAAATCCCGGATTTGAAATCTGAGATTAAATTATGTTTATAAAACCGGGCATTAGAGTTTTTAATTGGTCCATTTTTGGTCATTTCCTGGTGGTAGTTGTTCATCAGGGGAATACCTATTATATCTTCTGGCTTCAACGTTGTATTATACTTTAAGCGTTTTGTTGTATTCTTAGATTCTCGTAGAGGATATACAGAGAGGATGGTCTGAGTCGAGTTCGACCAGGTAAATAGCCGAGGATCATGTAACTGTTTGGAGTCCTCTTCCATATTGGCCATCGACCGTATAATTTTTGGTGGAACTAGCCCGCTAAACAGGTACAATTGGTTGGCTGGTGTATGTTTCAAGCAACCAGTATTTATTCGGCAAGTTTAGGTTAATAAAGAATTCAACCGCTTAGCGTTCCCATACTAAAACAGCATACTCAGCGCATGAGTAGAACAGGGTGAGAGCTGATGTTCTATAACGTGTCTCAGTAAGTAACTCCCAGATAACATGGAGTATTGGCTATCCATTCCCATGTAATTATTAATACAATCGGTTGGTCGTTAATATAAATACTGAAAATGGTGGGTGCTAAAATAAGAAATAATACTGAAAGACATCATGAATAAAGAAATAAATGAAAATAATGAACATTGACAAGTATTTTTTTTCAGTTATAACAAATCTTCATCTTCTGTATCCGATTATTGTAAATGAATTACGACCGGTTGTTGATTTTCAGAGATGTCGAGTTGCATTTCTTCCTGCCATTGCTCGCCAATAATTCTGTCAACATGTGTAACATAATTTTTCCAATTTTGAACAGTTACATTATTGAGAGCCTCATGCCACATGCTAATTACTTCTTCAGCTTTTCCACTGTTCCGCCCAATGTGCGCATCATAATAGCGTTTAACTTGCGACCAAACCATCTCTATTGCACTAAAATGACAGTGATATGGTAGCAATCTTAATACCTGATGCCCGTTTAAATAAATTAGTTCGTATACAAAGTATTTTTTCTCCAAAGGCACATTCTTGGCTTTAAATAATAATTCTGTTTTTAAATCTGTTTCCTGGAAGGAAACGTTGTGCTTCCTTAAAAATTATTTTAAAGCATGCTTACTCCATAAATTACGAACAAAATTGAAAACAAACAACAACAAATTAATATAAAATAACAAGAATTAACAAAACTAGAAACACACAATGAAATACAAATTATTAACGTGAAAATAACCTTAATCACATGAATGACAGGAATGACATGAATCACACATGAATATTCAAACAATTAAAATATTTGAAAATGACATTTTTTGTTACCGTGGTTACAATACCGTTTCTATTTCATTTTTAGCCTTTGGTTGAACTCCCCTGAAAATCCGACGATAATGAGATAGCGAATAAAAATGTCATATATGTCATGTGTGTACGACAAAGATACAAGATAAATTTTTAGTAATTCTTGCATCGGAAAATGATGACGTGAGGATCAACTGGGAGATATAGAGTATATATATATATATATATATATATATATATATATATATATATATATATATATCATCAAGGCATATTACCCATTGCTGAGTGTGTTAACCTGCTCAGATTTAGGTAATGATAATAACATATTTGTATCGTGCGGGCATCTAGCAAACGCCGTTTCACGGTCACTCATTTCTGGCGTCGAGAGTGCACCACTGAGGAAATAATGAATAAATATGAAATTAATCTAACTTTTGTAAAAAAAAATGCATTTGAACCACTTTTTTGCTAAACCTCTAATTTAGGTATTTATTTTACAATAGTATAAAATACAGAATCAGATTCAGAGTATTATGTTAAAATATGAGTTTCATAAGGCAATCTGTTAGCGCACGAGTTTTATAAAGGACAAGTGTGATAACAGGCCTTATGAAACATGTTTTATATTGCATTCTATTATTACATTAAAAATATGGCTTGGTTTTTATCAGGTCTGTCACATATGAAATTTATTGTTGAATTACATGAATTTGAGGTTATGTCATACATCTGTCAATTTTGAAAGCAGTTATACGATCTCTATGAAGTAAAACTAGGCTACTGTCGCGGTATAGACAGTCATAAAGATATCGAAATAGGAAAATGAATATGAAACTTCTTGAAAATAAATAAAATAAAAATTGAAATGAAAAAAATGAACCAACCCAACTCGAACTGAACCAACCCCATCCGACCCGACCGCCTAAAATCCAAACGTCAATCTCCGCTTGCGACTTGACGTCGTCTTCGATGAGTTTCGGCTTCACGTTTTTGCCATTTTCGAAGCCTCATACGTCAGTCATGGTCAGTACAGCTTCCATCTACATCTTCCAGGTGTCATAGCAGTATATGTAAAGCTTGTTTCTTTTCACTCTTAGTTAGATTGGTGATTTAAGTATTTATGTCGAAATATATTATTCATTGGTGGAAAATAGTCGAGTTGAACACTGTTTTCCAGAGACTTTAAAAATTGGTTTTATTGGTCAAATATCTTTGTATCTCGTGACAAATTCTATAGTAGGTATATTTCGTAATGAGTATCAAAAGTAATAAATATCGTGCGAGTGTGAAGTTTGTCGAACGAGGTGCAACCGAGTGAGTCAACAAACGAATAATACGATATTAATTTCAATTTCGAGCAAGTTTTGAACGTTATTTTTAGACGACTACAAAAAATAACACACTGATATTTTTAAGAATTTTATTTCAAATAACAATACCTGTTTTTTAAACAAATAGCATAGCAACAAACAAAGCAAAGTTGCCTGTTTTATAATAGTCTATACGTACGTTCAATCTGTCTATGAACACTTTATACCCACAATGCTAACATTAACAGTCTTCCAAAGTATTTCCTCTCCTGCCCACTTAAACTACCAATGCAAACTGCCCACGCAACATGCCCACCCGAACGGTACCCAACAATGAACCAACGCAACCCGACCCGAACGGTACCCAACAATGAACCAACGCAACCCGACCCGACCGGTACTTGATCTGAACCGACTCGAACCCGACCCGAACAAAACTGAACCAACCCGACCCGACCTGAACCAACCCGAACTGAACCAACCCGATCCGAACTGAACCAATCCGAACTTTACCAAACCCTCCCAACTCGACCACCTAAAATCCTAGCGTCGACCTCCGCTTGCAGCTTGACGTCGTCTTCGATGAGTTTCTTACAACCCCTGATGCAGCCATTGTTTCACAATACAATTCGTTTCACTACGAAGATCGCGACCATTACATTGGAATGTGCGGATAACCTTAATTCTTGTGACCAAAAATATTGAAGTATTTCATTTTGAAACTTTATGATTGTTCTGGGCCCATAACCTATTAGGATTCTGAGTGGAGTTTAAATGAAACCCTTAATACCATCAACACTGAATTATATTTATTAATATCAAACACAATTATCAAATAACACATAAAAATGTCAACATATAGGACGGTTGTACATTTTTTTTATTATTTTTGTAAAAGATTATACAAATTAATTCATAGTAAACTGAAAAAAAAATTGTTCGTATTTTTTTAAATATTTAATTAAAAAGAATCGCGCTAGAAACACTGCACCAAAAGCAACCCTCCACTCTTATGATGTAAGAAGATACGTATTCCTATTGGCTGCCTGAAAGCAAAAAACTTTTCTTGTTCATCGCGTATAAACGCGTGTCTCTCTATCTCCTTCGCTTGTAAACATAACTCGGTATGTGCTTTTGTGTTTCATATTAAAAGCTGTTTCCTTGGATGCGCTGCTGCGAGTGCCTTTTGACGTCATCCTTTGTATCTAATCACTTGATCTATTTGAAAATATGCACATTTTTTAGCAATTAATAAATCATTATTTATTGGAATTATATTTTTTTCCAATAATGTTAAATAATAAAAAAAATACTAAGATATGTTATTTTATAAATACAAAAATCGTGCAACCACCCTATTGACAGCTAAAAACAATCAAACTTTTTTTTTAATTTGACTTAATTATGTGAGTAGGCGTGAATGTAATTCCAATAAATGCTATACAATTTAAATATAACTAACACATATCATTAAATTCTTGTTATTAATACAAGTAATATTTTCTACACATTTCTTCTTAATTAAACTTTTAATTAACATATTAATACATATTAATACAGCAAATGATTTAAGATAATAGCTGCAAAACTTCTTGACTGGAAAGGTGATTGGGAAGAAGAAATTACTGGATATCATTCAATTATTATTTATTTCTGCTTCTACCCGTTTCAACACCTCATGTGTCTTCTTCAGGAGGCGAACATGTAGAATTTAATTAACAATGATAAATAACGATAAATAAATAACACAAATTACATTCACTAGTCGTCAAAATTTAATTAAAAAACTCATATAGTCGTCAGATGAATTAGATATATTTTTAAACTTTTAATTAATTTACGATAATGTTTATTCATCAAAAAAAGTTTAAGCCAAGAGACCATAGGGCGAGTGCGTTAATTTTTTCAGTAAACTAAAATTAAATTAAATTCTTTTGTATGTATATTCGATTTTGTAACTTTAAATTGCACTAGATTTCAAATTCTACTAGAATTGATATATCTGCTTCGTACACAGATATCGGTAATGATGGAATATTTGTACCGTGTGGGCGCTTACCAGGTCACCTCACGGGCACTCATTGCTGGCGTGGAGAGTGCGCCAGAGGGGTCAATTTTGCAGATTGGCACACCCAGCAATGGGTAATATGCCGTGATGAAATATTTATTTTATTTATTTTATTGATATATTTCTCCACTCTTTCTCAGCATAGATTTTTAATTATACTGGTCTGGAGCAGCAGAATTTTGTCTTCAACTTTCTTTCTTTCGTTTGTTTGATCATGCAGATTCTGACATGTCGAAAGAAACAGAGGGGAAAACCTAGTTCTAGTAGAATTTGAAATCCAGTAGAATTTAAAGTTACAAAATCAAGGCCCTAATTAAAAATTTGATGCTCCACTCGCAATTTAGAAAAACAGAATATTTGTTTCAACAGGGCGCGTTCATCGCCCGCCTTTAATGGCATATGACATGAATTAGCAAAATTTACGTGATGTTCGATATTAGTCATTTTTGTATTTAAATAAAATTTTCTTTAATATAGAATACTAGCTGTACCCGTTGCAAATATTTGCAACAAACAATATTATGGGGTAATGTTATTAAATTATATGTACATATTCAATTTTTGGTGCTCTTCTACATTGTTTTTTTTAACTATCACTGCTTTGTTGGACACATTGACACATAGGGAGAAGTCTAGTTGATTATTTGACTCAACACTCATTCAGGGCCTGTTCGTTAATAATTTTATTGCTAACAATTTGATGAGGAATTTCGGATATTATTGTCTTATACAAATTTTATAAGAAACTGTTGCAATGTAATTTTGATCGACGCACTCGATAATTAACGATAAAATACATAGCATTGAAACATTTTTAAATTTCGGCATAAATATGCCATAAATTGCTTACTATGACGTACCTATAATAAATATATAAGACGATCTAAATAATGAAATTATCAATGAAAATCACCAAATTATTAATCTTAAATTTCTTTTTTTTAATCTATACGTTTAATAATTGTTGCATATTTGCAGTTTGAAGCAAATGGACATTGATATATTATACATCATTGGAAAGATTAAAGGAAACTCATTTCAATGGTGTAACTTTCCAATATGGCATCCATATAAAAACTAAAACTTTGACATCATAATTCGAAAACCAATGGTGATAAGAACATAAAAACTGCAAGTTAAAACCCAGAATTATTTCACACTTGAAAGTGTTAAGATAGTCACTAAATTTGAATTTAATTTTCGAGCTTAGCGTGGAAGTCTTGTGGCTAGTGAGTTAATATTTGCTAAAGTTTAGTTATTCAAATCGAGGTTCAAATAACACAACTGAAAATGTGGTTTTTGCATTTTTATTATTTTGTATCTTGAGTATTACGCATACAGTGTAATGATTTGGTTATATTGTATGTCGTTTGTTGTAAAATGTATTGTTGTGTTTTGTTTAAAGTTACTAATGTTTATAAATTTGTTGTTAACGTGTCAGGATTGCGCGGTTGAGTGGTTAGCACGCACGACCGGCGAGCTCGATATTGAAGTTTCGATTCTACTTGAATTTTGTTTTTTATATTTTTAATTGAAAAAGCGAGTTTTTACAGGATAACTAGAATTAAGTTTAAACATTTTTACGTATTTTTACCCAATCAATTTTTACATTTTAGGTTAGAAAAAATTATATATTTTAATTATGCAATTAATACAAAATATCTCTTCAATTATTTTTGCTCAAGATTTATTACATACTTACCATATTCGAATTAAAAAAGGCAACAGGTCAGTATATGGCAACTATAGAGGAATCGAGTTTTTGGATGTGACCTACAAAATATTAGTAATTTGCATAAGAAATCGAATAACAGAGGAAACAGAAAAAGTTATAGGAGAATACCAGGCAGGATTCAGGAAAACAGGTCAACAACAGGGCAAATATTCTCCTTAAAACAAATTATATCTAACAATTATGAATAGAACCTAGAGTTACATGCTATGTTTGTAGATTTCAAGCAAACATATAACTCCGTAAGAAAAAATCAACTGTATGAAATACTACAGCATTTTCAATTTCCAAGTAAGTTAATAAGGCTAATACAAATGACGCAAACAAACACCAACTTAAAAATACTAGTTGATGGAAAGGTGTCAAAGAGTTTTTCGGTTAATCAAGGATTAAGGCAAGGCGATCCAATGTCACCAGTCCTCTTCAATTTAGTACTCGACTGGGTAATAAGAGAAACTGAAATTCAGACTAAAGGCACAAAAAATTAGAACAGGCGTCAAGTTCTAGCTTTTGCGGATGATATAGTTTTTTTTAAAACGCATCACAGCTAACTTGTTCCACAAACACGACTCTTTTGATTATTTAAATAATAATTATTCTAAATAATTTGCTTTACAATAGTTAAGTATAAAAAAAATAATTATACGACAATCGACTGGGCGATGCATTACGTACTGCTTTTGAAAATTAATCTTTATTAGTTACTAACTTGTAAAATTGGTTGCTAACGTGTTAAAATTTTACAAGTTAGTTACCACGTTAGTAACGTTGATGACATGTGAAAATTGTGTTTTGTTACTGTCATACGTATTAAAAATAAGTGTCAATTGTAACTGACAGGTTTAGGTTATAAATTTAAATTTGACTTGCAACAAATAGTATTGTAAAATAATCGCCACGTAACTATTTTACTGCCTCAAGAAGGTGACAGGCTCGCCTACTCGGCTCGCCAGTCATTTCCTCTTTTTAGCAGTAAAAATCGTTTTACTTGACTAATAATGTAAAATACTATCACCTGCATTGATAAACCGGCCCTCAGTTCCCAAAAAAGTTTATAAATGTGCTAGATATAATAGTGATAAACAGTCAAGTAATTTATCTAACAGTTATTCTTACTAAACTTTTAACCTTGTATTAACTACCCTAAATGATTTATTTATTGTTAACAGAGTGTTGTTTCAAATAATCAACCAAAATTTTCCCTAGGGTTTATCAAAACAGAGCTGGTTATGAAACAAAAAACACTGTAAAAGGGTACCAAATATTGGATATAAAGAAAATTTATAATATAATAACATTACCCCATAATATTGTTTGATGCAAATATTTGCAACGGGTACAGCTAGTACTAAATAACCGGCAAATGTTAAAAACGAATAGAACGGCATGCTTAAATCATTTTGATCACCCTGTATATGTTTATACTATATTCCTGTTCATTCGTATTATACACGTACAGGTTATTCATAACGGGTGAGCCAAAATTAAATCATTTATTGGGGGAGTCATTTTGAATAAAACAGGCTATATGAAGGTTTCGTTACAGAGTTACAGATGCACCTCATCAAACACATTTTTCTTAATAACTCTTGTACTATACCTCGTTCAAAGAGAGAACGTACCCGATCTCGAACCAATTTTGTATTATTATTTCATTCATAGAATTCTTATATTCTTTATTTGTATTATATTTGCAGTAGATATTTTAATTTTATGTATTTAAAAATAATATTAATACAACTCTGGTATAACTTACTCCGCCCAAATTTTATAGTTGATTGCGCGAAACAGGTACATTCTCACGTTGAACGGTGTATTGTAGTATAGTTGCACTAAAATTTTGAAACTTGGTATACTAAAAATGAATAAGCAGAAGACGCCCGTCATCAACCTGAAGATAATCCTATAAAATGAAATATAACTTGTAGAAGTTATTGGGTGTATATATAAATGATATCTACAATTATTTCTAAGTACATATTTATTCCTTTTACGGAATATAAAATTATTTGAAAAAATTGTAGTTGATTTTCGTACTATAACCTGGCACTACTGAGAATGACCATGCTATATTAAATAATTTTATATTCCGCAAAAGGAATAAGATTGACTAAGAAATAATTATAAATTTATTAATATATACGTTTCTTAATACTAGTATTTTATCTTATTTTTTTAATCAATATTATATATAAAGCATAAATACATAAAAAATACTCTTTCTAAAACTTGCTAAACGCAGTAAATGTTGACTAATTTTTAGAAAAATAAAGTAAAAAAAATATTCATGGATGTCTACGTCAATATTATCTGGACGCACGCTAACAATAATTACCGTTACAATAACAATATCCATAAATAAACATTATATCTACATATTCACTAGCACTACCATTTTTTTTCAATTAACAGAAAAAAAAACTATCAACAATGAAAATCAGGTAATTAACAATAGTTATCCCTAGTTTTTCCAAAATAGGGTCAAAATTGACTCGATTTTCGGTTTTTGTTCATAACTCATGATAGAAATTAAAAAGTATTGGGAATTTTAACGTTTCTTTTTATTTGGGTTTACGTGATTTTTTCGGTGTTATGATTTAATAAACATAGTAAAATGAAGTAATAAAGGAAATAATTTGTTTATTTTGATCAAGACGAAAATGAAGAGTTAATTTTGAAATATATTGTTTACTTGATTGCATTATTGTTTATTTAGATTAAGAAGAATTTTATGTTTTGTTTTATAATTTTGCTATTAATATAAAGATTAATTATTAAACAAATACAAATTGTATTATTATTATGAATGAAGTTTAATAAATATAATTAAAGTAGAACTTTAATAAATATTGTCATATTAATAACAAAATGTCTTAAAAATATCGAGTCATAGTTGACCCTATTTTGGGTACAAATGGTATAAAATTATTATTGTGAAATAAGGGTTATAAACACATTATTTTTTTTATATCTTGTTCTATATTCTATGGTAACTTGATTGTTTTTTAACTGTAAACTAAATATTTTGGATAATTAAAAACAGTCGAATCTCTCTGAACGGACACCTCTTTGCGGCGGACAAATTTGTCAAGTTGCAAAATTTCCATATATTCTATTCTTTCCTGAAAGGATTCTCTCATGACTGGACGCGGGCAGTAACATTCGGTATATTTTCTACTAGAAGTATCTCTTGTGCATACGTGCGCACGCAACACTGGGCTTTTCCCTAAATAAAAATTACAAGACCATTCGCAATTCAGCTTCTATTACAAGAATAGTTAGTGAAAGCTCCGATATTACTTACCAATGTTTATATGTCATTGTAGTGATAAATTAATTATATTCACAATTATTGTGTTTCGTGATACAAATGCTTAATATGGTCCAATAATGGAATACTGTTGCTAATGTCAATAATAATAATAAAATCGTGCGCTTTTGTTAGCATAATTGTATTTACACTTACAAATTTTATTATATGAACTCACACATTAAATCACCGGAGCATTCTAAATAGTTTGTTAATGTTTGCGGATATTTCAACTGAATTGCTGTTGTTACGAAATAAACTATTGATAAAATTACCTGCAATACAGATTTTTCTACAAATTATGTAAATATATATACCAACTTAACTTACACTTGCCAACATGGACCTATTCAGAGAAAAATATTCATTACTAATCAATAATTTATCTGTTGTCATTAACAAAATAAGTTGCTTACAGTGAGTATTATCATTATTTGATTTTGACCGCAATATTGAACACAAATCACGAATTACTTTGGTTTTCTAAAATAGATTTATCGTAGGTTAGTAATATAAATATAGAAATATGTATTGAGATTATTTTGAACAAGTACGTGTTAATGGCAGTTTAATACACAGGGTGTCCGTTTTACGACCGTCGTTATTGGCATCTCGGTTATTTAAGGAGGTAGAGTCCGTACACGTTAAGATCAAGCCAGCTACGTCATAACTGAGTTCTGCAGACCACGCCTCCAACAAATTGTCCAGTGGCGTGTACAATATTAGTCTTCTATCTTGCAAAAAAAAATTCAGACCAGGATTATCAAAAATCCCTTTTGGAAAATATCTTATTCGATTCAGATTTTGTGCACTGTCTATTCAGGAAAAATTTGCAAAAATCCGAGAAGGGATACGCTCAGAAATTACATTATTTTAAATGGCTATATTGTAATATCTCTGGAACTCCGAGGTATTTTATTCAAATTTTACATACTTATAACACTAAGCATGTAGTCTCAAAGTTTTATTGAAAAATGCAAAATATTTTTAATAACCGAGGAGTTTTTAGTAACTTTCGATCAGTGGCGTCGGTCGCTTGCTCGTTAGATTTAGTAGCGTCGGCAGTGCCCACGCTACAATACACATTAATTCCAAATTTCTTATTTAACCAATCTTGTAGTTCTTATAGTTTCCGAGATATTAATGTTAATCCACTTAATTTGGGACACCTGTATAATTGTGTTTTTATTTGTGTGTGTGTGTGTGTGTGTGTGTGTGTGTGTGTGTGTGTGTGTGTGTGTGCGTTTGTACGAAACCATGGTTTCGGTCGCAATATCTCCAATAATAGAATTCCAAAAATTACAATTCTTACGTATTCCTCTTCCTTACAACCATATGTAGACCTGATTAGATTTTGGTTATAATTGGCCAACTGGAAGTACCCTCATTTCAAGATTTTAACATTTTTTCTTGAAAAAAACTCAGTTAAATATTATTTAAATAAAAAAATATATTATTCTCTATACGATTTGATTGCATTTTATATTTCATATATATATATATATTCAAGTAATTCAAATTGATAGATGTCAGTATCAATAAAAAGTAAATGAATGAAAGAATAAGGGAAATAACTCTAATGTTAGAGGTTTCTAGAAAGATATAAGAGAGACGATTACATTGGTTTGAACATGTCATGAGGAAGAATATATTGCAAGAAAAATGAATAGATTAGTAATAGAAGGTGGAAGAAACATAGGATGACCAAATATAAGATAGAAGGACTGTATTGCGGAAGACTTGAGAGAAAAGGAACTGGATGGGGACGACACGCAAAACAGAAATAAGTCGAAGAAGAAAATAAAAAATAGCGACCCCCTAACGAATGGGAAAAACGAAAGAAGAAGATGTCAGTGTCAAGTGCAATTTGCATAGTTTCTTTATGAAATAATTTTACTGGAAATATAGGATCTTTTGCAAGAAAATTATTTATGTATAGGGCGCGTGCATTGACGTGACTTTGCTGATTTTGGCAAGCAGATATGGGGATCCGTGTCAAAATGACAGCAATTACTTACATCCATAACTGACAAATGTCACAATTTTGCTTTCAAAATTTCATGATTTTCTTATTTCATGTGATTTATTTGTTATCAGTAGTATGGAATTTAGTTGTCGAGAAAAGGAATCATAAAATACCAAAAACTGAAATTTTGAATGATAAATTATGACATTTTTGTCAGTTATGGACATAATTAATAGCTATCAATCTGATACGGGCCTCCATATCTGCTTGCCAAGGTCAGCAAGTCACGTGACTGCTCGCGCCCTATACATAAATTTTCTTGCAAAAGAACTTATATTTCCAGTAAAATTATTTTATAAACAAACTATCAAATATAATTTACACATTTAATGTTATTATAAATATTAGAGAATATTCTAGTATCTATACAAATTGATTGCATTTTATATTTCATATTTAATGGATACGAAGTCTGTTCAGAAAATAACCGAACATTTTGAATTACGTGCCAACAGAGATATTTAGTGATATGCGGTTGGCCTCATTGCGTTGCGCATAACCTGTATTCTTGGATTGTTCATATGTGGTTTAGTTTTTGTGATATTGTTATTTGAGTGCAACGTGTTTAAGTGTTAGTAGCGATTTTCTGGAGCAACGATGGAACGTAGAATTTTGCGTGAAACGGGAAAACTTTCACAGAAACGTTTCAACCTTTGAAACAAGCTTACGGAGATGATGATCTGGGTCGTAATAGAAAGTGGAAGAAACAGAGGAAGACCAAAGATATGATGGAATGACTGTATTGCGGAAGACTTGAGAGAAAATCAACCGAATGAGGATGACCCGCAAAACAGAAATGAATGGAAGAAGAAAATAAAAAATAGCGACCCCTAACGAATGGGAAAAGCTAAAGAAGATGTCAGTGTCAAGTGTCATTTGCAAAGTTTGTTTATGAAATAATTTTGCTTGAAATTTAGAATCTTTTGCAAGAAAATTTATGTATGGAATTTGTACATAATACACAGGATTGACGGAAGGTATTGTGCTTGCCACATCAGATTTTTCTTTCTGGTTTTCAGAAATTATTAATAAAATTATGGAAAATAAATCCAGTATTCTTCGATAACTATTTCCACCATAATAATTCTTTATAATAATGAAACGTTGCTTATTCAAATAAACATTCATTATTTAATTTACTTTTTACAAATAAAAATTGACAAAATATGAATAAAATAATATTGTTTCCACAATTTTACAAGTCATGGTTATTGCTACTAATTAACGGAACTTCTGAAATTTCTATTTCAAATTATGAAGAAATTAAAGCCATAATAAAAAAATATAAGAACAGTTCTGCATACAACTTTTAATACTGTATCACTCTACAGTTTTTGCAGTAAAATGAACAGGAGAGCAGGAAATTGCATAAAACTAAAATCCCATGTTAAATCCATTCACCCGTAACCGTCACCACTCGGTAAATCTAAAGTTTACTATTTGAAACAAGGTAAGTATTACATCGTCCGAAAGCTAAAAAAAAATCTCTTTTCATTTACGTAAGTTGCTACTATGTATGATATATGTATAGAAATTACATCTTTAACCATCATAACTCGAAATCGAACAGATATAAAAAAGATTAAGTATCTTTGTTCAAAATAAAATAAAATCTTATCCCAATCCCAAAGAAATACAGGCAAATATTCCATATTATTTCATACATAGATGTTAATAAATATGAGCAAATTTCGAATTTTGGCTTTATTGAGTGATATGAATTTCTCGAGAAGAATAAGTCAAAATGGTCTACTAAGTACTAATGCAGCAACTTTGTCCTAATTTAACCGACTTCGTATCTCTTACAGATAACCGCGATGTCAATTGTAGAGTCATTTTTACGACCCGTTTTAAATTTAAATAAACTAAAACAAGAAAAATATAAATAAATATTTGTTTTTAAATATTGGGACTCGCAGAATAGCATGCGACACAGTAGAATTTTAAGGCACTAAATTATTGGCGGCTAATAGAACCAGATAAATATGTAAATATCGCAAACCATCGAATGTATGAAAAATGATGAAAAAACATGAACATAATCTACATTAAAAGTGCCGTGCGAAAGAGTATATCCTCGTATTTGACGAATATCTGTTAGAATCGTGCAATACGAGGGTTATTGTTTCAACTTCTGGTAAACTGGCAAAAAACAACATTAATAGAAAAGTTACATACAAAAAATAATTTCATACAGCGATTATCTTCAAATAACTATGACTTACTCAACGAAAAGAAATAATAATCTTTTTGGTTATAACATGGACGGACATATTTTGCTCAGAGTATCTCGATATAACGACTTAGTTGTGCTCTTCGATACTAGGCTAAAGTTTAATCTACGTATAACGTATATAACTAACATGTCATCGAAATCTTGGTTTCATTATAAGGAATGCTCAGTATTTTGTATACATAAAGACTATTTTGATGCTGTATTACGTCAGTGTTAGAATAATGATTGTCAAAAAAAAAAAAAAACTAATAATTTGACATATAAAACGTTACGCTTATGTTCGTTTCGTTTCTAATTCCATAGCTAATACTGTTAAATTGTAATTCCGTGAATTTTCAAATTTTATTTCTGCAGTTATGAAGTAGCCAAAATGATTTTTACCTCTCGCTAAGAGAGGTATTGCATTCATGCTAAAAATCGCATATCCAGATTTTATTGAATAAGCACGTTTTAAGGTCCTTACAATCCGATTTTAACATTTTTACGATGATGTCTGTGTGTGTGTGTGTGTGTGTGTGTGGATGTGTGTGTGTGTGTGTGTGTGTGTGTATGTGTATGTGTGTGTGTGGGATGTTGGAAGGACGGTTACTCAAAAACTATAAGACTTAAAATTTGTTTAACAACGTATTTCCCAATCGGACATTCATGGGAAGATCTGAAAAGGTTTTGGTAATAATTGGACGACCGGAAGTAGAAGATTCTTGAAAAAAAATATTCTAAATATTATTTTTTGAAAATTTTTCGTGGTAATATTAAAGAAAATTAAATTCTCTATCTGATACATTTAAATATTTTATTATATATTCCATAGATTTAGAGATAAAAGAAGTATAATATATAAAATAATCTGTTGTAATAAATTTGACAGCCGAAAGAATGCCATGAAAAATAGTTGATAATTTAAATTATTTGTAACTGACAGATAAATGTCAGTGTCAGAAATCCGGAGACATTACTGAACACTTTTTCTGGTAAGTACATACATTATATTATTTCTAAATGCATTATTAGTTAAATATTTATAGGTATATTACACATACCCTTCATATATACTGTTATTTCTGACAATGAATTGGAATCATCTCGAGAAACAAGGGTAGGACAAAACTTCTTCATAGAATCTAATTATGTGGAATAATTTAAAAAATCTAAATATATGGAATAGATATAAGTAGAATTTTTGGTGTAGAGTGTAAGTATACAAGAAATGTTAAATACATTAGGGCGCGAGCAGTCATGTGACTTTGTTGGCCTTGACAAGCAGATATGGGAGCCCATGTCAGAATGATAGCTAGTAATTATATATATAGATGTCATATATCATAATTTCTCATTCTAAATTTAATGATTTTCCAATTCCATGTGGTTTATTTTCCTCGACAAGTAAATTCCACACTCCTGATGACAAATTAACTACGTGAATTTAGAAAATCTTGAAATTTTTAATGAAAAGTTCTGACATTTATGTACATAATTAATAATTATCATTCTGAAACGGGCCCCCACGTCTGCTTGTCAAGGCCAACAATGAAACATGACTGTTCGCGCCCTATACTTATGTAATCAAAAAAAGACAGTGGCGAGAGGTATTGTGCTGGCCACAACAGATTTTTTTTTATTCGGATGTAGAATTTTTTGCTTTACAACATCCATTTTGTCCAAAATAATTAGGGGAGCAATGCGCATGGGAAAACTGATTTCCCATTTTAAACGCCTATGTTTCACTTTCCGTGATACACCCTGTACCATCGTGTTTGGTATCAAATGACAGATCTTATTAAGTGCTGTCAGATATCAGTGTCTAAACTTTGACAGGTCGATCGGCTCTTGTGTGAATTTGAGATAATAGGTATAGCTGCACGAACTTGTAATTTTTGTGAAAAATATGATCGTTTGTGTGTTCTAAGTTGTCAGCACAGCGTTCGTTTGTAGTCGTGCATACTGCACTAACATGTTAGAACTGTACAACCTCCCGAGCTAGTACACTTAGTGCAGTTTATAACGTCACAGTAATTTGTCAAACAGGCTGCTGTGTATTTACAACTGGGATTAAATATTTTTCAAAAATCGAAATCTATACTAAACATGAACCTAAAGAAATATTTTCTTGTGAGAGATGAACAATACAATAGTATATTGTGTTATTAGGAGTAAAAGTGAAACATTGTGTGGAGACCGTGGAAGTTTTTACGACGAGCGAAGCAAGTCTGACAATTGCACGCGTCTCGAAAGACACTTTATTCCGAATGACACATTATATTTTTTTCTTCAAACGTAGATATTTAAAGAAAAATATCTACTACTGACGTTACATTCTATGTAAATTACGTTTGCGATTTCAATTGCCCTGCAGCTATGGATATTTATTAAACATTGAAGTGAAAATTTTCACGTTTTGACGTTTAAATAAAAACTGTAATTTTATATCCTCCTTGTGTGCAATTATAGCGGAATTTGAAGTAATATACGGCCTCTGAAGTTGTGCAATTAGAAGTATTCTTATGGTTATTACTGTCCTTGTAATTGCAATCTGTCAGCCTGCTATTCTTTACTATGTTATTTCCTCAAAAGTAAACTCTGTGTGTATTTTAATTCATAGGTTATTTATTTAAATTTGACTGCTATTGATGGTATTTAGTAATTTTATTCTTAGGTTACCTAGTGTGTTATAGTGACATTTAGGGCGATACTACAGGTTTCTTTTAAACATGTTACTTCTTATTAGTTGATTCTATATAGTTTCTATGGGTATTTATTTATTTTATTTCGACTCTAGCGGCGTAGAAATTAAACTTATACCTTGTAATCAAGTTACGAAAGATGACGTTTGAAGAAAAATTCCTTTCCAAAGAAAACTATTATTATTTTTGAATTTTTGCTATTGTTAACCTATAAAATCTGCATTAACTTAACTAATTTCGGTTCGTTTGTATTTAGAAAACAAGTGTGTATTAATTTGTCCTTAACTACACTAATGACATTCTCAGTATATGGTGTGCATGTTAGTGTAATACAAACGAACAGACCTAGTGAGAATAATGTTTGCGTTAGCAGTATACACTACTGATGTGCATAAGCTAAGTATGTATGCATGTAAACAATTATAAAACACTAAAGGCGGAATCCTAAGGAAAGTTTAAGTGGGCATGTTGCGTGGGCAGTTTGTGTGGGCAGTTTGGGTGGGCATGTTACGTGAGAAGTTTGTGTGAGCATGTTGAGAGGGCAGTTTGGGTGGGCATGTTGCGTGAGCAATTTGGGCCATCATTTTGCGTGGGCAGTTTGGGTAGACAGATTATGTGGGTAGATTGCGTTGTTTGGGTTGGCAGGAGAGGAAAACTTTAGAAGACTGTTTGCGCCAACACTTTGGTTTTAACGTGTACCTAGAAGGATTGGATGTACGGAGAGGCTATTATAAAATACTACCTGAGGAGCCCTAGGGGAAACTCGGCAAAGCCGACATTTCCCTAGGAAATATCTAAAATGAAAGCGATATGATATCATTTATCTCACGGTGAAAGATAAAAATAATTTTATAATCTCTATTTTGTAAAAAAGCCAGCTATGGGTGCTCCTGCGGTGACGCCTGCTGAGCGCCCGCACGGTACAAATATTTCATCATTACCTATATCTGTGTACAAAGTAGATTGGCAAATACAAAATGTTGAAATTTATCGTTATTTTTGACGCTCGTTTGTGTATGTACCTACTAGACCTGTGCGCCGCCGCGCCACGCCGCCGCCGCCGTTATATTTTTCACGCCGCCGACATATTTTTCACGCCGCCGCCGCCGGCGTTTCAACTACCGGCGCGCCGCCTATCTGTTGTACGACGCGCCGTCGTTGTTCTCGACATTATAATATTATAAATGATTATATTTTCAGTAAGTAAATTCATATTAATCGTAAATATTAATGTACAGAAATCTTTTTTCTTGTGATTTCCAAGACTGCTTACTGCTTTTCTGATCTGTCATCTGTACTGTACACAGTGTTCCCAAATCGTAGGATTTTTAAGTATTTTGTGGTAATTTTCTTATATATAAAATTTGGAAAATATTTAAACATTCGCCATGCAAAATTCGTTCTGGTATAATATAGTAATTTCCTATACCGACGAAGTGAATTTAACTGCTGCATATTTAATGTGGGCCCCGATCACATTCAAAACATGCTAAAAGTATGTATTCACTTATAAATAAGTAGTAGATGAAGACCAGAGACTAAAAAATTGTTTTTTTAAGAATTACTATTTGTTTTTTATTTGCTAAAATTATTGTTTATGTATTTGTTATATGTAATCAATTAATAGTGAAAATATTAGAATTTCCCGCTATTTTATTAGATAGGGATTTACTGTCTGCAATTGGAATTTTGTTAGAGTGTTTGGAGGGATAAATCACTTTTAAAGTTTGGGAGCGACCACTGACTGTACATATACAATGACAACTTAATTAACAGATCAACAACCAAACATCTTCAGTAGTTCATAAAATGGAAAACTGTGTAAAGGAATATATCAAAAATTTCATTATTTTACCAAACCAAAATCAGAAGGACATTTCAAGTTAATATAAAAGTAAAAGTATGATTTGAGAACACTTTGTTTATTTACATTTAAATAAAAATAATAACGAAGTTCCCATTGCCATTAATACGGAACGAGTGTATTGTAAAAAATGTTTAGAAACGAAGTTCATTATCGCCACTCTCCGTAAACTAGATTATATTCATACACGATAATTGATATTTGTAAAGAAAAAATGTGGTATGTGATATAATTTACACTAGTGCGATAAATTATTAACATAATTCTCAACCATTTCATTTTAAGTTTACGTTTTATGTAGGTATGATTGAGTAAATCACTCCAGTTTTTGTATTAAAACGCCGCCGTCAAAAAATAAAGCACATAAAGCCGCTATTTTTTTAACAATTCACCGCCGCCGCCTTGACTCTCGTCGGCGCACAGGTCTAGTACCTACTCGTATATTGAAGGATTCAACTAAACAAACTTAAAAATCGTCTTGATTTTTAATCGTTAACATTGTTTTGTCAAAAAGCATTGAATAGAAATGTAAACAAATCTGACAAGCCCGTCTATATCTCGTTTTATATAATAAAATAGCAAATGGCGCTTTAGAACCGTCCGTTTTTGCATGTACTAAATAAAGAATTTTAAAATCGCGGAACGAATATTTGGTGAGATACGTACATATTTATTGACCGTACTTTTTTGCCGTATCTAACAACCGATATTTTATTATGCCAAATCACGTATAGGCGCACATGCCATGACCACAGAGTCAACGAATTATGCGGATCCCAATAAAATTACTTTACATTAGGTTAATAGGAGGGTTGTTTGAAAAGTATTGAGCATCAAGGTGTACATGTTGTGTTTTTGTAAAATAATAAAAACATAACCTGCCGTGATTATTTTTTTATTTAAAAACCAATACGCCTACGCTAATTAGAGTCAAGCTAAATACTGTTTACTGGGACTCTTCTCTATCATTTGCCACTGTGCAAAGATATGCAGCTGAATTCAAACGTGGTCGTAGTCGCCTGATTCATAGATGAGCGTCCGGGATATTTATCAATTGATACCACTACCGATTGTCATATATTACATGAAGAATTGAGCATGAGAAAAGTGACTGCGCGTTGGGTATCGCGGTTGCGATTTAAATGAAACGAGTCGGATTTTTTGTGTAGATTTAGAACTGTTAATAAAACTTAGATCCTCTACTACACTTAGTGGACTGCAAAAGGTGAACCAGCTGTGTCGAAGAATAAAACTTAATTTGACAGAAAAATACTTATCTCTATTTTAAGAATTAGGAAACTTTTCAAACTACATTCAAATACTTACCCATTGTTTTATAATCTCACACAAAATTACGTTAAGCACAATTATCCATAGATGATACAATGACAAATACAATGCCATATACCACATATCATAGACTTTATATAGTACTACATCGCTCACGAATAAATATAAGAAAGTTGCAAGTGATAGACAACTGCGTAAAACTAGGACTGCAACAACAAAGCCACATATTTTGCTGTTCAGTTTCATAACTTTTAGTAGTTTTTCATATATTTCTCCAAATGAGTTCATTAATCTGTTATATTTATAAATATTTGATTTTTCTATATTTTTCAAAAGTAGGTCCAGTTTTCTTAATCTGGATAATATTAATAAAGGAAAAATGACAACCCAAATTATAGTCAACGCTTGTTCTACTTCTAATAAAATTTCTATAAACGTTGTATATATGGCCATGGGAGCGCAATACGACTGTACTTGAAAGCACGGAACAACTACAATGTAAAAATTCGGAGAAATATGCAAAGGCACAGTGCATATCAACAAGATCAATAGTTTTGAATTATTTATGATAATATTATACTGTTTAAAAGTTTCATCCACATTATGAAGTAAATGCAAAATTTCGGCAATCTGAAACAAAATATATACTCGTATAGCCTGTATATATGTCTACTTGAAATCCGTAATATAGGAAATACAATGTTATTTTTTACCTTCCGTCACCTTTAGGTAAGGAAGGTCTTTGGTCAAAAAATTCAATGATGAGTTTTTACTGAATAAGCACGTTTTAGGGTCCATATAATATGATTTTACCATTTTGACGATGATGTCTGTATGTATGTGTGTCTGTGTGTGTGTGTGTGACAAAAGTTTTGGAATCCATAACTTCAATACCACGATTCCAAAAATTATAATTTTTTCGTATTCCTCAAGTTTACATCCAGAAGAACAACTGATTAGATTTTGGTTATAATTGATCAACCGGAAGTAGTCTCATTTGAAGATTTAACAGTTAAATTTGATTTATTGACATTTAACGTTATTATAACTTAAAGAATATATTATTCTCTATACTATTTGATTACAATTTATACTTCATATTCCATAGATACAGAGTTAAAGAATTTTAAAGAAATTAAATTTTATAATTCAGCCAGCTATGCCAAACTTGGGAACTAGTAATATATTCATATAATTCAAATTGACAGATGTCAGTATCAATAAAAAGTTAATTAATGTGGCAGATATCAGGATGTTGAAGTAGATATTGGGGAATACACGGAAAGATACGGTAAGAAAATAACTCTAGTGTTACAAGTTTTTAGAAAGATACAAGAAAGACGGTTACATTGGTTTGAACATGTCATGAGGAGAAATGAAGAATTATATTGGAACAAGAATGAATAGTTTAGTAATAGGACGTTAAAGAAACAGAGGAAGACCAAATATAAGATGGAAGGACTGTATTGCGGAAGATTTGAGAGAAAAGGAACTGAATGAGAACGACATGCAAAAATAGCGACCCCTAACGAATGGGAAAAGCTAAAGAAGAAGAAGATGCCAGTGTCAAGTGCAATTTGAATAGTTTGTTTATGAAATAATTTTACTGGAAATTTAGAATCTTTTGTAAGAAAAATTATGGAATTTATACATTATACACGAGAATGACGGAAGGTATTGTGCTGGCCACAACAGATTTTTTATTTTGCTGTAGTTAGTTACCTATTAATTTTAACACATTTTTGCCCAAGTTTTTTAATTTTTTTAAATTAATACATTGAGTGCTATGGGGTACATACCGTGTCCCCCAATTTGCACACAACTTGAGATGAGTTGTGGCCTTGGGGGACATACAATATCCGACAGGACCAAATTTAGTTGGAGCCAAATTGGACAGCGCCTATGCGCCACATCAATTCAGTTCTTACGGGAGCCGGTGGCAGACAACTTTGACAATGTAGTAGTATACTTGGCCTGGGTGTTCGACACGTTTGTGGGTTTTTTTTTGTGGGTAAAATGAAAAATCGTTTACTCACTTAAAACTTTATTTTATATAAGTTTTGATGAGTGAGTGTCAAAGAAACATTCTAAACAATAATATTTTGTGCAACTACTGCACTTATACTTCGTTTTAGATGCTTTATTTTTTGCAACGGCTCGTCCGGAAACAGCTGCAACATGGGCATAACATTGGTCTCTAATCAGATTTTCAGATTTGTGGCCGTGGGGGACAAACGCTGTCCGACAAAAAAAAAAGCTCAAATTTACTATTTGTGATATTTTTTTGGAGAAAAAAATTATCGTGTTATAATATTACGACAATAACCTTTCAAAATCGTGAAAAAAAAAATGATGGCCACAAGGGATCGCTATATCGATATTCCATGGTGGCACTCAATGTGTTAATAATTTTTGCAAAGAAAATTAATTCCACTGGTATTTTATTATATTTTCTGCTGTCAATTTTTTTTATTAGGTCTCAGATTTCAGGATACCGAATTTTCCAGAAGTGGAACAATGGGAACAAAGGATATCATCAATGGAAAGAAAATGATATTCTATTTCCCTTTATTTTATTACATCCTTATGAAACAAATCACAAAAAAAGAATAATTATTTAATGTGAAACTTCTAAAAACAATCTTCTTGTATGTTAATATTACATTTTCACATTTTTTCTTTGAATTTTTTTTACACAGGGCGCATTTAGTTTGTTTTTCCGCTGGAATTTTTCTGTGATTGATGCGATCAAATCTGACATCAGGAACCCTGTTTATTAACTCGTTGTGTGAGATAGGTCTTCCCCCAATATCAGCAGGTGAACAGTGTTTTCGTAAATAGCATTGCACTACGTATCTTCTAAATTTCAAGTAATCCATTTTTTTGCAGTCAGTACTTTGTTGACGATGATATACTTGCCAAGCATTACTGTATCCATCCTATCCACGCCACCCATAAATTTATATCTTTCTATAACATTTGATTGAGGTATATTACCTTTTTTCTTTTCTTTTTTTTTTGGATATCCAACGCTTGGCCTGAACAATTGGTTCCAAAGGATCACAAAAACTTGCTACTATTATCATTCGAACATGTTAACAGTTACAGTTCAAAACTGTAGTTACCTTTACTTCTTACGTATGTTACGAACATATCATGTAAATAGTTACACACTTTTTGGTCAAAAAATAATTCAAAATAAGATACTGCATGAAATAATAAAGCATCTGAAAGTTTGGGTGGAACAAAAGGTTCGAGCGATGATTGTAAATTATAATTTTCCCAGTCACGACACTTTGATTCATTGCAAGTTTCAAGTTTATGTTTTATAAAAGACAAAGGCAAATTATCTGCACCACTAAAATCATTGTTGTTGCTCTGTTCTCCTAATATGATATGTTTGTCGTTAGTTTATATTGTTGCTACAGCTTCAGCTTGCAATTGCTGCTTCATCTTCATCTACACTATTTTCCTCACTCTCAAGCACCTTCAGAAGGACGGGTTACAAATATATTTTGTTCTTCTATATCCGTCCAAAAATCTTCATCTTCTAACATAGAAACTAAATCTTCAGTCGTCAGTGTTCTAACATAAAATTTCTAATAAAGTACATTCTATATCCCATAGTTCTGTAGCGACCAGCAAGCCATGAAAGAAGATTATTAGAAATTTAGGTTGGTCATGAACGTTTCAGTCGTTTTAAGTTTCTAACGGCCGAATTCACCATTAATCCGTTGATTAATAATCAGTTGATTAAGGAATCAAGCTGATCTGTAGATCAACGTATGTTGTAATTCACCAACTTGATTTCTGAATCAAGGAATTATGATCAACTGATTCACAGTTTTGTTTTGGTTTTTGACATTAATGTAACTGTCATGCAATTTTATTCGTGGTAATTGTACTTTCCGTTAAAAAGGTATTAATATGTAAGTTTTTCATTTATTTATAAAATATATTTTATTTTCCTATATATAATATTATATTTTTATTTCGGTATAGGTAGAAATTACACTGATTCCAATAAAGGAGTGTTTTTAAATATAGTAAAAATGAAAGATATAAAAGTATAGTTGAAAATAATAAAACCAATGCGGTTCTAAATAAAAATACAGACAAAGGATAAGGCAAAGTTACAAATGGGTACAACAGCCAGAATCCTAACATAGCTATAAAGTCAAAATTAGGATTCAAAGATGTGATCAGTCCTTGATTCATGGAATATGACAAATCAGTTAATCATTGATTTTGATTAGTAGATTAGCTTGATTTTTAATGGTGAATTGGATTTATTTAGGATCAGCGTTGATCAGTGAATCAACTCATGATTAAGGAATGGTGAATTCGGCCGTAAGTGTATCTATGTATTAATTTTTCAAAAAATTTATATAATAAAATGTGTTATTCCTTTCCGTGTGAATTAATTGATTCAATTTAAAAATATTTACAAAGTCAATCACATTAGTGATCGATAGTTGATGTGGTATAGGATTGGCTATATCCACAATTGGTAACCCCCGACTATTTTTTAACAAGTAACTCTTTTTATTTTCATCCTGATGGAAGAAATTCAAAACCAGCTAGTCCAACTGCAACAGCAAAATCAGGAGTTGCAGGAACTACTCCAACAACAACTGAATCAAGATCAACCAGCACCGGCACCTCCAGTACCAGAACCGCACATAAATAGAATTTCTGTGAAGCTGCCGCCCTTCCGGAGAGACAGGCCAACACTATGGTTTGCTCAGGTGGAAGCGCAATTCACCTTAGCTAATATTACACAGGAAAACACAAAATATTATTACGTTGTCTCCCATCTTGACGAACGTTATGCTAATGAAGTGGAGGACATCATTAGTGCACCACCTGCCACCAACCCGTACACTAAATTAAAAACCGAATTAATTCAGCGTCTTTCAGTGTCTGAAGAAAAACGTGTGCGACAGTTATTAATGGAAGAGGAACTCGGTGATCGCACTCCATCCCAGTTTGTACGCCATATACGATCTTTAGCTGGCTCAACACCAGTCCAGGACAACCTCCTTCGCACCCTGTGGCTCCAGCGTCTTCCACCTCACATTCAGACCATTTTGCAAACTCAAAGTGATTTGACACTTGACAGGTTGTCAATCATTTCTGACAAGATTATGGAAGTCCTGCCAACAGTCATCCCTTCTCTTCAACCTTGTCCTGCAGTTAATGCTACGGCAGCACCATCAGGTAACATAGATATAATCAATCAACGTTTAGATGACATCTGCCGTCAGCTCGTCACTATACGCACGCAGATTAAAAGTATGAAGCAACAAAGACACAGATCTCGAAGCCGAATTAATGGTAATAAAACCCAACCATGTAGTTCTTCAGACAGTCCTTCAATGGACACAATATGTTGGTACCACAACCGCTTTGGTGAAAAAGCAAAGAGTTGTATCCACCCCTGCTCTTTCAAGTCAACAGACTTATGCTGCTTTCCTCGACATCTTGGCAAAGACCGAAGACACCGCGTAAACTACGAATTAAAGGCCGCGAATAATTCAACAGTTCACACCTATGGCCCCTTACACCTTCGCCTAAATTTTGGCCATCGCGACTTCAGTTGGACATTGGTGGTAGCTGACGGCACAGTCCCCATCATCGGTACATATTTCTTGGCTCACTATAATCTCCTTCCTGATTGCCGCAACCAGCACCTAATAGATGGCACGACCGGCCTCACAGTTCCTTGCCAAACAGTCTGCTCTTCTCAACCGTGTATAAAGACAATTAACAAAAACTCATTATTCCATGCTATACTGACAGAATTCCCAGAACTAATTCGACCTGCCGGGACGATTCGTGAAGTATATAATGCTACACTTCATTTTATTAAGACAACGCCAGGGCCTCCTGTCTCATGTCGCCCCCGACGACTCGCTCCAGATCGCTTGATAATCGCCAAGGCTGAGTTTGAATCAATGCTTCGTGAAGGAATAACTCGCCGCTCAGACGGACCCTGGGCTTCTCCCCTCCATATGGTTCCGAAAAAGACTGGAGATTGGCGGCCTTGTAGAGATTACCGTGCCTTGAACGCCCGCACTATCCCAGATAAGTATCCTGTTCGTCACATCCACGACTTCGCATATCGACTTCGAGGATGTACTTCATTTTCTGTCATTGATTTGGTTAAAGCTTACACTCAAATTCCAGTAAACCCAGAAGACATACCCAAAACAGCTATTACCACTCCCTTTGGACTTTTTCGTCGTTTCAGGTTTAGACTTTTGTTTCCCTTACATCGATGACATTTTAATATTTTCTTCAAATGTTGACGAGCACAAGACTCATCTTCGCACTCTATTTACACCGCTTAATAATTACGGAATTCTAGTAAACGTGAACAAGAGCGTTTTAGGATCTTCCAATGTACATTTCTTGGGCTATGAAATCTCTGCTGCAGGAACTCAACCCATACCGGAACGCATCGCCGCTCTTCAGGATTTCCAGCCCCCTTCATCTGCAAAAGGCCTTCGTCGATTCTTGGGTATGCTAAATTTTTACAGGCGTTTCATCCCTTCTGCAGCTCAGAATCAAGCACCGCTCAATGCCGCCCTTGCCGGAATTCGCTGAAACCAATCTATATCATGGACCCCAGACCTGCAGCAAGCTTTCACTGCTTGCAAAGAAAGCCTGTCCAAAGCTACCCTACTGAATCATCCTGAAACAAATGCACAATTAGGTCTCTTCACAGACGCATCTAACGTCGCTATTGGTGAAGCCCTGCAGCAGTTAACGGACAATACCTGGCAACCACTAGCATTCTTCTCCAAGAAACTAACACCACGTCAGATGGAATGGTCAACCTACTACAGAGAACTATTCGCTGTCTACTCCGCCGTTCAACATTTCCGACACATCTTAGAGGCTCAGCACTGCACAATCTATACAGACCACAAGCCACTAACCTACGCATTCCTGCAACATCGTGAAAAACTTCCTCCTGTCCAACTCAATCAACTTTCTTTCATTTCGCAATTCACAACAGACATAAAACATGTCAATGGTTCAGACAACATAGTCGCAGATGCCTTTTCTCGAGTCGATGCACTCACAGATGTTTCTTCAATTAATTTTCGAGAACTTGCACGCTCCCAAGAAGATGATGCTGAACTTCGCGAATTATTGGTCAACAACTCAGCCCTTCAACTCCAGCGTGTAAACGTGCCTGGCACTAACATAAAACTTTACTGCGACACAGCTTCAGCATCTCCTCGACCTTATGTTCCTGCACCCATGCGACGCCAAGTATTTGACAGTTTACACGGACTCAGACATCCTGGAATCAAGGCATCGTCTCAACTTGTATCACAACGTTTCGTTTGGCCACAAGTACAGAAAGACTGCCGCACTTGGGCCCGCTCTTGTCATCACTGTCAAAAATCAAAAATCATCCGCCATGTGCATGCCCCATTAGGAACCTTCTGTCTCCCTCATCTCGCTTCCAACATGTTCATTTGGATATTATAGATCCTCTTCCTGTTTCTGGCCCTTACCGTTATTGTCTTACAGCCGTACACAGATTTACAAGATGGCCAGAAGTTTGGCCACTACGGACTATTGAAACGGAAGAAGTTGCCGAAGCCTTTATGAACTGCTGGATCTCTCGCTTTGGTCCCCCAGTCAAAATATTGAAATAGCGTTTGAATACTTGATTTTAATATTGTATTAAAATGTTGTTTTTTTGTATGTAACCATAGAAATGATTATCATAGTTGGGAATGACAAGTTGTTAATAAAATATATGTATGTCAGTGATATAGAAAATATATTAAAAGTTATAATCCTGTTTGATTGTGTATTCTCTGATATTTTGGCTCACATCCATTCCATTAATAAAGTTAACAGGTTATGGGCCCAGGAACGTGGCAGTAAACTATTCTTTTGACAATTTAATGTGATTGAGCAAAAATAAATCAAACATGGATTTAAAGCATTTTCAAATACAAAAGTTCAACGGTAAAAATTTCCAATTATGGAAATATCAAATGGAAATTATATTCAAATCTGAATCTAATCTATT
The DNA here is from genome assembly GCA_951394225.1 of Harpalus rufipes. Lineage (NCBI taxonomy): Eukaryota > Metazoa > Arthropoda > Insecta > Coleoptera > Carabidae > Harpalus > Harpalus rufipes. Next base: position 39,324,192 of record OX596281.1, read on the forward strand.
TGAGGTAATAAACGGAACAAAGTGTCGTCCAGTGGAATTAGCTGAAACACAAGAATGGGATAAAGTTAATGCTAAGGCCATGCTACTCATTTCCTCTAGTATGGAATATGAACAGTTACAAACAGTAATAAGTTGCCATACAGCAAAAGATATGTGGAGTCGAATCAAAGCGATACATGAGCAAAGATCGTCAATAAATAAAATTCAACTTAAACAGGAATTTTTTAGTTATAAAATGTCTACCACTGACAGTATTGCTCAACACTTAAGCAAAATTGATTCATTAGCACAATCTCTTTCAGATATAGGTGAAGGAGTATCTGAAGTAGATAAAATTGCTAAAGCTTTAGGAAGCTTACCACTAAAATTTAACAACTTCGTTACTGCTTGGGATTCATACGACGAGAATAAACAGACGTATGATAATTTAACTGCACGATTACTTAAAGAAGAACAGCGTTTGTCGCAATCCGAAGACATAGAAACTGCTTTTTCAGCGTTAAAAATTAAAAAGGATAAGAAGAAAAATAGCAATCAAAATTCATTTCAGAATAAGAAAAATGTAGAATGTTTTTATTGCAAAAAGAAAGGCCATTTCAAATCTGAGTGTTGGAAAAGACAAGCAAATCAAAACAGAATAAATAAAAACAAGGCTGAAGACAAAACAAATAATCATACAGCGTTAAGCGTCGAACTTAAAAACATGAAAATACCAGTAAGTGAAGATGATTGGCTAGCAGACAGTGCTGCATCCAGACATATGTCATATCGAAGAGAATGGTTTACAACATTTTCAGAATTTGAAAACAATTCAAGTATGGTACAAATAGGTGACAATACACAAATTAAAGTTGAAGGTTTTGGTTCAATTGAAGTTCTCGCCTTGGTCAAGGGCAAGTGGGAGCCAAGAACAATTGAAAATGTGCTATATGTCCCTAGTTTGCGAAAGAATCTATTTTCAGTGGGAGCACTGACAAGTAGAAACTATAAAGTAATATTCAGAGAAAATAATATGGAAGTCTTTAGTAACAAACTATTAGCTAGTGGGATAAAACTAGCAAATCAATGCTATAAAATGTTATTTAAAACTTTGATAAAGGATCCAGATCAAGCTAATATGTCAATGACAAATACAATTTTGTCTTGGCATGAAAAATTAGGACATGTTAATTTTCAGTCTTTGAAGGATATGGCGGATAAAGAAATGATTCCTGGACTTAAAATAAAGACGACTGAAAATTTATTCTGTGGACATTGTAAACAAGGTAAATTCCATCGACCTCCATTTCACAGTAATCCTAATCGAGCTCATAGTCCCGGTGAGTTTATTCATATGGATCTTTGTGGTAAAATGTCCAGTCCATCTCTTGGTGGAGCTAATTATTTTATATTATTTAAAGATGACTGTACATCTTACAAGATGGTATATTTCATTAGACATAAATCTGATGCTTTCTCAATATTTCTCAAAGTTCACAGGCTAATAGAAAATCAAACTGGAAACAAGCTCAAGAGAGTAAAGAGTGATAATGGCAAGGAATTTGTAAATGAACAATTTAGAAAATACTTTGAAGAAAAAGGAATTATACATGAATTTACAGCGCCATATACTGCAGAACAAAATGGTAGAATCGAACGAGAGAACAGATCAGTAGTTGAGGGGGCCAGAACAATGCTCTCTGCAGCAAATCTTCCTACAAATTATTGGGCTGAAGCTGTCAATACTTGTGTATATACATTAAATAGAAGACCTCGTAACCTGGATAAGGAAATTCCATATCAAATGTGGATAGGAAAGAAATCAACATTAAATCATTTGAAGATATTTGGTACAGAAGTTTATTCACATATACCTAAACAGCGGAGATCAAAATTTGACAGTAAGTCACAGAAACTTATCTTCGTAGGCTATGATATAGACAGTAATAATTATCGTTTGATTGATCCGAAAACGTCAAAAGTGACAGTTACAAGAGATGTCATTTTTATGGAGAATAAGCAGTTAGAAATGCAAGCTGATAATAATTATATCACTTTAATTACTGAAAAAGAAAATCAAAAAAATGAACAGAGAAAAGATGAAGAAATAAAATTAGCAGAAGTAACTGAAGAGCCACAAAAACGAATACTTAGAGATCGTAGTCAAATTCGTAAACCTTTACTGTATAGTGAAGAATTTGTACTAGCCTGCGCATCATTAATTTCAGAAGATCCAAGAACATTTGAAGATGCAATGAAAAGCAAAGATTCTCAAAAGTGGAAGTTAGCAATGGAAGAAGAAATAAGATCATTAAAAGAAAATAATACTTGGACTCTTCAACAACTTCCTGAAGGACGAAGTACACTTGGTTGTAAATGGGTTTATAAAATAAAGTATAAAACAGATGGATCTATTGATCGCTATAAAGCAAGGCTGTGTGCAAAAGGCTATTTACAAGAAAAAGGCATTGATTACAGTGAAACTTTCTCACCTGTTATACGATATGATTCAATTCGTTCACTACTAGCAATAGCAACAATAGAAGATCTAGAAATTAAACAATTCGATGTAAAAACAGCTTTTTTATATGGTGATTTAAAAGACGAAATATATATGGAGCAGCCGCAGGGATTCGAAGAAAAAGATCCTTCTCTTGTGTGTAAATTACACAAAAGTCTCTATGGGTTAAAACAAGCACCTCGCTGCTGGAATGAAAAATTTGTCAATTTTATTAAACTCTTCCATTTCAAGCAATTAGAAGCAGATAAATGTGTATTTAAAGGTGAAATAGAAAACGAAATCATTTATATTGCACTATACGTTGATGATGGACTTGTAATGTGTAAAAATGAAGAAATCATTCACACTTTACTTGAGAAATTGAAACACAAATTCGAAATTAAAATAAGTGATCCTGAAATTTATGTTGGACTTCAAATTAAAAGAGATAGAAAACTCAAAACTATGTTTATTCACCAGACTAATTACATTTGCAATATATTGAAGAAATTCAACATGCAAGATTGCAAATCAAATGCTACACCTGCTGATCCAAACATTGATTTAAGTACAAGACAGTGTCCAGTAACAAAATCTGAAATTGATGAAATGAAGAATATACCATTTCGTGAAGCTGTTGGAAGTCTTATGTTTGCAGCAATTGTATCAAGACCAGATATACTGTTTGCCGTCAGTCAAGTTAGCAGATTTCTAAATAATTCCGGAATAGAACATTGGAAAGCTGTAAAACGTATTTTTCGTTATCTCCAAGGAACTAAAACTTATGGAATAAAATATAGCTACGAAAATTTTAATCTGAGAGTTTATTCAGATGCTGATTTTGCTGGTAACATTGATACACGTAGATCAACAACTGGATACGTAAGCATTCTAGCTAATGGTCCTATTACTTGGTCGTCTAAGCTGCAAAAATGTGTAGCACGTTCTACTACAGAGGCAGAATATGTGGCAGCATCCAACGCATCACAAGAAATTGTATGGCTACGTTCTTTGTTTCAGGAGCTGCAAGTACCAGTGCCCCAACCAACATCATTATTTATTGATAATCAGAGTGCCCTAAGGTTGATAAACAATGCAGAACATCACAAACTGACCAAGCACATCGATGTTCGGTATCATTATGTAAGAGAATGTGCTTTTACCAATCTGCTGAAACCATTATATGTACCCTCTGATAAACAATTAGCAGATTTCTTAACTAAAGCACTTTCTCATATAAAATTTAAAGAAAATTGTAAATCATTATCAATATGTAATGTAAATATTGAAATTTAAAATCATGGTATTCAAAAGTGGGAGTATTGAAATAGCGTTTGAATACTTGATTTTAATATTGTATTAAAATGTTGTTTTTTTGTATGTAACCATAGAAATGATTATCATAGTTGGGAATGACAAGTTGTTAATAAAATATATGTATGTCAGTGATATAGAAAATATATTAAAAGTTATAATCCTGTTTGATTGTGTATTCTCTGATATTTTGGCTCACATCCATTCCATTAATAAAGTTAACACAAAATAACGACTGACCAAGGTCGCCAGTTTGAATCAGCATTATTTAGAGATCTTGGAATGACACTTGGCACCACGCGGTCACGAACCTGCAGCTGGCATCCTAGCTCAAATGGAATGGTAGAAAGATTCCATAGGCAATTAAAAGCAGCCCTTATGTGCCATCCTAGCGTGTCTTGGCTGCAAGCTCTACCCCTCGTACTTCTCGGCATCCGAAGCGCATATAAATCAGACCTGAAAGCGTCGTCTGCTGAACTGGTATACGGCGAACCCATTCGTCTACCTGGTGAATTACTAGATCCTTCTGCACTTGAAAGACATGAAGACGCAACTAACTTCGTCGTGCGACTCCGCCAGCAAATATCACAACTTCGCCCAGTTCCTGCGTCTCGTCATTGCAATACTAACACCTTTGATTTCCAAAATTTAGCTTCCTGCACTCATGTCTACCTACGAGGCGATTCAGTGCGAGGCGCACTGAAACCTCCATACAGTGGTCCTCATCGAGTAATTCGGCGTGATGACAAGACCTTCACAATCTACATAAATGGACGCGAGGCCCGAGTTAGCATCGACCGAATAAAACCAGCGTACATCGAAGCAGAGAACTTCGCACTTTATCCAGCGCCAACGAAGGCACCAGATACAACCATCACTTGAGCTGAGCAGCCCTACGCAACACGATCTCATCTCTGAGTAAAATTTCTCCTACCCTGACCTCCGGTTTCCGTGGGGGGCTGATGTAGCGACCAGCAAGCCATGAAAGAAGATTATTAGAAATTTAGGTTGGTCATGAACGTTTCAGTCGTTTTAAGTTTCTAAGTGTATCTATGTATTAATATTTCGAGAATTTTATATAATAAAATGTGTTATTCCTTTTCGTGTGAATTAATTGATTCAATTTAAAAATATTTACAAAGTCAATCACATTAGTGAACGATAGTTGATGTGGTATAGGATTGGCTATATCCACAGTTCCATTAGTGGAATTCACATATTCACAACATTATAAAAATTATTATGAACAACTTATGAATTAGTCAAATGTAATAATTAATTCTACAAATATTGCAGAAGTAAATTATATATAGCAATACATAAAAAAATGAAGTATATTATAAACAAAATCTTACTTTTTTGTTGCCATGTTGATATGATGTAAAATCCCAATATTTGAAATATTATTTCTAGAATTCAAACTACCTTTATATGAAACAAAATGAACGAGCATACGAACAGAACTGTATAGAAGTGGAACAAGCAAGAATATTTAAATTTAGTAAGTTTTGCAAGTTAGGAAATATTAAAAAACAATTTGTTCCATAAGTGGAACAATGGGCAAAAATGAGTTTTAAACAAAAATGTTTCAAATAAAGGTTGTAGATAATAAAATTCTGCACCTAAATCACTAATCAGATTTTAGTTTGCACGTTTTGTAACGTGTAAAACCGAATTTGAAATTTTATATATATTATTCATTTTTAGTGTTAGCCATGGAATTAACACAAAATTACAAATAAATGCATATTGTATGAACTGTCACTATTGTCAAAAAAATTAATTTATTAGGTTACATACTAATTTATTTCAATTGTGTTATAAAAAGAGATTTCGTAACTATTATATTACTATTTGTTGTGTTGTGGTTTATAAAAATAACGTTTTTATTAAGAAGAGAATCTGCAAATAATTCTATGGTATTATTCTGCGAGTGCAAACATTATGCATTTATTTGTAATTTTATATGAATTCCACGGCTAACACTAGAAATGAGCAATATTTATAAAATTTCAAATTTGATTTTACACGTTACAAAACGTGCAAACTAAAATCAGATTAGTGATTTAAGTGCAGAATTTGAAATATTTTTGTCTAAAATTAATTATTGGTAACTACCTACAGCAAAATAAAAAATTAACATTTTTTACCCTTAATACGGATTTCAAGTAGACATATATATATATATATATATATATATATATATATATATATATATATATATATATATACATATATATATATATATATATATATATATATATATATATATATATATATACATATATATATATATATATATATATATATATACATATATATATATATATATATATATATATATATATATATATATACAGGGTGTTTCCTTTAAAACAACCAGTGCTTTTTTGGGCGAACTAATGACTTTAGAGAAAAATGTTGTATACAAAAAAATACCAGGAAAAAGGGCTTAATTTATGAGGAATAATAAATAAAAAATTCAACCAGTGGTTCTCAAACGGTAGAATAAAATTATATTTTTTTAAATGGCAACCTATATAAATTTTTTGTCCATTAGATAGAGATTTTTTTTCTGATTTCAACGATATAAATATGATATGAGGTTGTATAACAATTATTTCGAGAAAAATGATATTAAAAATCAGAAATAATTTTACAATATTAAAGTAGGCTATGCAATAAACAACTATTAATACGACTATTGCCTAGGTTACGATAGTATATTATTTTCTTATATCTAAAATAACTTGTTTTACTAAGAAATTCATAATAACAAATGAACTACATAACGAAGAAATATCAAAAAATAATAGTACTAACATAAAAAGAAAAACAATATGATGGAAATTATTTACAAATTTATGAAACCTTAGGTATTTTTGGTATTTTTGCAACTGCAAAGCTATTTTTTATTAATAAGTAATTAAACAATTACGAAAACAAACACTTAATAACGTAAGTAACAAAACTATCTGTCACCTGTATCATTTGTTTGCATTTGTTTATTGCATAGCCTACTTCAATATTGTAGAATTATTTCTGATTTTTAATATCATTTTTCTCGAAATAATTGTTATACAACCCCATATCATATTTACATCGTTAAAATCAGAAAAAAATTCTCTATCTAATGGATAAAAAATTTATATAGGTTGCCATTTAAAAAATATAATTTTATTCTACCGTTTGAGAACCACTGGTTGAATTTTTTATTTATTATTCCTCATAAATTAAGCCCTTTTTCCTGGTAATTTTTTGTATATAACATTTTTCTCTAAAGTCATTAGTTCGCCCAAAAAAGCGCTGGTTGTTTTAAAGGAAACGCCCTGTATGTATATATATATATATATATATATATATATATATATATATATATATATATATATATATATATATTTAAATTTCGCATATTTAAGAGTAGTTTTCATGAAACTAACCTTTTTAGTACCACTGGACCACTGGAAATATTTTATCTATTACACAATTAATTTTTAAAAAAATGCTATTTAATTTAATTATTAAGAATAATATCTTATACAACTAATTTTGAATGTATTTTTGATAACCATATTTTTAATGAAATATTAATTAAAACAGCAGTAATAAAAAGTTTCCTTAAGAAAAGTCGATTTTTAAAAAAATCTTTTTGTTTCGTAATGTACATATTATGTCATACTGCTTACCCTTAAATTTATGACATTCAAAACCATTCTGTATGTTATATATATATATAAGTAGACATATATATATATATATATATATATATATATATATATATATATATATATATACCTCAATAATTTCTATATTATTAAAGATAAGACAATCTTGTAGAAGACCAAAGGGGAAAACCCATTAGAGAATAAAATATTTTTTAAAACTAGTGGTTCTCAAGTTATAATGTAAAGTTATATTTTTTAAATAGGATATGTTTTTTAAACCCATCTGATATAGTTTTTTTTTCTGAATTCAATCATGTGTTTATTTTATACCTTACATAACAAGAATATTCAGAAAAATTCTTTTGAAATTTAAACAAATTAAATTTTTATAATTATTTTTCAGTAGGCTATGTATGAAAAATAATTGAGCTTAAATTAAAATGAAACAAATATTTGTTAATAACGTTATACACACTGTTCTATTTGATTTCTCTCTTGAATTATTTAAATTGTTTTGTTTTTCATACATAGCCTACTGAAAAATGACTATAAGAATCAAATTTATTTAAATTTCAATTGAATATTTCACAATATTTTTGTTTTATAAGGATATAAAATGATTTCATGGTTGAATTAAAAAAAAAAATACTCTATCGAATGGGCCTAAAATATGTATACTTAATCCCATTTAAAAAAATATAATTTTGCATTGTAACTTGAGAACCACTGAGTTAAAAAAATATATTTTCTGCTCTAATTGGATATCCCACCGGGTGTCTACTTTTTTATGGCCCATAGGAAATACAATGGTAAAATTGTTATATGGCTGTATATTTTACCCTATTAATTTTAGAACTAAAGTGTAAATACAAAAAATGTTCAGAATTAAATACTGCATGAAATAAGCCTAAATAATAAAGTATAATAAATTCTTGTTATGAGATAAACGTAAAATAAAATGTCTGTCATTAAGCTTTGTAATAGAGTGCCATGCAAAACAAAATATACAATTCAAATAGTTGCATTGTTTGATTTTGACAGGTAGAAGTTTATTAATTGATATTTAATTGTTAATATTATTCTAATGAGTTTTTTTTTGCGATGGTAAAGGTATCCATGCTTACTGATAAATAAATCAATGAATTCAATTATTATTAAAACTTTATGACAGATGTAATCTGCCAAACTCAAGCCATCCAACTGTTTAAAATTTCGTGCTATTGCTCATGGCACTTTGTAAATAGCAAATAATTATTCCTTTTATTTTCCCTATCTTTCGCAAACAAAACGCATGTAAAGAATAATTTTGGACTTGTTAGATGCAGTTTTTAATTCTGAACATTTTTGTATTTTATATATCCCAAGCAAACCTTGAAATAGTGCTTAAAAAGAAGTATAAAAATCTGATGTGGCCAACACAATACCTCCCGTTTAATTTAATTTTTATTCGTGTAAATACTTAAAATTAAATTAAATTTAACTACTGGGTTCGATCCCGACAGACGCCAAATATTTCGAATTTTAAATGGCACAAAAATGACCCCTGTGGTGCACTCTCCACGCCAGCAATAAGTGCTCGTGAGGTGACACCTGGTAAACGCCTGCACGGTCATTATTACCGACATCTGCGTACAAAGCAGATTGGCACACCCAGCAATGGGTAATATGCCGTGATGATATATGTTTTTATTATCTTACCTATATTTTTACATATTTACTTATGCTGGAAACTGTATTAAGTTCCTTTCCATTTATAATTATTGTTCCATTTACTATTTTCTTTTTAAAACGGTAATATTATTATTTGAAATGATTTATATAATCTATAATTTTAATCCCGGAGCCTATACGACTTAAACACACCTCATACACATGGTTACACAATTCAGATCTCAAATGTTTGTACCTGACAGATATATGTCACTGTCAATGAACTAATCATTTCAAATAATAATATTAACGTTTTATAAAGAAAATAGTAAATGGAACAATAATTATATGGAAAGGAATTTAATAGTTTCTAGCATAAGTAAATATGTAAAAATATAGGTAAGATAATAAAAACATATATCATCACGGCATACTACCCATTGATGGGTGAGTCAATCTGCTTTGTACGCAGATGTCGGTAATAATGATGACATATTTGTTCCGTGCAGGCGTCACTTCCCGCGAATCTTGGGAACGGGTTCGATTCCGACCGATGCCAAATATTTTAGAATTTGAAATGGCACAAAATTGACCCCTGTGGTGCACTCTCCACGCCAGAAATGTCAATATATGTAAGTATATAAATAAATAAAATAAATATACCATCACGCCAATCTGCTTTGTACACAGATTTCGATAACGATGATGACATATTTGTACTGTGCGGGCGTTTACCAGGTGTCACCTCACGAGCACTTATTGCTGGCGTGGTGAGTGAACTACACGGGTCATTTTTGTGCCATTTAAATATTTGGCGTCGGTTGGGATCAAACCCGGTATTTATATTTAATTTAAGAGGTAGGTACCTTACTAATTAAATTACTTTTTCCCAAAATGTAATTTGTAATTAATCACTTTTGTAAACTTGAAAAAAGAATTGAAAAAGTAATTGGTTTTTCAAATTTTAATTACTATTTTAACCAAGAAGTGAGGGAATCCCCGGGATACGGGCATAGCGTAGTTTATCTGGGTTCTGGGTGTAACAACAGGTTACAAATGCAACTTATCATGCGCGTTGGGAAATACGACGTACTTTGAACTTTTACTTGTCATAACTTTTTTTTTCTAAATCCTAATATGTAGTAATAATATGCTTTTCATGGAATTTGCAATGTTCTCATATAAAGCACTATAAAGTATTTTTAACAACCATATATGCATATACAGGGTAAGAAATAAATACATTAAATTTAACCAGTGATAGAACTTGTCGAGAGCAAAAATATTTCTTATAATTTGTAAAATGCCTGCCTTTACGGGATAGCTATCTATTCACCAGTTTGCAAACTTTCTTTTGTGTTGATAATTCAGTCAGTCACAAGTCACAACGGAAACAAACCAGAAACAGCTGTTCGTAGACGCACGCCATGCGCGCGAGCAGCATAGTCCTATTTTTAATTTTGGTATTATGCAACGCGCTCTACTTCTCCGACATGCAATTATTTTATTCAATCATAGGCGGGTAATGAAATTTGTGACAAAATTTTAAAGAATTTTAACTAAATATCTAGAAGGTTCACAAGAAAAAGTCAATAAGAATTATTGATGCACTCGACGAGTTCTATCACTGGTTGGATTTAATGTACTTATTTCTGTTACAGCCTGTACACAGGATGAGTCCCCCCCTTTTAACTTTTATAGTAATAGAAAAAAATTACATAAAATTTTATTATTTTAAATATACTGTAACGTTTTTATTTATATGGGTGAAGTGTAAAACACAGACAATCTAATATACTAATCAGCATATACTTCTATACTTATTTATTTGTATATTTTCACCATTCAAAAGTCGGCCACACCTACAGCCCAAACGGTTCAACCGATTTGCATTAATTTTCGTATAGTCATAATACACATTGGGGAATAAGGCCTTTTTATATTTTCAATTTTTTTGCGCGATTTCTTCTAAAACATTCACTTCCGGTTCATTCAAATATTCTTCTTTTTCAACTTTTTTTTGGTCCACTATCATAAAACACCATTTACTAAGCGGGAGCTCGGCGAGGCCGAGTGATCGCTAGTCCTAATACTAAAAGGCTTAACGGATCTTTCTATATATATTTTCTTTCATCACGCTAAGCGGTAAAAATTTAGACACGGGTAGAGACGAAACCGTTGGAGCGATTTTAATGAAATTTGCACGAGGTTGTAGGAAACTTTTGTCTTTAGTGGGCAGTTTGGGTGGGCATGTTGCGTGGGCAATTTGGGTGGGCATGTTGCGTGGGCAGTTTGGGTGGGCATGTTGGGTGGGCAGTTTGGGTGGGCATGTTGCGTGAGCAATTTGGATGGGTAGGTTGCGTGGGCAATTTGGGTGGGCAGGTTGCGTGGGCAATTTGGGTGGGCAGTTTGGGTGGGCATGTTGTGTGGGCATGTTGGGTGGGTAATCTACTTCACTGACTTCCTAAAGTCACTGTCTACCTAAATCCGAGTTCTGTGCGTTAGGTATTGTTTCTGTCTGTTTTTTTTTTATAAAATTTATACGCCTAGATTGTTGGGTGGGCAGGTTGCGTGGGTAATTTGGGTGGGCAGTTTGGGTGGGCATGTTGCGTGGGCAATTTGGGTGGGCAGTTTGGGTAGCCATGTTCCGTGACCAAGAGAGGATAGATAGAACGTACGTGTAGACCATCATAAAACACTATCGACGGAGCCCTAGGGGAAGCATGGCGAAGCAACTGGGAGGAACCAGTAGCTGTGGCAAATATTCGACAAGACGTTGGCCTTATAATGAACGCTCATCCTAATAATTCTAAATATATTTATCTAACAGTATATGAAGGTAAATTATTTCATACGAACAGATCAGTCTGTAAGATTGTAAATGTATTGATTTTAAGCGGATACAAGCGGCGTTAGCACCTTGTATAGCTTATATACGTTTCCAATATGGGAATGCGTGTAAACAGTCACAAAATGCTGTAGACAACGGCGGTAGCACTTTTTAAAAACGTGCAACTATTATAATTTAGGACTGCATTGAAACAATCATAAAACACTATCCACCTAGGGGAAGCTCGGCGTAGCCGAGTTTTCGCTAGTCCTAATACTAAAAGGCTTAACGGATATTTCTATATATATTTTCTTTTATCACGCTAAGCGGTAAAAATTTAGACACGGGTAGAGACGAAACCGTTGGAGCGATTTTAATGAAATTTGCACGAGGTTGTAGGAAACTTTTGTCTTTAGTGCCCTCGACTTGTGTATATTTTTTGTAGGATGCGTAGTTTTTGCGTAAAAAAATATTAAAGTTCAAATTTGGTACATTAAAACAATGGATCGAAGTAGTCTGAGACGTAGAAAATCAATAAAAATTACCTTATTTTTTGAATTGAGAAGGCATGATTTTTTTTAAGATGACAGTCTAATACTTGACAGTCTTGCCAACTAACTAAATAAGAAAATAAATATTACTAATTTTTCAATGTCACAACATATTTGACATATAAATCTTTCAATGGAAATATTTTTTATTTAAAAAAAGATATTAGAAGTATTTATTATCATTTTACTGAAATACAAAGATAAGAAAATAAATTACATTAGTTGTAAGTATTAAAACATGAAATATTTTTGTAATACTAAAATTAAATTTTCAGGTTATTAAAATAACATGAAATGTGAATAATCTGTGCTTATTACAAGAACGAAATGTGTTTTACAGGCTAATTATAAAATAATTACATGTGATTTATATATATTTGCCCCAATTAAGTGGTAATTAATTATTATAAAATTAATCTCAAAAAATTGTGGGTAATTGAAATGTGAAGAAAGTTTGAAATATTTCTTTTATACATAGAGTGTTTTAAAATGAAATATATATTGTAATATTAATAAATGTATATAATTTAATTTATTTGATAAATATTGTGTGTGTAAAATGTCTAGAAATTATAAAAATGTGCACTATTAATCAACAATTTCAGATTTTTCTATTCCAATCGGGTGACAGTCTACGTAAAAGGCTATTACCATATAATACGAATCAGTTAATATATTATTATATATAACCGCTATAATGAAAAGTAATTATTGTTGATTGCAACAATGAAATTCTTAACAATACAATCATTAATTCAATCAATAATAAGAATTGATACAGAAAAGTTTTTATATTTATCATAATTAACATAACACAACATTTAATGTTCATATTCATCGATTTTTTAAATTATTTAAATGCCGCTAATAAAGGTTTTCACATTTCAATCGGCTCCAATCGTGCGGGTGACATTCTACGTAAAAGGCTGTTATCAAATAATACCAATCAGTTAATACATTATAATATAACCGCTGTCACACACATACATAATACAATCATTTAAAAAAAAAAAGGGTCCACAAAGATTTACTGTTGCTCGCATAACACCATTCATAAAGTTAGAAATTAAAATTATAAACTTATACATAATTATACGTATTAATTATCATTACAAGTCACACATATTATTGTAGACAATCAATGAAAAATAGAAAAGAAACGTTACATCATCTCTGACAGAAATTATTCAATGTCAAAGTTTCAAAAGTAACCTTGGCTCACCTATGTTCAAGTCACAAATTTCAATTTCAAACTATCTTAATAGGAAGAAATAAATTATATTGTTTATAAACAGTACGTAATAATTTGTTTTGTGAACTTGCATATACAAGTTTCTTCCTAAAACAACTTGTGTAAGGAAATAGAATATTCTAGGGAATTTTTGGCGTATCCCCAGATATGTTTAAAACATTATTTTAAAACTATTTTCATTTTATCACTTATATTATATCATAATGTAACTAAAATAAGTGTTTACAGAACTTATTTCAATTTATTTACATATATTATACTAATAATAAACTGGTAACAACGAGATATACCGTGCCACCTCTTGAAACGGCGTACGGGCGCGGGAAATTCAATAAAACGTCAAATTTTACATTACTGATGTACAACAGCGCCTAAAGAAAACAAAAGAAGGACTTAAAAAACTACCACTCTTCACACTCACTTTTGAATGCAATGAGGACGTTAAAAAAATATATGAAATTAGCAATGTATGTTATATGACAGTAAAAGTGGAAGCATTAAGAACAAGCAAGCTGATTCCACAATGTAAAAACTGTCAACGTTATGGGCATACTAAATCATTTTGTAAACGAATAACGATTTGCGTTAAATGTGCAGGAATTCACGATTCAAACAATTGTCCAAAACCGGCAAATGCCCCACCTAAATGCTCTAACTGCGCTGAATCACACCCTGCAAGCTACAGAGGTTGTATAATAGCAAATGAGCTTCAGAAAAGACGAGAAGCAGTGGAAAAAAAGACAAACAGACAAAGTACCAGAAACTTTGTATCTAACAGAACCATAGAAGGAGTGCCTTATGCTCAGAAAACAAATGAACAAAGTAATATCAATTATCCTGCAAATGAACCTGTGGAACAACAAAACGACTTAACGCAGATGATGCAGAGCATAATGCAAATGATGAACAGTATAAAAGAAAGACTCGAGAGAGTCGAACAAATGGGGGCTATTCCCAAAAGAGCAATGTAATGGATCTAAAAGAACTAAGAATTCTTACATGGAATGCAAACGGTATTCTCAACAAACAAAACGAACTTGAAGTACTGCTAAACGAGAATAAAATTGATGTGTGTCTGATCTCAGAAACTCACCTAACAAAACAGTCGTATTTTAAAATATACTGATATAAAACTTATCACGTAATACACCCCGACAATCAGGCAAAAGGGGGAAGTGCAGTGCTAATTAAAGAGAACATAAATCATTATGAAGAAATTCACTTACAGGAAGTAGAGATGCAACTGACTTTAGTGGGTATAATAACAGAAAAACAAAAAATTAATGTTGGAGCGATATATTGCCCACCCAAATACAACATAAAGAAAGAACAATACAAGAAACTACTTGAATTTTCTGGAGAGAAATTTATTATAGGCGGAGATCTGAACAGTAAACACGTAGATTGGGGTTCAAGACTTACTACTACCAAAGGACGTGAGCTAAGACATGCAATCAAAGAAGTCGGTTGTAACTTCCATTCAGGAGGTGGACCAACATATTGGCCCACAGATCCAAGAAAAATCCCTGATTTACTAGATTTCTTTGTTTCAAGAAAAGTCTCTACTAACTTCATAGAAACTGAAGACGTACTAGATGTCCATTCAGATCATTCGGCAGTTTTACTAATATTGTCTGAGACAATAATTAAAAAAGAGACACGGGCAAGATTAGTAAATAAAACCACTAACTGGGAAGGCTTCAAACAGTATATTCAAAAAAACATCCAACTAAACATACAGTTATTTTGTAACTCAGCTAGATATCGAAGCAGAAAAATTTAATGTAATTATTCAGACAGCTGCATTCAAAAACACAATAAGGGAAACTCTTCGTAATACGAAAGGCTACAATTACCCATTAAGAAATAAGAAATCTGGTACACGAAAAAAGAAAAGCAAGAAGAAAATGGCATCAATCAAGAGATCCACAAGATAAAACTATTCTAAATAGAAAATCTCAAGAACTCAAAAGAGAAATTCAGAAAATTAAAGAAGAAACAATGAGCTCATACCTGAAAAATCTAAATCCAGATGTAGACACCGACTACTCCTTATGGAAAGCCACTAGAAAAATTAAAAGACAGACAGTATCAATTCCTCCAATCAGGAAAGAAAATGAAGCATGGGCAAGGGACAATAAGCAGAAAGCTGACCTGTTCGCTGAACAGCTAGCTGAGACATTCCAACCGAACGTAAACGGAAATGCAGATCCAATTGAAGAAATTCAAACATATACATACGAAGACATACCATTTGCCACTCCAACAGAAGTGGCTAAAGAAATAAAAGAAAATCTAAACCCGAAAAAAGCACCTGGTTTCGACCTTATAACAGGACAAGTTTTAAAACAACTACCCAAAAAAGGAGTAGCGATGTTGACCTATTTAATAAATGCAGCATTTCGACTTAAACATGTCCCAGCAATTTGGAAAGTAGCGGAAGTGACCATGCTACTAAAACCAGGGAAATCACCCAATGACGTTAAATCTTATAGACCAATTTCACTACTACCAATGATATCCAAATTGTTTGAAAAACTTCTATTAAAAAGGTTAAGACCAATAATAGAACGTAGCAGCCTAATACCAGATTATCAATTCGGATTTCGTAGAAATCACTCAACAATAGACCAAATACATCGAATAAGCGATATAATAGAAAAGGCACTGGAAGAAAAACTGGTTTGTTCAGCAGTATTTCTTGATGTCGCACAAGCCTTTGACAGAGTGTGGCATGAAGGAATAATTCACAAATTATACAAGACAATTCCAAAACAACATGCAGATTTAATGAAATCCTACTTAAGCAACAGACTATTTAGAATCAAACAGGAAGATAAATATTCAAATTTAAAGAAATAAAAGCAGGAGTACCTCAGGGCAGCGTACTAGGTCCCATTTTGTACCTGCTGTATACCAATGATATACCTGAACTAAAAGAAACAACTATAGCTACATTTGCAGATGATACTGCACTACTGACCCTGGGTAAAAATGTCGAATCTTCTACAAAACAACTGCAAACAGCTTGTAACAAATTAACAAGCTGGACAAATGATTGGAAAATTAAACTCAACGAAACGAAATCGGTGCACATCAATTTCACAAACAAAAAAATAATAAATAAACCAATAATAACTATCAACAATAAAGAAATACCATATGAAAACACTGCAAAATATCTTGGATTAACCTTAGACACCAAGCTAAGATGGAAAACTCATGTCAAGAAGAAAAAAGAGCAACTTAAATTAAAATACAAGCAATACTATTGGCTACTGGGTAAAAATTCGCAGCTGGCAATAGATAATAAATTATTGATATACAACCAGATCTTCAAACCTATCTGGCTTTATGGTGCTCAATTGTGGGGATGCACCAAAAAATCAAACGTCAAAATAATCCAAACTTTCCAAAACAAGGTGTTAAGAAATATGGTTAATGCCCCATGGTATATCCGGAATGATGATCTACACCATGACTTAGGAATCCCGCGTACAGGATGAGATCAACAGAATAGCTGGCAAACACGAAACCAGACTTCATCAACACACCAACCCTGAAGCCTTGCAACTGCTCGACAACCGACATGTGAGAAGACTCAGGAGGACAAAACCATTAGATCTCGTGCTGTGACTGTGATTAAAAAAGCAGAGCAAAGTGCGCGAGTGAAGTGTTAAGTGTGTAAACCATCAATAGGAACTAGAGGACATCATTTACCCAACTCTAGATATTAAAATTATTACATTTATTCAATTGTAAATTAATGGTTGGTCTGTAAGACCAGTTTTAATTGTATGGATACCACTAATAAATGGTATTTAAATTAAAAAAAAAAAAAATTACATGATTTGAAAAGTCTTTTCTTCGATGTATATTGTAATAATGATTACACATTAAACAATAAATAAATAAAAAATATAAAAATATCTATTTATGACAAAAATATTAAGTGTTATTTTAAAGTGTCATCTGAAAATTAGTTCTCGGGCGTCAGATACTCAACTAGACTAGAAAAATTAGAAAAAATGTTTCTTCGATAAGTAACAATAATGATGAACAAGTATAATGCATCATTATCTTTAAAAACATTTATACAAGTGAATACTTGAAACCCAAACATAGCCTATCAACACGGGCAAATTGATATTCACAGACTGTTTTAACTGACAACAATGGTTGTGGTATCAATAGAAAAATAAAATATGCATGTAAATTAAATTAATTTCTATTATTAATACCGATAGCTATGGTATTTGTACAGAATAACAATTTTTTGCCATTTTATCTGTCAGAACTCGTTAGCTATAATTTTTTTTATTTCTTTTTTAAAATTTTGTTGCGTGGGCAGTTTGGGTGGGCATGTTGCGTGGGCAATTTGGGTGGGCATGTTGCGTGGGCAGTTTGGGTGGGCATCTTGGGTGGGCAGTTTGGGTGGGCATGTTGCGTGGGCAATTTGGGTGGGCAGGTTGCGTGGGCATTTGGGTGGGCAGGTTGCGTGGGCAATTTGGGTGGGCAGTTTGGGTGGGCATGTTGTGTAGGCATGTTGGGTGGGTAATCTACTTCACTGACTTCCTAAAGTCACTGTCTACCTAAATCCGAGTTCTGTGCGTTAGGTATTGTTTCTATCTGTTTTTTTATAAAATTTATACGCCTAGATTGTTGGGTGGGCAGGTTGCGTGGGCAGTTTGAGTGGGCATGTTGCGTGGGCAGTTTGGGTGGGCATGTTGCGTGGGCAATTTGGGTGGGCATGTTGCGTGGGCAGTTTGGGTGGTCATGTCGGGTGGGCAGTTTGGGTGGGCAATTTGGGTGGGCAGTTTGGGTGGGCAATTTGGGTGGGCATTTTGCGTGGGCAGTTTGGGTGGGCAAGTTGCGTGGGCAGTTTGGGTGGCAGGTTGCGTGGGCAGTTTGGGTGGGCAGGTTGCGTGGGCAGTTTGGGTGGGCAGGTTGGGTGGGCATGTTGCGTAGGTAATTTGGGTGGGCAGTTTGGGTGGGCATGTTGCGTGGGCAATTTGGGTGGGCAGTTTGGGTAGCCATGTTCCGTGACCAGGAGAGGATAGATAGAACGTACGTGTAGACCATCATAAAACACTATCGACGGAGCCCTAGGGGAAGCATGGCGAAGCAACTGGGAGGAACCAGTAGCTGTGGCAAAAATTCGACAAGACGTTGGCCTTATAATGAACGCTCATCCTAATAATTCTAAATATATTTATCTAACAATATATGAAGGTAAATTATTTCATACGAACAGATCAGTCTGTAAGATTGTAAATGTATTGATTTTAAGCGGATACCAGCGGCGTTAATACTTTGTATAGCTTATACACGTTTCCAATATGGGAATGCGTGTAAACATTCATAAAATGCTGAAGACAGCGGCGGTAGCACTTTTTAAAAACGTGCAATTATTTTAATTTAGGAATGCATGTGAACAATCATAAAACACTATCCACCTAGGGGAAGCTCGCTAGTACTATTAACTAAAAGAATACGTTTATTAAACGGTAAATAATTAAGGATTAAATATTAAAAGATAATAAAAACAACTAACACTATGATTAAATATTTATAAACACTAAGAATATTATTAAATGCTTAAACACTACGATTATTTATCTATACAATATTTATATCACTACACTTATTTATATAACTACATTTATTTATGTTAACAACTGGTAAACTGTATATTTATATCAACAAGTTCATTGCTCGTTGCTTATATATATATATATATATATATATATATATATATATATATATATACATCATTCTATCCCTCCGCTTTCTTTCGGCCGGTATTTATACAGCTTATATCATTCTAGAACCCTTTGAAGCGACAATGGCCTGTATACAAAAGAAGTAGATCACAGCGTAGTTAACCTCTAGCCGGCGCTCCGCGGGGATTTCAACATCTGGGAAATTCCGGAATTACGTCATCGCTCTGGTACCTTCTTTCAGCGGCGCACGTATACTTTTCTCTCCGGGGCGCACATCACAATACTATTTGATGGCAGATGTAGATATTTTTTATAAAATCAGGTTTGCAAGATACTTCTATTTTTTAAATAGCAACCTATACTTATTTTACTAAAATATAAAACGCCATTTTTTTTCTCTTTTCAACAATGTAAAAGTTTGTACATGAAAAATATAAAAAAAATAAGATAATTAAAATTCTAGGTAGCTATGTGAAAATTTAGTTAAAAGTTAACTTATTATTTCAAAAAAAAAACTCGTTAAACAAGTAACAAATAAATGTCTATTTTATTTTGTTGTTTCCCATTGTTATATTTTGTTTATTTTCACATAGCCAACTAGAATATTTGAATAATTTTTTTTTGATATTTTTCAATTCTTATCCTTATATTTTTCATACTCAAAATTTTACCTCGTACTAAACAGATATTGGTACATCGACCTTTAAAACGAAGAATTATTCAACCTTTGGTGTAGCACATAGTTTCAAACCAAATGGTAGTTGCGAATACGTCGACACTTACAGTGACGCGTACGCTACCTATGTCGCCAATTCGTTATTTGTTTTATTACTCTTATTATTTAAATTTTGTTGCATTTCATATTAAACAGTGTAGTATTATTTTTAATTTATTTTGATTTTATTTATTGATACGGTGTAGTATAATTTTATTATTTTGTTTTTTACTTCCTTGTACGTAAGTAAAGGAAGTATTGTAATCGCGAAAAATTTCGGTTTTCAGATTTCAGCGGAATATCGTGACGTCTGTACGTACGTATCTCGCATAACTCAAAAACGGTAAGCCGTAGAAAGTTGAAATTTTGTATTTAGGACTCCTATAACATCTAGTTGTGCACCTCCCTTTCTAGTTATTACATAATTTCCAAAAGTGGCACTTTACATGAAGCCTATAATAGATTTTAATGAAAAACTGTTTTAAAATATAATCCAAAACTTTTCAAATTTGGTATACAAGATTTTTATGTCAATCGAAATAACATAATAGATTTTAGTTAAAATAGGCTAACCGGAAGTGGTAAATTACTTGAAGTTGTTAAGAGTTTTTCTTGAATAAAATGATTTTATTTTGATTTTAGATATAAATGCTTCAAATAAAAGTTTTAGAGAATTAATTTCTGCGTCTAGCACATCCAGTATTATTAAATTCACCCTTTGTATAAGCGAGATATGTAAATTTAAAAATTGTATACTTTTTTGTTTTTGTAATAAAGCGTGCTATGGATTAGGACAAAAAAAAATTTAAAAAATGTTCATGTCAAATTACGTTAAATACGTGCAATTTTGTGATTCGTACAATAACAAATATTATATTTTTATTGTGAAATTAGTCATATTCATTGTTGTAATCAAATATTTCTTTGTTGTAATCCAAACTCTCTTTAAAAAGAACCGGGTTAGATTATGGTCGCTATATATCTTACCGTTTTGAAGTTAAAATTAATATTTTGTAATTTTGTTATTAAAAAAATATGTATAGTTTAATAATCGTACAAGGAAGTCGTGTGGTGTCCACATCAGATTTTTTATTATTGTAAGATGAATGTTTTTTTTTTTGTAGTAATTGGAAAAAGCTATTAAAATATTAATTACAATTCAAAAGGTATTAGTAATTTAATTAGTTTATAATTATTTGTGAACCAGACTAAATGTTTAAATCGTATTTCACACGTTTATTTAAAATTATCCTCGCTCCAATTAGCCCATTTGTACGATTTAAATATTTAAGTAATTTAATTACTTTTTCTCTAGTAATAATCATTTTTAAAAGTAATTTGATTACATTTTGGTTAAAGTAATTGTAATTATACTTAATTACTTTGTATGTCTGGACGTATATGAATTATGAAAGAAACGTGTATGTAGACACATACATATGCACATACACACGCACACATACCCATACGCACACAAACATACCGTACTTATTAAATACTGAATACAAGTATGTGACGAAAAAGTAGTCGTACATTGTACTCTTGCATAAGTACTTTGTTAAAGGTGCTTGATTACTCTACTCAAGTACAATTCCTTCTCAGATTTTGGTAAAGTCTAGCCATACATACCTCGTTTCGAAATACGTATGAAGAAAGACGACAAGACGTTGTTATTATATTATTTAGTATATGAACTTCCCACTCATTTTCTAGGTTTATAAATTTGTCACTAACATCCATATAATAATCTTTGTAAAATTCGAGACGAAAGTTATATATTCTCCAACTTTCAACCAGTAAAAATACAATTAGAGAAAAACATCTGTGCCCCACTTCCCTAAAATTTAAGTTTGTATTTTAATATATTCCTGTGGATACATGGCAAAAATAGATGTCACTTTGCCGATTTTCTCTTTTTATATGAGATATGAATACACCAGTGCAAAAAGGAGGCAGCTCCAATTTTATAAATATTTCAAGAGGAAGAAAAACTGTTTAACTTATTAAATAAGTATTATTGACTGGGTAGGCTTTAGCACAATTTATAATCGTCATATTTTTCGTCTGTGTTCGACATATTTCATTGATATCAAAGAATAAAGAATAGTATATTGTGTTATTAGGAGTAAAAGTCATACTTTGTTTGACGAGCGTGGAAGTTTGCACGACGAGCGAAGCGAGTCGGACAATTACACGCGAGGTACA
Source organism: Harpalus rufipes (assembly GCA_951394225.1). NCBI lineage: Eukaryota > Metazoa > Arthropoda > Insecta > Coleoptera > Carabidae > Harpalus > Harpalus rufipes. The sequence goes on from OX596281.1 coordinate 39,346,576, forward strand.
CAAAGACACTTTTACTCCGAATGACAAATTACATTTTTTCTTCAAACGTAGATATTTGAAGAAAAATATCTACTACCTGACGTTACAATAATTTAAAAAAATTACGTAAAGTACGTTTGCGGATTTCAATTTCCCTGTTGCTATGGATACTTATTTGTTCAGTTTTTGTTATAAACATTGAAGCGAAAATTTTCACGTTTTGACATTTAAAAAAAAATGTGCCATTTTATATCCTTCTTGTGTGAAATTATGTCAGAATTTGAAATATTATAATATACGCTCGCTGAAGTTATTCAAACGGATGGCAATCTAACAGTGTGGCATCACTGCAAAACAATATAAACTTTTCTTATCACTTTAATTCTAAGTATTCTTATGTCGTCCCTGTAATTGTAATCTGTACGTCTGCTATTCTTTAATATGATATATCTTTAAAAGTAAACTCTGTTTATATTTCAATTCATAGGTTATTTATTTAAATTTGACAGCTATTGATGGTATTTAGTAACTTTATTTTTAGGTTATCTACTATGTTATAGTGACACTTAGGGCGATATTACAGGTTTCTATTGTACAAGTTTATCTGTATAGTTTCTATATTTATTTTATTTCTCGTCACAAAAGATGCTACTTTTGTGACGTTTGAAGAAAAATTATATTATACAGTGGAAACACCGAAGCTGCCTCATTTTTGCACTGACATACATGTATCTTATGTAACTTCCCAACAAATTATTGAAACAACCTCGTTCTTACATCAATCGATGAAGCATCCTTTTCTTAATATATCTGGCTACACGGTTGAAATGCGTATAAAATTAGAGCTGTTTCCTTTTTGCAACAGTGTCTTCATATATGTATGCCGAAAAAAAAAGAAGAATTTTTGTGGCAAAACTGCAGCCCGCTTAAGGTGGCATAGCCATCAAACTCAACAAGAAAAGATATACATAATAATTTCGACCAAATTAATTGCGCTAATAATAAATATATTGCTTTATTTAAAAAAAAATAGCTGCGATTTTTACATTCCACTTATTTCAATTTTTCGTTTAAACAAAAAAAATGCAGTGTATTAATCAGTGTGGCGTGGAAAAAAATAGTGAAACTAATTAAAAAGACAGTGACTGATAACGGTCATAAAAGTTAAAATGACAGTGAAGTGAGAGTGAAAGTGATAAACTAGGTATAGTTGTGTGAAGCGATATATGAAACTTATAGAATCTGCCAATATTCCGTTATAAAGTTTTTGAGACTTGCGCCAGGTAGATTTTTTTTCAAACATGGACCGTACCCGAAATTTTCACAAAGAATTTGTAAATATCGCTCAAAATAATATTAGGCGAATTATATTAAATTCAACAAGATTAAATTTAATAAAAACATGACTTCTTTGCAAGACATTAAAAATTATGTATAACTGTGAATGAAACATAAATGTTACATTACAATTGTCAGCAGCACAAAAAGTGTTCGCATTTAATTTAATTAAAAATAGATTAATAAATAATGTAAAAAAGATTGTTTCACAAAAAAAATCTCAAATTCGGAAGATTTAAAGTCATTTCTGAATTCTAATATCTCAGATGACACAACACCTGGACATTAGGAGAATTATTTGAAACTAAATATAAACAAAATGCAGAAACCACATTCAAAACAATGTTAGATAAATATTAAATATATAAATCAAAAATACTTGCAAAAAGTTACAACAAAAAAATGTTATTCTCCAGGAAAATTAGAAAGCAATCGTGAACAAATTTATATCATTGTTACTACCCATAATAAAAGAATATTTTATTGTGAAACAACCTTTGACATTAAAACAATGTGAATCATTATTAAAAAATTAATTTAGCTATGCCAGTTTTTTACATAATAGCTCATTGATATGAAATGATCAAAATTTACCCTTAACCCTGCACCCAAAAATTCCCCAGACAATATTTTCTTTCAAACCCAATCAATATATACAAACTGCCAATTCTAGGCCCTGATAAGTTTAAAAGACAAAATTTAGTAAACAGCTTTGAAACACGCAGACTCCAACCACAACCAATGTCCTTACAGGCATGTAGTACTCAACCCTGGCCACATCAACAATAATTAAACAAAATTACAACAATGAAATTGAAAAGGAAAACATTGCAGTCGACAAAGTATCGAGGAATACGAGGAAGAAAATTACGATAATAATATCAATCCTTCTTTAGAAGAGAAACAACAGAACAAAATACGTAAGGACCTCAAAACTAAAATACATTCTTCTAATAAGATTTAGTGATTATTTTAAATTAATTGATTCAGGTTCCGATATAAATTGAATTTCCCCAAATATTGTTAAACAGAGAAATTTAAAAATTATTCAGAATCCAATTACTTTCAAAACACCCCAAGGAAAAGTGAAATGTAAAAATTGCATTGAAATAAAAATCCAAAATAAAAGTTTCGAATTTTTTGTAGACGATTTTCATAAAGAAAGTAATATGTCATTTGGCGTAAAAATATTAGAACATTGTAATGCTTTAATGGATTTTAAAAATAAAATTATAACATTCGGGAATAGAAAATACAAATTACTATCTTCACAAACATTATATAACTCATTTATACAATTTAGACACGAACACTTCACTTATGAAAAAATAAAGAACTTATTAGAAAAGTATTCAAATTTATATCCAAAACTCGACGAAGTACTATCCGCTACAAATGTCACTACCGATAAAATCCGTACAACAGACAACACACCAGTTTTTCAAAAAAAATATAGACTTCCACAAGTATGCCAGAAAGATATCGAGTCATTGGCACATAATGAATTTTTAAAGTAAAACAGGACAAAAATGGTAACACCACTGGTTATAAAACAAGACTTTTTTGTACCTTATTAGCCATAGCAATGGCTGCAGAAATAAGAGTAAGACATTTGGATGTAAAGACAGTTTTTCTAAATGCAGTACTAAAGGAGGAGTTGTATGTTAAACAATCAAAAGGTTTTGAACAACCGGATCAAAATAAAGTTTATAAGTTAAAGAAAGGACTTTCTGGAATGAAACAATTACCAAAAGCATGGAACTGTACTATAAATGCAGTTTTTACAAATAACGAATTTAAAAACAATAATGTAGATTTTGATTTAATACGAGCGAAAATGAAGCAAGCAGTTATTTAATTCCATATATAAATGACGGTATCATAAGAATATGGAAAGTAGATTTTGAAGTCACTGATCCTGGTGAAGTACAGGGTTGGGCATTTACGCGAAAAAAATATGTAAAAAAATCTGATGTGGCCATCACATAACCTTCCGTCAATTCTAAGTACTTCATATAACTTAGTCACAAATAAGGTAGTGTTTTGCAAAAAAAGATTATGTATTTCTAGTAACAATATTTCACGAACTATGTAAATTGTACTTGACACTGACATTTTTTAATTATTAAGCAGCATAGTTTGCAAGGTTTATGAAAATTAATGTCTTTATAATTTTTTATCTCCAAATACATTGAATATGAAGAAGTAAATGCAATCGTAAAGAGAATAAAATATTCTTTAATAATTATAATAACGTAAAATATAAAAAATGTATATTTAACTGCGTTTCTTCGAAAAACAAAATGTTAAGAACTTCAAATAAGGAAACTTCCGGTTTACCAATTATAGACAAAATCTAATCAACTCTTCATACGAACGTGCAAAAGGGGAATATAAAAGAATTATAATTTTTGGAATTGTAGTATTGGAGTTATCACAGGAGAAATTTTTGTCACATACACAGGCACACACACCTTCGCATACACACACACATACATACACACACACACACACACACACACACATACACACATACAGACATAATCATTAAAATAGTAAAATCGTATTCTAGGGACTCTAAAACGTGTTTATTCATTAAAAACGCAACATTTTTTGACCAAAGGCAATACCTTTCTTACCGAAAGATGACGGAAGGTAAAAATGTGAAAGTAAAACACGTACATAATATATAATTTTAGTTCTTCATAACGACAATAGATGCGGCTTGTTATTTATGTTTATTAATATGAACTTTGTGTTTAGTAGCCAAAGCCTAGTTTGATACAATAGCAAATATAAACTGTTCTGAAAAATACTATAGAATGCTTTAATTTATGTATTTGATGTAATTTTTACGTAAAAAGTACTTGAAGTTTGATTATATTTTACATATTCTACAATATTTACGCAAAATATCTCAAATATTATCATTATAAAAAAATATTTATTTACGTGTACAAAATGACGTATATACCGTGACGTATTTTACGTGCCCATCCCTGGTGAAGTAACATATTATCTTGGAATGGGAATTGAATGAATAGAAAATAATATTTTTCTTCTGTATCAAAATAACAAGATAAAGCAACTAATCAGAAGATACGTATTAGAATTTACAAAGCCAACTTATATACCAATGAAATCAAATTTTAATAAAGAAGAAATGTCAGCAATTTTACCAAATAATAGAAAATATCGTAATGCAATAGGAAGTCTATTATATTTAGCGACTGTTTCAAGATCACATTATCAACAGCCATAGGTATTCTTTCCAGAAAAGTTAGCAAATTATTTGAAGACTACAATTGATACGAAACTATATTTTGGTGGGTCAGCGAAGAAGATCACGATTTTCGTGGATGCAGATTGGACAGGAGAACTGAAAGATCGAAAATCATCTAGCGGATATCTGATCTAGTTAGGTGGATCAGCAATCATCTGGGGATGTAGAAAACAAATATCTACAACTTTATCTTCAACAGAAGCTGAATTTATTGCAGTAGCCGAAGTTTGCAAAGAAGGAAATGGGTTAAAATTAGTGGTCAATGATATGAAAATCGAAATTAATTAAAAACCACTCATGCATGAAGACAACCAAGGATGCACTGGTCAAAAATAAACATGTAAGCCGATGTTCAAAGCATATTGACATTAGGTATAGTTTTGTGTGAAATATGTATCTAGATGGTGAAGTATATATTCTTTACTGCGATAGTAAAAATATGATTGCAAAAGTATTTACAAAGTCTTTACCAACAGAACATTTCAAAAATTTATGTAACAATGTTGGACTTGACTTTCGCAAATTACAGGTTGAGGTGCAGTGTTGAATATGCAACCCAGTAACGTACGAAATTATAATATAATCTCATCAATATGAATGTTGTTTTTAAAATAAAAGAAATATATCATCACGGCATATTACCCATTGTTGGGTGTACCAACCTGCTTTGTACACAGATATCGGTAAATGATGAAATATTTGTACCGTTTGGGCGCTTACCAGACGTCACCTCACGGGCACTCAATGCTGGCGTGGAGAGTGCACCACAGGGGTCAATTTTGTGCTATTAAAATTTGAGTCGCCAGATTCGCGACTAGACACTCCTGTGTCAAAGTTTGATGTGTACATAATTTTTTTGTACTTTTCATCATCAAGATTAAATATGTTTACTCAACCATTGTGTATAAATCTTAAATACTACCAAAATTTCTTGTATCTACTCTAAACTCTATTTAGTTTAAGATTACAGTAGAGGCTGGATCTTTATGAGACCGGTTTATGCAGAAAAATTTTACGGTTAAATACAAATATATATTTAATTTCAATATCAAGTTGAGGAATACCTGCAGACACTTTGGCCCATATTCCGGGCGCACTTTTATAATAAAAGCACACTCCTCATTTATTTATTTATTTATTTATTTAGTAAGTAACCCATCCATCCCACAGGATCAAGATCCCAATTACGGGGTGGATGCAAAATATATACAAATATACATACAATAATCAATGTTTCAACACAAAAAAAAAATACATAATGTAGATTAAACATAGAGAAAAAAAGAAAAATAATAATGAAATAATGCTATAAGAACATATTTATCAATGCTTGCTTGAAGCGTCTTGGAGTTAAATGAAAACTATCTATTTCAACAGATAAACTATTAAAAATGTAACATAAATGCCTGATGGGCGATCTAGCTTCATAATTAGTACGTACAAATACACATCTAAATGTATTCTTATTTCTTGATGGTAATCGTGGAACGGAAAATGGAATACTACCTAAAGAAATGGAATCGTCTACAAAATTATTCACTAGCTTATATAAATAGATAGAAGATTGCATTATTCTTCTATTTACTAACGAAATAAGATTGAAAGTCAGTAGCAAGTTATTGTATGATATGTTTCATGAGTCGGGTAAACCCCGTAAATTTTAAAATAACAGTACTTTACAAATTTGTATTGTATCTTTTCGATAATATTGCTATGAACATTATATATAGGATTCCATATCTGTAAGCAGTATTCCAGTTTTGAGCGGACAAAGGAGAAATACAAAGTTTTTAATGTTTTTAGCTTACAAAAGGAACAACAATTGCGAATTATGAAACCTAGTGCTTTGTAAGCCGATTTTACAGTGTAATTTATATGTGGAGTGAAAGAGAGCTTAGCATCAAAAATGATTCCTAGATCTTTAAACTCGGTGACTCGATCTAGCAAATGGTGATCCATTTTATAAGTGTAAGATATAAAAGAGTTTTTCACAGAATATGACATAATTTTGCATTTTTGAATATTGAAATGCAGTTTACAAGATTTGGACCACAATAGAATGCTGTTTATATCATCTTGCAGCCTTAAACTATCCTTAGGTGAATTTATTATTTTAGATATCTTCATATCGTCGGCATAAATAAATAAATCAGAGTGTTTGACACTGGTAGTGATTTCATTGATGAAAAGTATGAAAAGCAAAGGTCCAAGGTTGGAGCCCTGTGGTACGCCAGAAGTTGGCATGTATGTGCTAGAATGATAGTTATTATAATGCACTTGCATTTTTCTGTTTGACATATATGAAGAAAGAAAAGCTATAAGATTAGGGGAAAAGTTAAAATTATGAGATAAGAATATAACGTAAAAGCGCGCTCCATAAAAGCGCTTTTATTATAAAAGTGCGCTCGGAATACGGGTCATCATGTTGGGGTGACACATCTTCGATTTCATATCTACTTTGATCAGACACGCGAAACTGCATAAATTGTTAAGAACTAGATGGCAAAATGAAGTGAGTTGGCAACACTTGTTTTTGAAATTACCATGTTGGTAACCATTCGAAGCAATTCAGTAGATTAGTTTCAGTTTTGCTTGTGTTGTTGACATGTGATTTTATTTGAATAAAATTGTGTTTTATGTCATATTTATAATACTTGTGCTAATCATTGAATAAATTTTGTACTCAATACAAATAATTGATTACTAGAAAATTGCCCGGCGACCATATCTCACTGACAGTTGCTCGTCATAAATTTTCTCGGCAGTTTGAAGGTGCCGAGACAACATAAGTCTGATCTTCAACTGTTTCCGAGAAAAAAGGTCATTTTGTAATAGAATCGAAGAAAAACTGACAAAGCTAGTAATGAAACAAAATGTTTATAAAAATACAATAAAATTCTATATAAAACAGTTTTCTCGATTTCTAATAGTTAAGGAGTTATTTTGATTTAAATCTTGCTCAAGATCGCCACAATATTTTACATAGTACAATTATTTGATTGTTTATCAAAAACGAAAGCAAGTCTAAAATGACCTCTCAAAGGTAAACAAAAAGTCTCATTTAATGAAAGTCGTAACTCTTATGGTTTTCGAGATGACAGAGGTAAACCCAGTAAAAACTGATTTTTCACTCCCTTATATCTCGGAAACTATTAAAGATTGAACCCATATTGATTAAGGTTTTTTTTTACTTATGTTGGTCAGTAGTACATGCCCCTAATGTTTATACCCAAAGTTATGAAATACGCTTTATACTGGTGTTAATTTATTTATTTCATACTGTCCGCTATTTACTACTTTAGGTTACTAATTTGAGTCCGGGAAATGATACATTACATTACCCGAGCCGGGAAGTGTTGCTTGCAAACATCCCTAATTGTTTATTTTTAAATTTTATGTTTTTATTTACATTATTTGCGACATTGTACGTTTTTCTCCAATTGCAAAATAATTCAAATTCTTTTTAATATCTTCCGGAGGACTTTGTGGGAATCAGTTTCCGTATAGCCTCAGCACTTTGTTAAAAAATATCGGTCGGAAAGTTTGAGTTATTACTAGAAGGAGCGTTAATTTTTGATGACCAGCAAACAAACAAAATCAACAAAAAAAAATAAAACATACACAGGTAACTAAGACAAATTCTGATGTGATGTGATCTATTTTAAACTGACATATTGGCATAAATTTAAAAATATTTAAATCACGTAGACAGTATGAAATAAAATGTTGTACGTCATATGGCCATGAAGTGGTATTGCGGTAGTTATTTCGAAATTCCTGACTCGACTCCTTCGTCGCCTCGTCCGTAAACTTCTCATACGTACCGTAATACCTCACTCCCTGACCTTATAACGTAAATAACTATTAGATGACTCCGGTGGCGAAGTGGTAATGGCATGCATGTAGTTTATTTTTATAATTTCACCCTCATCAACAAAGTGTGAAAAATGTATAGGCAGAAAAACTAATGAAAAACTGTGTCATCCCCATAAAAATCACCTAGCAAAACCAGGTTGCGTAGTAGTAACGTTATCGCTTCACAATACAAGGGGTCCAGGTTCGAATCTCGGATAAAGCATAAGTATAGTGTGTGTATTTCATCATTTCATCTCCATTAACACCGAATATAAAGTACGACATTACAAAAGAATAATAAAAAAACTGTGTCATCCCAATCACATAAACCGGTTATACAGTGTGTCCCATTTGGAGCTGCCATCATTGGGATCTGGAGAACTATAAGAAATATAATGTCGGTTAAATGAAACTTTTTGTGCATCTATAGATTTTTCCAAAAATTCTCCTAAGGCACTAGAGAATGACGAGAAACTAAATTTTGTTGATTTTTTCTTTTTCAAATAACTTCTAAACTATTGGTAATCCAGAAAAATGTTTCAAATATAGAAGTTTTATATTTTTATTACCTAATCAGTGGCGTACAAAATAATTTTTTATATCCATAAATTTCTGAGATATAACACAAAGTTATATTTTTTTAAACGGAACTCATATCTGATTTTAGTCTCAAAAAAAGTACTTATTTTTTCTCTTTTCAATGATGTACGGGTTATTGTGTTTCGTATTTGTTTAACCCCCAAAATTTTATTTTTCCCGAATTTTGTAATTATTTCACAAAAAACATCATTATTTTTTATTAATCAATATTTTTATTTTAAATTCACAAGTTACACTATAACATGTTGAGCGATCTGATAAAAAATATTTTTTGATTTGAATTTAATTGATTTTTAATACTTCTCAATAGAATTCTTACCAATATTTCCAAAATAACACTAAATTTATTATAAAATGAAGAAAAAAATAAAATTTCGAGGCAAAATAAATAAAATAAACACAATAACATTTATATTATTGAAAAGAAAAAAAAAACATATATTTTTTGAGACTAAAATCAGATATGTTATATTTAAAAAAATATAACTTTGTGTTATATCTTCGTAATTTACGGCTATTCAAATTTATTTCGCAAGCCACTGGTTAGGTAATAAAAATATCTAATTTCTTTATTTGAAACATTTTTATCGATTACTAATAGTTATGAAGTTATCTGAAAAAGAAGAAATCAACAAAATTCAGTTTTTTAGTTATTAACAAGTGCCCTATGAGATTTTTTGAAAAAACAAAAGCAAATTTGAGATGGCCCCATATAGGTGCATTTAACCGACATTGTATCTCTTATAGCTCTCGAGATCCCAATGATGGCAGCTTTAAAAGGAACACACTGTATACGTATATGTAAGAAAACGCAAGTAAATAATAAATCCCCATAAAAAAATACCACATATATATCGAATGTGAAAAAGCGAGTATAAATAAAAAAAATATTTATTTATTTCTAATCGCAAAAAGTGACACCTATATTTGAGATAATACTGTATCGAAGGATACTCCAATGAGAGTTTAAAAACTTACATTACGCCCTCTTTATTTTTATGAATTTTTGTGGAACCCCAACCGTATAACCCAAAAATGGGTAATATGGTCTTTATACTATCAAATATAGTCGTCGAATGAACCATTGATAACTTTTTTATTATTACTCAAAACAAAAATTAAAACCACAAACCACCAACTGCAGTCGTTCAAAGTAGTAATAGCAATATATGAAGCCAAATACCAGGAAAGTAATACTTAAGTTCATCAACTACCACTCTTTTTATATGTTATAAAAATTAATATTAAAAAGAAACACAGAAAGTGAACAATAAATGACAAGAACCTTTTATCTACTTTATTATTTTACATAATGAAACTAAAATTAATGATATTACATTTTACGAATATCAAACAAATGTGTTTACATTCTACTTTATATAAATTACAAGTTTTATTGTTTAATGGATTTAGTATTAATAAAAAATAATAATTTTTATCATTCAATAATATGACTTTTTATTTTTTTAAATCGTGCGGGATGTACTTGTTCTCAAACTCAAAATAAGTGGGAGAAATAACCAATTCCCGCAGAAATAAATAAATTAGAACATGAGTCATGTTTATTAAAACTATATCGACAAAATGTACAATAGCAACTATTAAAGTTTAAAAAAGTTACGTATTAGTTTTTTAAAATATTCGAGTTTTAATACCCATTACCCCACCTTTATTTGTACATTACAAATCTATTCTACTCATATTCCAAATTCTCCCTACTTCAGTGTTGCCAGATTGAAGAATAAAAATATGGTACCAACCAATGAAAATTATCGTATTTTTAAAAAATCTGATGTTGCCAGCACATTACCTTTCGTCAATTCTGTGTATTATGTACAAATTCCATACATAATTTTTCTTGCAAGAAATTCTGTATTTCCAGTAAAATTATTTCGTAAACAACTATGTCAATTGCACTTGACAATGACATCTTGCCGTCCTCATTCAGTTTATTTTCTCTCAAGTCTTCCGCAATACAGTCCATCCATATTCTCTTTGGTCTTCCTCTGTTTCTTCTATCTTCTATAATACTACTCAGCTGTTCATTCTTCTTTCAATATTTTAAAGTCATCTTTCCTCGTGACATGTCCAAACCAATGTATTCGTCCCTCTTGTATCTTTCTAGAACCATTCGAGCAATTTCTCTTATCCTCTCATTCCTTTTCCTATTTTTCCGTGTCTCCCCCAACATCTATCTCAACATCCTCATCTCTATGCCACATTCATTTTCTTTTTATTGACACTGAAATCTCTCAACTAGAATTTTCTCAATATAGTAGCTGTTTACATCATGTAAACAGCTATTCGCCTAGCTGGTTGATTTATGAAATTTAATTTCTTTATAATTTTTTTAACTCTATATCCATTGAATATGAAGGTTATAATTCAATTAAATCCTATAGATAATACAATATTCTTTAATATTTATAATAACATTAAATGTCAAAAACTGATATTTAACAGCGTTTTTTCAAGAAAAACTGTTGAATTTTTTGTAAAATAAAAAATAAAGATATTTTTCCTTCTTGTAAACTCAATCGCGGACATACTGTATATATATGATAAATCGAATGAGGTAACTTGAAGCTCTTAACAGATTTTTGAGGAAAAACAGTATAATATAATCCAAAATTTCATAATACAGATTTTGCTTATAGAGGTTATGTCCTGACCACATCAGATTTTTTAAAGTATGCATTAGTTGTTTTAAATCATTTATATATCTATATTATATGATTTTAAGCTTGTTTTATTTATACTAGAAATATAGAAATCTTGTATTTGTAAGTATTTTATAGGGAGGTTTAGAAATAAATAATAACTTTTTGTAATCAGCCCAATTCTGTACTACGCAAATAGTAACCATTTGAGTTACTGTTGCTATAAACAATCCCCTTCATAGTTACTTGTCAGTATTCTGTATTCTATAATTCGAAAGTCATTACAAAAATCTGTTGTGGTCAGTTTAATACCTTTCGTCATTTAATTTTTATTCAATTAAACATATATGTATTATTTTGCTTTTGCAACATTTAATGTAGGTATTTTAAATATTTTTATAATCAGAATCTTACCGTTATATTAAAATGTATTTATTATATTCACGTTAATTTCTTTTCAATTACAAATAAGATAAGAAAATTGATTTATAAGTATGCAATAAACTCATATTCTAATATTTCCTTCTTATCACTCTACCATTATTAATTTGAATTTCTAGTTTTTGATATTGACATGTATTTGTCAGTTACATACATTTGAATATTTCAACTGTGTAACCAAGGAATTGTGTTTATATATAGCATGGAGGTAGGAATAAATATGGAGAGAGCATAAACTAGAACTAGCGACAAGGGGAATGCAGGCCTGTGGGAACGGACGCAGGTACTGCTGCAGTCACATTGTGGTGGGAATTCACGCGGCAAATATAAAATGAAATATTTGAAATTAATATTTCTTATTTCTAGTAATATCGATAAATATAAATATTTTCCAGCAAATATGTACTTAGAAGAAATTACAATATATAAAAATAATTAAAATTCCACTTACCTGTGACTGATACGGTTATCTTTTACAATATATATTTAAATCGATAGATCTAGGCTAGATATTTATACGAAATTACAATTGTTCAATACACTCATTAGATTTTTTTAAATTGTTTATTGTTAAATAATATAAAAATACATAAAAAAACTTTCCTCCTGACTTATTGGAGCACCCCACAACACAAGTCACCATATTTATTTATTTATGATTATTCAACAGGGCATTAGTCCCAATTACAGAATAATATACAAAGTACATATACAAAGAGAAAAAAAAGTGAGAGAATATTAACAATTACTCCTACATAATATTAGCTACGAACTATTTAGGAAACAACTATTTCAAATATCTTTAAATTCATGTTACAATCTGCAAATAATTACTTATGTTAAATAACGCATTTAATATTATTGTAAGAAAACTTACATATTGCAGTGCAAGAGTCAACTAGTACATTATTATAAGTCCAAATAATGTTTGTTCTGTTAAACTGCTATAAACACAAAATATACGTTGAGTTACAGTACTAAAATAAAACAACATTTCATAACTCATATGAATAAACAAAATCTTAATTTTCACCAAATGTTACGAAGTACTTAAAGAAAAGTCAATATAAAACACGATATACATATATTAAAAAGTCACAAACGGTAAACACTTTAACACTTATCCAAAACACGTACACGTTTAAAATAAACAATGCTCAATGACAGATGACAGCAACAACCTTGTAACTTCAAACTGACAACGGTCACAATGTAGAGGGGGAAGCGGCTGCACTAGCGATTGCAAATACTCCCTCCATATTTATTCCTACCTCCATGATATATAGGCTGTGTGACGATACGTACCTCGTCCCAGTATTGTTGTCGAGAAACAATAATTGTAGTCGATGTAATATCGTAAATGTTGGAAGTTTATCAAGTCAGAGATTTGTAAATAAATGTATGTTTGACTTACCTGTGTAATAAAAAACCATGATACGAAGCGTGTACATTGTTGTATATTATTTTTATGCTGTTCATTGGTTGTAGATAGGATTTGTTACACATTTATTTGATCGCTACAACTGTTAGTTGCTTTCGAGGTTATGTTCAACGCCGTGAATTGAGTGGCGTGTCAATGACGTTCTCAATTCTTATTATTGTAAAATATTATTTTATAATATTTGTTACAATGTTTTTATTATGTTTTACAACAAACTGTGACTGTCTGAAATTAATACAATTTCTATTAAATTAGTTTTTGTTGTAAGAGCGCTCGCAGCGCCATCAGTCGGTCATATGTTAAAGTAAAGTTTAATCCCTCTTAAAAACACGCGAGATTTTTCCTGATGTACCAAATATCGGGTATAAAAGACCGCGCACCCTCCATAGAAACGAGTTCTTCTTCAGTTCGTCCGACTTCAACCTATCAACTGGGTTCCGGACTAGAGCGGCAGAGCTCAGGGCGACTTGGCTGAGCTCTGAGAAGAACGTTTGAGTCGTAGAATTGTACCGCCGTCCGTGTCTCTCGTGGATAGAGACTCCGCCGTCCGTATCTGCGATACCTTATGTAGAGGAGTCCATTTTGTACTTTATCTTTTATTAGATAATTGCATTTTTACTTACCGCCGTTAGAGACTGTGCTATTGCCGTTTCGCGGGAGCCCCTAGTAGATTAAACTCAGTCCGTCACAGTTTGCACAAAGGGGTTTCATTCTTTATTTGTTACATTTTAATTTTACATTACGTTGGGAATAATAAAGTAGTTGGTTAAGTTAACTACGTGCTTTTTCTGAGAATTTTAAAGAAATTTAATTTTATAAATCAGTCAGCTATGCTAAACATGTAAAATACTAATATATTCATATAATTCAAATTGGCAGATGTCAGTATAAATAAAAAGTAAATTAATATGGCAGAGATGAGGATGTTGAAGTAGAGGTTGGGCAAGACACGGAAAGATAGGTAAGCAAATAACTCGTGTTACAAGTTTCTAGAAAGATACAAGCGAGATGATTACATTGGTTTGAAAATGTCATGAGGAGAAATGAATAATATATTGGATGAATAATGAATAGCTTAGTAATAGAAGGATTAAGAAGCAGAGGAAGACCAAAGATAAGATGGAAGGACTGTATTGCGGAAGGGAGGTTAGGGATCATACTAAAAATTGCATATCGAGATTTTGATAAATGATCACGTTTCAAGGTCCATAGAATCCGATTTTAACATTTTCACAATGATGTCTGTAGGTGTGTATGTATGTGTTGTGTATTTTTGTAGTTAGTTTATTTACTATTAACTATTACAATATTGTAGAATATATACATAAGAACCCATTTAGTTATACATCACATAATAACCAAATATTATTATTATTTTACCAAGCAAAACACATGGGAAGGAAAAGTGCGCCAAAACTCTCTACTAACCTATATTTTTTTCCCTCCAACCAATGTTGCCAACTGTATATAAATATAAGTAAAAATATATTTATTTTTAATATATAATACTATCTTCTTTTTTTTTATAAATTTAAACGGACGGGTTTTCTTCGTATGCGTGTCGAACGACGCAAGTTGTCTTGTCTCTCAGGTTCTTCCTTCTCGGGCATCGTCTTCTGCTCCTCATCTAATTGTTCCGGCATTGACTGGCAGCTTGGGTTGTCTTCCTCATTTGAAGTCGAGACCCTTGGCTTCTCCATACTATTCTTCTCGGGAGATTTAGACTGGATGTCTTGTAGGTTTTGTTCTATACCCTTACATATGATTTCTCCTTCGGGTAATACCAGTTTCTTCTCCTCTTGTACTTGCGTATTTCTAATTTGTTCTACATGTCGTGTGTGAATCATACCATCCACATTTACGTTGTAATGTAGCGATCCTTTCTTCTCCGCTATCTTCCCAAAAATCCATTTTTCAGGTTTATTATAGACTCTTATCTGTACCCTTTCACCTTCATGAAAATGTGGTACTAGTTTTGCGAACGGATTTGCTTTTTGATTAATTTTCGTTGAGAGATCTGATTTTACCAAATCAATTCTAGTTCGAAAGTTTCGGTTAAACATTAACTCAGCTGGGCTTTGTCCCGTAGTTGCATGCGCATTTTCCGATATTGCATTAGGAATCTGCACAACTTAAGATTAATATCACCTGACTCTTTAATCATAGCTCTCAATCCTTGTTTAATGGTCTGCACGTATCTTTCCGCCTGTCCGTTTGTTGCTGGATGATACGGTGCTGTTACTTTATGTATAATTCCGTTTGATTTTAGAAAAATTTCAAATTCCTCAGATTTAAAATTTGTCCCGTTGCCACTTACTACTGTGACTGGTAAACCGAATCTTGAAAAAAATTCTCTTAGTATTTTAATTGTTGTTGTCGAATCAGTCTTACGTGTAGGTATTGCTCCCACCCATTTCGTATGTGCATCAACAATTATAAGGAAATTATTTTCGAAAAACGGTCCTGCGTAGTCGATGTGTAATCTCTGCCACGGTTTATAAGGAAATTCCCATGGATGTGGTTCTATCTTATTTGGATTCTTCATAGTTTTACAGCAGCTTGAACATTTCTTCACCATTTCTTCAATATCTCTGTCAATGTTCTTCCACCAAACGTAGCTTCTTGCCAGGCTTTTCAATCTGACAATCCCCATGTGACCTACATGGAGTTCTTCTAGAATCCTCTTTTGCAATGTCTTCGGAATCATCACCCGGATACCGTTAAACACGCAGCCATCTTGTAGAGAATATTTGTGTGTCTCCTCCTGTATGACACCATTTTGTAGTTTCAAATACATTTCTTTGCAATCCAAATCTTTCATAGTTTCTTTCTGGATTTCTTTCTTTTGAACTGGTAGGGTGTTTAACTGATTTAAATAGAAAATGTCATCATCATTCATTTTTGTTTCATTAGTTTCCACTGCAAATCTGGATAAGTAGTCAGCATTCGCATGTTCTTTGGTACTTCTGTATTGGATTTCGTAATTAAATCCAGCCATAAACGTTGCATAATGTAGCAAACGTAAAGCTGAAGTTGCCGGCAATTCTTTATTGGGATGCAGGATGCTTACTAGTGGCTTGTGATCCGTAATTAATATTATTTTCCGGCCATAGCAATACTGGAAGAATTTCTTCAACCCCCAGAATATTGCTGTTGCCTCTTTATCCATTTGGCTGTAATTTTTTTCAGACTTTGTTAATGACCTAGATGCAAACGCTATAGGCCTCTCAGTTTCATCTTCAATCCGATGAGAAATCACGGCGCCTAATCCGACTGGTGAAGCATCAGTAGCCAAGATCAGTGGTAATTTTGGGTTATATGGAACTAAAACTCTGGTGCTAGTAACTTCTCTTTTCAATTTATTGAATATTTCTTCACATTCTTCATTCCACTGAAATTTTATATTCTTCTGTAATAATTTATTAAGCGGATTCAGAGTCGTGGACAATTTTGGTAGAAATTTCTGGTAGTAATTTACAAGTCCTAGAAATGTGCGTAATTCAGAAACATTTTTCGGGCGTGGACTTTTTGTAATGGCTTCCAGCCTTTCTGGTATAGGTTCTAACCCTTGTTCGCTAATTTTATGCCCTAAATATTGGATACTTCTTTGAAGAAATTGGCATTTCTTTTTATTTAAAAGTATACCATGGGAATGTAATCTTTCAAATATTCTTCTTATTCGTATAACCAGTTCTTCTTTAGTTGATGCTTGTACTACAATGTCGTCAAAAAAACATGCAATACCTGTAAGGTCTCCGATAACTTGATCTATATATCTCTGCTATGTGTTGGGTGCAACTTTGACACCAAAAATCAGTCTTTTCATCTTGTAAGTGCCTTTATGCGTTGAAATAGCTTGCAATATCGCACTATTGTCATCGACTTCCATTTGCAAATAAGCTTGGTGTATGTCTAAGGTGCAAAAATATTTACCTCCTGACAATTTTGAGAAAATTTGTTCTATTTTTGGAATAGGATAGTTATCAGATTCCAAATACTTATTAATTGTAGATTTATAAACTGCACACAACCTGATGTCGCCGTTACTCTTGATGACTGGAACGACTGGAGTTCCCCATGTAGAGTATATAGTCTTCTCGAGAATACCCAGTTCTTCTAGGCGATCGATTTCTTTTCCAACACGATCTTTCAAAGCATATGGTACTGGTCTTGGTCGTATGAATATTGGCTTTGCATTCTCTTGCAATTTCAGAGATGCATTGAAGTTTTTTATCTTCCCAATTTCTCCCGTTAATAAGTCACCATATTCCTCTAGCAATGAGTAACTTCATTATGAGCCGAGATTTTGTTTATCTTCTTCCAATCCAATTGTATTACTCGTAACCATTCTCTGCCCATGATAGAGTCAACTTTTCCATTAAGTACGTACAGATCCGCAGTCTTCTCTTGACCTTCATAATTTATTTTTACTGAACATTTCCCCACTGGCTGTATAATTTCGCCTGTGTAGGTTTTTAATTTTGCTTGTGTACCAGGAATTTTCTTCCCTGGGAAGCATTTCTTAAACATTTCATACGACATAGTGGACACTGCAGGTCCTATATCTACTTCGAACTTACAGTCTTTATTGTCTACTAACATTTGCACTAAAAAATTTCCAGAGTTGGAATTTTGTATGTCCTGTATTGAATTTATTGTATAAATTTCGTTTGTTGTATTTTCTTCTTCATCCACTATTTCTAGCTGCTTCTGTGGTTTTGTTTTACCCTTTATATTTAATCCTTGTAGACATACGGCTTTTACGTGACCTTTCCTCCCGCATTTTTCACATTTCAAGTTTCTACAACGGCAGTCATTGGCCTTGTGGTTACTTCTGCCACATAAAACATTTACCCAAAATTTCTTTCTTCAATGAATTTTTATTGTACTTTACTTTATTTAATTTATGTAGCTGTAGTGGTGTAGCTAATTGCATCACTTTACTTTCTGTCTTCGCTGCTTCTATCGAAATTGCAATTTTGACAGCATTTTCATACGTAATTGTAGAACTTTGTTGCAGTAGTTTTTCCCGTATCTCATTATCTCGAACACCCCTTATGAATTGAGCTCGCAAATGGGTGTTAATGGTTGATTTTGCGCAATGCTCGCACACAAAGTTACAGTTTGTTGTAAGTTTCTTTAACTCGGCCTGAAAATGAGCAATGCTCTCTCCCTCATGTTGAATTCTGGCCGAAAATTTGTGTTGTTCTGCAACTTCGCTGGGTCTAGGACACATGTGCTCGCGTAATAATGCAATTAGATCATTGTATTTCTTTGTTTTGGGTAAATCTGGCGCTGTCAAACTTGTTAATGTTTGGTAATGCTTCGGATTTAAACAATTTATAAGAATTTGTACTCTTTTCTTATCAGTCTCAGGCTTATCATCCATGAGGTTCCGCAATTCTAAATGATTTTCTAATCGTTGTATGTATGTCTCGAATGATTCGTTTGTATCGTCAAAGGGTTGTAAATGTATGCCTTTAAGATCTGCTTCATTTTGGTTCCGAGTACTTGGTTGTTGTTCCGTAAGTAATTTTGTTTGTTGGGCCATTGTAGCAAACATATTTTGTAATAATGTGACCATTTGTTCCATTTCTTCTTCTGTTGGCATTTTGTTTAGGAATTTGGTAAGGATTATGTATGGGAATTTACGCCAAGAGGGCAATCAAGGCGATTTTGTGTATGTATAAGAACGTAAGTAGCCCCTGAATCAAAGGAATTCCATGTATAGGAACATTAAGGAACGCGAAATATGTATTTTTGTTCCTAGAACGTATAGCAATGTTAGATTTTGTAGTATAACTAACCTTACTTTTACCGCCCTGGTTCGTAAGATCCTCGTCGCCACTTGTTGTGTATTTTTGTAGTTAGTTTATTTACTATTAACTATTACAATATTGTAGAATATATACATAAGAACCCATTTAGTTATATGTACATCACATAATAACCAAATATTATTATTATTTTACCAAGCAAAACACATGGGAAGGAAAAGTGAAAATATAAGTAAAAATATATTTATTTTTAATATATAATACTATGTGCGTGTATGTGTATGTGTGTATATGTGTGTGAGTGAGGATCTTCTGGACACTCTAGCTTAAATATTTACTAGCATTCGGAAAATGTTGAAACCTTGTATTTCGACCATATTTTAAAATGAAAAGAAGCCATTACTTTTTGATATAAATCGGACAACCGGAAATCGCACGTTACTTGAAGCTCAAAATAGTTTTTCTTCCAAAAATACCTTTAAATGTAATTGTTTTGCGATATATGTTATTATAAAAATTAAAGATTGCTGAATGGCAAACATTAATAATTTTTCTATATATTTTATAGATAAATTTAAAAAAATAATCAATTTTATAAATTCCAGTCTATGTTTTAGAGATAAACACAATTTCTTAGTTAAATACTTCATATTTCGAATGTATGTAACTGACAGTTGAATGGCAAAAAATCATTTTAAATTAATATTAGTAACGTTAAAAAGAAAATTTTAAATAGAACAATAGTTATATTTGAAGGAACTTATACATAGTTTCTAGCAATAATAAATATACAAGTATTTAAATATATATATATATATATATATATATATATATATATATATATATATATATATATATATATATATATACAGTGTGTTAATTAAAAACCTGGCCATAGGCGTTTAACATGGGAAA
Source organism: Harpalus rufipes (assembly GCA_951394225.1). Lineage (NCBI taxonomy): Eukaryota > Metazoa > Arthropoda > Insecta > Coleoptera > Carabidae > Harpalus > Harpalus rufipes. The sequence continues at coordinate 39,366,865 of OX596281.1, forward strand.
TCAGTTTTTCCTTGCGCAAAAGTTCCCAAATTATTTTAGGCAAAAATACTTCAAATAAATGTTGTAGAGAATTAAATTCTGCATCCAGATTAGTTATAAGATTTTATTTTCGACGTTTCATAACCGAGAAAATCAATTTCAAAGTTTTTCGAAAATTGCTGATTTATAGCGATAGCCATGAAACTCAAACAAAATTACGAACAATTGTATGACATTGACACAATGAATTAGAATTTAACTTTTTTAGAATACATAGCTGTCAACATATACAAAATAAAATAAAAATGAAAACAAGAATAATGTATTTATTTAGAAAGAAAAACAGAAAACTAGAATGAATATAATTTTATATTAAATGTTCAAATAACCCTCCATTTTGCGCTAAGCAATACCCAAGTCTATTATAAAAGCCATGTCGAACATTATGCAGCTGTCTGGCATTTATTTTTCTACATTCATTGGAAATTACAGCTTTAAGTTTTTGTAATAAGATTCTATTGTGGTTTTACTTGGAATTTGTCGATGTGACCACATTACACTTATTAAATCACGTATTTTTCTATAGCTTTGTCCACAGTAACACCATTTTATAATCTGAAGCTTTTCTTCATGAGAAAACTGTTCCATACTTCCAAAAAAATATGTTACTGAACGAAAATCACAAAACACAAACTTTCTTTGACAGTTAAGATGTCATACAATTGTTTGTAATTTTGTTTGACTTCCATGGCTATCGCTATAAATCAGCAATTTTCGATAAACTTTGAAATTGATTTTCTCGGTTATGAAACATCGAAAATAAAATCTTATTACTAATCTGGATGCAGAATTTAATTCTCTACAACATTTATTTGAAGTATTTTTGTCTAAAATAATTTGGGAACTTTTGCGCAAGGAAAAACTGATTTCCCATGTTAAACGCCTATGGCCAGGTTTTTAATTAACACACTGTATATATATATATATATATATAGTGTTTGAAAAAGTGGTTACACCCATTTATCTGGCTTATTATTGCAGATATGCTTATTGCTTATGTAAATATATGTTTTGTGTGTTTTTTGAATCGAAATTAATATTATAAATACGCTCTGCTAACGCTCTTCTAACAGGTTATGGGCCCAGAGTATACAGGGCTTATAGTATTGTAATTTCGAAAGTATATAGCATTAGTATTATTACTAAAATGAATTCGTCAGGCATAATGAGAATAGAAACATTAAATAAAGAAAATTATGACACGTGGAAAATACAGATGGAGGCTCTTCTGTTAAAAAACGACGCGTGGTCATATGTGAATGGTGAGTTTAAGAAACCAGAGGTTGATGAAACTCAAATTTCTAGAGATGCTGTTACGAATTGGATAAAAAATGACAAAAAGGCTAAATCTGACATTATTTTGTCTATCAGTCCGTCCGAACTGAAAAAATTAAAGGATGCGAAACTTCACGCGATGTCTGGATTAAACTGGAAAGCATATATCAGTCTAGTGGACCTGCACGTAAAGCGACATTGTTAAAGAAATTGCCATTACAACGCATGGAAGAAGGTGGCAACGTGCGTGAATATCTCGATCAATTTTTTGATACCATGGACAAGTTATGTGAATTGAACATTGAAATTAACAATGATTTATTAGCCATAATGTTACTTTATAGTCTTCCTAAAAACTATGAAAATTTCCGATGCACGATAGAATCACGTGACGAATTACCGAAACCAGAGACTTTACGTGTGAAAATTTTAGAAGAAAGCGAAGCACGAAAAAGTGATATGCGAAGTGTCATGCAAAATGCAATGTTATCTAACAAACATTTCAATAAATATCGGTTTCCGAAGAAAGACTCACATCAAAGACAATTTTCTAATGTAAAATCGGACAACCACGAGAAAAACTTTTAATTTCGATGTCACAAATGTCGAGAACTTGGGCATAAAGCGATTGATTGTCCCAATAAAATCAAACAATCGATTGAAAATGTCAAATATGCGGAAAACGTAAGCTTATGTGCGCAAAATGCTTTACAATTGGAATTACGCGATTCGGAAATAAAATGGTGGCTGGCTAGTGGGGCAACATCACACATGTGTAATAATTAAATGATTTCTTTAAGGTTAATCATTCAGTTGTAGGAAAACTAAATCTGGCAAATAATTCATGTGCTGAAATATAGGCACAAGGAGCTGTGAAATTTAGTACGAATGTGAATGAAAAAACAAAAAATGTTTCATTGCACAGTGTACTACATGTGCCAGATTTACGAATAAATCTACTGTCAGTTACCAAAATCGCAGACATCGGCTACAAGGTAATCTTCGAGAAAGAAAATGCTATTATTGTGGTCAAGAGTGGCGACATCGTTTTAGATGCTCCGCGTAACGGGGATCTATACTACCTACCTGGAAAGAAAAATACCTCCAATCAGAATGCGTGTACTGCATCATCCCGTTTACATGATTTACAGCTTTGGCACCGAAGAATGGGTCATTTAAATATGAGTGACTTAAAGAAAGCTTCAACCGAAGGTATCGTATACTTGGTATAAATATCAAGAAATCTGAAGAAAAAATTTCATGTGATATCTGCAGCAAAGGTAAGATGTGCCAATTACCTTTTAAACGTCAATCTGAAAAAAATACAGAACCATTAGAAATAATATATTCGGATGGATGTGGACCAATGAGGGTCGAATCCAATGGCCGGAATAAATATTTGGTCACATTCATTGATGACAATACAAATTCAGCATAAAAACGAGATATTACAAACTTTTAAAGAATTTGTAAACATGGCAGAAAATCAACTGGGTAAACGTGTAAAGTATTTACAGGCCGACAACGGAAGAGAATATGTAAACAAAGAATTTGATAATTTTCTAATGGAAAGGGGAATAAAAAGAAGATTAACAGTTCCTTATTGTCCTCAGCAAAACGGCGTAGCAGAGAGGAAAAATCGTACTCTTCTGAATACAGCTAGATGTCTTTTGTTGCAGTCTGGATTGCCGGCTTCTTTCTGGGCTGAAGCAATATACAGGCAACTACATCCGAAATCGTCCAAGTAAAAGTATTGACGGTGCTACTCCTCATGAAGCATGGTTTGGTAGAAAACCGGTAGTAAGTTACTTCCGGGAATTTGGATGCCGTGTATTTTGTTTAAATCGAAATCCACAAAAGGGAAAATTCGACGATCGAAGCAAAGAAGGTATATTTGTAGGATATTCTAATCAATCCAAAACTTTCAGAATCTGGATACCCAGCGAAAGAAAAATAGAAATCTCTAGAGATGTCAAATTTATAGAAAATACCAATCATAATTCAAAAGAATATACTGAACCATTTCCTCTGACAGATGACAAAATAGAAAACTATGAAACCAATAAACGTTTTGTAGATATAGAAATGAAACCTCTTGAAAATTCCAGCGAAAACAAAATTACGCAAGAATGCAGTACGAGAAGAAATCGTGGTCGACTGAGAAGAGTTCTTTCTGGTTTGAGGGGAAGACCTCGTCTACATTACCATCATGAAGCTCATGAAATAGAAGAATCTAATGAAGATGAAGAAGCTTTCACATCAGAAGTCTCCATGAATCAAGCTTTATCTGGACCTGACACGGATCAGTGGTATGCTGCAATAATGGATGAAATCAAATCTATCGTTGCGAATAGTACGTGGGAATTGGTTGATCGCCCGAAAAATTACGAAGTTATTGGCAGTCGTATTATTCTTCGGAACAAGAATAATTCCGATGGTACTCTTGAAAGAAGGAAAGCTCGCCTAGTAGCACAGGGATTTTCTCAAAAACCGGGAATTCATTTTAATGAAACGTTCGCACCGGTTGCCAGATTAAGTTCCATTCGTTTGCTGACTGCTTTATCTGCTCGTTACAATCTGAAGATTCATCAATTTGACGTCGTAACCACTTATTTAAACGGTGAACTGGAAGAACAGGTATTTATGAATCCTCCAAAACTTTTAGGTACAGTTTTTCAGAAAATTATCGACTGTGATAAGACTGACGATGAAATGAAAAGGAAATGCAGCAAGATGTTAAAGGAGCTTAGACAATCTGATAAAGTATGCTTATTACGAAAATCATTATATGGATTACGTCAAGCAGGAAGAAGCTGGTACCACAAATTAGACGAAACATTAGAAAACTCGGAGCTGTTCCTACCATTTCTGATCCATGTGTATACCACATTGGTAAAGGGAGCATGCAACTTTCATTACCGCATACGTAGATGATTTGCTGGTTACATCACAAAATGATAATAGAGTGAAATCTTTTGGAAAGAAACTTTCCGAAGCTTTCAAAATTAAGTACATGGGTAAAGTGGGATATTGTTTAGGAATTGAATTTATACCAGAAGAAGACAAAATCATTCTCAGCCAAAAAAATTATATAAACGATCTTTTAGAAAAAATTGAAATGTTAGATTGTAAACCTGTTGGCACACCCATTGAGCTTGGATCAAAGTTGACAAAGCCTAGAGAACCACAAACTAAAGAAGATGAAGCTCTTCCATACAGACAACTAATGGGTGGGCTAATATATTTAGCTGCAGCCACTCGTCCAGATATCAGTTTTATGGTAAGCTATTTAAGTCAGTATAATGACTGCTACAATAAAACTCACTGGATAGCAGCGAAGAGAGTACTCCGATACTTGAAAGGAACAAAAAATTTGGAATTGACTTTCAAGAAAGGTATGGAGAATGTTAAAGCATTTACAGATGCAGATTAGGATGGCTGCATATAGGATAGGCGCTCTTATACCGGTTACACAACTAAGTTATGTAATGGACCTATATCATGGGAATCGAAGAAACAGAGGACTGTTGCATTAACCTCCACTGAAGCTGAATACATGGCTATGGCAGAAGTAATAAAAGAAGTCATCCATCTATCTAACTTCATACGAGAGCTGGGATTCGACGATCTCACTCAAATTACTGTCTTTAATGACAATTTAGGTGCGTTAAAACTAACCGAAAATTATATTTTTCATAGCAGGACCAAGCACATTGATCTACGTCACCATTTCGTACGAGACGCCCTAAAAGATCATCAGATTAAAATCCTGCACGTTCCATCTGAAGAAAATGTAGCGGATATCTTCACCAAAGGACTCCCGAAACCGAAGCATACAAAGTGCGTCGATCTACTAGGACTCCAGACTCCAGTAGACCACCGGCATTGACGTGTCTCGAGGGGAATAGGTACAACCGGAAGTGATATCAACTTTGTTAATTTAAATACAACCTATACTAGTTTTTTAAAAATTTAAATTGTATTTTTTATTCTTTTTACGACCATACCAAATTTATTAGTATTTACCAAATTCATTTGTTTAAAATAAATACTTATCATTAATGGATGTAATTTAATATGTGAGAAGGCTACGACAGCAATTGTTTTATGATAATCTGTAATAAATAATATGAAATTCAAAATTTACAAGTAATAAAATCATTATTCAATATGTCCCCTATTTAAATTAATACATTTTAAAATACGTTTTCTTAATTCTCGCATAACATTATCAAGCTCTCTTCTTTCAATTTTTTCCCCAAAAATAAAAGTCTTATTTTTTCTGAGAATTTTGTACATTTGATACCTTGTAGGTCCTGAATTTTGCGCAATGCTTTGTAAAGTTGATCTTGGATGAAGGTGAACATAGGCTAAGATATCAATTTCATTATTCTGGTTACACATCAAATTTTCGTTATTTTCTTTGCAAACTGATCCAGTATTTTTAAAACGCCGAATTTTTTTTCCTACCGTAGCATAAGGTAAATTTCGCCCAGGATGTCTTGTATTAAATTCTTCTGCCGCTTCTCTGTAACTTCTTTTACTATCTCCTACTAATAATACGATCTCCACTTTATCTTCCATTGTCAGCACCATTGTAATTAATATTATTATTTATTAATAACAAACGACAAAGATATGACAGTTCTAATTAGTATATCATGAAAAAAAAAATGAGAAAACAATTGCTGTCGTAGCCTTCTCACATATCAAATTACAACCATTAAGGATAAGTATTTATTTTTAACAAATGAATTTGGTAAATACTAATAAATTTGGTATGGTCGTAAAAAGAATAAAAAATACAATCTAAATTTATAAAAAACTAGTATAGGTTGTATTTAAATTAACAAAGTTGATATCACTTCCGGTTGTACCGGAAGTCCCAGAATTACACTTTTCATATAAAATAATCGCAGATATTGTATTGAATAAATTATGTCCTATAAGCAATAAGCGTATCTGCAATAATAAGCCAGATAAATGGGTGTAACCACTTTTTCAAACACACTGTATTATACATACATACATACATACATACATACATATATATATATATATATATATATATATATATATATATATATATATATATATATAAAGTCCGTTTCCACGACTTGATCCCCACGTCATCGTTCGTAACCATATGGTTCAAATCGCTAGGGGTGGGAGGGAATTGATGACGTCATGTTGTCGGGTGGAATCGGATGAAATCGCGTGATTTCCGAAGTATCCATATAAATCAAAACTGACAACTGACAGTATTATAATATAACCTATACTCTATTGATATTTATTAATTATTCATAAAATTTCGAAGTAAGACATGCATTTTGCAATAAATATGATATAAGTAAACTAAATAAAATAGGTATACCTCTTTTATTGTCAAATAATTGGCAATTTTAGAAACGGCGTCTTTGTAATAGCAGTATGCACAATATAATTTGAATAAAACTCAACAAAAATATTTTTTACGAAAATAGTGTTAATTTACAAGATTGGATTTATTTAGAACAAAAACCGGAACAAAGCATGGATTTTTTATTGTGAGCAGTACGGCAATGTGGCTAAAACGTTAGTTTTGTGATCGGCAATTCCGAGCAGACTAGACAGTACCACAGTAATGATATATTGGATGGGAGACATTCGGCAACAAAAAAGAAATTATTATATCGCGTCACACTGCGGCTCGGTGCGCCCGACATCCTGGGAATACACTTACACCGAACGGTACAAAATGGGATTACCTATTTTACTTTTTTTATTGTGGGGAATCATAATTAAGAACACAATAATAAGAATATCATAATTAAATAACAATTATTATTAATCGTATATACATAACTAAGTTATTAAAACAAAATATACTGATATAAAATCGTCAATTTTATAATACAATAAGTTACTAAGCGCGTCATTAACTAAGATGGCGAAGACACATCTTCTCTAGAAATTCGTCCTTCACGCCTGTGGAAACTCGTCCGCAAAATCCCGAGAGAGAAGTGGCCTAGATAAATTGTATTTTTCTAGAAAAGAGCATAATTTATAACTGCTGGTGTTGCTTTAGTCGGGTCTTCTTTCGTGCATTTTTCTTCTAGGTTGATACAATCTCTAATTATACATATTTACTTCACACATTCCTACTTGAGTTTGTAGGTTTTATAAAAGCGAATTAAATTTTTATCCAGGTTTATAATTATTATAATCCAAGGTTTTCTATATATACAAAATCCCGGATTTGAAATCTGAGATTAAATTATGTTTATAAAACCGGGCATTAGAGTTTTTAATTGGTCCATTTTTGGTCATTTCCTGGTGGTAGTTGTTCATCAGGGGAATACCTATTATATCTTCTGGCTTCAACGTTGTATTATACTTTAAGCGTTTTGTTGTATTCTTAGATTCTCGTAGAGGATATACAGAGAGGATGGTCTGAGTCGAGTTCGACCAGGTAAATAGCCGAGGATCATGTAACTGTTTGGAGTCCTCTTCCATATTGGCCATCGACCGTATAATTTTTGGTGGAACTAGCCCGCTAAACAGGTACAATTGGTTGGCTGGTGTATGTTTCAAGCAACCAGTATTTATTCGGCAAGTTTAGGTTAATAAAGAATTCAACCGCTTAGCGTTCCCATACTAAAACAGCATACTCAGCGCATGAGTAGAACAGGGTGAGAGCTGATGTTCTATAACGTGTCTCAGTAAGTAACTCCCAGATAACATGGAGTATTGGCTATCCATTCCCATGTAATTATTAATACAATCGGTTGGTCGTTAATATAAATACTGAAAATGGTGGGTGCTAAAATAAGAAATAATACTGAAAGACATCATGAATAAAGAAATAAATGAAAATAATGAACATTGACAAGTATTTTTTTTCAGTTATAACAAATCTTCATCTTCTGTATCCGATTCTTGTAAATGAATTACGACCGGTTGTTGATTTTCAGAGATGTCGAGTTGCATTTCTTCCTGCCATTGCTCGCCAATAATTCTGTCAACATGTGTAACATAATTTTTCCAATTTTGAACAGTTACATTATTGAGAGCCTCATGCCACATGCTAATTACTTCTTCAGCTTTTCCACTGTTCCGCCCAATGTGCGCATCATAATAGCGTTTAACTTGCGACCAAACCATCTCTATTGCACTAAAATGACAGTGATATGGTAGCAATCTTAATACCTGATGCCCGTTTAAATAAATTAGTTCGTATACAAAGTATTTTTTCTCCAAAGGCACATTCTTGGCTTTAAATAATAATTCTGTTTTTAAATCTGTTTCCTGGAAGGAAACGTTGTGCTTCCTTAAAAATTCTTTTAAAGCATGCTTACTCCATAAATTGTTTGGATTTTTTCCTTCACTCGTGAGTGGTATGGAGCATTGTCTAAACTTATTAAACTGGGCTCATCTAGTTTTTTCAAAAGACAATGTTCCAGCCAATGCTCAAATGTTTCTGCGTTCATTTCACCGTGGTAATCCCCGACGTTGGATTTTGAAGCAAAAACCAAATGTGTGTCAGGAATAAATCCTTTTTCACCACCAGCACTTAATACAATGTATCTAGGAAAATAAGAAAAATATAAATTATGCAAATAATAGAAATAACAAATAATGCAAAAATAAATATAAATTATACATATAACAAATACTAAAAATCATATTCATGGTATTTATAATTTTAATATTAAATACTTTAAAAATAGACCCACCTTTTTCCTACAGTGGTGAGCTTTTTCACTGTATATGGGGTATCATCTTGCCAGGAGCGTCTATCGGATCCTTTCGAAAAGATCCAAGTTTCATCTAAGAATACGAGAGGAAGTTGAGTGTGTTTCTTATTTTCCACATATTGTCGCAGAAAATTAATTCTTTTAACAATAACAGAATCAATTTCGCACAATCCTCTTCGGTTATCATCTTTTCTGTATTGAAATCCTAACTGGAACATTGTAAACCTAAGGGCAGTCCTGGATATTTTACATACTTCTTGTTGTATAATCCTGTCTAGTAATGTATCCAAAGTTATATGTTCTCCTAATAATATGCGAACTTTAATAAAAATTAATAAAACTTAAAATTAACTTACGTTTTGTATACATGTCGTAAATAATTCTTCTAATAGCTTCTTTGGAGAAGTCGTCCACATAACTTTTTTGTCTTCTGGATTTTTCTGTTTGTCTTCTTTTCCGTGGGCTTACAGGATCTTCATTCGTCTTTCGATTCCGACCAACTATGCGTTTTACTGTCGCTGTTCATATTTTTAATGCATTAGACACTCTCTAAAGAAAGAAATGTAATTATTTAAAAATTAAATAAGTTTCTCAAAAATATATTTACCTCAATCACTGCATTAACTGGTAATAATTGAGCATTATTCTCTTTTTCTTGACAAAAATAATTGTACAAATTAAGTATCATTTTCCGGCTTGCACTTTTAAGTATTGGCTTTTTCCGCCTAACAATCATACCAGAAGTAGAGGCTGGCATTATGGAACACTTTAAATACTAAATATAAACTTACTTTAGATACTAAATATAAACAAATAAGAAATTAAACTACGAACAAAATTGAAAACAAACAACAACAAATTAATATAAAATAACAAGAATTAACAAAACTAGAAACACACAATGAAATACAAATTATTAACGTAAAAATAACCTTAATCACATGAATGACATGAATATTCAAACAATTAAAATATTTGAAAATGACATTTTTTGTTACCGTGGTTACAATACCGTTTCTATTTCATTTTTAGCCTTTGGTTGAACGGAGATAGAGTTTACCCCCTCTGAAAATCCGACGATAATGAGATAGCGAATAAAAATGTCATATATGTCATGTGTGTACGACAAAGATGCAAGATAAATGTTTAGTAATTCTTGCATCGGAAAATGATGACGTGAGGATCAACTGGGAGATATAGAGTATATATATATATATATATATATATATATATATATATATATATATATATATATATATATCATCAAGGCATATTACCCATTGCTGAGTGTGTTAACCTGCTCAGTAATGATAATAACATATTTGTATCGTGCGGGCATCTAGCAAACGCCGTTTCACGGTCACTCATTTCTGGCGTCGAGAGTGCACCACTGAGGAAATAATGAATAAATATGAAATTAATCTAACTTTTGTAAAAAAAATGCATTTGAACCACTTTTTTGCTAAACCTCTAATTTAGGTATTTATTTTACAATAGTATAAAATACAGAATCAGATTCAGAGTATTATGTTAAAATATGAGTTTCATAAGGCAATCTGTTAGCGCACGAGTTTTATAAAGGACAAGTGTGATAACAGGCCTTATGAAACATGTTTTATATTGCATTCTATTGAGGTGATTTAATAATTTTTTTAAAATGCGACATTAAAAATATGGCTTGGTTTTTATCAGGTCTGTCACATATGAAATTTATTGTTGAATTACATGAATTTGAGGTTATGTCATACATCTGTCAATTTTGAAAGCAGTTATACGATCTCTATGAAGTAAAACTAGGCTACTGTCGCGGTATAGACAGTCATAAAGATATCGAAATAGGAAAATGAATATGAAACTTCTTGAAAATAAATAAAATAAAAATTGAAATGAAAAAAATGAACCAACCCAACTCGAACTGAACCAACCCCATCCGACCCGACCGCCTAAAATCCAAACGTCAATCTCCGCTTGCGACTTGACGTCGTCTTCGATGAGTTTCGGCTTCACGTTTTTGCCATTTTCGAAGCCTCATACGTCAGTCATGGTCAGTACAGCTTCCATCTACATCTTCCAGGTGTCATAGCAGTATATGTAAAGCTTGTTTCTTTTCACTCTTAGTTAGATTGGTGATTTAAGTATTTATGTCGAAATATATTATTCATTGGTGGAAAATAGTCGAGTTGAACACTGTTTTCCAGAGACTTTAAAAATTGGTTTTATTGGTCAAATATCTTTGTATCTCGTGACAAATTCTATAGTAGGTATATTTCGTAATGAGTATCAAAAGTAATAAATATCGTGCGAGTGTGAAGTTTGTCGAACGAGGTGCAACCGAGTGAGTCAACAAACGAATAATACGATATTAATTTCAATTTCGAGCAAGTTTTGAACGTTATTTTTAGACGACTACAAAAAATAACACACTGATATTTTTAAGAATTTTATTTCAAATGACAATACCTGTTTTTTAAACAAATAGCATAGCAACAAACAAAGCAAAGTTGCCTGTTTTATAATAGTCTATACGTACGTTCAATCTGTCTATGAACACTTTATACCCACAATGCTAACATTAACAGTCTTCCAAAGTATTTCCTCTCCTGCCCACTTAAACTACCAATGCAAACTGCCCACGCAACATGCCCACCCGAACTGTCCACTAGAGATGCGCATTACTAAAATGAAACCCGACCCGAACGGTACCCAACAATGAACCAACGCAACCCGACCCGACCGGTACTTGATCTGAACCGACTCGAACCCGACCCGAACAAAACTGAACCAACCCGACCCGAACTGAACCAACCCGACCCGAACTGAACCAACCCGATCCGAACTGAACCAATCCGAACTTTACCAAACCCTCCCAACTCGACCACCTAAAATCCTAGCGTCGACCTCCGCTTGCAGCTTGACGTCGTCTTCGATGAGTTTCTTACAACCCCTGATGCAGCCATTGTTTCACAATACAAATCGTTTCACTACGAAGATCGCGACCATTACATTGGAATGTGCGGATAACCTTAATTCTTGTGACCAAAAATATTGAAGTATTTCATTTTGAAACTTTATGATTGTTCTGGGCCCATAACCTATTAGGATTCTGAGTGGAGTTTAAATGAAACCCTTAATACCATCAACACTGAATTATATTTATTAATATCAAACACAATTATCAAATAACACATAAAAATGTCAACATATAGGATGGTTGTACATTTTTTTTTATTATTTTTGTAAAAGATTATACAAATTAATTCATAGTAAACTGAAAAAAAAATTGTTCTTATTTTTTTTAAATATTTAATTAAAAAGAATCGCGCTAGAAACACTGGACCAAAAGCAACCCTCCCCTCTTATGATGTAAGAAGATACGTATTCCTATTGGCTGCCTGAAAGCAAAAAACTTTTCTTGTTCATCGCGTATAAACGCGTGTCTCTCTATCTCCTTCGCTTGTAAACATAACTCGGTATGTGCTTTTGTGTTTCATATTAAAAGCTGTTTCCTTGGATGCGCTGCTGCGAGTGCCTTTTGACGTCATCCTTTGTATCTAATCACGTGATATATTTGAAAATATGCACATTTTTTAGCAATTAATAAATCATTATTTATTGGAATTATATTTTTTTCCAATAATGTTAAATAATAAAAAAAATACTAAGATATGTTATTTTATAAATACAAAAATCGTGCAACCACCCTATTGACAGCTAAAAACAATCAAACTTTTTTTTTAATTTGACTTAATTATGTGAGTAGGCGTGAATGTAATTCCAATAAATGCTATACAATTTAAATATAACTAACACATATCATTAAATTCTTGTTATTATTACAAGTAATATTTTCTACACATTTCTTCTTAATTAAACTTTTAATTATCATATTAATACATATTAATACAGCAAATGATTTAAGATAATAGCTGCAAAACTTCTTGACTGGAAAGGTGATTGGAAAGAAGAAATTACTGGATATCAGTCAATTATTATTTATTGCCGCTTCTACCCGTTTCGACACCTCATGTGTCTTCTTCAGGAGGTGAACATGTAGAATTTAATTAACAATGATAAATAACGATAAATAAATAACACAAATTACATACACTAGTCGTCAAAATTTAATTAAAAAACTCATAGATGAATTTGATATATTTTTTAACTTTTAATTAATTTACGATAATGTTTATTTATCAAAAAAAGTTTAAGCCAAGAGACCATAGGGCGAGTGCGTTAATTTTTTCAGTAAATTAAAATTAAATTAAATTCTTTTGTATGTATATTCGATTTTGTAACTTTAAATTGCACTAGATTTCAAATTCTAGTAAGAATTGATATATTTCTCCACTCTTTCTCAGCATAGATTTTTAATTCTACTGGTCTGGAGCAGCAGAATTTTGTCAACAACTTTCTTTCTTTCGTTTGTTTGATCATGCAGATTCTGACATGTCGAAAGAAACAGAGGGGAAAACCTAGTTCTAGTAGAATTTGAAATCCAGTAGAATTTAGAGTTACAAAATCAAGGCCCTAATTGAAAATTTGATGCTCCACTCGCAATTTAGAAACACAGAATATTTGTTTCAACAGGGCGCGTTCATCGCCCGCCTTTAATGGCATATGAAATGAATTAGCAAAATTTACGTGATGTTCGATATTAGTCATTTTTGTATTTAAATAAAATTTTCTTTAATATAGAATACTAGCTGTACCCGTTGCAAATATTTGCAACAAACAATATTATGGGGTAATGTTATTAAATTATATGTACATATTCAATTTTTGGTGCTCTTCTACATTGTTTTTTTAACTATCACTGCTTTGTTGGACACATTGACACATAGGGAGAAGTCTAGTTGATTATTTGACTCAACACTCATTCAGGGCCGGTTCGTTAATAATTTTATTGCTAACAATTTGATGAGGAATTTCGGATATTATTGTCTTATACAAATTTTATAAGAAACTGTTGCAATGTAATTTTGATCGACGCACTCGATAATTAACGATAAAATACATAGCATTGAAGCATTTTTAAATTTCGGCATAAATATGCCATAAATTGCTTACTATGACGTACCTATAAAAAATATATAAGACGAACTAAATAAAGAAATCACCAAATTATTAATCTTAAATTTCTTTTTTTTTAATCTATACGTTTAATAATTGTTGCATCTTTGCAGTTTGAAGCAAATGGACATTGATATATTATACATCATTGGAAAGATTAAAGGACACTCATTTCAATGGTGTGACTTTCCAATATGGCATCCATATAAAAACTAAAACTTTGACATCATAATTCGAAAACCAATGGTGATAAGAACATAAAAACTGCAAATTAAAACCCAGAATTATTTCACACTTGAAAGTGTTAAGATAGTCACTAAATTTGAATTTAATTTTCGAGCTTAGCGTGGAAGTCTTGTGGCTAGTGAGTTAATATTTGCTAAAGTTTAGTTATTCAAATCGAGGTTCAAATAACACAACTGAAAATGTGGTTTTTGCATTTTTATTATTTTGTATCTTGAGTATTACGCATACAGTGTAATGATTTGGTTATATTGTATGTCGTTTGTTGTAAAATTTATTGTTGTGTTTTGTTTAAAGTTACTAATGTTTATAAATTTGTTGTTAACGTGTCAGGATTGCGCGGTTGAGTGGTTAGCACGCACGACCGGCGAGCTCGATATTGAAGTTTCGATTCTACTTGAATTTTGTTTTTTATATTTTTAATTGAAAAAGCGAGTTTTTACAGGATAACTAGAATTAAGTTTAAACATTTTTACGTATTTTTACCCAATCAATTTTTACATTTTAGGTTAGAAAAAATTATATATTTTAATTATGCAATTAATACAAAATATCTCTTCAATTATTTTTGCTCAAGATTTATTACATACTTACCATATTCGAATTAAAAAAGGCAACAGGTCAGTATATGGCAACTATAGAGGAATCGAGTTTTTGGATGTTACCTACAAAATATTAGTAATTTGCATAAGAAATCGAATAACAGAGGAAACAGAAAAAGTTATAGGAGAATACCAGGCAGGATTCAGGAAAACAGGTCAACAAAAGAGCAAATATTCTCCTTAAAACAAATTATATCTAACAATTATGAATAGAACCTAGAGTTACATGCTATGTTTGTAGATTTCAAGCAAGCATATAACTCCGTAAGAAAAAATCAACTGTATGAAATACTACATCATTTTCAATTTCCATGTAAGTTAATAAGGCTAATACAAATGACGCAAACAAACACCAACTTAAAGGTAATAGTTGATGGAAAGGTGTCAAAGAGTTTTTCGGTTAATCAAGGATTAAGGCAAGGCGATCCAATATCACCAGTCCTCTTCAATTTAGTACTCGACTGGGTAATAAGAGAAACTGAAATTCAGACTAAAGGCACAATAAATTTGAACAGGCGTCAAGTTCTAGCTTTTGCGGATGATATAGTTTTTCCCACAACGCATCACAGCACACTTGTTCAAAACCAACACGACGCTATTGATTATTTAAATAATTATTATTCTAAATAATTTGTTTTTGCAATAGTTGTTAAGTATACAGAAAAAAATTATATTATTAGTTACAAACTTGTAAAATTGGTTGCTAACGTGTTAAAATTTTACAAGTTAGTTACCACGTTAGTAACGTTGATGACATGTGAAAATTGTGTTTTGTTACTGTCATACGTATTAAAAATAAGTGTCAATTGTGACTGACAGGTTTAGGTTATAAATTTAAATTTGACTTGCAACTGAGTAATAAATAATATTGTAAAATAATCGCTACGTAACTATTTTACTGCCTCAAGGAGGTGACAGACTCGCCTACTCGGCTCGCCAGTCGTTTCCTCTTTTTAGCAGTAAAATTCGTTTTACTTGACTTATAATATAAAATACTATCACCTGCATTGATAAACCGGCCATCAGTTCCCAATAAAGTTTATAAATGTGCTAGATATACTAGTGATAAACAGTCACGTAATTTATCTACCAGTTATTCTTACCCAACTTTTAACCTTGTAATAACTACCCTAAATGATTTATTTACTGTTAACAGAGTGCTGTTTTAAATAATCAACCAGAGTTTTCCCCCGGGTCCATCAAAACAGAGCTGGTTATGAAAAAACAAAACACTGTAAAAGGGTACCAAATATTGGATATAAAGAAAATTTATAATATAATAACATTACCCCATAATATTGTTTGATACAAATATTTGCAACGGGTACAGCTAGTACTAAATAACTGGCAAATGTTAAAAACGAATGGCGCGGCATGCCTCAATCATTTTTGATTACCCTGTATATGTTTATAATATATTCCTGTTCATTCGTATTATACACATACAGGTTTTTCATAACGGGTGAGCCAAAATTAAATCATTTATTGGGGGAGTCATTTTGAATAAAACAGGCTATATGAAGGTTTCGTTACATAGTTACAGATGTACCTCATCAAACACATTTTTCTTAATAACTCTTGTACTATACCTCGTTCAAAGAGAGAACGTACCCGATCTCGAACCAATTTTGTATTATTATTTCATTCATAGAATTCTTATATTCTTTATTTGTATTATATTTGCAGTAGATACTTTAATTTTATGTATTTAAAAATAATATTAATACAACTCTGGTATAACTTACTCCGCCCAAATTTTATAGTTGATTGCGCGAAACAGGTACATTATCACGTTGAACGGTGTATTGTAGTATAGTTGCAGTAAAATTTTGAAACTTGGTATACTAAAAATGGATAAGCAGAAGACGCACGTCATCAACCTGAAGATAATCCTATAAAATGAAATATAACTTGTAGAAGTTATTGGGTGTATATATAAATGATATCTACAATTATTTCTAAGTACATATTTATTCCTTTTACGGAATATAAAATTATTTGAAAAAATTGTAGTTGATTTTCGTACTATAACCTGGCACTACTGAGAATGACCATGCTATATTAAATAATTTTATATTCCGCAAAAGGAATAAGATTGACTAAGAAATAATTATAAATTTATTAATATATACGTTTCTTAATACTAGTATTTTACCTTATTTTTTAATCAATATTATATATAAAGCATAAATACATAAAAAATACTCTTTCTAAAACTTGCTAAACGCAGTAAATGTTGACTAATTTTTAGAAAAATAAAGTAAAAAAAATATTCATGGATGTCTACGTCAATATTATCTGGACGCACGCTAACAATAATTACCGTTACAATAACAATATCCATAAATAAACATTATATCTACATATTCACTAGCACTACCATTTTTTTTCAATTAACAGAAAAAAAAACTATCAACAATGAAAATCAGGTAATTAACAATAGTTATCCCTAGTTTTTCCAAAATAGGGTCAAAATTGACTCGATTTTCGGTTTTTGTTCATAACTCATGATAGAAATTAAAAAGTATTGGGAATTTTAACGTTTCTTTTTATTTGGGTTTACGTGATTTTTTCGGTGTTATGATTTAATAAACATAGTAAAATGAAGTAATAAAGGAAATAATTTGTTTATTTTGATCAAGACGAAAATGAAGAGTTAATTTTGAAATATATTGTTTACTTGATTGCATTATTGTTTATTTAGATTAAGAAGAATTTTATGTTTTGTTTTATAATTTTGCTATTAATATAAAGATTAATTATTAAACAAATACAAATTGTATTATTATTATGAATGAAGTTTAATAAATATAATTAAAGTAGAACTTTAATAAATATTGTCATATTAATAACAAAATGTCTTAAAAATATCGAGTCATAGTTGACCCTATTTTGGGTACAAATGGTATAAAATTATTATTGTGAAATAAGGGTTATAAACACATTATTTTTTTTATATCTTGTTCTATATTCTATGGTAACTTGATTGTTTTTTAACTGTAAACTAAATATTTTGGATAATTAAAAACAGTCGAATCTCTCTGAACGGACACCTCTTTGCGGCGGACAAATTTGTCAAGTTGCAAAATTTCCATATATTCTATTCTTTCCTGAAAGGATTCTCTCATGACTGGACGCGGGCAGTAACATTCGGTATATTTTCTACTAGAAGTATCTCTTGTGCATACGTGCGCACGCAACACTGGGCTTTTCCCTAAATAAAAATTACAAGACCATTCGCAATTCAGCTTCTATTACAAGAATAGTTAGTGAAAGCTCCGATATTACTTACCAATGTTCATATGTCATTGTAGTGATAAATTAATTATATTCACAATTATTGTGTTTCGTGATACAAATGCTTAATATGGTCCAATAATGGAATACTGTTGCTAATGTCAATAATAATAATAAAATCGTGCGCTTTTGTTAGCATAATTGTATTTACACTTACAAATTTTATTATATGAACTCACACATTAAATCACCGGAGCATTCTAAATAGTTTGTTAATGTTTGCGGATATTTCAACTGAATTGCTGTTGTTACGAAATAAACTATTGATAAAATTACCTGCAATACAGATTTTTCTACAAATTATGTAAATATATATACCAATTTAACTTACACTTGCCAACATGGACCTATTCAGAGAAAAATATTCATTACTAATCAATAATTTATCTGTTGTCATTAACAAAATAAGTTGCTTACAGTGAGTATTATCATTATTTGATTTTGACCGCAATATTGAACACAAATCACGAATTACTTTGGTTTTCTAAAATAGATTTATCGTAGGTTAGTAATATAAATATAGAAATATGTATTGAGATTATTTTGAACAAGTACGTGTTAATGGCAGTTTAATACACAGGGTGTCCGTTTTACGACCGTCGTTATTGGCATCTCGGTTATTTAAGGAGGTAGAGTCCGTACACGTTAAGATCAAGCCAGCTACGTCATAACTGAGTTCTGCAGACCACGCCTCCAACAAATTGTCCAGTGGCGTGTACAATATTAGTCTTCTATCTTGCAAAAAAAAATTCAGACCAGGATTATCAAAAATCCCTTTTGGAAAATATCTTATTCGATTCAGATTTTGTGCACTGTCTATTCAGGAAAAATTTGCAAAAATCCGAGAAGGGATACGCTCAGAAATTACATTATTTTAAATGGCTATATTGTAATATCTCTGGAACTCCGAGGTATTTTATTCAAATTTTACATACTTATAACACTAAGCATGTAGTCTCAAAGTTTTATTGAAAAATGCAAAATATTTTTAATAACCGAGGAGTTTTTAGTAACTTTCGATCAGTGGCGTCGGTCGCTTGCTCGTTAGATTTAGTAGCGTCGGCAGTGCCCACGCTACAATACACATTAATTCCAAATTTCTTATTTAACCAATCTTGTAGTTCTTATAGTTTCCGAGATAATCCACTTAATTTGGGACACCTGTATAATTGTGTTTTTATTTGTGTGTGTGTGTGTGTGTGTGTGTGTGTGTGTGTGTGTGTGTGTGTGTGTGTGTGTGTGTGTGTGTGTGTGTGTGTGTGTGTGTGTGTGTGTGTGTGTGTGTGTGTGTGTGTGTGTGTGTGTGTGTGTGTGTGTGTGTGTGTGTGTGTGTGTGTGTGTGTGTGTGTGTGTGTGTGTGTGTGTGTGTGTGTGTGTGTGTGTGTGTGTGTGTGTGTGTGTGTGTGTGTGTGTGTGTGTGTGTGTGTGTGTGTGTGTGTGTGTGTGTGTGTGTGTGTGTGTGTGTGTGTGTGTGTGTGTGTGTGTGTGTGTGTGTGTGTGTGTGTGTGTGTGTGTGTGTGTGTGTGTGTGTGTGTGTGTGTGTGTGTGTGTGTGTGTGTGTGTGTGTGTGTGTGTGTGTGTGTGTGTGTGTGTGTGTGTGTGTGTGTGTGTGTGTGTGTGTGTGTGTGTGTGTGTGTGTGTGTGTGTGTGTGTGTGTGTGTGTGTGTGTGTGTGTGTGTGTGTGTGTGTGTGTGTGTGTGTGTGTGTGTGTGTGTGTGTGTGTGTGTGTGTGTGTGTGTGTGTGTGTGTGTGTGTGTGTGTGTGTGTGTGTGTGTGTGTGTGTGTGTGTGTGTGTGTGTGTGTGTGTGTGTGTGTGTGTGTGTGTGTGTGTGTGTGTGTGTGTGTGTGTGTGTGTGTGTGTGTGTGTGTGTGTGTGTGTGTGTGTGTGTGTGTGTGTGTGTGTGTGTGTGTGTGTGTGTGTGTGTGTGTGTGTGTGTGTGTGTGTGTGTGTGTGTGTGTGTGTGTGTGTGTGTGTGTGTGTGTGTGTGTGTGTGTGTGTGTGTGTGTGTGTGTGTGTGTGTGTGTGTGTGTGTGTGTGTGTGTGTGTGTGTGTGTGTGTGTGTGTGTGTGTGTGTGTGTGTGTGTGTGTGTGTGTGTGTGTGTGTGTGTGTGTGTGTGTGTGTGTGTGTGTGTGTGTGTGTGTGTGTGTGTGTGTGTGTGTGTGTGTGTGTGTGTGTGTGTGTGTGTGTGTGTGTGTGTGTGTGTGTGTGTGTGTGTGTGTGTGTGTGTGTGTGTGTGTGTGTGTGTGTGTGTGTGTGTGTGTGTGTGTGTGTGTGTGTGTGTGTGTGTGTGTGTGTGTGTGTGTGTGTGTGTGTGTGTGTGTGTGTGTGTGTGTGTGTGTGTGTGTGTGTGTGTGTGTGTGTGTGTGTGTGTGTGTGTGTGTGTGTGTGTGTGTGTGTGTGTGTGTGTGTTTGTACGAAACCGTGGTTTCGGTCGCAATATCTCCAATAATAGAATTCCAAAAATTACAATTCTTACGTATTCCTCTTCCTTACAACCAAATGTAGACCTGATTAGATTTTGGTTATAATTGGCCAACTGGAAGTACCCTCATTTCAAGATTTTAAAATTTTTTCTTGAAAAAAACTCAGTTAAATATTATTTAAATAAAAAAAAATATTATTCTCTATACGATTTGATTGCATTTTATATTTCATATATATATATATATATATATATATATATATATATATATATATATATATATATATTCAAGTAATTCAAATTGATAGATGTCAGTATCAATAAAAAGTAAATGAATGAAAGAATAAAGGAAATAACTCTAATGTTAGAGGTTTCTAGAAAGATATAAGAGAGACGATTACATTGGTTTGAACATGTCATGAGGAAGAATATATTGCAAGAAAAATGAATAGATTAGTAATAGAAGGTGGAAGAAACATAGGATGACCAAATATAAGATAGAAGGACTGTATTGCGGAAGACTTGAGAGAAAAGGAACTGGATGGGGACGACACGCAAAACAGAAATAAGTCGAAGAAGAAAATAAAAAATAGCGACCCCCTAACGAATGGGAAAAACGAAAGAAGAAGATGTCAGTGTCAAGTGCAATTTGCATAGTTTCTTTATGAAATAATTTTACTGGAAATATAGGATCTTTTGCAAGAAAATTATTTATGTATAGGGCGCGTGCATTGACGTGACTTTGCTGATTTTGGCAAGCAGATATGGGGATCCGTGTCAAAATGACAGCAATTACTTACATCCATAACTGACAAATGTCACAATTTTGCTTTCAAAATTTCATGATTTTCTTATTTCATGTGATTTATTTGTTATCAGTAGTATGGAATTTAGTTGTCGAGAAAAGGAATCATAAAATACCAAAAACTGAAATTTTGAATGATAAATTATGACATTTTTGTCAGTTATGGACATAATTAATAGCTATCAATCTGATACGGGCCTCCATATCTGCTTGCCAAGGTCAGCAAGTCACGTGACTGCTCGCGCCCTATACATAAATTTTCTTGCAAAAGAACTTATATTTCCAGTAAAATTATTTTATAAACAAACTATCAAATATAATTTACACATTTAATGTTATTATAAATATTAGAGAATATTCTAGTATCTATACAAATTGATTGCATTTTATATTTCATATTTAATGGATACGAAGTCTGTTCAGAAAATAACCGAACATTTTGAATTACGTGCCAACAGAGATATTTAGTGATATGCGGTAACATTTTGAATTACGTGCCAACAGAGATATTTAGTGATATGCGGTTGGCCTCATTGCGTTGCGCATAACCTGTATTCTTGGATTGTTCATATGTGGTTTAGTTTTTGTGATATTGTTATTTGAGTGCAACGTGTTTAAGTGTTAGTAGCGATTTTCTGGAGCAACGATGGAACGTAGAATTTTGCGTGAAACGGGAAAACTTTCACAGAAACGTTTCAACCTTTGAAACAAGCTTACGGAGATGATGATCTGGGTCGTAATAGAAAGTGGAAGAAACAGAGGAAGACCAAAGATATGATGGAATGACTGTATTGCGGAAGACTTGAGAGAAAATCAACCGAATGAGGATGACCCGCAAAACAGAAATGAATGGAAGAAGAAAATAAAAAATAGCGACCCCTAACGAATGGGAAAAGCTAAAGAAGATGTCAGTGTCAAGTGTCATTTGCAAAGTTTGTTTATGAAAAAATTTTGCTTGAAATTTAGAATCTTTTGCAAGAAAATTTATGTATGGAATTTGTACATAATACACAGGATTGACGGAAGGTATTGTGCTTGCCACATCAGATTTTTCTTTCTGGTTTTCAGAAATTATTAATAAAATTATGGAAAATAAATCCAGTATTCTTCGATAACTATTTCCACCATAATAATTCTTTATAATAATGAAACGTTGCTTATTCAAATAAACATTCATTATTTAATTTACTTTTTACAAATAAAAATTGACAAAATATGAATAAAATAATATTGTTTCCACAATTTTACAAGTCATGGTTATTGCTACTAATTAACGGAACTTCTGAAATTTCTATTTCAAATTATGAAGAAATTAAAGCCATAATAAAAAAATATAAGAACAGTTCTGCATACAACTTTTAATACTGTATCACTCTACAGTTTTTGCAGTAAAATGAACAGGAGAGCAGGAAATTGCATAAAACTAAAATCCCATGTTAAATCCATTCACCCGTAACCGTCACCACTCGGTAAATCTAAAGTTTACTATTTGAAACAAGGTAAGTATTACATCGTCCGAAAGCTAAAAAAAAATCTCTTTTCATTTACGTAAGTTGCTACTATGTATGATATATGTATAGAAATTACATCTTTAACCATCATAACTCGAAATCGAACAGATATAAAAAAGATTAAGTATCTTTGTTCAAAATAAAATAAAATCTTATCCCAATCCCAAAGAAATACAGGCAAATATTCCATATTATTTCATACATAGATGTTAATAAATATGAGCAAATTTCGAATTTTGGCTTTATTGAGTGATATGAATTTCTCGAGAAGAATAAGTCAAAATGGTCTACTAAGTACTAATGCAGCAACTTTGTCCTAATTTAACCGACTTCGTATCTCTTACAGATAACCGCGATGTCAATTGTAGAGTCATTTTTACGACCCGTTTTAAATTTAAATAAACTAAAACAAGAAAAATATAAATAAATGTTTGTTTTTAAATATTGGGACTCGCAGAATAGCATGCGACACAGTAGAATTTTAAGGCACTAAATTATTGGCGGCTAATAGAACCAGATAAATATGTAAATATCGCAAACCATCGAATGTATGAAAAATGATGAATATCTGTTAGAATCGTGCAATACGAGGGTTATTGTTTCAACTTCTGGTAAACTGGCAAAAAACAACATTAATAGAAAAGTTACATACAAAAAATAATTTCATACAGCGATTATCTTCAAATAACTATGACTTACTCAACGAAAAGAAATAATAATCTTTTTGGTTATAACATGGACGGACATATTTTGCTCAGAGTATCTCGATATAACGACTTAGTTGTGCTCTTCGATACTAGGCTAAAGTTTAATCTACGTATAACGTATATAACTAACATGTCATCGAAATCTTGGTTTCATTATAAGGAATGCTCAGTATTTTGTATACATAAAGACTATTTTGATGCTGTATTACGTCAGTGTTAGAATAATGATTGTCAAATTCTAATTCCATAGCTAATACTGTTAAATTGTAATTCCGTGAATTTTCAAATTTTATTTCTGCAGTTATGAAGTAGCCAAAATGATTTTTACCTCTCGCTAAGAGAGGTATTGCATTCATGCTAAAAATCGCATATCCAGATTTTATTGAATAAGCACGTTTTAAGGTCCTTACAATCCGATTTTAACATTTTTACGATGATGTCTGTGTGTGTGTGTGTGTGGATGTGTGTGTGTGTGTGTGTATGTGTATGTGTGTGTGGGATGTTGGAAGGACGGTTACTCAAAAACTATAAGACTTAAAATTTGTTTAACAACGTATTTCCCAATCGGACATTCATGGGAAGATCTGAAAAGGTTTTGGTAATAATTGGACGACCGGAAGTAGAAGATTCTTGAAAAAAAATATTCTAAATATTATTTTTTGAAAATTTTTCGTGGTAATATTAAAGAAAATTAAATTCTCTATCTGATACATTTAAATATTTTATTATATATTCCATAGATTTAGAGATAAAAGAAGTATAATATATAAAATAATCTGTTGTAATAAATTTGACAGCCGAAAGAATGCCATGAAAAATAGTTGATAATTTAAATTATTTGTAACTGACAGATAAATGTCAGTGTCAGAAATCCGGAGACATTACTGAACACTTTTTCTGGTAAGTACATACATTATATTATTTCTAAATGCATTATTAGTTAAATATTTATAGGTATATTACACATACCCTTCATATATACTGTTATTTCTGACAATGAATTGGAATCATCTCGAGAAACAAGGGTAGGACAAAACTTCTTCATAGAATCTAATTATGTGGAATAATTTAAAAAATCTAAATATATGGAATAGATATAAGTAGAATTTTTGGTGTAGAGTGTAAGTATACAAGAAATGTTAAATACATTAGGGCGCGAGCAGTCATGTGACTTTGTTGGCCTTGACAAGCAGATATGGGAGCCCATGTCAGAATGATAGCTAGTAATTATATATATAGATGTCATATATCATAATTTCTCATTCTAAATTTAATGATTTTCCAATTCCATGTGGTTTATTTTCCTCGACAAGTAAATTCCACACTCCTGATGACAAATTAACTACGTGAATTTAGAAAATCTTGAAATTTTTAATGAAAAGTTCTGACATTTATGTACATAATTAATAATTATCATTCTGAAACGGGCCCCCACGTCTGCTTGTCAAGGCCAACAATGAAACATGACTGTTCGCGCCCTATACTTATGTAATCAAAAAAAGACAGTGGCGAGAGGTATTGTGCTGGCCACAACAGATTTTTTTTTATTCGGATGTAGAATTTTTTGCTTTACAACATCCATTTTGTCCAAAATAATTAGGGGAGCAATGCGCATGGGAAAACTGATTTCCCATTTTAAACGCCTATGTTTCACTTTCCGTGATACACCCTGTACCATCGTGTTTGGTATCAAATGACAGATCTTATTAAGTGCTGTCAGATATCAGTGTCTAAACTTTGACAGGTCGATCGGCTCTTGTGTGAATTTGAGATAATAGGTATAGCTGCACGAACTTGTAATTTTTGTGAAAAATATGATCGTTTGTGTGTTCTAAGTTGTCAGCACAGCGTTCGTTTGTAGTCGTGCATACTGCACTAACATGTTAGAACTGTACAACCTCCCGAGCTAGTACACTTAGTGCAGTTTATAACGTCACAGTAATTTGTCAAACAGGCTGCTGTGTATTTACAACTGGGATTAAATATTTTTCAAAAATCGAAATCTATACTAAACATGAACCTAAAGAAATATTTTCTTGTGAGAGATGAACAATACAATAGTATATTGTGTTATTAGGAGTAAAAGTGAAACATTGTGTGGAGACCGTGGAAGTTTTTACGACGAGCGAAGCAAGTCTGACAATTGCACGCGTCTCGAAAGACACTTTATTCCGAATGACACATTATATTTTTTTCTTCAAACGTAGATATTTAAAGAAAAATATCTACTACTGACGTTACATTCTATGTAAATTACGTTTGCGATTTCAATTGCCCTGCAGCTATGGATATTTATTAAACATTGAAGTGAAAATTTTCACGTTTTGACGTTTAAATAAAAATTGTAATTTTATATCCTCCTTGTGTGCAATTATAGCGGAATTTGAAGTAATATACGGCCTCTGAAGTTGTGCAATTAGAAGTATTCTTATGGTTATTACTGTCCTTGTAATTGCAATCTGTCAGCCTGCTATTCTTTACTATGTTATTTCCTCAAAAGTAAACTCTGTGTGTATTTTAATTCATAGGTTATTTATTTAAATTTGACTGCTATTGATGGTATTTAGTAATTTTATTCTTAGGTTACCTAGTGTGTTATAGTGACATTTAGGGCGATACTACAGGTTTCTTTTAAACATGTTACTTCTTATTAGTTGATTCTATATAGTTTCTATGGGTATTTATTTATTTTATTTCGACTCTAGCGGCGTAGAAATTAAACTTATACCTTGTAATCAAGTTACGAAAGATGACGTTTGAAGAAAAATTCCTTTCCAAAGAAAACTATTATTATTTTTGAATTTTTGCTATTGTTAACCTATAAAATCTGCATTAACTTAACTAATTTCGGTTCGTTTGTATTTAGAAAACAAGTGTGTATTAATTTGTCCTTAACTACACTAATGACATTCTCAGTATATGGTGTGCATGTTAGTGTAATACAAACGAACAGACCTAGTGAGAATAATGTTTGCGTTAGCAGTATACACTACTGATGTGCATAAGCTAAGTATGTATGCATGTAAACAATTATAAAACACTAAAGGCGGAATCCTAAGGAAAGTTTAAGTGGGCATGTTGCGTGGGCAGTTTGTGTGGGCAGTTTGGGTGGGCATGTTACGTGAGAAGTTTGTGTGAGCATGTTGAGAGGGCAGTTTGGGTGGGCATGTTGCGTGAGCAATTTGGGCCATCATTTTGCGTGGGCAGTTTGGGTAGACAGATTATGTGGGTAGATTGCGTTGTTTGGGTTGGCAGGAGAGGAAAACTTTAGAAGACTGTTTGCGCCAACACTTTGGTTTTAACGTGTACCTAGAAGGATTGGATGTACGGAGAGGCTATTATAAAATACTACCTGAGGAGCCCTAGGGGAAACTCGGCAAAGCCGACATTTCCCTAGGAAATATCTAAAATGAAAGCGATATGATATCATTTATCTCACGGTGAAAGATAAAAATAATTTTATAATCTCTATTTTGTAAAAAAGTCAGCTATGGGTGCTCCTGCGGTGACGCCTGCTGAGCGCCCGCACGGTACAAATATTTCATCATTACCTATATCTGTGTACAAAGTAGATTGGCAAATACAAAATGTTGAAATTTATCGTTATTTTTGACGCTCGTTTGTGTATGTACCTACTAGACCTGTGCGCCGCCGCGCCACGCCGCCGCCGCCGTTATATTTTTCACGCCGCCGACATATTTTTCACGCCGCCGCCGCCGGCGTTTCAACTACCGGCGCGCCGCCTATCTGTTGTACGACGCGCCGTCGTTGTTCTCGACATTATAATATTATAAATGATTATATTTTCAGTAAGTAAATTCATATTAATCGTAAATATTAATGTACAGAAATCTTTTTTCTTGTGATTTCCAAGACTGCTTACTGCTTTTCTGATCTGTCATCTGTACTCTAC
This sequence comes from Harpalus rufipes, assembly GCA_951394225.1. Classification (NCBI taxonomy): domain Eukaryota; kingdom Metazoa; phylum Arthropoda; class Insecta; order Coleoptera; family Carabidae; genus Harpalus; species Harpalus rufipes. The sequence goes on from OX596281.1 coordinate 39,394,490, forward strand.
ACAGTGTTCCCAAATCGTAGGATTTTTAAGTATTTTGTGGTAATTTTCTTATATATAAAATTTGGAAAATATTTAAACATTCGCCATGCAAAATTCGTTCTGGTATAATATAGTAATTTCCTATACCGACGAAGTGAATTTAACTGCTGCATATTTAATGTGGGCCCCGATCACATTCAAAACATGCTAAAAGTATGTATTCACTTATAAATAAGTAGTAGATGAAGACCAGAGACTAAAAAATTGTTTTTTTAAGAATTACTATTTGTTTTTTATTTGCTAAAATTATTGTTTATGTATTTGTTATATGTAATCAATTAATAGTGAAAATATTAGAATTTCCCGCTATATTATTAGATAGGGATTTACTGTCTGCAATTGGAATTTTGTTAGAGTGTTTGGAGGGATAAATCACTTTTAAAGTTTGGGAGCGACCACTGACTGTACATATACAATGACAACTTAATTAACAGATCAACAACCAAACATCTTCAGTAGTTCATAAAATGGAAAACTGTGTAAAGGAATATATCAAAAATTTCATTATTTTACCAAACCAAAATCAGAAGGACATTTCAAGTTAATATAAAAGTAAAAGTATGATTTGAGAACACTTTGTTTATTTACATTTAAATAAAAATAATAACGAAGTTCCCATTGCCATTAATACGGAACGAGTGTATTGTAAAAAATGTTTAGAAACGAAGTTCATTATCGCCACTCTCCGTAAACTAGATTATATTCATACACGATAATTGATATTTGTAAAGAAAAAATGTGGTATGTGATATAATTTACACTAGTGCGATAAATTATTAACATAATTCTCAACCATTTCATTTTAAGTTTACGTTTTATGTAGGTATGATTGAGTAAATCACTCCAGTTTTTGTATTAAAACGCCGCCGTCAAAAAATAAAGCACATAAAGCCGCTATTTTTTTAACAATTCACCGCCGCCGCCTTGACTCTCGTCGGCGCACAGGTCTAGTACCTACTCGTATATTGAAGGATTCAACTAAACAAACTTAAAAATCGTCTTGATTTTTAATCGTTAACATTGTTTTGTCAAAAAGCATTGAATAGAAATGTAAACAAATCTGACAAGCCCGTCTATATCTCGTTTTATATAATAAAATAGCAAATGGCGCTTTAGAACCGTCCGTTTTTGCATGTACTAAATAAAGAATTTTAAAATCGCGGAACGAATATTTGGTGAGATACGTACATATTTATTGACCGTACTTTTTTGCCGTATCTAACAACCGATATTTTATTATGCCAAATCACGTATAGGCGCACATGCCATGACCACAGAGTCAACGAATTATGCGGATCCCAATAAAATTACTTTACATTAGGTTAATAGGAGGGTTGTTTGAAAAGTATTGAGCATCAAGGTGTACATGTTGTGTTTTTGTAAAATAATAAAAACATAACCTGCCGTGATTATTTTTTTATTTAAAAACCAATACGCCTACGCTAATTAGAGTCAAGCTAAATACTGTTTACTGGGACTCTTCTCTATCATTTGCCACTGTGCAAAGATATGCAGCTGAATTCAAACGTGGTCGTAGTCGCCTGATTCATAGATGAGCGTCCGGGATATTTATCAATTGATACCACTACCGATTGTCATATATTACATGAAGAATTGAGCATGAGAAAAGTGACTGCGCGTTGGGTATCGCGGTTGCGATTTAAATGAAACGAGTCGGATTTTTTGTGTAGATTTAGAACTGTTAATAAAACTTAGATCCTCTACTACACTTAGTGGACTGCAAAAGGTGAACCAGCTGTGTCGAAGAATAAAACTTAATTTGACAGAAAAATACTTATCTCTATTTTAAGAATTAGGAAACTTTTCAAACTACATTCAAATACTTACCCATTGTTTTATAATCTCACACAAAATTACGTTAAGCACAATTATCCATAGATGATACAATGACAAATACAATGCCATATACCACATATCATAGACTTTATATAGTACTACATCGCTCACGAATAAATATAAGAAAGTTGCAAGTGATAGACAACTGCGTAAAACTAGGACTGCAACAACAAAGCCACATATTTTGCTGTTCAGTTTCATAACTTTTAGTAGTTTTTCATATATTTCTCCAAATGAGTTCATTAATCTGTTATATTTATAAATATTTGATTTTTCTATATTTTTCAAAAGTAGGTCCAGTTTTCTTAATCTGGATAATATTAATAAAGGAAAAATGACAACCCAAATTATCGTCAACGCTTGTTCTACTTCTAATAAAATTTCTATAAACGTTGTATATATGGCCATGGGAGCGCAATACGACTGTACTTGAAAGCACGGAACAACTACAATGTAAAAATTCGGAGAAATATGCAAAGGCACAGTGCATATCAACAAGATCAATAGTTTTGAATTATTTATGATAATATTATACTGTTTAAAAGTTTCATCCACATTATGAAGTAAATGCAAAATTTCGGCAATCTGAAACAAAATATATACTCGTATAGCCTGTATATATGTCTACTTGAAATCCGTAATATAGGAAATACAATGTTATTTTTTACCTTCCGTCACCTTTAGGTAAGGAAGGTCTTTGGTCAAAAAATTCAATGATGAGTTTTTACTGAATAAGCACGTTTTAGGGTCCATATAATATGATTTTACCATTTTGACGATGATGTCTGTATGTATGTGTGTCTGTGTGTCTGTGTGTGTGTGTGTGTGTGACAAAAGTTTTGGAATCCATAACTTCAATACCACGATTCCAAAAATTATAATTTTTTCGTATTCCTCAAGTTTACATCCAGAAGAACAACTGATTAGATTTTGGTTATAATTGATCAACCGGAAGTAGTCTCATTTGAAGATTTAACAGTTAAATTTGATTTATTGACATTTAACGTTATTATAACTTAAAGAATATATTATTCTCTATACGATTTGATTACAATTTATACTTCATATTCCATAGATACAGAGTTAAAGAATTTTAAAGAAATTAAAATTTATAATTCAGCCAGCTATGCCAAACTTGGGAACTAGTAATATATTCATATAATTCAAATTGACAGATGTCAGTATCAATAAAAAGTTAATTAATGTGGCAGATATCAGGATGTTGAAGTAGATATTGGGGAATACACGGAAAGATACGGTAAGAAAATAACTCTAGTGTTACAAGTTTTTAGAAAGATACAAGAAAGACGGTTACATTGGTTTGAACATGTCATGAGGAGAAATGAAGAATTATATTGGAACAAGAATGAATAGTTTAGTAATAGGACGTTAAAGAAACAGAGGAAGACCAAATATAAGATGGAAGGACTGTATTGCGGAAGATTTGAGAGAAAAGGAACTGAACGAGAACGACATGCAAAAATAGCGACCCCTAACGAATGGGAAAAGCTAAAGAAGAAGAAGATGCCAGTGTCAAGTGCAATTTGAATAGTTTGTTTATGAAATAATTTTACTGGAAATTTAGAATCTTTTGTAAGAAAAATTATGGAATTTATACATTATACACGAGAATGACGGAAGGTATTGTGCTGGCCACAACAGATTTTTTATTTTGCTGTAGTTAGTTACCTATTAATTTTAACACATTTTTGCCCAAGTTTTTTAATTTTTTTAAATTAATACATTGAGTGCCATGGGGTACATACCGTGTCCCCCAATTTGCACACAACTTGAGATGAGTTGTGGCCTTGGGGGACATACAATATCCGACAGGACCAAATTTAGTTGGAGCCAAATTGGACAGCGCCTATGCGCCACATCAATTCAGTTCTTACGGGAGCCGGTGGCAGACAACTTTGACAATGTAGTAGTATACTTGGCCTGGGTGTTCGACACGTTTGTGGGTAAAATGAAAAATCGTTTACTCACTTAAAACTTTATTTTATATAAGTTTTGATGAGTGAGTGCCAAAGAAACATTCTAAACAATAATATTTTGTGCAACTACTGCACTTATACTTCGTTTTAGATGCTTTATTTTTTGCAACGGCTCGTCCGGAAACAGCTGCAACATGGGCATAACATTGGTCTCTATGCAGATTTTCAGATTTGTGGCCGTGGGGGACAAACGCTGTCCGACAAAAAAAAAGCTCAAATTTACTATTTGTGATATTTTTTTGGAGAAAAAAATTATCGTGTTATAATATTACGACAATAACCTTTCAAAATCGTGAAAAAAAAATGATGGCCACAAGGGATCGCTATATCGATATTCCATGGTGGCACTCAATGTGTTAATAATTTTTGCAAAGAAAATTAATTCCACTGGTATTTTATTATATTTTCTGCTGTCAATTTTTTTTATTAGGTCTCAGATTTCAGGATACCGAATTTTCCAGAAGTGGAACAATGGTAACAAAGGATATCATCAATGGAAAGAAAATGATATTCTATTTCCCTTTATTTTATTACATCCTTATGAAACAAATCACAAAAAAAGAATAATTATTTAATGTGAAACTTCTAAAAACAATCTTCTTGTATGTTAATATTACATTTTCACATTTTTTCTTTGAATTTTTTTTACACAGGGCGCATTTAGTTTGTTTTTCCGCTGGAATTTTTCTGTGATTGATGCGATCAAATCTGACATCAGGAACCCTGTTTATTAACTCGTTGTGTGAGATAGGTCTTCTCCCAATATCAGCAGGTGAACAGTATTTTCGTAAATAGCATTGCACTACGTATCTTCTAAATTTCAAGTAATCCATTTTTTTGCAGTCAGTACTTTGTTGACGATGATATACTTGCCAAGCATTACTGTATCCATCCTATCCACGCCACCCATAAATTTATATCTTTCTATAACATTTGATTGAGGTATATTACCTTTTTTCTTTTTTTTTTTTGGATATCCAACGCTTGGCCTGAACAATTGGTTCCAAAGGATCACAAAAACTTGCTACTATTATCATTCGAACATGTTAACAGTTACAGTTCAAAACTGTAGTTACCTTTACTTCTTACGTATGTTACGAACATATCATGTAAATAGTTACACACTTTTTGGTCAAAAAATAATTCAAAATAAGATACTGCATGAAATAATAAAGCATCTGAAAGTTTGGGTGGAACAAAAGGTTCGAGCGATGATTGTAAATTATAATTTTCCCAGTCACGACACTTTGATTCATTGCAAGTTTCAAGTTTATGTTTTATAAAAGACAAAGGCAAATTATCTGCACCACTAAAATCATTGTTGTTGCTCTGTTCTCCTAATATGATATGTTTGTCCTTAGTTTATATTATTGCTACAGCTTCAGCTTCAGCTTGCAATTGCTGCTTCATCTTCATCTACACTATTTTCCTCACTCTCAAGCACCTTCAGCAGGACGGGTTACAAATATATTTTGTTCTTCTATATCCGTCCAAAAATCTTCATCTTCTAACATAGAAACTATATCTTCAGTCGTCAGTGTTCTAACATAAAATTTCTAATAAAGTACATTCTATATCCCATAGTTCTGTAGCGACCAGCAAGCCATGAAAGAAGATTATTAGAAATTTAGGTTGGTCATGAACGTTTCAGTCGTTTTAAGTTTCTAACGGCCGAATTCACCATTAATCCGTTGATTAATAATCAGTTGATTAAGGAATCAAGCTGATCTGTAGATCAACGTATGTTGTAATTCACCAACTTGATTTCTGAATCAAGGAATTATGATCAACTGATTCACAGTTTTGTTTTGGTTTTTGACATTAATGTAACTGTCATGCAATTTTATTCGTGGTAATTGTACTTTCCGTTAAAAAGGTATTAATATGTAAGTTTTTCATTTATTTATAAAATATATTTTATTTTCCTATATATAATATTATATTTTTATTTCGGTATAGGTAGAAATTACACTGATTCCAATAAAGGAGTGTTTTTAAATATAGTAAAAATGAAAGATATAAAAGTATAGTTGAAAATAATAAAACCAATGCGGTTCTAAATAAAAATACAGACAAAGGATAAGGCAAAGTTACAAATGGGTACAACAGCCAGAATCCTAACATAGCTATAAAGTCAAAATTAGGATTCAAAGATGTGATCAGTCCTTGATTCATGGAATATGACAAATCAGTTAATCATTGATTAAGGAATGGTGAATTCGGCCGTAAGTGTATCTATGTATTAATTTTTCAAAAATTTTATATAATAAAATGTGTTATTCCTTTCCGTGTGAATTAATTGATTCAATTTAAAAATATTTACAAAGTCAATCACATTAGTGATCGATAGTTGATGTGGTATAGGATTGGCTATATCCACAATTGGTGACCCCCGACTATTTTTTAACAAGTAACTCTTTTTATTTTCATCCTGATGGAAGAAATTCAAAACCAGCTAGTCCAACTGCAACAGCAAAATCAGGAGTTGCAGTAACTACTCCAACAACAACTGAATCAAGATCAACCAGCACCGGCACCTCCAGTACCAGAACCGCACATAAATAGAATTTCTGTGAAGCTGCCGCCCTTCCGGAGAGACAGGCCAACACTATGGTTTGCTCAGGTGGAAGCGCAATTCACCTTAGCTAATATTACACAGGAAAACACAAAATATTATTACGTTGTCTCCCATCTTGACGAACGTTATGCTAATGAAGTGGAGGACATCATTAGTGCACCACCTGCCACCAACCCGTACACTAAATTAAAAACCGAATTAATTCAGCGTCTTTCAGTGTCTGAAGAAAAACGTGTGCGACAGTTATTAATGGAAGAGGAACTCGGTGATCGCACTCCATCCCAGTTTGTACGCCATATGCGATCTTTAGCTGGCTCAACACCAGTCCAGGACAACCTCCTTCGCACCCTGTGGCTCCAGCGTCTTCCACCTCACATTCAGGCCATTTTGCAAACTCAAAGTGATTTGACACTTGACAGGTTGTCAATCATTTCTGACAAGATTACGGAAGTCCAGCCAACATCCATCCCTTCTCTTCAACCTTGTCCTGCAGTTAATGCTACGGCAGCACCATCAGGTAACATAGATATAATCAATCAACGTTTAGATGACATCTGCCGTCAGCTCGTCACTATACGCACGCAGATTAAAAGTATGAAGCAACAAAGACACAGATCTCGAAGCCGAATTAATGGTAATAAAACCCAACCATGTAGTTCTTCAGACAGTCCTTCAATGGACACAATATGTTGGTACCACAACCGCTTTGGTGAAAAAGCAAAGAGTTGTATCCACCCCTGCTCTTTCAAGTCAACAAACTTACCCGACAGCCAGTAGTGGCGGCATCTGGTTGCCCAGAATCAAGAAACCTTCTTCTTATATACGACCGTACCACCAAATTCAATTTTTTAATTGACACTGGTTCAGACTTATGCTGCTTTCCTCGACATCTTGGCAAAGACCGAAGACACCGCGTAAACTACGAATTAAAGGCCGCGAATAATAACAGTTCACACCTATGGCCCCTTACACCTTCGCCTAAATTTTGGCCATCGCGACTTCAGTTGGACATTGGTGGTAGCTGACGGCACAGTCCCCATCATCGGTACATATTTCTTGGCTCACTATAATCTCCTTCCTGATTGCCGCAACCAGCACCTAATAGATGGCACGACCGGCCTCACAGTTCCTTGCCAAACAGTCTGCTCTTCTCAACCGTGTATAAAGACAATTAACAAAAACTCATTATTCCATGCTATACTGACAGAATTCCCAGAACTAATTCGACCTGCCGGGACGATTCGTGAAGTATATAATGCTACACTTCATTTTATTAAGACAACGCCAGGGCCTCCTGTCTCATGTCGCCCCCGACGACTCGCTCCAGATCGCTTGATAATCGCCAAGGCTGAGTTTGAATCAATGCTTCGTGAAGGAATAACTCGCCGCTCAGACGGACCCTGGGCTTCTCCCCTCCATATGGTTCCGAAAAAGACTGGAGATTGGCGGCCTTGTAGAGATTACCGTGCCTTGAACGCCCGCACTATCCCAGATAAGTATCCTGTTCGTCACATCCACGACTTCGCATATCGACTTCGAGGATGTACTTCATTTTCTGTCATTGATTTGGTTAAAGCTTACACTCAAATTCCAGTAAACCCAGAAGACATACCCAAAACAGCTATTACCACTCCCTTTGGACTTTTTCGTCGTTTCAGGTTTAGACTTTTGTTTCCCTTACATCGATGACATTTTAATATTTTCTTCAAATGTTGACGAGCACAAGACTCATCTTCGCACTCTATTTACACGGCTTAATAATTACGGAATTCTAGTAAACGTGAACAAGAGCGTTTTAGGATCTTCCAATGTACATTTCTTGGGCTATGAAATCTCTGCTGCAGGAACTCAACCCATACCGGAACGCATCGCCGCTCTTCAGGATTTCCAGCCCCCTTCATCTGCAAAAGGCCTTCGTCGATTCTTGGGTATGCTAAATTTTTACAGGCGTTTCATCCCTTCTGCAGCTCAGAATCAAGCACCGCTCAATGCCGCCCTTGCCGGAATTCGCTGAAACCAATCTATATCATGGACCCCAGACCTGGAGCAAGCTTTCACTGCTTGCAAAGAAAGCCTGTCCAAAGCTACCCTACTGAATCATCCTGAAACAAATGCACAATTAGGTCTCTTCACAGACGCATCTAACGTCGCTATTGGTGAAGCCCTGCAGCAGTTAACGGACAATACCTGGCAACCACTAGCATTCTTCTCCAAGAAACTATCACCACGTCAGATGGAATGGTCAATCTACTACAGAGAACTATTCGCTGTCTACTCCGCCGTTCAACATTTCCGACACATCTTAGAGGCTCAGCACTGCACAATCTATACAGACCACAAGCCACTAACCTACGCATTCCTGCAACATCGTGAAAAACTTCCTCCTGTCCAACTCAATCAACTTTCTTTCATTTCGCAATTCACAACAGACATAAAACATGTCAATGGTTCAGACAACATAGTCGCAGATGCCTTTTCTCGAGTCGATGCACTCACAGATGTTTCTTCAATTAATTTTCGAGAACTTGCACGCTCCCAAGAAGATGATGCTGAACTTCGCGAATTATTGGTTAACAACTCAGCCCTTCAACTCCAGCGTGTAAACGTGCCTGGCACTAACATAAAACTTTACTGCGACACAGCTTCAGCATCTCCTCGACCTTATGTTCCTGCACCCATGCGACGCCAAGTATTTGACAGTTTACACGGACTCAGACATCCTGGAATCAAGGCATCGTCTCAACTTGTATCACAACGTTTCGTTTGGCCACAAGACAGAAAGACTGCCGCACTTGGGCCCGCTCTTGTCATCACTGTCAAAAATCAAAAATCATCCGCCATGTGCATGCCCCATTAGGAACCTTCTGTCTCCCTCATCTCGCTTCCAACATGTTCATTTGGATATTATAGATCCTCTTCCTGTTTCTGGCCCTTACCGTTATTGTCTTACAGCCGTACACAGATTTACAAGATGGCCAGAAGTTTGGCCACTACGGACTATTGAAACGGAAGAAGTTGCCGAAGCCTTTATGAACTGCTGGATCTCTCGCTTTGGTCCCCCAGTCAAAATAACGACTGACCAAGGTCGCCAGTTTGAATCAGCATTATTTAGAGATCTTGGAATGACACTTGGCACCACGCGGTCACGAACCTGCAGCTGGCATCCTAGCTCAAATGGAATGGTAGAAAGATTCCATAGGCAATTAAAAGCAGCCCTTATGTGCCATCCTAGCGTGTCTTGGCTGCAAGCTCTACCCCTCGTACTTCTCGGCATCCGAAGCGCATATAAATCAGACCTGAAAGCGTCGTCTGCTGAACTGGTATACGGCGAACCCATTCGTCTACCTGGTGAATTACTAGATCCTTCTGCACTTGAAAGACATGAAGACGCAACTAACTTCGTCGTGCGACTCCGCCAGCAAATATCACAACTTCGCCCAGTTCCTGCGTCTCGTCATTGCAATACTAACACCTTTGATTTCCAAAATTTAGCTTCCTGCACTCATGTCTACCTACGAGGCGATTCAGTGCGAGGCGCACTGAAACCTCCATACAGTGGTCCTCATCGAGTAATTCGGCGTGATGACAAGACCTTCACAATCTACATAAATGGACGCGAGGCCCGAGTTAGCATCGACCGAATAAAACCAGCGTACATCGAAGCAGAGAACTTCGCACTTTATCCAGCGCCAACGAAGGCACCAGATACAACCATCACTTGAGCTGAGCAGCCCTACGCAACACGATCTCATCTCTGAGTAAAATTTCTCCTACCCTGACCTCCGGTTTCCGTGGGGGGCTGATGTAGCGACCAGCAAGCCATGAAAGAAGATTATTAGAAATTTAGGTTGGTCATGAACGTTTCAGTCGTTTTAAGTTTCTAAGTGTATCTATGTATTAATATTTCGAGAATTTTATATAATAAAATGTGTTATTCCTTTTCGTGTGAATTAATTGATTCAATTTAAAAATATTTACAAAGTCAATCACATTAGTGAACGATAGTTGATGTGGTATAGGATTGGCTATATCCACAGTTCCATTAGTGGAATTCACATATTCACAACATTATAAAAATTATTATGAACAACTTATGAATTAGTCAAATGTAATAATTAATTCTACAAATATTGCAGAAGTAAATTATATATAGCAATACATAAAAAAATGAAGTATATTATAAACAAAATCTTACTTTTTTGTTGCCATGTTGATATGATGTAAAATCCCAATATTTGAAATATTATTTCTAGAATTCAAACTACCTTTATATGAAACAAAATGAACGAGCATACGAACAGAACTGTATAGAAGTGGAACAAGCAAGAATATTTAAATTTAGTAAGTTTTGCAAGTTAGGAAATATTAAAAAACAATTTGTTCCATAAGTGGAACAATGGGCAAAAATGAGTTTTAAACAAAAATGTTTCAAATAAAGGTTGTATATAATAAAATTCTGCACCTAAATCACTTATCAGATTTTAGTTTGCACGTTTTGTAACGTGTAAAACCGAATTTGAAATTTTATAAATATTATTCATTTTTAGTGTTAGCCATGGAATTAACACAAAATTACAAATAAATGCATATTGTATGAACTGTCACTATTGTCAAAAAAATTAATTTATTAGGTTACATACTAATTTATTTCAATTGTGTTATAAAAAGAGATTTCGTAACTATTATATTACTATTTGTTGTGTTGTGGTTTATAAAAATAACGTTTTTATTAAGAAGAGAATCTGCAAATAATTCTATGGTATTATTCTGCGAGTGCAAACATTATGCATTTATTTGTAATTTTATATGAATTCCACGGCTAACACTAGAAATGAGCAATATTTATAAAATTTCAAATTTGATTTTACACGTTACAAAACGTGCAAACTAAAATCAGATTAGTGATTTAAGTGCAGAATTTGAAATATTTTTGTCTAAAATTAATTATTGGTAACTACCTACAGCAAAATAAAAAATTTACATTTTTTACCCTTAATACGGATTTCAAGTAGACATATATATATATATATATATATATATATATATATATATATATATATATATATATATATATACATATATATATATATATACATATATATATATATATATATATATATATATATATATATATATATATACATATATATATATATATATATATATATATATATATATATATATATATATATATATATATATACAGGGTGTTTCCTTTAAAACAACCAGTGCTTTTTTGGGCGAACTAATGACTAGAGAAAAATGTTGTATACAAAAAAATACCAGGAAAAAGGGCTTAATTTATGAGGAATAATAAATAAAAAATTCAACCAGTGGTTCTCAAACGGTAGAATAAAATTATATTTTTTTAAATGGCAACCTATATAATTTTTTTGTCCATTAGATAGAGATTTTTTTTCTGATTTCAACGATATAAATATGATATGGGGTTGTATAACAATTATTTCGAGAAAAATGATATTAAAAATCAGAAATAATTTTACAATATTAAAGTAGGCTATGCAATAAACAACTATTAATACGACTATTGCCTAGGTTACGATAGTATATTATTTTCTTATATCTAAAATAACTTGTTTTACTAAGAAATTCATAATAACAAATGAACTACATAACGAAGAAATATCAAAAAATAATAGTACTAACATAAAAAGAAAAACAATATGATGGAAATTATTTACAAATTTATGAAACCTTAGGTATTTTTGGTATTTTTGCAACTGCAAAGCCATTTTTTATTAATAAGTAATTAAACAATTACGAAAACAAACACTTAATAACGTAAGTAACAAAACTATCTGTCACCTGTATCATTTGTTTGCATTTGTTTATTGCATAGCCTACTTCAATATTGTAGAATTATTTCTGATTTTTAATATCATTTTTCTCGAAATAATTGTTATACAACCCCATATCATATTTACATCGTTAAAATCAGAAAAAAATTCTCTATCTAATGGATAAAAAAATTATATAGGTTGCCATTTAAAAAATATAATTTTATTCTACCGTTTGAGAACCACTGGTTGAATTTTTTATTTATTATTCCTCATAAATTAAGCCCTTTTTCCTGGTAATTTTTTGTATATAACATTTTTCTCTAAAGTCATTAGTTCGCCCAAAAAAGCGCTGGTTGTTTTAAAGGAAACGCCCTGTATATATATATATATATATATATATATATATATATATATATATATATATATATATATATTTAAATTTCGCATATTTAAGAGTAGTTTTCATGAAACTAACCTTTTTAGTACCACTGGACCACTGGAAATATTTTATCTATTACACAATTAATTTTTAAAAAAATGCTATTTAATTTAATTATTAAGAATAATATCTTATACAACTAATTTTGAATGTATTTTTGATAACCATATTTTTAATGAAATATTAATTAAAACAGCAGTAATAAAAAGTTTCCTTAAGAAAAGTCGATTTTTAAAAAAATCTTTTTGTTTCGTAATGTACATATTATGTCATACTGCTTACCCTTAAATTTATGACATTCAAAACCATTCTGTATGTTATATATATATATAAGTAGACATATATATATATATATATATATATATATATATATATATATATATATATATATATATATATATATATATATATATATACCTCAATAATTTCTATATTATTAAAGATAAGACAATCTTGTAGAAGACCAAAGGGGAAAACCCATTAGAGAATAAAATATTTTTTAAAACTAGTGGTTCTCAAGTTATAATGTAAAGTTATATTTTTTAAATAGGATATGTTTTTTAAACCCATCTGATATAGTTTTTTTTTCTGAATTCAATCATGTGTTTATTTTATACCTTACATAACAAGAATATTCAGAAAAATTCTTTTGAAATTTAAACAAATTAAATTTTTATAATTATTTTTCAGTAGGCTATGTATGAAAAATAATTGAGCTTAAATTAAAATGAAACAAATATTTGTTAATAACGTTATACACACTGTTCTATTTGATTTCTCTCTTGAATTATTTAAATTGTTTTGTTTTTCATACATAGCCTACTGAAAAATGACTATAAGAATCAAATTTATTTAAATTTCAATTGAATATTTCACAATATTTTTGTTTTATAAGGATATAAAATGATTTCATGGTTGAATTAAAAAAAAAAATACTCTATCGAATGGGCCTAAAATATGTATACTTAATCCCATTTAAAAAAATATAATTTTGCATTGTAACTTGAGAACCACTGAGTTAAAAAAATATATTTTCTGCTCTAATTGGATATCCCACCGGGTGTCTACTTTTTTATGGCCCATAGGAAATACAATGGTAAAATTGTTATATGGCTGTATATTTTACCCTATTAATTTTAGAACTAAAGTGTAAATACAAAAAATGTTCAGAATTAAATACTGCATGAAATAAGCCTAAATAATAAAGTATAATAAATTCTTGTTATGAGATAAACGTAAAATAAAATGTCTGTCATTAAGCTTTGTAATAGAGTGCCATGCAAAACAAAATATACAATTCAAATAGTTGCATTGTTTGATTTTGACAGGTAGAAGTTTATTAATTGATATTTAATTGTTAATATTATTCTAATGAGTTTTTTTTTGCGATGGTAAAGGTATCCATGCTTACTGATAAATAAATCAATGAATTCAATTATTATTAAAACTTTATGACAGATGTAATCTGCCAAACTCAAGCCATCCAACTGTTTAAAATTTCGTGCTATTGCTCATGGCACTTTGTAAATAGCAAATAATTATTCCTTTTATTTTCCCTATCTTTCGCAAACAAAACGCATGTAAAGAATAATTTTGGACTTGTTAGATGCAGTTTTTAATTCTGAACATTTTTGTATTTTATATATCCCAAGCAAACCTTGAAATAGTGCTTAAAAAGAAGTATAAAAATCTGATGTGGCCAACACAATACCTCCCGTTTAATTTAATTTTTATTCGTGTAAATACTTAAAATTAAATTAAATTTAACTACTGGGTTCGATCCCGACAGACGCCAAATATTTCGAATTTTAAATGGCACAAAAATGACCCCTGTGGTGCACTCTCCACGCCAGCAATAAGTGCTCGTGAGGTGACACCTGGTAAACGCCTGCACGGTCATTATTACCGACATCTGCGTACAAAGCAGATTGGCACACCCAGCAATGGGTAATATGCCGTGATGATATATGTTTTTATTATCTTACCTATATTTTTACATATTTACTTATGCTGGAAACTGTATTAAGTTCCTTTCCATTTATAATTATTGTTCCATTTACTATTTTCTTTTTAAAACGGTAATATTATTATTTGAAATGATTTATATAATCTATAATTTTAATCCCGGAGCCTATACGACTTAAACATACCTCATACACATGGTTACACAATTCAGATCTCAAATGTTTGTACCTGACAGATATATGTCACTGTCAATGAACTAATCATTTCAAATAATAATATTAACGTTTTATAAAGAAAATAGTAAATGGAACAATAATTATATGGAAAGGAATTTAATAGTTTCTAGCATAAGTAAATATGTAAAAATATAGGTAAGATAATAAAAACATATATCATCACGGCATACTACCCATTGATGGGTGAGTCAATCTGCTTTGTACGCAGATGTCGGTAATAATGATGACATATTTGTTCCGTGCAGGCGTCACTTCCCGCGAATCTTGGGAATGGGTTCGATTCCGACCGATGCCAAATATTTTAGAATTTGAAATGGCACAAAATTGACCCCTGTGGTGCACTCTCCACGCCAGAAATGTCAATATATGTAAGTATATAAATAAATAAAATAAATATACCATCACGCCAATCTGCTTTGTACACAGATTTCGATAACGATGATGACATATTTGTACTGTGCGGGCGTTTACCAGGTGTCACCTCACGAGCACTTATTGCTGGCGTGGTGAGTGAACTACACGGGTCATTTTTGTGCCATTTAAATATTTGGCGTCGGTTGGGATCAAACCCGGTATTTATATTTAATTTAAGAGGTAGGTACCTTACTAATTAAATTACTTTTTCCCAAAATGTAATTTGTAATTAATCACTTTTGTAAACTTGAAAAAAGAATTGAAAAAGTAATTGGTTTTTCAAATTTTAATTACTATTTTAACCAAGAAGTGAGGGAATCCCCGGGATACGGGCATAGCGTAGTTTATCTGGGTTCTGGGTGTAACAACAGGTTACAAATGCAACTTATCATGCGCGTTGGGAAATACGACGTACTTTGAACTTTTACTTGTCATAACTTTTTTTTTCTAAATCCTAATATGTAGTAATAATATGCTTTTCATGGAATTTGCAATGTCCTCATATAAAGCACTATAAAGTATTTTTAACAACCATATATGCATATACAGGGTAAGAAATAAATACATTAAATTTAACCAGTGATAGAACTTGTCGAGAGCAAAAATATTTCTTATAATTTGTAAAATGCCTGCCTTTACGGGATAGCTATCTATTCACCAGTTTGCAAACTTTCTTTTGTGTTGATAATTCAGTCAGTCACAAGTCACAACGGAAACAAACCAGAAACAGCTGTTCGTAGACGCACGCCATGCGCGCGAGCAGCATAGTCCTATTTTTAATTTTGGTATTATGCAACGCGCTCTACTTCTCCGACATGCAATTATTTTATTCAATCATAGGCGGGTAATGAAATTTGTGACAAAATTTTAAAGAATTTTAACTAAATATCTAGAAGGTTCACAAGAAAAAGTCAATAAGAATTATTGATGCACTCGACGAGTTCTATCACTGGTTGGATTTAATGTACTTATTTCTGTTACAGCCTGTACACAGGATGAGTCCCCCCCTTTTAACTTTTATAGTAATAGAAAAAAATTACATAAAATTTTATTATTTTAAATATACTGTAACGTTTTTATTTATATGGGTGAAGTGTAAAACACAGACAATCTAATATACTAATCAGCATATACTTCTATACTTATTTATTTGTATATTTTCACCATTCAAAAGTCGGCCACACCTACAGCCCAAACGGTTCAACCGATTTGCATTAATTTTCGTATAGTCATAATACACATTGGGGAATAAGGCCTTTTTATATTTTCAATTTTTTTGCGCGATTTCTTCTAAAACATTCACTTCCGGTTCATTCAAATATTCTTCTTTTTCAACTTTTTTTTGGTCCACTATCATAAAACACCATTTACTAAGCGGGAGCTCGGCGAGGCCGAGTGATCGCTAGTCCTAATACTAAAAGGCTTAACGGATCTTTCTATATATATTTTCTTTCATCATGCTAAGCGGTAAAAATTTAGACACGGGTAGAGACGAAACCGTTGGAGCGATTTTAATGAAATTTGCACGAGGTTGTAGGAAACTTTTGTCTTTAGTGGGCAGTTTGGATGGGCATGTTGCGTGGGCAATTTGGGTGGGCATGTTGCGTGGGCAGTTTGGGTGGGCATGTTGGGTGGGCAGTTTGGGTGGGCATGTTGCGTGAGCAATTTGGGTGGGTAGGTTGCGTGGGCAATTTGGGTGGGCAGGTTGCGTGGGCAATTTGGGTGGGCAGTTTGGGTGGGCATGTTGTGTGGGCATGTTGGGTGGGTAATCTACTTCACTGACTTCCTAAAGTCACTGTCTACCTAAATCCGAGTTCTGTGCGTTAGGTATTGTTTCTGTCTGTTTTTTTTTTATAAAATTTATACGCCTAGATTGTTGGGTGGGCAGGTTGCGTGGGTAATTTGGGTGGGCAGTTTGGGTGGGCATGTTGCGTGGGCAATTTGGGTGGGCAGTTTGGGTAGCCATGTTCCGTGACCAAGAGAGGATAGATAGAACGTACGTGTAGACCATCATAAAACACTATCGACGGAGCCCTAGGGGAAGCATGGCGAAGCAACTGG
Organism: Harpalus rufipes; assembly: GCA_951394225.1. Lineage (NCBI taxonomy): Eukaryota > Metazoa > Arthropoda > Insecta > Coleoptera > Carabidae > Harpalus > Harpalus rufipes. Next base: position 39,411,877 of record OX596281.1, read on the forward strand.
GAGGAACCAGTAGCTGTGGCAAATATTCGACAAGACGTTGGCCTTATAATGAACGCTCATCCTAATAATTCTAAATATATTTATCTAACAGTATATGAAGGTAAATTATTTCATACGAACAGATCAGTCTGTAAGATTGTAAATGTATTGATTTTAAGCGGATACAAGCGGCGTTAGCACCTTGTATAGCTTATATACGTTTCCAATATGGGAATGCGTGTAAACAGTCACAAAATGCTGTAGACAACGGCGGTAGCACTTTTTAAAAACGTGCAACTATTATAATTTAGGACTGCATTGAAACAATCATAAAACACTATCCACCTAGGGGAAGCTCGGCGTAGCCGAGTTTTCGCTAGTCCTAATACTAAAAGGCTTAACGGATCTTTCTATATATATTTTCTTTTATCACGCTAAGCGGTAAAAATTTAGACACGGGTAGAGACGAAACCGTTGGAGCGATTTTAATGAAATTTGCACGAGGTTGTAGGAAACTTTTGTCTTTAGTGCCCTCGACTTGTGTATATTTTTTGTAGGATGCGTAGTTTTTGCGTAAAAAAATATTAAAGTTCAAATTTGGTACATTAAAACAATGGATCGAAGTAGTCTGAGACGTAGAAAATCAATAAAAATTACCTTATTTTTTGAATTGAGAAGGCATGATTTTTTTTAAGATGACAGTCTAATACTTGACAGTCTTGCCACCTAACTAAATAAGAAACTAAATATTACTAATTTTTCAATGTCACAACATATTTGACATATAAATCTTTCAATGGAAATATTTTTTATTTAAAAAAAGATATTAGAAGTATTTATTATCATTTTACTGAAATACAAAGATAAGAAAATAAATTACATTAGTTGTAAGTATTAAAACATGAAATATTTTTGTAATACTAAAATTAAATTTTCAGGTTATTAAAATAACATGAAATGTGAATAATCTGTGCTTATTACAAGAACGAAATGTGTTTTACAGGCTAATTATAAAATAATTACATGTGATTTATATATATTTGCCCCAATTAAGTGGTAATTAATTATTATAAAATTAATCTCAAAAAATTGTGGGTAATTGAAATGTGAAGAAAGTTTGAAATATTTCTTTTATACATAGAGTGTTTTAAAATGAAATATATATTGTAATATTAATAAATGTATATAATTTAATTTATTTGATAAATATTGTGTGTGTAAAATGTCTAGAAATTATAAAAATGTGCACTATTAATCAACAATTTCAGATTTTTCTATTCCAATCGGGTGACAGTCTACGTAAAAGGCTATTACCATATAATACGAATCAGTTAATATATTATTATATATAACCGCTATAATGAAAAGTAATTATTGTTGATTGCAACAATGAAATTCTTAACAATACAATCATTAATTCAATCAATAATAAGAATGGATACAGAAAAGTTTTTATATTTATCATAATTAACATAACACAACATTTAATGTTCATATTCATCGATTTTTTAAATTATTTAAATGCCGCTAATAAAGGTTTTCACATTTCTATCGGCTCCAATCGTGCGGGTGACATTCTACGTAAAAGGCTGTTATCAAATAATACCAATAAGTTAATACATTATAATATAACCGCTGTCACACACATACATAATACAATCATTTAAAAAAAAAAAAAGAGTCCACAAAGATTTACTGTTGCTCGCATAACACCATTCATAAAGTTAGAAATTAAAATTATAAACTTATACATAATTATACGTATTAATTATCATTACAAGTCACACATATTATTGTAGACAATCAATGAAAAATAGAAAAGAAACGTTACATCATCTCTGACAGAAATTATTCAATGTCAAAGTTTCAAAAGTAACCTTGGCTCACCTATGTTCAAGTCACAAATTTCAATTTCAAACTATCTTAATAGGAAGAAATAAATTATATTGTTTATAAACAGTACGTAATAATTTGTTTTGTGAACTTGCATATACAAGTTTCTTCCTAAAACAACTTGTGTAAGGAAATAGAATATTCTAGGGATTTTTTGGCGTATCCCCAGATATGTTTAAAACATTATTTTAAAACTATTTTCATTTTATCACTTATATTATATCATAATGTAACTAAAATAAGTGTTTACAGAACTTATTTCAATTTATTTACATATATTATACTAATAATAAACTGGTAACAACGAGATATACCGTGCCACCTCTTGAAACGGCGTACGGGCGCGGGAAATTCAATAAAACGTCAAATTTTACATTACTGATGTACAACAGCGCCTAAAGAAAACAAAAGAAGGACTTAAAAAACTACCACTCTTCACACTCACTTTTGAATGCAATGAGGACGTTAAAAAAATATATGAAATTAGCAATGTATGTTATATGACAGTAAAAGTGGAAGCATTAAGAACAAGCAAGCTGATTCCACAATGTAAAAACTGTCAACGTTATGGGCATACTAAATCATTTTGTAAACGAATAACGATTTGCGTTAAATGTGCAGGAATTCACGATTCAAACAATTGTCCAAAACCGGCAAATGTCTCACCTAAATGCTCTAACTGCGCTGAATCACACCCTGCAAGCTACAGAGGTTGTACAATAGCAAAAGAGCTTCAGAAAAGACGAGAAGCAGTGGAAAAAAAGACAAACAGACAAAGTACCAGAAACTTTGTATCTAACAGAACCATAGAAGGAGTGCCTTATGCTCAGAAAACAAATGAACAAAGTAATATCAATTATCCTGCAAATGAACCTGTGGAACAACAAAACGACTTAACGCAGATGATGCAGAGCATAATGCAAATGATGAACAGTATAAAAGAAAGACTCGAGAGAGTCGAACAAATGGGGGCTATTCCAAAAGAGCAATGTAATGGATCTAAAAGAACTAAGAATTCTTACATGGAATGCAAACGGTATTCTCAACAAACAAAACGAACTTGAAGTACTGCTAAACGAGAATAAAATTGATGTGTGTCTGATCTCAGAAACTCACCTAACAAAACAGTCGTATTTTAAAATATACTGATATAAAACTTATCACGTAATACACCCCGACAATCAGGCAAAAGGGGGAAGTGCAGTGCTAATTAAAGAGAACATAAATCATTATGAAGAAATTCACTTACAGGAAGTAGAGATGCAACTGAATTTAGTGGGTATAATAACAGAAAAACAAAAAATTAATGTTGGAGCGATATATTGCCCACCCAAATACAACATAAAGAAAGAACAATACAAGAAACTACTTGAATTTTCTGGAGAGAAATTTATTATAGGCGGAGATCTGAACAGTAAACACGTAGATTGGGGTTCAAGACTTACTACTACCAAAGGACGTGAGCTAAGACATGCAATCGAAGAAGTCGGTTGTAACTTCCATTCAGGAGGTGGACCAACATATTGGCCCACAGATCCAAGAAAAATCCCTGATTTACTAGATTTCTTTGTTTCAAGAAAAGTCTCTACTAACTTCATAGAAACTGAAGACGTACTAGATGTCCATTCAGATCATTCGGCGGTTTTACTAATATTGTCTGAGACAATAATTAAAAAAGAGGCACGGGCAAGATTAGTAAATAAAACCACTAACTGGGAAGGCTTCAAACAGTATATTCAAAAAAACATCCAACTAAACATACAGTTACAAAATACAAATCAGCTAGATATCGAAGCAGAAAAATTTAATGTAATTATTCAGACAGCTGCATTCAAAAACACAAGGGAAACTCTTCGTAATACGAAAGGCTACAATTACCCATTAGAAATAAGAAATCTGGTACACGAAAAAAGAAAAGCAAGAAGAAAATGGCATCAATCAAGAGATCCACAAGATAAAGCTATTCTAAATAGAAAAGCTCAAGAACTCAAAAGAGAAATTCAGAAAATTAAAGAAGAAACAATGAGTTCATACCTGAAAAATCTAAATCCAGATGCAGACACCGACTACTCCTTATGGAAAGCCACTAGAAAAATTAAAAGACAGACAGTATCAATTCCTCCAATCAGGAAAGAAAATGAAGCATGGGCAAGGGACAATAAGCAGAAAGCTGACCTGTTCGCTGAACAGCTAGCTGAGACATTCCAACCGAACGTAAACGGAAATGCAGATCCAATTGAAGAAATTCAAACATATACATACGAAGACGTACCATTTGCCACTCCAACAGAAGTGGCTAAAGAAATAAAAGAAAATCTAAACCCGAAAAAAGCACCTGGTTTCGACCTTATAACAGGACAAGTTTTAAAACAACTACCCAAACAAGGAGTAGTGATGTTGACCTATTTAATAAATGCAGCATTTCGACTTAAACATGTCCCAGCAATTTGGAAAGTAGCGGAAGTGACCATGCTACTAAAACCAGGGAAATCACCCAATGACGTTAAATCTTATAGACCAATTTCACTACTACCAATGATATCCAAATTGTTTGAAAAACTTCTATTAAAAAGGTTAAGGCCAATAATAGAACGTAGCAGCCTAATACCAGATTATCAATTCGGATTTCGTAGAAATCACTCAACAATAGACCAAATACATCGAATAAGCGATATAATAGAAAAGGCACTGGAAGAAAAACTGGTTTGTTCAGCAGTATTTCTTGATGTCGCACAAGCCTTTGACAGAGTGTGGCATGAAGGAATAATTCACAAATTATACAAGACAATTCCAAAACAACATGCAGATTTAATGAAATCCTACTTAAGCAACAGACTATTTAGAATCAAACAGGAAGATAAATATTCAGATTTAAAGAAATAAAAGCAGGAGTACCTCAGGGCAGCGTACTAGGTCCCATTTTGTACCTGCTGTATACCAATGATATACCTGAACTAAAAGAAACAACTATAGCTACATTTGCAGATGATACTGCACTACTGACCCTGGGTAAAAATGTCGAATCTTCTACAAAACAACTGCAAACAGCTTGTAACAAATTAACAAGCTGGACAAATGATTGGAAAATTAAACTCAACGAAACGAAATCGGTGCACATCAATTTCACAAACAAAAAAATAATAAATAAACCAATAATAACTATCAACAATAAAGAAATACCATATGAAAACACTGCAAAATATCTTGGATTAACCTTAGACACCAAGCTAAGATGGAAAACTCATGTCAAGAAGAAAAAAGAGCAACTTAAATTAAAATACAAGCAATACTATTGGCTACTGGGTAAAAATTCGCAGCTGGCAATAGATAATAAATTATTGATATACAACCAGATCTTCAAACCTATCTGGCTTTATGGTGCTCAATTGTGGGGATGCACCAAAAAATCAAACGTCAAAATAATCCAAACTTTCCAAAACAAGGTGTTAAGAAATATGGTTAATGCCCCATGGTATATCCGGAATGATGATCTACACCATGACTTAGGAATCCCGCGTACAGGATGAGATCAACAGAATAGCTGGCAAACACGAAACCAGACTTCATCAACACACCAACCCTGAAGCCTTGCAACTGCTCGACAACCGACATGTGAGAAGACTCAGGAGGACAAAACCATTAGATCTCGTGCTGTGACTGTGATTAAAAAAGCAGAGCAAAGTGCGCGAGTGAAGTGTTAAGTGTGTAAACCATCAATAGGAACTAGAGGACATCATTTACCCAACTCTAGATATTAAAATTATTACATTTATTCAATTGTAAATTAATGGTTGGTCTGTAAGACCAGTTTTAATTGTATGGATACCACTAATAAATGGTATTTAAATTAAAAAAAAAAAATTACATGATTTGAAAAGTCTTTTCTTCGATGTATATTGTAATAATGATTACACATTAAACAATAAATAAATAAAAAATATAAAAATATCTATTTATGACAAAAATATTAAGTGTTATTTTAAAGTGTCATCTGAAAATTAGTTCTTGGGCGTCAGATACTCAACTAGACTAGAAAAATTAGAAAAAATGTTTCTTCGATAAGTAACAATAATGATGAACAAGTATAATGCATCATTATCTTTAAAAACATTTATACAAGTGAATACTTGAAACCCAAACATAGCCTATCAACACGGGCAAATTGATATTCACAGACTGTTTTAACTGACAACAATGGTTGTGGTATCAATAGAAAAATAAAATATGCATGTAAATTAAATTAATTTCTATTATTAATATCGATAGCTATGGTATTTGTACAGAATAACAATTTTTTGCCATTTTATCTGTCAGAACTCGTTAGCTATAATTTTTTTTATTTCTTTTTTAAAATTTTGTAACGGTTATTTCATTTTATGGTTTTCTCATGACAAAAACCTATTATATCAACAAATTTAACTCATTTCATGTAGTTTTTAATTCTGAATATTTTACAATTTGGGTGGGCATTTTGCGTGGGCAGTTTGGGTGGGCAAGTTGCGTGGGCAGTTTGGGTGGCAGGTTGCGTGGGCAGTTTGGGTGGGCAGGTTGCGTGGGCAGTTTGGGTGGGCAGGTTGGGTGGGCATGTTGCGTAGGTAATTTGGGTGGGCAGTTTGGGTGGGCATGTTGCGTGGGCAATTTGGGTGGGCAGTTTGGGTAGCCATGTTCCGTGACCAGGAGAGGATAGATAGAACGTACGTGTAGACCATCATAAAACACTATCGACGGAGCCCTAGGGGAAGCATGGCGAAGCAACTGGGAGGAACCAGTAGCTGTGGCAAAAATTCGACAAGACGTTGGCCTTATAATGAACGCTCATCCTAATAATTCTAAATATATTTATCTAACAATATATGAAGGTAAATTATTTCATACGAACAGATCAGTCTGTAAGATTGTAAATGTATTGATTTTAAGCGGATACCAGCGGCGTTAATACTTTGTATAGCTTATACACGTTTCCAATATGGGAATGCGTGTAAACATTCATAAAATGCTGAAGACAGCGGCGGTAGCACTTTTTAAAAACGTGCAATTATTTTAATTTAGGAATGCATGTGAACAATCATAAAACACTATCCACCTAGGGGAAGCTCGGCGTAGCCGAGTTTTCGCTAGTACTATTAACTAAAAGAATACGTTTATTAAACGGTAAATAATTAAGGATTAAATATTAAAATATAATAAAAACAACTAACACTATGATTAAATATTTATAAACACTAGGAATATTATTAAATGCTTAAACACTACGATTATTTATCTATACAATATTTATATCACTACACTTATTTATATAACTACATTTATTTATGTTAACAACTGGTAAACTGTATATTTATATCAACAAGTTCATTGCTCGTTGCTTATATATATATATATATATATATATATATATATATATATATATATATATATATACATCATTCTATCCCTCCGCTTTCTTTCGGCCGGTATTTATACAGCTTATATCATTCTAGAACCCTTTGAAGCGACAATGGCCTGTATACAAAAGAAGTAGATCACAGCGTAGTTAACCTCTAGCCGGCGCTCCGCGGGGATTTCAACATCTGGGAAATTCCGGGATTACGTCATCGCTCTGGTACTGGTACCTTCTTTCAGCGGCGCACGTATACTTTTCTCTCCGGGGCGCACATCACAATACTATTTGATGGCAGATGTAGATATTTTTTATAAAATCAGGTTTGCAAGATACTTCTATTTTTTAAATAGCAACCTATACTTATTTTACTAAAATATAAAACGCCATTTTTTTTTCTCTTTTCAACAATGTAAAAGTTTGTACATGAAAAATATAAAAAAAATAAGATAATTAAAATTCTAGGTAGCTATGTGAAAATTTAGTTAAAAGTTAACTTATTATTTCAAAAAAAAACTCGTTAAACAAGTAACAAATAAATGTCTATTTTATTTTGTTGTTTCCCATTGTTATATTTTGTTTATTTTCACATAGCCAACTAGAATATTTGAATAATTTTTTTTTGATATTTTTCAATTCTTATCCTTATATTTTTCATACTCAAAATTTTACCTCGTACTAAACAGATATTGGTACATCGACCTTTAAAACGAAGAATTATTCAACCTTTGGTGTAGCACATAGTTTCAAACCAAATGGTAGTTGCGAATACGTCGACACTTTACAGTGACGCGTACGCTACCTATGTCGCCAATTCGTTATTTGTTTTATTACTCTTATTATTTAAATTTTGTTGCATTTCATATTAAACAGTGTAGTATTATTTTTAATTTATTTTGATTTTATTTATTGATACGGTGTAGTATAATTTTATTATTTTGTTTTTTACTTCCTTGTACGTAAGTAAAGGAAGTATTGTAATCGCGAAAAATTTCGGTTTTCAGATTTCAGCGGAATATCGTGACGTCTGTACGTACGTATCTCGCATAACTCAAAAACGGTAAGCCGTAGAAAGTTGAAATTTTGTATTTAGGACTCCTATAACATCTAGTTGTGCACCTCCCTTTCTAGTTATTACATAATTTCCAAAAGTGGCACTTTACATGAAGCCTATAATAGATTTTAATGAAAAACTGTTTTAAAATATAATCCAAAACTTTTCAAATTTGGTATACAAGATTTTTATGTCAATCGAAATAACATAATAGATTTTAGTTAAAATAGGCTAACCGGAAGTGGTACATTACTTGAAGTTGTTAAGAGTTTTTCTTGAATAAAATGATTTTATTTTGATTTTAGATATAAATGCTTCAAATAAAAGTTTTAGAGAATTAATTTCTGCGTCTAGCACATACAGTATTATTAAATTCACCCTTTGTATAAGCGAGATATGTAAATTTAAAAATTGTATACTTTTTTGTTTTTGTAATAAAGCGTGCTATGGATTAGGACAAAAAAAAATTTAAAAAATGTTCATGTCAAATTACGTTAAATACGTGCAATTTTGTGATTCGTACAATAACAAATATTATATTTTTATTGTGAAATTAGTCATATTCATTGTTGTAATCAAATATTTCTTTGTTGTAATCCAAACTCTCTTTAAAAAGAACCGGGTTAGATTATGGTCGCTATATATCTTACCGTTTTGAAGTTAAAATTAATATTTTGTAATTTTGTTATTAAAAAAATATGTATAGTTTAATAATCGTACAAGGAAGTCGTGTGGTGTCCACATCAGATTTTTTATTATTGTAAGATGAATGTTTTTTTTTTGTAGTAATTGGAAAAAGCTATTAAAATATTAATTACAATTCAAAAGGTATTAGTAATTTAATTAGTTTATAATTATTTGTGAACCAGACTAAATGTTTAAATCGTATTTCACACGTTTATTTAAAATTATCCTCGCTCCAATTAGCCCATTTCTACGATTTAAATATTTAAGTAATTTAATTACTTTTTCTCTAGTAATAATCATTTTTAAAAGTAATTTGATTACATTTTGGTTAAAGTAATTGTAATTATACTTAATTACTTTGTGAAAGTAATTTGCCCAGCTCTGGACGTATATGAATTATGAAAGAAACGTGTATGTAGACACAGACATATGCACATACACACGCACACATACCCATACGCACACAAACATACCGTACTTATTTATTAAATACTGAATACAAGTATGTGACGAAAAAGTAGTCGTACATTGTACTCTTGCATAAGTACTTTGTTAAAGGTGCTTCATTACTCTACTCAAGTACAATTCCTTCTCAGATTTTGGTAAAGTCTAGCCATACATACCTCGTTTCGAAATACGAATGAAGAAAGACGACAAGACGTTGTTATTATATTATTTAGTATATTAACTTCCCACTCATTTTCTAGGTTTATAAATTTGTCACTAACTTCCATATAATAATCTTTGTAAAATACGAGACGAAAGTTATATATTCTCCAACTTTCAACCAGTAAAAATACAATTAGAGAAAAACATCTGTGCCCCACTTCCCTAAAATTTAAGTTTGTATTTTAATATATTCCTGTGGATACATGGCAAAAATAGATGTCACTTTGCCGATTTTCTCTTTTTACATGAGATATGAATACACCAGTGCAAAAAGGAGGCAGCTCCAATTTTATAAATATTTCAAGAGGAAGAAAAACTGTTTAACTTATTAAATAAGTATTATTGAGTGGGTAGGCTTTAGCACAATTTATAATCGTCATATTTTTCGTCTGTGTTCGACATATTTCATTGATATCAAAAAATAAAGAATAGTATATTGTGTTATTAGGAGTAAAAGTCATACTTTGTTTGACGAGCGTGGAAGATTGCACGACGAGCGAAGCGAGTCGGACAATTACACGCGAGGTACACAAAGACACTTTTACTCCGAATGACAAATTACATTTTTTCTTCAAACGTAGATATTTGAAGAAAAATATCTACTACCTGACGTTACAATAATTTAAAAAAATTACGTAAAGTACGTTTGCGGATTTCAATTTCCCTGTTGCTATGGATACTTATTTGTTCAGTTTTTGTTATAAACATTGAAGCGAAAATTTTCACGTTTTGACATTTAAAAAAAAATGTGCCATTTTATATCCTTGTTGTGTGAAATTATGTCAGAATTTGAAATATTATAATATACGCTCGCTGAAGTTATTCAAACGGATGGCAATCTAACAGTGTGGCATCACTGCAAAACAATATAAACTTTTCTTATCACTTTAATTCTAAGTATTCTTATGTCGTCCCTGTAATTGTAATCTGTACGTCTGCTATTCTTTAATATGATATATCTTTAAAAGTAAACTCTGTTTATATTTCAATTCATAGGTTATTTATTTAAATTTGACAGCTATTGATGGTATTTAGTAACTTTATTTTTAGGTTATCTACTATGTTATAGTGACACTTAGGGCGATATTACAGGTTTCTATTGTACAAGTTTATCTGTATAGTTTCTATATTTATTTTATTTCTCGTCACAAAAGATGCTACTTTTGTGACGTTTGAAGAAAAATTATATTATACAGTGGAAACACCGAAGCTGCCTCATTTTTGCACTGACATACATGTATCTTATGTAACTTCCCAACAAATTATTGAAACAACCTCGTTCTTACATCAATCGATGAAGCATCCTTTTCTTAATATATCTGGCTACACGGTTGAAATGCATATAAAATTAGAGCTGTTTCCTTTTTGCAACAGTGTCTTCATATATGTATGCCGAAAAAAAAAGAAGAATTTTTGTGGCAAAACTGCAGCCCGCTTAAGGTGGCATAGCCATCAAACTCAACAAGAAAAGATATATGTACATAATAATTTCGACCAAATTAATTGCGCTAATAATAAATATATTGCTTTATTTAAAAAAAAATAGCTGCGATTTTTACATTCCACTTATTTCAATTTTTCGTTTAAACAAAAAAAATGCAGTGTATTAATCAGTGTGGCGTGGAAAAAAATAGTGAAACTAATTAAAAAGACAGTGACTGATAACGGTCATAAAAGTTAAAATGACAGTGAAGTGAGAGTGAAAGTGATAAACTAGGTATAGTTGTGTGAAGCGATATATGAAACTTATAGAATCTGCCAATATTCCGTTATAAAGTTTTTGAGACTTGCGCCAGGTAGATTTTTTTTCAAACATGGACCGTACCCGAAATTTTCACAAAGAATTTGTAAATATCGCTCAAAATAATATTAGGCGAATTATATTAAATTCAACAAGATTAAATTTAATAAAAACATGACTTCTTTGCAAGACATTAAAAATTATGTATAACTGTGAATGAAACATAAATGTTACATTACAATTGTCAGCAGCACAAAAAGTGTTCGCATTTAATTTAATTAAAAATAGATTAATAAATAATGTAAAAAAGATTGTTTCACAAAAAAAATCTCAAATTCGGAAGATTTAAAGTCATTTCTGAATTCTAATATCTCAGATGACACAACACCTGGACATTAGGAGAATTATTTGAAACTAAATATAAACAAAATGCAGAAACCACATTCAAAACAATGTTAGATAAATATTAAATATATAAATCAAAAATACTTGCAAAAAGTTACAACAAAAAAATGTTATTCTCCAGGAAAATTAGAAAGCAATCGTGAACAAATTTATATCATTGTTACTACCCATAATAAAAGAATATTTTATTGTGAAACAACCTTTGACATTAAAACAATGTGAATCATTATTAAAAAATTAATTTAGCTATGCCAGTTTTTTACATAATAGCTCATTGATATGAAATGATCAAAATTTACCCTTAACCCTGCACCCAAAAATTCCCCAGACAATATTTTCTTTCAAACCCAATCAATATATACAAACTGCCAATTCTAGGCCCTGATAAGTTTAAAAGACAAAATTTAGTAAACAGCTTTGAAACACGCAGACTCCAACCACAACCAATGTCCTTACAGGCACGTAGTACTCAACCCTGGCCACATCAACAATAATTAAACAAAATTACAACAATGAAATTGAAAAGGAAAACATTGCAGTCGACAAAGTATCGAGGAATACGAGGAAGAAAATTACGATAATAATATCAATCCTTCTTTAGAAGAGAAACAACAGAACAAAATACGTAAGGACCTCAAAACTAAAATACATTCTTCTAATAAGATTTAATGATTATTTTAAATTAATTGATTCAGGTTCCGATATAAATTGAATTTCCCCAAATATTGTTAAACAGAGAAATTTAAAAATTATTCAGAATCCAATTACTTTCAAAACACCCCAAGGAAAAGTGAAATGTAAAAATTGCATTGAAATAAAAATCCAAAATAAAAGTTTCGAATTTTTTGTAGACGATTTTCATAAAGAAAGTAATATGTCATTTGGCGTAAAAATATTAGAACATTGTAATGCTTTAATGGATTTTAAAAATAAAATTATAACATTCGGGAATAGAAAATACAAATTACTATCTTCACAAATATTATATAACTCATTTATACAATTTAGACACGAACACTTCACTTATGAAAAAATAAAGAACTTATTAGAAAAGTATTCAAATTTATATCCAAAACTCGACGAAGTACTATCCGCTACAAATGTCACTTCCGATAAAATCCGTACAACAGACAACACACCAGTTTTTCAAAAAAAATATAGACTTCCACAAGTATGCCAGAAAGATATCGAGTCATTGGCACATAATGAATTTTTAAAGTAAAACAGGACAAAAATGGTAACACCACTGGTTATAAAACAAGACTTTTTTGTACCTTATTAGCCATAGCAATGGCTGCAGAAATAAGAGTAAGACATTTGGATGTAAAGACAGTTTTTCTAAATGCAGTACTAAAGGAGGAGTTGTATGTTAAACAATCAAAAGGTTTTGAACAACCGGATCAAAATAAAGTTTATAAGTTAAAGAAAGGACTTTCTGGAATGAAACAATTACCAAAAGCATGGAACTGTACTATAAATGCAGTTTTTACAAATAACGAATTTAAAAACAATAATGTAGATTTTGATTTAATACGAGCGAAAATGAAGCAAGCAGTTATTTAATTCCATATATAAATGACGGTATCATAAGAATATGGAAAGTAGATTTTGAAGTCACTGATCCTGGTGAAGTACAGGGTTGGGCATTTACGCGAAAAAAATATGTAAAAAAATCTGATGTGGCCATCACATAACCTTCCGTCAATTCTAAGTACTTCATATAACTTAGTCACAAATAAGGTAGTGTTTTGCAAAAAAAGATTATGTATTTCTAGTAACAATATTTCACGAACTATGTAAATTGTACTTGACACTGACATTTTTTAATTATTAAGCAGCATAGTTTGCAAGGTTTATGAAAATTAATGTCTTTATAATTTTTTATCTCCAAATACATTGAATATGAAGAAGTAAATGCAATCGTAAAGAGAATAAAATATTCTTTAATAATTATAATAACGTAAAATATAAAAAATGTATATTTAACTGCGTTTCTTCGAAAAACAAAATGTTAAGAACTTCAAATAAGGAAATTTCCGGTTTACCAATTATAGACAAAATCTAATCAACTCTTCATACGAACGTGCAAAAGGGGAATATAAAAGAATTATAATTTTTGGAATTGTAGTATTGGAGTTATCACAGGAGAAATTTTTGTCACATACACAGGCACACACACCTTCGCATACACACACACATACATACATACACACACACACACACACACACACACACACACACACACACACACACACACACACACACATACAGACATAATCATTAAAATAGTAAAATCGTATTCTAGGGACTCTAAAACGTGTTTATTCATTAAAAACGCAACATTTTTTGACCAAAGGCAATACCTTTCTTACCGAAAGATGACGGAAGGTAAAAATGTGAAAGTAAAACACGTACATAATATATAATTTTAGTTCTTCATAACGACAATAGATGCGGCTTGTTATTTATGTTTATTAATATGAACTTTGTGTTTAGTAGCCAAAGCCTAGTTTGATACAATAGCAAATATAAACTGTTCTGAAAAATACTATAGAATGCTTTAATTTATGTATTTGATGTAATTTTTACGTAAAAAGTACTTGAAGTTTGATTATATTTTACATATTCTACAATATTTACGCAAAATATCTCAAATATTATCATTATAAAAAAATATTTATTTACGTGTACAAAATGACGTATATACCGTGACGTATTTTACGTGCCCATCCCTGGTGAAGTAACATATTATCTTGGAATGGGAATCGAATGAATAGAAAATAATATTTTTCTTCTGTATCAAAATAACAAGATAAAGCAACTAATCAGAAGATACGGATTGGAATTTACAAAGCCAACTTATATACCAATGAAATCAAATTTTAATAAAGAAGAAATGTCAGCAATTTTATCAAATAATAGAAAATATCGTAATGCAATAGGAAGTCTATTATATTTAGCGACTGTTTCAAGATCACATTATCAACAGCCATAGGTATTCTTTCCAGAAAAGTTAGCAAATTATTTGAAGACTACAATTGATACGAAACTTTATTTTGGTGGGTGAGCGAAGAAGATTACGGTTTTCGTAGATGCAGATTGGGCAGGAGAACTGAAAGATCGAAAATCATCTAGCGGGTATCTGATCTAGTTAGGTGGATCAACAATCATCTGGGGATGTAGAAAACAAATATCTGCCACTTTATCTTCAACAGAAGCTGAATTTATTGCAGTATCCGAAGTTTGCAAAGAAGGAATTGGGTTAAAATTAGTGGTCAATGATATGAAAATCGAAATTAATTAAAAACCACTCATGCATGAAGACAACCAAGGATGCACTGGTCAAAAATAAACATGTAAGCCGATGTTCAAAGCATATTGACATTAGGTATAGTTTTGTGTGAAATATGTATCTAGATGGTGAAGTATATATTCTTTACTGCGATAGTGAAAATATGATTGCAAAAGTATTTACAAAGTCTTTACCAACAGAACATTTCAAAAATTTATGTAACAATGTTAGACTTGACTTTCGCACATTATAGGTTGAGGTGCAGTGTTGAATATGCAACCCAGTAACGTACGTAATTATAATATAATCTAGTCAATATAAATGTTGTTTTTAAAATAAAAGAAATATATCATTACGGCATATTACCCATTGTTGGGTGTACCAATCTGCTTTGTACACAGATATCGGTAAATGATGAAATATTTGTACCGTTTGGGCGCTTACCAGACGTCACCTCACGGGCACTTAATGCTGGCGTGGAGAGTACACCACAGGGGTCAATTTTGTGCTATTAAAATTTGGGTCCCCAGATTCGCGACCAGACACTCCTGTGTCAAAGTTTGATGTGTACATAATTTTTTTGTACTTTTCATCATCAAGATTAAATATGTTTACTCAACCATTGTGTATAAATCTTAAATACTACCAACATTTCTTGTATCTACTCTAACCTCTATTTAGTTTAAGATTACAGTAGAGGCTGGAGCTTTATGAGACCGGTTTATGCAGCAAAATTTTACGGTTAAATACAAATATATATTTAATTTCAATATCAAGTTGAGGAATACCTGCAGACACTGGCCCATATTCCGGGGGCACTTTTATAATAAAAGCGCTTTTATGAAGCACACTCCTCATTTATTTATTTATTTATTTATTTATTTATTTATTTATTTATTTATTTATTTATTTATTTATTTATTTATTTATTTATTTATTTATTTATTTATTTATTTATTTATTTATTTATTTATTTATTTATTTATTTATTTATTTATTTATTTATTTATTTATTTATTTATTTATTTATTTATTTATTTATTTATTTATTTATTTATTTATTTATTTATTTATTTATTTATTTATTTATTTATTTATTTATTTATTTATTTATTTATTTATTTATTTATTTATTTATTTATTTATTTATTTATTTATTTATTTATTTATTTATTTATTTATTTATTTATTTATTTATTTATTTATTTATTTATTTATTTATTTATTTATTTATTTATTTATTTATTTATTTATTTATTTATTTATTTATTTATTTATTTATTTATTTATTTATTTATTTATCCCACACAACAATTGCGAATTATGAAATCTAGTGCTTTGTAAGCTGATTTTACAGTGTAATTTATATGTGGAGTGAAAGAGAGCTTAGCATCAAAAATGATTCCTAGATCTTTAAACTCGGTGACTCGATCTAGCAAATGGTGATCCATTTTATAAGTATAAGATATAAAAGAGTTTTTCACAGAATATGTCATAATTTTGCATTTTTCAATATTGAAATGCAGTTTACAAGATTTGGACCACAGTAGAATGCTGTTTATATCATCTTGCAGCCTTAAACTATCCTCAGGTGAATTTATTATTTTAGATATCTTCATATTGTCGGCATAAAGAAATAAATCAGAGTGTTTGACACTGGTAGTGCACTTTCATTTTTCTGTTTGACATATATGAAGAAAGAAAAGCTATAAGATTAGGAGAAAAGTTAAAATTATGAGATAAGAATATAACGTAAAAGCGCGCTCCATAAAAGTGCTTTTATTATAAAAGTGCGCTCGGAATACGGGTCATCATGTTGGGGTGACACATCTTCGATTTCATATCTACTTTGATCAGACACGCGAAACTGCATAAATTGTTAAGAACTAGATGGCAAAATGAAGTGAGTTGGCAACACTTGTTTTTGAAATGTAATTTTTACCATGTTGGTAACCATTAGAAGTAATTCAGTAGATTAGTTTCAGTTTTGCTTGTGTTGTTGACATGTGATTTTATTTGAATAAAATTGTGTTTTATGTCATATTTATAATACTTGTGCTAATCATTGAATAAATTTTGTACTCAATACAAATAATTGATTACTAGAAAATTGCCCGGCGACCATATCTCACTGACAGTTGCTCGTCATAAATTTTCTCGGCAGTTTGAAGGTGCCGAGACAACATAAGTCTGATCTTCAACTGTTTCCGAGAAAAAAGGTCATTTTGTAATAGAATCGAAGAAAAACTGACAAAGCTAGTAATGAAACAAAATGTCTATAAAAATACAATAAAATTCTATATAAAACATTTTTCTCGATTTCTAATAGTTAAGGAGTTATTTGGATATTAAATCTTGCTCAAGATCGCCACAATATTTTACATAGTACAATTATTTGATTGTTTATCAAAAACGAAAGCAAGTCTAAGATGACCTCTCAAAGGTAAACAAAAAGTCTCATTTAATGAAAGTCGTAACTCTTATGGTTTTCGAGATGACAGAGGTAAACCTAGTAAAAACTGATTTTTCACTCCCTTATATCTCGGAAACTATTGAAGATTGAACCCATATTGATTAAGGTTTTTTTTTACTTATGTTGGTCAGTACTACATGCCCCTAATGTTTATACCCAAAGTTATGAAATACGCTTTATACTGGTGTTAATTTATTTATTTCATACTGTCCGCTATTTACTACTTTAGGTTACTAATTTGAGTCCGGGAAATGATACATTACATTACCCGAGCCGGGAAGTGTTGCTTGCAAACATCCCTAATTGTTTATTTTTAAATTTTATGTTTTCATTTACATTATTTGCGACATTGTACGTTTTTCTCCAATTGCAAAATAATTCAAATTCTTTTTAATATCTTCCGGAGGACTTTGTGGGAATCAGTTTCCGTATAGCCTCAGCACTTTTTTCCAAAATATCGGTCGGAAAGTTTGAGTTATTACTAGAACAAGCGTTCATTTTTGATGACAAGCAAACAAACAAAATCAACAAAAAAAATGAAACATACACAGGTAACTAAGACAAATTCTGATGTGATGTGATCTATTTTACACTGACATATTGGCATAAATTTAAAAATATTTAAATCACGTAGACAGTATGAAATAAAATGTTGTACGTCATATGGCCATGAAGTGGTATTGCGGTAGTTATTTCGAAATTCCTGACTTGACTCCTTCGTCGCCTCGTCCGTAAACTTCTCATACGTACCGTAATACCCCACTCCCTGACCTTATAACGTAAATAACTATTAGATGACTCCGGTGGCGAAGTGGTAACGTTATCGCTTCACGGCCCGAAGGTCCGAATTTGAATTCCAGCTAAGGAATGGCATGCATGTAGTTTATTTTTATAAGTTCATCCTCATCAACAAAGTGTGAAAAATGTATAGGTAGAAAAACTAATGAAAAACTGTGTCATCCCCATAAAAATCACCTAGCAAACCCAGGTTGCGTAGTAGTAACGTTATCGCTTCACAATACAAGGGTTCCAGGTTTGAATCCCGGATAAAGTATAAGTGTAGTGTATGTATTTCATCATCTCATCTCCATTAGCACCGAATATAAAGTACGACATTACAAAAGAATAATAAAAAAACTGTGTCATCCCAATCATATCCACCGCTTATACAGTGTGTCCCATTTGGAGCTGCCACCATTGGGATCTGGAGAACTATAAGAAATATAATGTCGGTTAAATGAAACTTTTTCTGCATGTATAGATTTTTCCAAAAATTCTCCTAAGGCACTAGAGAATGGCGAGAAACTAAATTTTGTTGATTTTTTCTTTTTCAAATAACTTCTAAACTTTTGATAATCCAGAAAAATGTTTCAAATATAGAAGTTTTATATTTTTATTACCTAATCAGTGGCGTGCAAAATAAATTTTTATATCCATAAATTTCTTAGATATAACACAAAGTTATATTTTTTTAAACGGAACTCATATCTGATTTTAGTTTCAAAAAAGTACTTATTTTTTTCTCTTTTCAATGATGTAAGGGTTATTGTGTTTCGTATTTGTTTACCCCCCAAAATTTTATTTTTCCCGAATTTTGTAATTATTTCACAAAAAAACATCATTATTTTTTATTAATTACATTCTATTTGATGGATATAATTCATTTTATGACTTTCTTGCTCAATATTTTTATTTTAAATTCACAAGTTACACTATAACATGTTAAGAGCGATCTGATAAAAAATATTTTTTGATTTGTATTTAATTGATTTTTAATACGTCTCAATAGAATTCTTACCAATATTTCCAAAATAACACTAAACTTATTATAAAATGAAGAAAAAAATTAAATTTCGAGGCAAAATAAATAAAATAAACACAATAACATTTATATTATTGAAAAGAAAAAAAAACATATATTTTTTGAGACTAAAATCAGATATGTTATATTTAAAAAAATATAACTTTGTGTTATATCTTCGTAATTTACGGATATTAAAATTTATTTCGCAAGCCACTGGTTAGGTAATAAAAATATCTAACTTCTTTATTTGAAACATTTTTATCGATTACTAATAGTTATGAAGTTATCTGAAAAAGAAGAAATCAACAAAATTCAGTTTTTTAGTTATTAACAAGTGCCCTATGAGAATTTTTGAAAAAACAAAAGCAAATTTGAGATGGCCCCATATAGGTGCATTTAATCGACATTGTATCTCTTATAGCTCTCGAGATCCCAATGATGGCAGCTTTAAAAGGAACACACTGTATAAGTATATTTAAGAAAACGTAGGAGCTACTGATAACTTTGAAGTGATAACAGCACCAACGTCAAAGTGAGTCAACCAATCTAAATAATTTTAAAATTATTAGTTCATTAATTTTTCCACACCTACCGTCCCATTAACTTAAATTCCATCTTCCAAATAAATCATAAAACCCCTAACAAAAATTACTTAACTCTGCACAAAATAATAAATAATCTATAATAAAAACTCTAACCTTACTTCTTCATCATTCATCATACAACTTATTTGTTTAAACAATAACTACTAGAGACATCTGTCATCTAGTAGACCAAACATAACCATCTATGGAGATCGTGACTGAGAACGGATAAACATAAATCCAGTTAATAAAACAGATAACTACCAAAAATTAAACTACTCAAACATGACATCTTACGCAGAATTAACAAAACAAACCAATACGTCAACAAATGGAACTACTACCTTTCCTAACAAAAATCAAGCAATCATCATAAATTCCTTACCACATACTCAATTAGAAGACTATATCACTCAAATCGGAGCAATAGTTCAACCTAAAAATATAACATTCGCATCCAGAATAATAAACGACAGAATATGTATTTATTTAACATCCAAAGAACTGGTCGACAAACTTATTCTACAAAATTCGTATATATCCATTTCTAATACAAAACTTGAAATAAGAAGACTTGTAACACCCACAATAAAAATTACCATATCAAATGTAAATCCATGCATCCCAAACCAAATAATAGAAGATTGTCTTAAAAGTTTTAACATAAACAAACTTTCTCCTATCTACTTTGTACGAGCAGGAATTAAAAATACCGAATACTCACATATACTAAGTTTTCGTAGACAGTTTCACATAAACGAAAATGATAAAGACAAAATACCAGAAACTGTGATGATCGAATATGAAAATACCAAATACAGATTATTTTTTACTGGCGATAGTAAATACTGTCATTTATGTAAAAAACAAGGCCACACCGGCAACGAGTGTCAAAATCAAGCACAAAGCCCAAAAAATATAACCCTAAATACACTACACGCAACACAAGAAATTAATAGAGAAGAAATAATTTCCCAACCCTCCTCCCTGATAATCACTCAAACAAAAGTTACCAACATCGCTCCAGACTATCAAAAAAACCAAACCAACGAAGACCTAAACAAAAATGATCCTACCACATCCACCTCTCAATTAAATCTATTTCCACCTCTACCACCTCCACCAACACCACCAATAACACGCCTATCAAAAAAAAATAAAAGAGCAGCATCTGACATCACCCCCTCACAATCAACGGACGATGACAGCTTAAATGAAAACTCTAGCCAAGAAAAACCAGAAACTACTGATGAAGAAGGAATACTCAAGAAAAAAACAAAAAAGAAGAAAAAAACACACAATAACATAACACTCCTTCAACTATTAAAAACAGAAATGGAAAAAAATTCAACAGAATATATTTTATCATATGAAATGTTCAAAGATTTCCTAGAGAACGCCCAAGGACACTCTGATCCTCTCACCTTAGCTACAGAATATACAGAAAATATTCCGAAATTACTGGAGTCAATAAATAAACTCTATGAGAACATAAAACACCCAACATTAAGGTATAATTTCACCAAAATAACTACAAAAATAAAACTGCAACTTCAACAAAATTTGTTAAAATGACGATATTACAATGGAATATGAACGGGTTCTTCCTACATAAAGGAGAACTACAAAGTATGGCAGCCAAACTAAAACCACAGTATATCTGCTTGCAAGAAACCCATCTCAAAACAACCAAAACCGCAACCTTTCCAGGGTATACCTTCTATAGAAAAGACAGACCCAATACCAACCACGCCAGTGGAGGAGTAGCCATACTCGCCAAAGATGAAAATCATTGTCAGCCAGTACCACTAAAAACAGAACTAGAAGCCATTGCTATAAAAATAAATTTCCTACTAAACTTACTACCTGCTCAATTTACATTCCCCCACTACCAATAAGAGTAACAAAAACATCACTAGAAAACCTTATAAATCAATTACCAAGACCATTTATTATCTGCGGCGATTTCAATGCTCACAACCAAATATGGGGATCTAAAGATACAGATGGACGAGGATTACTAGTCGAAGAAATTTTTGAAAATTTCATACAACTTAACGATGGTTCACCAACACATTTTTCTGCAAGATCTGGTACCTTTTCAAGTATTGATTTATCGTTCTGCGATCCCCAAATAGCCCAAGACCTTTCCTGGGAAACTAGCCCGTATCTTTACACAAGTGACCATTTTCCCATACAAATCAACCATGTGCTCGAGAATAAAAATGCCTTCCCAGAAAATAATAAAAAATTCAACCTAAACAATGCAGACTGGAACTTATATAAAATACAAATGTCTACCGCATTTAATAATGTAACACAAAACTCAGATATAAACATACTTATCAAAGAATTTACTAATAAAATAATACAATGCGCTGAAATAACAATTGGCTACAAGAAAATTAAAAAACGAAATATCACTTGCTGGTGGAATGAAAACTGCGCCAAGGCTTCAAAACAAAATAAAACTGCCCTATATGATTATAGAAAAAACCCAACATTTACCAACTTGATTAACTTAAAACGAGCAAGGGCAAATTTGAGGAAAACCATAAACCAAAGTAAAAAATCTGATGTGGCCAGCACATAACCTCTCGCCGTATATTTTACCTGGCTGTATGCATAAAGCAAAGAATATTTTTATAAATACAAATAATATATTCATATAAATCTATGACGTATAAACTTCTTTATTATTCAATAATAGCATGTCTCAACATGAAGATATTTTACCATAAATTATGTTACAATAAATTACAAAGTAGAGTTTACCATATATAAATATTAGGCTGGTAACTGCAATTTTCAATTCGAACAACGTTGTTTACTTTCTCTTCATATTCTTCTAGTAAAAACATTAATTTTGGGCGGTCTAAAATGTATATATGGATTGTGCATCTATTCTTACATATCTTCTTTTACATTTTATTTTTTCATACATGTTATATCTAAATAACACGAATTCCCTTTAATAAAGTGACGGATAGATTGCACTCCGATTATTCTTATATCGATGTGTAATTTTGTCAATATTTACAACTTACTTGAGAAGAATTTGATAGCTTTTTCACAATTCAAAGTTACTCTAGTCTATAGTACTGGTGTACATTGTCCCATAATGTTTGAAACAAATTTAAGTCCTTCAACCTAGACTTGTCATCTCCATAATAGTCACAGATCAAGAATTAAGGGATTCTCCAAGTACATTTTTCTTTCATTACTCATTATTTCTGACACTGACATTTATCTGTCAGTTACAAATAATTTAAATTATCAACTATTTTTCATGGCATTCTTTCGGCTGTCAAATTTATTACAACAGATTATTTTATATATTATACTTCTTTTATCTCTAAATCTATGGAATATATAATAAAATATTTAAATGTATCAGATAGAGAATTTAATTTTCTTTAATATTACCACGAAAAATTTTCAAAAAATAATATTTAGAAGATTTTTTTTCAAGAATCTTCTACTTCCGGTTGTCCAATTGTTACCAAAACCTTTTCAGATCTTCCCATGAATGTCCGATTGGGAAATACGTTGTTAAACAAATTTTAAGTCTTATAGTTTTTGAGTAACCGTCCTTCCAACATCCCACACACACACATCCACACACACACACACACACACACACACACACACACACACACAGACATCATCGTAAAAATGTTAAAATCGGATTGTAGGGACCTTAAAACGTGCTTATTCAATAAAATCTGGATATGCGATTTTTAGCATGAATCCAATACCTCTCTTAGCGAGAGGTAAAAAGCGTCATGGCAACATTATGTTACAAATATAACGGAAAACACAGCACCTAGGGAAGTATGGAACAAAATAAAACGAATAAAAGGAAGAAATGCTCCAGCATTCACTACAACCTTAATTACGAACAACACAATCATAAATGATCCTCTCGAAATTACAAATACAATAGCAAACAGTTTTGAAAGAAACTCTGGAGATGAACATTACAATCCCACTTTCCTACAATCAAAAACAGCAAAAGAAAACGAAGAAATTTTAATTCAACAAAAAACTAATGACCCATTAAACAAACCATTTTCCCTAGAAGAACTGGAACACGCAATAAAAAAATTAAAAAATAATACCAGTCCAGGACCTGATAATGTTGTACCAGAACTAATTAAAAACTTGCCACCTATAGCCATTAAATACCTACTAGACATATATAATTGGATGTGGGAAAATAATCTGTTTCCAAATACTTGGAAAGAATCTATAGTTATACCTATATTAAAACCAAATTCAAATAAATCTGATGTCCAAAACTACCGACCCATAGCACTCACAAACGTACTTTGCAAAGTAATAGAGAAAATGGTAAACAACAGACTCATATGGTTTATAGAAAAAAATAATATCCTAGCGAATGAACAATGTGGTTTTAGAAAACGAAGATCCACATTCGACCAAATAATAAATTTAACATCGGAAATACAAACAGCTTTCCATCACAAACAACACCTAACAGCAGTATTTTTCGATTTAAAAAAAGCGTTCGACACAGCTTGGAAATATCACGCTATTAAAACTCTTAAAGAACACAGTATAGATGGAAATATATTACACTTTGTAAAAAATTTCCTAGACAACAGAAATTTCAAAGTTAAATACAATGGATTCATATCAGACAACCAAGTACAAAAAAATGGATTCCCTCAAGGATCTATAATAAGCCCAACCCTTTTCCTACTCACAATAAATAACATTCAAAATCATATCCCACCCCTTGTAAAAATGTCATTATTTGCTGATGACATTGTCATATATTATAGAGGAAAAAATATAAAAACTGCTGAAGAAAAGCTGCAAGAAACTATTAAGAATTTCGAAACATGGACCGAACTCACTGGATTTTCATTTTCCAACACGAAAACTAAAGCAATAATTTTTACAAAATCCAGAAAAAATCTAAATCCGAGATTAGAACTAAACAACAGCATCATACAATTTACGAACTCCATTAAATTTCTAGGAATACACCTAGATAAGAAACTAATTTGGAAACAACACATAAAAAACCTAAAACTAGAAACTCAAAAACGACTAAACCTCATTAAAACACTTAGTAATCATACTTGGGGGGCAGATAGACAAGCACTATTAACCATATACAGAATGCTAATCAGATCTAAATTGGATTACGGTGCTCCAGCATATATAACTGCAAAACCATATCTCTTGAAAGATATTGACCGCATCCACACCAAATCAATAAGAATCATAACAGGAGCATTCAAGTCAAGTCCCACAATTAGTGTACTATGTGAAGCAAACGAACCGCCGCTTGATCTTAGACGACAACAACTTATTTCATCGCTTATAACAAACATAGCACATAACCCAAATAACCCTGCATATCCTACCCTATTTAAAATCAATAGTAATAACATATTAGAAATAAAAGATACAAATATACTCCAAATAACCATAAAAAACATCATATCAAAACTAAACCATAACTCTTTCCCAAACATACAACATATTACCTTCGGCAATATTCCTCCATGGCAAATTCCCAAACCAAAATATATTCTTAGCCTAACGACGTTACCAAAGAACCAAACTCCAAATGAATTATTCCAAGCCAAATTTAATGAACTAATAAATGAACACCATAACTACGAAATAATTTTCACTGATGGATCCAAATTAAATGATGAAACGGGTTCAGCCATAGTCCATAAACACGAAAACTACAAATACCACCTGCCGAAGACAACATCAATATTCACCGCCGAAGCGCATGCATTGCTCAAAGCCACAGAGCACATACTCAACCTGAACAACTATAAAAACTACATTATATGCACTGACTCACTAAGAACAATCCAAAGTATCCAGGACCTCTACAGTATGGATCCAATAATACAAAAAATCAAAGAAAACATATACACGATAACACAAATCCACAAACAAGACGTCATCATATTCTGGACTCCTTCCCACACAGGAATCAAAGGTAATGAAAAAGCGGACATTGCAGCGAGAGAAGCAACAACATTACCCGAAATTACCAGCATCCAATTACCACACAAAGATGTGAAAAGTACCTTCAAAAATACCAACAAACAACTTTGGAACAAGCACTGGGAATCAACACCACAAGAAAACAAATTGCGAAGCATAAAAGAGGATACAAAGCCCCTAAAGATGCTCCAAAACCGAAAACACCAGATCACAATAACAAGATTAAGAATAGGCCACACGAACATCACACACAAATACCTAATGAACAAAACAGACCCACCCCTATGTGACACATGCAACACACAAATTACAGTCAAACATATTATAGTAGATTGCCTAAAATATACCATCCAAAGAAGAAAATACAATATACAGAACACATTAAAAATCGCACTCTTCAATAATACCGAAAACATGATTAAATACTTAAAAGACACGAACCTGATAAATGAAATATAATGTAAAATACTAATATTAATATAATGTAAAATATCTGTACTATTATGTAACCTTGGATGCTAATAACCATGGCAGTTGAAGTATCCTAAAAAATAATAATAAAAAAAAAAAAAAAGAAAACGTAAGTAAATAATAAATCCCCATAAAAAAATACCACATGTATATCGAATGTGAAAAAGCGTGTATAAATAAAAAAAAAATTATTTATTTCTAATCGCAAAAAGTGACACCTTACCTATATTTGAGATAATACTGTATCGAAGGATACTCCAATGAGAGTTTAAAAACTTACATTACGCCCTCTTTATTTTTATGAATTTTTGTGGAACCCCAACCGTATAACCCAAAAATGGGTAATATGGTCTTTATACTATCAAATATAGTCGTCGAATGAACCATTGATAACTTTTTTATTATTACTTAAAATGAAAAATTCAAATCACAAACCACCAACTGCAGTCATTCAAAGTAGTAAAATGGCAATATATGAAGTCAAATACCAGAAAAGTAATACTTAAGTTCATCAACTGCTACTCTTTTTATATGTTATAAAAATGAATATTAAAAAGAAACACAGAAAGTGAACAATAAATGACAAGAACCTTTTATCTACTTTATTATTGTACATAATGAAACTAAAATTAATGATATTACATTTTACGAATATCAAACAAATGTGTTTACATTCTACTTTATATAAATTACAAGTTTTATTGTTTAATGGATTTAGTATTAATAAAAAATAATAATTTTTATCATTCAATAATATGAGTTTTTATTTTTTTAAATCGTGCATCCCGTACGTGTTCTCAAACTCAAAATAAGTGGGAGAAATAGCCAATTCCCGCAGAAATAAATAAATTAGAACATGAGTCATGTTTATTAAAACTATATCGACAAAATGTACAATAGCAACTATTAAAGTTTAAAATTTTATGCCGTTCATTGGTTGTAGATAGGATTTGTTACACATTTATTTGATCGCTACAACTGTTGGTTGCTTTCGAGGTTATGTTCAACGCCGTGAATTGAGTGGAGTGTCAATGACGTTCTCAATTCTTATTATTGTAAAATATTATTTTATAATATTTGTTACGTTTTTATTATGTTTTACAACAAACTGTGACTGCC
This sequence comes from Harpalus rufipes, assembly GCA_951394225.1. Lineage (NCBI taxonomy): Eukaryota > Metazoa > Arthropoda > Insecta > Coleoptera > Carabidae > Harpalus > Harpalus rufipes. The sequence goes on from OX596281.1 coordinate 39,439,431, forward strand.
TGAAATTAATACAATTTCTGTTAAATTAGTTTTTGTTGAAGGAGCGCTCGCAGCGCCATCAGTCGGTCATATGTTAAAGTTAAGTTTAACCCCTCTTAAAAACACGCGAGATTTTTCCTGATGTACCAAATATCGGGTACTTTATCTTTTATTAGATAATTGCATTTTTACTTACCGCCGTTAGAGACAGTGCTATTGCCGTTTCGCGGGAGCACAGTTCCCCTAGTAGATTAAACTCAGTCCGTCACAGTTTGCACAACGGGTTTTCATTCTTTATTTGTTACATTTTAATTTTACATTACGTTGGGAATAATAATGTAGTTGGTTAAGTTAACTACATGCTTTTTCTGAGAATTTTAAAGAAATTAAATTTTATAAATCAGTCAGCTATGCTAAACATGTAAAATACTAATTTATTCATATAATTCAAATTGGCAGATGTCAGTATAAATAAAAATCTGTTGTGGCCAGCACAATACCTCTCGCCACTTCCTTTTTTGGTTACATAAGTATAGGGCGCGAACAGTCATGTTACATTGTTGGCCTTGACAAGCAGATGTGGGGGCCCGTTTCAGAATGATAATTAGTCAGTATGTTTCATTCGGAATTTCAAGATTTTCTAAATACACGTAGTTAATTTGTCACCAGGAGTGTGGAATTTACTTGTCGAGGAAAATAAACCATATGGAATTGGAAAATCACTAAATTTAGAATGAGAAATTATGATACATCTATATACATAATTACTAGCTATCATTCTGACATGAGTCCCCATATCTGCTTGTCAAGGCGCCCTATTGTATTTAACATTTCTTGTATACCTACATTCTACACCAAAAATTGTACTTACATATATCTATTCCTTATATTTAGATTGTTTAATTTTAAATTCATTATATGAAGAAATTTTGTCCTCTTCTAATTTTTCGAAATGTTTCCAATTCATTGTCAGGATTGACTGTATTTTTGAAGGATATATGTAATAGACCTATAATCTTAAATATTTAACTACTAATACATTAAGAAATAATATAATGTATATGTAGGTACTTCCCAGAAAAACTCTTTAGTAATATCTATGAATTTCTGACACTGACATTTATCTGTCAGTTACAAACAGTTCAACTGGTCAACTATTTTCCATGGCATCCTTTCGGCTGTAAAATTTATTATAACGTTATTTTATTTATTATATTTCTTTTATCTCTAAATCCATAGAATATATAATAAAATATTTAAATGTATCAGATAGAGAATTTAATTTTCTTTAATATTACCAAGAAAAATTTTCAAAAAATATTATTTAGAAGATTTTTTTTCAAGAATCTTCTACTTCCGGTTGTCCAATTGTTACCAAAACCTTTTCAGATCTTCCCATGAATGTCCGATTGGAAAATACGTAATTAAACAATTTTTAAGTATTATAGTTTTTGAGTAATCGTCCTTCCAACATCCTACATACATACACACACACACATACATCCACACACACACACACACACACACACACACACACACAGACATCATCGTAAAAATGTTAAAATCGGATTGTAGGGACCTTAAAACGTGCTTATTCAATAAAATATGGATATGTGATTTTTAGCATGAATGCAATACCTCTCTTAGCGAGAGGTAAAAAGTAAATTAATGTGGCAGAGATGAGGATGTTGAAGTAGATTTGGGGAAGACACGGAAAGATAGGTAAGCAAATAACTCTAGTGTTACAAGTTTCTAGAAAGATACAAGCGAGATGATTACATTGGTTTGAAAATGTCATGAGGAGAAATGAATAATATATTGGATGAATAATGAATAGCTTAATAATAGAAGGGTTAAGAAGCAGAGGAAGACCAAAGATAAGATGGAAGGACTGTATTGTGGAAGGGAGGTTAGGGATCATACTAAAAATTGCATATCGAGATTTTGATAAATGACCACGCTTCAAGGTCCATAGAATCCGATTTTAACATTTTCACAATGATGTCTGTGGGTGTGTATGTATGTGCGTGTATGTGTATGTGTGTATATGTGTGTGAGTGAGGATCTTCTGGACACTCTAGCTTAAATATTTACTAGCATTCGGAAAATGTTGAAACCTTGTATTTCGACCATATTTTAAAATGAAAAGAAGCCATTACATTTTGATATAAATCGGACAACAAGAAATCGCACGTTACTTGAAGCTCAAAATAGTTTTTCTTCCAAAAATACCTTTAAATGTAATATTTTTGCGATTTATGTTATTATAAAAATTGAAGATTGCTGAATGGCAAGCATTAATACACAATTTCTTAGTTAAATACTTCATATTTCAAATATATGTAACTGACAGTTGAATGGCACTGTCAAAAAATCATTTTAAATTAATATTAGTAACGTTAAAAAGAAAATTGTAAATAGAACAATAGTTATATTTGAAGGAACTTATACATTGTTTCCAGCATTAATAAATATACAAGTATGTATTTAGTAATATATATATATATATATATATATATATATATATATATATATATATATATATATATATATATATATATATATATATGTATATGTATCATCAAGGCATATTACCGATTGCTGAGTGTGTTAACCTGCTCAGATTTAGGTAATGATAATAACATATTTGTATCTTGCGGGAATCTAGCAAACGCCGTTTCACGGTCACTCATTTCTGGCGTCGAGAGTGCACAACAAGGGTTGTGCTATTTAAAATTCGAAATATTTGGTACAACTTGGTCTAGTTTTGATATAAATGATTCATGTTCTAATTTGTTACTACGATGGAAGACTCCATTGCTTTGTTTCTTTAAAGCGTTTGGTGAAAAAAAATTAAATATATGAGCTGAGAAAATAATGAATAAATATGAAATTAATCTAACTTTTGTAAAAAAAATGCACTTGAACCACTTTTTTACTAAACCTCTAATTTAGGTATTTATTTTACAATAGTACAAAATACAGAATCAGATTCAGAGTATTATGTTAAAAGGTAAGTTTCATAAGGCAATCTGTTAGCGCACGAGTTTCACAAAGGACAAGTGTGATAACAGGCCTTATGAAACATGTTTTATATTGCATTCTATTGAGGTGATTTGATATTTTTTTAAAAATGCGACATTAAAAATATGACTTGGTTTTTATCAGGTCTGTCACATATGAAATTTATTGTTGAATTACATCAATTTGAGGTTATGTCATACATCTGTCAATTTTGAAAGCAGTCATACGATCTCTATTGTAAAGTTTTTATTTATATGGGTAAAGTGTAAAACACAGACAATATTATTAACTAAAAGAATACGTTTATTAAACGGTAAATAAATATTAGAAATATAATTAAAAGATTATAAAAGTAACTAACACTATGATAAACAAATATTAACACTAATGTAAAGACTAAGAATATTATAAGACACTTAAACACTATGATTATTTATTTAAACAATTAACACCACTCTTTATGTCACTAATTACATTTTATTTATGTTCACTTGTCGACACTTATTTATATCAGACTTCTGTACTCGTTGCTTGTATAATACCGAGTGTGTTCGCTGGCTTTGGTGGCGGGTTATATACCTGGCAGATTATTTCTAGGCCCTTCTCGGGCCTAGTAGAACCTTCGCGAGGCGACAGTGACCTGTATACAAAGGAACTAGGTCACGGCGCAGTTACCTTCAAGGCGGCGCGTCGCAGGGATTGCGTCATATGGGTCATCGCTCTGGTACATTCTTTCAGCGGCGGGGCACGTGTACTATTCTCACAGGGGCGCACGTCACACTGCCCCCTCCTTAAGACTGTTTCGTCCCGGAACAGTTCTTGATGACGAAATCTACATGTATTACCCTTGGTACATTTGGAAGTCTTGAAGAAGTGACAGTCGATGGTCCGCTGGAGTTCTGCTTTCTGTCTTTTAGGGTTATAGCTGCAGACGAGAATTTCAATACCGGTATACCGGAAGAGGGTCTCTAGCATGTTCCTAACAATCCTCCAATCCAACCCATCTAGACCACAACCTAACTTCGGTACTGCTAGCTTCAAAATGTCCTTCTCCAGTAGATGATCCTTCAAGTCACACAGCGAGTTCCATAGATTGCGATATGACGGCTTCTGGTACGAGCATGGTTTTGTTACCAGGTAGTAGATATACCGCTGACGTTCAGTATTGTTATCCCTCAGTCGTAGCGTCTTCCCGACGGATGGACCTTGGTTGGCCAGTTCTTGTAGTCGTCCATATGTCGCCTTAAAGACTGAGGCTATGCTGCGTGACATCTTTAAGTCTTCCGATACGCAGTGGCCGAGGGAATAATCTGAGGACACGGTGAACAGATTTCTATGTTCTTCTGTCGTCACGCCATACCGCGCCTTGCGATCAAAGGAATACTGTTCCATGAAATCTTCAAAAGTCGGTTCCTGAGCTATGATCCGACGAACCGTTGCTCCATGATGGTCTTCATTGTTGTCACCAGCGAATGGGGCTAGCCGATTGAAGTGTACTACTCTCGGCTTCCCTGTTGGTCGTTTCTTAATTCTATAAACCACGTCGTTTATTCTTTTGACTACCTCGTAGGGGCCCTCTTAATTCTTTTGCAGCTTTGGTGATAACCCGCGGCGCCTTTGTGGGTTGTAAAGCCACACTAAATCCCTAGGTTGATATCCACCTTTTTCGGATTTGATGTCATACCGGTCCTTCATTCGGTCGCTGGCAGTTTGAATGTTCGGACGGACTTGTTCATGAATGTCATCCATTCTTCTCCGTAAGCCCGTAACGTAGTCTTCTCCGGCCAGATCTTCCCCAGGTTTGCTGCCGAACACCAAATCGCATGGTAAACGCAACTCACGTCCGAATAAGATGTTCGCAGGAGTTTGCCCTGTCGTTTCATGCACGCATGAACGATAAGCCATCAGGAACAGATGAAGATGTCGGTCCCAGTCTCTTTGGTGGTTGGAGACTACCTTCGACAAATATCGGTTGATCGTTCTGTTCATGCGTTCAACCATGCCATCGGACTGCGGATGTAATGCAGTTGTCCTTGTTTTATTAATTCCTAATATCTTATAGATATTTTGGAAAACGGCAGACTCGAAATTTCTTCCCTGGTCGGAGTGAAATTCACGTGGTACCCCGAATCGGCATATACACTCCTTGACTAAGGTTTCAGCGACCGTGGTGGCTTCTTGGTTGGGTAATGGATAGGCTTCAACCCACTTGGTCAAGTAATCCATGACGACCACGATATATTTATTTCCGTCGTCACTTTCTGGGAATGGTCCGGCCACATCAATCGCAATGCGCTCAAATTGACTGCCAACGTTGTATTGACGCATTGGAGCTTTTCGTCGTCTATGAGGGCCGTTGCTTCCAGCGCAAACCACACATTTCTTGCACCAGTCTTTAGCATCTTCAGTGGTTAACCCAGTAAAACCGCTGGCGCAATCTTTCTAGAGTTTTAGTGACTCCAAAATGGCCACCTCCAGAACCGTCATGGATCTCTTTCAACACGTCTGGTATTCTACTCTTAGGAATGACCAACTAAGCTTTCTTCTCAGTTCCATCGGCGTTCTCTACCACACGCTTCAACAGGCCATCCTCAATCACCATGGAGTCCCATTGCGCCCAGTACGCTTTTACACTCTGTGAGTATGGTGCAACGTCTTCCCATATTGGTTTGCATTCTTCTGGTTTCCACTCCAATATAATTTTCAAATTTGGGTCATTTTCTTGGTCTTCGCGTAGTCCATCGGGCTGCCAATTATCATCGACTACTGTTGTCCTGGCAACGGTAAACTGTTTCTCTTCAAGTCGACTACAATGTTTGCAGTCACCTTGGCAAGGCCTTCTGGACAATGCGTTGGCATTACGATGGCTGGTACCTATCCTGTTTTCGATTTTGAAATCGTATTCCTGTAGTCTTTCAATCCATCTAGCCACCTGACCTTCAGGATTATTGAATTGTAGCAGCCATTTTAATGCAGCATGGTCAGTTCTAATCAAAAATCTTCTACCGTACAAATATTTGTAGAAATGTTCCACGGATTTGACGACCGCCAAGAGTTCTTTTCTGGTCACACAGTAATTCCTTTCTGGTTTTGACAAGGTCTTACTAAAGTAGGCAATAACCTTCTCATTTCCCATTCTGGGAAAGAACGCCACCAATTCCGACGTTGCTGGCATCTGTGTCTAGTATGAATTCTCCTTCAGGTAAAGGATAACTCAAGACGGGTGCGCTTGTCAAAGCATGTTTTAGTTCTTTAAATGCAACTGTACAGTCCATTTCCCAGATAAATCTTCTTCCTTCTTTAGTAAGCCTTGTCAGTGGCTTGGCTATGTTGGCAAATCCAGGTACATATCGCCGATAATAGGTACACAAACCAAGGAAACTTCTAAGTTCGTGTTTGTCCCTAGGTGCTGGCCAGTCTCTCACAGCCTTTATCTTCTCCTGGTCAACTGCAATACCCTTACCGGAAACCACGTGTCTCAGGTAATGAACTTCTTTTTGAAACAGGTGACACTTCTTCGGGCTAAGTTTTAGGTTAGCCTTCCTCAATCTCTGGAAAACCTCTTCCAAATTCTTCATGTGGTCCTCGAATGTCTTACCAACCACAATAATATCGTCGAGGTACACTAAACAGGTTTTCCAAGATAGTCCAGCCAATACTGTTTCCATGAGTCGTTCAAACGGTGCAGGAGCATTGCAGAGCCCAAACGGCATTACGGAAAATTGCCAGAGCCCTGTACCAATGGTGAAGGCTGTCTTCTCCTTGTCTTGTGGATCCAAATCCACTTGCCAGTAGCCGCTCTTTAGATCCAAAGTGGAGAAAATCTTTGAGCCAGCCAAAGTGTCTAATGTGTCGAGGTAGCGGGTAGCTATCCTTCTTCGTCACGTTGTTAAGTTGACGATAATCGACGCAAAATCGTGTAGAGCCATCCTTCTTCTTTACTAACACCACTGGTGAAGCCCATGGACTGCTTGAAGGTTCAATCAAACCTTCCATCTTCATGTCCTCGATTATTCTTTCCGCTTCCTCACGCTTCGCCAGTGGTAGTCTTCTTGCTGGTTGACGGATGGGTCTTGCGTCTCCGGTGTCTATTTTATGATGAACTATATTAGTTATCCCTTTGGTTTTCTCATCAAATTGGAACACATCTTTAAAATTTCCAATTAGATTCTTTGCCTTTGTTCTCTGTTCGGCGGTCAATTCTTCAAACGATGTTGTCAATTGATTAATTAACGTGTCCGGAACTTTCTGAGATGTGTTCCCTTTGGCCTTTACAGTTCGGATAATCGAGGATACTGTCATGCATTCTCCTACAATTGTTCCTTTCTTCAGAACAACAGGATAAAAATTGACGTTCATTATTCGAACTGGAATTACCTGGCTGGCTTTGACCAGAGAGTTTCTAACAACAACTCCAGTGCCAGTTTTGGCATCATCATTCTTGGGCTCCAGCATAACAATACTTCCCTCACAGAAACTACCATCTAAATGTGCTCCCAGGATAGTTTCACTTCGTTCTGGGAGAGTGATGTCTTCGGCCATTAGTACACGCACAGCCTTGTCGTCTCGTGGATTTAATATGAGTTCTTCTATATAGACCATCATCACTCCCTTCTTCAGGTCAAGTTTAAAACCGTGCTTTGTCATTGCGTCCATTCCGAGTATTAATTCATCTTCAACTTCAGCTACCAGCGCACGATGTTTAAAGGAGGTGTTTCCAATAGAGATGGTGACATCTACTTCTCCTAATGCGGTAGCTTGTTCTCCCGTTGCTGTGCGTAACCGCCACTTAGTTGGTTGAAGATGCGTCTTTCCAGTTTTCCTTATGAAGTCGGGTCTAATTATAGTTTTTGTCGCACCCGTATCCAGTAGCATTTTCATTGGCCTTCCATTAATAGAGCCATCCACATAGATGCTATTGGCTTTATGATGAAGAGATGCGACATAACTGATGGATTGTGGGGCGTCTAGATTACGGGTCGACAGTTTCCTCTTCGCATCAACCCGATTTAGTTTTCCGACTCCTTTTCTTCCTTTGTCGATTCCGTCTTCTTTTGAGAGTTTCTTCCTTCCAGCAAACACCACTTGCAATTCGTCGCACTGTCTCTTCTAGATCTTCAGTGTTTTCTTTTCTCTCAGCATCCATATTTCGCACTCGCGATTGGTTACGTGAAGCTTGTTTGGCAGCTTCATGCTCCAATGCATATGAGAGTGCATCAATTAAAGTTTTAGGACGGGCCAATCGCAGTGCTTTTTGAGTTTCGCTGTCTCGAACTCTGTAGATAAATGATTGAGTGGCCAAACACTCCAAAACGCTGTCAGGAGCTGTAGGATGTGCGAGATGAACTAAACGAGCTACGTCAACTTCAAATTCTTGAAGGCTTTTTTTTGAACTCTGATACCGGTTCCTCAGTTGTGTCTGGTACACCTGCTCCAGATGCGCATTTCCATACCGCATATCAAATCGTTTGACTAGCTGGTCGTAGTCTTCTTGTTCTTCTTCTTTCAGCGTTTGCAGGATGTCGATAGCTTCTCCGCGCAACGAGACAGTCAACGCCGTAGCCTTCTCCTCAGACGTCCAATTATTCGCTTTTGCGGCCGCTTCAAATTGTTTTAAATAATTCGGCCACGAAGACTTCCCATCAAATTCCGGAGTTTTTATGTGTATTTTTGAACTAGTATTAGGTTTTATTACTTTTCTTTCTTCTATTAGACTTGGCTCAGCCACACCAGAATTCGGAATTGACGACGATGTAATTTTAGTGAATTTTTCTCGTAATTCTTCTATCTTCCTGTCATACTTTTCTTCTAAATTCTTCAGGTCTTCTTCGGTTTTTCTAGAATTCTCCTCTAATTTTTCTTCTAAACTTCTAGAATTTTCTTCTAATTTTTGTTCTAATACTCTAGAGTTTTCATCTAATTTTTGTTCTAATGTTCCTGTCAATTCTTCTTTTAATGTTCTACAATTTTCTTCTGCTTTTCTAGAATTTTCTTCCAATTTATTTTCCAATGTTCTAGAATTTTCTTCGGCTTTTCTAGAACTTTCTGCCATCTCCTGTTTTAATTCTTCTTTTAATGTTGTAGAACTTTCTACTAACTTTTGTTCTAATGTTCTAGAACTTTCTTCAGATTTTCTAGAACTTTCTACTAATTTTGCTATCTGTTTATCAATGTCGGATAGGTCAAATAAGTAATCGTCAACATTTTCAGCAGCAGCGATTAATGTTTGCCGCAGACGAGATTGTAGAACGCTTTTCAGTCCTGTCGTATCTAATTCTCGTTCTTCCAGTTCTCTCTTGAGATCACTTTTAATTCACTTAATTTTATTTGTTTAGTCGCCATTTTATTTATTTTTATTTATTTACACTTCACAGTTTAACAACCCCACACCTGACACCAATTGTAACGTTTTTATTTATATGGGTGAAGTGTAAAACACAGACAATATTATTAACTAAAAGAATACGTTTATTAAACGGTAAATAAATATTAGAAATATAATTACTAGATTATAAAAGTAACTAACACTATGATAAACAAATAGTAACACTAATTTAAAGACTAAGAATATTATAAGACACTTAAACACTATGATTATTTATTTAAACAATTAACACCACTCTTTATGTCACTAATTACATTTTATTTATGTTCACTTGTCGACACTTATTTATATCAGACTTCTGTACTCGTTGCTTGTATAATACCGAGTGTGTTCGCTGGCTTTGGTGGCGGGTTATATACCTGGCAGATTATTTCTAGGCCCTTCTCGGGCCTAGTAGAACCTTCGCGAGGCGACAGTGACCTGTATACAAAGGAACTAGGTCACGGCGCAGTTACCTTCAAGGCGGCGCGTCGCAGGGATTGCGTCATATGGGTCATCGCTCTGGTACATTCTTTCAGCGGCGGGGCACGTGTACTATTCTCACAGGGGCGCACGTCACACTATGAAGTAAAAATAGGCTACTGTCGCGGTATAGACAGTCATAAAGATATCGAAATAGGAAAATGAATATGGAACTTCTTGAAAATAAATAAAATAAAAATTGAAATGAAAAAAATGAACCAACCCAACCCGAACTGAACCTACCCCATCCGACCCGACCGCCTAAAATCCAAGCGTCAACCTCCGCTTGCGACTTGACGTTGACCTCCGCTTGCGACATGACGTCGTCTTCGATGAGTTTCGGCTTCACGTTTTTGCCATTTTCGAAGCCCCATACGTCAGTCATGGTCAGTACAGCTTCCATCTGCATCGTCCAGGTGTCATAGCAGTATACGTAAAGCTTGTTTCTTTTCACTCTTAGTTAGATTGGTGATTTAAGTATTTATGTCAAAATATATTATTCAATGGTGGAAAATAGTCGAGTTGAACACTGTTTTCCAGAGACTTTAAAAATTGGTTTTATTGGTCAAATATCTTTGTATCTCGTGACAAATTCTATAGTAGGTATATTTCGTAATGAGTATCAAAAGTAATAAATATCGTGCGAGTGTGAAGTAAACAACTTACATCAAACGAGTAATACGATATTAATTTCAATTTCGAGCAAGTTTTGAACGTTATTTTTAGACGACTACACAAAATAACACATTGATATTTTCAAGAATTTTATTTCAAATGACAATACCTGTTTTTAAATAAATAGCATAGCAACAAACAAAGCAAAGCTGCCTGTTTTATGATAGTCTATACGTACGTTCAATCTGTCTATGAACACTTTATACCCAAAATGCTAACATTAACAGTCTTCCAAAGTATTTCCTCTCCTGCCCACTTAAACTACCAATGCAAACTGCCCACGCAACACGCCCACCCGAACTGTCCACTAGAGATGCGCATTACTAAAATGAAACCCGACCCGAACGGTACCCAACAATGAACCAACCCAACCCGACCCGACCGGTACTTGATCTGAACCGACTCGAACCCGACCCGAACCGAACTGAACCAACCCGACCCGAACTGAACCAACCCGACCCGAACTGAACCAACCCGATCCGAACTGAACCAATCCGAACTTTACCAAACCCTCCCAACTCGACCACCTAAAATCCTAGCGTCGACCTGCGCTTGCAGCTTGACGTCGTCTTCGATGAGTTTCTTACAACCCCTGATGCAGCCATTGTTTCACAATACAATTCGTTTCACTACGAAGATCGCGACCATTACATTGGAATGTGCGGATAACCTTAATTCTTGTGACCAAAAATATTGAAGTATTTCATTTTGAAACTTTATGATTGTTCTGGGCCCATAACCTATTAGGATTCTGAGTGGAGTTTAAATGAAACCCTTAATACCATCAACACTGAATTATATTTATTAATATCAAACACAATTATCAAATAACACATAAAAATGTCAACATATAGGATGGTTGTACATTTTTTTTATTATTTTTGTAAAAGATTATACAAATTAATTCATAGTAAACTGAAAAAAAAATTATTCGTATTTTTTTAAATATTTAATTAAAAAGAATCGCGCTAGAAACACTGGACCAAAAGCAACCCTCCCCTCTTATGATGTAAGAAGATACGTATTCCTATTGGCTGCCTGAACGCAAGAAACTTTTCTTGTTCATCGCGTATAAACGCGTGTCTCTCTATCTCCTTCGCTTGTAAACATAACTCGGTATGTGCTTTTGTGTTTCATATTAAAAGCTGTTTCCTTGGATGCGCTGCTGCGAGTGCCTTTTGACGTCATCCTTTGTATCTAATCACGTGATATATTTGAAAATATGCACATTTTTTAGCAATTAATAAATCATTATTTATAGGAATTATATTTTTTTCCAATAATGTTAAATAATAAAAAAATACTAAGATATGTTATTTTATAAATACAAAAATCGTGCAACCACCCTATTGACAGCTAAAAACAATCAAACTTTTTTTTTAATTTGACTTAATTATGTGAGTAGGCGTGAATGTAATTCCAATAAATGCTATACAATTTAAATATAACTAACACATATCGTTAAAGTCTTGTTATTAATACAAGTACGATAATGTTTATTCATCAAAAAAAGTTTAAGCCAAGAGACCATAGGGCGAGTGCGTTAATTTTTTCAGTAAATTAAAATTAAATTAAATTCTTTTGTATGTATATTCGATTTTGTAACTTTAAATTGCACTAGATTTCAAATTCTAGTAAGAATTGTTATATTTCTCCACTCTTTCTCAGCATAGATTTTTAATTCTACTGGTCTGGAGCAGCAGAATTTTGTCAACAACTTTCTTTCTTTCGTTTGTTTCATCATGCAGATTCTGACATGTCGAAAGAAACAGAGGGGAAAACCTAGTTCTAGTAGAATTTGAAATCCAGTAGAATTTAGAGTTACAAAATCAAGGCCCTAATTGAAAATTTGATGCTCCACTCGCAATTTAGAAAAACAGAATATTTGTTTCAACAGGGCGCGTTCATCGCCCGCTTTTAATGGCATATGACATGAATTAGCAAAATTTACGTGATGTTCGATATTAGTCATTTTTGTATTTAAATAAAATTTTCTTTAATATAGAATACTAGCTGTACCCGTTGCAAATATTTGCAACAAACAATATTATGGGGTAATGTTATTAATAGGCCTATACTGTAAAATCGAATCGTTACCATAACGAAATCGTTATTATGAAAATCGTTATCTCTACTTAACGATAATCGTTATCTTTGTATCCGTATTATGTAACACATTTTGAAAAATAATAACCTTGGGATCAAGTTAAGAACTTTATATCCTAAAATCAAATTATAATTTTAATTGAAATATCTAAAATAATTCAATATAACTCACAAAACTTCTAGTTTAGAGTAATTCTGCTGTCAACCTGTCAGCTGTCGGACCATTATTTTTCTTTTTGTAGGTTATGCTAGAGCAACTACTACCATCTGTAGACAAATTGAGATGCTTGCGCTAGGCGCTATGAATAAAAACTTATTAAATTATTTTAATATTACCTTGCAGAAAACTGTAATATGACTGGTTTTTGAGATCACTATTCAACATAATAGCAATTTTATTTTGACATGAATTAAAATACTGAATTATTGAAAACGTTTAGATAACGAATGATTTTTCCAATCGTTAAGAAATAACGATATCGGTATCTTTTTTTCGTTATGTAGACTTAAATTATTGTTTACAGAATACCACTTTAACGATTATCGTTATGATAACGATTTAACAATGAAAAATGTCATAACGATCGTTTACAGAATAAGCCTATTAAACGATTTTCGTTATTACCATGACGATATAACGTTTTACCGATTCGTTATGTCATAACGATCTTACAGAATAGCCCTATAAATTATATGTATACATATTCATTTTTTGGTGCTCTTCTACATTGTTTTTTTTTAACTATCACTGCTTTGTTGGACACATTGACACATAGGGAGAAGTCTGGTTGATTATTTGACTCAACACTCATTCAGAGCCGGTTCTTTAATAATTTTATTGCTAACAATTTGATGAGGAATTTTGGATATTATTGTCTTATACAAATTTTATAAAAAAACTGTAGCAATGTAATTTTGATGGACGCACTCGATAATTAACCATAAAATAAATAGCATTGAAACATTTTTAAATTTCGTCATAAATGTGCCATAAATTGCCTACTATGACGTACGTATAAAAAACATGTAAGACGAACTAAATAAAGACATTATTAATGAAAATCACCAAATTATTATTTTTAAATTTGTTTTTTTTTAAATCTAATAATTGTTGCATATTTGCATTTTGAAACAAATGGACATTGATATATTATACATCATTGGAAAGATAAAAGGAATCTGATTTCAATGGTGTAACATTCTAATATGGCATCCATATAAAAACTAAAACTTTCACATCATAATTCGAAAAGAAATGGTGATAAAAAATTTGAGCATCGCCATTCGAAAGAACATAAAAACTGCAAATTAAAACCCAGAATTATTTCACACTTGAAAGTATGAAGATAGTCACTAAATTTGAATTTAGTTTTCGTGCTTAGCGTTGTAGTCTTGTGGTTAGCATGCTAGTTTCTTTGCTAAAGTTTAGTTATTCCTATCGAGGTTCAAATAACACAACTGAACATGTTGTTTTTGCATTTTTATTATTTTGTATCTTGAATATTACGTCTACAATGTAATGATTTGGTTATATTGTATGTCGTTTGTTGTAAAATGTATTGTTGTGTTTTTTTTTTTAAGTTACTAATGTTTATACATTTGTTGTTAACGTGTCAGGATCGCGCGGTTGAGTGGTTAGCACGCTCGACCGGCGCGCTAGATATCGAAGTTTCAGTTTGTTTTTTACTTCCTTGTACGTAAGTAAAGGAAGTATTGTAATCGCGAAAAAATTCGGTTTTCAGATTTCAGCGGAAATATCCATTTTGATCATCCCTGAATCCATTTTGACTAATTTCGTCGTGACGTCTGTACGTACGTACGTACGTCCGTACGTACGTATCTCGCATAACTCAAAAACGGTAAGCCGTAGAAAGTTGAAATTTTGTATTTAGGACTCCTATAACATCTAGTTGTGCACCTCCCTTTCTGGTTAATACACAATTTCCAGAAGTGGCACTTTACTTGAAGCCTATAATAGATTTTAATGAAAAACTGTTTTAAAATATAATCCAAAACTTTTCAAATTTGGTATACAAGACTTTTATGTCAATCGAAATAACACAATAGATTTTGGTTAAAATAGGCTAACCGGAAGTGGTACATTACTTAAAGTTGTTAACAGTTTTTCTTGAATAAAATGACTTTATTTTGATTTTAGAAATAAATGCTTCAAATAAAAGTTTTAGAGAATTAATTAATTCTGCGTCTAGCACATCAAGTATTATTAAATTAGCCCTTTGTATAAGCGAGATATGTAAATTTAAAAATTATATACTTTTTTGTTTTTGTAATAAAGCTTGCTATGGATTAGGACAAATATATAAAAGAATGTTCATGTCAAATTACGTTAAATACGTGCAATTTTATGATTCGTACAATAACAAATATTATATTTTTATTGTGAAATTAGTCATATTCATTGTTGTAATCAAATATTTCTTTGTTGTAATCAAAACTCTCTTTAAAAAGAACCGGGTTAGATTATGGTCGCTATATGTATATCTTACTGTTTTGAAGTTAAAATTAATATTTTGTAATTTATTTATTAAAAAAATATGTATAGTTTAATAATCGTACAAGGAAGTCGTGTGGTGTCCACATCAGATTTTTTTATTTAATTGAAATAGCGAGTTTTTACAGGATGACTAGAATTAAGTTTAAACCTTTTTACGTATTTTTATCCAATCAATTTTTACATTTTAGAATAGAAAAAATTATATATTATAATTATGCAATTAATACAAAATATCTCTTCAATTATTTTTGCTCAAGATTTAAACATACTTACCATATTCGAATTAAAAAAGGCAACAGGTCAGAATATAGTAACTATAGAGGATCGATCCTGTATATGTTTAAAATGTATTCCTGTTCATTCGTGTTATACACATACAGGTTATTCATAACGGGTATTCGTGTTATACACATACAGGTTATTCATAACGGGTGAGCCAAAATTAAATCATTTATTGGGGGAGTCATTTCGAATAAAACAGGCTATATGAAGGTTTCGTTACATAGTTACAGATGCACCTCATCAAACACAATTTTCTTAATAACTCTTGCACTATACCTCGTTCAAAGAGAGAACGTACTCGATCTCGAACCAATTTTGTATTATTATTTCATTCTTAGAATTCTTATATTCTTTATTTGTATTATATTTGCAGTATGTACTTTAATATTATGTATTTAAAAATAATCTCAATACAACTCTGATATGACTTACTCCGCCCAAATTTTTTAGTTGATTGCGCGAAACAGGTACATTCTCACGTTGAACGGTGTATTGCAGTATAGTTGCACTAAAATTTTGAAACTTGGTATACTAAAAATGAATAAGCAGAAGACGCTCGTCATCAACCTGAAGAAAACCCTATAAAATGAAATATAACTTGTAGAAGTTATTGGGTGTATATATTAATGATATTTACAATTATTTCTAAGTAAATATTTATTCCTTTTACGGAATATATAATTATTTGAAATAATTGTAGTTGATTTTCACTACTGAGAATGACCATGCTATATTAAATAATTTTATATTCCGCAAAAGGAATAAGGATTGACTAAGAAATAATTATAAATTCATTAATATATACGTTTCTTAATACTAGTATTTTTTCTTATTTTTAAAATAAATATTACATATAAACCATAAATACATAAAAAAAATACTCTTTCTAAAACTTGATAAACGCAGTAAATGTTGACTAATTTTTAGAAAAAATAAAGTACAAAAAAATAGTTAACAATAATTAAGAAACTAAATTTATTTATGGATGTCTACGTCGATATTATCTGGACACACGCTAACAATAATTACCGTTACAATAACAATATCCATAAATAAACATTATATCTACATATTCACTAGCACTAACATTTTTTTTTTCAATTAACAGAAAAAAACTATCAATAATGAAAATCAGGTAATTAACAATAGTTATCCCTAGTTTTTCCAAAATAGGGTCAAAATTGACTCGATTTTCGGTTTTTGTTCATAACTCATGATAGAAATTAAAAAGTATTGGGAATTTTAACGTTTCTTTTTATTTGGGTTTACGTGATTTCTTCGGTGTTATGATTTAATAAACATAGTAAAATAAAGTAATAAAGGAAATAATTTGTTTATTTTGATCAAGACGAAAATGAAGAGTTAATTTTGAAATATATTGTTTACTTGATTGCATTATTGTTTATTTAGATTAAGAAGAATTTTATGTTTTGTTTTATACATTTTTATGTTTGCTATTAATATAAAGATTAATTATTAAACAAATACAAATTGTATTATTATTAATGAATGAAGTTTAATAAACATAATAAAAGTAAAACTTTAGTAAATATTGTCATATTAATAACAAAATGTCTTAAAAATATCGAGTCATAGTTGACCCTATTTTGGGTACAAATGGTATAAAATTATTATTGTGAAACAAGGGTTATAAACAGATTATTTTTTTATATCTTGTTCTATATTCTATGGTAACTTGATTGTTTTTTAACTGTTAACTAAATATTTTGGATAATTAAAAACAGTCGAATCTCTCTGAACGGTCACGTCTTTGCGGCGGACAAATTTGTCAAGTCTCAAATTCAATATATTCTATTCTTTCCTGAAAGGATTCTCTCATGACTGGACGCGGGCAGTAAAATTCGGTATATTTTCTACTAGAAGTATCTCTTGTGCATACGTGCGCACGCAACATTGGGCTTTTCCCTAAATAAAAATTACAAGACCATTCGCAATTCAGCTTCTATTACAAGAATAGTTAGTGAAAGCTCCGATATTACTTACCAATGTTCATATGTCATTGTAGTGATAAATTAATTATATTCACAATTATTGTGTTTCGTGATACAAATGCTTAATATGGTCTAATAATGGAATACTGTTGCTAATGTCAACAATAATAATAAAATTGTGCGCTTTTGTTAGCATAATTGTATTTACACTTACAAATTTTATTATATGAACTCACACATAACATCATCGGAGCATTCAAAATAGTTTGTTAATGTTTGCGGATATTTCAACTGAAATGCTGTTATTACGAAATAAACTACTGATAAAATTACCTGCAATACAGATTATTTTACAAATTATGTAAATATAGAAACCAACTTAACTTACACTTGCCAACATGGACCTATTCAGAGAAAAATATTCATTACTAATCAATAATTTATCTGTTGTCATTAACAAAATAAGTTGCTTACAGTGAGTATTATCATTATTTGATTTTGACCGCAATATTGAACACAAATCACGAATTACTTTGGTTTTCTAAAATAGAGTTATCGTAGGTTAGTAATATAAATATAGGAATATGTATTGAGATTATTTTGAACAAGTACGTGTTAATGGCTGTTTAATACACAGGATGTCCGTTTTACGACCCTCGTCATTGGCATCTCGGTTATTTAAGGAGGTAGACCCCATACACGTCAAGATCAAGCTAGCTACGTCATGACTGAGATCTGCAGACCACAAATTGTCCAGTGGCGTGTACAATATTAGTCTTCTATATTGCAAAAAAAATTCAGACCAGGAATATCAAAAGACCCTTTTGGAAAATATCGCATTCGGTTCAGATTTTGTGTACTATCTATTCAGGAGCTTTTTTAAAAAATCCGAGAAGGAATAAGCTCGATAATTACATTATTTATAAATGTCTATCTTGTAATATCTCTGGAACTCTGAGGTATTTTATTCATATTTTACATACTTATAACACTAAGCATGTAGTCACAAAGTTTTATTGAAAATTGCAAAATATTTTTAATAACCGAGGTGTTTCTAGAAACGTTCGACCAGTGGCGTCGGTCGCTTGCTCGTTAGATTTAGTGTTAATGTTACTCCACTTAATTTGGGACCTGTATAATTGTGTTTTATTTGTGTCATTACTACAATAATTTTTGTTTTTCCACTATACAGGGTGGTGGCGGTTGGAGGTGAATAGGCATTTAACAAGGGATTTTTGTTTAATGGAAATTTCCTGCACTCCATAATTTTTAAAACAACTTCCAAAATTTCTGTTAGTTCGTAGCAATAGCCATGGTATTTAGTTTAGTACCTTCCGTCACCTATAGGTAAGGAAGATATTGACTTTGGTTAAAAAAAATGGTGGTGAGTTTTCAATGAATAAGCACGTTTTAGGGTCTTTATAATACGATTTTACTATTTTTACGATGATGTCTGTACGTGTGTGTGTGTGTGTGTGTTGACTAGAACTACTAGAATTCCAAAAATTACAATTCTTACGTATTCCTCTTCCTTACAACCATATGTAGACTTGATTAGATTTTGGTTATAATTGGTCAACCGGAAGTACCCTCATTTGAAGTTTTTAACAGTTTTTCTTAAAAAAAACTCAGTTAAATATTATTTAACTTAAAATATATATTATTCTCTATGCGATTTGATTACATTTTATATTTCATATTCAACATATATAGAGTTAAATAAATAAAATAAATAAATATTTCATCACGGCATATTACCCATTGCTGGGTGTGCCAATCTGCTTCATACACAGATATCGGTAATGATGGAATATTTGTACCGTGCGGGCGCTTACCAGGCGTCACCTCACGGGCACTCATTGCTGGCGTGGAGAGTGCGCCACAGGGGTCAATTTTGTGCCATTAAAATGCGATGTAATTTTTGGCGTCGGTCGGGATCGAACCCGGGTCCCTTAGATTCGCGACCAGACACTCAGGCACACGGCCACGACACCCCATAGAGTTAAAGAATTATAAAGATTTTAAATTTCATAAATCAGCCAGCTATGCTAACTTAACCATGGAAACAGCTAATATATACAGGTAATTCAAATTGACAGATGTCAGTATCAACAAAAAGTAAATGAATGAAAGAATAAGGGAAATAACTCTAGTGTTATAAGTTTCTAGAAAGATATAAGAGAGACGATTACATTGGTTTGAACATGTCATGAGGAGAGATGAACATATTGGAAGAAGAATGAATAACTTAGTAATAGAAGGTGAAAGAAACATAGGAAGACCAAATATAAGACGAAAGGACTGTATTGCGGAAGACTTGAGAGAAAAGAAACTGAATGAGGACGATACGCAAAACAAAAATCAGTGGAAGAAGAAAATAACTTGTAAACTGGCAAAAAACAACATTAATAAAAAACTTACACACAAAAAATAATTACATATAGCGATTATCTTCAAATAACTATGACTTACTCAACGAAAAGTAATAATAATCTTTTTGATTATAACATGGACGGACATACTTTGTTCAGAGTATCTCGATATAACGACTTAGTAGTGCTCTTCGATACTAGGCTGAAGTTTAATCTACATATAACGTATATAACTAAAATGTCATCGAAATCTTTGTTTTATTATAAGGAATGCTCAATATTTTGTAAACATAAAGACTATTTTAATGCTTTATTACGTCAGTATCAAAATAATGATTGTCAAAATAAAAAAATCTGATGTGGCCAGTATATAACCTCTCGCCGTATATTTTACCTGGCTGTATGCATAAAGCAAATAATATTTTTAGAAATACAAATAATATATTCATATAAGTGTACAACGTATAAACTTCTTTATTATTCAATAAGAGCATGTCTCAACATAAAACAATTATCACATATATTTACAAAATCTATAGGATATTTTACCATAAATTATGTACAATAAATTACAAAGTAGAGTTTACCATATACAGGGTGTTAATACTAAGTCGTTACACCCGAAAATGATAGATAGAACTCATTAAAACAAACAACTTTTCTTAGCTCAAATTTTTGATTTGAGTTCACAGTTCACAGTTATTGGCGATCTCTTGTTTTTCGAAAAATCGTCATAACTCCCTTATTTTAAGGAATATTTAAAAAATACAAAAACTTTCAGCATTTGCTTTCGGTTCTCTAAAACACTTATATTTACAATTATTTTCTATTGCATTAAATAACAAAATGGCGACCAATCAAAAATTTCAAAACAAGATATTATAAAAACCACCCCATCGATTTTCGAAAATAAAACATTTATAAAATCCATAAACTTTCTACTACCATATTTGTCTGAAACATTTTTTTCTATCTGGCCAAAAAAAGTTTTTATTCAAATTGAATTGCAAGATAAATTTTAACAAACTGCAACACTCATTTAAACAAAGTAGGCTTGCTGCCATTAAACAAGAAACAAACAAGAAAAATAAAACAATAAACAATGAAACAACAAGGGTGGGACTAAATATGATTTTCAAAGTGGCCACCATTCGCAGCAACGCAAGCCTGGCAACGTGCTTTGATGTTGGTGGAGACCTTCGCAAGGACTACCTGCTTCTCTTTTATATCTTCTGCTGTAGCCACGATTCTAGTCACTAGTTCTAACTCTGTGTTCACCGGTGTCTCGTAAACAGAGGTCTTCATCTGACCCCAAAAAAAGAAATCTAGTGGAGTTAGGTCGGGGCCCCGGACTGGCCACGCAACTGGACCTCTCCTCCCAATCCACTTATTCGGGTATTTTCTATTTAACAATGCGGTGACTTCTCGCGTTGTGTGAGCCGGTGCCCCATCATGCTGAAACCAAAGTCTCAGTCTTCAGAAGCTACTTCGTTTTAAATGCTTTTTTACCTCTCGCTAAGAGAGGTATTGCATTCATGCTAAAAATCGCATATCCAGATTTTATTGAATAAGCACGTTTTAAGGTCCCTACAATCCGATTTTAACATTTTTACGATGATGTCTGTGTGTGTGTGTGTGTGTGTGTGTGTGTGTGGATGTGTGTGTGTGTGTGTGGGATGTTGGAAGGACGGTTACTCAAACACTATAAGACTTAAAATTTGTTTAACAACGTATTTCCTAATCGGACATTCATGGGAAGATCTGAAAAGAGATTCTTGAAAAAAAAATCTTCTAAATATTATTTTTTGAAAATTTTTGGTAATATTAAAGAAAATTAAATTCTCTATCTGATACATTTAAATATTTTATTATATATTCCATAGATTTAGAGATAAAAGAAGTATAATATATAAAATAATCTGTTGTAATAAATTTGACAGCCGAAAGAATGCCATGAAAAATAGTTGATAATTTAAATTATTTGTAACTGACAGATAAATGTCAGTGTCAAAAATAATGAGTAATGAAAGAAAAATGTACTTGGAGAATCCCTTAGTTCTTGATCTGTGACTATTATGGAGATGACAAGTCTAGGTTGAAGGACTTAAATTTGTTTCAAACATTATGGGACAATGTACACCAGTACTATAGACTAGAGTAACTTTGAATTGCGAAAAAGCTATCAAATTCTTCTCAAGTAAGTTGTAAATATTGACAAAATTACACATCGATATAAGAATAATCGGAGTGCAATCTATCCGTCACTTTATTAAAGGGAATTAGTGTTATTTAGATATAACATGTATGAAAAAATAAAATGTAAAAGAAGATATGTAAGAATAGATGCACAATCCATATATACATTTTAGACCGCCCAAAATTAATGTTTTTACTAGAAGAATATGAAGAGAAAGTAAACAACGTTGTTCGAATTGAAAATTGCAGTTACCAGCCTAATATTTATATATGGTAAACTCTACTTTGTAATTTATTGTAACATAATTTATGGTAAAATATCTTCATGTTGAGACATGCTATTATTGAATAATAAAGAAGTTTATACGTCATAGATTTATATGAATATATTATTTGTATTTATAAAAATATTCTTTGCTTTATGCATACAGCCAGGTAAAATATACGGCGAGAGGTTATGTGCTGGCCACATCAGATTTTTTAGTTTGATAATACTTATGCAAGCCAAGTAAGTGAAAAAAAAACTTTTTGTTTTGGACAGATAGAAAAAATTTTTCAGACAAATATTGTAATAGAAACTTTAAGGATTTTAAAAATGTTTTATTTTCGAAAATCGATGGGGTGGTTTTCAAAATATCTTGTTTTGAAATTTTTGATCGGTCGCCATTTTGTTATTTGATGAAATAGAAAATAATTGTAAATAAAAATGTTTTAGAGAACCAAAAGCAAATGCTGAAATTTTTTGTATTTTTTAAATATTCCTTAAAATAAGGGAGTTATGACGATTTTTCGAAAAACAAGAGAACGCCAATAACTATGAACTGGGGCTCCAAATCAAAAATTTGAGCTAAGAAAAGTTGTTTGTTTTAATGAGTTCTATCTACCATTTTCGGGTGTAACGACTTAGTATTAACACCCTGTATATATTTTAGGCTGGTAACAGGAATTTTCAATTTGAACAACGTTCTTGTTTACTTTCTCTTCATATTCTTCTAGTAAAAACATTAATTTTGGGCGGTCATCTGGATTGTGCATCTATTCTTACATATCTTCTTTTACATTTTATTTTTCATGCATGTTGTATCTATATAACACATTAATTCCCTTTAATAAAGTGATGGGATAGATTGCACTGCGATTATTCTTATAACGATGTGTAATTTTGTCAATATTTACAACTTACTTGAGAAGAATTTGATAGCTTTTTCGCAGTGCAATGTTACTCTAGTCTAGTGTTGGTGTACATTGTCCCATAATGTTTTAAACAAATTTAAGTTCTTTAACCTATACTTGTCACCTCCATAATAGTCACAGATCAAGAATTAAGGAGTTCTCCGCAAGTACATTTTTCTTTCAATACTCAATATTTCGATGAGATACAATTTTTCTGCATTTTACGTCGCAAAGTGGAGACCATCTTCACTTTCATCTTGTGTTTAAAACATTTAAATATCGTCTTCCTTCGAGCTGTATTCTCGCTT
The DNA here is from genome assembly GCA_951394225.1 of Harpalus rufipes. Taxonomy (NCBI): domain Eukaryota; kingdom Metazoa; phylum Arthropoda; class Insecta; order Coleoptera; family Carabidae; genus Harpalus; species Harpalus rufipes. The sequence continues at coordinate 39,462,860 of OX596281.1, forward strand.
ATATCTATTCTTTACATTTAGATATTTGATATATAAATTCTTTCTATGAAGAAATTTTGTTCTACTCTTCTAATTTTTCGAGATGATTCCAATTCATTGATATTTCTGAAGGGTATGTGTAATATACCTACAATTTTAAATATTTAACTATTAATACAATATGAAATAATATAATGTATGTACTTCCCAGAAAAAGTCTTCAGTAATGTCTTCGGATTTCTGACACTGAGATTATTTTATATACAATATATCTTTTATCTCTAAATCTATAGAATATATAATAAAATATTTAAATATATCAGATAGAGAATTTAATTTTCTTTAATATTACCAAGAAAATATTTCAAAAAATAATATTTGGAAGATTTTTTTCTTCTACTTCCGGTGGTCCAATTGTTACCAAAACCTTTCAGATCATCCCATGAATGTCCGATTGAGAAATACGTAGTTAAACAAATATAAAGTCTTATATATTTTGAGTAACCGTCCTTCCAACATCCCACACACATACATACACACACACACACATCCACACACACACACACACACATCCACACACACACACACACACACACACACACACACACACACACATCATCGTAAAAATGTTAAAATCGAATTGTAGAGACCTTAAAACGTGCTTATTCAATAAAATCTGGATATGCGATTTTTAGCGTGAATCCAATACCTCTTTTATCGAGAGGTAAAAACTGATAATTTGACGTACAAAACGTTAGGCTTTTGTTCGTCTCTTATTTCTAATTCCATGGTTAATACTATTAAAATGTAATTCCGTGAATTTTCAAATTTTATTTCTGTAGTTATGAAGTAGTTAATAGTTATTTAACTATCAAGTGTGTTAATGAGGGCGATTAATGATCGAGACGCGTTAATTGTTGAGATCATTAATCGCCAATTAACACACGTGTTAGTTACAATATTTTTTCGTTGACCGTATCTTACTTAAATGGAAAATCTAATTTTATTCCATGACAAATTTTTTTAGGTTAGTAATGGTTGACCGAACGTCAAATTTTACGTCGGAAAATCAATAAGTTTTGTCATCAATTGTTTTCAGTGGGTGCGTTCAGTGTACTTAATGCTAGACAACGCAAGCGGTTTTTTATGTTATTTGAGGAATTTTATTCTTTCAAATTCATTTTAAAGGTATGCTACGTGAATATACCTAGCTAGTAGGTGTCAAAAGCATGACTTTTAATTCTGTCTACCTTTTTGCTACAACTTAGCGTTAGCAAAATACATGCTGTGTTCCATGTGGTGAACGCTCCCAAAAAATCGTTTATTAATAAAAAAATCATGCATTAATAGGGGTCATTAATGAATGATTTTCTATACATTAAGATAGCCTATTAATAAACGGTCGACGGAAAAATAAATTTTTACCTCTCGCTAAGAGAGGTATTGGATTCATGCTAAAAATCGCATATCCAGATTTTATTGAATATGCACGATTTAAGGTCCATAGAATCCGATTTTAACATTTTTACAATGATGTCTGTGTGTGTGTGTGTGTGTGTGTGTGTGGATGTGTGTGTGTGAGGTTGTTGGAGACACGATTTCTCGAATTCTATAAGACTAAAGACCTGTTTTACTACGGATTCTTCAATCTAACAGTAATGGGAAGAGTTGAATAGGTTCTGGTAACAATTGGACAACCGGAAGTGGTAGTTTCTAAAGAAAAAAATTCTAAATATTATTTTTTGAAAATTTGTTACTACAAATATTAAAGATAATTAAATTCTCAATCTGGCACACTTAATTTTTTTATTATATCTCGTATAGGTTTGGAGCTATAGTATATAATAATATAGAATAATCTGTTGTAATAAATCTCGTTGCCCGAAAAACATTTGCGATATTTAAATTTTTGTAATTGACATGTAAATGTAAAATGTCAGTGTCAGATTTTTCTGGGAGGTAAGAGTACATTTAATATATATTATTGTATTATTAATTAATTATATATTTAAATTACAGATATGTTAATATTACATATATCCTTAAGAAATACCGCTAATACCGTAAATGAATTTGAAGAATTTTGAACATAATAGAATAGTAGGATAAAATTTCTTATAGAACGAAAGAAGAGAAACAATTTCAATTATTTGTGTGTACTTATAGGGCGCGAGCAGACCTGTGACTTTGTTGGACTTGGCAAGCAGATGAGTATCCGTGTCAGTATGACGGCTAATAGTTTTTACATAGATGTCACAATTGTCATATGTCATAATTTTTCATTCAAAATTTCAAAATGTTCTGATGTTTACTTGTCATTCATTATTATGGAATATACTTGTCGAGGAAAATAATCCACATGGATTTGGAAAATCATGACGTTTCGAATTAAAACTTATGATACTTGACACCTATGTATATTACTAGCTCTCATTCTGACACGGGCCCCCACATCTGCTTGCCAAGACCAACTCACATAACTGCTCGCGCCCAATGCTACATAAAATGAAAATGGCGAGAGGTATTGTGCTGGCCACAACAGATTTTTTTTTATTGATTCGAATGTAGAAATTCTTGCTTTATAACATCCATTTTGTTTAAAATAATTAGGAGAGTAATGCGCATGGAAAAACTGATTTCCCATGTTAAACGCCTATGTGTCACTTTCCGTAATACACCCTATACCTATCGTCTTTGGTATCAAATGACAGGTCTTGTTAAGGGCTGTCAGGCATCAGTGTCAAAACTTTGACAGGTTGATCGGCTCTTGTCTGAAATGTGAGATAATACGTCTAGCTGCACGAACTTGTAATTTTTGTGAAAAATATGATCGTTTGTGTGTTCTAAGTTGTCAGCACAGCGTTTGTTTATAGTCGTGCATACTGCACTAACTTGTCAGAACTGTACTATCTCCCGAGCTAGTACACTTAGTGCAGTTTATAACGTCACAGTAATTTGTCAAACAGGCTGCTGTGTATTTACAACTGGCATTAAATATTTTTCAAAAATCTAAATCTATAATAAACATGAACCTAAAGAAGAATTTTCTTGTGAGAGATAAACAATACAATAGTATATTGTGTTATTAGGAGTAAAAGTGAAACATTGTGTAGCGACCGTGGAAGTTTGTACGACGAGCGAAGCAAGTCGGACAATTGCACGCGTCTCGAAAGACACTTTATTCCGAATGTACATTATATTTTTTTCTTCAAACGTAGATATTTAAAGAAAAATATCTACTACTGACGTTACATTCTACGTAAATTACGTTTGCGATTTCAATTGCCCTGTAGCTATGGATATTTATTAAACAATGAAGTGAAAAATTTCACGTTTTAACGTTTAAATAAAAACTGCAATTTTATATCCTCCTTGTGTTTAATTATAGCGGAATTTGAAGTATTATAATATACGCCCCCTGAAGTTGTTCAATTGGAAGTATTCTTATGTTCATTACTGTCCTTGTAATTGCAATCTGTAAGTCTGCTATTCTTTAATATGTTATTTCCTCAAAAGTAAACTCTGTGTGTATTTCAATTCATAGATTATTTATTTAAATTTGACTGCTATTGATGGTATTTAGTAACTTTATTCTTAGGTTACCTAGTGTGTTATAGTGACATTTAGGGCGATACTACAGGTTACTTCTTATTCGTTGATTCTATATAGTTTCTATGGGTATCTATTTATTTTATTTCGACTCTAGCGGCGTAGAAATTAAACTTCTACCTTGTGAATCAAGGCACAAAAGATGCTACTTTTATGACGTTTGATGAAAGTTCCTTTCCAAAGAAAACTATTATTATGTTTGAATTTTTGCTAGTTAACCTATAAAATCTGCACTAACTTAACTAATTTGGGTTCGTTTGTATTTAGAAAACAAGTGTGTATTAATTTGGCCTTAACTACACAAATGACATTTTCAGTATAATATGTTGTGCAGGTTAGTGTAATACAAACGAACAGACCTAATGAAAATAATGTTTGCGTTAGCAGTTTACACTACTGATGTGTATAAGCTAATTATGTATGCATGTAAACAATTATAAAATACTAAGCGGAGCCCTATGGGGAGTTTGAGTGAGCAGGTTGCGTGGGCAGTTTGTGTGGTCATGTTGCGTGGGCAGTTTGTATGGGCATGTTGCGTGGGCAGTTTGTGTGGGCATGTTGCGTGGACAGTTTGGGTGGGTATGTTGCGTGAGCAGTTTGGGTGAGCATGTTGCGTGGGCAGTTTGGCTAGACAGGTTATGTGGCAGTTTGAGAAAGCATGTTGCGTGACCAGTTTGGGTGAGCAGGAGAGGAAAACTTTAGAAGACTGCTTGCGTCAGCACTTTGGTTTTAACGTGTACCTAGAAGGATTGGATGTACGGAGAGGCTATTATAAAACACTACCTGTGAAGCCCTAGGGGAAACTCGGCAAAGCCGACATTTCCCTAGGAAGTATCTAACATGAAAGCGATATATCATTTATCTCACAGTGAAAGAAAAAAATAATTTTATAAACTCTATATTGTAAACTAAAAACTTTTCTTTCTGTTTTTGACGGTTTTATTAAACCATATGATAGTTAAGACCCTGGGTATAATTATGACTTTTCTGGTCGTGGCGCATTATATAAACACAAATATATAAAAAGTTCAATAAAACAAATAAATAAAATAAATAAATATAACATCACGGTATATTACCCATTGCTGGGTGTGCCTATCTACTTTGTACACAGATATCGGTAATGATGAAATATTTGTACCGTGCGGGCGCTTACCAGGCGTCACCGCACGAGCACCCATAGCTGGCTTGGAGGGTGTACAAACGTTGACATATTTTGACAAATACGAAATGTTGAAATTTATCGTTATTTTTGACGCTCGTTTGTGTATACCTACTCGTATATTGAAGGATTCAATTGTTAACATTTTTTTGTCAAAAAGCATTGAATAGAAATGTAAACAAATCTGACAAGCCCGTCTATATCTCGTTTTATATAATAAAATAGCAAATGGCGCTTGAGAACCGCCCGTTTTTGCATGTACTAAATAGAGAATTTAAAATCGCGAAACGAAAGTTTAGTGAGATACGTACATATTTATTGACCGTACTTTTTTCCCCTATCTAACCACCGATATTTTATTATGCCAAATCAGCTATAGGCGCCATGACCACAGCGTCAACGGATTATGCGGATCCCAATAAAATCACTTTACATTACGTTAATATGAGGGTTGTTTGAAAAGTATTTAGCCTCAACGTATACATGTTGTGCTTTTGTAAAATAATAAAAATATAACCTGCCGTGATTATTATTTTTTTCATTTAAAAAGCAATACGCCTACGCAAATTATAGTCAAGCTAAATACTGTTTACTGGGACTCTTCTCTACTTCTCTATCATTTGCCACTGTGCAAAGATATGCAGTTGAATTCAAACGTGGTCGTAGTAGCCTGATTCATAGATGAGCGTCCGGGATATTTATCAATTGATACCACTACCGATTGTCATATATTACATGATGAATTGAGCATGAGAAAAATGACTGCGCGTTTGGTACCGCGGTTGCTGTTGGAACGATTTAAATGAAACGGGTCGGATTTTTTGTGTAGATTTAGAACTATTAATAAAACATAGATCCACTACTACACTTAGTGGACTGCAAAGGCTGAAACAGCCGTGTCGAAGTATAAAACTTAATTTGACAGAAAAATACTTGTCTCTATTTTAAGAATTAGGAACTCAGCTCAAACTTTTCAAACTACATTCAAATGCTTACCCATTGTTTTATAATCTCACCCAAAATTACGTTAAGAACAATTATCCATAGATAATACAATGACGAATACAATGTGGCAAACCATATTTCATAGACTTTATATAGTACTACATCGCTCACGAATAAATATAAGTAAGTTGCAAGTGATACACAACTGCGTAAAACTAGAATTGCAACAACAAAGCCACATATTTTGCTGTTCAGTTTCATAACTTTTAGTAGTTTTTCATATATTTCTCCAAATGAGTTCATTAATATGTTATATTTATAAATATTTGATTTTTCTATATTTTTCATAAGTAGGTCCAGTTTTCTTAATCTGGATAATATTAATAAAGGAAAAATGACAACCCAAATTATCGTCAATGCTTGTTCTACTTCTAATAAAACTTCTATAAACATTGTATATGTGTCCATGGGACCGCAATACGACTCTACTTGAAAGCACGGGACAACTACAATGTAAAAATTCGGAGAAAGATGCAAAGGCACAGTGCATATCAACAAGATCAATAGTTTTGAATTATTTATGATAATATTATATTGTTTAAAAGTTTCATCCACTTTATGAAGTAAATGCAAAATTTCGGCAATCTGAAACAAAATATATACTCGTATACCCTATAGTCGTATATGTGTCTACTTGAAATCCGTAATATAGGGAATACAATGTTACTTTTTAATTTTGTTGTAGTTAGTTACCTATTAATTTTAAACAAAAATGTTTTAAATAAAGGTTGTAGATAATAAAATTCTGCATCAAAATCACTAATCAGATTTTAGTTTGCACGTTTTGTAACGTGTAAAACCGAATTTGAAATTTTATAAATATTATTCATTTTTAGTGTTAGCCCTGGAATTAACACAAAATTACAAATAAATGCATAATGTTTGAACTGTCACTATTGTCAGAAAAATTAATTTATTAGGTTACATACTAACTTATTTCAATTTTGTTATAAAAAGAGATTTCGTAACTATTATGTTACTATTTATTGTGTTTTGGTTTATAAAAATAACGTTTTTATAAAGAAGAGAATCTGAAAATAATTCTATGGTATTATTCTGCCAGTTCAAACATTATGCATTTATTTGTAATTTTATATTAATTCCATGGCTAACGTTACAAAACGTGCAAACTAAAATCTGATTAGTGATTTAAGTGCAGAATTTGAAATATTTGTGTCTAAAATTAATTGGTAACTAACTACAGCAAAATAAAAAATTAACATTTATTACCCTTAATACGGATTTCAAGTAGACATATATATTATATATATGTATGTATATGTCATTTTTGGTACCACTGGAGCACTGGAAATATTTTATCTATTACACAATTATTTTCGTTAAAAATGCTATTTAATTTAATAATAATAATAATATTTCATCACGGCATATTACCCATTGCTGGGTGTGCCAATCTGCTTCGTGCACAGATATCGGTAATGATGGAATATTTGGCACTTACCAGGCGTCACCTCACGGGCACTCATTGCTGGCGTGGAGAGTACGCCACAGAGGCCAATTCGATGTAATTTTTGGTGTCGGTCGGGATCAAACCCGGGTCCCCCAGATTAAGAACAATATACTATAATATCTTATATAACTAATTTTGAATGTATTTTTGATAACCATATTTTTAATGAATATATATATATATATATATATATATATATATATATACAGGGTGTTAATACTAAGTCGTTAAAAAAATATTCTATCGAATGGTCATAAAATATGTATAATCCCATTTAAAAAAAATATAATTTTGCATTGTATCTTGAGAACCACTGGGTTAAAAAATATTTTCTGCTCTAATCAAATATCCCACCGGGTCTTTACTTTTTCATGGACCATAAATACAATGGTAAAATTGTTATATGGCTGTATATTTTGCCCTATTAATTTTAGAACACAGTGTAAATACAAAAAATGTTCAGAATTAAATATTGCATGAAATAAGCCTAAATAATAAAGTATAATAAATTCTTGTTATGAGATAAACGTAAAATAAAATGTCCGTCATTAAGCTTGTAATAGAGTGCCATTTAAGACAAAACATACAATTCAAATAGTCGCATTGTTTGACTTTGACAGGTGGAAGTTTATTAATTGATATTTAATTGTTAATATTGTTCTAATGAGTTTTCTTTTGCGATGGTAAATGTATCCATGCTTACTGATAAATAAATCAATGACTTCAATAATTATTAAAACTTTATGACAGATGTCATCTGCCAAACTCAAGCCATCCAACTGAAAATTTTGTGCTATTGCTCATGACACTCTGTAAATAGCAAATAATTATTACTTTTATTTTCCCTATCTTTCGCAAACAAAACGCATGTAAAGAATAATTTTGGACTTATTAGATGCAGGTTTTAATTCTGAACATTTTTGTATTTACACTTTTGTTCTAAAATTAAAAGGGAAGAATTTACAGCAATATATACATTTTATCATTATATTCTCTATGGTCCACAAAAAAAGTAGACACCAGGCATATATATATATATATATATATATATATATATATATATATATATATATATATATATATATATATATATATCCCAAGCAAACCTTGAAATAGTACTTAAAAAGAAGTATAAAAATCTGATGTGACCAACACAATACCTTCCGTTTAATTTATAATAATAAATACTTAATATTTAATTAAATTTAACTACCGGGTTCGATCCAGACCGACGCCAAATATTTCGAATTTTAAATGGCACAAAAATGACCCGTTTGGTGCACTCTCCACGCCATCAATAAGTGCTCGTTAGGTGATACCTGGTAAACGCCTGCACGGAACAAATATGTCATCATTATTACCGACATCTGCGTACAAAGCAGATTGGCTCACTCAGCAATGGGTAATATGCCACATCAGATTTTTTTTTCTCGTCGTCGTAGGTGAGAGAGGTAGGTACCTTTGGTAATTAATTACTAATTAAATTAAATTACTTATTCCCAAAATGCAATTTGTAATTTATCACTTTTAAAAATTTGAAAAAGGAATTGAAAAAGTAATTGGTTTTTCAAATTTTAATTACTATTTTGAGCGAAGAAGTGAGGGAATCCCCGGGATACGCGCATAGCGTAGTTTAACTGGGTTCTGAGTGTAACAACAGGTTACAAATGCAACTTATCATGCGCGTTGGGATGTACGACATACTTTGAACTTTTACTTAGGTATAACTTATTTTTTCTGAGTCCTAATAGTAATAATATACTTTTCATGGAATTTGCAATGTCTTCATATAAATCACTATAAAGAACCATATAGGCATATATTTACAAGGTAAGAAATAAATACATTAAATTTAACAAGTGATAGAACTTGTCGAGAGCAAAAATATTTCTTAATAACTTTTTTCGAAATCTCAATTATTTTTAGCATTTTAACGTTATAATTTGTAAAAATGCCTGCCTTTACGGATATCTGCCAAAGGCCAGAAAATTTATTTGGAACATTTTCCGAATCGTTATCTTCTAAACGTTCGCACCTTTGTACATGTAACATAAAAATTTAACGTATGATTTTTTTTGTTACCTTAGTCGAGGTATTCTATTCTATCTCTTATCTTTCTCGATTTGTGTACAGTTTCATCTGCTGGTGTATCGATCAATTTATTCACCAGTTTGTAAACTTTTTTTTGTGTTGATAATTCAATCACAGTCACAAGTCACAACGGAAACAAACCAGAAACAGCTGTTCGTAGACGCACGCCATGCGCGAACGCAGAATAGTCCTATTTTGAATTTTGGTATTATGCCACGCGCTCTACTTCTCCGACATGCATTTATTTTATTCAATCATAGGCGGGTAATGAAATTTGTGACAATTTTAAAGTTTAACTAAATATCTAGAAGGTTCACAAGAAAAAGTTAAGAATTATTGTTGCACTCGACGAGTTCTATCACTGGTTGAATTTAATGTACTTATTTCTTTTACATCCTGTATACAGGATGAGTCCCCCCTTTTAACTTTTATAGTAATAGAAAAAAATGACATAAAAGTTTTATTTTTTTAAATATACTATTTGATGGCAGATGTAGATATTTTTTATAAAGTCAAGTTTGCAAGATACTACTATTTTACCCACCTATACTTATTTTACTAAAATATAAACCGCCATTTTTTTCTCTTTTCAACAATGTAAAACTTTGTACATCAAAAATATGAAAAAATACGATAATTGAAATATATGAGAAATCATTTTTCAATTATTCTAGGTAGCTATGTGAAAATTTAATTAAAATTAACTTATTAGTTCAAAAAAAACTCGTTAAACAAGTAACAAATAAATGTCTATTTTATTTTGTTGTTTCCCATTGTTATATTTTGTTTATTTTCACATAGCCACCTAGAATATTTGAATATTTTTATTTTTTGATATTTTTCAATTCTTATCTTTCTCGAATTTTTAATATTTTTCATATTCAAAATTTTACCTCGTACTAAGCAGATATTGGTACATCGACCTTTAAAACGAAGAATTGTTTAACCTTTGGTGTTGCACATAGTTTCAAACCAAATGGTAGTTGCGACTACGTCGACACTTTACAGTGTACGCGTACGCTACCTATGTCGCCAATTCTTTATTTGTTTTAATACTCATTATTTAAATTTTGTTGGATATCATATTAACCAGTGTAGTATTATTTTTATTTATTTTGATTTTATTTATTAATACGGTGTAGTATAATTTTTTTATTTTGTTTTTTTTTTATTAATGTAAGATGAATGATTTTTTTGTAGTAAAGTAATTGGAAAAAGCTATTAAAATGTCAATTATAATTCAAAAGTAATTAGTAATTTAATTAGATTATAATTATTTGTGATTCACACTAAATGTTTAAATCGTATTTCACACGTTTATTTAAAATTCTCCTCGATCCAATTAGCCCATTTCTACGATTTAAACATTTAAGTAATTTAACTACTTTTTCTCTAGTAGTAATCATTTTTAAAAGTAATTTGATTACATTTTGGTTAAAGTAATTGTAATTATACTCAATTACTTTGTGAAAGTAATTTGCCCAGCTCTGGACGTATATGAATTATGAAAGAAACGTGTATGTAGACACAGACATATGCACATACACACGCACACATACCCATACGCACACATACATACCGTACTTATTTATTAAATACAGAATACAAGTATGTGACGAAAAAGTAGTAGTACATTGTACTCTTGCATAAGTACTTTGTTAAAGGTGCTTGATTACTCTACTCAAGTACAATTACTTCTCAGATTTTGGTAAAGTCTAGCCATAAATACCTCGTTTCGAAATACGAATGAAGAAAGACGACAAGAGGTTGTTATTATATTATTTAGTATATTAACTTCGCAGTAAGATTCTAGGTTTATTAATTTGTCACTAACTTCCGTATAATTATCATTGAAAAATAGGAGACGAAAGTTATATATTCTCCAACTTTCAACCAGTAAAAATACAATTAGAGAAAAACATCTGTGCCGCACTTCCCTAAAATTTAAGTTTGATTTTTAATATATTCCTGTGGATCCATGGCAAAAATAGATGTCACTTTTCGTTGATTTTCTCTTTTTACATGAGATATGAACACACCAGTGCAAAAAGGAGGCAGCTCCAGTTTTATAAATATTTCAAGAGGAAGAAAAACTGTTTAACTTATTAAATAAGTATTATTGACTGGGTAGGCTTTAGCACAATTTATAATCGTCATATTTTTCGTCTGTGTTCGACATATTTCATTGATATCAAAGAATGAAGAATAGTATATTGTGTTATTACGAGTAAAAGTCATACTTTGTTTGACGAGCGTGGAAGTTTGCACGACGAGCGAAGCGAGTCGGACAATTACACGCGAGGTACACAAAGACACTTTTACTCCGAATGACAAATTACATTTTTTCTTCAAACGTAGATATTTGAAGAAAAATATCTACTACCTGACGTTACAATAATTTAAAAAAATTACGTAAAGTACGTCTGCAGATTTCAATTTCCTTGTTGCTATGGATACATATTTGTTCAGTTTTTGTTATAAACATTGAAGTGAAAATTTTCACGTTTTGACATTTAAAAAAAAATGTGCAATTTTATATCCTCCTTGTGTGAAATTATGTCAGAATTTGAAATATTATAATATACGCTCGCTGAAGTTATTCAAACGGATGGCAATCTAACAGTGTGAAATCACTGCAAAACAATATAAACTTTTCTTATCACTTTAATTCTAAGTATTCTTATGTCGTCCCTGTAATTGTATTCTTTAATATGATATATCTTTAAAAGTAAACTTTGTTTATATTTTAATTCATAGGTTATTTATTTAAATTTGACAGCTATTGATGGTATTTAGTAACTTTATTTTTAGGTTATCTACTATGTTATAGTGACACTTAGGGCGATATTACAGGTTTCTATTGTACAAGTTTATCTGTATAGTTTCTATATTTATTTTATTTCTCGTCACAAAAGATGCTACTTTTGTGACGTTTGAAGAAAAAATATATTATACAGTGGAAACACCGAAGCTGCCTCATTTTTACACTGACATACATGTATCTTACGTAACTTCCCAACAAATTATTGAAACAACCTCGATCTTACATCTATCGATGAAGCATCCTTTTCTTAATATATCTGGCTACACGGTTGAAATGCATATAAAATTAGAGCTGTTTCCTTTTTGCAACAGTGTCTTCATATATGTATGCCGAAAAAAAAGAAGAATTTTTGTGGCAAAACTGCAGCTCGCTTAAGGTGGCATAGCCATCAAACTCAACAAGAAAAATATACATAATAATTTCGACCAAATTAATTGCGCTAATAATAAATATATTGCTTTATTTAAAAAAAATAGCTGCGATTTTTACATTCTACTTATTTCAGTTTTTCGTTCAAACAAAAAAAAATGCAGTGTATTAATCAGTGTGGCGTGGAAAAAAATAGTGAAACTAATTAAAAAAACAGTGAGTGATAACGGTCATAAAAGTTAAAATGACAGTGAAGTGAGAGTGAAAGTGATAAACTAGTTATAGTTGTATGAAGCAATATATGAAACTTATTATAGAATATGCCAATATTCTGTTATAAAGTTTTTGAGACTTGCGCCAGGTAGATTTTTTTTTCAAACATGAACCGTACCCGAAATTTTCACAAAGAATTTGTAAATATCGCTCAAAATAACATTAGGCGAATTATATTAAATTCAACAAGATTAAATTTAATAAAAACGTGACTTGTTTGCAAAACATTAAAAATTATGTCTAACTCTGAATGAAACATATGTTACATTACAATTGTCAGCAGCACAAAAAGTGTTCGCATTTAATTTAATTAAAAATAGATTAATAAATAATGCAAAAAAGATTGTTTCACAAAAAAAATCTCAAATTCGGAAGATTTAAAGTCATTTCTGAAATAAATCAAAAATGCTATTCTCCAGCAAAAATTAGAAAGCAATCGTGAACAAATTTATGTCATTGTTACTACCCATAATAAAAGAATATTTGATTGTGAAACAACCTTTGACATTAAAACAATGTGAATCATTATTAAAAAATGAATTTAGCTATGCCAGTTTTTTACATAATAGCCCATTGATATGAAATGATCAAAAGCAAAATGTAAACACTCCAAAAAAAATATCCGTAACCCTGCACCCAAAAATTCCCCAGACAATATTTTCTTTCAAATCCAGTCAATATTTACAAACTGCCAATTCTAGGCCCTAATAAGTTTAAAAGACAAAAGACTCCAACCCCAACCAATTTCCTTACAAGCACGTAGTACTCAACCCTGGCCACATCAACAATAATTAAACAAAATTATAAAAATGAAATTGAAAAGGAAAACATTGCAGTCGACAAACAAAGTATCGAGGAATACGAGGAAGAAGATTACGATAATAATATCAATCCTTCTTTAGAGGAGAAACAACAGAACAAAATACGTAATGACCTCAAAACTAAAATCCATTCCTTTAATAAAATTTAATGATTATTTTAAATTAATGGATTTAGGTTCTAATATATATTTAATTTCCCCAAATATTGTTAAACAGAGAAATTTAAAAATTATTTAAAATCCAATTACTTTCAAAACACCCCAAGGAAAAGTGAAATGTAAAAATTGCATTGAAATAAAAATCCAAAATAAAAGTTTCGAATTTTTTGTAGACGATTTTTATAAAGAAAGTAATATGTCATTTGGCGTAAAAATATTAGAACATTGTAATGCTTTAATGGATTTTAAAAATAAAATTATAACACTCGGGAATAGAAAATTCTACTTACTATCTTCACAAACATTAAATAACTCATTTATACAATTTAGACACTTATGAAAAAAATAAAAAAACTTATTAGAAAAGTATTCAAATTTATTTCCAAAACTCGACGAAGTACTATCCGCTACAAATGTCACTACCCATAAAATCCGTACAACAGAAAACAACCAGTTTTTCAAAAAACTATAGACTTTCACAAATATGCCAGAAAGATATCGTGTCATTGGCACATAATGAATTTTTAAAGTAAAACAGGACAAAAATGGTAGCACCGCTGTTTATAAAAAAAGACTTGTCGGTAAATGTTATACACAGAAACTGGGTGAAGACTATCATGAAACATATGCACCAGTGGCGAATGCGCAACATTTTTTTTGTACCTTATTAGCCATAGCAATGGCTGCAGAAATGAGAGTAAGACATTTGGATGTAAAGACAGTTTTTCTAAATGCAGTACTAAAGGAGGAGTTGTATGTTAAACAATCAAAAGGTTTTGAACAACCGGATCAAAATAAAGTTTATAAGTTAAAGAAAGGACTTTCTGGAATGAAACAATCCCCAAAAGCATGGAACTGTACTACATATAATTGCAGTTTTTACAAATAACGGATTTAGAAACAATAATGCAGATTTTGATTTTATATGAGCGAAAATGAAGCAAGCAGTTATTTAATTCCATATATAAATGACGGTATCAAAAGAATATGGAAAGAAGATTTTGAAGTTACTGATCCTAGTGAAGTACAGGGTTGGGCATTTACGCGAAAAAATATGTAAAAAAATCTGATGTGCCCAACACATAACCTTCCGTCAATTCTATGTACTTTATATAAATTAGTCACAAATAAGGTAGTGTTTTGCAAAATATTATGTATTTTCAGGAACAATATTTCACGAACTATGTAAATTGTACTTGACACTGACATCTGTCAATTAATAAAAAAAATCCATTTTCTATTGTGGTTTCCATTGTGAACTTGCAGCAGCATAGATTGCTAGATTTATAAAAATTAAGGTCTTTATAATTTTTTATCTCCAAATACATTGAATATGAAGAAGAAAGTGCAATCGTAAAGAGAATAAATTTTTCTTTAATAATTATAATATCGGAAAATATAAAAAAAATTACATTTAACTGCGTTTCTTCGAAAAAATAATGTTAAGAACTTCAAATAACGGTAATTCCGGTTTACCAATTATAGCCAAAATCTAATCAACTCTTCATACGAACGTGCAAAAGGGGAATATGCAAGAATTATAATTTTTGGAATTGTAGTATTGGAGTTATCACAGGAGAATTTTTTGTCACTCACATACACACACATACACACCTTCACACACAAACATACACACAAACACACACACACACACACACATACACATACAGACATCTTCATAAAAATTAGTAAAATTGTATTCTAGGGACTCTAAAACCTGTTTATTCATTTAAAACGCAACAATACCTTTCTTACTTAAAGATGATGGAAAGTTTTTGTGATGATTTCTAAATGAGAACCAATTAGTTATACAAAGGCATTTATTAATACTGAATACAATATTTATTATTGGGCAATATTATTCTCAATGACATTTACACTTTACATACATTGACAGGTTTTTTCAGCAAATGTTTTACATGCATACTACGTAGTTCAATTTTATATCACAACACTCCCTAAAATTGAACTTTACGAATTTACATTAAAGAAATATACATTTAATTAGATAAACCAATCTTCGCCCGTAGTTCTGTGAGTTGTAATGATCCCAATGGTTTTGTGAACATGTCAGCCAACTGATTACTTGTATCGATGTACTGCAACATAATTCTTTTGTCCATTACCAGTTCCCGAATATGATGATACCGTACTGCAATATGTTTAGTTCGCTTATGTTGTTCTGGATTACTAGCCAGTCTTATCGCTGCTTGATTGTCTACTAGCAATCGAGCTTCAGTACCAGATTTAAACTCCTTGACTAGATTATGGAGCCAAATTAATTCTTTAGCAGCAGTTGATGCAGCTATATACTCCGATTCTGTCGTTGAGACGGCTACACAACCCTGACGTTGACTGCTCCAAGTAATTACTCCATCTCCTAGTGTTGATACATAACCAGTAGTTGATCGTCTGGTTACTATATCACCAGCGTAATCAGCATCACTGTAAACATTTAAACAATTAGTTTTTGAACCGCTGTAAACTATTCCCATTTGAATGGTTCCACTTAGGTATCTCAAAATACGTTTAATGAATTTCCAAAGCCCAGTTGTTGGCTTTGACAATCTTTGAGATGCCTTTCCAACTGCAAATGCTAGGTCAGGTCTCGTAGTAACTACTAGGTACATAAGTCTTCCAATCGAAGAAGCAGAAGGATATTTATCATCTTCGTCAGTTTCAGTTCAGATCAAGTTCCCATCTTTCTGTTTAACAAACACGCATGGATCATAAACACTGCATGAAAAACCAATCAAGTTCAAGTATTGGGTTAATCTTTGATTCCATCACCTCGGTGCTTGTTTAAGTCCATATAGACTACGAATCAACTTACAAATGCGTCCAGATCCATCATCATACCCTTCTGGTTGAACCATGAAGATTGATTCATCCAGGTAACCACATTAGCATCAAATTGACTAATCTCCAATTTATTTGAAACTGCAAGCCAAAATAAAAACCGAACTGTGTCGCTTCGAACAACCGCGCTAAATGTTTCTTTGTAATCGGCTCCAAACTTCTGCTCGAATTCTCGAATTACTAACCGAGCTTTGAATCGATCAACCTCCCCATTCGTTTTTGTTTTTATTCGATAAATCTATTTGGCTGTCAATGGTCGCATTTCTTCTTCAGGTTGTAGCAACTTCCATGTACCATTTTTAAAATGAGAATCCATTTCATCGTCCATTGCTTTAGACAAATTTTCTCTTTCCGGTACTTGCATAGCTCCTGATAAGAATTTGGTTCAATAATTGATTTCCGACATAAGTATGCATATCGATTTGGCATTTGAATATTATTACGATGTCTAAGCTGGTATGTGATGTCTTCGCTTGATTGTCGTACTTCTTGATCATTAGCTTGTTCTTCTTGATCACTACGTTGTTTTTCTTGATGAAGATTTTCTTCTTGAACTGATTGATTAAGTTCAACGTGCTCTCCCTGAGACAATTACACCAAGACTTCCGGAACAGAAACTTCATGGAATTCAATATCACGGCTAATTTCGACTCGTGATTTATCTGGTATCCAAACTCTGTAGTTTCCAGTCAATTCCTCATATCCCACAAAAATTCCTCGTTTAATAGTAGCGCCGAATTTTTTGTCTTCTCTCTTTTCCTTCGGAATCCGAACGAAGCAGTCACATCCATAAATTCTCAAATGATTTAAGGAATATTCTCTACCATACCAAACCTCGAAAGGCGTCTTCCCCTTTTCTCGACTTTTTCCAGTCCGATTCAAAACATAGGCAGCACATGTCACCGCTTCAGCCCAAAACCGTCGAGACATTCCATGTGTTAACAACATTGTCCTTGACATTTCGAGCAGCAAGCGATTTCCCCTTTCTGCTCGCCCATTCTGTTGAGGCGTATAAATAGCAGATCGTCCTAAATCGATGCCATTTTTCTTTGCAAATTTGAAGAAAATGCTGATTAGTATATTCAGTGCCATTATCAGATATAACTGCTTTAATAACATTTCCTGTTTGAGTTTGAACATATTTCATGTAGTCCTCAAAACTTTTTGCAACCTCATCCTTGTGGCGAAGAACCTAGACTTTTCTGAACTGCGTAAAGTCATCCTTAAAGGTCACGAAATATCTGTAACCACTAAATGAAGATTCCTCCATAGGCCCACAGACATCTGTTACAACTAACTCCCCTGGTTTGGTCGCTTTTGGAATTTCCCGAAAGTTTGTACGTTGAAATTTCCCAAAAGCACATCCGTCGCAATATTCGGTCTTGTTCAGTGCAGTAGTCTTAATACCTTTGAGACTTACTCTGTTGCCCCATTCTTTCGTGCCATACTTGCAAAGAATTTTCTTTGTGATTTCGAGCTAGAAAACAAAAATCTCTATTTTGAATGACATCTATGTCAAGTATGTACATATTGTCAACTCTGTAGCCTTCAACAACAAGTGAGTTGTTTTTCTCAAATGACCACTTGTTACTAAAAATAGTTTGTTTGAAACCTTTTTCGGCCACCGATCTAACTGAAAACAAATTTACTTTCATGTCAGGAACATACATAACATTATTAAAATAATGTTCTGCGCTGTTTACATGAGATCTTATTCTTATTTTTCCAACTCCTTCTGCAGAAACTTTACGACCGTCACCTAATTCAAATAAAACATTTTCATTTAATTTCTCATATGTTGTGAAATACTCCAATTGCCAACATACATGCTCAGTACACCCTGAATCAGTCACCCGTTTGGTAGCATCAGGCATACTTGAAATTTTCCTTGAGGCAATCCCGTTTAAAATGAGGTCCTCCGCAGGACCAACATTTTTTGGTTTTATACTTCTTTTCATGTTTGCTGGATTGTGACTTACCCGAGCATTTAGATTTAAAATATTTTCCCTTCATCTGTCCCTTTGCCCTCAAAGCAGATTCAGCATTCATGTTCATATTTGGAATTCTTAGCCTTGTCTCTTCAACCATTAATCTAGATATTAATTTATCCAAAGTTCGATCTGCGACAGACATCGAATCCCAAGCACAGTGGAAATATCGAAATTCGGGCGGTAATGTGTTCAACAGTGTTGTTATGAGCATAGTATCATATATAGGTTCATCCAGCTCTTTTAAACGTCTAGCAAAAGACTCTAATTTACATACGTGCGTTGCAATATCGTCTCCAGGTGTATAACGATATTCACGGAATTGCGTTTGGAGTAAATATATTGAATCTGCAGATTTTTGTTTGTAAATATTTAACAATTTTACCCACATTTCTCGTGCTGTATCACAATTCATAATCATTGATAGTGGCTTTTTATCTAAAGTCGCAGCTAAAACTTCTTTCGCAACTTTATTACCTTTTTTCCAACGATTTAATTCAACAGCATCGGTAGGCTTAACCAAACTTCCATCAATTAATTCCAATGCGTCTCGAGCGTCCAAAATTGCCCTAACTTGAAATTTCCATTGCATCCAGTTCCTTGAATCTACGAACTTCTCGATTTTCACTCTGTCCCCATCCATTGTGCTTCGCCAAAAGGGTAACAAAGTCCAGAAAAACAGCAAGCCTCGAAATATTCAATTTCAAATCTACCTTTATTAAATCATAAGCTCAAACTCCGTGTCTGGGCCCATAACCTTTTGTGATGATTTCTAAATGAGACCCAATTAGTTATACAAAGGCATTTATTAATACTGAATACAATATTTATTATTGGGCAATATTATTCTCAATGACATTTAGTATATATATAATAGTTTCAATTGTTTTAGTTCTTTGTTTTATTTCAAGCCACAGTCATGGCTCGCTATTCTCTTTCGACTGGGTTTATAAAAAAGTGCCCGCCATTTTACTTTTTAATAATGTAACATATGGATTATTTTACATGATTGTAAAGAAAATTTGATGTACCTACTTTTCAAATTTGTAAAAAATATAGTATGTTCCATTTGAAATTTCAAAGTAGATATTAATTACTAATAAACCGGAAGTGGTATCATGAATGTACATCCATCATCAAGTAGCTTACATGTTGCTATAAATCATGTTATATGAAAGAAATTACTAACTTAATAAATAAGCAAGATATTTGCTAAGTCCATTAAAATACAACACCCTGTAGAAGAAATGGCAGCAATTTTACCAAATAATAGAAAATATCGTGATGCAATAGGAAGTCTATTATATTTAGCGACTGTTTCAAGACCAGATATATCAACGGCCATAGGTATTCTTTCCAGAAAAGTTAGCAAATTATTTGAAGACTACAATTGATACGAAACTTTATATTGGTGGGTCAGCGAAGAAGATCACGATTTTCGTAGATGCAGTTTGGGCAGGAGAACTGAAAGATCGAAAATCAACTAGCGGATATCTGATCCAGTTAGGTGGATCAATAATCATCTGGGGATGTAGAAAACAAAAATCTACAACTTTATCTTCAACGGAAGCTGAATTTATTGCAGCATCCGAAGTTTGCAAAGAAGGAATTGGGTTAAAATAACTGCTCAATGATATGAAAATCGAAATCAAAGAAAACCACTCATGCGTGAAGACAACCAAGGATGCACTGGTCAAAAATAAACATGTAAGCCGATGTTCAAAGCATAATGCCATTAGGTATAGTTTTATGCGAAATATGTATCTAGATGGTGAAGTGTACATTATTTACTGCGATAGTAAAAATATGATTGCAGACGTATTTACAAAGTCTTTACTAACAGAACATTTCAAAAATTTATGTAACAATGTTGGACTTGACATTATAGGATAAGTTGAAGTATTGAATATGCAACCCACTAACGTACGAAATTATAATATAATCTAGTCAGTATGAATGTTGTTTTTAAAATAAAAGAAATATATCATCACGGCATATTACCCATTGTTGGGTATACCAATCTGCTTTGTACATAGATATCGGTAAATGATGAAATATTTGTACCGTTTGGGTGCTTACCAGACGTCACCTCACGGGCACTCAATTCTGGCTTGGAGAGTGCACCGCAGGGGTCAATTTTGTGCTATTAAAATTCGGGTCCCCAGATTCGCGACCAGACACTCCTGTGTCAAAGTTTGATGTGTAAATAAAAAAATTGTATTTTTCATCATCAAGATTAAATATGTTTACTCAACCACTGTGTATATATCTTAAATACAACCAACATTTCTTGTATCTACTCTATACTCCATTTAGTTTAAGATTACAGTGGAGGTTGGAGCATGATGAAACCGGTTTATGCAGCAAAATTTTAAGGTTAAATACAAATCTATATTTAATTTCAATATAAAGTTGAGAAACACCTTCAGACACTTTGGCCCATATTCCGTTCGCACTCTTATAATAAAAACGAGTTTATGAAGCACACTCCTCATACGAATATAACGTAAAAGCGCGCTCCATAAAAGTGCTTTTATTATATAATGGTAATAAGTCGTGATAATATATTTATTCCTACACGGTGTTTCACAACTAAAAAATCTGATGTGGCCAACTCAAAACCTCCCGCCATTTATTTTTTATTAATTTAAATACATCTACCTACCTATGGGGTCTCATGGCCGCGTGTCTGAGAGTCTGGTGGAGAATCTGGGGAACCGGATTCAATTCCTACTATCAAATATTTAAAAAATTTAATGGCACATAACTAACTCCTGTGATGCACTCTCCACGCCAAAAGTGAGTACCTGTGAGGTGACGCATGGTAAACGCCCGCACGATACAAATATGCCATCATCATTACCGAAATCTGTGTACAATCAGTGTATTAGCACATCTAGCAATGGGTAATATGCTGTGATAATATATTTATTTTCTTATTTAAATACATTCCTGCATATTTACTAATACTAGAAATTATGTATGTTACGTTCCTTTCCGTTTAACTATTGTTCTATTCACAATTTTCGTTTTTAAACATTATTATTAATTTGAAATTATGTATGTTAAATTCCTTTCCATGTAATTCTTGTTCTAATTACAATTTTCGTTTGAAAATGTTAGTGTTATTAATTTGAAATGATTATTTTTTTGACAGTGACAATTATCTGTCAGTTACATACATTTGAGCTGAACTGTGTAACCAGGGATTTGTGTTTATAGCATAAGCTCCGAAATATAATTTTTATATTATTTTATAAATTTATCCATAAAATATATAGAAAAAGTATTAATGCAAACCTCTAGAAAATGGAATTATCTTTAATTTTTATAATAACAAATTGCGAAAAAATGACATTTAAAGGTATTTTTTGAAGAAAAACTAGTTTTAGCTTAAAGTAAACTGTTATTTCCGATTATCCGATTGACATCAAAATCTATTGGCATCTTCCCATATTAGAATAAGGTAGAAATACACGATTTCAAAATCTTCTGAATGATAGTATTTGAGTTAGAGCGTAAAGAGGATCCACACACACACACACACACACACACACACACACATATATACACACACATACACACACACATACACATACACACACACACACATCATCGTGAAAATGTTAAAAATGGATTCTAGGGACCTTCAAACGTGGTCATTTACCAAAATCTCGATATTCCATTTTTAGCACGATCCCTATAACTCCCTTACCAAGGGTTGCGGGAGGTAAAAAAGCTTAATCAACATAAGTCTGATCTTGTTTCCGAGAAAAAAGGCCATTTTTTAATAGAATCAAAGAAAAACTGACAAAGCTAGTAATGAAACAAAATGTGTATGCCAATAAATAGACTATAAAAATACAATAAAATTCTATATAAAACATTTTTCTCGATTTCTAATAGTTAAGGAGTTATTTGGATTTTAAATCTTGGTCAAAATCGCCACAATATTTTACGTAGTACAATTATTTGATTTTTTTATTAAAAACGAAAGCAAATCTAAAATGACCTCTCAAAGATAAACAAAAAGTCTCATTTAATGAAATTCGTAACTCTTATGGTTTTCGAGATGGCAGAGGTAAACCCAGTAAAACCTGATTTTTCACTGCCTTATATCTCGGAAACTATTGAAGATTGAAACCATATTGATTAAGGTTTTTTTTTACTTATGTTGGTCAGTAGTACATGCCCCTAATGATTATACCCAAAGTTATGAAATACGCTTTATACTGGTGTTATTTAGATGACCCGGTAGCGAAGTGGTAACATTATCGCTTCACGGGCCGAGGATCTGAATTTGAATACCAACTAAAGAATGGCAAGCATGTGTTTATTTTCATAAGTTCACCCTCATCAACAAAGTGTGAAAAGTGTATAGGTAGAAAAACTATCATGAAAAACTGTCTCATCCCCATAAAAATCACCTAGCTAACCCAGTTTGCGTAGTAGTAACGTTATCGCTTCACAATACAAGGGTTCCAGGTTCGAATCCCGGATAAAGCATAAGTGTAGTGTGTGTATTTCATCATCTCATCTCCATTAGCACCGAATATAAAGTACGACATTACAAAAGAGTAATAAGAAAACTGTGTCATCCCAATCATATCCACCGCTTATACAATATGTCCCATTTGGATTCCACCATTGGGATCTCGAGAACTATAAGAGATACAATGTCGGTTAAATGGAACTTTTTGTGCATCTATAGGAAATCATCTCAGATGTGGTTTTATTTTTCCAAAAATTCTCATAAGGCACTAGAGAATGGCGGGAAACTAAATTTTGTTGATTTTTTCTTTTTCAAATAAACTTTTGGTAATCAGTGGCGTGCAAAATAAATTTTTGTATCCATAAATTTCTGAGATATGATATAACACAAAGTTATATTTTTTTAAACGGAACTCATATCTGATTTTAGTCTCAGAAAAGTTCTTATTTTTTTCTGTTTTCAATGATGTAAGGGTTATTGTGTTTCGTATTTGTTTAACTCCCAAAATTTTATTTTTCCCGAATTTTGTAATTATTTCACGAAAAACATCATTATTTTTTATTAATTACATTCTATTTGATGGATATAATTCATTTTATGACTTTCTTGCTCAATATTTTTATTTTAAACTCACAACTTACAAGTTACACTATAACATGTTAAGAGCGATCTGATAAAAAATATTTTTTGATTTGAATTTAATATTTCTCAATAGAATTCTTACCAATATTTCCAAAATAACACTAAATTTATTATAAAATAAAGAAATAAATAAAATTTCGAGGCAAAATAAATAAAAAAACACAATAACATTTACATTATTGAAAAGAGAAAAAAAACATGTATTTTTTGAGACTAAAATCAGATATGAGTTGTATTTAAAAATATATAACTGTCTGTTATATCTTGGTAATTTACGGATATTAAAATCTATTTCGCACGCCACTGGTTAGGCAATAAAAATATCTAACTTCTTTATTTGAAACGTTTTTATCGATTACCAATAGTTAAGAAGTTATCTGAAAAAGAAGAAATCAACAAAATTCAGTTTTTTTGTCATTAACTAGTGCCCTATGAGAATTTTTGAAAAAACAAAAGCAAATTTGAGATTGCCCCATATAGGTGCACAAAAAGTTCCATTTAACCGACATTGTATCTCTTATACAGTAATTCTTGAGATCCCAATGTTGGCAGCTTTAAAAGGGCACACTGTATACGTATATGTAAGAAAACGCGAGTAAATAATAAATCCCCATAAACAAATACCACATGTATATCGAATGAGAAAAAGCGTGTATAAATAAAAATAATTATTTATTTATTTCTATTCGCAAAAAGTGACACCTTACCTATTTGAGATAACACTGTATCGAAGGATACTGCAATGAGAGTTTAAAAACTTACATTATGCCCTCTTTATTTTTATGAATTTTTGTGGAACCCCAACCGTATAACGCAAAAATGGGTAGTATGGTCTTTATACTATCAAATATAGTCGTCGAATGAACCATTGATAACTTTTTTATTATTACTCAAAACAAAAATTAAAACCACAAACCACCAACTGCAGTCGTTCAAAGTAGTAATAGCAATATATGAAGCCAAATACCAGGAAAGTAATACTTAAATTCATCAACTACCACTCTTTTTATATGTTATAAAAATTAATATTAAAAAGAAACACAGAAAGTGAACAATAAATGACAAGAACCTTTTATCTACTTTATTATTTTACATAATGAAACTAAAATTAATGATATTACATTTTACGAATATCAAACAAATGTGTTTACATTGTACTTTATATACATTACAAGTTTTATTGTTTAATAGATTTAGTATTAATAAAAAATAATAATTTTTATCATTCAATTATATGAGTTTTATTTTTTTTAAATCGTGCGGGATGTACGTGTTCTCAAACTCAACATAAGTGGGAGAAATAACCAATTCCCGCGGAAGTAATGGGGTCCTCCATGGTTATAACAAACTAGAACATGGGTCATGTTTATTAAAAGAATATCGACAAAACGTACAATAGCAACTATTAAAATTTAAAAAAGTTACGTATTAGTTTTTAAAATATTCGAGTTTTAATACCCATTATCCCACCTTTATTTCTACATCACAAATCTATTCTACTCATATTCCAAATTCTCCCTAGTTCAGTGTTGCCTTATTGAAGAATAAAAATATGGTACCAACCAATGAAAATTATCATATTTTTAAAAAAATCTGATGTTGCCAGCACATTACCTTCCGCCAATTCTGTGTATTATGTACAAATTCCATACATAATTTTTCTTGCAAGAGATTCTATATTTCCAGTAAAATTATTTGGTAAACAACTATGTTAATAGCACTTGACAATGACATCTTGCCGTCCTCATTCAGTTTATTTTCTCTCAAGTCTTCCGCAATACAGTCCTTCCATCTTCTCTTTGGTCTTTCAATATTTTAAAGTCATCTTTCCTCGTGACATGTCCAAACCAATGTAGTCGTCTCTCTTGCATCTTTCTAGAACCATTCGAGCCATTTCTGTTATCCTCTCATTCCTTTTCCCATGTTTCCGTGTCTTCCCCAACATCCATCTCAACATCCTCATCTTTTTATTGACACTGAAATCTGTCAACTAGAATTATCTCAACATAGTAGATGTTTACATGGTTCTAGCCTAGCTGGCTGACTTATGAAATTTAATTTCTTTATAATTTTTTTTAACTCTATATCCATTGAATATGAAGTATAGAATGCAATTAAATCCTATAGATAATACAATATTCTTTAATATTTATAATAACGTTAAATGTCAAAAACTGATACTTAACAAACTTTTTTCAAGAAAAACTGTTGAATTTTTTGTAAAATAAAAAATACAGGTTTTTCCTCCTCTTGCAAACCCAATCGGGTACATACTGTATATTTATGATAAATGAATGGGGTAACTCGAAGCTCTTAACAGATTTTTGAGGAAAAACAATATAATATAATCCAAAATTTCATAATACAGATATTGTTTATAAAGTTATTTTCCTGACCACATCAGATTTTTAAAAATATGCATTAGTTGTTTTAAATCATTTATATATTTATATTATCTGATTTTAAGCTAGTTTTATTTATACTAGAACTATAGAAATCTTGTACTTGTTAAGTATTTTATAGAAAGGTTTAGAAATAAATAATAAGTTTATTGTAATCAACCCAATTCTGTAAACGAATTTCTACGCAAATAGTAACTATTTGAGTTACTGTTGTTAGAAAGCAAGCCCTTTCATAGTTACTTGTCAGTATTCTATATTCCATAATAATTCGAACGTCATTACAAAAATCTGTTGTGGTCAGTTTAATACCTTTCGTCATTTAATTTTTATTCAATTAAACATATATGTATTATTTTGCTTTTGCAACCTTTAATGTAGCTATTTTTAATATTTTTATATTCAGAATCTTACCCTTATATTAAAATGTATTTATTTAGAAATTGATTTATTTATTAAGTATTGACTTGTATTTGTCAGTTAAGTACATTTGAATATTTCAACTGTGTAACCAAGGAATTGTGTTAAAAAAAGGGGTAAAAAAATTGAAGATATGTACAGGTGGAATAAATTCGCGTTACTTATATGATAAACTTTCTTATTACACATGCTACAGAAAATTGATGTAGGTCCTTATGGGCCAAGTTTTTGAGACACCACAGGAATTTTCTATTGTCTTTTGTTTTTGAGCTTTAGGCTATTTTTTCTATTATTTCGAAAATACCTTGTATCTCGTTTATTATGAGAGATAATGAAAAATGTTTAAATAATTTTTATATGGTTTTTACGTAGAATATTGAGGTGTAATTAAATATTTTTAACACTTATAATTCTCGAGATAAAACACATACATAATGGCCGGTAATATAAAGAGTGATTAAGGCTAATTAGCAAGCAATTGACTAGCATTGTTTTATCAATCGTTTATGGATTATTTTCGAGAAAAATGCATTAAATAAAAGATGCGTGCAATTAATTTTCCTATAACTATTATTTGAAGTATTTTTCTCTAAAATTATACATAAACGATTCACAGAGATAAAACAATGCTAATGAAATGCTCGCTAATCACCCTTAATCACTTGTGCACTATTTTTAAATGGGAACATACGTTGAAAATAATCTCATCTTTTTCCTTATTTTATAAGATATTCAATGATGTGTAAGAAGTCTACATTCTATTGTTTCAAACATAAAGTAAAGATGAATTATTAATTTATTGAGGTGAAAAAAATGAAAACTATTAAGAAACAAATGAAAAAATCAATTACAGATGTAGAAGTGGGATGAGACATGGTGTATATACTTAATGTTTTTTTTTTCTGTACATTATTATTACATACGTTGCAGATGAAAACATTATTGTCATGACAAATATCAGACAAAAGCCGTTCGACTAGAGCCTGTCAGCCCTTAACATGGCCTGTCAGCTAACACAATTTTGACATATCTGCATGGCAGTCCATTTGATACCAAACGCGACATATTTCTGACAAAAATAGAAGCCAATCGAACTGTCAATTTTTGTTTCGTTTCTGCACTGCATTACAGATTTGTAAGACTTACAGAATCGACCCATAAATTTACCCGGACTCAAATGAGTCTAAATTTCTATTTATAAATTACTATGTATAACCTTTTACGGGACAAATAATATTTGGGAAAACTGTTATTTCATGTTGAATGCTGCTAGGGAATAACTACTTTGGCAGACAAAAGATTATGTTTTTGTTTTGGTGTCAATAATAACGATTCTGCAAAATTTCACTACATTTATCAAATGTTGACCTCCCACCCCTCAATTAAATTCTTAATGAAAAATTCAGGTTTAAAGGGCAATATAACGGGGATATTTTATTTTGGTAGATTTATATGCACGAAAAATAAGTTGGAGTGAACCTAGATTAATAATCTTGAAGTGGAATTATCCAGAGGCCGCTTTATAGCGTGAATTTATAGCGCCTTGACGCAAGGGTTATTTGTGTTCCACCGCAGTCATTATGTCAGGAATGGCTCTCTAACTCGCCCGATGAACACTTTGCAACCATGAAATTAAATATTTCTGCTATGAAGCGTTATAGTTGCAATCGTAAATATCACTATGCTTTTAATTCCGAACACTTTCAACAGCTTCTGTTTATTGTTTACTATTCATAAAACTGATTTCATCTTTGCAGCTATATTTTAAAATCAATTATATTTTCAAACAGAATTAAGTTGCACTGTTTCTTTTTCTACAGCACGTTTTATTCATATTATACTTCATTTGACTAAATTCGATTCTAGTTTGCAAAAGCTTATTTTTTCTTCCCACCATCCTTGATAAGGGATAAAAATTGCATATCGAGATTTTGATAAATGACTACTTTTCGAGGTCCATAGCATCCGATTTTAATATTTTCATAATGATATCTGTGGGTGTGTACGTATGTGCGTGTGTGTGTATGTGTGTATATGTGTGCAGGTGTGGATCTTCTGGACACTCTAACTTAAATTTGTACTGGCATTCGGAAAATGTTGAAACCTTGTATTTCGACCATATTTTAATATGAAAAGAAGCCATTACATTTTGATATGCATCGGATAACCGGAAATCGCAAGATAATTGAAGCTCAAAAGCGTTTTTCTTCTAAAAATACCTTTAATTGTATTTTTTTCGGGATTTATGTTATTATAAAAATTAAACAATGCTGAATGGCATGCATTAATAATTTTTCCATATATTTTATAGATAAATTTATAAAATAATCAATTTTATAAATTCCAGAGTCCATGTTTTAGAGATAAACACAATTTCTTAGTTACATAGTTCATATTTCAAATGTATGTAACTGACAGATAAATGTCACTGTCAAAAGAATAATCAATTAAAATTAATATTAGTAACGTTAAAAAGAAAATTGTGAATAGAACAATAGTTATATGGGAAGAAACTTAATATACATAGTTTCCAGCATTAACAAATATATATATCCATTGCTGGGTGTGCTAAACTGCATTGTACACAGATTTAGACAATGATAATGACATATTTGTATCGTGCGGGCGTTTACCAAGTGTCGCCTCACTCATTTCTGGCGTGGAGAATGCACCACATGGGTCAATTTTGTGTCATTTAAAGTTCGAAATATTTGGAGTTTGTAAGGATTGAATCCGGTTCCCCAAATTCGCTTCCATACACTCAGGCACGCGGCCACGAGACCCCATAGATAAATGTATTTAAATTAATAAAAAAATAATGGCGGGAGGTATTGTGTTGGTCACATCACATTTTACTAGAAAGCATACTATCTCGTATAGTTTTCATTCATTTTAATAGAGCATAGCATCGTTTTAATTAATTAGTTGATACATGAAAACAGTTTAGCTAACTATTTTTACATTGTTTCATATACATTTTGAAATAAGTGTATTTATATAGAGTGTTAAGGGTATTTTTTTTATTATTAAAAATAATTACGAATTTATTGTCCATTCAACGCTCGATACAACGTCTGTTCCGTGATTAGATTATTTATTATTTTTAACAAAAAAAATTATGGAAATATTGAATTACTGAATTGCAGTGAAAATATTTATTTAAATTTCAGGCCTCTACCGGTTTCGGCATCTCCTATGCCTTCTTCAGGGGGGTGAAAATTTTTCTATACCTTCTGAAGAAGGCATAGGAGAGGCCTGAAATTTAAATAAATATTTTGACTGCAATCCAGTAATTCATTATTTCCATATACCCATCCAGTCAAGAAGCTTCATCATCCAAAAAAAATTATGCCGCTATAATGACACACTAGAAATTTACACTGCAAGATTTAAATTTGGAAAATTTCTTTACTTTTTTAAAAGTCGTAGACTTGGAAATCCCTATTGAGAACGAAAGAAAATTTGGATTAACCATCAAGACATACACACACATAAATTTATTTAAATTTTGATTAATATAGAAACGGTGATTCCGTATATGAAATTCAGAATATACTACGAATTTGCAACTGACATTTCATATTTAATATATGCACAATCTGCATGTAGGTTGCTCTGCTCGGAATGCAAATAAATAAAATATATGCGATGTGAAAAGAAATATATAAAATATGACACAAGGTATGAAATGTATATGCGAAATAGAATAAAAGTTCCCATGAAACTGGAACTCGCGCTAGAAATGTGTTAAAGAATATAAAGATTTTATTTTCACACAGATAAGCATAGCATAGGAAAGAAACATAAAGCATAAAATGTGCTACATTTTCATTACATCTCTTTCGTCAAATAAACTTCCAACAATTGCAACTGTTGTGTTAAATGGAAACGCTACAAACAAAAAACAGCCAGCAATAAAAACATCTCATAAAACTCGTTCATAACCCTTGAAAATTGTGCAGTTTCTTACGGAATCATCGAGGGTGGTTAATTGCTTCAACAAGAGTTTAAAAAGTATAACAATGTGTTTCCCGAAAATCGAACAAAGCGACAGAGAGCGGGACAATGGCAGCGAAAGTTTAGCAAGAATCTTTTCACAGTAGATAAAGCCGCCAACACACAGAGAAATAAAAAAGTGCTCGGCCGGTGCTGGTGCTGCATTGTCTGATATAAGTTTTACTGCCAGCGCTACTAAATGAAATTGAGTGGTAGGGGATGGCTAACGCAGGAAATATCGCTTGTATGATAGATTAGTGCTGTTCCAAATTCAATCATCTTAATTCTTTTTTTGATTATTAAAATTTAACGGCTATGGATAGCTGAAATACGAGCCCAACCCCAAATGTTTTCATACCCTCTAAAATAAATATATTAGCAATAAAAAATAGATTTTTGGTTACAATAGTTAAGACTATATTTGGGCATTTTTTATGTTATGTAATAATAAAGTGTACTGGATTTAAATATAATGTTATTACCTAAATTTATCATTTTGACAATAATCTACGGGCAAATATATGACAACAGACACGTGCTAATTTTCTTAGTTCCAACAGTAAATAATACAATATTTATGTTAGTATTATCTATAAAACTGAGGGTAAAGGTAACTGAAAATATACTCAATTAATTGCCATCTTAAATTTTATTACTTTAATAAAAAATATTTGCGAATTTTAAAAGACGAAAACATTTATCACATGCGGATAATGGTTTATTTGCAATTAAATCATTATTCAACCTACGAAATTTTATTATAAGCAATGTATTCAAGTTCTATACACTATTAATACACCATATCAAAATTTGGTGAATTGGAGTAATATTCATGCATCCAGACGTTTATTTATTCTTGTTTGTAATATAATTGTCGGTGGTACTTTAATAAATAAACATCACTTTGCAAATAATTTTACTTTAAAAGTAAAATTTAATAAACTAATTAATTGAATATATTATCAGTTTCCTTTACCTTCAGTTTTATAAATAGTACTAACATAAATATTGTATTATTTACTATTGGAACTAAAAAAAAAATAGCAAGTGTCTGTTGTCATATATTTGCCCGTAGATTATTGTTAAAATGATAAATTTAGGTAATAACATTATATTTAAAACCAGTACATTTTATTAATACATAAAATAATAAAATGCCCAAATATAGTCTTAACTATTGTAATCTAAAAAAATATTCCTTCTTGCTGTTAATATATTTTTTTCAAAGGGTACGAATACATTTGGGGTTGGTCTCGTATATCATTTTGATTTATATAAATTAATTTTCAAATATTACGATGACAGTTTTGGGTACAGGTATATCAAAAGTGACGCCCGTACTTTTGGAATTTAAATGTATGAGCCAGTAGTTTTCTGATTGTCCTCTGGTATCGTTATTGATAAAAATGTAAATAATAAATTTTAGTGCATGATCGCTACCTAACTGACTTAATTCAGCTTGGTATCTTCGATTTTTAAATGGAAATTTAACGTTGACATTGCTCGGTGAAGTTCCATTAGCGGCAGATTAAATTGTTAGTTCCAACATGGTGTACTGTCACATTAGAATACAAGTGAGAAATATCCTGTATCAAAGTTTTGCTGATAAGTGGATTGGTAGAGGTAGGGACCCATACCATGATTTCCAAGCTCACCGAATCCGTTTCTTTTTTTATGGATATTTTAAAAAAGGTTTACGACAAACCTGTTACGTATTCAGAAGATGTATTTACGAAGCTTTAGCGTTAATAGACGAAAATAGGGTACACAACATTCATTCTTCCAAGATAAATCGTGCGAATGTTTACCTTCAACTAAAAAGTAATCTTTTTCAACAAATCTAATGACAACAGATTTGGAAAATATATTGTTTTTTAATATCATCCGTTTTTAATAAAAAAATAAATGTTAATATTTGTTAATTAGATGTTAACAATTATTACCCACTCGAAATTTCAGTAAGAGCATTTATTCTCTCACCAAACCGACGTTTTGGTACACCCTTGTACCTTCATCTGAGTAAGTAAAATCTTACAGAAATTTACGATTTTCATGGCCACAAAATATATTTGCTTATATAAAAAAAACTGAATATAGAAACGTATGTTTTTATATAAATTAGAATATGTAAATTTTTGTATCTTACTCAGATTTTTAAGCGCTCAAAACGTCTTTTTGGAGAATCATCGGCCGTATAGTCCTGATTTGGCACCCAATGACTTTTTTTTATTCCCGAACATCAAAAAAAATTGCGAGGTCAACGTTTTTCGACACCTAAAGAAGCGGTTGATGCGATCAAAATGCATATTTGGAGATACCTCATTCGGAGTGGAAAAAGTGCTTCAAAATTTACACGCTTGTAAAAAATATATTGATCTTCATGGAGAATATTTTGAAAAACAATAAAGCCGTTTTCGATGATATATATATATATATATATATATATATATATATATATATATATATATTTGTTTTTGTTCTTTAATCCCGAAATATAAAAGGCAACTAAATAAATTTCATAATAGTAGGTATACGATACCT
The DNA here is from genome assembly GCA_951394225.1 of Harpalus rufipes. NCBI lineage: Eukaryota > Metazoa > Arthropoda > Insecta > Coleoptera > Carabidae > Harpalus > Harpalus rufipes. The sequence continues at coordinate 39,495,959 of OX596281.1, forward strand.
ACTATTATGTAATTTATTTTCAATATTGCACGATTATATTGTATAAATAAAAATAAATATAAAAATATCATCACGGCATATTACACATTGCTGGGTGTGCCAATCTGTGTTGTACACAGATATCGGTAATGATGAAATATTTGTACCATGTGGCGCTTGCCAGGTGTCACCTCACGGACACTCAATTATATTGTATCCCAGACATAAATAAATCATAAGAAATAAAGTTGCTGATTTTACAAAAACAATCGGTTTTGTAATGACTATAAAACTATATAGTTCAAATTAAAACACATTTTCTTTTAAGGTATTATTCCTAAAACTTGGTATGCATGTTATAAAATTGTATTTTTCATTATTTTTTTCATGTGAATAATCAATCCTCAGATTAAGGGCTATCTGTTTATTGACACCATATTCAACGTACATAGTTGCCAGTGTGGCATTCTTTCATTTAAAATGAAAAATGTGTTTGCAGTATTCGTTCGTAAGGGCTGAATCGTAGTGGCGCGAATAGACTGATTCTCCTTTTGGGGATTTCGCTAAGATGTAAAGCCTGATTGATTGCGGAATGAAAGGGACGGTTCCGGTTTCAGTTCCGATTCCGATTCGAATTCGCAGGGAGGAGAATCGAATCGGGCCGTCCTCTTTCAGATCGCCGTCTTACGCGCTCACTGTGGGCGGACGACTATTTTCTCCTTTATTATCTTCATCATTGAACGAAAATAGAATTCATATTTTATATCCTTCTCCCCAATGGATTAACAAATGCTATTCCTTCGGATTTCGATGATTTAGAGAAAAAAAAGTTTACTGGATATATTTCCGGTGATTCAGGAAATTTAGAAGTGTCAAATGACGATTTTCATCACATTTATGAGGATTGAACTCTTATTTATGTTATTATTTATGAAAATAGAAATATTATGTTCGCGTTGGAATAAACTGAAGTTACTGATTCATACTGCAGCCTCCGATAAAAATTTGATGTCGGTATATATCTTTATAAACGACATATTTATTTTAATTTTCGAACCATTTCACTGAAAATATTTTATATGACAAATAAGAAATGTATCTCTTTTTTATTGTAACACAATACACACTTTATAAATACACGGTCACTTTATATTATGCTATGAAAAAAATAGATACGAACAACGACTATGGAAACGAATAGTATAAATAGTGTGTATTTTTGAGCATTCGTTACAGTCATTCGGATTGGCATTAGTTTAAGAGGAACAATTATATTTGGCAAGTTCGCATTTCAATTAACCACTACATTCACTTATGACATAATCAAATCAGCTTGAACAATTCATTTCTGATGAGAACAAAGTAATGAGAATAGGACAAGGGATCCATACACAGATGATTGAAAGGAGGAAGGATAGAACAAGTAAGTTCCTTCAAATATCTAGCAACTGCAAGAAAGAAAATAAGAGCAGGGAGAGAGATAGAGACAGAGAGAGAGAGAGAGAGAGAGAAAGGGTGAGAGAGAGAGAGAGACAGAGAGAGAAAGATAGACAGAGAGAGAGAGAGATAGACAGAGAGAGAGAGACAGAGAGAGAGAGAGAAAGGGTGAGAGAGAGAGACAGAGAGAGATAGACAGAGAGAGAGAGATAAACAGAGAGAGAGAGAGAGAGAGAGAGAGCAAGGCAACATCCAGTAACAAAGAACTACCAAAAATATTTGCTTTATATGGAGTATTATGCTGTATGGATGCGAACCATGGACCTTAAGGATGAAGGAGAAAAAGACGGTGGGAGAAGTTCATATAGATAATTCAAAACCTTCTTCGGCTCATAATTTAAAAAAATCACACTACAATAACAAAAAATCTGATGTGGCCAGCACAATACCTTCCGTCAATCCTGTGTATTATGTACAAATTCCATACATAAATTTTCTTGCAAAAGATTCTAAATTTTTGGTATTTTATGATTCCCTTTCTCGGCAACGGAATTCCATACTCCTGATAGCAAACAAATCACATGAAATAAGAAAATCATGAAGTTTTGAATGAAAAATTATGACACTTGTCAGTTATGGACATAATTAATTGCAGTCATTTTGATACGGGTCCCCATATCTGCTTGCCAAAGACAGCAAAGTCATGTCACTGCACGCGCCCTATACATAATTTTTTGTAAAAGATCCTATATTTCCAGTAAAGTTATTTCATAAACAAACTATGCAAATTGCACTTGACACTGACATCTTCTTCTTCTTTAGTTTTCCCATTCGTTAGGGAGTCGCTATTTTTTATTTTCTTCTTCCACGAATTTTTGTTTTGCGTGTCGTTCTCATTCAGTTCCTTTTCTCTCAAGTCTTCTGCAATACAGTCTTTTCATCTTATATTTGGTTTTCCTATGTTTCTACCACCTTCTATTAATTTCTTCATCTCTCCTCATGACATGTTCAAACCAATGTAATCGTCTCTATTATATCTAAAAACTTCTAACACTAGAGTTACTTCCCTTATTTTTTCATTCAATTACTTGCTTTTTATTGATACTGACATCTGTCAATTTGAATTACCTGAATATATTAGCAGTTTACATGGTTATGTTAGCATAGCTGGCTGAATGAAATTTATACGAATTTTTTATCTTTATTATTCTTTAACTCTATATCTGTTGAATATGAAATATAAAATGCAATCAAATCGTATAGAGAATAATATATTCTTTAAGTTATAATAACATTTAACTGAGTTTTTCAAGAAAAACTGTTAAAATCTTCAAATGAGAGTACTTCCGGTTCACCAATTATAACCAAAATCTAATCAAGTCTGCATATGGTTGTAAGGAAGAGGATTATGCAAGAATTGTAATTTTTGGAATTCTAGTATTAGAGATATCGTGCATGAAAGGCGGTCAGATACACACACACACACACATACACACATACACACACACGCACATACGAACACACACACACACACACATACAGACATCATCGTAAAAATAGTAAAATCGTATTGTAAAGACCCTAAAACGTGCTTATTCAATGAAAACTCACCACCGAATTTTTTGACCAAAGACAATACCTTCCTTACCTATAGGTGACGGAAGGTAAAAACACGAACTGATTTATTTCAAATGAAAGTCATTGAATAAGCCTGCACTAGGCGGCACGTTTTGTTCCAACAGGTCGGTTCGTTTATTGCAGTATTGAATTGTGTTTAATTTTGGTTTCATTGTTAGTCGTAGTAACAATTAAACATAGTGCAATAACAACGTGAAATTGATAAAGATGCAGATATTGTAAGTCAATATGTTTGTTACTAATTATTGATTTAGTATATTGTTAGTAATATGTGCTAACTGATTAATATTATACTTATATTTATAAACGGAGATATCCAAAATAATTAATTATTTATTGCAAAATTAGTGGTTATATCAAATTATAATATTTCAAATACATTTTTGTAATTTATTTCTTGAATAGAAATGTAACTCAAGCATATCATTGAATTCGTAAGTTTACGTAGATTCCAAATATATAAAAATATATAGGATGTTCGATGGCCTATTTGAAATTTGAAAATTAATATCACTTCCCGTTAAACCGGAAGCGCTTTCATCATGCCAAATACCATTTGTGAGCCCCTAAGTCTAGTTTTTACAAATATGTAAAAATAATTAAAGAATATCTTTAAATTTCAGTGTCACCCTCTACTTTTATTTCGAAGTATATACTGATTCTGAATAATTTTTTTTCCAAAATTTGGAAAATTATGGGCATAGTAGAAGTGTACATATTTAGTGCCACTGGCTGACAATTTTTTGAGTAAAAATAATGAATTATACAATCGTAACATATGTTGAAAAGCAAATAAATAAAATTGTAATAATTTGTAGTAAAACTTCGTGACGGTCAGTCATGTCAGTGACACTAAGCTAGTACACAATTAATTTTGTGAGTATTGATTGCAAAAACTTTTTGACTGAGAATATGCGAATCAGCACATCGAAATGTGTAACATAAAAATACCCTTTTTACACCCTGTGTGAGTAAAGTTACGTGAGTATTATTTTAAGAAGAAAAGAAAGAAAACTATTATATTTTTGGATGTTTTATTTTGTAATAGATATTATACATTTTTTGACACAAAAGTTTCGCAAAGTAAAATAAAATTCGAGATAATTTTCCATGTATAAATTTCAATACGTATTTATTCATATCATTTTTAAATCGTTAACTATTGTATTGCAAAAAGCATGACTTTAATAACACTATTTTTATGGTTTACGGAAATAAAAATAATATAAAAGGCATGACGTAAAGTGACATATTCATTCCAGCAAATAAGCTCGGTGTTAACACATTTTACCGCCACAGCCGCGTTTAATAGCCACTTGAACAAAGCGTTTCCGACCTTTTCTTATATATGAGCTTTACAATTTGTTTTAAAATATCCAATGCATATGAAATGAAATTCGCCGCGATTTAAATTCCTCGGACGTATGACACGAAAGAATATTTCCCGCCATTTTTCTCTGCCGGCTTTTTATTATTTCCATAGTTAAAGTTTACAAAGCCTTCCAGGGTTTATTGCTCCAAATGTTTGAGTTCCGAATATCGTATGAAGAAAAGTGGAGAAAACCTCACAATAAAAGTTCGCTAACCGGCAGATTTTACGTCATTTTCACGGCCAGTTGAATGAGGACGGTCGTTGAGCAGGGAAAACATCAACTGCTTGGGATTTTGTTTGTTTGATTTATTACGGAGACGTTATTGTGGAGGCGATGACTTGGTCGCATCGATGGATGTTACATTTATCAACGTCTAAGTCCTGGTCCGTGCCTTTGCGATACGATGCAGATATTCAGTAAGGTATTATGCATATGACTTGATGCTTTTTCTTATTTCCTGTCATGTTATCATGTAGATGTTGACACTTTCAGTACGAGATGAATGAACTGACTAACAGGTGATGACAGATGCCACAAATTTATTGATGAGGTATTTTGTAAGTGCGCAATGCATCGCAATGAAATATGAACGCAAATAAAATATTCAGGTATTATCCTGATTTTGAAGTATTTTAAACAAATAAATGTATATTGTCACGGCTTATTACCCATTTCTGGGAGTGCCCGTTTATTTTCATTCGTAGAGTTTGGTAAGGAAGATATAACTGTACAGGATATTTCATTTCCGACGTTTTTGAGCAATGTTAACGAAAGAGCAAAACCGTTTTTGTACATTCCGTAATCCCATTTTATGAATAGTCTCAAAAGGAATTTTCCACAATATTTTGTCTTTGAGCTACAGAAAAATTAGTTTTTTGTTCATTTTACATCATAGCTTGTTATGAGAGATTTAGAAAAAATAATTATCATATCTTTAACAAACGTAGAATAATTGAATAAAGTAATTAAATTTTGTGAAAAATTAATAATTCTCGAGATAAAATATGAACATATTTTTTTATGACCGTTAAAAAAGTACACTTTTCCTCATTAAAATAATAAAGTACGTCTTTTTTAATAGTATTTAATGTATCTAGGACGAAAAGTGAATCTTTTAGGTTAGCAAGTTATTTATGGCCAAGGCGGGTAGCCGAGACCGTAATTACTTGTGAGTACCCTAATGATACTTTTCGTCTAAGGTACATATATAATTTTATATCATACGTCATACTAGTTTCTAGTTTTTCAATTATTAAAAGAAATGTGCAGCAATTTGTAGCAGTATGAGTTTTGTATAACAGTTGTTCGAAAAATCTTACAAATTTTTCAGGTGTTAGCTATAATTGATGAAAAATACGTTCCTCGATATAGTTTGAAAGAAATTGCTGAGGTGAAGAACAATTTAATTGAAGGAGTCAGTATAAATGTCCCTAAAATTATATTATAAATTCTAGGATTTTAATATTTTACTTTTTATTTTATAAATCCAACCAATATGACATAAAACAATAAAAGTGTGAAAAAATGTACAACGAATGAAAAAATGAAACGCTATGGGACTTTTTTTCGCGCTGTTATTATTGAGGCAACTAGAGTAAAAAGTCTAAATTCACTAATAGGATTTTTGACGAACTCGCCTAAGACTCGTTCGGTCAAACTTTCCCATTCGTGAAATAAGACTATTTTTTACACATGTTGCATATATTACCATTTTACGTCCGTTAAAAAAATTAAAGTATGTTTATAAATTATATCTTTTTTAACAAATTAAAGATGTTAAAAAGTGCACTTTTTTAGCGCAAACGGGTGAAAAAAATTAAATACTATAGCACTTTTTTGAACAATTTTATTGTAGACGTAAAAACAAATTTGTGTGCAATTAAAGAAAAAGTGTCTATTTCACTAATAGGATTTGACCACAAGCCGTAAGAGAGTTCGATATAAGTGTCCTATTCGTGAAATAAGACTATATTATTTACTCATGTTGCAAAAATAACTATTATCTACGATAGTGCGTAAAGTTATCAGTTTTATGTTTGTAAAACAGTTGTTTAGTAAGAAGGTTTTATTACTCACAGGTTGCTGAACAACGAGTCATTATTAAGTCTAATTTTATTACATGACAAAGTTTTAAGGTTTGAGATGCGTTTGGCACATGTTTTGACAATTGTTCAGCAATGGTATGTGGTATCTATGTCAACCTTCTAAAATTGCTTAATAATAAAAATCATGCATTAATAGGGATCATTCATGAATGACTTTCTATACATTAACATAATCTATTAATATACGGTCAACGAAAAAAAAAACACGCTAAAATTGCAAAACCAGGGCAAATATTTTGTTGCCATGGCGCTAATGTTTTAATTCTGGCCCATTCATGACTAGCTTTACGTATTTGAATCGTAAGTAAATATTAAATGAGAACCTATTTTTAAAACATTCTCATATTTTTTCTTATTTCATAAGCTTTCCCATGATGTATAATATGTCTACATTTTTACCTCTCGCTAAGAGACTTATTGGATTCATACGAAAAATTGCTTTTAGTGAATAAGCATGTTTTATAGTCCCTAGAATCTGAATTTAATATATTTACGATGATTTCTTATTGCTTTATTAATTAAATATTTAAAATTGTAGGTATATTACAGACACCTTCTGAAATACCGGCAATCCCTTCAATGAATTTTAAGAATCACGAACATTTCGAAGAGTAAGAATTTTTTTTCTCGTACAATGAATTTAGAATTATAAAAAATATCTAAATTTTAAGAATAGATGTAATTAGAATTTTTGGTATCTAGAAGAAATGTTAAATACAATAGTTATACAGGGTGGAATGCGAAATTTAAATATTTTCTTTAATATCTCAAAAACTTTCAAGTTTAGAAGGTAAGAACCCTTAAACTTTTTTAAAGCAAAAATTATTTTCTATTAATTAGTGCAATAATATACAGGATATTCCATTTAAAAAAAAAGAAATATGGCAATATCTACGAAAAAAATTTACCAAATGTATACAGATTTAATTAGCTTATTAAAAGTACTAAAAACTTTATTTAAACAATTTTTTGGTATCTATAATCACTTCCGAGAAAAAAGGTGTTTCCAATTTCGCATTCCATCATGTATAACCGACAATGGAAAAGGCGAGAAGTATTGTGCTGACCACAACAAATTTTTTTGTCACGAATAAAACATGAATTTTTAATTTATTAAGGCGAAAAGGAAAATTGTCAAACTAATGAAAACGTTAAATATTGACCATCATTTGTTTATTTATAATGTAATTTTCTTTATTTTTACTTTTTTTTCAATTTATATACATACTCGTACAAACTCCAGAAAGCATATTGATTCACATTTTTTATTTGTATCGAACCCTACTATGACGTCTATATAATAATTATTTATTGTCTTAACTTGTGGGATAAAAGCATTATTAACATACGCGATATACGTGTGAAGTTTACACAATAAGGCTTTTGCCGAGTTGTGGAATCACAGAACATCACGCTTTTGGAAGAGTATAAAAATTGGAAATAATTTACAAGTTTATTCCGGTCGGATTCAAACCCGAACCTCAACACAGCAAGTCAAATAACCTCATTTTTAAATTATTTTGTATTTTAAAAGAGAACGTTGTTTGCGAAATAAAACAATTATTCTGGTTTAAGAGAAAAAAGCATTTTCCTGAAAACCAGAATAAATAAGAATTTTAATGTAGTGAAAAAAATAAATTACAATAAGGGTAAGTGAATTTACGCCGAACGGAAATGAAACAAAAGTGCAGCGAGGAAGACTAGAAATCCAGAATTAAAATAAAAGATACAGCGAGGGTAGTCCATACAAAAAAGAGGACTAACCGTTCGGAACATTTCTTTTGTTTCGAACTCGCCCTCCACAGAAACTGTTTTAAACTTTTCCAATAAAATGTCATCGAAAACGTGATATAAAACTTCTAAGAGTATAAATAAATTCTAGGACAATGTGCCCCGCATTTTTAATCTCAACCAAGGTGGAAATATAAAATATCGTCTTGAATTATGAGATGATGAAATGACATAAAACTTGTTAGCCAATTCTCGCCAAGAAAAATGTGATTCCAACTTTCATACTTTTCGCTATTCAGTTATATCTTGGTTGCAATTTAAACTTTTTATTGAATGGGTTGAATTTGAATTCAGAATATAGTAAATTATATATTGTAATAGTTTAGCCAGTTATATGTATAACTTACATGAACTTTGAAATACATTATGCGTATATTCAGGTTCAAATATTGTGAATAATAAAATTAGCACAAATAGTTATGTGATTTTTTGTTCTTTTCTCATTTCTAAAGCGAGAGTTGGTTATTGTTTGACTAAATATATTTTGATAGTGTAACCGAAATAAATTCTGAATATTAAATTTGTTTCCTTTCAGATTTGGAAAGTATTATTTTAATCAGACCTGAGAAATCCTCAACAACTTTTTAGCAAACTCGTTTTTTTACCTCTCGCTAAGAGAGGTATTGGATTCATGCTAAAAATCGCATATCCAGATTTTATTGAATAAGCACGTTTTAAGGTCCCTACAATCCGATTTTAACATTTTTACGATGATGTCTGTGTGTGTGTGTGTGTGTGTGGATGTGTGTGTGTGTGTGGGATGTTGGAAAGACGGTTACTCAAAAACTATAAGACTTAAAATTTGTTTAACAACGTATTTCCCAATCGGACATTCATGGGAAGATCTGAAAAGGTTTTGGTAATAATTGGACAACCGGAAGTAGAAGATTCTTGAAAAAAAATCTTCTAAATATTATTTTTTGAAAATTTTTCGTGGTAATATTAAAGAAAATTAAATTCTCTATCTGATACATTTAAATATTTTATTATATATTCCATAGATTTAGAGATAAAAGAAGTATAATATATAAAATAATCTGTTGTAATAAATTTGACAGCCGAAAGAATGCCATGAAAAATAGTTGATAATTTAAATTATTTGTAACTGACAGATAAATGTCAGTGTCAGAAATAATGAGTAATGAATTAAAAATGTACTTGGAGAATCCCTTAGTTCTTCATCTGTGACTATTATGGAGATGACAAGTCTAGGTTGAAGGACTTAAATTTGTTTCAAACATTATGGGACAATGTACACCAGTACTGTAGACTAGAGTAACTTTGAATTGCGAAAAAGCTATCAAATTCTTCTCAAGTAAGTTGTAAATATTGACAAAATCGGAGTGCAATCTATCCGTCACTTTATTAAAGGGAATTAAGGTTATTTAGATATAACAAGTATGAAAAAATAAAATGTAAAAGAAGATATATAAGAATAGATGCACAATCCAGATATATACATTTTAGACCGCCCAAAATTAATGTTTTTACTAGAAGAATATGAAGAGAAAGTAAACAAAGTTGTTCGAATTGAAAATTGCTGTTACCAGCCTAATATTTATATATGGTAAACTCTACTTTGTAATTTATTGTAACATAATTTATGGTTAAATATCTTCATGTTGAGACATGCTATTATTGAATAATAAAGAAGTTTATACGTCATAGATTTATATGAATATATTATTTGTATTTATAAAAATAATCTTTGCTTTATGCATACAGCCAGGTAAAATATACGGCGAGAGGTTATGTGCTGGCCACATCAGATTTTTTTTAATGTTTATCGGTTGGGTTTCCAAAAAAGTATGTTAACTTTACAAATTACTGAACGATAAGTGACTGTGATTACATACCGATCAGGAGACGACATGGTAAGTAAATAAAAAACAAACAATGACAACGATCAAAGCTTACTTTCAAAATGATAACTGAATATTTTAACACGTCAATAGCAATTTACGTAATGTAGATATTCCAAATATATAAAAATATATAGAATGTACAATTTGAAATATAAAAGTTAATGTTACTTCCAATTAAACCATCACGCCAAATACCATGATTTTTGAATCCCTAAACCAAGTTTACAAATATACAAGGTGATTCAGGACTAATGTTACAAACTTTAACAGGTTATTCCTGAGGTCATTTTAAGTAAAAAATGCTATATGAGCATTAGATGAGATACGACCTATGTTCATATAGCATTTTTTACTTAAAATGACCTTAGGAATAAGCTGTTAAAGTTTGTAACATTAGTCCTGAATCAGCCTGTATAAAGAAAATTAAAAAATATGTAATTATAAATAAAAAAAAACATTTTGACTGGCCCGTGTTTCAGTGAACAGCGTTTTTCAAATAGTTGACTAATTACAATAAAAAATCTAAGCAGATCTTCAAATGGATGTAAAAATGATTATTGGAGACGAAATAAAAGTCACACACAGAGAGAGACGCACACATACAGATAGCATCGTAAAAATAGTAAAATCACACATTTTAAAGATCCCAGAACGTGCTTGTTCTTTAAAAAAATCCCCTTGAAATTTTTGATCGAAGACAATACCTTCCTTACCTAGGGTAAAAAGAAGAAATAGACAAATTAGATGCTAGCTACCATTTTTTCGCATAAGTGTGAAAGAATAAACAAAAAACTTTAAACGAAATTAAGAAAATTTAAAATGCATGTTGAAGGATATTTTTAATTTTAGTCAGAAAAGACTTTAAAAGCACATACTTAGTTGTTGGAAAGTTTTTATACGTCAATCGAAATATCGAGAATAAAAAGATAATGTGTGTTAATCCTGCAGCTTATGGATAAAACATCTTTGGTCAACTGTACTATAACTATAACTATTTATATTATTATTGAAACATAAAACAAAATGAGTTCATTGCAGAATTCTATTACCGTCATCTCTTTAAACACACATCAATGAAAATATCTTTGATTTTTTAATGAATAATAAAACCAGAAGCAATATACAAATCAATTTATCCAACATAAAATTTTATTTCTTTTCAATGTCCATTCAAAATGAACAAACAGTAAACAGAGGAAAAATCATAAACTTTAGTCTCGCATAAACAACCCGTATATTATTCCACAAGTACTTCTACAAACTCAAAACAAATGGCTACTCTAACCTAACCTAACTCTTAACTACCACTCATTTACGGCAGGGTGATAAAACCGGTGAACGGATAGTAAAAGTAAAGTGGGCGATTTCTCCATTAAGTAGATTCGATTATGCATATTGGTTCGTCTGATGTCTTTATTAGTTCGCTTTATGGCTACCAGTGTATGTAATGAACAAATTAACAGCACTGAGAAAGAATGCATCTGTGGGGGTGTTAATAGTCGTTTGGCAAGCGTCCAGAGTTAAATTAGGCTCTTAATAAGGATTCTTTTTAACTAAATAGTAGGGTTTTCAAGTAATGAAGATGTATTGTATCGGGAAAATGTTGGACTTTAATTTACGATTGTTGCACTTTTCGCTACTACTTTTTCAGGATGTAATTAAACAGGATTTAACAGTATTTTAAAAATACTTATGTTTTTGTTTCTTGTTGCTTTCCAACACAATATATTAGAATTAACTGTACAACAATGCAATCAAGTGGAATGAAACTACATTTAAAAATTTAAAATTGGTGCATTTTCGTGTTTAGAGCTATAAATTTACTTTTATTTAGCTAATTTCCGTATTTTAAAAGGACTCTGCAGTATATTTACATAGTTATGTCTGTAGAATGAAATGTTGACGCTACTATATTTGTATATGTAATAATTTTTGAATTTTTGAACGATAAAAGTAAAATAATTCAAAATTTAGTATTTGTAACTACAATGACCGGCAATAAAACGGACTACTTAAAAATATCCATATATTTTTACCTCTCGCTAAGAGAGGTATTGGATTCATGCTAAAAATCGCATATCCAGATTTTATTGAATAAGCACGTTTTAAGGTCCCTACAATCCGATTTTAACATTTTTACGATGATGTCTGTGTGTGTGTGTGTGTGTGTGTGTGGATGTGTGTGTGTGGGATGTTGGAAGGACGGTTACTCAAAAACTATAAGACTTAAAATTTGTTTAACAACGTATTTCCCAATCGGACATTCATGGGAAGATCTGAAAAGGTTTTGGTAACAATTGGACAACCGGAAGTAGAAGATTCTTGAAAAAAAATCTTCTAAATATTATTTTTTGAAAATTTTTCTTGATAATATTAAAGAAAAATAAATTCTCTTTCTGATACATTTAAATATTTTTATACATATTTTATAGATTTAGAGATAAAAGGAATATAATATATAAAATAATGTTGTAATTAATTTTACAACCGAAAGGATGCCATGAAAAATAGTTGCAAATTTAAATTATTTGTAACTGACAGATAAATGTCAGTGTCAGAAATAATGAGTAATGAAAGAAAAATGTATTTGGAGAATCCCTTAATTCTTGATCTGTGACTATTATGGAGATGACAAGTCTAGGTTGAAGGACTTAAATTTGTTTCAAACATTATGGGACAATGTACACCAGTACTGTAGACTAGAATAACTTTGAATTGCGAAAAAGCTATCAAATTCTTCTCAAGTAAGTTGTAAATATTGACAAAATTACACATCGATATAAGAATAATCGGAGTGCAATCTATCCGTCACTTTATTAAAGGGAATTAAGGTTATTTAGATATAACAAGTATGAAAAAATAAAATGTAAAAGAAGATATATAAGAATAGATGCACAATCCAGATATATACATTTTAGACCGCCCAAAATTAATGTTTTTACTAGAAGAATATGAAGAGAAAGTAAACAAAGTTGTTCGAATTGAAAATTGCTGTTACCAGCCTAATATTTATATATGGTAAACTCTACTTTGTAATTTATTGTAACATAATTTATGGTAAATATCTTTATGTTGAGACATGCTATTATTGAATAATAAAGAAGTTTATACGTCATAGATTTATATGAATATATTATTTGTATTTATAAAAATAATCTTTGCTTTATGCATACAGCCAGGTAAAATATACGGCGAGAGGTTATGTGCTGGCCACATCAGATTTTTATATTTGAGATACTAGATATGTGGAAACTATATTAAACTACGAATTGTTAAAAAAGTAAAGTGAGAACTCTTGTATGAAATTACAGTTTTTATTTAACTACAGATATTCGTAGAACTAACTAAATAATCTGATATGACCAACACAATACCTCCCGCCATTTAACTATGGAGTCTCGTTGCCGCGTGCCTAATGTCTGGTCGCGAATCTGGGGAATCCGATGCGATCCCGGTCAACGCCAAATAATTCGAATATTAAATGGCATAAAATTAACCCTTGTTGTAAACACCCGCACAATACAAATATGTTATCATCATTACCGGAATGTGTGTACAAATCAGATTAGCACACCCAGCAATGGATAATATGCCGTGATAAAATATTTCTTTATTTAAATACATACCTGCATATTTACTAATGCTAGAAATTATGTATTTTAAGTTCCTTTCCATAAAACTATTGTTCTATTTACAATTTTCCATTTAAAACGTTACTATTATTAATTTAAAATGACTATTTTTTGACAGTGACATTTACCTGTCAGTTACATACATTTGAGCTGAACTCTGTAACCATGGGGATGTGTTTAAAGCATAAGCTCCGAGATATAATTTTTATACTACTTTATAAATTTATCCATAAAATATATAGAAAAAGTATTAAATCAAACCTGTAGAAAATGGAATAATCTTTCATTTTTATAATAACAAATTGCGAAAAAATTATATTTAAAGGTATTTCTTGAAGAAAAACTATCTTGAGCTTCAAGTAAACTGCTATTTTAGGTTATCCGAATACTTTTTTCCATATTAGAATAAGGTATGGTTTCAAAACTTTCTGAATGATAGTATTTGAGTTACAGCGTAAAGAGGATCCACACACACACGCACACACATACATACATGCATACACACACACACACACACACACACACACACACACACACAGATATCATTGTGAAAATGTTAAAATTGGATTCTAGGGACCATTAAACGTGGTCATTTACCAAAATCTCGATATGCGATTTTTAGCACGATCTCTATACCTCCCTTACCAAGGGTAGCGGGAGATAAAAAACTGATGTGGCCAGCATATTACCTTCCGTCAACTCTACATATTCTATATTTCCAGTAAAATAATTTTACAAAGATATTATGTAAATTTTATTTGACACTCATAATTTTAGAATTAGTCGTTCTCTTTTATTTTAAATAAATATGTAAATGTTACGTTGTATATGTAAAGAAATTTCGAGATTTGTGTTAAATAAAAATTAAAGATTATTAAATTTTCTACAGTTTTCAACACAAGTCATACACATGGTTACACAATTCAGATCTCAAACGTTTGTAACTGACAGATATATGTCATTGTCAACGAACTAATCATTTCAAATAATAAAATTAACGTTTTACGAAGAAAATAGTAAATGGAACAATAATTACATGGAAAGGAACTTAATATAGATTCCAGCATAATTACCCATTGATGGGTGAGCCAATCTGCTTTGTACGCAGATGTCAGTGATAATGATGACATGTTTGTTTCGTGCAGGCGTTTACCAGGCGTCACTTCACGCGAATCTTGGAAACCTGTTCGATTCCGACCGACGCCAAATATTTTAGAATTTTAAATAGCACAAAATTGACCCCTGTGGTGCACTTTCCACGCCAGCAATAAATATAGGTAAGTATATAAATATATAAAATAAATATATTATCACGGCATGTTACCCATTACTGGGTGTGCCAATTTGCTTTGTACACAGATTTCGGTAACTATGATGACATATTTGTACCGTGTGGACGTTAACCAAGTGTCAACTCACGAGCATTTATTGCTGGCGTGGAGTGTGCAGCACAGGGGTCATTTTTGTGCCATTTAAAATTTGAAATATTTGGCGTCGGTCGGGATCGAACCCGGTTTTTATATTTAATTTAATTTTAAATATTTACATGAATAAAATTTAAATTAAACGGGAGGTATTGTGTTGGCCACATCAGATTTTTTACAAATAAAATGTTGATTGTATATGTTTTTAAAAATAGACATTTTCTGTCTGTTATGGGAGTCTACAATGGTTTTCAACAAAAAAAAATATTTATCTGCAGTGTACAAGCTTTTAAAAAGGGTAAATACTTCAAGGATATATACATTCCGATGGGTTGATTCTTATTTTAAAAGAACTTCTTCAAAATTCGCAAAATAAAGGGCATGGATCTTGAAGTGTACATTTTTAGTGCACCTGATCAACACGAAATATTTTAAAAATAATGATGAATTAATTTATTTGCTATGGAACATTAGTTGCACGATTAAATAATTTTTGAGTGAAAAACAGCACACTCTTGAAAATAAAGCAATGTATAATGGTGCCTTTTTAATTATTCCTAACAATCTGCTCTTATAAGAAATAATAATAAATACATGTGTATTTTATATGTATAATATATGCGTCTTGTATATGAAATGAATATAATTCTATTTGGAAATAAAACATAAACCTATTAATAAGTTACAACTAAAATATCTTCTCATTAAATGCAATCTAAATTAGAGTACAAAAGTAACAGATCCCATAATTTAAATAAACCCATATAGTTGTTTCGCTTGCAGCGAACACTCCTGTCGTTATAATTAGTTCACTATGATACACAAAAGTAATTTAAGACGTCATTCCATATTCCTCTTACTAATTAGTAATTAACGTCTCTTATTATTCTCGTTGGCTGCGTTGTGTACTGTACTTGCACACCTCCAATCAAGATGGCTTGCCTTGACGTTTTTAGTCCGATTGTCTACTACATATTCTTCATGGAACTCTTGGATTTCGGTTTCGGTTTTCGTTTGTGGTCGAAGTTGATGAGTTTTAATTACAGTACTAATTGCTTGAAGCTTGAAGTAAATTATGTTTTCTTAATTATTAACAAATATAAAATGTGAAAATTAATAGGTTACTAAATTTGTCATTTGGACATTTTTAGCCTAAAGGGTTCGGTTCGTTTTAAAGGATATAAGATGTCGGATTTGGGACGGGCTAATTTAAATTTTTAGTCGGTTTCGACAGTAATATTTTAATTAACTTCAATAATTTTCATTTTCATTTAATTACAAAATGAAAGTACAATTTTACATATACCGGGTGTCTCAAAAGTGACTCTAGTGCTTTCGAGATTTGATTCAAAGTGCTAAAACAAATCGAAAATGAGAGTGGATCATTTTTTAGTTTGTTCTTCGTTATCAAGTTTTTGGTGAACAAATATTATTACCATTTAAACAATTGCAAAGGAATAATATCAGAAAACAGGATATTTTTTTGTCACAAAATAGGTTGAAAAAGGTTGCTTCCTATTTGACGTTAACATTCGTGCGTTTTATAATGGAAGCATGAATTCGCAATAGTTTTGGCATAAATCTTTTCGTTCAAATAGCCCAAATAAAATAAATCCAATTTCCATTTTTCCGATGATTTTTTAATGTAACTGCTAATGGAACGGCATAAAGTAATGGCAGTATTAAATTTTCATTTAAAAATTAAAGATACAAAACTGAATTAAATCGGTTATATAACCATCTAATTGATTTATGTAACACAACTAATTGGAGCGAACGTGTGTTAAAACTTATTATTCACATTTTTATTAATATTAATAATATCACCTTGATAACGAAGAACAATTAGAAAATTTTACAATATTAATTTTCAATTTGTTAAAGGCTCTCCCGAAACTAATGTGAAATATTCGCAGCACTAGCGAAACTTTCGCTTTCCAAATTGTCGTCGACTGAAAGTATACAGCGACAAGTGACAGTCCCCACACTAGCGCGAAGTTATCGCGCAAACATCAGCGAAACTGCAGCGATTTATTTATTTTCGCTGCATGTACGGTTTTTGTCGCCGTCACTGATTATTCGCTACTGACTTCATTAAGACATTTACAGAAAAATTGATGTAAATGGTAATAAAATATTAAATTTTTGTCCATTCTGGTAATACAAATATAAAACCGTTGTTTTGTCGAAATAGTGGCATCAGTGTAAGGAATTCTTCGAAATCCTTATTCTTTGATTTTGTGAATTAACACATACATTTTTTTTTCTTTTTCCTAATGAATTAATTAATAATTATGTCATAAAAAGTTCCAACTGTAATATTTTGCTTTCTAGTTACCAGTTGCTATAGCATTTTTTTGTTTGTTTACTGTTTGGTTCAAATTGAAAGAGTTTTGTACTTCCTGCAAATATTTGAATACAAAAACGTAATTAAAGTGAAGCAGCGTTATAAATGTAAAGTTCTTGGTAAAAGAGGACAATTTTCAAAATATATTAATGAAGAGGTATAAAATTTGAAAATAGATTGGTTTAAATACGAAAGTTCTGTGTAAGCGAAAATAAAGAATATTTTAAGTTAATTGAATTATAGTGGAGATATCTGAAGTAACTAAATAAAATAAAGGGTCCGCCAAATATTTTTTTTTTTTTAAAAATGCTATAAAAAAAACTACTGAATATTTTCTCAAATTTCTTTTTTTATTTGAAAGTACAATCCTTCCGGTTAATAATGGAAAATAATTTCATTCAAATGGCTGCCTCGGCTGGCCATGCAGTAGCGTACACGTTCGGTCCAATTTTTAAGCACATTATCGATTGTGTGCAGCTGTATTTCACCAATGGCTTCACGAATATTGTCCTTTAAAGCGTCAATTGTCTCTGGCTTGTCGGCGTAACACTTATCTTTGATGGCACCCCACAAAAAATAGTCCAACGGTGTCAAATCGCAGCTCCGAGGTGGCCAAACGACATCAGCTCTGCGGCTGATAATACGATCTTCAAAAACAGGGCGCAAAACATCGAGTGTAGCTTCGGCCTTGTGGCACGTAGCGCCGTCCTGTTGAAACCAAATGTTGCCAATATCCTCCTCTTCAATTTTTGTGAACAAAAATTCGTTCAACATGGCCCGATAACGATCGCCATTGACTGTAACGGCCACTCCTTGCTCATTTTCGAAGAAAAATGGCCCAATTATGCCTCTGGACCAAAATCCACACCAAACAGTGACTCGTTTTGGGTGCGTCGGCTTTTCAATGTATTCGTGCGGGTTTTCTGTGCCCCAAATGCGACAATTTTGCTTGTTTACATACCCGCCAAGATGAAAATGAGCTTCATCTGAAAAGATGATTTTTTTGGTAAAATCGGCATCTTCTGTAAGTCGATCACAGGCCCACTCAGCGAAGCGAAAACGCATTGGATGGTCAGTTGGCTTCAACTCCTGAACCAATTGGACTTTGTATGCCGTCATACCAAGGTCTTTATGCAAAACTCGTCTCAATGATGTCTCCGAAATGTTCAATTGTTGAGGTGAATTGATGTTGATGGCGCTTCACGCACACTTTCTGCCACAGCAGCAATATTCTCGGGTGTACGCACTGTTTTTGGCTTTTCACGCTTTGGTTTATCGATGAGGATGCCAGTTTCTTTCACTTTTTTCACAAGATAACGAACATACGGAGCTGACGGTGCATCTCTTCTTCCAAAATCCGTACGCAATTTTCGCACACATTCTGCAACATTACCATGATTTTCAAAGTAATGTCGCAATATTTCCCAGCGTTGTTCAAGCGTATACACAACCATATTCGTTCAGCGGAAGGATAAAACTAATTATCTGTCAAATCAAACATGAGCTAAGTGTTACCATTCACGAAATAAGCACTAGTTGAAAAAAAACGTTAGATGGCGGACCCTGTATTACTTTATTTTCAACGGTTTTTTTTTGTGATAAAATAACTATAAAAAAAAATTTGATGTGGCCAACACAATACCTCCCGTTTAATTTAATTTTTGTTCACGTAAATACATAAAATTAAATTAAATTTAAATACCGGGTTCGATCCCGACCGACGCCAAATATTTCGAATTTTAAATGGCACAAAATTTAACCCTGTGGTGCACTCTCCATGCCAGCAATAAGTGTTCATGAGGTGATACCTTGTAAACGCCCGCACGGTACAAATATGTCATCATCTTTCCCTAAGAAATCTGTGTACAAAGCAGATTGGCAGACCCAGCAATGCGAAATATGCCGTGATGATAAATTTATTTTATTTATTTAAGTACTTACCTATATTCATTACTGGCGTGGAGTGTGTACCACAGGGATCAATTTTGTGCCATTTCAAATTCTAAAATATTTGGCGTCAGTCGGAACCGAACCCGTTCCCTAGATTCGCGTAAAGTGACGCCTGGCAAACGCCTGCACGGAACAAATATATCATCATTATTACCGACATCTGCGTACAAAGCAGATTGACTCACCCATCAATGGGTAATATGCCGTGATGATATATGTTTTTATTACCGTACCTATATTTTTACATACTTACTTATGCTGGAAACTGTATTAAGTTCCTTTCCACGTAATTATTGTTCCATTTAGTCGCCGCAATATGGTGCTGTTTTTCTATAACCTTGTTGTATCATAAAAGACGACTTTTGTAATTATGTTTCAAAATATTTATTTCACAATGTAATTTTTTTACGAATTTGTATTTTCTGATGATGGGTGAGTTTTACACCCGAAACCTCCAATTATACTGACTTCATTTTCAATTAAATATGTGAACCTAAAAGCCTAAATATTTTTTTATATTTTAAAAACGTTAACATTATTATTTGAAATGATCAGTTCGTTGACAGTAACATATATCTGTCAATTACAAACATTTGAGATCTGAATTGTGTAACCATGTGAATGAGTTGTGTTTAAAACGTAGGCTCCGGGATTAAAATTATAGAGTTTTATAAATTTATCCATAAAATATATAGAAAAAGTATTAATGCAAACCTGTACAAAATTTAATGATCTTTAATTTTTATATAACATAAATCTCGAAGAAATAACATTTAATGGTATTTTTCGACGAAAAATTATTTCGAGCTTCCAGTAAAGTGTCATTTTCGGTTATGTGATTTACTCCAAAATCTATTTACATATTTCTATATAAGAGTAAGGTAGAAATACAAGGTTTCAAAATTTTTTGAACGACTGTATTCGAGTTAGAGCGTAAAGAGGATCCACACACACACACACACACACACACACACGCACGCACGCACGGACGCACGCACTCACGCACGCACGCACGTGGTCATTTACCAAAATCTCGATATGCGATTTTTAGCACAATCCCTACACCTCCCTTACCAAGGGTAGCGGGAGGTAATAAAAGTCTCTTAGCACTTTTCTAATCAGAGAATAAATAAAAATGTACTCACTTATAATTACACATTTGCAGAAAACAGCAGTGACTGTTTATTAACCATTAGTTAAGAATTAAACTGAAGGTTAGAAGCGATGCGAACTTCCAGTTAGCTCTAACTGAAGGTGGTAAGAACAATTTTGCAACTTAACCGTTCGTTGTCACTAACTGTCATTTTAACTAGAGGTAGTAGGAGCGGGCCTTAAACCGAGAAAATGTATCTTTTTACAAATTTTTGCAGATATTATAATGAATCTAACTCAGACAAAAATATTTTTAAAAGCATTGTTCTTCAAATGTATTTATTATTTAATGATAGGTACGCAAATTCAGTTAACAGTAAGTTTACAATAGCAGGAATACATTATCCTTCGAATCCCTTCTCCATTTCCACCTAACAATCCCAATCGGAAAGAACATACCCAACTCTAACCGCCTCGTATCGTTATCGGCATCATTTAAGCCGTGTTAGCATTGTAATAGAGTTGTAGTCCGTGAAGGGTTGCTCACGCATTCAGACTCAGATGCAGGAACCGCAAGACGAGCAAATCCTGCCTCGTTATCGAGTATTATCCTCAGTGGTCGCGGGTCACGAGTGCAGGAATATAAATTCAGCAGAATTACAAGCAGATTTGGTGGGGATCATAGATAAAAATGGTAATTCCAGAAGGTAAATCTATGATATGTGGTTTATAGAAATTTGTGGTCGAGCAGGAAATTCTTCTCCTTGCAGATCTTTGAATTTTTATTCATGAGTAAAGTATTTTGTGATATTTAAAAATTGTGCAGCCTTTGATTACTATCAAAAGAATAGATATTGATATACCTAATTTCGTAGTTCTTTAGCACTTTGGATGAACATAAAAACAATCCAATAAGTATATCTTTAATTATATACATATTAAAAAAAAAATCGTGCAATTGAGATCTACATACTCTCGTCTCGAGCAAATCTCAAGGGCATTACTCTCGTCTCGTCTCGATTTTTCGAGACGAGATTTATGATAGTCTCGTCTCGTCTCGAAAACTCGAGATCCCACGGCAACACTAATATCAACACAACTAGAAATAATACACTATTTCTGAAAAACTAAATTCCAGTGTGTTAGCACAACTAAAAATATTACGTTTTTACCTCTCGCTAAGAGAGGTATTGCATTCATGCTAAAAATCGCATATCCAGATTTTATTGAATAAGCACATTTTAAGGTCCCTACAATCCGATTTTAACATTTTTACGATGATGTCTGTGTGTGTGTGTGTGTGTGTGTGTGTGTGTGTGTGTGTGTGTGTGTGTGTGTGTGGATGTGTGTGTGTGGGATGTTGGAAGGACGGTTACTCAAAAACTATAAGACTTAAAATTTGTTTAACAACGTATTTCCCAATCGGACATTCATGGGAAGATCTGAAAAGGTTTTGGTAATAATTGGACAACCGGAAGTAGAAGATTCTTGAAAAAAAATCTTCTAAATATTATTTTTTGAAAATTTTTCGTGGTAATATTAAAGAAAATTAAATTCTCTATCTGATACATTTAAATATTTTATAATATATTCTATAGATTTAGAGATAAAAGAAATATAATATGTAAAATAATCTGTTATAATAAATTTTACAGCCGAAAGAATGGCCATGGAAAATAGTTGAAAATTTAATTTTTTTGTAACTGACAGATAAATGTCAGTGTCAGAAATCCGAAGACATTACTGAAGACTTTTTCTGGGAAGTACATACATTATATTATTTCTTAATGTATTAATAGAATTGGAAACATTTCTTAAAATTAGAAGAGGACAAAATTTCTTCATCAAAAATGAATTTAAAATTAAACAATCTAAATATATATGGAATAGATATATGCGTAAGTAGAATTTTTGGTGTAGAGTATACAAGAAATGTTAAATACAATAGGGAGCGAGCAGTCATATGATTTTGTTGGCCTTGACAAGCAGATATGGAGGCCCATGTCAGAATGATAGCTAGTAATTATGTATAAATTTCTCATTCTAAATTTAGTGATTTTCCAATTCCATGTGGAGCAGAATTCCTTAGTTCTTGATCTGTGACTATTATGGAGATGACAAGTCTAGGTTGAAGGACTTAAATTTGTTTCAAACATTATGGGACAATGTACACCAGTACTATAGACTAGAGTAACTTTGAATTGCGAAAAAGCTATCAAATTCTTCTCAAGTAAGTTGTAAATATTGACAAAATTACACATCGATATAAGAATAATCGGAGTGCAATCTATCCGTCACTTTATTAAAGGGAATTAGTGTTATTTAGATATAACATGTATGAAAAAATAAAATGTAAAAGAAGATATGTAAGAATAGATGCACAATCCATATATACATTTTAGACCGCCCAAAATTAATGTTTTTACTAGAAGAATATGAAGAGAAAGTAAACAACGTTGTTCGAATGAAAATTGCAGTTACCAGCCTAATATTTATATATGGTAAACTCTACTTTGTAATTTATTGTAACATAATTTATGGTAAAATATCTTCATGTTGAGACATGCTATTATTAAATAATAAAGAAGTTTATACGTCATAGATTTATATGAATATATTATTTGTATTTATAAAAATATTCTTTGCTTTATGCATACAGCCAGGTAAAATATACGGCGAGAGGTTATGTGCTGGCCACATCAGATTTTTTTTTTAGAAACCTTCCACTTCGAGCGATAACGAACAACTCAAGTTGTGTCAGTATTTCACATTGGGCGCATGTTAAAATAGACACTTCTAACATCTGACAAGTACTTAATGAACTTAGAATTGTGTCGCTATTTTTGATAAATATATAAATCATTTTGAAGTCGATTTCACTAAGATCCAGAATGTGGGAAATTTTGAGTTGTGCTGGTATCATCGCAAAAGAGCGATATTGGAAAGTTATCCATTGAAGAGAGAATTTTTTAACTTTAATTTGTTTAACAATACAAAATGCAACAGTTATTAAATTTATAGGTTAAAAACAATGGTGGTTGCAATGAAACAGTTGAAAAACACAATTAAAAATAATAATTTGGTTATTTTAAGTAAAAATTTCCTTAATTAGTACTCATAGTTTTATATACTCTTAATATTTTTATATGGACGTCATAGTAACTTGACGTAAATTGGCAATATTGCACCGAAATGAAATGTCATATGTATTAAAATGTATTGCTGTCAAAACTTCGATTTGAATTTTTTTTGTTTAAATCTAGCTTAAAACTTAAGCAACTGCAATTGGCCATTGGTGTGCTAAAAATATTAAAGATAATGGAGAATATAAACTTAAAATTAAACAAATTACAATACCTGACTGATTGCTTGCGCATGGTAAAAAAAATCTGTTCAAACTTTACGCATGAAATATCAAATAATACATATTCCTATATGATATGTATTGTAATTATTGTAATAAAATAAAATTGGCGGCAGGCAACGATTTAGATTTTGAAAATTTGATCTAAAATATTTCAAAAAATGACATATCTGCTTTTGTCATAGGATTTCCGAATTATTTATAGTAATAAATGTGTTTTATTAAAACAGTATCAAATAGCACATTGTTAAAAATAAATCATTTGACATTTACTAAATTTATATTCCTAGACTTGACGCAATCATACTTTCATTCAAATTATATTGCATGGGTCCACAGTTCTACACGCTGTTGCAGCTCTCCATTCGGTTAAGCTAAATCATATCTGCATTCACACAAAACCCGATGTATCCTATTCACATACCAGTGTTTCAAAGGCCACGCGAGTCCATCATCATTACCGCAATGGCTGCAAAACATTAACTATTCTCTAATTTGCAAATGAAAGTAATTCAATGGGCCTTTGGTGAATAGTACCCACTCTATCGGGTAGTAGGAGACCTGACTATCAATGTACATTGCAATTAAATCATGCATGGCCGTTTACGAATTTGATGATAGAGCAGACTACAGAGTAAATTTGTGTGATGAATACAGAGTGAAAGGTGGGGTATGTGAATGTCAAGTGTACTTTTAGTTTTGTTCTTTTGGGAGTAATGAGGACCGTAATTATTTTAATTGTTATTACTCGGTGTTTTTAAACTTAAATTGTGAGAATAATGTATAGTAGTAAAGAGAAAGGGGTGCCATATTACGTACGTACGTATGTACAATTACGCCTTTTCCTACAATATGCGTTGGAACAACTCTAAAATACAATATTTTTGTCTCATCCATATTTTTACCTCACGCTAAGAGAGGTATTGGATTCATTCTAAAAATCACATGTCCAGATTTTAATGAGTAAACACGTTTTAAGGTCCCGACAATCCGATTTTAACATTTTAACGATGTGTGTGTTTGTGTGTGTCTGTGTTTGTGTGACTTAACATCCGTTTAACTACTTATTTTTCTCATTCGGACATTAATGGAAAGAGTTGAAAAGGTTTTCGTAGCAATTGGACATCGAAAGTAACAGATTCTTAAAAAAATTCTACTAAAAATTATTTTTTGAAAATTTTTGTTCTTGCAAAAATTAAAGAAGATTAAATCCTCTATTTGACACATTTATGTTATTTATTATATCTTTCATTGATTTAGAGATAAAAGAATATAATATATAATAATAATAATAATCTGTCGCAATAAAACTCATAGCCCAAATAATGCCACATAAAAAATTGAAAATTTAAAATGTTTGTAACATTACTGAAGACTTTTCCTGGGAAAAAAATATAGGTGAAATACTGTCAATCCCGGCAATGAATTGGGAACATCTAGAAAAATTAGAAGAGTAGGACAATATTTCTTCATAGAATGAATTTAAAATTAAAAAGTCTAAATATTAA
This sequence comes from Harpalus rufipes, assembly GCA_951394225.1. Taxonomy (NCBI): domain Eukaryota; kingdom Metazoa; phylum Arthropoda; class Insecta; order Coleoptera; family Carabidae; genus Harpalus; species Harpalus rufipes. Next base: position 39,521,464 of record OX596281.1, read on the forward strand.
GAATAGGTATAAGTAAAATTTTTGGTGTAGGGTGTAGGTATACAAAAAATGTTAAATACAATACTTATGTAACCAAAAACGGAAGTGACGAGAGGTATTGTGCTGGCCACATCAGATTTTTTTTATATATCAATTTTCCAACTAAATTTAACAATTAACTTTAATCTAAATTTTCTTGACGCTCTCAATCCGAGGATGGCCATTCATAGCCGAAATCGATACCTAATTGAAAAGATTTTATAAATAAAAAACTTTATAAACAACAGTGTGCTTTTACATATATTTTTCAACCTTTCAAACATTTATCATGCACTCTGAACTGGAGCCTTACATCAAAATATAAAATTTGCTTTTCCGATTTGAATTTATGTACAATTATCTCTGATAAGCAACATATAAGCAAGAAATAAATGTTTGAAAAATTGTTGTTCTTTCTTCTGATTTTTAACATGATCGCTGTATGCACATTTATTCAAATGAATTGATAAATTAGCGAATACTGTCATTCTTTATCGTTTTTATTAACTTTAAGTACTCTAAATTTGAAAAGAAATACTTCTTGTAAGTATGATGTATAAAGTCATTATTCTGCAATTCACTAAAGGGAAGTGAGTTTTTTTTTATTAGGGAGGTAAATTACGAAGTTTTATGAGTTCCTAAGTGCAATTTGATTTTTCTTTGTGTCTAGAGCATTTTTAATTTATAGTCACAGAATTTTAATCATAACGGTATGCCATTTAATCAATTATCGTGAAATATTTCCATGCTGCAGACGACAGCGACGCTTAATAATCTCGATAATTACTATTATAATTACATAGAGCGACGCGAAAATGCATTTTAACGTATAATTACTGAAGGTGCGATGCATCTTGCAACAATGTAGGAGAATGGCTCGTATACCGTACTCATTATGAACGGAGAAATATTCGTCGCTCGCTATCTCCAAATTACGTGGAATGATCGAGGGTTTAATTACACATATATATGTTGACAACAACACACTGGATATATCATGCTTTCTCAGAAAATGAAAATGTATTGTTGAGACAAACGACTCATAGTCGTTAAGGTAATATACGAGGAGTACTACAAGAATACATATTGTTATAATTACAAACTGGAAACAATATATTATTTTGATTATTTAACTTGTCAATAGTTTCCGGTGTCTCGCTTAAGACATGAATACTAATTATTATTTTCAAAATGAAATTCTTTTTACTATTTTTATGTATGTAATATTTCCAAGAATCAAGAATAAATATATTTAAGTAAGAAGCAAATTGGGAAGTATCACAAAAGAGTAGTGTGAACAGTACTAATATTTTTATTGCGATTTTCACTATTCTTGAGAAAGTTGTGGATCATTAAACTACACTAAAAGACAACCGAGCTTACGGTGTTGACACCGTTCATAACATGTAAACAATACTCTATTATTAGTGAATTCTGAGAAGAAAAAAATGCCGCCTCTACAGTAGTCTGACTTGTGCCTTTCTCCTCAGTCCCTCGTAATTCCCTTCTTCCTTAATAAATCTAAATATTACAAATTTTCTTCTTCTTCATCCTTTTTTCCCATACGTTTTTTCTTTTCTGAATACAATTCTTCTTTAAAATATGTACAATCCAGTTAGCCATCTTCTTTCTTATTTTTTCAAAATTATGCTGTCGTGTCCAAACCTTCTTAACACCTCCTTATTTCTGAATCTTTCAGTCCAATTAATCTTATCCAAAGGTTTGTTCTTCCCCTTCTCGTTGTTCCATATATTTTCCCCTTAATTATAAATTTCTGAACATAATTTCTCCTTAAAATATATTCATTCCAGTTAGCTTGCCTGTGTGTTATTTTAAAAAAATTTTTTTTCACGACATGCATAGAAAGCTCAACTTTATTCTCCCTAAATAGTGAGGGAAATGTGTTTTTCCTCTCTAGAGAGGAAAATATAGAAGTGTTACCAACATGAATGTTATTTACAAAAAATATATTGTAAAAATTATGAATAAATTCCGAATTTTATTAAAAATCCTTATTTTAGTGATATACATACTTTAAATTATCTTACAATTATGTCTTATATTTTTTCTTTTCCTAGATTAAATCACAATTTGACAACAAAAATAAATATATCATTACAGCATATAACCCATTATGTCAATATAAACTATTTTGATTCAAATAAACAAAATATTACCCTTATCATACTAATCTTTTCATAAAGTGTATTTAAGGTTCGAGCAAACCGTTTTTGAAAACTTGCCGTGAAAAATTTTTTGTGTCTAACACGAGAAGAAAGCGCTTCTTTTTCCTACTCGAGCTCGAATTCGAGCCAGAGTGGAAAAAGAAGCGTTTTCCTCTCTAGTTTGACAAATAACTATTCTCTTCTCCAATCTTTCTCTCATTCCCGACTGTTTCTCTTCACCCATCCACATCTCTAAATTTTCCAAGTACTATTCCTTCTGAGTTTCTTCCTCAAGGTCCATGTTTTGCATCTATACAACACAGTACTCCATATAACACATATTGCAATTTTTTCCCTACAATTGCCATTCTAAGATACAATATATAGAAAAATTATATTGTTTATTCAGCTCAAGTATATAATATAGATAAAATATGTTTAACACAGTTTAGCATATACCTATCATCATTTCATTGAAAGCGAGACATATCAGCTGACTAGTGTCGTCTTAAGGTCTTAGAAGATCTGGATTATACAAAAAAGCTGATATGTTTACAAACAGATGTACCTATGCAATTCTGTTAGTTTGCAATATTTTGTACAGAGTATTTAACTGTATTTAATGGACATATATCAGACTCACTTATTTTTTACAGATTAACAAAACACAACACATATATCTATGATTATATATAAATATCATTTTCATACTAACAAATTCAAACGCGTAAGAATTTTGCTGACTAGGGGCTAATAAATTTTTATTAAAATATATTTTCCTAAAACCATCTCTGTTAGCAATTCCTTTACTACAATTATTCAGCTGGCAGCCTCCATTGTTTCCCGAATTGAACAAAAAACTGGTTAGATAAAACCAACAACGAGATGTAAATGAAATTTTTAACCTGGTCGCTACGGATATCTCCATGCATAGGAACGCTGTAACTCCTGATGTTGATGGAACAAATGCAAAAAGGTATCGTATTTCATTGTTATTCTATTCAAATCACCCACCAGTGCATGTATGATAATCATTGTTTTCCTAGCGTCAACACTACTGTAATATAATTATTACCATGGAGACGTAACTCTGTATTTGCAGGAAAACAATTTGGAAGCATTTGTTAATAGAATTAAGAGTTACTTCTTATATGAAGATAATGTTTGCTACAAACTAAATGCGGTAAGATAAACTTCATGTATGATCGATGTTTTAAGGCACCGCTTTAGTGATTATCCGTGATTTTGAGAGTTAAGATAACTACACGAAAATCGTGAAAGTACCACATCAAATAACAAATTTTATTATTATTAAGACTATTTTGTTGTACAATTCCCGGGAAACCAAGTGCTGTTTTCTGTAAATTTTCCCGATTACTGTACCGGTATATAGACATTTTCGGTTGTCAGTAGCGTGCCTATTATGTCACTTCCGAGCTTATGACTACGAAATAGTTAAATTAATAATTCCGAAACGAATGCAAATTTTCGAAACGAACGCAGCAAATTTTGGAATTTGCAAGGAGTTTCAGAATCAGGTTGTTCACATGTGTTACAAACAATATTTTTTCTACAATTGTCCATAAATAAGAATAATCGTGAAATGTATTCTAAATTTTTGTCATATCATCTACTACTTGTACAGTTATGCATTATATATTTAAACGATCATTACAATTGCTTCTATAACAACAAAAATCTTATGTTTTAAGTACTTGTGCACAAGTTCCCACATGTGGGAATTAGCTTCCCGTACATATTTTGAGTTTTCAAATACTTATAATAACGTTAAATGTCAATAAATCAAATTTAACTGTTAAATTTTCAAATGAGGCTACTTCCGGTTCACCAATTATTGCCAAAATCGAATCAGTTGTTTTTCTGGATGTAAACTTGAGGAATAAGAATAAAATAGAATTTTTGGAATCGTGGTATTGAATTTTTGCTATCCGAAACTTTCGTCTCACACACACACAGACACACATACGTACATGTATACATACAGACAGACAGACATCGTCGTAAAAATGGTAAAATCGTATTATAGGGACCCTAAAACATGCTTATTCACTAAAAACTCATCATTGAATTTTTTGACCAAAGACAATACCTTCCTAACGTAAAGCTGACTGAAGGTAAAAATGGACGACACACTGAGGGTGGCTTCGCTTGATCATAAATGTTTCGCTACCGGCCAAATGTCGTAAATAGCTAAAAAAATATTTAGTTGTATGAAATTTTCGAACACATCGTGAGTTAAACAATTGCCAATTTCATAATCATCTACCAAATATAGTTGATGAAAATTTTGTCGCGTGTTAAGGTCTTAACAGATAAAAATATCGTACATGAACAAAAAATTCCTTAAAAGAATAATCTCATAACCCTAAACGATATGTTCGTATAAACAATTTCCGAGATTACCCTTTCGGAAGCACGACCCATAAAAGCACTTGAGCCTCTATCGGCAAACATCTCACATGCAGAAGACATCAAGTTGTCGCGATCGTGGTCGCGGCCTACTACACTACGTGTCGTGTGTGTTCTCTCCCGAAGCGCAAACAAGGAGCAGTTTTAAGACAACACGTCCTCACCTTGGGGGAAATCACGAACACTCAAATATTTATACCCGGCTCTACCCCACGACGCTGTGAGAGGAATGGCTAAGTTCCACCCGCTTTCTTTCAATTTCCTTTCCAGCTCTGTCAGTTTATATGTCCTGGGTGATTTCTTCCAAGCCGACGAAATCATTTTTAGGGCTTCGGATTCATTGGATTTGACAGCAGTTTTCACACTCAATTTTCCAACTTACTTTCACACATTCTTTTTTCGATTGTACCAAGAACTTTGTTATCAAACTTGACTGAATCCCTAAATTGATATAAATTTTTAAAAATACGATACATAAAAAATAAAAGCCCGTACTACAGTGCACACTTTGTTCATTTAAGGAATTATTGTCCTTGCATTTATGGTGATATTTTGTTATGTACAGAGTGATACAGAATGAGTGAAGGTTCCGCCTCTTTCTGATTTTTGTTTGTCACATCGTTGTGATAGTGAAATACGATTGGCAGGTTGCATTGGCTACATATTTCCCTCATTCCTCACAGTACAAAAATTTGCTTCCAAAATAAACTTGCCATGTTCGTCACGATTTGAATAAATAACAGTTTAATTTGAAAAGGTAACAATAAACAACGTATGTTAAAAAATTCAAAATACGTAACGCAGCTGATTTTTTCAAATGTCAGTAATACAGGTAATATAATTTGCCATTGCCGGTAAATTGATGCCAATTTTTTCCCAAGAAGGTAATTTTGATCATAATCAGAACTTTTTCAAGTTATCTGACAATCAGTCTGGATACATAGAAATGTAAGTCCAATTAATTTTCCTAATTAAACCTACATGTAACAAATGGTGCACTGTGAATATGGGCTATAGTCTTTACAAAAAAAAAGTTTACGCTACTTCTATGGTAGCTGCTAGCATTAAAAATGTGTTTTTGTGCAACCGGCCGCGAAATAGACATTTCGCAGCCGCAATATAGGCCACGAAATTGAATTTCGCGGTTGTTGTTATGGTAGCGGCCGCGAAATTGAGTAAACAATCACTATGACAAGTGTTTTGTTTATCAAATGTCAATTCCGTAGCTACCTTGAAAGCCAACTTTCGATTTACAGTGAAACTGTTTAAAATTAATAAAATTTGTAATTACATATTTTTTACGGTTTCACAAAAAATATTGTGTACACCTTGTTCGCGAAATCCTTTAGCGTCCTCGAGATTGTCTTGCCTCGGCCGCAAGCGGCCTTGGCGACAATTTTTCTCTCGGTACGCGAAAGAGTGATTTCGCGGCCTTGATATACAAATAACTATTATATTTAAAATTTGTTTGTAATTTGAAATAATGCAATAACTACAGTACTACATCATGATTTATAATTTATTTTGACGATTTTGGCAGTTTATAAGTCACCAGAAATGAAATAGACAATTTTCGCGGTTTATAACTGTCCCAAAAATTGAGAACTTGTAAGAAGTGGAAGGAAAGAATGGTGACGTGTATTATTTTGCAGTGAATAACTTTAAACATACAAGTATAAAATAAAATTCTACTATGACTCATATGTCTTATTCTCGATCATTCTAGTGCGATTCTTGTATATAAATACAAACGTTGCATTTTTAAAGCTATCATCGCTCATACTGTATTTAACTATTGCCGATAAATGTTCGAATATTTAAATAAGCTAAGACTAACTATTACTATAGTTGGCGCGCGTTAAATTGAGAATGGACCGGCGCATATTAGCCAACCTGAAAATATTGGTTACAATTTGTGTTGATGGAGTGTTTTCCTCGTTGAAATAATAGCATATAATAATTACTAATAAATAGATTACAATTATTGTAAACATTCTGCTATACGCCAATACCTTGCCTATTACTACATTTCGACCCGCCTAAGTACGAATTTTAAGTTCTGCGCGTGCAAGGTCAGTCTCAATTTAACGCGCGCCAGCTATACAATATTTTAAATTCCTGAATTATCAAAATTAATGAAACCATATTTTTAAATTTATAATAGGTACGCAATCGGTTAATTAGACAAAACTTTCCCCATAAGGAAAAAAATGTTGAGAACAAATTTTACAGTTTTCATTTTCGTAAATAATTTCTTTTAGTTGAGAAAACTCTTTTTCGAATAACGATGTTTATTTTTTTTTGTAGGTTATTGTTGAAATTTGAGTTATGATGTCAAAGTTGTATTTTTATATGAAAAGTTATACCACATTAAGTAATAATAAATTAAAAATCGTTGAGATCCGATAAAATCTCTTTTCCTGAGAGCATAGCCCGAGAGATGCATTCGCTTAAGGCAATTAATGATTCACTTTATTCCCATATTATATACAATATTTTGTATATGAAAAGAAAAATTCGTTATTTAGGTAACAAAAGATAATAGTAATAGCATGTAAAACTAGTAGCACTGAAACACAATCCTATAAACGAATATATATATATATATATATATATATATATATATATATATATATATATATATATATATATATATATATATATATATATATATCAAAATGAATATAATTGATAATATTCCATATATCTGCACATTATGTAATGATTTTGATAAGAATAAAGTTAACATTATTTACCAGTTGTACCTATATAAAAGAACATTATGTGGTTCATATTATGGTGTAACTTTCGAAAATTATATCTTCGAAATCCAGCAATGATAAAAAAATTTGAGCGTTACCCTTCCGAAAAGGCTGAAAAATCAAGTATGTATTATTTTAATTATATTTTTCGTCCATATCTTGCGACCTTTGCAATTGTTTTCAAACAATCTGTCATTAAATGGTCTCCTAATGAGGCATTTTTTTGTCTGTTTTAACCTATTTCAAACTTTTTATAATTCTCTAAATACCTATACAAGGCACATTATTTGAGATATCTGTATACCAACTTCATAATATATAATACCAATATTGTTCAGTAGAGATTATTGATTCTTTGAAATGAATTTTTTCCAGAGCTTTTTCAAATTTTAAAGTAACTTTGATTCAAGTTCGTATTTTTAATTAATATTACAAAAAGCAAAAGTTGTTTCATTTTAGAAAATTTTAATTTCCAATTTTTTGAGTAAACAGTAAATTGGTTTCACTTAATTACTTTTTTTCTATCTTTTTCGATGTGTTTAATTTTTAATTATGTACTTTCTTCGTAATTCATGCCAGCATGATTCACTCTAAAATTTTACTTATTTACAGAAGTTTACTAGCTATGGTATACATAAAAAATAAAATATAACAAGGGTAAAAATTAACATATCCTTTTTCTTCGTTCGTGATATAGTATTATTAAATATGATTTCTATATATTATAATAAACGCGGTAGCAATTTAAAAGTATACTTTTTGAATTGCATCCAAATTGCTTTGCTTTTAACGTTCAAAAATTACTAGCCAATGACAGAACGGGAATGACAAGAATTAGAAAAAATAATATTTTTTTATTTTATTGTAAAAATGATCTTAACAGAATGAAAATTTGATTTTATAAATGGTTTCATGTTTAAATATTGAAACGTCGTTGAAATAATTAAATTTATACAGAACTAAACCCAAATAATGTTTTATTTAATGGTTTCATGTATACTTGATACAACCATTTTTTTCTTCTTTCTTCGTTTTGAGGCACCATTAAAACTTTTTTTGGCTATTATTACTTCTATTTGGTCAAATTAGCACAAAATGCTTTTGTTTGACTCTTTAAATAGTATAGATATCAGTAATATAGTTGGAACTAGCAGCTAGTATGTACTTTACAGTTGTCACGGCTGTCACTGGTATAAATTCTGTCGGCGACAAATGTAAGCCATACCCTCATTGGTCTGAAATTTACGTACGTCATCAAGCGAAAGAAGAAGCGGTAATATAAACAACTATATTTTCAGAAAATTTTCTCATGAATTAAGAGTAACATAAAAAAAATAAAAGATAAGAGTAAAATACTGTTTTTACTCTTTCGATAAAAGCATAAAAATAAAAATTGTGCAACACCTCATAAGTCAATCAATGAAAAATGATACAATTATAAATATTTAATCTCTTAATATTAATAACTAAATTTAAAAAATGCGATTCCATAAATACTATATTTTTATCTCACAGTATTCAAACTACAATAAAAATTAAATTTATTATTCATTTATTTCAGGAGGCCATTTCATATGGAAAATTAAAAATGCATTATCCTCGAATTTTGGAAACAGTAAACAGGAAATGCGTTATTTATATCACATTCACACCTTCATGTAAAATTATGTTCTACTATAGGATTTATATTTAAAGGAATAACTGCATTTTAAAAGCATATTACTCGTATATCCATTTTCAATGATATGTAAGTATAAGTAGTTAAGGAGATTGAAGCGAATCTCACGTAAATATTAAACTACAAACTTTATGGTTTCAAATTTTGTAATTATCACGAAGGATATCTTATCCAATTATTCTAAAAATTAAAAAATGTGACCAGCACATTACCTTCAGTCAGTTCTACCTATTTTGTACAAATTCCATATAGAAAGTTTCTTGCAAAAGATTCTATATTTCCAGTAAAATTATAACACAAACATACTATGAGCCCAAACTCATATTAGTTGGGGCGGTTAACATTTTCAACAAACAAATTATAAAACCAACGCAAATGGTGAGAAATTTCTACAAATTTCTTTCGACTAGTTTAAAATATAGAATTTAAGCATACCAAAACTGAACATGTTCGAATATTGCACCGTTTAATATTAGGTTACATCGCCTTTATTAGTAATACCAATTTTAATTCTATTAGGCATTGGATCCCTAAGCACTGCACATTTTCCTCTGAGTGTTGTCCCATAATATCTTGCGAGGTAGGTTTTGCCTGTACGCATTTGATTTTTAAGAAGTTGTTTTTCATTGTGCCAAAAGTAAAGGGTTGCAATACAAGCTAGATCTAGACTAGAAGATAATCCTTAAAATACTGTTCGAACTATTCAGGCATTTGGCTCACAGTTTTTTAAAATTTTAAGTCTATATTTATGGAAGCCGAAAGAATTTTGTAGAAAGGCTAAACATTTCATGTATTTGTAGTAAGCCAAATAAATTAATTTAATTAATTTATTAAAGAACATAACCATGTGTTCCGATTTTTTCACTTACCCCGTATATACTCTTATATTTATTTATATCATATTGTGCCTTGTCGACATATTTCCGTTACAGATTGTTATTCGCGAGTAAAGTACATATAGTTATGACAGTTGCACATATGTATGTAACTTGACGGCAACCTCCTTAACACATCGAGTAATTGGGAAACGTCAAGCTATCATGAGCAATTAGCACACAATCCTTGTGCATTAGTATGCCACATCCGTGTCTCAATCCAACGTGTCGATGTGTTAATGTCACTCTACGTCCTGGACGCCATGTACGTGTTATGAGCTCGAATTACATATCCTGCTAATTCCTAGATGATGTACGTAGAATTTATAGATCCATATAATTATGGAGTGGATGAAATACTTTAATAACTAACATTTGTCACAAAGTTTTCGGATTTTTTTTGAATTTATGATGTTGTGGTTTAAGGAAAGTATATTGAACCTGCTTATTAGTATCATAATTAACATAACCTAAGTTTTAACATTTATACTTATATAAAGGTAGTATATTGTATAGAGCTCATTTATTATACGTACCTTTTGAAAAATCCTTCTTTAAAATTTTAATTTTGTTGCTCCTACATATTGTTGAACATATTTCTTTTAAATAACGACCAAAAAGTTTCAATATAAAATTCAAAGTGAAGGTAAAGTTTTTAGATAAAGTACTGATGTATGGTGAAATTTCAATGGCAGACGTCTCCTGACATTTACTTGATATTGATTAAATTTTTATCTAACCTAGTTTCATTGCACTATGCTCGAAAAACAACGCAGTGCTTAGGGGCAAAAACATACTATTTGCATCATAGAAAAACAATCTTCCTAACGTACCCAGGCGACACCATTTCTTGGGCGTTATTTACAAGAAGAAGTATAAATGACATTGTGTAAGAGCCCGAAAATAAAAATAATTAAGGCGCAAAATTTTTTAAAAGATACGTGAAGTAAACTTTGAATCTTTCCATAGACTCATGGAGTCATGGAGCAAGTCAGAACTAAAAACTAAACTTCATTGTCTAAAATAAAATGAGCCACTAGCTCTATATTCACCCGAGACTGGTACACATTCACAAAGTTACGATATTGGTACACTAGGGTCATTATGACCCTGTACTTAAAAATCATTAGTAAAAAGAGAATTTCTTGTTTTTATACATGTTTATTATTTATGACAGCAATAAATAACATAAACGAAATCTGTATATCTTTTATTTTATTTAACTAAATAAACTGATTAACAATAGAGATAACAAAATAGCTACAATAATACAGGGTGTTTCTATACTTCTGCACGAATCTTTAATGACTTAGGTATATAATTTGATATACTGATTATAGAACAAAAATATTTTTTTTAAATTTACAAAGATAAGGGTAGGTCCCTAGCAAACATTTTTAGTGCCACTGGTATCATAGTACATTTAATTATTTACAATTATGTTATTAATGAAATAATAATAAACACTGATTAATAAATGATTATTTGTAGGCAGTGTTTATACTTTTATTTCATTAAAGTCGTTCGCTAATTTGTAACTCGTGCTAGAATACGTTGTCTTCTGCAACTTAAGTTTTAATATACTATTATTTATCAAACTTTTATTTAACGTCACTTACCTGTAAAATAAATAAATTATTATTTACAGAATACAACTTTAACGATTTTCGTTATAATAACGATATAATAATGCATGTCATAACGAAGGTTTACAGAATAGGCCTATTAAACGATATAACATTTTAACGATTCGTTACATCGTAACGATGCTTGCAGAATAGCCCTATTAGTCACTTGTTTATTAGGGTCAAATTTTATAATCTAGTTTTCATTCACGTCCACACGACCGACTTACAACTTTATAGGTAGTATCAATAACAACACAACAGTTATGAAAGCTTGTTTTTTTATATGTTCAATATTTTTATCAATTATATATAAATACGATACATATTAAACACCTTCGACCCTGAAATACAGAGTATGAGTCAAAATAGTATCCAGTAAAAAAAAAAATCCATCTTTGACTTTACGTCTGTGATTTTATGACACTTGTACCATTTCTAAAATAATGGGGTTAGACCCTACAACGTTTTAATTTAAAAATATTAAATAATATTTATTCTCAATGGATAAAGCAATAAAAACATGTATGAATTTCAAAGTGAAATATCAAAAATAATATGAGACACGTATGCACATAAAATTCAATTCAAAGTTGCTCGGTGTATACATTCAAACAAAATGCTGGTTGTTTTCAATATATTGTTGCTCGACTTTTCTGTATTATTTTTATTTCCTACTTGAAATTTACTTACTTTACTGAACAAATTGAACGTATATAAGCCATTTATATTCTATCAAAATAAGTCGAGCTCATTTCTCAGAATTTTTTAAGAGCTCTGAGCATTCTCCGTTTGGCATATGGCAGCATAAGTAGCGAAATACGAGCAAACAATAATAATAACAAGCGAGCATTCAGTTCTCTTCTGGTTTATAATAATTCCAGCATTTATATGCGCATCTCGAAAAATTGCCGTATTTGAATAAGTAGGAGCAGAGCTAATGCAACTGCACAAACTGTACATAATGCGTATTGTTCAAATTTAAATTCAGAACCGGTAGAACGTTATTCATCACAAGTACCAAAGGAAAAACTTCAACAAACATATTTTTGTGTTATTGGTTCATCCAGGCTGCATGCAGTCAAGAGCACTTCAGAGCGTTAGTATTTATTCAGTTTTTTAAAATAAAGATATAATAATTCTTTTCATATGAAATATACATACACGTACCTATGTTTTGTATGCTGCTATATTTTTTAGTATTTACATATATAAAAATAAACTAGAGTAACGTTAATTAATATTTAGCATAAACTGTAAAACTAAAATGAATTTGCATTCAACGCTCAAATTAAAAATATACTTTTAGCAATTTAAATTGGCAATTATCTATATTTCTTTTTATCTACAAGTGAGTGAAAAACGGGATACGTTTGATATATATATATATATATATATATATATATATATATATATATATATATATATATATATATATATATATGATTGTAACGATTGGCTTTGTCAAGTTCAAGGTTACTTAGATTTGTAACATAATGAAAATAAATGTGTCTGAATCCCAGCAGCTTATTTGCATTTAAAAATTTAGATGTTTATAAATTATACAGATGAGTCTTGGAAGACCCCCCCGCCATTTAACTATTTTAAGTAGTAGAAAAAATGGCTCATATAAAAGTTTTATTATTTTAAATATACTATTTTTTGAATGCAGATTATATTTTTTATAGTCAGGTTTATTTTACTAAAATATAAACCGCATTTATTTTGTCTTTTCAACGATGTATTATATTTTATGAATGCATTTAAAAAAATTCGAGAAAAATAAGATATATGTACGAGAAATATATTTTATTCAAATATTTTAGGTGTCTGTGTGAAAATAAATAATAAATAAATAGATAAATAAGTAAATAATAAAGAAAGTAATAATAAATAAGTAACACTTTGTTGATATTAACAATGTTACATTATGTTTCTTTTCACATAGCCACCTATATTTGAACAAAAATTATTTCCCATATATCTTTCAATAGTAATTTTGAAATAAATGTAAAGTAATGGGAAATAGGAAAAATTGTAGAAATATTCGTACTTTGCGTAACTCTCCTACAGCTCGATTACGGAAATGTCATATTATATTAACAGATTGAGTGCCATGTGAGTCCTACGTGGTCTCCCATTTAATTTTGTTTAATAGGCCGCGTACGACTAATGTGGACTTACGTGCGCTTCGTTCATATTGGGCTACATACTCCATAGCGGTCTCACACACGCCTTTAATTTACGAAGTATTGGAATCTAGACGGCCAGTAGGCCAAGAAATCATATTTGGCCTGGCGTTTTGTGGGACCAGCCGTACACCACGCGGCCCCGAAAAACAAAATCGGTAATTTTATTAATTATATGCTTGTTTTTATTAATTTTTATTCAAATAATACAAAAACAAACACAACTTCATATTCTAAAACAACTAATAAATTCTGCAGACAACATATATAATATATATATATATATATATATATATATATATATATATATATATATATATTATTATTACATATAAATGGAAATATTATACGAACAAAGATTCATCATCATGGCTTTCATCTTCATCGTATAGGACTTGTTGCCACAATTGTTCCAAACTTTGCAGCTCTTGTTCATACGGCTGCATCGTTGCGTTATTCGTCATGAACTGAATAAATATTGGTCTCACTCGGCAATTTGGCCCGAATGGCATTGTTGGTGGCCACGTGAGACTAATGTATCACCACAATTTGAAAAATTATTTTGAAACCTTTGAAAGCTTCAGGTGCAGAAAAAAAGTGTATTTAGAATATAGTGTGACATAATAAAGACAACCGAAAAAACTTAGGTGGCCAGTGGTACCGGAAATTTTCATTCTATTGTGGCACTCAACCTGTTAAGGATCATTGTAATACTTGTCTTTCAATATACGAATATTAGTTTATTTGTATAAAACTGTCACAATACACTTTTTTAATAAATTGTTTACAATTACTGTACAACGCTATTATTTTTTAGTTAACAAAACAAACATTTGAATCAAAATACCATCCTCAACAAAGCAATCCGCAATAACCATAGCATCACAGCAATTACAACAATCAAATCAAATTTGCATGATTATCAGCGCACAATAAGCCTCAATTACAGTAAACAAAACACTGCATAGCGGCGATAACCTCGGGAATTATACACAATTCGCAGGGCCTAATGTCATCCCACTGTGAAATGATATCCAAGCATTCATGGCCAACTGTGACTGCTTGAAGATAAAGGTGCTAACAATGAGAGACGGAGCATTGTTTTAGAGAAGATGTAATTATATGGTGGCAGTCATGAGACGTGAGACAGAAATAAATTTACGTGGTTTTGTTGACTAATGTGAGTTTTAAGCTACGTCCCCACTGCTCGGCCGAACGATATCGCATTCAATTTTTAATTTTAATTTAGATTCACCAATGAATACCGCATTTTGTTTTAAGCTATCGTGCCTCTTATGCTCATCTTTATTATTTTTATTACTAAGTTCCACAAAATGATACATTTGTATTAATTTATTGCCGATTCAGTGAGGATGCACCTGAAGACTACGTATATTTTTGTATGTGAATTTGAAGTAACATATTTATTTGATGATTTAAGAATTAAGGATGAAGGTATTTCATGAAAAAAAAATCTGTTGTGGCCAGCACAATACCTCTCGCCACTTCCTTTTTTTGGTTACATAAGTATAGGGCGCGAACGGTAATGTTACATTTTTGGGCTTGACAAGCAAATGTGTGGGCCCGTTTCAGAATGATAATTAGTAATTATGTACATAGATGTCAAATGTTAGAATTTTTCATTAAAAATTTCAAGATTTTCTAAATTTACGTAGTTAATTTATCACCAGGAGTTTAAAGTTTACTTGTATGCCTTAGATATTTAACATTTAATTCTGCTCCACATGGAATTGGAAAATCACTAAATTTAGATTGAGAAATTATGATATTTGACATCTATATACATAATTACTAGCTATCATTCTGACATGGGCCCCCATATCTGCTTGTCAAGGCCAACAAAATCATATGACTGCTCGCTCCCTATTGTATTTAACATTTCTTGTATACCTACACTCTACACCAAAAATTCTACTTACGCATATATCTATTCCATATATATTTAGATTGTTTAATTTTAAATTCATTTTTGATGAAGAAATTTTGTCCTCTTCTAATTTTTCGAAATGTTTCCAATTCTATTAATACATTAAGAAATAATATAATGTATGTACTTCCCAGAAAAAGTCTTCAGTAATGTCTTCGGATTTCTGACACTGACATTATCTGTCAGTTACAAACAAATTAAATTTTCAACTATTTTCCATGGCCATTCTTTCGGCTGTAAAATTTATTATAACAGATTATTTTACATACTATATTTCTTCTATCTCTAAATCTATAGAATATATTGTAAAATATTTAAATGTATCAGAAAGAGAATTTATTTTTCTTTAATATTATCAAGAAAAAATTTCAAAAAATATTATTTAAAAGATTTTTTTTCAAGAATCTTCTACTTCCGGTTGTCCAATTGTTACCAAAACCTTTTCAGATCTTCCCATGAATGTCCGATTGGGAAATACGTAGTTAAAAAAATTTAAAGTCTTATAGTTTTTGAGTAACCGTCCTTCCAACATCCCACACACACACACACATACACACACACATCCACACACACACACACAGACATCATCGTAAAAATTATAAAATCGGATTGTAGGGACCTTAAAACGTGCTTATTCAATAAAATCTGGATATGCGATTTTTAGCATGAATGCAATACCTCTCTTAGCGAGAGGTAAAAAAACGTTAGTTTTTTGAATTTATAAACAACACCTAAATATTAATAACAAAGATTTGAACTAGAGTTTCCCTATATCTATTACGACGCTCTAACCAACTGAGCTACAAGATCCCCTTGAAGTCCGTGAATTTTTCACATCTCTCATACAATAAATATTAATTTATTTTCTTTTGCTAAATATCACTAAGTATATATTTTATCAGGGTCATGGTAGAATTGTTGACAAAAGACACATGGTTCATATTTTTTAGAATTTTATTTTCCTTCAAGAATAGTAATTCAACATACATTTTTACGCTTCTTAAAAGCTCCGAACCAATCTTCGTTTGAAATATTTTTAAACTAATTTCTGAAAGTATTAAAAAATGTCAAAGCCAGAATATTGCCGTTTAATTATTAGTAACTTTTCTTCATTTGAATAATTATTAATTTTTGAAAATAATTAATTCCAATATCAATTTATTATTACAATTTGTCAAAATAAATATTAATAACTTGACGTATAAAACGTTACGCTTTTGTTCGTCTCATGTTTCTAATTCCATGGCTAATCTATTAAATTGTAAATCCGTAATTTTCATATTTTATTTATGAAGTAGCCAAAATATTTTTTTTATTGATTCGGATGTAGAAAGTTTTGCTTTACAACATCCATTTGAAACTTTTGTCTAAAATAATTAGAGGAGCAATGCGCACGGAAAAACTGATTTCCCATGCTAAACGCCTGTTTCACTTTCGTGATACACCCTGTATAAAGTTTCGATGGCATTATGATTCCTTTTTAGTATTTTAATATAATATCAGATGACAGCAATTGAATATCACCATTTTTTAATGTCAAATGTAGGCAAAACGTAGATAATGTAAATGCATGTGTCATGTACACTGGTAATTTAACGAAATGAAAATAATTTCATACTTATTTTGACAGGCAGAGTAATTTGTAATAAAAAAAAATGGGAGGCAGGAAAGAAAACAATTTTTTTAACAAAATTAAACTATACTCGGAAGCACATTACCTACACAATAAATAATAATATTTTCGTCCTCTTTTAAGCAAAAAAATTAAAATAAACAGAGTCTACATGGGCGTACAATATAAACAAATCTTGAAGACATAAAATATCAAGTACTAAAAAATATATACATTTCTTATAAAGCAGGCTGTCTCAAATAAAGTGTTAAAAATGAGGTTTATGACAAGTAAATTCAGTATACAAGACGGAAAAATCATAATTCAATATATATTTCTACAAAAGTTAAATTTTCTTATTTTGATTCCTCCAAATAACTTTTACGTATGAAACCATGCTTAATGCACTATTATAATTTAATTTACGTCATTAAAATTATATCTCGAAATCTAGCAATGACAAAAACATGGATTCTACATCTTCTAGATTAAAAACGGAGTATAAGAGTTTAGGTAGTAGGTGTATAAATGTCGCTGTCTTCATGTTTTTACTAAAATATAACTCTGGACACATATTTATTCATTTTAGGATAGACATTTTTTAGATAAAGTTTGGGAATTAAGATTTTCGGTTTAGGAAAATATATTTTCCGAAAGATGAAATAAGGGCTTAGCAAGAACGCAGGTGATACCATTTGAGATTTGGGACCCAAGAAGGTCGGAGCTAAACACGTAAACCCTTGTACGCACGTGCTCTTTATCAGAAGTTCTCAATAAGTTAATGTATAAAATATTAGTACATACAAATTAAATTTTACATTTAAAATATCTCTGCATACAGAGTGTTAGGGAATGATTTGGGCAAAATTCAAGGACAGCCCCACAATGAAAAATGCAATAAAAAATCATCAGCCATTTTTCGATTTTCTCAATTTATTTTTTATGCAATATATACCACAAATTTAGAGCACCATTTAAATAATTACTTGGTTCATCGTAATTGGTATGTTGCTAATTAAAGTAGTTTCAAATTTTTGTGCGTATAATACATATATACATACATACATACACACATACTTCATTAGTTCTCAAAATCTGTGGTATGTATAATACATTGCTTTTTGAAGAAATTGTTAACCGGAAAGAAAAATGCCTCTGAACTTCTTTACTGCATTTTACATTAAAGAGCTGTCCTTAAATATTGGCCAAAGCATTCCCTAATACCCTGATAGTAAGTCTGGTTTATAATAATAATAATTTATTTCCAGAGACCAAAATACTTTGGCATAGGAATAGTCATAATACATAATAATAAAAATAATATTACATAGGTAAAATACAAAGATAAATATTATGTGTGTTGAGAAATAAAATCATCAATGGTATAGAAACTTTTATTTGTTAAATATGATTTGAGTTCACTCTTAAACCTTTTACTATTATTTATATCCTTCAGATACTGCGGAAGTTTATTATAAAATTTTAATCCATTATAATTAGGATTATTTTTTACTTTATTTAAATTTATTTTAGGAACTATAATGTCATTCTTACCACGATTAATGTAGGTCACTATGAGTAGGGGAAAGAACTTAATTGTTCTCTAATGTAAAGTACAGTATTAAAGATATAAAGACAAGGTAAAGTTAATAAATTTTCATTAACAAAAATCTCTTTGCAAGATGATCTGAAAGGAAGTTGGAAAATATTCCTAACTGAATTTTTTTGTAGCTTAAAAACCCTAGTAGCTGCTTGACTACCTCCCCAAAAAATTATACCATAAGATAAAAGTGGGTTGCATCTGTTAATAGATGTACACGTTTTATTAAGTAGTATAATGAAGCTAAAGTTCCGCATATTTTATCTACATGGATATCCCAATTTAAATTTTCATACAGATGAAGTGCTTCTTTCATAAAACAATAATACTTCCAGTTTTTTACCTGAGATTAATTTGTATTTCAAAGTTCGTACATTGTTAAATATCTCTGCTCCATATTACTTTCTTGGTAATGAAATTTTAAACACTGGAGATAAGTAATTAAAAATTCCTTTCCTGGAGTTGTAACTAAAATATATTTTTATATTAAAACGAAACAGGAAGATATTCTCCGTCATAGAGTACCATTTCATAGGTCTTACCTTTAAACTATAATAGAATTTCAATATACAAACAGATAAAGTAATCACTATAGTTTCTCATTATAATCATAAAAATTACTTTGTAATAATTATTGTTAATGGCCAAAGGAGAAATAAAAATTTCGAGGTACACATTAAAATAGGATACTTGCACGCTTACCAAATGAACATTAAGAAAAATTGATGTGTACGTTAAAATAAAATACCTGCACGCTGGGGTAGTAAACATCTAAGGGCTAGTTTATGATGAATTTAAATTATGAAATTACAATTACAATTTATAATTTAGATTTTAAAATACAAATATACTTAAAACGCATACGATAGTTTATGAAAGATTTATAAATTTAGAAATTTAGATTTAGTATATAACTATGTATATTTTACATTCCCAATTCGACCAAACACAAGAGAGCACTATTAAACATCGCGAATAACTTTGTTCTTTCTGTCAGCTGCCTTTTCTGATTTGTGATAAGAGTTGTTAAATTTAAATTTGAAGATAGATTTATATTTCGTTAATAAGTAGTGTTCGCGAGTACGATAAGGCAAACTAATTGAAAAAAAAAAGAAAAACGTTTACGCAAATACGTGGAAACTATATAGTAGCAGAGAAATATGACAATTAATGACGTCACGTGATAGTTATTGATTGGTCAGATCCAAAATTTCAAAATCAAACATAAACCAGACAGATAATTGTAAATTCATTGTAAACATCCGACTTATAATTTCGCAAGTTTTGTGAGCTAGTTTAGGTGGTTAGGTTATGTTAAGGTTTGTTTAGAAAAATTTAATAAAAAAGAAGTATTTTGTCTTTCTCTTACAACTCTTACAATGAATTTAGATATAAAGAATTACAAAGAAATATCTTGCAACCTAATACTACTAAAATCTGCATCATGGACACAGAATATTCAAATATTACTAATTGACAGATGTCAGTGTCAAATAAAATTTACATCTTTGTGTAATGATTTTACTGGAAACATAAAAATGTAAAATAATTTTAGGTAGCAAAAACAAATCACATAAGGTAGGTAATACAACAGATTATAGTTATAAGCCAATTTAGCAGATTATTATGTAATAAATATAATGCTATATATGTTTTTAATTTCTACTTCTTATTTTAAGAAACATATTGTTCTTTTCAGGAGTAGTTCAGTTCAGTTCAGTACGAGATAAGATCAATTCATTTCTCCCGTAAAAAGAAAACGCTCATAGAATAGTTTGCAAAAAAAATTCTGTGTGTAATTAATTTATATATTTATTTATTTATTTAACATCCCACCCATCCTACAGGATCGAAATCCCAATTACGGGGTGGATGCACAAAGATTACATAATGGTACAAACAACAATGTTTCAGCACAAAAAGAGAAAAAAATATACATCTATAACATGAAAAATTAACCTAAAATATATTTATTAATGCTTGCTTAAAGTGTCTGAATGACAAGTAATGGATATCAATATTATTTGAAATATTATTAAAAATAAAGCATAATTGTCTGATGGGCGATCGTGCCTCATAGTTAGTTCTGATAAGTGAACATTGAAAAGTGTATTTACTTCTAGAAGATAGGCGTGGAACAAAATACGTAAATTAATAGAAGGTATTACGCTGGCCACGTCAGATTTTTTAATGATGCAAATAAATTGCACCCATTGTTATTTTCAATTGAAGAAGGTTATGGTGACTTTAGCATGGCCCGAGATTACAGTTTAGCCATATTGTCTGTCTTTTGTTTAAAGCGTTCGGGCTATGCTAATCACTAATACCCGTTCTCCAAATTTTTAATATTCCTTTTTATCTCGTAAATGACAAATAATATATCGATTTATAAAAAGGTTATTAATTTTTTGTCTGAATTAAAAAAGTGAAAATTAAAATATAATCACATATTCCATTAATGATTTATGTAAAGTAAATGACAGTTTTGTTTGAGAACTTCTGTCTTCGATTGTAGTCCCGTGTGGGGATGTGTAATTTTTCCTGAATTCATTTTGAAGCACGCTCAAAATCGATTATCCATGATTCACACCGAATACGATTTGAATATAAGACAGTTATGTTTACACATGGTTGTGCGATAATCGGCTTAACCTTCAACCCCCCAAATAGGGGCGCAGGGATTCTATTTTAATAAAAAAAGTGCCGCGGTGGTAGATAGAGCCACTGGATTTTATTTATCGGAAAATAACAAGCAACTTAATGAGATGTAGTCTGACTAGAATAATAATAGTATGTTGAAATAAAATTGTTCAGTTCCTAAAATAGTGAATGCATTCTGCTATCTAGAATTCAGTAAGTAATAACAATTTATGTTATAAATAGATTAAAGACTTCTATTCTTTATCGCATTTTTCTGTACTTTTTACCCACCGTCACCTATAGGTAAGTAGGGGACAACCTTGGTCAAAAAAATCAATAAGCACGTTTTATGGTCTCTATAGAAAGGTAGGTTAAGTTGCCCCCCCCCCCAAGTCGGAATTAATAATAACAAATTAATGTGACCAATTGCGCCCTTTATGCGCTTGTATGCACCACTTTTACTTTTTTATGCGCTCTTCTAGTTTCTATTTTTTTTAATGGGGGGGGGGCAACTTAATTGGTAGCCCCCCCCAAATTGATAAATATGTATTTTATTGTTATGTATGGCTTGATAAACATATGCGCTACATTAACATTTTTTAATTTTTAAAAATATGAAAAAAAGCTATTATATTCGAATACGTATGCGCTCTTATGCGCTACCACAAATTTTCAATGCGCTTTTTCCATTAAAGAAATATAATGATAGGGGGAGGGTCAAGATAATGATATATTAAAATTGAAAATTATGAATTTTCTAAACGAAATTTTATTGTAAATATTATGCGCTACAGTTTACGGTGAAACAAATTTAAAAAACCTAGAGCCTACAATTCATATAGAAAGGGCCATAGGAAGAATCAATTTTTTTTAAATATTAAATACGATTCCATTATTTTGAATGCCTTATGAATCAATAATTTTTAAAGTTCGTGGGGTATTGACAAATTTTCAATATCCGTTAATAAGAGAAGAAGAAATATTATACAACAATGAACAAATTGTAATTTAGTAACATTCTGTATATTAAATTATTAAAAAATCTTTCAGAACTCGTATTTCAATTAAAATGATACAACCTTTTTTAGTTTTATTTCTGTATATTTATTTAAATAACGACGTTTCGGCAGTATTAACTACTGCCTTCTTCAGGAATGAATAACAAATCCCTCTGCTGTAAATTAGGTATGTTTTTATTAATACACTAAAAAGGAAATTATAATTTGTTAGCTTTCTTCTACAGCAAACAAAAGCGTGAGCGTAAATATTGAAATGTCCCTGTATATAAACATTTATAATACTTATTTTTTATTTACGTCCACGCATTTATTTACAGAGGCAGAAAGCGTCAGTACATATTTTTTCCTTCTTTATAAAAGCTTGGTCTTGAAATACATTTATTTATTTATTTATTTGAGATATAATAAAAAGTTGGTATATCAGTAAGTTGGAAGGGAGGATCATTATATTGAAAAGTGACCTATGAATTTTTTTTATTTTGCTGAATTATGCATGGCAAAATGTTGAATTTATTGCTATTTTTTGAAGTACCATCTAATATTAAGTAGGTACGTGAATTTTATGACATGAATTATAATTGGAGATAGATGGTGAAATGGTCACAAATTATTCTCTACATGAAAATATTTAGTTAAGTAGATAAGCAATATAAAATGTTTCTAATGTTTGAAGTCATGTTTTGTCGTTTAGGTGTTTAATCGAGTGTGCCATAATTGATTATTTTTCCTTAACACTTATCAATAAAATTGAGAAGTAGACATCAAAAACAACACATCCCACAAGAACTTCTAAAAACTCCCCCGATAACACATCCACTAATCTATGTCACCACACGTTAATAAATAAACTTCAATAACATTCTCTCAAAGAAAAACAATGCTGTGATAAGAAGCCGTCTTCGATCCATGATCTCTTTGCTTTGAGATAAACCTATGGAGCACTCAATCAATCTAAGCATCGTACGGCATTCATCAGCATCCGGCGATTGTCACTTGTCTAGTAACAGTGGAAGGGGTTATTATGCGAGCACGGGTTACAATGTCACGTTCAGGTTGAAGATGAAAGTGAACAGAGTTGGAATAAAGAGGAAATGAAGAGGAAGTCAATATTGGAAGTTCATTTAAGGATGTTAGCATATTTACTTTGTACACGATATGCTACGTATAACTGAATAATTTGAATTACGAGTATCTTCAATTTTGCATGGATGTGATTATAAATTACGTTTTAAACAGGTGTTTCTTTTTAATCTGGCGTGGCATCTAAAACTCAAAGTATTATTTGGTTTGGATTCATTATTTCATTATTTTTTTATTTATTTAAAAATAGATTCCAGTTTTCGAAAAGGCGACAGCAGAAGGCTTCACATTAGTAAAAATTTGGAAATTAATGCAATGTTAAGAGAATTAAGCACTATTATGCAGTTTTATGGTCTAGTTTTTATGCAAATGATCTATTTTCCAATGTATTACTATTGTAAAGGACCCCGCATAGAATCTCAGTAGATTGTAAGTGCATCAGTCATTCAAATCATGCAACTTACCCTACGGACAAAATTTAAATATTTTTTTGTTTAAATTTTTAAGTTTGAAGTGTGAGAAGTGAAGTTATGTCTGTTTGCACCCTTGCACTGTGTAAGTTACAGCAAGTAGCATTTAAAAATAAGTAATACTTATAATAGTAGTAACTTTGAATATTTTTATTGTTTCTATATTCTCTTTCGTGAAGTGACATTTCATTTACAATATGTGATTACATATTTCTCTTGAGATTTGTTTGAATCTTGTGTATTTATTATCCATTAATATACATTAATAAGGTATATATTACAATGTACTGAATTTTGATATGTGTACAGTCTATTTTAGGAGGCACAACTAGTTCAAAAAATAGTTTGTATATTTTCTTTATCTCTTGTAGTTCAATGAAATTTTATTAATTATATTGTCAGAGTGATGCCATAGCTTCTGCACTATCACAATTATTTACGATACAGTCGAATAATATATTCCACAAATCTGACACATATCATTTGGAAGGTAACCAACAGTTGCATAAATACGTCTGATGAGAATTTTATTCATAGCAGATAACTCCAATATTTTTTCCTATGTCAGTCGAAATATTTGCTACATTCTCAAGTCGTTCTCTTTGGTATTTTATGGTTTATTAAAATATTTTTATGTAATTCATCCTCCTCAGCATCATTATATGCATATTCAATATCGTTTAAAATATTTATCTTATGAGTTTGACAAAGCAACAAATGTCATAATGGATATAACTGTCATTTAATGCAGTTAAACGGTAGATGAAGAAACGGCTTAATATAAGCGTCACTTAGTAAAATTAAACTGGAAGTTAAGGTAGGGTGCAAAGGTTTTTAATAATTTAAGTTCCAGTTATTAATAAGTGCAACTTAACTAGTAACGGTGCAAACAGGCATTAGACGTTTATTTGACATAAAAAATTTGTAATTTACCAGATTAGAATCAAGTTTTAAAAAGTTAAATTTTAGTAATTTGCCAAAAGTCAACGATGCATAGTTGGTGATGCTTAGGTAGCTTGAAAATAAGTGTAAAAAATCTGTTGTGGCCAGCACAATACCTCTCGCCACTTCCTTTTTTTGGTTACATAAGTATAGGGCGCGAACGGTAATGTTACATTTTTGGGCTTGACAAGCAAATGTGTGGGCCCGTTTCAGAATGATAATTAGTAATTATGTACATAGATGTCAAATGTTAGAATTTTTCATTAAAAATTTCAAGATTTTCTAAATTTACGTAGTTAATTTATCACCAGGAGTTTAAAGTTTACTTGTATGCCTTAGATATTTAACATTTAATTCTGCTCCACATGGAATTGGAAAATCACTAAATTTAGAATGAGAAATTATGATATTTGACATCTATATACATAATTACTAGCTATCATTCTGACATGGGCCCCCATATCTGCTTGTCAAGGCCAAAAAAATCATATGACTGCTCGCTCCCTATTGTATTTAACATTTCTTGTATACCTACACTCTACACCAAAAATTCTACTTACGCATATATCTATTCCATATATATTTAGATTGTTTAATTTTAAATTCATTTTTGATGAAGAAATTTTGTCCTCTTCTAATTTTTCGAAATGTTTCCAATTCTATTAATACATTAAGAAATAATATAATGTATGTACTTCCCAGAAAAAGTCTTCAGTAATGTCTTCGGATTTCTGACACTGACATTATCTGTCAGTTACAAACAAATTAAATTTTCAACTATTTTCCATGGCCATTCTTTCGGCTGTAAAATTTATTATAACAGATTATTTTACATACTATATTTCTTCTATCTCTAAATCTATAGAATATATTGTAAAATATTTAAATGTATCAGAAAGAGAATTTATTTTTCTTTAATATTATCAAGAAAAAAATTCAAAAAATATTATTTAAAAGATTTTTTTTCAAGAATCTTCTACTTCCGGTTGTCCAATTGTTACCAAAACCTTTTCAGATCTTCCCATGAATGTCCGATTGGGAAATACGTAGTTAAAAAAATTTAAAGTCTTATAGTTTTTGAGTAACCATCCTTCCAACATCCCACACACACACACACATACACACACACATCCACACACACACACACACACACACACAGACATCATCGTAAAAATGATAAAATCGGATTGTAGGGACCTTAAAACGTGCTTATTCAATAAAATCTGGATATGCGATTTTTAACATGAATGCAATACCTCTCTTAGCGAGAGGTAAAAACGCGCGTAATGATTGTAATGAATGGTTATAAAATATATATTTTTAATTTAGCATTAAATTATAATCATGAGTAAACATTATTTTTAATTATTAAATAAAATGTAATAAGAAAGTGTACTGATTAAGTAGTACAGCACCACAATTTGGCAACGTCGCACATACTTCGTCGCCGGACGCCAGCTGCTATGCTATGCAAAACGAATTCTATAGTTTGAATCGCGCGCCAATATTCTCTCCCCCTACAAAAAATTGCAACGTTGATTGCTTAAAAATATCACTTTTAACCGAAAATATCTTAAATAATTAGACGATTATACATATATCGTATGAAACGAACATATACCCAAATAAGTGTACACTTCCTGTAAAAGAAGTTGGTGGTAAAATTCGCGTTTACAAACTATTTTTTTCTTAAAATTTTACACGGATACCTATTCCAAGAGTACAAGATCATCGTGTGTATGGAAGATCAAAGAACATATTGACACAAGTTTTTTTTGTTGAAATTACCTTTCCTAATTTAAAAAACCACCTTAGCATGAATAACCTGTTTTTTTACCTCTCGCTAAGAGAGGTATTGGATTCATGCTAAAAATCGCATACCCAGATTTTATTGAATAAGCACGATTTAAGGTCCATAGAATCCGATTTTAACATTTTTACAATGATGTCTGTGTGTGTGTGTGTGTGTGTGTGTGTGTGTGTGTGTGTATGTGGATGTGTGTGTGTGTGTGTGTGAGGTTGTTGGAGACACGATTTCTCAAATTCTATAAGACTAAAGACTTGTTTGACTACGGATTCCTCAATCTAACAGTAATGGGAAGAGTTGAATAGGTTCTGGTAACAATTGGACAACTGGAAGTGGTAGTTTCTAAAAAAAATAATTCTAAATATTATTTTTTGAAAATTTGTTACTACAAATATTAAAGATAATTAAATTCTCAATCTAACACACTTAATTTTTTTATTATATCTCGTATAGGTTTGGAGATATATACGTAGTATATAATAATATAGAATAATCTGATGTAATAAATCTCGTTGCCCGAAAAACATTTGCGATATTTAAATTTTTGTAATTGACATGTAAATGCAAAATGTCAGTGTCAGATTTTTCTGGGAGGTAAGAGTACATTTAATATATATTATTGTATTATTAATTAATTATATATTTAAATTACAGATGTTAATATTACATATATCCTTAAGAAATACCGTTAATACCGTCAATGAATTTGAAGAATTTTGAACATAATAGAATAGTAGGATAAAATATCTTATAGAACGAAAGAAGAGAAACAATTTCAATTATTTGTGTGTACTTATAGGGCGCGAGCAGACATGTGACTTTATTGACCTTGGCAAGCAGATGAGGATCCGTGTCAGAATGACGGCTAGTAGTTTTTACATAGATGTCACAATTGTCATATGTCATAATTTTTCATTCAAAATTTCAAAATGTTCTGATGTTTATTTGTCATCCATTAGTATGGAATATACTTGTCGAGGAAAATAATCCACATGGATTTGGAAAATCATAATGTTTCGAATTAAAACTTATGATACTTGACACCTATGTATATTACTAGCTCTCATTCTGACACGGGCCCCCACATCTGCTTGCCAAGACCAACAAAGTCACATAACTGCCCTCGCCCTATACTACATAAAATGAAAATGGCGAGAGGTATTGTGCTGGCCACAACAGATTTTTTTGTTGTGCGTTGCTTCCTTAACTATTTTAGAAATAAAGCATTTAAAAGAGCCAGAGATATCACGATGCAATATAGAATTAGAAGTTGAGGCATAAAGAATGAACTAGGAACGGTACTAGATTTTATTGCGAAAAGAAACTTAAGTTGATGAGGACATCTTTTAGGGAGTTGTGAAAAGGTTCGGATAGTTAAATAAGAGAAAAGAGAAGACGAAGAAAACTAGGATTGGATCGTGGAGAAAACATGGATTAGAAATAAGTTACAGACAGCGCAAGAAGCCAAAATGTATGCAAGAGAAAGGAAAGAGTGGAAAACGTACAAATAAAGACTCGTAATCAACATTAAACGGTAGTTAGTTCACTAAAGTTGATTATTTAAGCTCAATCTTAAATTGCATGATTTACTTGTATATAACTTCTCTGCAATTCTTACACATAATAGTGCTGCATGGATATACCTTTTAACTGAAAAAATAATTGTCTTATGTAAAAATCTGATGTGGCCAGCACATAACCTCTCGCCGTATATTTTACCTGGCTGTATGCATAAAGCAAAGATTATTTTTATAAATACAAATAATATATTCATATAAATCTATGACGTATAAACTTCTTTATTATTCAATAATAGCATGTCTCAACATAAAGATATTTACCATAAATTATGTTACAATAAATTACAAAGTAGAGTTTACCATATATAAATATTAGGCTGGTAACAGCAATTTTCAATTCGAACAACTTTGTTTACTTTCTCTTCATATTCTTCTAGTAAAAACATTTATTTTGGGCGGTCTAAAATGTATATATCTGGATTGTGCATCTATTCTTATATATCTTCTTTTACATTTTATTTTTTCATACTTGTTATATCTAAATAACACTAATTCCTTTTAATAAAGTGACGGATAGATTGCACTCCGATTATTCTTATATCGATGTGTAATTTTGTCAATATTTACAACTTACTTGAGAAGAATTTGATAGCTTTTTCGCAATTCAAAGTTACTCTAGTCTACAGTACTGGTGTACATTGTCCCATAATGTTTGAAACAAATTTAAGTCCTTCAACTTAGACTTGTCATCTCCATAATAGTCACAGATCAAGAATTAAGGGATTCTCCAAATACATTTTTCTTTCATTACTCATTATTTCTGACACTGACATTTATCTGTCAGTTACAAATAATTTAAATTTGCAACTATTTTTCATGACATCCTTTCGGTTGTAAAATTAATTACAACATTATTTTATATATTATATTCCTTTTATCTCTAAATCTATAAAATATGTATAAAAATATTTAAATGTATCAGAAAGAGAATTTATTTTTCTTTAATATTATCAAGAAAAATTTTCAAATAATAATATTTAGAAGATTTTTTTTCAAGAATCTTCTACTTCCGGTTGTCCAATTGTTAACAAAACCTTTTCAGATCTTCCCATGAATGTCCGATTGGGAAATACGTTGTTAAACAAATTTTAAGTCTTATAGTTTTTGAGTAACCGTCCTTCCAACATCCCACACACACACATCCACACACACACACACACACACACACACACACACACACACACACACACACACACACACACACACACAGACATCATCGTAAAAATGTTAAAATCGGATTGTAGGGACCTTAAAACGTGCTTATTCAATAAAATCTGGATATGCGATTTTTAGCATGAATCCATTACCTCTCTTAGCGAGAGGTAAAAATATATACTTATGTTTCTATTTAATTTTTTCAAAGTTTTATCTTCTTTCGCTAGATAACCAAAGAATAATACTTTGATTTTTTAAACCTCGACGTTACTCAGTAAACAATGAATTCAATGATACCAAGGACGGCTCGTTAATGCCCCTTTGCTCCTTACCAGAAAACGGTAAAAAAACTTCTTATTTGATATAATAAATTAATAATATGATTTAATCATATAGTAAAACATAAAACTGTAATGTTTAGTAGTTAATAGTTAAATATAAAACATTTAAACTAGACCGGAAAGAGTCAATGCACTGAAGCCTTGGCCGCTCAGTGTACTGCGGCCCGCGCTGCTTTGACAACGTGACGAAATGTTTCTATGATTAGCGTGGACTAGCCATGATTTTTAAGTGATGCATGGCTGCAATTATTTCAGCTCACTTTTAAAATGAATACCTTGTTGTAGTGCATGTTTTTCGGTAGGACAAAAAATCTCAAATAAATTAATATGGCAGTGAATAGTGTTAATGCTTTGTTAAAACGAACTTTAACAGACTTCCTTCAGAAGATAAATTAAAAATTAAATAATTAGGTACGCCATTGCCTGATACAAATTTAACACAATTAGTCAGAGAAAAGCCCAGAACACAATATTTAATCCCCGTTTTTTAATTTATATCTACAAAGACAGAAGAGCTCCATTTACTTTGAAGATGTGATTTGTGATTAAATTCCTTCATTTACTTACCCAATTTAGGTAAAAAATACTCTTAATTTTTTTAATTACTGCGCCCCTCCGGTTTAAAAGACACTAGTTACCATTGATTGATACTGAAAATATTACCTTTTCATTATACTTTCGGTCGATTATTTAATAGAATTCTTCTCGCAGGTAAATGAAGGCAAGTTAAGCTAATGCAACTGTATTAAGGATGATGCACAATTTTTTGCTAAATCGTACTTACTTCCAACATCGAAACTGTGCCCGTAAATAAATTTTGTTATTGTGAGCAATTTTATTTTTCAGAAAAATGATACATAATATTTTGTTAATTATTGACGACTTTATTATATTAGGATATTCTTTTTCATGAAGCGCTATTAGAATTTCTCGAAGCCCTCTCTGTATGAGAATCATCAAAGTGCAGTGTAGTAGGGTCTGCCCGTCATTGTTATATCATTAATTTATATTGACAACGGCATTCTTTTAAAGGTTTGCATAGTTACACAAGTCTAATGATCTGTAAGCTTACTTTGGTATGTTGGTATTGCTTTATCTCTTCTAGACATAGACACAAGAATGTTGATTTATATAATCCATTATGAATAAAAGCGATAACTAAAATAACTAGCATAACCCTTATTATGGCTAACGCAGAGATACCTATATGCAAATTAGATGCTAATGTGTGTTATAAATAATAGCTAAAGGATAGCTTAAATGATAAAAAAATTCTCAACCTAAAAGCTATTATTAATATCAGGAAAACCTTTTAAAGATAGTTTTGTAATATTTAACATATCTAATTTTACTTTTAAATATTTATCATAATTATTCTTAATTAATTTCAATATTAACATAATGTATACAGGAAACGATATACATAATATTATTTAACGAAGCGCCGAATACGAGGTCTACCGCCGACCCGGGTAAATAGTGGCAAACTGACCCAATTTAAAAAATCTGATGTGGCCAGCACATAACCTCTCGCCGTATATTTTACCTGGCTGTATGCATAAAGCAAAGATTATTTTTATAAATACAAATAATATATTCATATAAATCTATGACGTATAAACTTCTTTATTATTCAATAATAGCATGTCTCAACATAAAGATATTTACCATAAATTATGTTACAATAAATTACAAAGTAGAGTTTACCATATATAAATATTAGGCTGTTAACAGCAATTTTCAATTCGAACAACTTTGTTTACTTTCTCTTCATATTCTTCTAGTAAAAACATTAATTTTGGGCGGTCTAAAATGTATATATCTGGATTGTGCATCTATTCTTATATATCTTCTTTTACATTTTATTTTTTCATACTTGTTATATCTAAATAACCTTAATTCCCTTTAATAAAGTGACGGATAGATTGCACTCCGATTATTCTTATATCGATGTGTAATTTTGTCAATATTTACAACTTACTTGAGAAGAATTTGATAGCTTTTTCGCAATTCAAAGTTACTCTAGTCTACAGTACTGGTGTACATTGTCCCATAATGTTTGAAACAAATTTAAGTCCTTCAACCTAGACTTGTCATCTCCATAATAGTCACAGATCAAGAATTAAGGGATTCTCCAAATACATTTTTCTTTCGTAACTCATTATTTCTGACACTGACATTTATCTGTCAGTTACAAATAATTTAAATTTGCAACTATTTTTCATGGCATCCTTTCGGTTGTAAAATTAATTACAACATTATTTTATATATTATATTCCTTTTATCTCTAAATCTATAAAATATGTATAAAAATATTTAAATGTATCAGAAAGAGAATTTATTTTTCTTTAATATTATCAAGAAAAATTTTCAAAAAATAATATTTAGAAGATTTTTTTTCAAGAATCTTCTACTTCCGGTTGTCCAATTGTTACCAAAACCTTTTCAGATCTTCCCATGAATGTCCGATTGGGAAATACGTAGCTAAACAAATTTAAAGTCTTATAGTTTTTGAGTAACCGTCCTTCCAACATCCCACACACATACACACATACACACACACACACACACACACATCCACACACACACACACAGACATCATCGTAAAAATGTTAAAATCGGATTGTAGAGACCTTAAAACGTGCTTATTCAATAAAATCTGGATATGCGATTTTTAGCATGAATGCAATACCTCTCTTAGCGAGAGGTAAAAAAGAATCATTTTAAATTACTGTGTTTAAAAAGCTTATTTTTTTTTCTTTCATTATTTATTTAAAAATTACAGTAAAACAACAATAATTATTCCGGTTGCCCGGTGGTCGTACCCGGACCTGGTGCAACATTTTGGGTATACAGTACTGTTCAAAAATATGGGTACACTTGATCCTGTTTATTAGTAAAAGTCCATATATTCAATTTGCTGCCTTTATATAATTCTTAAGAAAGTACAGACCAAAATTAAAATAAATATTTTATCTTATTTTTACAAATGATCTCTTCAAAATTTTAAATAACATTAGATTTCATGTTTATAGTCAGTACTATTTGAATTTTACCAAGTTGTTTTTCATTGTGCCAGAATGAAAGGGTCTCGGTAGAAGTTAAATCTGGACTAGAAGATGATCCTGAAAATACTGGTTGAATTATCCCCAGTCATTTGGCCGACAGTTTTTTTTTAAGTTATAAGTCTATATTTAAAGAAACCAAAAGAAATTTGTAGAAATTTCTGACCATTTGTGTTGTGTTGTTTTTATAATTTGTTTAAAATGTAAATCGGTCGAATTATTATGAGTTTGGGCGCGTATAAATAGCACATTGAGTGTTATTTTATTAATATTAATTGTTAGTTGAATTTATAAAAATGTTAATATTTAGAGAAGGGGTATAGCAAGTCACCATATCCCGACAAAGCATATTAATATGCTATTGCAGTAATTATACTGATATATAAACTCAGGCCATACTGTCATCACCATATCTCTTCTCCAATACATTCAATTGCAAATAACAATATTATTAAGATATAAATTTTAAGTTTTATTATTATAATGAGAAGCTATATTGGATAATTTTTTTATATTTTATAACCCAGTGAAATTCCATTATGATATAGCCCATTCTAAATGATCTAAGTTCTAAAATATATAAAATATGATCTCTTTCATGAAAATTTCTTTATACCATGTTCAATGTATTAAAAATGTTAAAAAATGTCATAAAATTTTATAAGCAGATGTGATGTAAAGAAAAAAATGTAACAAATTTTATATAATCATGAAAATTTGGGTCGAATGGTCCAAGTATTTAGCGACTATATAAATAAAATCAATGAGATAAGAAGAATGTGAGTCAATGATGAAGTGTCAGATATCGTTACTAGAGAGTTGTCAAATAATTTCAAAATAGCATGGACGGTAAAATTCCAAATAATATCCACGTTATGCCAGGTTATTTTTTTTAACGTCAAATATGACGAAGTTTTCAACGGACGCTATTTCTGGACAAATAATCTTAAACGCTATAACATACTTTAACAAAAATACATATGTATACGCTTTGAAGTTTAAATAAGCTTTAATGTTCACGCTATTTATTTTGACCTCGTGTGAAAACTCTAATATTCATGCAAATACTTCAGTTTAGAATCTCATACACAAACCATTATAATAGAAGTAATATTAAACATTTTATAATACATCAAACTTGTCTATATTGTGAACAACCAAAACGCAAGACAGTGTAGTAGTATAGTAGAGTAATTAACGTTTATCCAAACATCTCCAGGAATAAATGGAGAATTTGGGAACAAGTGACATGTATCTATTCTGTCAAGCACAAGTTATTTCCTTTTTTGCTGAAACAAACTACTGGTAACATATTTGTGTACGGTAAACAAATGCATGATCAGGAATCATTACTCTTCTTTCGCATACTAATAATTTATAGTAAAAAATGTACTTACATACGTAATGGTTTTAAATGCTTCATAATATATGATTCTCATTATTTTAATACCTTTATATAGGTTTGTTTTATTAAGGAAGAGCATTGATTTCGACCCAATATAATTACCATATTCAAACTGTATTTAACACAACAAAATATAAGTAACACAAAAATAGAAAAATGATTCATTTTGTATATTTTTTGTTTGTTTTTAAAAATCAAGTATATATTTTACGGTTCATCTAATAAATCCGGTATGTATTAATAGTTTGCAGACATTGTTCATACTAACCTAGGAAATTATTAATACTAACCAAACCTTTTTGTTTTGTTTGTATTAACAATACCCGGTAATTATTAATACAAACCAAATAATTACTTGGACCTACATGAATAATTTTCGCTAACCAAACGAGATAAATGTAGTCATATCATTTAGACCTACTAATCATTTATGGAATTTAATAAGTATTATAATTACAGTAATTGTGAAACAATATGTACTTTCAAAAACAGAATTATTATATGTACGAGTAATAAGGTTACAGAGGCAAATAAGGCCCACCTTAACTAAAAATCTGTTGTGGCCAGCACAATAACTCTCGCCATTTTCATTTTATGTTGCATATGGGGGCCCGTGTCAGAATGAGAGCTAGTAATATACATAGGTGTCCAGTATCATAAGTTTTCATCCGAAACATTATGATTTTCCAAATCCATGTGGATTATTTTCCTCGACAATAGATGACAAATAAACATCAGAACATTTTTAATGAAAAATTATGACAATTGTGACATCTATCTATAACTACTAGCCGTCATTCTGACACGGATCCTCATATCTGCTTGCTAAGGCACATGACTGCTCGCGCCCTATACGTAACGAATTTAACATTTCTTGTATACACACAAATAATTGAAATTGTTTCTTTTCTTTCGTTCTATGAGAAATTTTATCCTACTATCCTAATATGTTCAAAATTCTTCAAATTCATTGACGGTATTAGCAGTATTTCTTAAGGATATATGTAATATTAACATACCTGTAATTTAAATACATATTAAATTAATAATACAATAATATATATTAAATGTACTCATACCTCCCAGAAAAATCTGACACTGACATTTTGCATTTATTTGTCAATTACAAAAGTTTGAATATCGCAACTGTTTTTCGGGCAACGAGATTTATTACAACAGATTATTCTATAATTATTATATACTATATCTCCAAACCTATACGAGATATAATAAAAAATTTAAATGTGTCAGATTGAGAATTTAATTATCTTTAATATTTGTAGTAACAAATTTTCAAAAAATAATATTTTTTTAGAAACTACCACTTCCGGTTGTCCAATTGTTACCAGAACCTATTCAACTCTTCCCATTACTGTTAGATTGAGGAATCCGTAGTTATACAGGTCTTTAGTCTTATAGAATTTGAGGAATCGTGTCTCCAACAACCTCACACACCCACATCCACACACACACACACACACACACACACACACACACACACACACACACAGACATCATTGTAAAAATGTTAAAATCGGATTCTATGGACCTTAAATCGTGCTTATTCAATAAAATCTGGATATGCGATTTTTAGCATGAATCCAATACCTCTCTTAGCGAGAGGTAAAAAAATGAAATGTATTGTATCATTAATAATATTTATTGAGAATGCTTTGTTCATGTTAAACTTTCTTCTTTCTTTTATTATAAATCTAAAAAAGTTAAAAAATTACCATTTTTAAACTAATTTTCATATAACAATACATTCTTAAAAAAAATTGGGCCTTATACTATAGTAGGACCTATAATAAGGCCAATGAAGAAAATTAAACATTTTGAGAAAAATCAAAAAGAAATAATACTCTTTTACATAGGAGCTAGATTTAGATAAACTTTTCTTATAATTTTAGCCTAAACTGAGCCATCTGGGCATACAATATATTTTTCTCTTTATGGTGCCATTTGAGGCACCTTGTGCATTGTATTACAACATATTAATAATGTTGAGATTTAGATGCATACGAGAGTTTAACAATAAATAAATTTAAAAATAATTTCATGAACGCAGATCGTCATCCCATACCAACCTTAAATTCTATTTTTTATTGGACGATTTAAATTTTAATGGCTCAATATCATTGGACAAAATTATTTTATAATTGGTAATCATTCACTTGTAACTCCCATCCCTATGTAATCCCAGTTCTTTCCCTCGTTTTTCAGAGCTGTTAGGGTCTCTGGAATGGTTTACATGTTGAGTAATCTTAGCTACTCTATTTAAATTTGTCTTTTAAAGTCGTTTTTACAAATCATTAATTCTATTCATTGCCTTATTAATTTATTTGTGATTTGTCGCGAAACAATGCACTAACTACAACACGGTATTAATTTTTCAAAAGCTGCAAAATAAGTGCGGCCACGTACAAGACATGGCTAGTTCACGCAGGACGCTAGTCACACAAACATTGCCTTAACAACGCGGGCCGCTGTACCCTGAGCGGCCAAGCTTCAGCGCAGTGACAGTAGACATCTAGCGTCTAGTTTATTTACGATACAGTCAAACTGTTTTATGTTTTACTATATGATTAAATTATATTGTTAATGTATTATAACAAGTAAGAAGTTATTTTTACCGTTTTTACCTTCCGTCACCTTTAGGTAAGGAAGGTATTGTCTTTGGTCAAAAAATTCAATGATGAGTTTTTACTGAATAAGCACGTTTTAGGGTCCATATAATACGATTTTACCATTTTTACGATGATGTCTGTATGTATGTGTGTCTGTGTGTCTGTGTGTGTGTAACAAAATTTCCGGATTCCATAACTTCAATACTACGATTCCAAAAATTATAATTTTCTCGTATTCCTCAAGTTTACATCCAGAAGAACATCTGATTAGATTTTGGTTATAATTGGTCAACCGGAAGTAGTCTCATTTGAAGATTTAACAGTTAAATTTGATTTATTGACATTTAACGTTATTATAACTTAAAGAATATATTATTCTCTATACGATTTGATTACAATTTATACTTCATATTCAATACATACAGAGTTAAAGAATTTTAAAGAAATTAAATTTTATAATTCAGCCAGCTATGCCAAACTTGGGAACTAGTATCAAATTCATATAATTCAAATTGACAGATGTCAGTATAAATAAAAAGTAAATTAATGTAGCAGATATGAGGATGTTGAAGTAGATATTGGGGAATAGACGGAAAAATATGGTAAGAAAATAACTCTAGTATTACAAGTTTTTAGAAAGATACAAGAAAGACGATTACATTGGTTTGAACATGTCATGAGGAGAAAGGAAGAATTATATTGGAACAAGAATGAATAGTTTAATAATAGGACGTTAAAGGAACAGAGGAAGACCAAAGATAAGATGGAAGGACTGTATTGCGGAAGATTTGAGAGAAAAGGAACTGAATGAGAACGACATGCAAAAATAGCGACCCCTAACGAATGGGAAAAGCTAAAGATGAAGAAGATGCCAGTGTCAAGTGCAATTTGAAAAGTTTGTTTATGAAATAATTTTACGGGAAATTTAGAATCTTTTGTAAGAAAAATTATGGAATTTATACATTATACACGAGAATGACGGAAGGTATTGTGCTGGCCACAACAGATTTTTTAGGGAAGGGGCCCGCGGCCATGTGGTTTCATTAACAAGCCGCCCCCGTCCATAATTAAATAATCAACGGATGTGATTAATTTATCCCATATATTGAAATTTCATTATGATCACATACCCCATTATAGCGGGACTCGTAATTGTATCATAGAGATGACGTTTCCTTTATTAGAATAAAATAAGGATTTCGCAAATTTATTAAAGCGTTGTCAATTTTCCTACATATACTATAAGAAATTAAATAAATAACGTAAAAATAATTTATTAATTATATAAATAAAATATTTATTAGTAATCAGAATTATCGATATTTTATTTATATCGATTTTTAAATCCTGATATTGAATTGCCTTAACCTCCATGCAGATTATAAGAAAACAGTTTGTATTTGAATGTTAATCGTATTTTAAAAAACATACGTGTAAATAATAACCACGAATCGTTTTACCTGTATGTAAATTTTATGACTTAATCTGTTGGCTAACGAAGTAATTATTAACCTGTTTTAATTATTACCCTCCATAAACGTCAAATTTCTGGTTAAAACTAAAGTACTTTATGCAAATCCCATATACACAACATGCAAGGTTAGTTTTTACCCTCAAAATTCATGAACTTCATAATAACAAAAATAAAGTGAAAGATTTGCATAAAGAAAATATTGAATCCTGAAAAGATACTATAAAAACATACAAAATCGATATAAATTCATTTTGAAATGGTGTAAAAATCCCAATCTAATTTAGTGTAGAAAATAATAAATGAGCTACTAAAAGAACAAAACAAATTCATTGGAACAATTGAATTTCAAGTGAAATGAAATAAACCCCAGAAGAAATGTATTTACATTGATTTAAAAATAAATCTTTCTGTATTTCCCAGTTGACCAAAACTATTTCCAATTTAAAAACTAAAAAGAAATTCAATTCAAATGTTCTTTACCGAACGTAGAAATAAAATTACTCTGTACATCTTTTGGGAATACCTTGAAATTTTAATTTTCATTGATTATACAAAGACGAGTTCTTTTGAAATGGAAAATTAATTAAATGAGAGCAAAATAAATATGTTAAAGCTAAAATACTGGAGTACTAATATAAGAAGTATCCGCCTTGTGTTACTTGTGTCGTCCATCATAATAATAAATTAGAACATATGTCATTTATTATTTATATTAAAACTAGACATAAAAAAATATAGGTAACTATATAGTCTTATTAGTTACTTATTAAAATATCGAGTTTTTAATGCTCTTAACATCTAGATCACACATCTGCTTTATTTCAAATTCTTACTATTTTCAAGCATTCGGTTATCGTCTTTTTGAAAATCAGAATATAGTTTAAATTATTAAATGAATGTAAAAAATAATGGAATAACGAAAGTAAACAAAATAAAGGTTCTTCCAAACTAACGCGAATCATTCGCAGCGATAGCGAAATTTTCGCTTTTCCAAATTGGCGGCAACTGAATGTACACAGCGACAAGTGACGCGAATTTATCGCGCAAACGTCCGTGAAACTGCAGCGTATTTACTGTCGCTGCATGCATGATTTTTATCGCCATCCTTGGTCTCTATTCTTGAAACTTCGTAATTTCTTTCGGATTCGTTTCGAAACGAACAACGATTGTGACTATGAAAACGAATAGTACGAATAATGTGTATTTTTGAGCATTCATTGTCAATC
Organism: Harpalus rufipes; assembly: GCA_951394225.1. NCBI lineage: Eukaryota > Metazoa > Arthropoda > Insecta > Coleoptera > Carabidae > Harpalus > Harpalus rufipes. Next base: position 39,561,197 of record OX596281.1, read on the forward strand.
GGATTAGCATTCGTTTAAAATGAACAATTATATTTGGCAACTTTGCATTTCAAATAACCACTACATTCACATATGTTTTCACATATGTCAAATTAACTTGAAATATACATTTTTGATGCGTTTATTTATGCATATATTAATATTATCATTATATTAAGGTGTAGACTTTTAACATACTTGACAGTTAAATAACTAAATTAAATTGATTAATATTCACACATAGTTTTAATTATTGTCCACAAAAGTTATTTTAAACAAATATATATATTTGTGCAGAGAATAAAAAACTTATTGGACTCCAATTCATAGCTATTAGGGAACGCCATTGTTTGAGAACAAAAAAGTTTAATACCTACATCATAAAATATTTAAATAAATATTACGGCTTAACGAATAACAATTCTTAACACTTTCAAGAACTACAGATCGCTTTAGATTTAGATGAAGTTTTTTTAATAATGGAGAAATCGAGGGAGAACCCCATTTTATTTGTATATTGCATAAAATTATCATATTCTTTTGCGGCTTTTCATTATAATTTACATAATTTTGAAAGGTGAATTTAAGATCGACAGTCTATGCGTGCTTATTTTTTTCTATTAACTATAGAAGTGAATGTTTCGACTGTTGGACCTAGGGTGACTTTATATCCCATAAAGTACTGTTGATTTGCGTTTATAGCTTCATATTTACATTAGAAAAACCTAGAAGGGTAAGGGTATAACCGTTGATTTCTTTGCACCCTAATTTTGATCGAGAGATTACTTGTATCTTTGTTTTTATCTTATTATATTTTCATGAATAGTTTAATAACGCACGATATTTAGGAAATCAAGAATTTTGTAATTTTCAGAAAGGTGTTGCATATTTTTATTAGTAGTCATAGTAACAACAAACTGTAATTATCCACTTTGGAGAATATTTATATTTTAGTTTTTGTGATTGAAGTATTTAAGAGACAGCGGGGAAAGTTTTGTTTAAAAAAATCGTATGATTTCGTGCAGAAAATGTGATATTTTATAAATATTTGTTCGTTGGAAGGTGTCTTACAGCGTTTTTCAGTTTTACATATAATAAAAAGCACACTCTGTTTCAGAACGCTCATGGTCGGTGCAGAAGCATACCATAACCTTACTTTTTCGTAGTTTACTGTTTATTTCTTTGTGCCTTTATACATAAGTGCTAATATGTGTCGCCGTGGTTTATCCAATGCAGAATTAGAACGTTTGTTATACGAAAATGACTCTGAAATTGACACGGACGATAATCTCGAGAGAGATCCAAGTGTTGTAATTACAGAGCGAAGCTTCAGAATCTGAAGATAATATTGAAGAAGAATCAAAAGAAAGTGAAACTGAAGATCAGACAGATTCAAATAACCAAGCAGATAGTTCTACTACAACTTACAAGGCAAAATCAGGCAAATGAAAAAATTACATGTATTTATGCGGAGGTGTACAAAGAATAATTATTTTCAGTAGACGTCTGGAACGCAATATAATAACAGCGAAACCTGGTCCTACCAACTGTACGCAAAATTTGACGTCAATCTCAGATTGCTTCAAATTATTTGAAAAAAACGAATACTTGCACTGAAAACTGTACCATTGTAGATTAATGTTTGCTAATGTTTTTTTTTCAAGTTTATATTTTTGCATATTATACAATAAAGATGTTTAATTTATGAATAAGCTTTAATTAACCCTTTAATCTTATATCTTCGATTAATATATCCATTACACAATTATTAAATAGGGGGTCGCTCATTTACCCCACTTAGCAGTTTATACGTCGGGTGTAAACACTCAGTTGGCTAAGGGTTAAATTAAGATAATTTATCCCAATAATTGTTCTAGAGCTACATAGTAAGATATGATTCCTGGAATATTTCATTTTTTGTGTAATTCTATTTACAAACAGCTTTTACCCCTTTATCCTTTTCAAGTGGACTCAACGGGCAATGTTACCCATTGATGATACAGGTGAGTCTCATATATCTCAATTATCTTATTAAAAAATCTGATGTGACCAGCGCATTACCTTCCGTCTATCCTATGTAGTATGTACAAATTCCATACATAAATTTCCTTGCAAAAGTTCCTTATCTCTCAAGTCTTCCGCAATACAGTCCTTCCATCTTATCTTTGGTATTCCTCAATTTCTTATACTTTCTATTACTAAGCTATTCATTCTTCTTCCAATATATTCTTCATCTTTCCTCATGACATGTTCAAAAACAATGTAATCGTCTCTCTTGTATCTTTCTAGAAACTTTATCACTCGAGCCATTTCCATTACCTTTCATTCCCTACCCTATCGCTCCGTGTCTTCCCCAACATGTATCTCAATATACTAGTCTCTGCCACATTCATTTTCTTGTCAATGATACTGACATCTGTCAATTTGAATTATCTGAATATATTAGCAGTTTCCATGGTTAGCATAGGTAGCTTATTTATGAAATTTAATGGCCCATATTCCAAGCGCACGTTTATAATAAAAGCGCTTTTATGGAGCACACTCCTCATAAAAATATAATACAAAAGCGCGTTCCATAAAAGCGCTTTTATTATAAAAGTGCGCTCAGAATACGGGCCAATATCTGTATAATTCTTTAACTTTACTATTGAATATGAAGTATAAAGTGCAATTAAATCGTATAGAGAATAATATATTCTTTAAAATTTATAGTGATTGAATGTCAATGAATGGTATTAAACTGCGTTTTTTCAAGAAAAACTGTTAAAAGTTGCAATTGAGGGTACTTCCGGTGGACCAATTTTAACCAAAATCTAATCAAGTCTGCATATGGATGTAAGGAAGAGGAATTATAATTATAATTTTTGGAATTCTAGTATTGGGGATATCGCGGCCAAAATTATAGTCACACACACGCATACACACAAACACACACGGATACAGACATCATAGTTAAAATAGTAAAATCGTATTGTACGGACCCTAAAATGTGCTTATTTTTTGAAAACTCACCACCGATTTTTTTTACCAAAGACCATACCTTCCTTACCTAGAGGTGACGGAAGGTAAAAAGTTAAGGGTGGGGGGCGTCTTCCCAGACTCACCCTGTATAATATGAAGTGAACACATACCTACATAAATTTATGTGTTATATTGTTGAATTTTTAATTTTTAGCTAAGAATTAAATTAAAAGTTTTAAGTTACATTTTGAAATATCTTCATTTTAAATAAAAAGTAAAAATTTATTTATTCATTATTACGAATTCTATTAATTAAGTCACGGTGAATGATTTTTTAACAAGTGGGTCAATTCAATATTATTCGTATTTATTCTATATTGCTGTTATATAAAGAAAGTTCATCTTCATACCACAGTTTCTCAAGCGCAATGACAAGGAAAACTTGACGAAATTGGCCTTTCGCTGAGGGTTGGGTCTTAGATCAGGTTGAAATCAATGAATCGACAAACAGCCGATACGAGACAAGCTGGTGTGCGACTGGCACATGTCACATGCTGAAACACTGAGGGGAATGTTGCTGATGTAGGTTATGATACAAGGAACACGATCCCTGGAATATTGTTGGCGTTAAACTTCAACAACAACTATCTAGAATACTAATATTGGGAATAATAGATAATCCTTGATTATATGGATCACTGAATTTTATTTTCTACCTTAGTGGTAAGATAATTTGAATAACACATTCACTGCCCCGAACGCCTCTGAGGCGTTGAGTGGACTTTGGCTCCCGTGCCCAGTCCGCCCGAGAGGCGTTCTCGTGGATACGGGATATAATAGTAAATACATTTGCTGAGACGATTTGGATTCGCACAGTAGTGTGTTCGGGCACCTCACTGGGGTCAGTTCTATAAAGTGTAAGTGTTGGTTTCAAATAAACGTGTAAATATTTTTACTGGCGGCTTTTTTTTGTGTACATCAAATTATTTTAGAAACGGTAAGTCTAACTTTTACTTTTTATAAATTATCATTTTGTAAATGTGTGTGTGTTTTTTTTTTAGTAAAATAATTAAACAATTTTCGAATTAAATTAGCAAGATATAAGATGTTGTCCGCCCCAGGGGCGTTGACGGGCATACAGTGAGTTTTTTATAATACGTTTTGTTTAACTTTTCCAGATTATGGCAGACGAGCCAGCACCATCTAAAAGAGTTAAATACAATGCTTCTAAAAGAGGTTTAACAGATGAAGAGTTGCTGGCTATTTTACAAGAGTCTGATGACGAAGATCCCTTCGCAAATAGTAGTGATGATGACCCTGACTATACTAGTCCGAGCGATAATAACGATTCTACTTACTTTGTAAACCAATGTTTATTTTATATTATATTATTATAATATGTATATAAAAAAAAATATTTTTTTTAATTTTCAGGGTCAAACGCCCCGAGGGCGGTCTCGGGCATACAACCAAGTAATCAACTTGCGCTGTGCCCTGAACGCCTCTGGGGTGTTTTTGTTTTTTTTTTGTGGAAAAAAAGTATAAAACGCTCATACATTACCTACTAAATAGCCACCACTGACAACAACTTAAAATGCTAAAAAAAGGAGGTGGCACTAGGCCCACCTATATATTCTACATTGGGCAGTGAATGTGATAAATATGTCTATACAAAATGTTCAAAGACCCCATTTATAGATTGCATTTTACATAGATTAAATGATGGTACTGGACATACCTGATGCCTTCGTTGAAGAAAACATATTTATGAAGATTTTCATGTTTCACTTTGAGTGTTAGTTTATACATTATCATTTAATAATATGCAGTAATATAATATTCGTCCATTATTTACTAAATATCACAACATACTACTACTTTGCAATTTTTAACTTAAATAAATAATATAATAAAATAAAAATAAAATAAATATTTCATCACGGCATATTACCCATTGCTGGGTGTGCCAATCTGCTTTGTATACAGATTTCGGTAATGATGGAATATTTGTACCGTGTGGGCGCTTACCGAACAATTTATATTATCTACAATTTGCAAAATTTTATAAAATTTACTATTGATTTCTATACAAATATATTTCCCCACTTATAAAATCGATTTTACACGGCTAATTTTTTTTTAGAATATTTTATTAAGATATACCTAGAGATGTATATTTTTTTCTACTCCCACTTGAAAACTTTTCATTTATTCATAATCTATACAATGGATATGTATGCAATACTGAATGGATATATTTTCATATCCATCCTAGAATGGATATGAAATCCACAAATCACGTAAATCGTGTATCCCAAGCAACTGTCTATTAATTTATTACAAGATTCAGAAGAAGAACGGTACAAATATCTCTTTTTACATTTCAATTTAGATGGAAATATTTTTAGTATAAAATTGTATAATTTTATAACATTTAACTGAATTATATTATGAATTAATAGGTTAGATAAATTGTAAGTATTCAAAAAGAACGTATAAAGAATGAGAACCAGAACAGTATGTATGTGACATATGACGTCAAAGGCCACGTTCAGCACGTCACAGAGCTGGGAGCGCTGAGCACCGAAATGTGCCGAATACAGTCACAGACACACATACATACAGATATCATCGTAAAAATGGTAAAATCGTATTAATGGACCCTAAAACGTGCTTATTCAGTAAAAACTCATCATTGAATTTTTTGACCAAAGACAATACCTTACTTACCTAAAGGTGACGGAAGGTAAAAATCTGATGTGGCCAGTACAATACCTTCCGTCAATCCTGCGTATTATGTACAAATTCCATACATAAATTTTCTTGCAAAAGATTCTAAATTCCAGTAAAATTATTTTATAAACAAACTATGCAAATGGTACTTGATACTGACATCTTCTTTTTCTTTAGCTTTTCCCATTCGTTAGGGATCGCTATTTTTTATTTTCTTCTTTCTTTCATTTCTGTTTTGCGAGTCGTTCTTATTCGGTTGCTTTTCTCTCAAGTCTTCCGCAATACAGTGCTTCCATCTTATCTTTGGTCTTCCTCTGTTTCTTCCACTTTCTATTACTAAGCAATTCATTCTTCTTCCAATATATTCTTTATCTCTCCTCATGACATGTTTAAACTAATGTAATCGTCTCTCTTGTATCTTTCTAGAAACTTCTAATGCTCGAGTTATTTACCTTATTCATTCATTCCTTACCGTATCTTTCCGTGTCTTCCCCAACATCTGTCTCAACATCCTCATCTCTACCACATTCATTTTCTTTTCAGTTAGAATTATCTTAATATAGTAGCTGTTTCCATGATTATAGCATAGCTGGCTGATTTAGGCAGTGGTCACATTGAGTAGAATGCAGTCAATCAACCAAGATCAACTATCGTAGATCAATAGCGACCGGCCGAAATTTTAGGAGATATGTCACATTGCATGAATCGACGTAAATATTTCCACAAAAATGATACCAACTTAAATTGAAAGAAAATTATTTTTTTCTTGCACTGAAACGCCGCAAATATGTTTTCAGGAATATTTAAATAAATGACAAACCTTATGAGTTTTTGTTTTTGAAATTAGAGAAATTTGCATCCATAATTTTTCCATTGTCTTACAATTATTACTGTATCCTGGTGTGCTTTGATCATAAAATTGTACATTATTTCTTACACAGTTTTTCAACTATGGTCTATTTCATTAACTCTCCATATTTCCGTCATGCTACTAGTAATATGGCTGTAATATTCTGACAATATTCTTTTTAACCTGTACACAAATGTCAAAACAGTTAAGTTGGTATGAAAAATATGACAACACCGAGCATGCGTAAACACATCAATCGCTGTCGACCGACTAGAAAATCAAACATGTTTGATATATCAAACCGCTCGTCGACGTTCGATTTCGTTCGACCATAGTGGATGCATGCAGTGTGACCATTCCCATAAGCTAGTGTTAGTTTAATTTTTAATCGGTCGCAATCAATCGGCGTTAGTCGATCCCACTTGTCCAGTGTGACCACTGCCTTATAAAATTTAATTTCTTTATAATTCTTTAACTCTATATTCATTGAATATGAAATATAAAATGCAATCAATTCGTATAGATAATAATATATTCTTTAATATTTATAATAACATTAAATGTGTAAATAATATTTCATAGTTTGTTTATAAAATAATGTTACTGGAAATATAGTATCTTTTGCAAGAAAATTTATGTGTAGACTACGAGCAGTCACGTCACTTTCTGACCTTGGCAAGCAGATATGGGAGCCCATAGGAGAATGACAGCTATTAATTATGTCCATAACTGACATGTCATAATTTTTCATTCAAAATTTCATTTTTTGGTATTTTATGATTCCTTTTTTATTGTACAATAGTCATAGCAGCTCCGTGCCCTTAAACAACAACATGATTCCTTTTCTAGGCAACTGAATTTCACATTCGTGATAACAAATAAACCACATGAAATAAGAAAGTTCAGTAGTATCGTTTATTTAGATTTTATGAGGGTACATAAGATACTACTGTTATTTTATTATTGTAAAAGTACATGTTACAGTAAAAGCATTCAAAACTAAGTCAACTGTACGTTCATTGGCAAATGTAAAACTAAATATGTGAAAAATATGACACAGTGTCAGATCAGTGACACTGACAGAAAATGATGTTATTCGTATGGCTATGAATCAAGATAATATATCTGAATTAAAAATAAACTTATGTTACAGCGAAAGTATTGTCAACAACGATCATCGATTCGAAATGGAATATCCTAACTTAGTCGAAACAATATGAATTTTTGAAAGACAAGCGTGTTATATCTATCCTTACCGGGCACACTTCTAGTCATTGGAAATGAGAAAGATAAATGTATGCTAATTTGTTAATTCGTTCATGATACAGATGACCTTGATCGGACTTATTTAAAAAAATTACTGTAGGTATATTTTACATTGTGGTACAATCATAAAAACATAATCTCAACATATTTTTATTTTAATAATAGTACATTTCGCTATCTCGATTATATGTTATTTATTGCAACCAATGATTTGAAGGTTTACTGCAATATATTGATCTACTCTTTCTTCTTTTACGTTTATTTTGGTACATATATGTATGGAATTTTACTCTGGAGAAAAATTATAATTGCTCGGGAAAACTAAAAAAACCCGAATCAAATAGTGAACCTACCATTTGTACATTTACAAATTTGCATGTAACACAAAACCATGCCAACAAGTCACCATAAACTTTCGTAAAAATAAAATACAAAAGCAAATGATGTTAGCAACTGCATGTGATGTTTAATTTGTACGGAAACATAAGCCTCGGTTTGGTATAATTATTGTAGCAAGCGGTAGACATAAAAATATCAGATTCCCCGTCAGTTGCAGCCGTCGACTGTCGAGTGGCATCAGTCATCCGCCCGCGATACCTGCACCGAGGTAATTGCGAGTAATGAACTGCACCGCGCCAGTAATTAAACTAATCAATACAATACAGGGAAGCAGGAAGAATTTTCATAACATGATATACAACTGCACAGTATGAGGGAAATCAGGATACAAAATATTGGGAGGGATATCCAATGAATGTTGAGGTGTCTGAAATACAAACATCATTCTCGTTTTATCTATGTATGAATTTTATTTATTTCTCTTCCTTATTCGCGAGTTTTCATCCTTTTTCTTTAATTCGTTTCTAGCATATTATCCTTATTCTTCTTTGGCCTGTTACGTTTTTTCTCTCATCTCCTTTTGCTTAGCAGATCTGTTTTTCTAAATTTTTGGCTTCACCAAACAAGCTGTATATCTTCACTTTTAAATTTCCAGTAATTTAAAAATCTGTACCATCCATCTGGATTCTCAGATGGACGCTTTGTATTGTCTCTAGGTATACAGCTTCTCCGAATTGCCGATCTTGAAGCTATTCTCCGAGTATACTGAGGAAAAAGGCTAACAAATCAGCAGAAGGAGTTGTGTTGAGTATGGCCATGGAAGGTCAGAATTCCTCTAGTTTGGATCCTCTTTATAACAATATATGGGGCATTCCAGAAGGATGTGCTCCACTGTATCTTCGTCCATGTCACAGTCTCTGTGTACAGAGGATAATTTAATAAAAACTAGTGTGACATAATTTGATTCACGTTATGAGCGATCAAAAATCAAGAAATGGCAAAAGCTCTGGGAATCACCTATAAATGGATTCAAAACATTATGACTAATGAATTAGGAATGAGGTGGGTTCCCTGGTTTCTAACGGTTTAGTCAGATATGTATTGGTTTCCAAACGTCTTCCGATTTTCTGCTCTGTTATGAAGCTAATCCTGATATATTTATGGAAAGATTTTGTTACTACCGACCGATAAAAGTTGTCACGGGAAACTATGGAATGATATATTTTTTTATAAATCAAGTTATCATTGTGTGTTTTTTTACGTCTCGCTAAGAGAGGTATGGTAGAAATCGCATATCCAGATTTTAACAAATAAGCACGTTTTAAGGTCCCTAGAATTCGATTATAACATTTTTACAATGATGTCTGTGTCTGTGTGTGGATGTACGTGCGTGTGTAGAAGTTGGAAAGGGGATTTCTCAAAAACTATAAGACTTCTCAATCGGTCATTAATGGGAAGAGTTGACAAGGTTTTGATAGCAATTGAACAGCCGGAAGTAGCAGATTCTTAAAAAAAAACTTCTAAATATTATTTTTTGAAAACTTTTGTTCTTGCAAGTATTAAAGAAATTTAAATTCTCTATCTGGTACATTTAAATATTTTATTATGTCTTTTATTGATTTAGAGATACAAGAATATAATATATAAAATAAGCTGTTCACTGCCCAAATAATGCCATGGAAACCAATTGAAAAATTAAAATGTTTGTAACTGATATATAAATGTCAGTGTCAGAAATCCGGGGACATTACTGAAGACTTTTTCTGGGAAATACATACATATATTATTTCTTATTGTAATAATAGTTAAATATTTAAAATTATAGGTATAGACCCTTCAGAAATACTCTCAATCCCGACAATGAATTGGAAACATCTCGACAAAATTTCTTCATGGAAAGAATTTAAAATTATAAAATCTAAACATAAAGAATAGGAATAAGTAGAATTTTTGATGTAGAGTGTAGGTATACACAGGTGGAGTAGCGGTAGCGTAATTGCTTCACGCTCCAAGGATCCCGGGTTCGAATCTCGGATAATGCATGTTTGTGTCGTTATTTCATCTTCATCAACAAAAGTATATAATGAAAATGTTATAAAATATTAAGCAAAAAGTCACCCCCACACATCAATTGTAATAAGTTCATTGTAACTTTAAGTAAAATAAAGAATTATTATTATTATTATTTATAGTGTAGGTTTTCAAAAAATGTTAAATACAATACTTAAATAACCAAAAACGGAAGTGGCGAGAGGTATTGTGCTGGTCACAACAGTTTTTTTTTTATATAGAAGAATTGATTGATTGATGTTTGACAAAATAAAGAATATTGTCTGAATAATAATGTTCCTAGTTTTAATTAGAAAACTAGTGGCGACTGTGATAAACGACTTCAAAACTATTAGTCGGAATAAAAACATCTTAATTAAAAAAATCTATTTCACTAATGATAGTTCACACAATCTTATAAAAAATAATTGTGCGTCTAGTGTTTCTTTCTCTGTGTTAGCCAGGAATATTTCAATTGAAAATAATTATAATATTTATGTTAAAATATTAACAAAAAATTGTCAGTAACTATCGATAGCCACAGCCACTGTAGCATTAAAAATAATTAACTTGGTCTTGGAGAATAACACTTAATTTATATAAATTCCAATGAAATATATATTGAAAACTAATATGTAAATAATTCTAAAATGAATAATGCATACGTACAATAAAAAATCAGCAATTTAAAAACTTTAAGAATTTAAGCAAAGGTTTTGAAAACAGCCGAGTAATGTTTTTATTGGAAGTCATCCCTGCATCCGTGAGTTTTGCCAGTTTATCAAAACCATATCTTTTTACTCATTGTAAAAGAAGATATTCTTTTTCCAATTGTCTGAGTTTGAAAAACCGTAGTCAGAAAATAGCAAATGATGTGCAACGATAACACGTGAAATACGAGTTGAAAGCAGCGGAAAATGTTGTAACTTTGGCGCTGATAATGCGAAACTTATTGGAGATGACGTGACGAGTTGGTATATTTCAGCTAGCGATCTTTTGTTTCTTGGCCGCCGTGCGGTAACTGTTTCCGCAGAAAGCGAGATAAAACTGCAATAGAGAAAGAGAAGCACTAGACCCGATGCAGGAGTCCACTATCCTTCATATCTGAAAGATAAAACTTTCAGCAGTTTCCTTCTATGATTTGTTTTCAGACTTTGCTCTATTCTTTTATTACAAAAATTATTTTATACAATACAGACTTTAAAAAAATGAATATTAATATCTCTATTTAAAATTGAATTATCGCAAAACTGAATAAATTAGTATAATAGTTGTTTATGGTACAAATGCATTATATTGCAATTAAGTCATACACATAAAGTGTTATTTACTTTTCTCAAGAGATGTATGTAATTAACACACATGTGCCATATAAAACACCTATTAATGAAATAATATTCTTTTTAATTTGAAAATTTAATATGACATTCTACATAACAAAAATAGTGCAGAAAGAGAACCATAGAAAATCATGCACATATACTAAGCTATGATCTTAATATACAGGGTGTTGACCGGGACACCGGAACAGGACTTTAACATGTAAAATCATATTTTTATAATTTTCTGTTCCCCTAATTATTTTAGGTAAAATATAGAGTTTAAACTTCTGCATCTGAATCAATAAGTAAAATTAATTTTACAGCAGAAATCAGGTATGAAAACCTATTGAAGTCAAGTAAAAATAATAATAATTTTTCACTTTCACAAAAATTAGAAATAAAAATAAATTAATCTAGATTGACAGATAATGCGCTAACATTTGTTAATTTTTAGTTTCCATTCCATGGCTATCACTATTTTGAGGGTGATTTTCGACATTTTCATACCTATTTTCTGCCGATAAAGCATGCTAAATTAATTTTACTTATTGTATTTTAAGCTCTACAACTTTTGTTTGAAGTTATTTAACAAAAATGATAAGGGAAGTAGGAAATTACGAAAGTAAGCTTTCTTCAAAACAAGATTTTGTCACATACTCGTAAATCACTTTTTCAGTGAGTCCCTTATATAACTACATGTACTACATACGAATATATCTAAATAATTAAATACATACAATTAATTGTTTTTAATTTATATTAGCCATATAAGTAAAGCGCATATAAGCAGTGCATAAAAAAATGTTTTATTTATGTTGAGAATAAAAACTAGTGATACAAACGATTACAATTAAGGTTAATCGTAATCATCTATTATGAGCATATCACGGTTAATCTTCGATTATTAAATACGTTTATTTACGATTATTAAGATATGTGTAGTAGACCAAAGTGTTTGACTATTTGCCATTTTCATTTGTCATAACTAAAATACAACAAATATTATACAGGTAAGCACTGAAAACAGAAAAAGGTTTAAGATGGTTTTTCAAAAAAGTACGGAGATTGGCTGTCCTCTAACCTTTAGAGGAAAACAACGAGAATAAAAAGTTATTTAAAATTAAATCTTTGTAACAGTAAATCGCCAGCACGAGATATTTCAGAAATAAAATGTTACAATTTCGTCAATGAAATGGCCATGGAAATAAAACGTAATGTCAGCGTACAATATCCTTATATATAAGAAAATATCTTGGGTTGGGGCCCCAAAATCTGGGGGAGCACCTCTTAATAGGATATTTGTACTGTCCATTTTACAATATTAAAACCATAATTATATGAAAACAATGACTGTAACAATTATAAGCACTGACATTTTACTAAAATATCACATTGATATTGTATTTTATTTCTATAGCCGACATTTTTAACGATATTATAACATATTATTTCTGAAACATCTCGTGCTGTTGCCGACCTGATTCCGCTACATTAAAATTAAATTTTTCAAATATAAAATTTAATTTTAAACAACTTTTTATTTTTGCAGTTTTGCTCGACTAAAGTAACAGAAAAGCCAATTTCCACATTATTCAAAATTCCATGTCAACCTCCAATGTTCTAGTTTTCAATGCTCACTCTGCATATAAAAAGTACAAGTGCTTTTGGTAGTGAAGTAACTTAGCTGCTGTTACACTGTTACCTAGTTAATGCGTTGACTTCGAATTTGTACGTTTTTGTTGTTTAGATTATTTAGTTTACATAAATTCATAAAAAAGAGTTTTTTTGGATATTGTGTACAAACTAGTAAATAATAAAAATATTGTGCTATAAATTATTGATTCATTTTGTAATACTTTTAACTTAACCTATTTTTACTAAATAATTGTAATTGTAATCGGCGATTATCAAAATTGTTAATCGTAATCGTCACAGTAAAATTGTTACATCACTAATAAAAATTTACGCTCAAAAACTCTACAGTGACGATGTTTTAATCAAAAAGTTGTGGTCTAGTGTCTAGTATCTCCAATTTGTAGTGAATTTTTGTGTAACACTCATGGGTTTAAAATGCCTACATGATAATTTTTTGGGAGATTGTGTGAGATTTGTTACGAACTCGTTTTTTTGTTTTCGTCAAAGAACAATATGATTATTATAACACTCTAACTCTCTTTCACGTTTAATAGTAATGTGAAGTAGGAATAAGCAGTGCTGAGTACCTAAAATATTTGCAATCATTAAATCTTATTAACGATTGAAAACAACCCTTACATTTAAGAACGTCTCAAGAGACAGAGTTCCAAATGAAGCAGCATTTAAAATAAGAGGCTTTTGACTTCTCATTATCATCATCCTGAGAGTTTTTTGTTCAGAAACCGATTTGTTGTACCATGAACTCGCGTAGACTTCTTGTCCAACTCCCGTACTCTGAAAACGGTATTACATTCTGTCAAATCCGCTTTATTGTAATTATAAAGGTAACTTACTTCGTCAATTAATTGTTGGCCATAGCTACAAACGAGGAATAGAATGACAATCCAGCCAAGAAGATGCAAAGCGTAACGAAACGAAGTAGTCATTGAATTTACCATAACTGTTTCAAACCCCAACATACTTATTTCAAAAGAGGCTAGTGTTATAAACATTAACATTGTTGAACTGAATGCTTCTGCCATTTCTTTTGCAAAGCTATAAATATATAAAAAACATACAACTAATATTTAAAGTACGTGTTATATTACATTTTAAATATTAGGACCGATATAACGAACATATTTAAGGATTCTTTACTATATAAACATTGTCAACGAAACTGCGCTTCTAATGCAAAATTAAGACTTTATGTCAAGGTGTAAAGTTGGTTCCGTAATTCGTGATTCAAATTAAGAAAACTCTATCTGGTGACTAAATTTTGAACTAAAATATGCCCGAAATATATCATTTCTTTCCATTCATAGATTTTTTCTGGAGTTTTCAGGCCATTTAAATGATTTAAAATGTCCTGTAACAAAAGTTCCATGTTTTTAAATCTCTCTAAAAAGTGTAAAATGCAGTATCAGTGACAGATTCACAGCTCGTACATCCTAGTTCTGACGTCACAACAGGGTAATATAACGGCGGGAAAAGTTAATTTGAATCGCCAATACCAGTCTAGATGTTGCTGATATGTGAGAGAAGATATTGTAATATCGTCGGCCTAATGCCAAAATTATGAATGAGCAAAATATTCCATTTACATCTGTGTACACTACAAAATATATTTAAACCAATCGTCGTACTCCGCAGTTGTATTTGCATTAATGAATTTATTGGGAACTGGAAAAAGTATTTCAGATTGAAAAATAACAAATTAATAAAATGATAAAATGATATATTATAAAAACGGCTACAGACAAAAAAAATAAACATAGAAAGTAAGTATAAGTGTGTATGTGGAAGGACCGTCTTTATATTTTACACTACAATAATTTAAGTGTAAAGAATTTCGGACAGATCGGGAATCGAATGCCAATGATCCAAAATGCGAAACAAGAACGTAAGAAAAATGAAAAAGATTGAAGATTTGGTTTTAACAGAACTAAAAATGATATAGGGATGTCAGAAGCAACTAGATAAAATATCACTTTACATTAGGTAAGAATCTCTCTCATAATTTGGAGCCAATAAGATTAAACTTACTCTATAATGGCTATATGGTGCCGAATACAGTCCTTCACAGGAATATCGTTTTTAATATGTACTTGCAATTGCTGCAATTGTGTGATCACTTGCATTAGAATCGCCAGTAGAAATAATGTAACTGACAACATTAGATAAGTTGCTGTACTGCAAACCATAAACTGCCATAAAACCACCAACTGTATAGTCCACCAGTTGTTTTCATATGCAAACGGAATCCTAATCCTTACTATTAGTTCACAGGGCATATTTGCAGCATATTTATAATGACTTCTTTTTTCTTTACAATCAGTCAAATTTACGTACGGTACTACTACGTACATTAAGTTACCAATTAGGCCATATGCCATAAACAGTTTTGTTAAAAGTACGGCTTTCTTCTCAGTTTCTAACATTCTTTCATGAGGACAAAACTCTTCGAAAGAAGGTAACTTATTTATTAGTTTCATGAATATTTTACGGTTTTGTACAAAACATACAACTATGTACAGAGAACCAAGCATGGCTCCAATAGCTGTCAAATTTTCTGTTATATCCATAATATTATCATATTGGCCGCTACATTGTTGAATGAAATCAGCACTGACAGCTGATAGTCCCATTATAACCTGAAAATAAAAATAATATTACAAAACCGTCATTTACTAAAGCAACATTTACAAATAAACCAATCACATTCAATTTAAAGTGATTTGAGCAAAAAAATGTAGTCAACCCGCATTTTCCAATTAGTTTTTTCTTAAAAACTATTTACGTAAATCACTTTTTATATGACAAATTTCTAGTTGTGCAGAATTTTGTTTTTGTAATTTACATAAAATTTTAAGAATTACATATGTCATAAGTTCATGAAATGGTTTCTGCCCGTGGAATATAATAGGAACCACATTAGCGTTCGTGTATTATTTCATACATATTTTTAAGTCAAAAACCACCTGCTGCAAACTTGGTATCACTTTTAAATTGTGGTTTATGTTGGTTAACAGTGACACTTGAATACACAAAGGCGTTTTTTAATTAATTAATATTAATAAAATAAGTTGCAGCTATTATTATTGTTATTGTTTTATGCGGAACTTTTCAAAATAAAAAAAATGCACATAGGTCTTTTTAAATTTACATGCTCGAATCTTCAATTAATGAAAGATAGCAAGATCATAATTGACACAATTTCACCAGGCTTTACTAATTGTTCTTTATATACATCCTGCGATCCTTTCTCCTAACACAATCACACACATAAAGTAAATACTGCATTCCTACAACGTACACAACTATGCATCAAAGCAAACACGAATAAGAACTTTATTTTCACTTTAATGATTACAATGTTTGTTTTGAAACATTAATTTAAAATTTATGAATTTACAACCTGCAGTGCTGCAGACATATCTCTGAGAAGTCGTGCAATCCACATTTCTCTCTGCCCTTCTTCAGGCCACATATTTACAAATTTCATTAGCCTGATGTTAAGTTGCAATAGTTTTCCGTGGGTAGACATGATGAAAGAATGCGTATAAAGGTCGTGGAGGAGATTTTAAGGAGTTTTTCTAGGTCAAGAGAAGGATTATGCCAATTCCAGATTGCGATTTCCCAACATACTTTGTAATCTTTTAAAGCTCGATCTGTAATAAGAAATGGGAAATTTGTAGTTAGGTACATGTCAAAGGTTCTGTTTTTTGTTGTAATAAAACCCATTAATCTAGATAAAATCAATTTTGCTGACATATTTATAATATTTATTTGTATTTCCTATAAAGTCAATACTAACCAATATTACTAGTATCATTTGCAATTTATGAAGATTTTGCTTTATTCCATATCGATTTTGTATCTTTGGCTTATGCAGATCATTGAAGTGCCTATTTTTTCATTAATTTTAAATCTATAGTTTAATATTATTATTATAACCTTTATTTCCATTTCATTTTCCCATTTGACTACATTGTTTTTATAGATTAGTAAAATTACATGATATTTAGTATATAAACTTTGACAGTGTGTATAAAGTATTGATAATATATTACAATTGGTACAATTAAACATTAGTTTAAATTTTTGAGTTGAGTCTAAGCTTTTTAGCTGGTAATTAGAACGGATGCCCCTTGGACGAAGGTCTCCCCCAATTGGTTCCAGGTAGTACGATCTCTTGCTTTAGTGGACCATGAGTTACCTGCAATAGTTTTGAAATCATTATGCCATTTCTTTTTACTGCGCCCTCTTCTTCTTTTTCTGTCTAGTGGTGTCCACTCGGTGATCTCGCGACACCATCCAGATTCTTGTTTCAATATGTGACCTGCCCAACTCCATTTTAGAGACCTAATGGTTGACGTAACTTCTGCTATTTTTGTTCTCGCGTATAATTCTTGCGTTTGTAGTTTGTCTCTCCAGGTCCATAGTTTAATATACAGATGCAAAAATAGAGACAAATAGTTATTTTCTTTATTATTAATTTTAGATCTATAGTTATTATAGAGGAATAACCCTATTAAATGTAGTTGGGAAAATGTATGCCAAAATCCTCGAAAACAAAATAAGATCAACTATAGAACTAAAACTGGAAGATCACAAAGCGGCTTCAGACCAGGGAGAGGAACTCAAGACCACATATTTGCACTTAGACAACTATGCGAAAAAACCATAACAAGAAAGAAAGAATTGCATTGCTGTTTCGTTGACTTAGAAAAAGCATTCGACCGAGTGGAAAGAGAAGATATCTGGCAGGCACTAAGTAGCAGGGGAATCACACCGAAAACAATAAGACAGATAAAAAGCCTGTATACCTCATGCAACAACTACGTAAAGGTAAGAAATGAAACTTCAGAACAATTTATAACAGAAACAGGACTTAGACAAGGGTGTGCACTTAGCCCAATACTATTCTCGGTGGTACTAGACGATATTTTGAAAAATGCGAAAAAGGATTTTAAGAAAGTCACGGTTGGACATTGGAGACTGAAGAAAATAGAGATATCAGAACTTTGTTATGCAGACGACATGGCAGTAATGGGAACGACTGAGAAGAATATTCAGCACAATATGAACATACTAAATGAAGAACTAAAGAAGAGAAACATGAAAATAAATATAGCAAAAACTAAGATTTTAACAATCAGTGAACAAGACAAGGAAGTAAACATATTCATAGAAGGAAAAAACTAGAACAAGTACAATCTTTTAAATATCTCGGCGCAATCATAAACGAAAAAGGAAATATCGAAGAGGAAATAAGAGAAAGGACAGGCACAACAACAAGACTATATAACGCATTGAAAACCAAATTTTTTAGTAAAAAAAAAGTACCACAAGAAACAAAGGTGCAAGTATTCAAAAAAGTAGTGACACCAATACTGACGTATGGTTGCGAATCGTGGACTATGAGAGAAAAATGGAAAAGCAAAATTCAAAGTTCGGAAATGATAGTCTTGAGGAAGATAGACCGCAAAACGAGACTGGACAAGATAAGAAACACCACAATCAGGGACAAACTCCAAACAAAACCAATAACCCAAACTATACAAGAGGGGCAACTTAAATGGTACGGACATATACAGAGAATGGATGATAACAGATTAACTAAACAAATATACGAGGCAAGAGAAACAGGAAGAAGAAAAAGAGGCAGACCTAAGAGAACATGGAACCAGGATGTGATGCAAGCAGTAAAAGATCGAGGAGGAAGCTGGAAAGAAATAAAGAAACTCACAACAAACAGGACCATCTGGAAAGAATTTTGGAAAAGAACACCAAATGAAGACAACTCAACTCAACAAGCCTGACACCGAAAGATATAAAGGCTAGGATTAAAAGTAAGTAATATCTATAGTTAAAATTAGTTGTTCTTTAACATTGTAAAAAACCGCGTCGATGGCATTGCTATCTTTATCTACTTTCTATTTCTAAAAGTAATTACTGCTAGAAATTCTGCTTGTACATAGGATATAATTTAATAAATACATTTCGCATTATTTTACTTCGTTTCTCTTAACGTTGTAAATCGTCGATGATAGCACTAACTTAACTATTTCATTTATAAAGTGAAACAAAGTATTGAGAATTGGAACCCGCAGAATCAGTTGGTGGCGTTGTAAATGCATCTGTTATGATTGTTATAGCGCCTAGTAGAAAATTATAAGTAAAATCAATTAACTATTCGAATAAATTTTATTTATCCATTCTTTAAATTCCAAATTTATTTGTCACGATATTAAAAATATACCTATTTAAAATTATTTCCCACACATTCAACTCTTTCTTCCTTGCCAGAAATTATGAATTTTTTGTTTGTACCTCTTCTTTAACACTACAATTTTTGACGAGTATGATATTCATTTTCTTCAATCCGCTCATATTTATTCAATTCCAAATAAAATTATAAGCTTGAAATTTTTTTTTTGTAAAACGAAAGTCTTGCTGGTACCCAATTTACCATTAATTTATTTCCCTGAAATTCCGCTAGTGTTGCATACTATTCTGCGGTTTTGGGATACCTCCATACAGTGTAATCATGCGTGAATGAACAGAACCGTCAATTATCTCCGTTATTAAACGAGATAGCGATTATCTTCAAATAAGCAAATTTACTATATGTGCAATAAGATGTCGTTTCAAGAAGCGTTCTATTACTTCCGGTTCCGGAATATGTTATACCTAGTAATTTCAAATGAATTAAAATGTCATGAAAGAAGTATGTAAATATTTTGTTTTCGTTGACATTTTTATGATCAATTAAAAGAACAAAATATTCACTTCTTTCTGTCAGGGCCTTCTAATTCAGATTAACGAGTATTTATCTTTTCATTCGTGGCACACTTATTATAGCCAATAGCGTAATAGTCATTTGTCCTAATATTTCAATCACCTGTGTACTCTAATGCTACAAGATATTTCGAAAATAAATTCTTCATAAATTACAAATTAGTTATTACTGATAAAAAAAATTAATTTCAATTTTTCAGGAAGCTAAATAAACTATTATAAAAATGTCAGAAACATATCTTATTATCTTCTAAATCAATACATTTTATTACAACAAAAATCTAAATCTTTGGCAAGTACTTACCTTTAAATTTTCTTTAAATACAGTTCGAAATTTAATAGATTACAAAGCATGTTGGGAAATCGCAATCTGGAATTGGCATTACCCTCCTCTTGACCTAGAAAAACTCCATAAAATCTCCTGCACGTGCTTTATGCACATTCTTTCACCATGTCTACCCAGGGAAAACTATTGCAACTTAACATCAGACTTATGAAATTTATAAATATGTGGCCTAATGAAGAACAAAAAGAAATGTGGATGGCACGATTTCTCAGAGATTTGTCTGCATCATTGCAGGTTGTAATTAAATATAAATATATAATTCAAATTTTGTATCAAACATTATAATGAGTAAAATGAAAACAAAGCTTTTATCTGGTCTGATGTATAGTACTGAAAGTAGTACATGGATGAAGAAGTAAAAGAAGAGTGAATATTGTAGAAGTGTGGTATTTGCGATGTGTACGTGGTTATATTAGCGTGATCTTCTAAAGTACATAAAGAACGAATGATCTACAAAATGTTGAGAGAGATTAATATGTTTGTTTGATAAATGATTGTTTTTCGCACTAATGTAAAAAAATGACAGCTAACCTCTGAATTTGAAAATTCTTTATTTCTTAATTAGAAGAAATCATGTACCTATATTATTCATTGTAAGATCGTGTTTTCCGCATATGTCATCTTATGCGAAAAACTCTATCTATTTACAACTAAACATAAAATGAGTTTGCACGAAACAATTCTTCTTTTATTATTATTACGAATATTATCCATATTATTCAAATATACTCGTATACTAAATCATAATGCAGTCCAAGATATACGTCCAAATATTTTAGTACTTATACTTGTTTACTAATAAAACTCTTTGTTTATAAAATTAGTATCATATTTGATTTTGAATTTCACCACACTTTGAAATTTGTTCATACTGTACCATTTGTAAAGTAAAACATTGGACTTAATTCAATAATTGCTTACGAGGCGATTGGGTAGAAACTGAAGAAGGATGATTGTTTTATGTTTGAATAATGGGTTCGCACATCTTTTGAAAGTGATCATTATAATATTATGTTAATATCAGGTCATAATAGGTATGGTAAGTATCATTGTTGACTTTACGTCTGAATTTTGCTTTATTGAATGACGGGTTCGTATCAACATATATTATCTTTGAGGCATCGTAATACAATTTTTATTTTCAGGTTCTAATAGGTCTATCATCTGTCTCCGCTGACCTCCTTAAACAATGTAGTGGTCAATATGATAATGTTATGGATATAACAGAAAATTTAACAGCTATTGGAGCCATGCTTGGTACTCTGTACATAGTTGTATGTTTTATACAAAATCGTAAAATATTCATGAAACTAATAAACAAGCTACCGTCTTTCGAAGAGTTTTGTTCTCCTGAAAGAATGTTAGAAACTGAGAAGAAAGCCGTACTTTTAACAAAACTGTTTATGGCGTATGGCCTAATTGGTAACTTAATATACTTGGTGGTACCATATGTGAATTTGACGGCTTGTAAAGAAGAAAGAGCTCACTATAAATATGCAGCAAACATGCCATGTGAATTAATAGTAAGGTTCAGGATTCCGATTGCATATGAAAATAATTGGTGGAGTATACAGTTGATAGTTGTATGGCAACTAATAATTTGTATAAACGCAACTTATTTAATGTTGTCAATTACATTGTTTCTTCTGGCAATTCTAATGCAAGTGATTACACAGTTGCAGCAATTGAGAGTACATATTAGAAACGATATCCCTGTGAGGGATTGTATTCGGCATCATATCGCTATTATAGAGTAAGTATAATCGAAGTTCTAAAATATGAGGCAGATTTTTATGTAATGCAAAGTAGGTACCTATATTTTATTTAGTTCCTTCTGACATCTCTATTGCATTTGAAATCACTAACGCCTTCATTTTTTGTTATGTTAAAACCAAATCTTTAACATTTTTGACTTTTCCTTTTTTCTGTTTCGCATTTAGCATCATCCTCAATTGATTCCTGACATCTTGGAATTTTTTACTCCAACATTATACTGCAAAATATAACAGCGTAGTTTTTCCATATATTTGTATTTACTTTGTATGATTAATTTTTTGTCTATAATTTTTATTTCAAAATCTTTACGAATATATGTTACATTGTTTCATTTGAATCATTCAAACCTCTGCAGTAACTACAATCATCCTCTATTGAATTTTTTTACATCAAATCTTCACACTAAAATATTAAAGGACATGTTTCCTATATACTCCGATTGTATAATCATAGATAATATTTGGTTGCTCTTTATTTTCAAGAAATCTTGACTTGACACTCTGGCCGAGCCGACTACCCCTTAGTACTGATTCCTGGATACGTTAGGCCTACCCAGCCGGCCCTACTCAGGGCGCGACGCGAACTAGAGACGAGCACACTAGTCAACAAACATAAAACATATAAAATTGGTTAACATTTCATTCTTAATTTTTGGTGTACTCCTACGACTTTGAATTAATGATGATTTTTTCCGTATTGTTGATGCTGTTAGATATAGTAACTCTGATAAGTAAATTAATGTCCGAAATCTAAAATTCTTTGAAAGAACTGTAGATAAAAGGGACCTCCAAAATTAAATAGTGTATTACAATACGAGTGAAGAAACTAAGAATTTCACTCACGCATGTGCCAGTTTCAAACACGAGGCGCTAGCCTAGTGATCAAAGGCACATAAGTGAGTGAATTCATGTCTTCACGAGTGTTATATAGCGTTTTTTCAATCCTGCTATTGAAATATTAGACAAAATATTAAAATTTATACTAATATTATTTGTTCATGGAGTGTAAATTAACATAGGCGGCGGAGTACGTTGCTATTGTTTGTGTTTATAAACAGTTGCAATTGTCAACAAAATTATTTGTTTGCTGTCATATTCTGTAGATCTTACATATTTTTTTTTTGAAAATATTGAAAATAAAGAAGAATATCCGCGATCTATTAGATAAAATTGCAAGAAAAGACAAATTTAATTTGTCTTATTTTGTAATTGAATTTAATGCCGATCATTTCAATCATCTTATGTTAAGGTGAAATGTTTCTTTAATCTATTATCTGTCCAATGTTATTTGCTAAAATCTTCATTTAAATTCCTTATTACGGTCAGGTCCTTAATAATTCCTTGTTATATTTTTTATTAATTATTACACATTTTCATTTTACATCACTATACTTCACTTCAGCTCATTACACTTCAATATCATGTTATTAAAATAATGAATTACACAGTCACTACAGAGCTCAATTAAACACGTCTGTCTTCTACCGTAGTTGGGACAAGTGTCTCCATTTTCTTGTAATCACATTTTTGTAGAAACTCCAAACCTACATATTATATTAGGTGTTGACAATTACTCGAAATTTTAGTCAAACTGTATTTATTCTCTTAAAACACCGACGTTTCGGTGCATTCTTGCACCTTCTTCTGGGTTAGTAAGGTATTACAAAACATTAAATCTCATATATACAAAATACATTCGTTCTTTATATTCAGTTTTAGATACAACATCGTACAAAAAATCATAAAAACCACATACACATTAGTTTGCTCTCAACATCGACAACAAAATTCTAAACCTAATTTATACCACAGTCGAGATATTTCCACATCTTCATATTATAATTTGTACCAAACACGGTAAATAAATGAAAAAATACTATATAGTTGGTAGGAAAAGCATACAATTTTAAGTTGTTATTTTCATGGCTAGCTAGATTACATAAAACTCTCCATTCGTATTAGCAACATCTAGACGAGACCTTAACTGATTGTACGAAAGCAATTTTACACATTGGCCTAAAGTTTGATTCAAAATTTTAATTAAATTAGTCGTTTACTTAAAATTGTTGATTTGGTAAACATACATATTTCAACACGTTCGTACTACTTGTCCTAGTATTTAAAATGTTTAAAATTACATAAATTTTGTCACATACCTACCATTTTTCCAATGACCACTCAAATAAGCTTACCAAATAATATTACAAGTATTTTGTATATTGGTCGTAAGATTTTTATATATTTTTAGCTTTGCAAAAGAAATGGCAGAAGCATTCAGTTCAACAATGCTAATGTTTATAACACTAGCCTCTTTTGAAATAAGTATACTGGGATTTGAAACAGTTATGGTAAATTCAACCATTACTTCGTTTCGTTACGCTTTACATCTCCTTGGCTGGATTGTCATTCTTTTTCTCGTTTGCAGTTATGGCCAACAATTAATTGATGAAGTAAGTTAACTTTATAATAATAATAATAATAAAGTACATTTGTAAAAATGTAAAACCCATTTTAGAGTACGGGAGTTGGACATGAAGTCTATGCGAGTCCATGGTACAACAAATCGATTTCTGAACAAAAAACTCTTCGGATGATGATAATGAGAAGTCAAAAGCCTCTTATTGTAAATGCTGCTTCTTTTGGAACTTTGTCTCTTGAAACATTCTTGAGTGTAAAGATTGTATTTCATTGTTAATAAGATTTAATAAGTGCAACTCTTTTAGGTACTCAGTACTGCTTATTCTTACTTCACATTATTATTAAACGTGAAAGAGAATTAGATTGTTGTAATAATATTGTTTTTCATTTAGGAACAAAACATGTAGCAAAGCTTATACATTTATTAATATGGAAACGAAAGTAAAGTATACAATATTTGAGTCTACATAAGATATTGCATTTAAATCGATAAGGGTTACAGAAAAATTTACTTCAAAATGAAGAGATACTTGGCTCTAACAAGTGCTTCACTCAAAATTTTGTCCCCGTAAACTGTTTTGAGCACAAGTTGTCTTTCAATAATGAATGAAATTAACTGTTTTTACTTTCTTTAGATTACTAACAAAAGTTAAGCACGAGAGGCTCAGTAAAAACGTTAAAACGAAAATCTGTACTCACAGTCAAACACTAGCAGCCGTATTCATAGCAATAGTTACACCCGGAATAACTTTAAACTTGTGTCTTATACCAGGTTTAGCAAATAATCGTATTCATAACACTTTTATGTTTAGGTTTAGCTTATACCAACAGGTAATAAATTTAAACCAAGAGGTACGAGTATAAATCGTTAAACTAGTTGGGTGAAGGCCTGTCAATTTTAAATTTTCCGCATTGTTCTGCGCATGATTAGTATAGTGCGCTCGTAAAGCTACAGCCAGCCGTAGTCAAAGCATACAGACCTAACCTAATTTTATCAAGATTGATTGTGGATATTTATTATTAAATATAGGGATATAGGTTAGTAACATTTATTTTAAAGGGTTCAATCTACATTTTTTATAATTTTCAGATTCTTAAGAAAGTGAGAATGATTACAACATGCCAAGATAAACTTAATTCCAGGCTTTATCTTTTATTTAAATTTTTATCTACATATGCCTGCCGTGTATTTTAATTAATTCAAATAACGAATTCTATTCCTCTTCCGTCCAATTTTCGAATTCTTTGTTTGCTGTCATTTTATAATTCCACTAAAAAAATAAAATTTTGCTTAATATTTAATATAATATAGCAAATTGTAATTATAAGATCAAAACTTATCTGTTACTCGTACCTGTTTTCCACAAAAACAATTTAATTATTATTTTTGCTCATGTATAAACGTCAAAGATAATAAAAAAACAATGTTGCTAAATGTTTCATCTGGAATAGTTAAACTAATAAGTTTAAAATATATAATGTTGCTATGAATATCGAAGTGTTAAACCAGTTTTAAATTTAAACTAGGTGGAATAGTTATATCGGGAATAAGTATGGAATAATGAAGTTGCTATGAATACGGCTATAGATGTTAGGACATTAATCGTATTATTTTTATTATTTCTTCATATACGGGGTGTAACAAGAATAAGTACATTAAATTTAACTGGATCGTGTTGTGCCGTACCGCGCTTTGCCGTGTCGGACAAGTGTGGCTTAAGCTTTATGTCGAAATTCTGAAGTACACTTCATAAATATTGAAAATTGCTCATAACTCTTAAATAGTTACTTTGCGGGCCCATGTTGATTAAATATCTCTGACGCATTTTGATCTGTATTTTATGCAGATAAATTGTTAGAATGATTTTCCTTAACATCCTGTATATCCCATTTCAAAATCGAGACAGACATAATTATTCTTAAGTATTGTAACAGTAATAAAGTCAATATTCTGCACGTATAGCAATTTTAGTGATTAGCACTTACGATGCTTTATTGAAATAATTTACAGAACATACATATACCCACATATTAAATTTGAAATTACTGACTAAGTACTCGTATAAAATGTTTTAAAAATAAATTTCACTTATTCTTAGAATTCCCCTTATTTAAAATTTACTATTTCTCTATCAACTTCTTGCGTACTGACCTTTTCTAATCATGAAATATTAATTTCTCATTATCTTTCAATTCAATTTAATTTAGTTTGATTTCTCATTGAAAATATCAACATCGTTCTCTTGGATTGTAACCTATATAGTTTATAAGCTCCCTTATAAGTTATGCAGGGTTGCATTTCAACTTGCATCACGCACAGTGCACTAGAGCGTGATGCGTAACGTTGCGCGTGAGTGCATGACGTAGGAACTGATGTTCAAGTGTTTGACAAACGGATATCTTAATTGTAGATTGATGTGTTGAATGTGAATAACAAATGAAATGAATTTTAAACAACATGCAAACAATATGATAATATGTAGTTTTGATAGGTATGCGAATTATAAAATTACCAAGATCCAATGGGGATCCTTCACTATCTTTTAAGTTTTTTTTTTTTTTTTTCATGAAACTTCATCTACACTGTAAGCGATCTATACGAAGTCTTAATAGTGTTTTCATAAGCTGTAATATTATTTTAACATTCTATGACGGAGATCTTAAGCTCATTTTGTTCACAAACAGTGGAGCTCGCTAATTAGACGAATTGATATTTTCAATTCTCATAAAATATATAAAGATGTTCCGTACAACTGCATAAAATTGTTTGTTTACTCCCTGCGGGCGGTAAAGTAGAGTAAAAGCCTAGCGACTGGTAAACAAAATGTCAGACATACAATAGGAAATGTATGTAAAAAAATAATTTAAAAACATTTTATTTGATTGCAGAAGTGCGTAAAAAGTTGTACATACCTCAGGCCGACAGAAGTTTACATCCTTGGACAAATTTCGTCCGTAGGCGTAAACCTTTTCTTTCGACCCTCTATACGTAAATAACTATCAAAAAAACTTTTGTGGTCAATAATTGGAACTGCGTGAATAATAATCAATTTAATAAAAAACTACATCATACGCTGTCATACAGGATGAACACGAAATTCCGTGACATACGCGCTTAATATGAGAAAACAATCTATTTGAAACACCATCTATGCTGTAGAAATTTGTATAGTGATCAAAATGGTGATTAATTTATATCATCACTTGTTATGATATTATATGTTAAATGTCAACAAACATATGCGACAAATTCGTATTTTCTTGCTATGTGCAAACAATGTTGTCAACAAACGGTAAATATATACAGGTACAATATCACACTTTCTCTCTGATTTATATCAGATCATTTTGAAATTAAGAATAACTCCAAGTAGTAATAAAGTAAAAACAAAATCACTATATCACATCGATGAAAATTGAGAATCGTGCCCTTATATTATTTAAAATATACTCTTCTTGAACCACGTGACCAAAGTGATACGTGTTTCTTTGCTATTTTCGTTAAAGGCGCAACGTTATAACGAATCGGCCGTCACTCGTCATTTTGAAAAAAATATTTATAAAATCAGATAAAAAATGTTTATAATATATGTCTTATACCGGTATCTAGCCGCTTGGTTTTGTATTTTTATTATGTGTTACACTTTTTGTTGGATCGTCAAGGAGGTTGTTGATATTTGTATTTATTATTCAGATTCTAATGCTTGAATTATAAAAAGTTGTTAATTTTAGATATTCTGTAGTTTTGTGTAAAAGTGAAATTAAAAATATATTTCCTGTTTATATTGTATATTTTCTCTTCATCTCCTCTTCATTTCAATACATGTATTATGATGTACTAATTTTCATTTTACAATACCCTGACGTGGTAAAAAAATGTTTTAGTATGCTTATTCCACGGTATGAGTGTCGATAACTGACAAATAGTAATTTTTAACATGTTACTTGACTTGATTTGACAGCTTACTTGACATTCATTATTTAAAAAAATCCCATTAAATCCATTTTTGCTACAACTTTAAATTAAGTTTACTAGGAACCAAAAGCGTAAATTCAGAAGGTACCTAAAAATTCAAAATTTTATTCTTTAAACATCTATGTATAGTGTAATTAACAGCATTAACTTTTACAGATATATTAAAGAAAAATTGTTTTCCCATATTAAACGCCAATAGCACGGAATCTCGTGTTTACCCTATACCAGTATATTATTAGTCCATGTTTAGTTACCATTCCATGTCTCCAACATTTCTTTTATTTTTATATTATATTACTTTCGTTGTTTCATTACTTGAAAATGAATTACGGATTTCAAAAAGGCGGTACTAGAAGGCTTGCAACTAATAAGAATATAGAATAAAGTAGATGTGTGACGTAGATGTCAAGGTCGTTAAAAACTCGAATATTTTAAAACTTTTTTAAACAGTGATTAATACTTTCAAACAGTTTTTAGTTTTCGTTTTAATATAAATGATAATGAACCCACTGCAGATTTTTTTTATTTGCATGCACACACAGGATATGTAATTCTGAACTTCCCGTATTTGTAAGGAAAATAACTATTTCACTTACATGCCTGTGAAATTAAATGTATTCATTATTTTCAATGATCTTTTCACCGTGAATATACTTATACGAGGTAGCGACAAATAGTACTACGGAATTATTGTCTAGAGTCAAGCAGATATCCGCTGGAGGAAAATTTATTTTTCTTGGATTGGCAGTCACCACTAGGGAAAGCGTCGAGCTGTCCGGCACCCCTTTTAGTTAATGTCTGTGAAAGATATCGTTTTCAGAGCAGCGTGCAAACATCAAATTCTGCGTTCATCTGGAGAAATTACTATATGAGACTCTTCAGATGCATACGGAAATGAAGCGATAGAAAAACGATTATGTCCGAGTGGCACAAGTGAAAATTTCGCTTAGACAAAAGCAAGACGAAAGTAATTAGGTGTTTCTTGATTATTAGGGCGTGATTCATTACGAATTCATTTCTCAAC
The DNA here is from genome assembly GCA_951394225.1 of Harpalus rufipes. NCBI lineage: Eukaryota > Metazoa > Arthropoda > Insecta > Coleoptera > Carabidae > Harpalus > Harpalus rufipes. The sequence continues at coordinate 39,590,674 of OX596281.1, forward strand.
GCCAAACTATAAACAAGGAACTTTAGTGGAGATCCTTCAACGCCTACGAGACACAATCAGACTTTTTTTTTTTTTAATTTGGGCAGGAAACGATTTGATTTTGCTGCATCACAACGCTCCGATACATTTGTCCCTGACAATGGCGGTTCCTCCATTAGGTCATTTGGTCAAAAACCTCCCAAATTTATAAAAGCAGAAAAGAAAAATCTGATGTGGCCAGCACATAACCTCTCGCCGTATATTTTACCTGGCTGTATGCATAAAGCAAAGAATATTTTTATAAATACAAATAATAATAGACTTATCTATGACGTACAAACTTCTTTATTATTCAATAATAGCATGTCTCAACATGAAGATATTTTACCATAAATTATGTTACAATAAATTACAAAGTAGAGTTTACCATATATAAATATTAGGCTGGTAACAGCAATTTTCAATTTGAACAACTTTGTTTACTTTCTCTTCATATTCTTCTAGTAAAAACATTAATTTTGGGCGGTCTAAAATGTATATATGGATTGTGCATCTATTCTTACATATCTTCTTTTACATTTTATTTTTTCATACATGTTATATCTAAATAACACTAATTCCCTTTAATAAAGTGACGGATAGATTGCACTCCGATTATTCTTATATCGATGTGTAATTTTGTCAATATTTACAACTTACTTGAGAAGAATTTGATAGCTTTTTCGCAATTCAAAGTTACTCTAGTCTATAGTACTGGTGTACATTGTCCCATAATGTTTGAAACAAATTTTAGTCCTTCAACCTAGACTTGTCATCTCCATAATAGTCACAGATCAAGCATTAAGGGATTCTCCAAGTACATTTTTCTTTCATTACTCATTATTTCTGACACTGACATTTATCTGTCAGTTACAAATAATTTAAATTATCAACTATTTTTCATGGCATTCTTTCGGCTGTCAAATTTATTACAACAGATTATTTTATATATTATACTTCTTTTATCTCTAAATCTATGGAATATATAATAAAATATTTAAATGTATCAGATAGAGAATTTAATTTTCTTTAATATTACCACGAAAAATTTTCAAAAAATAATATTTAGAAGATTTTTTTTCAAGAATCTTCTACTTCCGGTTGTCCAATTGTTACCAAAACCTTTTCAGATCTTCCCATGAATGTCCGATTGGGAAATACGTTGTTAAACAAATTTTAAGTCTTATAGTTTTTGAGTAACCGTCCTTCCAACATCCCACACACACACATCCACACACACACACACACACACACACACACACACACACACACACACACACACAGACATCATCGTAAAAATGTTAAAATCGGATTGTAGGGACCTTAAAACGTGCTTATTCAATAAAATCTGGATATGCGATTTTTAGCATGAATCCAATACCTCTCTTAGCGAGAGGTAAAAAAGCGAAAAAATAAAAATAATAAAATCTTTTTAATTTAATAATTAGCATTGCTTCCACACGACACCACTGGGTTGAAAGCAAGACAACGAATGATGCGAGTGCGCGCGCTACTTGGGTCGCATTAAAATTGTAACGACTTTGTGTTATATGCTGCATATATAAGCCCATGCGCCAGACAGAGATAAACAAATCGTAACTTTGCTTGTATTAGACGAAGACAACCACAACCCTATTCGCTTACACACGGCCAATGACCAAAGTATCAGTCTAGTAGCGGCATTGACTACGCTAAGCATAGAACAGACATTAATTTAAATATCTGAAATTTCAATGATCTGAAGATAAATAATTTTGCAGAGTCTAAGGAAAAAAATAGACAACATCTAACAATATTTAATTATAATTTTCTTATTAATAAATTTATATTACTATTTACAACGTGACCCACCTAATCTTGTTCACGTGACTAAAGGCACTTGCAAAAAATGGTTTCTAGGAGTGTTTTTAATTGTTGTACGAAAGGTAGAACAAGTGTGAAAATGCAGGAAGGGTGTACTTAAAAGGAAATTAATATAAAAATGTTGTACCTTTTCTCAATATAATTTTATTGACCAATTCCGGGAAAATTTTGACGCTACCTTATATATGATCCCCAGATTCAAGCAAGGATGAGCATGATTGGTACTAAGATGGGTAATCGCTAAAAACACACTTGGTTTGTTTTTGACCATAGTTAGTATAACAAACGCATGGTAAAAAAAATATTATTGCCTATCTCCACGAGTATTAAATTTGGTGTGATAGATTATGCATAACAAAAAATACGTATATTTATTTTAATATGAATTAAAATCATCTTGTTTTCAAATGTAAAATATTTTAATTAAAAAATGTTTTATATATTTACTTTACTGCAAATATTCTATTATTAATGCTCGACATAAATTAATTTATTTTCTAGTTATTTTGAATAATTAAATAATATTTGCTATATTTGTGGTTATTTTATACGGCTTTAGTAACGTATTTTTCATTTTATTGTAAATTCAAATTTAATTCGTAATTACTTTAATATATGTCGTTTGTAGCAAAATGTTACTATGTAACTATAATAAATAGAATTGAATTAAAAAGGTATTTAATTTCAATATTGAGTAAACAGATACACACAGTTTATTATAAGGTAATTTTACTCGTATATAGGAATAATATGAAATATGTTTGATCAACAATATAATTTTTCAGTGCCATCTTTTTCTGACAATATTAAGTATTGCATATCAAAAAATTACTTAAGCATCAAAAATTTAATAATAAATGAGGACTACATTGCTATTACCAGAAATATAGTAGCGTTTATTCAATTGGGAGAACTGAAAAAATGAGAGAGATATTAATAATTAAAAACTTAATTTCAATATTGAATAAACAGATATTATACAGTTTATTATAATGTAATTTTATATGGGAATAATATGAAATATTATGATCAACAAAATAATTTTTCAGTGCCATCTTTTCCCGACAATTTTAAGTATTGCATAACAAAAGATTACTTAAGCACCAAAAAAAGTTAATAGTAAATTAACACTACATTGCTATTACCTGAAATATTGTTGCGTTTATTCAATTGGGGGAAATGTAAAAATCAGAGAAATAATAATTAAAACATTAGGTCTAAACTTGTTCGCTCAATGCGTCGGCCGTGTTGCCGCTATATTCTACTTGTACTAATACAACACGAGAATCTGTGACAGATGTTTAACATGGGAGAACAATTTTTTTGTTTCATATATTATTTATTCTTTTGGAAAATATGCGGTGCTTCATTCACAGAGATTTAGAGGATAAATACCAAATATTTGGATGTCATTTTTTTTAAATTTACGCTTTTTGTGCCAGAGTAAATTTAATATAAAAACTAAAATTTAATGTAGTATATGAATATTTCTACAAATTAATATACAGCCCTATCTTTTCGTTCTTAATGTTTGTATTAGTTCACACAGATGATGTCACAGGAAATTTAAAGCCTATTTTGCGAATTCCTTTAATATGAAACAAACATATGAGTATATATATATATATATATATATATATATATATATATATATATATATATATATATATATATATATATATATATATATATATATATATTATTTTAACTCTACATACAACTCGATATGCAGTGGTAAAGAAATAAGATTATTTTTTGAATGAGGTTGTGTGACTGTACCGATTGTTATGTGGCTGGTGGGTTTGCTTCCGAACGACGACATTTTTAAATAGCACAAAATTGACCCCTTTGGTGCTATCTCCATTATGTTTTGTAATTTATTTCTTCAATAAAAATTCACTTCAATCACATCGTTGGATACATAATTTTACATAGATTCTAAATATATAAAAATATAAAGGTTGTTCCATTTGAAATATGAAAGTTAATGTCATTTCCGGCCTAGTCACTACATAATTCAATCCACCGTATCTCTTGAAAACTATTCTGAATTTTCTGAACTGTTAAGGCGGATATAATATCTCTTATCCGATTTTTAAAACCTCTGCATCATTGGGTAAGTTTTAGTGTACACTAGTTGTTTTAAACGTCCCCACAAGTAAAAATCTGCAATTGTCAAATCTGGGCTACTTATCATGAAATTGGACCATAACGTAATAAATTTTCTGTTCTAACGTTTGCATTTTATTGTAATAATATTGTCAATACTTTCCACTACATATAAATATTGCAATAAAAATGAATTTTGCGATATTACTATAACGATATGAAAGATAACGGCACATGTCAGGTTAAACATGACAATTGACATGTTGCAAGTGGGTTAAACAAGCCATATTCAAAAACTCATTTTTATTGCAATATTTGTATGTAGTGGAAAGTATTGACAATATTATTACAATAAAATGCTAACGTTAGAACAGAAAAATTATTACAATGTTATGGTCCAATTTCGTGGCCCCCAAGGAACCCAGATTTGACAATTGCAGATTTTTATTTGTATGAAGGTTTAAAACAACTAGTGTATGCAGAAAACTTACCCAATGATGCACAGGTATTTAAAAATCGCATAAAAGATATTATACGAGTATCTACCTTAACAATTGAGAAAATCCAGAATAGCTTTAAAAAGTTGCTTTGGAAGATTTAATTATGAACCGACGAAGGTAGAGGGTTCACAGAATAATTTAGTATTTGATTTTTGTTTGAATGATTTAATAAAAAAATTGTAATAATTTGGTTTTCTTTTATTATTAACCCAGCCCAAGTTATTATAGTAATTTCAATTGCAGAGTAGTCTATTTAAAGTCAAACAAAAAAAATCTTCCTATAACATTCTTGTGAACTCAATCCGGGGAAAAACTGTATATTTTTGATACATATTCACTCACTAATATTAATGTGATGGTGTATAAAATACATCACGCGACCAATTACGAACATTTTTCGGCGCGCGAATTAAAGGTTAAGTTTTATACAAACGTATGTGTTTTTTATATGGCGTGTGGCATCATAGAAGCATTACTTGGTTGTTTCGTTAATTTCTACATTCATTTACTTGAAAATGGATTCCGATAGCAAAACGCCTAAAAGTAGTAAGAATATGGAATAAACTACTTATACTTATATATGTGTGTCGTAGATATTAAGATGTGGTAAGAGCATTAAAACTTGAATATTTTAAAAACTAATAACTTTTTTAAAACTTGGATAGTACATGTAATCATACACTTTTAAACTCTAGTTTTAATAAAGGAGTATATGACTGACGTTCTAATTTGTTGCTATGGTGGATGATTCTATTTAGAGCTGTAATTTTGTTGGCGAATATTAGTTTCAAATGTTTTTCACATTGTACTATAAATAACAAGTGAATTGCTTTCGTATAAGTAGGTCCTATATTATATTTTGAGAATCTAACTATAGTCAGGTAGGTGTTTTTCTTTTTGTCCGATGATTTATGAATAAGTCTTTCCCTAATTTAAATAACGTTGATAATTTATTTGATTTGGTTAGTGGCGCTTTCGTCTTTCATCAAGGTGCGATCTTATCACAACATAAACACAGATTACACTCCACACAAAGGCGAGTATATCAAGCTAGCATATTCGTATAATAAATTTAGGAAGATTATTAGCTGTTTTAATGGTTATTGCAGATTACAGCTTCCCACGTAGTACCTATCTGCGCTACTGAAATTCGATTTAAGGTATAATTTAAAAATATCGCACTAATAACAGTGTCTGGTGCTGGTGCACTAGCGGACTGCAGGGGGACTTGGACTTGCTCTGGACTGTGTCGGGCTACAGCGGTACCAAAAGAGGCACCGTTGCCAAGTGCAGATGCAGACCGCGGTACCATAAACACTGCTGCAGGGACGGCTACGGGAAATTTTACTCAAGATCATAAATTGCTGCATGCATGACGGGAGAAAAAGTAAAAATCTTTTGTAGGATGTTATCCGAACTAGTTATGATGAAAATAACTATACTCTGTTCGCCGAATATATGCCAAGGAACACGCTCGGATCACATGAATATTCTTTAGCAGGCTCCATCTTCGTTGCTACGTTCATACGAGAGCGGTTAGCGAAAAACTTTAGAAATAAGTAAATCAATATACGTTTAAACATTTAAAAGTAAATATAAATTTTGGAGAATTGACAGTTTCAAAATAATTTATATTTAATACATATTTCAAGTTGCAAAACTATCACAAGGAAATATAAAACAACATTTTTACGTAATAACATCTCCTATTGAAGTAGCATCCATTTATACCTGCTTTCTACTGTAGACGAGCCCTTACTTAAGGGCCAATAGCGAACAATGGTTCTTACTGATCACGTGAAAATTCATGCAATAACTTTGGCATATATTCGGCGAATAGAGTGTAGTATTATGATTTTATGTAGTGAATGTTGAATGAGATGGATATTTAAATAAATAATTGAATTTTATATTTACACTCTTACGATTAAATTTTACTACTAAAGTAAATATAAAAAAAAACTGATTCGAATTTGTTCATACAATTAAATTGACTTTGAAAGTAATTTTAATCACATATTATTTTTTTATTATGAAACCGGGCCTTAAGCCATTATTATTTTTTGCTAGAGGTGCTCTTTTTATTTTGTTTAGAAATCATACTAATTTTAAGTTAATATGGCGTAATTTTAACTAATACAATACAATTGATATTGATATACGCAGTGTGGCTATAAAGTTTTAGGACTGACTTTCTGTAGCGCCAAATAAGAGCGCCATCTATGAGTTGAGACTCAAACTATTTCTGACTAATCATCATCAATATCTCCCTCAAGTTTTATTAATATTGGTTCAGTACAGTTCTCGTATGGGAGTAATTTGTTGACCTCTTAGATCTGTCTCGGGAAGGATGCGTCCGTCGAACAACAGCACGCAATCAAATTCTGTGTTCGTTTTTGAAAAAAACTACCTAATCGTTAGCTTTTGATCTAAAAAGTGTTTTATGATGTTTTGTTGACTCGTTGCAATGTTTTGACTGGCAAGAGCTATTTCGTGATGGGCGGGATGAATATAACGATGACCCAAAAAGTGACCGCCCCGCATCATGCAGAAATGCCGAAAATATTGAAGCAGTTCGACAACTACTGTTGGTTTTCGATTGACGTGTTACAATTAAGATGATTGTAGATGCAGAGTTGTTAAACATCGACAAAGAAACAGTTAGACTGACTCGTCAAAGATTTAAAGGAAAACAAAAGTTGTGTCCGGGCACGATTATACATCGCTCGGCAAAGAAACAGTTGTGCGTCAATTTCTTTCCTCCAAAAATGTCAGAGTGTTGCATCATCCTTCGTATGCTTCTGATTTGAACCCGACAGACTATCTCAAAATAAAATTGAAGTTGAAAGAGAACTGTTATAACGATGTTATATACACTTAAACCATCGTGACGAAGGTATTGAAAAGCATCCCAGTTTTGGTCTTCTAAAACGCTGTGACTGGACTGAAGAACCACGCCAAGCGCTTTGTGGATTGAAGAATAAATTGTTATTTTTTCAGGTTGTTGACATATTTTTTTGACTCTTATGGAAGAAATGAACAAGGAAGCGTATTTATATAAATTAATAGATGCCATTATTACAACCATAAGATACGAAGTCAGTTAAATTAGTTAAAAATTGGCGAATTAGGAGGCCATTTCATACATGTATTGTTTATCTGGAAAAAAAGGCTTTGACATAGAAATTGAAATAGAAATATAGGTTTTTTTTCTTCAAATAGTATCTGTCTCATAAAATATGTATGTTGGCGTAATTCATACACAAAATAAAAGTTTGATTTTTTGAGAAAAAAATATTTTAATTTACTTCTTTGGTAACCGAGTAAACTTAATTTAAAATCACGGTAAAAATAAATCTAGTACGTCATTATTTAAAAAATTAACGTTGTTTATCTGTCAAACCTAATAGAAATGGTATTTGACATATAACTTATTGTTCATTTTTACCTCTCGCTAGGAGAGGTATCGGATTCATGCTAAAAATCTCATATCCAGATTTTAGTGAATAAGCACATTTTAAGGTCTCTAGAATCTTATTATAACATTTTTACGATGACGTGTGTTTGTGTGTGTGTGTATATGTGTGTGTTCGTGTGTGTGTGTGTGTGTGTGTGTGCGTGTGTGAGGATGTTGGAGGTACAATATGATATCTCAAATTCTATAAGACTAAAGACGTGTGTAACTACGAATTCTGCAATCTAACATTAATGGGAAGAGTTGAATAGGTTCTGGTAACAATTGGATAATCGAAAGTAGTAGTATTTTAACAAAGAAATCTTTTAAATATTATTTTTTGAAAATTTGTTATTAAAAATATTAGAAAACAAAATTCTCTATCCGACACATTTAATTTTTTTATTATATCTTCTATAGATTTAAACATATATATAAAATAATGTGTTGTAGTAAATCTCACAGCCCAAGCATCTCCATGGTAACCACTTGAGAAATTAAAATATCTGTAATTGACAGATAAGTATGGCTAATGTCAGTGTAAAAAATTCAGAGATTGTACTGAAGGCTCATTCTGGAAACGATATTTAATATGTCTTATTGTATTATTAATTATATATTTAAATTTATAGGTATATTAAATACACTCTTCAAAAATACCGCCATTCCCGTCAATGAATGGGAAAACCTCGAACATTTAGAAGAGTAGGAGAAAACTTGCTCATAGAATGAATTTAAAATTATAGAAAATATCTAACTATAAAGATTTGATGGAATTAGAATTTTTTGTGTGTAAAAGAAATGTTAAATACAATACTAATATATCCCACAATGGAAAAGGCGAGAGATATTGTGATGACCACTACAGATTTTTACCTCTCGCTAAGAGAGGTATTGGATTCATGCTAAAAATCGCATATCCAGATTTTATTGAATAAGCACGTTTTAAGGTCCCTACAATCCAATTTTAACATTTTTACGATGATGTCTGTGTGTGTGTGTGTGTGTGTGTGTGTGGATGTGTGTGTGTGGGATGTTGGAAGGACGGTTACTCAAAAACTATAAGACTTAAAATTTGTTTAACAACGTATTTCCCAATCGGACATTCATGGGAAGATCTGAAAAGGTTTTGGTAACAATTGGACAACCGGAAGTAGAAGATTCTTGAAAAAAAATCTTCTAAATATTATTTTTTGAAAATTTTTCTTGATAATATTAAAGAAAAATAAATTCTCTTTCTGATACATTTAAATATTTTTATACATATTTTATAGATTTACAGATAAAAGGAATATTATATATAAAATAATGTTGTAATTAATTTTACAACCGAAAGGATGCCATGAAAAATAGTTGCAAATTTAAATTATTTGTAACTGACAGATAAATGTCAGTGTCAGAAATAATGAGTAATGAAAGAAAAATGTATTTGGAGAATCCCTTAATTCTTGATCTGTGACTATTATGGAGATGACAAGTCTAGGTTGAAGGACTTAAATTTGTTTCAAACATTATGGGACAATGTACACCAGTACTGTAGACTAGAGTAACTTTGAATTGCGAAAAAGCTATCAAATTCTTCTCAAGTAAGTTGTAAATATTGACAAAATTACACATCGATATAAGAATAATCGGAGTGCAATCTATCCGTCACTTTATTAAAGGGAATTAGTGTTATTTAGATATAACATGTATGAAAAAATAAAATGTAAAAGAAGATATGTAAGAATAGATGCACAATCCATATATACATTTTAGACCGCCCAAAATTAATGTTTTTACTAGAAGAATATGAAGAGAAAGTAAACAAAGTTGTTCGAATTGAAAATTGCAGTTACCAGCCTAATATTTATATATGGTAAACTCTACTTTGTAATTTATTGTAACATAATTTATGGTAAAATATCTTCATGTTGAGACATGCTATTATTGAATAATAAAGAAGTTTATACGTCATAGATTTATATGAATATATTATTTGTATTTATAAAAATAATCTTTGCTTTATGCATACAGCCAGGTAAAATATACGGCGAGAGGTTATGTGCTGGCCACATCAGATTTTTTGAAATAATTGTGTAGGTATTAGATTTTCCGGCAGAGTTACTCTTGTCCCCATGGATAACCCTACTGTTTATTTTGTTTTTGCAACAGTTATCAATAGATCTTGAATTTGATAAAACTTAAATACAATATAAAACCAAAATATATTATACCATTTTGGTATATATTTAAATTTAAAAATGCTAATAATGGGCTAATTTATATATACCTGAAATATACAGTCCGTATTGACTTTTTGTAATAAAAAGCTTGCAGCATTAAGACCTAAACAAATTTTCAACGCAAAATGCGGTTCCAAAAATATAATTAATCTAACATGTTATATTTAACCGGCCTGTATATTCAAACGTAGGTGCTTCAGGTAACAATACTTATCAAACAACAAAAAATTAAACGCTGCTATATTGTACCAAAAACAACGTTACCATTTGAATATTACAAATTTAATTCCAACTTTTGCTTTTATTTTGTCCGACTCTGTACTTTCCCTACAAAATCTTAACCTCTATCTAGGTAGTACGTAAATTGCCATACGATACACGATGTATAAAAATTCTCCATACAATCTAATTACGAAGCAGTTCCATTGTTGCTAAATCCACATTAACATCCATTGTCTAGAAAAAGAAGCCACGGACTCATTATTTACTACTCGTATATTGTAATGGACGCCACTTAATAAAAATCAGCGGCGACCGTAGCGTAGCAAACAATCGCCGCGATTCCCTGCGCTATGCTCTCGACTCGGCTGCGGCTGCTTCAACTCCGACTATGAATAATGCATAAGAGCCAAATCGAATTTCTTATTTGCACCCAAACCGATTGTGGACGGGAGAGTTGAGAGTTCCCGCCAAAACTAACCTCAATGTGGAGGAGTGGAGGAATGATGTGTTATATTTTCATCTTATACGTTAGATATTGCAACACGAGGAGGGAAACAAAGATCTGATGATGGTGCTCTTACTATTTTACCTAACGATGGCACTTTTACTAAGTGGTTGTTGATGATTAGGTAATCACTTTATCAAGGATGAACACAAACAGTTTGAAATTTATTATTTACCTCTATATGGACACATAATATATTATGGACTCAGACATTTTTTGTGATTTATATTTTTACTTCCTTGTACGTAAGTAAAGGAAGTATTGTAATCGCGAAAAATTTCGGTTTTCAGATTTCAGCGGAAATATCCATTTTGATCATCCCTGAATCCATTTTGACTAATTTCGTCGTGACGTCTGTACGTACGTACGTACGTACGTACGTACATACGTATCTCGCATAACTCAAAAACGGTAAGCCGTAGAAAGTTGAAATTTTGTATTTAGGACTCCTATAACATCTAGTTGTGCACCTCCCTTTCTGGTTATTATACAATTTTCAGAAGTGGCACTTTACAGGAAGCCTATAATAGATTTTAATGAAAAACTATTTTAAAATATAATCCAAAACTTTTCAAATTTGGTATACAAGACTTTTATGTCAATCGAAATAACATAATAGATTTTGGAAACGGCGGGATAGCACAGTGGTAGAGTGCTAGCCTCTGGACTCAAAGGTCGTAGGTTCGAATCCGGGTCAGGTCGAATTTTTCTCGACTGATCTTGATCGGTATCTACTTCCGTTACCTTTCCAAGTTGGGATACAATTAACTTGGCAATCATAAGCTATCTAGCACCGGCTGGTGGTTGTAACAAGGGCTTGCTCGAGTGGGCAACACACATGACATCTACGTAAGAAACTTCGTGGCAATTGTAAAAAAAAAAAAATTAAAATAGATGTTGTGTGTGAGACCATTCTAGGGATATAACCTGTAAGGGTTGAAAATCCCGAAACAATATAATAATAATAATAATAGATTTTGGTTAAAATAGGTTAACCGGAAGTGGTACATTACTTGAAGTTGTTAACAGTTTTTCATGAATAAAATGATTTTATTTTGGTTTTTGAAATAAATGTTTCAAATAAAAGTTTTAGAGAATTAATTTCTGCATCTAGCACATCAAGTATTATTAAATTAGCCCTTTGTATAATCGAGATATGTAAATTTAAAAATTATATACTTTTTTGTTTTTGTAATAAAGCTTGCTATGGATTAGGACAAAAACATAAAAAAAAATGTTCATATCAAATTACGTTAAATACGTGCAATTTTATGATTCGTACAAGAACAAATATATTTTTATTGTGAAATTAGTCATATTCATTGTTGTAATCAAATATTTCTTTGTTGTAATCAAAACTCTCTTTAAAAAGAACCGGGTTAGATTATGGTTGCTATATATCTTACTGTTTTGAAGTTAAAATTAATATTTTGTAATTTATTTATTAAAAGAATATGTATAGTTTAATAATCGTACAAGGAAGTCGTGTGGTATCCACATCAGATTTTTTATTTACAGATATTTCAACTTGGACTAACTTATTATTAACCATTAAACTAAACCTAATTATAAACAAATAACTAAACTGTTACATTTTAACTCTGCGCGCTAGCATTTAGCACACGCTCAAACTAAAAACTAAAAACATGTCTCTTCGATACGAGAAACCGACACAGATTACCTAAAAGCTAAAAGGTTAACATTTTCATGAGAGGATATCTGAGGGATGCTGGGTGCAGGATATCATATGGCACCCATAATCAAATATCAACCCTACACGTAGGCTTGCAATAACTTAGTCTTAATTGTCGATATTCTAAATGTAAGGGCGCCGAGAGGTAGACATTTTTTGGGGCCCTTTCCATTTTTGCCTCTCGCTAAGAGAGGTATTGGATTCATGCTAAAAATCGCATATCCAGATTTTAATGATTAAGCACGTTTTAAGGCCCCTACAATCCGATTTTAACATTTTTACGATGATGTCTGTGTGTGTGTGTGTGTGTGTGTGTGTGTGTGTGTGTGTGTGTGTGTGTGTGTGTGTATGTATGTGGAAGTATGTATGTGTGTATGGTGTGTATGTGCGTCGTTTGGAAGGACGATATCTCAAAAACTATAATACTTAATATCTGTTTAACTACGTATTTCTCAATCACACATTACTGCGAAGAGTTGAAAAGGTTTTGGTAATAATTGGACAACCGGAAGTAGCAGATTCTTAAAAAAAATCTTCTACATATTATTTTTTGATGATAATTTTTGTTCTTGCTAGTAAAAGAAGAGTAAATTCTCTATCTTATGCATATAAATATTTTATTATATCTTTTATAGATTTAGATATAAAGAAATATAAGGTATATCATAATCTGTTGTAATAAATCTTATTACAATTTAATCAACTATTAATATAATATTCTATTAGTGAAACATAAATAAATATTTGAGACCAGAAAGGATTCGATGTGAAGTTAACTGCTCTGTCGGCAGACAAACATTGACTACATTGGAGGCAAACGCTCGAAAACTTCTTAAATTAGACGATGTATCAAATGAAGTCAAACTACAATTCTTAACCAATTATGTAGCACCAAATGTATTTCAATATAGAGACGAATCAAAAATATACAAGGATGCATTAACTATTTTGTTCAGATGTATTTGTAGAACCAGATACACAGCAATATTTAATCATTTTGCTGTAAAATAAAAACTTGCATTTCAGCGTAAAATTATATTAACGTAAAAAAACTTACCACTTAAATACACCTACTTCAGTTTTATATTTACGAATTGTCAATAAGATATTTATGTTAAGCGTTTCAATTATATATTGTCTCTTTCTACGCCATAGAAACATGGTATAACTATCTCTGTCTAATCGCTAACGCTTGTCATGCTACAATTACGCATGCTGATTCAAGTGTCGCGTACGTCATACTTCCGGTGGTGTTTACTATTTTTTTTTTTCGCAGTAATTGAAACTTTATAGAAAACATACAAAATTCATGTAGATTAATACATAATTTTTTCAGAAATTATGATACTCCCTTATTACTGTCATTATTTTTGATATTATAATTGTTAGTATAAACTATGAAACATTTAGGCCTATACAAGTACAATAATTATTCAACGTAGTGTCTCTAAGTAGAGAACAATGTCTCTAACCGCGAAATAAATTTGCCAGAGAGCTGGATTCATATTTAATGCATGATATGAAAATGCAGAAATATCCACAACTGCATTAAAATTTTCTCGTCAAAATGAATCAATAATACAGCAGGCCGCTTCATAAATAATTTTCTTGCGAATGAGAGCTGACCGAGGCAGGCATCGAACACAAATTGCGCATTTTCGCAAACAAAACTAAAAAAGAATGAATAATAACTGGTATTATAGTGCAATGCACCTACGCTGCATTTGAAATTTTAATTTTATTTGTATCAGAAGCTAAAGTTCTTCATTTCACACAAGAAAAATAATTTATTATCGTATCAATTATTTCGAAACAATTGAGACAAAATATTGTAATCTTATGATAACAATATATATATATATATATATATATATATATATATATATATATATAACATATTTATAAAGAAAAGTAAATAATTCGGAGTTGGGATGCACTCGATCTCGAGCTTTGGCCTGGCCCGCAGCCTAAAGCCCGGCTCGATTTCGAGGCGATCATCGAACCAGACCGAAGATATATTTTTAGGCCGGCCTGAAAAAACCTATCGTTATATTAATATTCCATTGAAAATGGATGGATTTAAATAGGATCAAAGTGATTTAATAACAACGTCCTTCACATATTAATAAATAAAGATTTTAAGTTATTTTATTTCAAGGTTACTCATTGAAGAATAATAATACCATCGTGATGCACAAGGTAATAAAATCGCAAAGAGTAAAAGGATGCGCATTTTGTGTATGAGGGTTACATTTAAATTTACGTTTTCTTTGAAGCCGCCAGACATGATGGGGTGATACCAACACAAATAAACCCTTGCGTATAAGATTGTACAAGATTTGTTAAAAAAAATATGTAAAATATCTAACGCCTTCGGTAAACAAAGTGTTAAATACTCGCAGGTCTGTACTTTTTATAACAAGCTGTACATTAGAAGCGTCTTATTTTTAACAACTTATGTTAACCAATGTTTAACGATCTAAGGCTAAGGAAGTAGAGATTTTTTTAAAGTTTGACACAAAAAAGTTAAACATTTCGCTTCATATCAAAATTGAATGCCGGATGCACACAATTTCGAATTTTGGCCCGGCCCGGCCGACTCGATTTCGAGTCAATTTTCGAACCGGGCCAGCTATATTTTTGTCGAGTCGATTCGATCCATACTTCACAGACCGGTTCGACCCGGCCCGAATTCAAATACATCCCTATTCAGGAGGGTATTTTCTTAAAAGTGTTGTTTTAACTTATCCGTGTCAACCGATTCGACGGCCGATTTTAATGCTAACTGATCTATCACACCACTATTTGAACCTTCCACTGCAAGAAGTAATTATAATGTTTTTATAGCGCTAGGTTATAGAAGTTAAATATTTCTCTATAAAACTAATATTTTGCGGAAAAAATGGATATGGTTATAATTAGTGATGTGAGTCGGGTAAATATTCAATAGGTAGGTAAATAAAATTTGGGTATATATCCGGTACTTATCCCAAGGTCTGTCTACCTACCGAATAAGGCCCTCCACTATAACACAAATAATAATAATATGTACACTTACAATACAGTATTTTTTTTAAAGATTTAAATTGTATGAATTAAGATTTTAGGTCAGCCGGTTCTCTCAAATTTAGTAGTGACGTTTACTCAGTTTTTATGAGGGTATACAAGATACTACTCTTATTTTATTCTGATAAAAATATATGTTATAGAAAAGGAATTCAAAATTCAAAACTAAGCCAACTGGTAAGTTTATAGTTTTTAATTTTACGGAACATAACCCTATTAATCTCATATATCTTGCAACGCGGTGATAAAATATTTGAGCATTGCCATTCGAAAGAACATAAAATAGTGCCATAAGAAGGTACTAACGAAAATCCATTTTTATTTCATATTTGGAAGTTATGCGCAAAAATAAAAAACTGCAAATTTATATTTTTGCTTACATTCAGGGTGATTCATAAAGAGTGTGCTAAAATAAAACCATGTATTGGGGAGTAATTTTTAGAACAAAATGTTATATGAAGGCACGTCCGAAAACATTTCGTTAGAGTTGCAGCCCTTTGAAGTTGCACTTCACCAGGCATTATTTGTATTAATAACTATAGTACTAGTTGCACTAAAATTATGAAACTTGGTACGACAATACTACTTATTTAGATGCATATTTATACTTGTCTTTATTTTTTATCTCAACCAGAGGAGTCTCATATGAAGAAGTCAAACGTTTTTTATTGTTATTTTATACCTATTAACTTTTTTAAATGGCTCCCCCAATATACGGTTTCATTTTGACACACATTCTGAATCACCCTTTTTAGTGAAAGACCTATATATATATATATATATATATATATATATATATATATATATATATATATATATATATATTATTATTATTATTATTATTAACGATACACTATTAAATTGGTCTTCTAATATGGCAATTTTTGTCTATATTAACCGAGTTCGTATCTCGTATAGTCCTTTAGATCCTCAAGCATGACGCAAGCATTCATTTGCACATAAATAAGTTCACATAAAATTTGATTATTGGGTGTATTCTTTATCACGTTATGTTAATTTTAACATTTTAAAAATTTTCACCAATAACAGTAGCAGACACTGAATAAAAAATTAAAATAACGGCTAATGAAATTGTTTCTATTATTCACAAATTTTGTTAAAATGAACATGGTAAAATGCAGAATACACCCCTATATCGTCAAAATGAGAACAATTTGCATTGAATCCAACTCTGGTGTACTAATTTTACAGAATTAAAGCAATTTGCGATAAGGGTGCTAAGAGATTTCTTTCTAGGGGCATTTAATCGATATATTACGATTCCTCAAATTTTTATATTAAATATATATATATATATATATATATATATATATATATATATATATATATATAATTTACTATTACTTTTTAAATCATCCTTGTAGTTACATACTTCTTTTCATATTTATCTATCTAGTCATTGTAGCAATAACTAATGTATTAGGGTATAAGTATTTCAATTATTTTTTTGGACAACTAATAATGATTGTATTAGAAAAAAATCTGTTGTGGTTAGCACAATACCTCTCGCCATTATTATTTTATGTTGCATAGAGCGCGAGCAGTCAAGTGACTTGGTTGGCCTTGGCAAGCAGATATGGTGCCCCGTGTCAGAATGACAGCTAGTAATTATGTACATAGGTGTCAAGTATCATAATTTTTCATTCAAAACATCATGATTTTCTATCCATCAGAATATTTTGAAATTTTGAATGAAAAATTAGGACAATTGTGACATCTATGTAAATAACTACTAGCCGTCATTCTGACACGGATCCCGATATCTGTTTGCCAAGGCCAATAAAGTCACATGACTGCTCGCGCCCTTTATATAAGTAACGAATTTAACATTTCTTGTACACACAAATAATTGAAATTGTCATTCTTCAAATTCATTGACGGTATTAGCAGTATTTCTTAAGGATATATGTAATATTAATATACTTATAATTTTAAATACATATTTAATTAATAATTCAATAAGATATATTAAATGTACTCGTACCTCCCAGAAAAAAATCCAGTAATGTTAGTAAAACTGCTAATGACATAATGCATTTATCTGTCAATTACAGACATTTAAATATCTCAACTGTTTTTGGACAACGAGATTTATTACAACAGATTATTCTGTATTATTATACCTATACTATATCTAAACCTATAGGAGATGTAATATTTTTTTTTTAAATATATCAGATTTAACATTTAATTATCTTTATTATTTGTAGTAACATAAATTTTCAAAAATAATATTTAGAAGTTTTTTTTTTAGAATTTACCACTCCCGGTTGTGCAATTGTTACCAGAACCCGAGCTAGAACCTATTCAACTCTTCCCATTACTGTTAGATTGAGGAATCTGTTGTCACACAGGTCTTTAGTCTTACAGAATTTAAGAAATCGTAGCTACAAGATTCTAACACACACGCACACACACACACAGACATTATCGTAAAAACGTTATAATCGGGTTCTAGGGACCTTAAAACGTGCTTATTCACTAAAATCTGGATATGCGTTTTTTAGCATGAATCCATTACCTTTCTTAGCGAGAGATAAAAAGGAAAAAATAAAGAGCTACCTATATTTATTTTATTTTTGTGAAACAGAAAAAAAATCATTAAAAACCAAACTCTTGTTTTTATTGACCTAATAAAAACAAGAGTTTAGTTTTTAATGATTTGTGTAGTGGACCTCACTACACAACTCCACGAATTTGTATAGTGAAGTGGCTCAATATGGCTGCACAGAACCGAGTAATAAAGACTCCCTTTTTCAAAAGGGTAGGTACAAAAGGGGATAATTAGTTTAATTAGTATTCTGTTAATAACGCTATTATTAATTTCTTTGACTAAAGGGTTTTAAAGAGCTTTCAATCAAATTAATATACTTCTAGATATGAAAATGAATTCTCTCTGAAATCACGTTTTTTACCTTCCGTCACCAGGAAGATATTATCTTTAGTCAAGATATTCGGTAGTGAGTTTTCGATGAATAAACGTTTTAAGATTCCCACAATACGATTTTACTATTTGTATGATGTCTGTACGTGCGTGCGTGTGTGTGTATGTGTGACTATCGCCCGATGTACGTCACCAACTAAAATTCCCCAAACGTTTGAAAAGTTTTGGGAAAATTTGAATTATTTAAAAAAAATTACAATACCTAAGATATTGTAATACCTGCTATGTACACCCTAAAATTTTATAGATTGTAATTTCAATAATTCATGTTCTTCTGTTATGCTTATAAAATACCTTACAAATCGTTTGTATTTTTTCCCAACATTATTTTTTACCATATCAATTTTATCCCAAAATACCCTTATGTCTGTAGTATTACTTTGGCATATTTTAGAAATTCCAAGTTCTTTTACCAAAAGTTTGTAGATTATAAATATATTTGTGTTACTTTGGCATACTTGAGGAATTCCTGTAGTCCTTAAGTATTACCAGAATTTCTCCAATAAGAATTGGAATTCCTACGACACTGTTATACTAACAACTAGAATACGCCCTAAAATTTTATACATCAAAATTCCAACATAATTGGTCCCGTGGAATTCTTTATATTTTCCTATAATGTACTTGGAATTCCCAGGTTACTGAGATACCTACTAGAGTACACGGCAAAATTTTATATATACATTGATGTATTTAACCTTGATCAAATTTAGGAAAAATGTAATTACACAAGGTGATCGGCATAAGTACGACACCAAGAATATTTCGTTTATTTTGAGAGACAAAAAAACGTTAATAAGCAAACGGTTTTAGCGGAAATGTGTCTAATTTTAAACCTAGCATAAGGAATCTGAATTTTTATACCGTATAGTTGAAGTACTTTAACAGAATTTCTTTTACTTCTTCCGAATATTAAAACCATATCAACTATCAGGGAATAATTTTTTGCTGGATTGCAGTCATAAAATTTTATTTAATAAATTCTCGGGTCAACCGGTATCGAGCTCCACATGAGCCTTTTTCATGAGATGAGAATTATTATAACATTATGAACATTGAAACAAATAACAAAAAATATAAAAGTAAGTGCAAAATAAAGCACATGGATTTCGTCAATATAAAAAAACCTAAGAACAAATGTTCTACGTGACCAACACCCATGGAACTCCTTTTTCGTCATGTGTTCTTACTTACTTTGTAGCGACCTTTATTTACACAAAATGTAACATAAATAAATAGTATTAAGCTGATATATAAGACTGAATTATAAGTTTAGATATACTGTGCTTGGCGCCGCGGTTGTGTTGTATTTAGAAAGAAACGAAATACGTGAGGCTTTTTTCTTTATATTTGTTTCGCTCATTCCAGGCTTCTCTTTCTAAGCCGTGAACGAGCAAATACTAGTGTTTTTATGGGATAATATTTTTTGAAATTTGCGATTTTTTTCATGACCATATGGAATATTTTTAGCAAAATAAAAAATACGTATCTTGTTCTTTTATATAGATTATCATATATAAAAATCAGAAAAGCGTGTACAACCCTATTTCTTCCCGATTTCCGAATGTTGTCCCTGAACTGCTAGATACTCCTGGGATTATTGACTCAATATTGCTCATAAAAATAGCAACTTTTAAAATATTTCAATTACTCTCAAGTAAGAAGAGGAACTTTAGAAATAAATTACAGTATTAATGTATCCTTGAAACAAATTTATTCTACTTTAAAATAACCTTAATTGAATTTAAAAAAAATAGTTAATTTTTTTAACTCTGATTTTTGTCTAGACATAAAGATAGGAACAATTTGTATTTACTTGTTTATTTTCTGAATTTCAGCAAGTATATCATGTAATTGTTTTAAAAATATGAATTTGTATTAATAAATTATAAGTCGCCGTAATACGACTGTATCCAGTGAGATCCGAAAGTAATAATACGATCGTATAAAATTGGTATTTCACAAATGAAATATTTCAATATTTTTGGGTGTGAATATTTACATCTTTATGTTTAAGAATAATTAACGTTGAATAAAAAAATCGTTTAAAATTATGTACCTCATTCAAACAAACCCCCACCCCCTCACCTTTAAAAATCGTAGACACGAATTTGAAGTAGTAGTATGACGTCATTTCCATTTTGTTCTATTTGCTAGTTTGTATTTTTTTGCTTTACAATCCAGTACGGAATCTAGTAAATATTTCTTTCTATATTTTTATTTTATAATTTATTTTAATCGTTACTAACTTATCCTTTGCTGAGTTGTTCCTACGTTACAAATTTCTTTTGAAAACGTAGCTTTTAATTGAGAAACTAAGAACATAAATAGAACAAAAAATGCCTGCACTTACTACTTGTTGACTGCATCTCTACGGCTCCACTTCTGCGAGAGAAAATTGAGAATTAGTACAAGTGCAATTGCTAGTAATTTTCAGTGCATCTTGTTTAAAACTGGGGAAACTACACAATGGCCGAGGGAATTAATTAGACTTTACGATTACTCCAATTTTCGATTCAATACACAGCAAATTGTTTTGTGATGATATAAGATATTCCAAAATAAAATGTTTTCAATTTCAAATAAAATATTTTCAAATTGTTAAAAAAAAATCTGTTGTGGCCAGCACAATACCTCTCGCCATTTTCATTTTATGTAGTATAGGGCGAGAGCAGTTACAGTTATGTGACTTTGTTGGTCTTGGCAAGCAGATGTGGGGGCCCGTGTTTGAATGAGAGCTAGTAATATACATAGGTGTCAAGTATCATAAGTTTTAATTCGAAACATTATGATTTTCCAAATCCATGTGGATTATTTTCCTCGACAAGTATATTCCATACTAATGGATGACAAATAAACATCAGAACATTTTGCAATTTTGAATGAAAAATTATGATATGACAATTGTGACATCTGTGTAAAAACTACTAGCCGTCATTCTGACACGGATCCTCATCTGCTTGCCAAGGCAAACAAAGTCACATGTTTGCTCGCGCCCTATAAGTACACACAAATAATTGAAATTGTTTCTCTTCTTTCGTTCTATAAGAAATTTTATCCTACTATTCTATTAAGTTCAAAATTCTTCAAATTCATTGACGGTATTAACGGTATTTCTTAAGGATATATGTAATATTAACATATCTGTAATTTAAATATATAATTAATTAATAACACAATAATATATATTAAATGTACTCTTACCTCCCAGAAAAATATGACACTGACATTTTGCATTTACAAGTCAATTACAAAAATTTAAATATCGCAAATGTTTTTCGGGCAACGAGATTTATTACAACAGATTATTCTATATTATTATATACTATATCTCCAAACCTATACGAGATATAATAAAAAAATTAAGTGTGTTAGATTGAGAATTTAATTATCTTTAATATTTGTAGTAAAAAAATTTCAAAAAATAATATTTAGAATTTATTTTTTAGAAACTACCACTTTCGGTTGTCCAATTGTTACCAGAACCTATTCAACTCTTCCCATTACTGTTAGATTGAGGAATCCGTAGTCAAACAGGTCTTTACTCTTATAGAATTTGAGAAATCGTGTCTCCAACAACCTCACACACACACATCCACACACACACACACACACACACACACACACACACACACACACACACACACAGACATCATTGTAAAAATGTTAAAATCGGATTCTATGGACCTTAAATCGTGCTTATTCAATAAAATCTGGGTATGCGATTTTTAGTATGAATCCAATACCTCTCTTAGCGAGAGGTAAAAATCTGATGTGGCCAGCACAATACCTTCTGTCAATCCTTTGTATTATGTACAAATTCCATACATAAATTTTCTTGCAAAAGATTATAAATTTTTGGTATTATGTGATTCCCTTTCTCGGCAACTGAATTCCATACTCCTGATAACAAACAAACCACATGAAATAAGAAAATTATGAAATTTTGATTGAAAAATTATAACATTTGTCAGTTATGGACATAATTAATTGCTGTCATTTTGACACGGGTCAAAGTCATGTTACTGCACGCGCCCCATACATAAATTTTCTTGCAAAAGATCCTATATTTCCAGTAAAGTTATTTCATTAACAAACTATGCAAATTGCACTTGACACTGACATCTTCTTCTTCTTCTTTAGTTTTTCACATTCGTTAGGGGGTCGCTTATTTTTATTTTCTTCTTCCACTCATTTTTGTTTTGCGTGTCGTCCTCATTCAGTTCCTTTTCTCTCAAGTTTTCTACAATACAGTCTTTTCATCTTATATTTGGTCTTCCTATGTTTCTTCCACCTTCTATTAATATATTCATCTCTCCTCATGACATGGTCAAACCAATATGTAATCGTCTCTCTTATATCTAGAAACTTCTAACACTAGAGTTACTTCCCTTATTCTTTCATTGATTTCATTTTATTGATACTGACATCTGTCAATTTGATATACCTGAATATATTAGCAGTTTCCATGGTTATGTTAGCATAGCTGGCTGAATTATGAAATTTATATAAAATTTATTATCGTTATTCTTCTTTAACTCTATATATCTGTTGAATATCAAATATAAAATGCAATCAAATCGTATAGACAATAATATATTCTTTAAGTTATACTAACATTTAACTGAGTTTTTCAAGAAAAACTGTTAAAATCTTCAAATGAGGGTACTTCCGGTTGACCAATTATAACCAAAATCTAAACAGGTCTGCATATGGTTGTAAGGAAGAGGAATACGCAAGAATTGTAATTTTTGGAATTCTAGTATTGGAGATATCGTGTACGAAACGGCGCCACACACACACACACACACACACACACACACACACACACACACACACACACACACACACACACACACACACACACACACACACACGAACACACACACACACATACAGACATCATCGTAAAAATAGTAAAATCGTATTGTAAAGACCCTAAAACGTGCTTATTCAATGAAAACTCACCACCGAATTTTTTGACCAAAGACAATACCTTCCTTACCTAGAGGTGACGGAAGGTAACAATAAAAAAAACCATTTCTGGCATAATTCAACTTTTATGATTTTTTGTCCAAAAACGGCCACATTTTTATCATTCTATGTGTCGTAAATGGCATTATAACCTGTCAAGACAGTTTCACAAAGAAAGTTTTTATTTACACTAAAATAAATTTATAATTGTTTTTTTTTTGGAAAATGCAATATCTACGTCAACGTGAAGTTAAAGTAGCAAATATTTAAAGGACTGAAGTATTTTTATATGGAACACCAATGATTACTGTTTAAATATAAATGAAATTTTCTTTAAATAAAAATAGTTTATGTGGTTGAAAGTTGACAGATTTTTTAGTAAAAATGAAAACATGCATTATTCACATTACAGGCTCTTAAAGCTGTCATGGAGAGGGTAACAAGTGAAATAAAAATATAGCAAAATAGATTTTATCCTTTGTAATAAGAATATATTATAAAAGAGTTTCTCTTCACGTAGTCCACCTACGTCAGGCCGTATAAGAAAGCGCGTTTTTTGTCTGGTTCGATTCTCGGATAAGGAGAGAGACCACCGGCATTGCTCAGAATTTGCGGATTTATTGTCGAATCGGCGGAATTAATTTAGTTTCCAAGCAGCTGCATTACCGCCGATGTATTAGTCATGAAGCAGGCGCGTACTCACGCATTTTACAGAATTTAAATAAGATAATATTAGTTGCTGTTATATACTCCTAGGTGACTCTTTTTATAAGTTGAAAGTTGTCATTTCAAATATACATCCCCACCCCAGAATTGTAAGATAATTTTAACTATGCTATGTATCAAATCCTCGTTGAACGGTGCTTTTAAAATAAAATAAAATGGAATAGTCAGAAGTAGAGAAATAAAAATCTGATATGACCGGCACGATACCTCCCGCTATGAAATTTGTATTTATTTTAGTAAATACCTACTTATTTATATACTAATAATACAAATGTATTAAATTTAATTGTATAATAATATACTTATTGTTCATACTTGCTACTCGAAAATCTTATCATAATATTAATTCAAATTTATATTGTGACATTGACATTTATTTCTTGTAATTTGAAATGATTAGTTTTTTGACAGTGACATTTACCTGTCAATTAGATACATTTAAATATCTCAACTATGTAACCAAGGAGATGTTTATATATCATAAACTGCGCTATTTATTAAAATAGATAAAAGGATCAACGCATATCTATAGAAAATATAATAATCTTTAATTTTTATAATAACATAAATCGCGAAAAAATGACATTTGAAAGTATTTTCCTAAGAGAACCTGTTTTGAGCTTCGAGGTTATCCAATTTGCGCCAAAATCTAATGGGCTCTTTCCATATTAGAATAAATCAAGAATACATAGTTCCAAAATTTTCTGATTGAAAGTACCTATTTGAGATAGAGCGTAAAGACCACACACATAAACACACCCACAGACTTCACCGTTAAATGTTAAAATTGGAGTCTAGAAACCACGATATGCGACTTGTAGCACAATCCTTGTATCTCCCTTACCAAGGATAGCGGAAGATAAAAATGGCAGACAGAAAAATATCATTACTGCAGTATCTAGTTACTTCACACAATAATAATATAGTATAATACAATCCGGTGAAGCAAAATAAATTATAACGTGTGCTGGGAACACTCAGATTATATCGTATATTATAGACTATATCATTCATTAAGTTATAAACCAATAAGAATGTGTGATTTTCCTTAGCTACCACGTATTACAGCGGTTATTATTGAGTAACCATGGTGAACGAATATACGAACCTTGGTATATTCGAATATACCTACATTCGTATATTCACTTATAAGTGCGTTTGGTTATTTTGTTCTATGTACTGGCAATGTCATTTTTAATTATATTTACGGACATGATCTTTTTCATTCGATCACAGTATCGAGTATACGAGTATAAATGAATCTGTAGTTAGACTTTGAGGAGGAAAATCGTGCGTTGTATGCTTTAAGTAGACATTTAAAATCACACTGACTACTCCAAGTGCACCGAACCAAATAATTGAACGCATCTATTATTTGACAGCAAGGAATTATGGCAGTAAAAATTTGACATGTAAACAAATAATTATTTGGATCACAAATCTGGAACTGCACTATTGCTAGTTTATTTGAAATACAAACATTTAATTTGAAATACGAGCATTTCAATGTAAAATTACATAGTACTATAATTATATTTAAAAAGATAGGTTATGTAGCATATAGTTTGACGTTTCTGTCAAAATCAAATAGACCACAGGTCTACGTTAATTTTACTATTTACTTTTTAATTTATTTTTTATTCATGATATAGTCTACCTGTATACAACTCGACAATAGAAAATTCTCGACATACTCAACGAGTTGCCTAATGGAAATACCACTCGACCTTCGGTCTCGTGATGTTTCCAGGCAACGCGTTTCGTATAATCGAGAATTTTCAATCGTCTTGTTGTATAATATATGAATATTACATGAACATATGGACCTTATTCACACAAATACAATAACTCAATTTGCAATATTGTTTGATCTACATATTTTATAACACAGTTTTTATTTATTAAAATCTACTTGCTTTCATTTATGTTTAAAATGTACATATGTATTTAAATATCAATAATTATTTATTAATAAAATGTGTCACGAAACCCCAAAAGTTTTTGGAAAAAAATTAAAAATACGATGTCTGTGGTTCAAGTAAAAAGTTTATTGAACCCGCTTATTACAACAATTAAGATTCCATAGGTATCGCCTGGGTACGTTATTGTTTTCGCATGGCACAAATGATATGGTTTTGCCTCCAAACACTGCGTTGTTATTCGGGCATAATTACATGAAGCAGGGTCAGACCAAAACTTAATATCTTCATTTACATGATGTAAATTTATTAGAGTAACTTCGGCAGGAATTTTTATGTATACACCACTAACACGTCTAATCTATTTTCTGGAGACGCCTGCTTCCGAAATTGCAACTCACACCATTATTTTATATGAAAACTTTCCCATCACTTTTTGGGCGTTACTTACAAGAAAAATATACAACAAACAGTAAGAACCCCAAAATTAATTAACTAGAAGGATTTTTCAAAATGTACTCGAAATAAACTTTGAACGTTACCAAGGACTCATGGGGCAAGTTAGAGTTAAACTTCGACCTATAGAAGAAAACGGACTACTAGTTCTATATTAAATAAAAATGTTAAAGCTTAAGCTATGTTAATTAATGTGGTAATATTCAGGTACAATATACTTTCCTTAAACCACAGTGTCTTCCATTCAATTTTTTTTCCAAAAACTTTTGTGACATGTTATTATAAAATATGTGACATAAAAAGTATACCTATTAGTATTTAAATTTAAAGATTAAATAACCAAGTTAGACTTCCAATGAATAATGTCAATGGCGGGATTTGGCGTTTTAAATGAAACAACCAGAGATAAATTATTTGAGATTATGTTAACTTTAAATAGTAGTAATTTTATAGCAAATTTATAAATAAAAATTTAATAATTGATAATTTAATCAATATCTTTAAAATTAAAATACTAATTTTATACTTAAAATTGAAAACCAAAATATTGTACTCCTTGATACTTATGTCAAAAATCTGTTGTGGCCAGCACAATACCTCTCGTCATTTACATTTTATGTTGCATAGGGCGCGAGCAGTTATGTGACTTGGTTAACCTTGGCAAGCAGATGTGGGGGCCCGTGTCTAAATGACACATACACACACATACTTCCACACACACACACACACACACACACACACACACACAACACACACACACACACACATACACACACACAGACATCATCGTAAAAATGTTAAAATCGTATTGTAGGGACCTTAAAACGTGCTTATTCATTAAAATCTGGATATGCGATTTTTAGCATGAATCCAATACCTCTCTTAGCGAGAGGTAAAAAAGATCAACTTTACATTCTTATAATAATAAAAATTTATTTCATTTGTTCAGTTATTCTAATTAAAAATATTTCAATATTTTTGGAGGTTGAATATTTACATATTTACATTTAAGAATAATTAACATTAAATAAAAAATTCGTTTTAAATTATTCATTAAAACAAACCCCACTCTCTTTCGCTTAATAATCGTAGACACAAAGTTGTTCGTACGTCTCAAATTTCTTTTGAAAACGCAGCTTTTAATTGAGAAACTAAGAACATAAATGGAACAAAAAAGAGCCTGTACTTACTACTTGTTGACTGCATCTCTACGGCTTTACTTCTGCGAGAGAAAATTGAGAATTAGTACAAGTGCAATTGCTAGTAATTTTCAGTGCATCTTGTTTCAAACAAGGGAAACTACATAAAGGCCGAGAGAATTAATTAGACATTACATTTTATTTGTAGATTACTCCACTCCACTAATGAAAGGCTCTTTTCGATTCAACACACAGCAAATTGTTTTGCGATGATATAGTTCAGTTGATGCAACAATTGTGTTTGACGTAATTTAGATTTGTTTTTACAGATGAATAATAATCACAAAATGAGATGCTCTATAATACCATTAAAATTTATTTGTATTAGGTAAAAGAAAGTTGAAAAGTTGAAATTAATACGTATGTTACATAGCATCAAGTGGCTCTTGTCTGTCAGTAATACTGGAACATTTTGTCAATAACTGTTTAAAACTATAGTTATTTAACAAAGCAAGAAACAGATTCAATGCAGGCGTGGAGTTTCATTAATTAGGTGAAGCCGAGTTTTTGAAGTTTATTATTTCTAATATTATTTTCATCGTCATTAGGGCTTATTCTGTAACTCAGTGAATAATTTTTAACAACTGTTTAAAAAAATTATCCAACAGATATTGATAATATATCTAATTAATAAATTAATTTCCATGTTTGTGAAAAGAAATTAACGTTACTATCACAAAATAAGATTATGGTAAGATTCTTGAAAATAAAATACGGATAATACGTAATAATACAATAGTTATATAACTATATTACGCAAAGGAACTTAATGCAGTAGCCATTATTATTTCATTTAAATTATTTATTTAATGCATGTAAAAACGGCTGGCTTTTAAGCGACATCTACTATTTTCTTATACGAAATAAAAGTATAGTGGTATGATATGCAATGTTTCGGTTTTAGAAATTGAAAGACATTTGTAAAATAAATAATAAAATCAAATGAATTATGATTTGTAATAAGTTAAATTTATTTGATAATAATAAAGTAAACAATTAAAATAAAGGAGAACGGAATAATATACTTTTACTGAGTACCCTTTGTAATTATAATAAAGCCAGAAATATCTTGAAAATACCTAATTTATATAACGCAAACAAGTGAAACAGAAAAATATTCTTTTCCACAAAACTATTAAAATTAGGCTTCTTAATGTTTGATTTTAGGGTTAAAAATGTCATTTATTGACACTAGTGTTAAAAAGTGATAGATCATTGTTACTTTCAACACTAGTGTTAAAAGTGAAATAGTTATAGTAAAATGTTTGAAAGATGTCCGATCAAGGTTGTCTACGAATTGTATGAATTCAGATTTTTGCTCCGCCAATTCTGACAAATTCAGTAGTGTCGTTTGCTTAGTTTTTATGAGGGTACATAAGATACTGCTGTTATTTTATTATTATAAAAATATATGTTATAATAAAAGCATTCAAAATTCAAAAATAAGTCAACTGGTAAGTTTATTAGCAAATGTAGAACCAAATATGTGAAAAATAAGATAATGACACAATGTCAGTGTCAGTGATACTGACAGAAAATAACGTTGTTCGTACGGCTATGAATCAAGGTAATGTATCTGAATTAATATCTAAACTTGCGTTACATCGGAAGTATTATCAACAACAAGCATCGTTTTAAAATGGAATGTCCTAACTTAGTCGAAACAATATGAATTTTTGAAAGACAAACGTGTTATATCCATCCTTATCGCACACGCTTAAAGCCTTTATAAAGGAGGGGGATAAATGTATGCCAATTTGTTAATTCGTTCATGATACAGATGACCTTGATCGGACATCTTTCAAAAATTTTACTGTACATTGGTAGTGACGATGACGAATAAAACAAATAACAAATTGACATTTTTGGCATATGACAAAAAATATTAGAAATATACATTTAAACGAAGAAATAGAGTTTGTATAAAAAAAAATTGTATGGTATAATTGTTAAAAGTGATTTTATTTCTCGTCGTGTTCCAAACTTCTCTCTCACAAAATCAAATGTCACTTTTAATATTTATATCATAAATAACTATTTATAATAATTACAAACATATTTTAATTATAAAATAAAATCAAAATGTATGCGGCATTATTTTAAAAAACATTTGTCGTCAAATTCAAAAATGCAATTTGAATAAATTTAATTTAAATGTTAATGTTTAATGTGTTTTGGTACAGTCATACATTTAAATTTGAGCGTATAAATTTCCCTAAATACGTACATTTAAATAAACCCTACAGTAATTTACATATGTGTACCGTACTAACTTTAAAGAAAGGATCGTTACCATAATGGTTTTCCTATAAGATGTTTTATTTTCTAAATTTAAAATTTAAACAAAATTGAATATGTACTGCTGTGGACGGGAATGTAAATAGTCTTCCTATGTGTATACAGTGCAGGTGCTGTAAGTTTGAGAGTAAAATTTAGATATTCAACTCTGCATTTACAAAAGAAGTTGGATAATAAACTATTGAGGCTTTCATTTACATTATTTTTTTATAAAAAATTTGACAATTTTCATTAAGGGTAATTTTTGGTAGAATTATTAGGTTGGTGACAGTGATTTGTGCTTTTATTCTGTCCGTTGCCTAGATATTTAGTGTACATACTTACTGCCGTCATGTCAAACTCATAGAAAAAATATCACCAAAAATCGCTAACGAATGAAGCTCTTTCCAACATCAATATACGTGCTAAAATATGACATTCTAATTCCGAAACAGAGAAAAGTTCTTCTGCCATTTTTTGATTTTGTCATTTTTTATGTAACATTTTTATGTTGCTAAGTAACGTAGTTAAAATTTGTTAGTATACACACATCAAAATCAACGGTATGTATAAAACATTTTTTTTTCTAAGGGACTGTTAACCGGAGAGAAATATTTCTCAGGTCTAATTAACTGGAATTCATTGTTTAAAAGTTATTTGGAAATAAAAAAATCTGATGTGGCCAGCACAATACCTTCCGTCAATCCTGTGTATTATGTACAAATTCCATACATAAATTTTCTTGTAAAAGATTCTAAAGTTTTGGTATTTTATGATTCCCTTTCTCGGCAACTGAATTCCATACTCCTGATAACAAACAAACCAGGGCATCGAACCCGAATCTGAACCGAACCAGAACCGGAACCAAACCGCAACATTTTAGTGAACCCAAACCCAGAACCGAACCTCAAATATATTTGTCAACTGAACCCGAGCGGAACCGAACTGGGTATTAAAATTCGGGTTCAGGGTTCAGCTCCGGTTCAGGTTAATTTTGAGTTCGAAACGTAAGCGTAATCGTAATGCACCCGATTATCGTCGCCTGGTTTGTCTGTTTATGAAAATTGTGTTCGTGTTCTTGTCTCGCATAAATTCCGGCTCGCATTTTAAATTATTTCTATATAAAGACTGTTATTCAAAAAACATTAATTCAATTTTCATTAGGTCGAACCGAATCTGAACCCAATACCTGTATCCGGAACAAAACCGCAAATTGTGTTAATGTTTGAACCAGAACCGCACCCGAACCCATCTCTCAAAAACCAAATTAACCTGAACCTGAACCGAACCCAGTTTTTGTCGGGTTCGCTGCCCTGAAACAAACCACATGAAATAAGAAAATCATGAAATTTTGAATGAAAATTTTTGACACTTGTCAGTTATGGACATAATTAATTGCTGTCATTTTGATACGGGTTTCCATATCTGCTTGCCAAAGGCAGCAAAGTCATGTCACTGCACGCGCCCTATACATATTTTTTTTGCAAAAAGATGCTATATTTCCAGTAAAGTTATTTCATAAACAAACTATGCAAATTGCACTTGACACTGACATCTTCTTCTTTAGTTTTTCCCATTCGTTAGGGGTTCGCTATTTTTTATTTTCTTCTTCCACTCATTTTTGTTTTGCGTGTCTTCCTCATTCAGTTCCTTTTCTCTCAAGTCTTCTGCAATACAGTCTTTTCATCTTATATTTGGTCTTCCTATGTTTCTTCCACCTTCTATTAATATATTCATCGCTCCTCATGACATGTTCAAACCAATATAATCGTCTTTCTTATATCTAGAAACTTCTAACACAAGAGTTACTTCCCTTATTCTTTCATTGATTTACATTTTATTGACACTGACATCTGTCAATTTGAATTACCTGAATATATTAGCAGTTTCCATGGTTAAGTTAGCATAGCTGGCTGAATTATGAAGTTTATATGAATTTTTTTTATCCTTATTATTCTTTAATCCTATATCTGTTAAATATGAAATATAAAATGCAATCAAATCGTATAGACAATAATATATTCTTTAAGTTATAATATCATTTAACTGAGTTTTTCAAGAAAAACTGTTAAAATCTTCAAATAAGGTTACTTCCGGTTGACCAATTATAACCAAAATCTAATTAAGTCTGCATATGGTTGTAAGGAAGAGGAATACGCAAGAATTGTAATTTTTGGAATTCTAGTACTGGAGATATCGTGCAGGAAAAAGCGGTCACATACACACACACACACATACATACACACACACGCACATACGAACACACACACACACATACAGACATCTTCGTAAAAATAGTAAAATCGTATTGTAAAGACCCTAAAACGTGCTTATTCAATGGAAACTCACCACCGAATTTTTTGACCAAAGACAATACCTTCCTTACCTATAGGTGACGGAAGGTAAAAATTGATCAGTCTATGAGATTTTTTGGCAAAACAAAGGCACACCTGAGAAGGCCTCTGAAAAAATAATATTTTGCTAAACTTTGAACTATTTAGACTACTTTTTATTAAATTAATGTTAATTAAATTTACTTAATGCATTTTTTATTACAAAAATCATAGAAATTCATATAGTTCTTTTTTAAATTTTAATAAATCCATTTATAAAATATAATTTTAAACTCAACACCTTGTTTATATGTTTATTACTCATATATCCATAGAGAAAATGATATACTGTAGTTAAAAGTTTCTATTATTTTCTCTTAACTGGATCAATAAATTTTTTATTTTGCATTTTAAGTGACATAATATTCATATAAATTTCCTTGTTAAATACGCTTACAATATTTCTGATTTAAACATTATAAGCGCGAATAACAGTCAACAAATACACCACTATCCATTCTACATTTATTATATATTTATAGCATTTAAATCTTGATAATTGTGAGATATTTTTTCATCTAAATTGAAGCACAAATTAGTAGGCATTTCAATAAAGATACATTTTAATATTATCCATTTCTTTAATTATCAACCTACGATAATTTTCTTTAAATGAAAACTAAACATTAAATCAATTAACACTAATACAAAATCCATTTATTTAATTAAAAAATGTACTTCGGTGTATCGCGAAGAAATCTCTGAATGCATTAAGCTGGTGATGCCTGAGAAAACTAGCCTGCACTATTTAAATGATAATGCACGATATACGCTGCGTATAGTGTCCTTACTTAGTATAATAATGTTCTTTTTGGTGTCCGAGAACTGTTGAAAGCTGATACTGCCGTGTATTGTGACTAAGTAATGGAATACTTTGATACCGACCTTTCTACCGACTAGTATTACCATATGATGAGAATTTGGTACTGATTTGAATAATAACTATTGTTGCAGTTGTACATGTACAAAATGAAAGAGATACGTATAAGAATATACATAATATAGTTGATTTCTTCTTATACAGTTGTCTCTCAATACTTGGAGTTAGTTAACTACTGATTCCTAGGCCTAAAATAAGACTGACTTGTTCTAAAGAAAAGGATTTTGCTTAACAGAATGATTTTTTCGATTTGAATGAAATTTAGTTTTATACTCTATATAGGTATGTCATATATTAAAGTGATATTTTATATTATTAGTGATCTACTTAATAGTGTAGGGTGGGCAACCTTTTATACAGAGTGTCCCACTTAGAGCTGCCACCATTGAGATCTAGAGAAGTATAAGAGATACAATGACTACGTTTATCTCGCAGTGACATAACCCGCTTAAAAATCTAGTGACTTAAAACTAACTCTTAACCAGGGCATCGAACCCGAATCTGAACCGAACCAGAACCGGAACCAAACCGCAACATTTTAGTGAACCCAAACCCAGAACCGAACCTCAAATATATTTGTCAACTGAACCCGAGCGGAACCGAACTGGGTATTAAAATTCGGGTTCAGGGTTCAGCTCCGGTTCAGGTTAATTTTGAGTTCGAAACGTAAGCGTAATCGTAATGCACCCGATTATCGTCGCCTGGTTTGTCTGTTTATGAAAATTGTGTTCGTGTTCTTGTCTCGCATAAATTCCGGCTCGCATTTTAAATTATTTCTATATAAAGACTGTTATTCAAAAAACATTAATTCAATTTTCATTAGGTCGAACCGAATCTGAACCCAATACCTGTATCCGGAACAAAACCGCAAATTGTGTTAATGTTTGAACCAGAACCGCACCCGAACCCATCTCTCAAAAACCAAATTAACCTGAACCTGAACCGAACCCAGTTTTTGTCGGGTTCGCTGCCCTGCTCTTAACTCCAGCTCGTTTATATCGCATGTTTTAAAGTGACTACAGGATAATTAGCGTTTATCCACTGCTGTTAAACAAGGACAGATAGAAAGTTTTGCGGATGACTTACTATAATAATAATAACAAAACTCTCACGATCTTGAAGCAAACCTCGAAACAAACAGTTTTTAGAAGTTTTGAGTGTAGTAATATATTTTTAATAATTATTTTCAAGTTTTTAAGACAAATATTGAGGTTAATCCATAGCCTTAACCGTCTATCTCGAAAATTTCAAGTAGGTTAGTTAACTCAACCCATTATTTAAGTTACTTAACTTAGCGCTAAACTAACGTGTTTATCTCGCACGTTTAACCCGCTTAACTCAAGCGGGTTAGCATTTAAGTGGATAAACTTAGTGCGAGATAAACGTAGTCATTGTCTGCTACATGAACTTTTTGTGCACCTATAGGGGGCCATCTTAGATGTGCTTTTGTTTTTCCAAAAAAATTCATAGAGCACTAGATAATGGCGAAAAACTGAATTTGGTTGATTTTTTTCTTTTTCAAATAACTTCTAAACTATTAGTAATCGAAAAAATGTTTCAAATAAAGAGGTTAGATATTTTTATTACCTGATCAGTGGCGTACGAAATAAATTTTAATATCCGTAAATTTCTGAGATATAATGCAAAGTTATATATTTTTTAAATGGAACCCATATCTGATTTTAGTCTCAAAAAATGCCTAGTTTTTCTCTTTTTAATGATGTAAAAAATAGTGTACATCAAATTTGTTTAACACCCACAATTTAATTTTTCACGTTATTTTTCCCGAATTTTGTAATTATTTCACCAAAAACATCATTATTGTTATTAATTATATTCTATTTGAAAGAAGTAATTCATATTATCACCTTCTTGCTCAATTTTTTTATTTAAACTCGCTACTTACAATTTACACTATAACATGTCAAGAGCGGCCTGATAAAAAATATTTTATGATTTGAATTTGATTGTTTTTTTGGACAAAATTTTCTTACCAATATTTTCAAATTAACACCAAATTTACTATAAAATAAGGGAAAAAAAAAAATTCGGAGTAAAATAAATACAAAACACAATAACATTTACATAAATGAAAATTCAAAAAAATCGATAATTTTTGAGACTAAAATCAGATATGGGTTCCATTTAAAAAATATAACTTTGTGTTATATCTCGGAAATTTACGGATATTAAAATTTATTACGCACGCCGCTGGTTAGGCAATAAAAATATCTAACCGCTTTATTTGAAACATTTTTCTCAATTACTAATAGTTTAGAAGTTATTTGAAGAAGAAAAAAATCTACAAAATTCAATTTTTCGCCATAATCTAGTGCCCTATGAGAATTTTTGGAAAAACAAAAGTACATCTAAGATGGCTTCTTATAGTGGCACAAAAAGTTCCATTTAGCCGACATTATATATCTTATAGTTCTCGAGATCCCAATGGTAGCAACTCTAAATGAGACACACTTTACATCGCGGGCCGCATTCAGCATTAAAATTTTTTGACGGGCCATTTTCATATTTGATTTACTTTACACATTATAGAGCTACCACCACCAATACACGTGTTGCATTTAAGTTTATCATATCTAAATTTAGGTCTTTTCTTTGTACATTCATGTTGGTAATACTGATTCAGTACTGCAGTATTCAACATCAGATCTGTTATCTGTCAAATGTGAACTCGGTATTTGGTGTGTTCAAATTATCGTCCGCTCATCTGTCAAATTTCTAATTTGTTTTCGGAATATTATTTAAGGTCGTACAAAAAATCTTGTATGCAACTCAAGTTTAAACAAGTTTTATGACATTCGGTCAATAATAATATACTTGAGCTCGTGTTAAGTTACAGACATATACAGGATGTATCAAGATAATGGAACAGTGCCTTTTATTCATGTATGTGAAAAGTTAAACAAAAAAGTGATTATGACATTTTGTAAGGCATATAGGGGGGCACATTTTGACATAATCATTATTTTCTTAAAGCCCGTGGTACTCAACTTATGGATCAATTTTTTTAAATGGCATATATTTTTTATTAACTCATTAAATAGAGAATTTTCTTTTGAATTCAACGATATAATAATATCATACCCTTACATTGCAAAAAATCTGATGTGGCCAGCACATAACCTCTCGCCGTATATTTTACCTGGCTGTATGCATAAAGCAAAGAATATTTTTATAAATACAAATAATATATTCATATAAATCTATGACGTATAAACTTCTTTATTATTCAATAATAGCATGTCTCAACATGAAGATATTTTACCATAAATTATGTTACAATAAATTACAAAGTAGAGTTTACCATATATAAATATTAGGCTGGTAACAGCAATTTTCAATTCGAACAACGTTGTTTACTTTCTCTTCATATTCTTCTAGTAAAAACATTAATTTTGGGCGGTCTAAAATGTATATATGGATTGTGCATCTATTCTTACATATCTTCTTTTACATTTTATTTTTTCATACATGTTATATCTAAATAACACTAATTCCCTTTAATAAAGTGACGGATAGATTGCACTCCGATTATTCTTATATCGATGTGTAATTTTGTCAATATTTACAACTTACTTGAGAAGAATTTGATAGCTTTTTTCGCAATTCACAGTTACTCTAGTGTACAGTACTGGTGTACATTGTCCCATAATGTTTGAAACAAATTTAAGTCCTTCAACCTAGACTTGTCATCTCCATAATAGTCACAGATCAAGAATTAAGGGATTCTCCAAATACATTTTTCTTTCATTACTCATTATTTCTGACACTGACATTTATCTGTCAGTTACAAATAATTTAAATTTGCAACTATTTTTCATGGCATCTTTTCGGTTGTAAAATTAATTACAACATTATTTTATATATTATATTCCTTTTATCTCTAAATCTATAAAATATGTATAAAAATATTTAAATGTATCAGAAAGAGAATTTATTTTTCTTTAATATTATCAAGAAAAATTTTCAAAAAATAATATTTAGAAGATTTTTTTTCAAGAATCTTCTACTTCCGGTTGTCCAATTGTTACCAAAACCTTATGTATCAGAAAGAGAATTTATTTTTCTTTAATATTATCAAGAAAAATTTTCAAAAAATAATATTTAGAAGATTTTTTTTCAAGAATCTTCTACTTCCGGTTGTCCAATTGTTACCAAAACCTTTTCAGATCTTCCCGGGAATGTCCGATTGGGAAATACGTTGTTAAACAAATTTTAAGTCTTATAGTTTTTGAGTAACCGTCCTTCCAACATCCCACACACACACACACACACACACACACATCCACACACACACACACACACACACACACACAGACATCATCGTAAAAATGTTAAAATCGGATTGTAAGGACCTTAAAACGTGCTTATTCAATAAAATCTGGATATGCGATTTTTAGCATGAATGCAATACCTCTCTTAGCGAGAGGTAAAAAATGATAAAGATTATTTCAAAGTTATTATTTCATTTCTATTTTAATTTTTTTAGTAGGTTGTGCAAACATTTAATTATTAAAACAAAAGAAAATTATCATTTTCTTATATCATTGTTATCCATTATTATAATTAATGTAGTTTTCGTTACCTTTGCAATAATTAATTTAATAATGGCAGCAAATTCAACAAATACTAATTTTATTTATTGATGCAAGACCCATCAAAATGCATTCCTAGCATGCAATTTATTTCAGAAAGTTATCCTAATTACGCAAGACTAAATAGTAAATTGGTACGCCAAATAAAAAAAATATCAAAATTTGGAACACTTCGAAAAAATAATATAATACGTAACAATGACATACAAAAAGACAGATAAGTTTCTTTTGTTTTTAAAGTTGATGTTTGCGTAGCCTACTTAAAAAAATTAAAATATTTCGATGACTCACCCTGTATATATCTACATTATTATTAACCAAAAGTGGTTCTCATTCGATAAAGCGGGCCGAAATCCATACGATACCTCTTTTTCAACACTTTATTATTGTAAATACTTAGACGAATTAGACGAATAATCAATAATAAAAAAAAACTTTAAACTTTCACTTAGTAACCAATGGAAAATAAGGACCGAAGATTCAAATATTTAAGTTTCAATGGCACAGGGCCAAGATTTTAGAAATTTCGCGACAAAGAAAATATGATTGGTGTTCTTTTCACTTTTCTAACAAAATATTATGTCGAATTGTTCAATATTTGTTACGTAAGTTTACTAGTACATACTAGAATATGTTGTCAGGTTGGCCGAGCGGTCTAAGGCGCCAGATTTAAGCTCTGGTTCCCAAACGGGAGCGTGGGTTCGAACCCCACACCTGACAAATATAATTTTAATTATGTATAAAAAAATAATTAGAATAATTCAAATTAAATGAAATAAGTATAATCTGTGGAATAAAGCTTTCTAGAATCCCAAAAATAGTAATTTGGTACGCCAAATAAAAAATATATCAAAATTTGAAACATTTCGAAAAAAATAATATAATAACGTAACAATGACATACAAGAATGACATAATTTTCTTTTGTTTTAAAAGTTGATATTTGCGTAGCCTATTTAAAAAAATTAAAATACTAACTTTGAATTAATTCTTATCAAATTTTTCGTCATCTAACGGGATGATATTATTATATTGGTGAATTCAGAAGAAAATTCGCTATTCAGTGAGTTAATAAAAATTATATAATACCATTTAAAAAAAATATAACTTTGATTCATAAAGTGAGTACCACTGGCTCTAAAATAATAATATTTATGCCAAAATGTGTCTCCCTCTATCTTTTACAAAATATTTTAATCACTTTTTTGTGTAACTTTTCATATTCACGAATAAATTGCACTGTTCCATTATTTTGATACTTCCTGTATATGTATATACAGAATGAGTCATCGAAATCGCCGTCTTCGATATCTCCCTTGTCGTCAGAAATACAGCATAAGTTTATTAATAGAATTTATTCATCTACTCAAGGAGCATAACGCAAAATTATTTTCACATATACAGAGTGTTGCATTACGGCTCGGCGAGAATTGTTTCTCTTTTTTTAAATGGAACACCCTATATATTTTTATATATTTTGAATTGTATTTTATTCACCTATACGAAGATATGAATTTTGTTTTAGTTTTCCACGGCGTTGCCAAGTTATTTCATTTTTTCTCTAAAAAAGACCGAATGCACGCATTGCTTTATTTGCTTTAATTGAATATATAAATTTAGAGAAAAATGGTGAAAATTTCCGAAATTATTGGTTTTAGGCATAGGATACCCTTAATAACATATGATGATGATACAAAAATACATACAACTGAATAATAAAATATAGGGTGTTCGATTTGAAAATGACGAGTTATAGAAACTTTGAAATTGAGCACATTTGATTCGCTTTATTGAACACTATGTATAATTACATTTAAAAAAATATATGTCAGAACATAGAGTATAATTACAGTTATACAGAAAAGAAAATTCTCAATTTTTACTAATAAAATAACTTCAGTAAGCCTTTATAAAGCAATGAGTGTATTCGGTCTTTTTTAAAGAAAAAACGGAATAACTTGGCAACGCCGTGGAAAACTAAAACAAAATTCATATGTTCGTATAGGTGAATAAATTATAATTCAAAATATATAAAAATATATGGAGTGATCCATTTAAAAAAATCTGATGTGGCCAGCACATAACCTCTCGCCGTATATTTTACCTGGCTGTATGCATAAAGCAAAGAATATTTTTATAAATACAAATAATATATTCATATAAATCTATGACGTATAAACTTCTTTATTATTCAATAATAGCATGTCTCAACATGAAGATATTTTACCATAAATTATGTTACAATAAATTACAAAGTAGAGTTTACCATATATAAATATTAGGCTGGTAACAGCAATTTTCAATTCGAACAACGTTGTTTACTTTCTCTTCATATTCTTCTAGTAAAAACATTAATTTTGGGCGGTCTAAAATGTATATATGGATTGTGCATCTATTCTTACATATCTTCTTTTACATTTTATTTTTTCATACATGTTATATCTAAATAACACTAATTCCCTTTAATAAAGTGACGGATAGATTGCACTCCGATTATTCTTATATCGATGTGTAATTTTGTCAATATTTACAACTTACTTGAGAAGAATTTGATAGCTTTTTTCGCAATTCACAGTTACTCTAGTGTACAGTACTGGTGTACATTGTCCCATAATGTTTGAAACAAATTTAAGTCCTTCAACCTAGACTTGTCATCTCCATAATAGTCACAGATCAAGAATTAAGGGATTCTCCAAATACATTTTTCTTTCATTACTCATTATTTCTGACACTGACATTTATCTGTCAGTTACAAATAATTTAAATTTGCAACTATTTTTCATGGCATCTTTTCGGTTGTAAAATTAATTACAACATTATTTTATATATTATATTCCTTTTATCTCTAAATCTATAAAATATGTATAAAAATATTTAAATGTATCAGAAAGAGAATTTATTTTTCTTTAATATTATCAAGAAAAATTTTCAAAAAATAATATTTAGAAGATTTTTTTTCAAGAATCTTCTACTTCCGGTTGTCCAATTGTTACCAAAACCTTTTCAGATCTTCCCATGAATGTCCGATTGGGAAATACGTTGTTAAACAAATTTTAAGTCTTATAGTTTTTGAGTAACCGTCCTTCCAACATCCCACACACACACACACACATCCACACACACACACACAGACATCATCGTAAAAATGTTAAAATCGGATTGTAGGGACCTTAAAACGTGCTTATTCAATAAAATCTGGATATGCGATTTTTAGCATGAATCCAATACCTCTCTTAGCGAGAGGTAAAAAGAGAAACAATTCTCGCCGATCCGTAATGCAACACCCTGTATATGTGAAAATAATTTTACGTTATGCTCCTTGAGTAGACGAATAAATTCTGTTAATAAACTTATGCTGTATTTCTAACGACAAGGGAGATATCGAAGACGGCGATTTAGATGACTCACCCTGTATATATCTACATTATTATTAACCAAAAGTGGTTCTCATTCGATAAAGCGGGCCGAAATCCATACGATACCTCTTTTTCAACACTTTATTATTGTAAATACTTAGACGAATTAGACGAATAATCAATAATAAAAAAAAACTTTAAACTTTCACTTAGTAACCAATGGAAAATAAGGACCGAAGATTCAAATATTTAAGTTTCAATGGCACAGGGCCAAGATTTTAGAAATTTCGCGACAAAGAAAATATGATTGGTGTTCTTTTCACTTTTCTAACAAAATATTATGTCGAATTGTTCAATATTTGTTACGTAAGTTTACTAGTACATACTAGAATATGTTGTCAGGTTGGCCGAGCGGTCTAAGGCGCCAGATTTAAGCTCTGGTTCCCAAACGGGAGCGTGGGTTCGAACCCCACACCTGACAAATATAATTTTAATTATGTATAAAAAAATAATTAGAATAATTCAAATTAAATGAAATAAGTATAATCTGTGGAGTAAAGCTTTCTAGAATCCCAAAATAGTAATTTGGTACGCCAAATAAAAAATATATCAAAATTTGAAACATTTCGAAAAAAATAATATAATAACGTAACAATGACATACAAAAATGACAGATAATCTTCTTTTGTTTTAAAAGTTGATGTTTGCGTAGCCTATTTAAAATATTAAAATACTAACTTTGAATTAATTCTTATCAAATTTTTCGCCATCTAGGGGGATGATATTATTATATTGGTGAATTCAGAAGAAAATTCGCTATTTAGTGAGTTAATAAAAATCATATGATAGCATTTAAAAAAAATTAACTTTAATCCATAAAGTGAGTACCACTGGCTCTAAAATAATAATAGTTATGTCAAAATGTGTCCCGCTCTATCCCTTACAAAATATTTTAATCACTTTTTACCTCTCGCTAAGAGAGGTATTGCATTCATGCTAAAAATCGCATATCCAGATTTTATTGAATAAGCACGTTTTAAGGTCCCTACAATCCGATTTTATCATTTTTACGATGATGTCTGTGTGTGTGTGTGTGTGTGTGTGGATGTGTGTGTGTATGTGTGTGTGTGTGTGGGATGTTGGAAGGACGGTTACTCAAAAACTATAAGACTTTAATTTTTTTTAACTACGTATTTCCCAATCGGACATTCATGGGAAGATCTGAAAAGGTTTTGGTAACAATTGGACAACCGGAAGTAGAAGATTCTTGAAAAAAAATCTTTTAAATAATATTTTTTGAAATTTTTTCTTGATAATATTAAAGAAAAATAAATTCTCTTTCTGATACATTTAAATATTTTACAATATATTCTATAGATTTAGAGATAGAAGAAATATAGTATGTAAAATAATCTGTTATAATAAATTTTACAGCCGAAAGAATGGCCATGGAAAATAGTTGAAAATTTAATTTGTTTGTAACTGACAGATAATGTCAGTGTCAGAAATCCGAAGACATTACTGAAGACTTTTTCTGGGAAGTACATACATTATATTATTTCTTAATGTATTAATAGAATTGGAAACATTTCGAAAAATTAGAAGAGGACAAAATTTCTTCATCAAAAATGAATTTAAAATTAAACAATCTAAATATATATGGAATAGATATATGCGTAAGTAGAATTTTTGGTGTAGAGTGTAGGTATACAAGAAATGTTAAATACAATAGGGAGCGAGCAGTCATATGATTTTGTTGGCCTTGACAAGCAGATATGGGGGCCCATGTCAGAATGATAGCTAGTAATTATGTATATAGATGTCAAATATCATAATTTCTCATTCTAAATTTAGTGATTTTCCAATTCCATGTGGAGCAGAATTAAATGTTAAATATCTAAGGCATACAAGTAAACTTTAAACTCCTGGTGATAAATTAACTACGTAAATTTAGAAAATCTTGAAATTTTTAATGAAAAATTCTAACATTTGACATCTATGTACATAATTACTAATTATCATTCTGAAACGGGCCCACACATTTGCTTGTCAAGCCCAAAAATGTAACATTACCGTTCGCGCCCTATACTTATGTAACCAAAAAAAGGAAGTGGCGAGAGGTATTGTGCTGGCCACAACAGATTTTTTGTGTAACTTTTCATATACACGAATAAATTATCTTGATACAGCCTGTATATATACTATATTATTATTAACCAGAAGTGGTGCTCATTCGATGAAGCGAGCCGAAATCCATACGATACCTCTTTTTCAACACTTTATTATTGTAATTGTAGACGATTAGACGAATAATCAATAATAAAAAAAAACTTTAAACTTTCCCTTAGTAACCAATGGAAAATAAGGACCGAAGATTCAAATATTTAAGTTTCAATTGCACAGGGGCAAGATTTTAGAAATTTCGCGACAAAGAAAATATGATTGGTGTTCTTTTCACTTTTCTAACAAAATATTATGCCGAATTGTTCAATATTTGTTACGTAAATTTACTAGTACATAATAGAATATGTAGTCAGGTTGGCCGAGCGGTCTAAGGCGCCAGATTTAAGCTCTGGTTCCCAAACAGGAGCGTGGGTTCGAACCCCACACCTGACATATATAATTTTAATTATGTTTAAAAAATTAATTAGAATAGTTCAAATTAAAGGAAATAATCTGTGCTTTCTAGAATCCCAAGAACTGAAAAATGTTTTAATGAGGGTTTTAAAAGTACAGTGAAACCTCTCTATAGCGGACAACGATGGGACCCCAGTTTTTGTCCTTTATAGAGAGGTGTCCGTTTTAGAGGGGGCTCCCCATCATGTAATGTTAGCACTATTCTACCTCCTCCCAAACAAA
Organism: Harpalus rufipes; assembly: GCA_951394225.1. Lineage (NCBI taxonomy): Eukaryota > Metazoa > Arthropoda > Insecta > Coleoptera > Carabidae > Harpalus > Harpalus rufipes. The sequence continues at coordinate 39,634,945 of OX596281.1, forward strand.
TAGGTGTTGTAAAATTAGAAAAATTTCCATCATACAATTAAATTGAGCATGTACCTACTCGTATATGTTTAGATTCATTGCCAAAACACGCAACGAACTCTTATTTTCATCATGGTGTTTAATCACACCAATCTTTTCTTTCAACGATAACGACTTTCGAGGTACTTTGGCAGGAGACATATTTCACAACGATAGACGAACCTATATACACTCGAATTGAACCTAACGATGGCCCGAGAGGTAGAGGAGGACGTTTCATAGGAAGAAAGAATTCCTAGAAGTCTAATCAGTCCAGTTGTACAACCCTAATGCCTAGAGCTTACAGCACCAAGTGTCCGTTATAGAGGGGTCGATTTACGTATAAAATCGTCCGGCGGGGGCGCAGAAAGCTGTCCGTGTCCGTTATAGAGGCTGTCCGCTATGGAGGGGTTATATATTCATTGATTCCTCAGTCCCAAGGCCGGGACTCAAATAAACCTGTCCGTTAAGAGGGGTGTCCGTATTAAAGGGGTGTCCGTTAAGAGGGGTTTCACTGTACTAAAAGTAGGTACATAATACGAGTATAACTGAGAACGGAATCTCAAGTAGAACATAATTGTAAAAAATATTTTACTTTGTCATAATAAACGTTATAATTGTTTGCGAATTCATATTTTACCAAAATTTTAGGATAATAATAAAAAAAATATTTAAAATTCTGATGTGACCAGCACATTGTCTCTCGTTAATTCAATACATATTTTATATAAATTTTGTGTACAAAATTTCTTATATTATAAAGTGTGTGCAAGAAAAAATCTATCTCGTGGTAGGCTATGAACAAAGAAACGTATGTCAATTTAAAAATATTTAACACATATTTAATTAAATGTCAATTTGACACGAGATATTGTCAAAAATGTTGTCTAAAGAAATCAAAGCTTTTCTTCTTGAATTTTATTTTAAAAATGGAAACAAATTATAAAACGGCGAAGGGCAATATGCTGTATCCTTCTTTATTATCCTTTCTCCTTAAAATCCTTTTCAAGATCAATTTTGAAAAATTGACTTTTGAATTGAATAATGATCAGACATACATTTCTCTGATTATAGCTTACGCTAAGTTAGGTTTTTTATTGAGCACACTATATATTTCCTATAAAATTACGCATACATATATCACGAACAAAGTATGTAACATGCAATTGACACTAAACACCTCTCATTAAAAATTGAGTAAAGAACTTTCAATTCATTCTCCTCAATTTTAAATAGAAAGTGTTTAGTGTATTTTGCCAATTAAATGCATATGAGTATGAGAATAAGAAATAAATTTGTATTGTTTCTCTTATTATTTAAAAAAATAATGAAAGAAACTCCATTTTGAACCATGCAACTTTATTTTTTATTGCCTGCTTAGTTTTTCGAAATGCCGTTGTTCAGGGGATTTTGAAATGTAAAATAAAAATATTCTATTGTAAACTAATGCTATTATAATAGATGACAAAATATGGTTTTATTTCACAAGTTTTAAATTCTTATCTAAACTGTTGATAAAAATATTTTATATGACCTTTTTGGGAATTTTCAAATATGTTCTATTTATATCATAAGTCAGGTTGGCCGAGTGGTCTAAGGCGCCAGATTTAAGCTCTGGTTCCCAAACGGGAGCGTGGGTTCGAACCCCACACCTGACAATTCATTTTTAATATTTTTTATAACGTAATACCAATGAATTCGTAATTTTATCAATAATTTTTGTTATTTCAAATAAAATGTTAAAATAAAATTTAAAAATTTAAATATTAAAGGATAATTTTGGACAATTTTTAAAAATATCTCCCCGACGGGGAATCGAACCCCGGTCTCCCGCGTGACAGGCGGGGATACTGACCACTATACTATCGAGGATTTATACATATTTGTTAAATTAAACTCATAACTCACCGAGTCACTGCTATCACAATATCGTAAAAATAAATCTATTTATGTATATTTACTTTTTATAAATTACTTATTTCATTTAAACTTTGTATAAATGTATATTTTTTCTACTTCGGTATCTGAGTCATGAGTCATAAACATATTGAAAATCTATAAACGCACTGGTTTTGGTGTTCTATGTTTTCTAGAGGTGGTATGACTGCTTTCAAAATTGACAGATAAATAAATGATATATAACCTCAAATTGCTGTCAATCGACAATGAATTTTCATCGGCGAAGTAAAATTTTTTAGCGGTAAGCGCTACCAATACAAAGCCATATTTTTGACAAGTCGTATTTTTACCTTCCGTCACCTTTAGGTAAGGAATGAATTGTCTTTGGTCAAAAAATTCGATAGTGAGTTCATAATGAATTAGCACGTTTTGCGGTCCCTAGAATACGAATTTACTATTTTTACGATGATATCTGTATGTATGTGTATGTGTGTGTGCGTGTGTGTGTGTGATGATCGGGTCGGATCGCATAACTCCAATACCACGATTCCAAATATTATATTTTTTTCAGACGTGATTAGATTTTGGTTATAATTGGTCCACCGGAAGTACCCTCATTTTTAACAGTTTTTCTTGAAAATATGCAGTTAATTATCAATTATTGATATAATGTTTATAAATTTTAAAGAATAGAGTACAGAGTTAAAGAATTATAAAGATATGATATTTCATACATCAGCCAGCTATGCTAACCATGGAAACTGCTAATATATTTAGATAATTCAAATAGACAGACGTCAATATCAATGAAAAGTAAATGAATGTGGCATAGCTGAGGATGTTGAGATATATGTTGGGAAGCCACGAAAAGATACTGTAAGGAATGAAAGAATAAGGGAAAAAACACGAGCGTTAGAAGTTTCTAGAAAGATATAAGAAAGACGATTACATTGGTTTGAACATGTCATGAGGAGAGATGAAGAATATATTGGACGAAGAATGAATAGCTTCGTAATAGAAGGTAGAAGAAACAGATAAATGCCAAAAATAAGAACTGAATGAGACCGATACGCAAAACAAATGAGTGGAAGGAGAAAATAAAAAAGCGACCCCTAACGAATGTTTATGAAATAATTTTACTAGAAATTTAGATTCTTTTGCAAGAAAATTTATGTGTGGAATTTGTACATAATACACAGGATTAATTGAAATGTGCTGGTCACATCAGTTTTTTTTTTTAAATCTATAATAGAATTATAAAATTATCTCAATAGAAAATATAGTATAAAAAACATGTGTCATATGGCCAATAATGGCAGTCCTCCTTTACAAAACATGGACTCGTACGTTCACAGATACTCTTATGTTTTCCAATGTACTTTTTAGGTTAATTTACTTATTTCCACAGTATGACAACTGTCAGCTACAGCAGCTTGCTAACTTCAGCTGGTTTCACATTCTTAGTGGTTTCTAGAACTTATTCTATAATATCGATGCCATATTTTGCTTTTAACTGATAATTTAGTTAAGAGACAATTTCACCATATGAAATATCGAGCCTTAAACGTTAACATATTTTTGTTCTCTCTTATGCTTATACCGCAATGTTTTTTGAGTACAATAAAAAAAAAAAAAACTTGGAACTATTGTAACATTCTTTGGCCGCGTTTAACACGTACCATCGCTGGCAGCACTGAGCACCGAAGTTTGTCGTATTCAGTTGCTGGACCAATCACATTCGTCCATTTATGTCGTTTGGCAAACTTCGACGTTCAGCGATGGGACGTGCTGAACGTTGGTTAAAAATGTAGGCGTTACAAATAACTATGGTAATATTCATGTCATGGAATTCATTTTGATATATCAATACACTCAAAGAAATTTTGCTTTAAATTCAAATAAATTGCAGGTAAAATCAAGTGAATTTGTATTTAAAAATGCTCCAACAACCAACAATTTCAAATCAATAGTAGTAGCAGTTTCGGTATAAATTATTGTCTTCGAAATGAATGCAAATTGCTTTTATATTAAAGGCTAAGGTTTACTTTTGAACTGAAATTATTACTGTTAAATAAAAAAACAAATGCAATTAAAACCAAGTTTTTAAATCAAATACTACTTTTATATTAAGAATTTACTGCTTTGTTTCAAAATCAAGTTCCTTTCATTTGTAGTGACAAAATTTTCAAATTAATTTTTTTTTATATTCAAATCTATGTTCTACCACTCTCATATTAAAAGTATAAGATTTTAGATTTTATCTGATAGGTGCTTTGAAAATAAAAGTATTTTTCTTAAATTAATTAGTTTTTTATTTTACATAACTAATGTACAAATTATGCATAAATATAAATGTTTTTACAAAACATATTTGTGAAATATTTTTACAACTGTTTATTTCTTATGAAATATTTTTGTGCAACATTATAAATATGTAGAGGAGGTCTTAGTCCTACTTCATAAGATTGAAATTATTATTAAAACAATTAATGGTGACTTGAGAAACAATAATAAATAAATTATTATCTTCATTTAGAATTAAATCATTAATTCTGTATAATTTTAAGTTATTTTTATGTTCATACCTTGAAAGATAATAATTTATTTTATATTTTGTTCCTTTATATGTCACTGTCTTCAGTGAACAAGCGGAATTAGGATTTCATCTATTTCTTGTCCCGATGTATTGCTTGGTAATGAAGATGATGATGATGCTGGAATTTCATCGGTTAATCGCCGTACTTTAAATTTGTGCCTTGAATTTATGTAGCGGGTGTATAAAATCCCACTCTGTCTCTTTCCCTTGGCTCCGGCGAAATAAAAAAATCCTATAAAATACACATAAGTTAGAACTTCAATTATTAAGTTCAATATAGTATTTTGACTTACAGGATTTTCTTTGGGGAATATTACACAAATTTCTTGTGACAATTTTTTAAAATCTTGTTTCCTTAATATTTTGTTCTTAATTATTGCATTATCAATAATAATTCGTTCCACTTTATTTCGCTCTTGCTCATTTTTTAATTGTCCTTTCTTCACTAAATATTCTCCAAAACTATCACGAAGTAATTTATATCTCGTATATTACTCTAAATAAGATAAAATACAAATTAAATGGATAGATACTAATTAAATGGTGTTAGTTATTGTTTACTTACCGTGCTTTCTTCCGTGCTTGATGCTGTGCTAGGTGATGCCTTCTCTAACCACTCAACAATATCAGTGGATATCGTTCATATATCTGAGGGTATCAACTGTTATTTTCTTTCCTATATTAAATTTCATATTATATAATTTACATGTTTGTCGCAGTGGTGCAATAGATCAGTTTAACTTACCCTCTAAAAACTGGTACACTTCTTCAACATCTTTTGATTTTAGAAAATTGAATAATTCGGGTTCCTTTATAACATTGTCCAAGTTCTGATAAGTATTGTCTGCGCAACGAATAAAATCATCTTGAAGTACCGGCTCAATATTGTTATTTGCGTTTAGTAATGGAATTTCACTGCCATATAAGAAATAATTATTTTCCATATTAATCAAAAACAATAAATACGCATTAACATACAAATTATTTAATAAAAATTAATGCAGAAAACACAGTACTGTTCGACAGATCTTCTCTATTGAGAACTGACATGTCCGATGGCGGCAGCACCATCGGACCGATCAGCTGCTTCTGAATTGGTACTCGCAGTGTTGTGACATATGAAAACAAACAACCAAGGCAAACAACAAAAGCATTTTTTTCACTTAAAATGGGGCTTGGTATAACAGAACATTTTAGATTTCTGGAAGCAACAGCTAGTTCTAGATGTATTATGGAAGATATGTTAAAATGTATTTATAATTTTATATATTTATGTACATATATTCAATCAATCGAAATTGATGATCGCAGGTGAGCGAATTATAAACGCTAACCACAGAATATCATGTGGAATATTAAAAAATGATGGTATAATGTGGGTAATATTTGTACTTTGTCTGCAAACCAGTGCAATTTCCGCAAAGCCACATTAAATTAAAATACATTTAGAGAAAATTTAAAAATTATTAGTGCAGAATGCACGTGTAAAGCTAGGCAAAGACCAGGAAATATGTAATTATCCGATTTAAAATGACGAGAACAACGTTTCATATGTTTTGCATTACGAATTGCATATTCCCATGCTTTTCGTCGATCCATGTCCATTTCAACACCTGCTCTTGTCGTAATTTTAATTTATTTTAGCGATGTTTCGGAGAATTATAAAACCCAATGCCTGTGTCTCGACCAGATTATCAGAATACACAACAATTTGTACGACTTTTTCCCATTTTAACTCACATTAAATGATCAAACCACATGTAACTCAAGCATACAGTCACAATATAGTACCAAATCGGAAAGTTCATATTTTTCCCACCAGATGTCATGTTGCAGCTTGTCAGTTGTCAATAGCTAACACGATTTGACTTGTTTCATATTTGCTCAGTTTACTTCTTTAGGTATTCAGTTTGACAGCAAGTGCTTTCAATTTAAAAATATTGTATTTACTATAAAGTAAATGCTTTTAAAATATAATTATTTCAACTTAAATGAATTTTGAATTAAATATAACGTACTTTCAAATTAAAAAATGAAAATTATCAATTTCATATTGAAAATACAAAATTATTAAAGTACTTTACTTTTAATTTAAAATAGTTCATTTTAATATTCAATGCTAAATATTTCGAAAGGAAGAAATTAAACATTGAAACGAAATATTTGTCTACTTTTAAATCAAACACATTTTCTAAAAGTAAGTTTTTCTATGTGCTTTTAATTATACCTGCAATTTTTTTAATTCGATGGTATTTTTTTTTAATTTTACTGTTTCTTAAAAGAAAAGTACATTTTTTTATTTTTAAAGTACATATTTCTTTGAGTGTACTCGCAATATGTAAATTTCTATTTGTTTCTAGTTGTGAATAATATTCTACTAGCTTGTAATGGCTGTAACTCATTTGGACGAATTGCTACACGAACTGAATAATCTTATTACATCCTTGCTGAATAACATACTATTCCTCATTTCCCAAATTTTCATTATATTCAATTCTACTGATATTTCACTCGGAGTGTGATTATATAAAAAGTTTCAAACGACAAATAAATGCGGTCGTTACATTCCAGTCGGCATAATGCTTCTACATTCTGGGCACGTGAGTTTGGTACAAAGTAGGGACTCACTTCCTTTTTCTCGCCGAATCCACTCTAGATCTAGTGATCTCTGCTACTACTCCACGGCTACGGCACGGCTGCTCAGGTATGCGTAAACCGAACAACCACTGAATTCTACTTTTATTTCTCTGCGAACTGTTTAGGTGTAGTATTAAAGTAATCTGGATTTGATTTATTGGCAACGAAAGGATTTTTTTCTATAGAATATTATTTATATATAGAATTATTTTAGTGATAATTTTATTTTAATAATTTAAGTATGTAGATAATAACAACAACAGAGCGTGTAAAATGTACCAACTTTTTCTGACAATTTGGTTACCAAATGGTATATTTAAAGAAATACAAGTTTTATATGGGACGAGTATAATAACAAGCCTCATGAAACATGTATTTTTTTTATTAATAAATTACAATATTTTTTACAAAATTAAAACTAGCCAGAAGACTAACCGTTCATTTTTTACTAATCTAAAGCTAAGAACATTATACCTATTGATCATCCATTGATGACCAGTAGTTTTCAGTGTGCCTTGATGCACGAATCACTTTGTCACTTCACTTGCACATCACTGCACTAATTCAAAGGGTTTTTTTCTTTTTAATCTTCTAAATAGTCCTTCGTTATTCATTAGTTTGTTGGCTGGCTTTAGAATTAGTATGGCTGAGTAGCCGCATTTCATGCTTTGCAGCAATGTATTTTATACTACTTTTTATATAGAGGTAATTTTATAATTCGATTACATTTTTAAAAATTACGATTTTTCAAAACCATTGGCAATTTTTACCTCTCGCTAAGAGAGGTATTGGATTCATGCTAAAAATCGCATATCCAGATTTTATTGAATAAGCACGATTTAAGGTCCATAGAATTCGATTTTAACATTTTTACAATGATGTCTGTGTGTGTGTGTGTGTGTGTGTGTGTGTGTGTGTGTGTGTGTGTGTGGATGTGTGTGTGTGAGGTTGTTGGAGACACGATTTCTCAAATTCTATAAGACTAAAGACCTTTTTGACTACGGATTCCTCAATCTAACATTAATGGGAAGAGTTGAATAGGTTTTAGTACCAATTGGAAAACAGGAAGTAGTAGTATCTTAAAAAAAAATTCTAAATATTATTTTTTTGAATTTTTTATTATTAGTATTAAAGAACGTAATATTCTCTATTCGATACATTTTAAATTTTTATTATATCTCCTATAGGTTTGGAGATACATTAAATAATAATATGAAATAATCTGTTGTAATAAATTTCAGAGCCTAAACAACTCTATAGTAACCATCAGATGACAGAAAAATGTCATTGTCAAAAACCAACAGAAATTCATAAACCTGTTTGGCAGCTCAATTCTAAAACTTGAACTTAAGTCTATTTTAACTGAACACATGACAGTGGATAAGAACCGATTCAGAATTTGCCATAGTACGAATATGGTTTTATTAGCTGAAAATAAATCTTAGATATTTTTTTTGGCAACATAACAGTGAAACGTCAAAATTAACTGACATTATTAAAGAATTTTTCTGAGATATTGGTAAGTTTACTATTTCTTGTGGTATAACAATAATAACAATTAAATATTTAAAATTATAGCTATATACATATACCCATCAGAAATCCCGTCAAGAAATTGGAAGATATTCGAACATTTAGAAGTATAGGAGAAAACTTCCCCAAAAAATAAATTTTAAATTATAAAAATAATCTAAACATAAAGAAAAGACATGAGAAATTTATAGGGCGCGACCAGTCATGTGACTTTGTTGGACTTGACAAGCAAATAAGGGCCCGAGTTAGAATGACAGCTAGTAATTATGTACATATATGTCAAATGTCAATTGTCCATCCAAAATTTCATGATATTCCAATTCCATGTGGTTTATTTTCCTCGGCAAGTAAATTCCATATTCCTGGTGACAAAATAACCATGTGAAAAATTACGACATTTGACATTTATGTAAATAATTACTGTAAAAACTGTCATTTTGACAAGGGCCTCCATATCTGCTTGTCTAGATCAAGTATGACTAACTATGTGAATTTAGAAAATCTTGAAATTTTTGATGAAAAATTCTGTGACATTTGACATCTATGTACATAATTACTAATTGTCATTTTGACAGAACTCCCATATCTGCTTGTCAAGGCCAACAAAGTCACATGACTGCTCGCGCCCTATACTTATGTAAGCAAAAACGGAAGTGGCGAGAGGTATTGTGCTGGCCACAACAGATTTTTTTCAGTTATGTTAGTAGCGCTTCCAACTAAATATTTTAACTTCACAGATGAATATTCGTTGTTGACTGACAGTAATTTGAGGTTATGTGATTAATTTGTCAGTTTTGGAAGCAATCACACCACTTCTAGAAAACAAAAAGCGCCAATCAATGCATTTATAGATCAGTTCTCAGTGCGTTTATAGACTCATGAAGACACCGATATAGAAAAAGATTATATGACCATTAAAAACAATAAATGAGACTTGTATTTTACTGTTACCAGAAATCTATTTATTAAAATAGTTATTTGTACTCCTATGGTAGAAAGTAGTTCTTTGTAGACAGGTGCTAGATGTTGCCGTCCGAGTGTAACGAAGGCTGCAACTAGTGCAGGTTTGCAGTGATACTAGTACTTTCAACCACAGACCACAGGTTTACACAACATTTTAAAAATTAATAAAATTGTGTCATTTTCCACTTATATCATCATCATCACATCTATGAAAAATGACTGCGAAAATTTTAAATTCTAAGAGCTTTGGTCTGCCATAATTATAATTCCTTGACGTTTGAAAGGCTTACTTTATTTACAGACCGTAGAAAAAAAATTGTCCTAATAAAATTATGTTTTGAAATAATAAGTACGAAAAATAATATGTCCTTGATCTTTTGATACTAAAAACTAGTATAATGGTCCAAATTTTGCAAGCGTCCAAATTTTTATTACAAATTTTTTGTATTAATACTCAAATGTTAATTAAAATGAAATAAATATTTAGTACTAAAATTGATAAATTGGCTACCAGACTCTATTTCTTTAGCAGCCGATTATTAATAATTTGGAGATGAAATTTTGGTAAGTACAGGCAGGTGGCGAATAACAAATCCGTATTTGCATATCGAATCAATGACTTTATTCTAGCTCGGTTTTTTTTACTGTTATACAATTTTATAAAATATTTGTTCAGTATTACATATTATTTTGAAATTTAGAAGTACTTTTGATTATTTTTTTTCATATTATAACAATTAAAATTAAGTTTGTCAGGTGTGGGGTTCGAACCCACGCTCCCGTTTGGGAACCAGAGCTTAAATCTGGCGCCTTAGACCACTCGGCCAACCTGACGTATACTGTATTTGGAACATATGTTAAAATTCCCAGCAAGACCATATAAAATTTGGTTGTCATTTCCTACTTATTTGTAAACATCAGTATAATTTAGATTTACATAAAAGTTAACAATTTGTAAGATAAGTATATAATATGGTATTGGTTTCCAATAGAACATATATATTTTGCATTTGAAAAAGGTATGAAATCAAATATGTATTTCTAAATTTAGAATGTATTCCGACCTGCAAATGTCCTACGAATGTAGCCTCAGACGATCTTGGCACTTTAACTTTCGCGATTATTTTATTGAAGAACCACATGTTCTGATAACAGGAAATTCTTTTACAGAGCAAATTTGTGCTGAAAATCTAATAGAGAAAGCTGAAAATATGTACTTGAACTTTTTATTATTTTTACCTTCCGTCACCTTTAGGTAAGGAAGATATTGTCTTTGGTCAAAAAATTCAATTGTGAGTTTTTAGTGAATAAGCATGTTTTAGGATCCCTATAATACGATTTTACGGCATTGTGTGTGTGTGTTTGTGTGTGTGTGTGTATGTGCGTGTGTGTGCGTGTGTGTGTGTATGTGCGTGTGTGTGCGTGTGTGTGTGTGTGTGTGTGTGTGTGTGTGTGTGTGTGTGTGACGAAAGTTCGCATAACTTCAATACCACAATTCCAAAAATTATAATTTTTTCGTATTCCTCAAGTTTACATCCAGAAGAACAAGTGATTAGATATTGGTTATAATTGGTCAACCGGAAGTACCCTCATTTGAAGATTATAACAGTTAAATATGAATGATTGAAATTTAACTTTATTATGACTTAAAGAATATATTATTCTCTATACGATTTGATTGCATTTTATACTTCATGTACAATAGATATAGAGTTAAAGAATTATAAAGATATTAAATTTCATAAATCAGCCAGGTATGCTAATCATGGAAACTGCTAATATATTCAAATAATTCAAATTGACAGATGTCAGTATCAATGAAAACCAAATGAACGTACCAGATGTGAGGATGTTAAAGTAGATGTTGGGGAAGACACGGAAAGATACGGTAAGGAAATAACTCTAATGATACAAGTTTCTTGAAAGATAAAAGAGAGACGATTATATTGGTTTGAACATGTCATGAGGAGAAATGGAGAATATATTGGAAGAATGAATAGCTTAGTAATAGAAGGTTGAAGAAATAGCAGAAGACCAAAGATAAGATGAAGGACTGTATTGCGGAAGACTCGAGAAAAAAGGAACTGAATGAGAACGACACGCAAAACAGAAATGAGTGGAAGAAGAAAATAAAAAATAGCAACCCCTAACGAATGGGAAAAGCTGGAGAAGAAGAAGAAGTCTGCAAAGTAAATTTGCATAGTTTGTTTATGAAATAATTTTACTGGAAATTTAGAATCTTTTGCAAGACAATTTATGTATGAAATTTATACATAATACACAGGATTGACGAAAAGTATTGTGCTGGCCACATCAGATTTTTTTTAATTACAATGACCTCAAGTTTCCTTGGTAATTCAAAATTATTCCTAAAATTTACGTGCTTACTTACGAGTATATTTTAACTTATATTTTAAGAAAATAGCGAGTTGATTGGTTCAAAATATAATTTTGTTCATTATTTTTCTATATAATAAGAAAAACAATACAAATAAATTTATCCTTATAGTTTGTAATATTTTTTTATTCACAATCGATTAATAATATGGTGATATCTTTTTAAAGTTGGGAAGTTAGATATTATTTACCTCATTTTATAAGAGATTGGAAGGTTTTTCAGAGGTTGGAAAGTTAACATTTCTCAACCTCAGGGCGGGAAGATGCCGCATCCCAACCTCAGAATCCTGAGAGATCAGTGCATATCATTGATGATTATTTATGTAAGTACATGTAAACAAAGCTTCTCTACAATTTATATAGTTGGCGAATAGCAAATACGTATTGGCATATCAAATAAATGACTTTATTTTATCTAGCTCTCACAGTTTTTTTTATTGTTCTTCAATTTTTTTTAATTTACTTTCAAATTTAGAAGTACTTTTGATTTAATTTTTTGATATTAATTTTTGAAATATAATTAAAATTAAGTTTGTCAGGTGTGGGGTTCGAACCCACGCTCCCGTTTGGGAACCAGAGCTTAAATCTGGCGCCTTAGACCACTCGGCCAACCTGACTTATGATATAAATAGAACATATATGAAAATTCCCATTGAGGTCATATTAAAATATTTTTATCAGCAGTTTAGATAAGAATTTAAAACTTGTGAAAAAGACTATATTTTATCATCTATTATAATATCATTAGTTCACAATAGAACATTTTTGTTTCACATTTCCAAATCCCGTTAATAAAGGCCTTTCGAAAAACTAAGCAGGCAATAAAAAATAAAGTTGCATGGTTCAAAATGGAGTTTCTTTCATTATTTTTTTAAATAATAAGAGAAACAACACAAATTTATTTCTTATTTACATACTCGTATGCATTTAACTGGCAAAAAACTTTAAGCACGTTCTATTGAAAATTGAGAAGAATGAATTGAAAGTTCTTTACTCAGTTTTTAATTGATAGGTGTTTGGTGTCACTTGTATGTTATATAGTTTGTTCGTAATATATGTATGCGTAATTTTACAGGAAATATATATATATATATATATATATATATATATATATATATATATATATATATAATATATATATAAGAAATATGGAATTAACTAGAGACAATGTGCTGGTCACATCAGATTCTTAAATATTATTTTGTTTACTAAAATCCTAAAATTTTGGTGAAATATGAATTCGGACGTTTATTATGAGAAAGTAAAATATTTTTAACAATTTTGTTCTACTGGAGATTCCATTCTCAGTTCTATAAGGAACCTACTTTTAGTACTTTTAAAACCCTCGTTGTAACCCTATGCAGTTCTTGGAATTCTAAAAAGGTTTATTTCACGGATTATTCTTAATTCATTTAATTTGAAGTATACTAATTAAATTTTTAAACATAATTAAAACTAAGTTTGTCAGGTGTGGGGTTCGAACCCACGCTCCCGTTTGGGAACCAGAGCTTAAATCTGGCGCCTTAGACCGCTCGGCCAACCTGACTTGTTATAAATAAAACGTTTGTGTAAATTCCCAGCTGGACCGCATTTATGATTCTGTTACATATTAGTATGTTTGAGTTTAAAGTGCACCATTTCGTATCATATTAAAAAAATTTACAAGTTCTTTGTCATTCGCATTTTAAGTTTTGATATTTTGTACATCAAGTATCAAGGTAATAAAATAAAAAGCGTGCCTAGTTTACTGAATTGTTTTCTGATGTGTGCACGCTTTTTATTTTATTACCTTGATACTTTTGACATCTTCATCCTTTTTTACATTTAATTTTCGTTTTGTAATGAATTGTTTCCCAACTATACATTAACTATCCCTGATGATGGTTCATTTGGAATCGAAACGTCGGAATGTTAAATAGATCCTAATAAACATTTTTTCGACAAACTGCAACTCCAATTATTTATTTATAACCTTTACATCATACCAACAGTCAAGAAATACCCAAGAAATTTTATTTTCTATTCGCCTTAATTATATTTTTTTCATTATATTCAATGAATTTAGAGATAAAGAATTATAAAGAAATATCTTGCAATCTATGCTGCTAAATGCTGCACCATGGAAACAGAATATTAATAATTGACCGATGTCAGTGTCAAATAAAATTTACATAATATCTTTGTGAAATAATTTTATTGGAAATACCTATACAAATGTAAAATAATATAATGTGGCAAAAACAAATCACATAGGGTAATAACAACACATTATAGCCACAAACTAATTCAGCAGATTATTATGTTCTTAAAATAATGCTATATGTGTTTTTATTTTAAAAATACTTTCAGTTCAGTGCGACGTAAGGTCATTTCATTTTTCCCCTAAAAAGAAAGCGCATAAGGAATCGTTTGTAAAAAAAAATCTGTGTGGAATTTGTACAAAATACGTATAATTGACGGAAGGCAATATGCTGGCCATATCAGATTTTTTTTTATTACTATGACTATATCATTCATTAAGTAGGTTTACTATAAGAATGCGTGATTTTCCTAAGTTTTTAACAAAAGAACATTATTTATAGGTTAAGTCCTGACAATAATCTATTCAAATTAGCTTTATAAACTACTAACTAAACTATTTTCCATAAGTTTATTGCTGCTCGTAGCATACAGCTCTTCCAGAGTTGCCACATACTATTAGCCAATTCGACTTTATCTGTTTTGAAAATCGACGATTTTTCTTAAAATTTGCGATTCCATAATCTTCGTATGTTTTTATTATTTGATATATGGTTGTCCATCTGAAACCATTGAAACTATATAGTAATGAGCAACTTTTTTGTAAATTATTCGTTTTCTACTTTTTTAATTCCAATTAATTAAAACACTATCAAAAATACTTGGGAGACAAGTTCGACAGTAGAATATAAGTAGTGTAACATTGTTTCACTCAAGGTCATCTAATTTTTTTCACAGAAATTTGTCTTGTCTGATACAGCTCCTTATATAATAATTCGGTAAATAATCTTTAAAAAAATTATGAGTACGTATATAGGAAAAATGACTGCAGTGTTTGAACCTCCCTCAATGCTCAAGCCGGCCCTGTTTGACACAAAGTTACATTGTTGCATGAAGAATGTATAACATGTATGTAAATGAAGCATCTTTTTTTGCTCTTATTAAATATTTATGCTATGGAAGCAACAGGCTAATATTTATCCTTTCTTAGCTACGTTTCTTCCGGAATCTAGAAACAACAGACCTAGTTAATAGTAAACAATCCATCCTTGTAAGTGACAAAATAAACAAATCCCTTTTTTCTCGTTTTCCTTGTAGAGTAAACAAGTGGAAAAACAAAACTCCATCTTTGACATGAAACAGATCACTTGAGAGCCATAATTATCAACATTCACTCCACAGTTGGTATTACTGAGTCCATCTATTAGCAAACAATGAACATAGCATTGTTGTTTTATGAACTATATCTCATATAGCGAGTTATTATGGAATTCAGACAATGCATAACCTTGAGAGCGATACATACATACAAGTATGACTTATATGTCGTGCAGAAAGAATAATGGTTAATGGCAAATATGGTAACTGAAGACGATTGTTGCAATTAATGATGAGAATGCCCGAGATGAAATGTTGTCTCTTAAAAATTTATTACACTGGATTTTAATTAACAATTGGATATTGATGTTTTTACAAGTGTTTTTATTATTAAATATGGATCTCTGAATTGACAGACGAGGTATTTTTATGGTATTGCTTGCCATGTTAAAAATAATAACAGAAAGAGACTTTGTAGTCGGGAATTGGAACATTTTGCCTATTTAAAGGTATTGACCGCGACACCGGAACATAGCACTTTAATATTAAAAATCATACTTTCGTAATTTCCTGTTTCCCTAATTATTTCAGGTAAAAAAGTTTCTAATAAATGTTGTAGAGTATAAAATTATACATCAGGATCAACAAGGATCAGAAATTAGGTATAAAATAATCGAAAATCACATCAAAAATAGCGATAGCCATGGAATTGGAATCAAATATTAACAAATATTAAAGATTTAGTGGGCAATTAATTTATTCTTATTATTATTTATAATTTATGTTAAAGTGCAAAATCATTTATTTAAATTAATAGATAATTATTCATTACAAATAACACCTAATAAACATTTATTAACCTATTTTAACAAATAAAACGTCAAATATTTATCCGTTTCAATTCCATGGCTAACGCCTTTTTTCGGTGATTTTCGACAACTTCATACCTAATTTCTGCCGTTATAAAGCATGCGAAATTAATTTTGCTTATTGAGTCAGATACAGACTTTTAAGATCTTTTATTTGAAGCATTTTTACCTAAAATAACGAAATTAATGGATTAGATATTTAAAAAATCTTACCATTAGAAAATAATAGAGTACCCGTTGTTTATTTCTTTGGGATCTGAAAAAAGTAATAGAATATTTTAACATACAGTGTGTTTGTAAACAGTGAAATATGTAAATAATTGCCATGCAAAAAAAATCTATTTATTAATGGATATTACGGATATGACTACAAAAGTGCAATTACTATCTTTTTGTTTTTATTGTCACGTTTCCAAAAGTAAATACAATACAACGGATTCAAATATTAATTTTAAATTTTTCTCATATAAAAGTGCAGTGCATGGTATTGCCGGTGGTACGATGCGGAGTTTAACTTTTATTCTGTTCCTCTTGTTATAATCGCGAAACAAATTGGAAACGATGCAATTAGAATTTTGTTCAGTGCGCAGAAAAAATAGGAAACCATAACTTTCTCTCATTTTTGTCGAAAATAAATGAAAAAGTTTTCTGATAAAAAGGCAGCAATTAAAAGTTGTACGAACTCAAATGCAAATATTAATTAGAACTCTCAACTTGAACACCCGCTAAATTGGACAATAAAATATTTTTCTTACCAAGTATAAAGTTTCAAAAAGAAATTTTCACTGTTTGACAAAAAAAATAATTTTATAACTTTCCAAGGAGAATTAATCTAACATCATTCTTCATAAATTTAAATCAAAACTTCTTAAATATCATCTGGATTTTTAATACTTTTTATGTTCTTAACCAAGTTGTCCAGTCTTTCGTATCACAATATCGTGTTAATATTATATAGGTCGAACAAATTTTAAATTGTAACTTTTCCACAGCAACACGAGCGTTACTTTTAAATTTCCAACGTACAGATTATAAAGAAATGCGAAAACTAAAATAGACGTAAAGTTATATGAAAGAAATGAACAGTTTAAAATTTCATTTCTATCTTATTCCAATAGTTACAAAACTAATTCGACAATAATATCGAGAAAACTTTAATTCAATCTTTTTACCTTCCGTTAAGGAAGTAATGTCTTTGGTCAAAAAAATCCATGGTGAGTTTTTAATGAATAAGCACGTTTAGGAGTTTGCTTGTGCGTATTATGTGTGTGTATGTGCATGTGTGTATGTATGTGCGTGTATGTGTGTGTATGTGTGTGTGTGTGAAAATTGATTAAGCTAACAATTTTTTTCCTGAGAGCAGATATATTTTTTTTAATATAAAAATTATATTATACATATTTTAAGTCTTAATTTATATTAATTAAACTTAATGCAAACGAAAATAAAATTATTCTCTTCAATTTTATAGTATTTACTTCATATTCGGGTAAATGCTGTACAAAAGTTTGAGATAACAGTGGCGCTAGTGATGTAAACAACAGAATTGTCAAACAGAACACACGAAGTATTTTTTCTTGTTTCATCAGTCTTTTGTCTGCATTATTGGTTTAGCCGTGTTTAGAAATAAATAAAACAAATAAAAAAAATCAAAATGCCAACAAACAAATGAAATCTGACAGATCAGGTGTGAGAGTACACAGTTCTACCATTTTTATTCGCTTTGGGCGGAGCGTTACGGAATTATACCAACGCGGGATTTTCAATTTTTTAAATTTCTGGCCAATTGAATCATTAGGAATACGAATGACGTCAGAAATGTTTAATTCGTTACAACTTTTTACTGAAAAATATTTTTAAATTTTTTTTTCGTATTCCTCATTCTTACATCTAAATAAAAACTTGATTAGATTTTGATTACAATTGAACAACCGGAAGTACCTTAATTTGAAGCTTTTAGCTTTTAACAGTTTTTTTTCTGAAAAAAATTAATTTCCAAAAATCTTGTAATCTTTGCTGCGTCATCAAAGAAACAATTTCAATAATTCTTTATTACTAATTGACAGTTGTCAGTGTCAAGTACAAGTTACATAAATGTATGTGAAATAATTTTATTGAAAATACAAGAAACTTTCTATGTAGAATTTATATAAAATATATAGAAATGACGGAAGGCATTGTGCTTAAGGAAATAAATTAGTAAAAGCACCCTGGTGCGATAATATTTTGGCGCCTGGAGCTCAATATTCAATTTGTCGCCCTAAGAGAAATATTTATAAAAGAGTGAATTTTTCATTTCTTTGGTTCAGTACAGAAGAACATAGGATGAAATGATATTATAGCCGTTAAATGAGTATGGACTGAAGATTTCTATACTGTTGCCAATTCACAGGCAATGTGACAAATGCTAAGTTATGAAGAAGTGGCAACACCGCAGGGCAAGGGACAGGGTGTGGAGAAGAGAAAAAGTTGAGCATCAGTCCATACTTATTAGTCGGCGAATATAACTACTTAACTCTGTGATTACCAGGAGCGTATAAATCAGAATATATCTATCTCAATGTATATCTAAGGGCGCCTTTTCACAAACGGCGCCTGGAGCGGTTGCTCCTTTGCTCCATACCACCCCACGGCCCTGAACAAAACACTCAGAGGTACCTAAACTCTATACACATGAACTAAATGTATAGATGAAATATAAAAAAAAAATTATGAAATAGCGCAGACTCGAAATAGTATCGAGTGAAAGAATTGTATTAGGAAAGATACGAGTGTAGGTAGGTACAATAAAAAAAAAAACATCGACATCGAAAGTTTACAAACTGAAAAAATATTCGCTTAGCTATAATGATATGACGTCACTACTTCCAAGTGATTATAGAAGAATTAAATGGAAAGAAAACAATTTTATATTACGTATTCTAAATTTCAAATTGCTTACACACATGTTGGATGACAATGCTGACTGGCATTAGTAATTTTAATTCTTGCTTTGCTCACTTAGATGGGCACATATTAAAGGATTAACGTCTCATAATTCAAAATTTAGTGAAATATTTAAAAATAAGTATACTCGTATATACTCGTAAATCCGTAACTATGCAAACTAAAATTCATCATTTTATTGAATAAGGAATAATTGAAAAATAAGTACCGGCTCTCATTATTCGACTGTTGAGGTAGTATCAATTAAAGAGTCCTGCTTGAGAATCTCGAACTACAAGAGATATGAAATGGGTTAAATTAGGCAAGAGTTTCCCCATTCGGAGACTATTTTAGTGGTGTATTATTATTTGAGAAAAAATAAACAGCACATTAGATATATCGTAGACGCAAATGTTTATTTGGTAGTTTTATATATTTTAAAATGTGATTAGCTTTTACTGCAAATATAAATAATTTATTGCATTTAATTTTAAAAGCAATGTTAAACTAAAGAAACACAACATTTTTTTTTTATATTACTACCTTTGCTGATGATGGGTTAATTACTTGTCAAAAACATCCAATGTATATTTGTGTATAAAAAATACAACCTCACCTTGTTATTCAACTACGTAAAACGAGTAGAATTTCTACTAAGGCAAATAAAATTTATTTGAACATTAAGATTTAGAATCAAAAATTCGACGGTAGCAAATAATACGAAAATGATGAACAGACATTGATAGTTTTATAAAACAGTATTCCACATTCATCTTACAAAGAAAAAGAAATTGGCTTATTTATATAAAATCTAAGTAAATATTGTTTGTGGGTAAATTGCTCAAATATGGTACACC
This sequence comes from Harpalus rufipes, assembly GCA_951394225.1. Classification (NCBI taxonomy): domain Eukaryota; kingdom Metazoa; phylum Arthropoda; class Insecta; order Coleoptera; family Carabidae; genus Harpalus; species Harpalus rufipes. The sequence continues at coordinate 39,654,975 of OX596281.1, forward strand.
TATATTAAATTGTACCATTTAATTAAAATCTCAGTCAAACAATATTCATTCTTACAAAACCCACATTAGAGATCCTGTGTTTTTCTAAATGGTTAAACGAATGTACGTCTAGTCTCATAATAGTTCAGTCGGTCTACATTTTCAACAAATTAGAAAACTACGAAAATGGTGAAAGATTTCTAAAAAAATGTTTCGACTTGTTAAACTTTCAAAAATTGAATATGTTATTCAATTGTTCCACTATTTAATATTTGGTTACTTCGCACTAATTAGCAATAATAGCATTTTATTTACAAACCCTACACATTCTTTTGTTACAGTAGTATGCCATATGTTACAAGGTTGGCACAGGATTTTTACGTTATCATTTTTGTTGCGCCAAAAGTAAAAAATCTCGTAGAAGATAAATTTGCACAATAAGATTACCCTTTAAATGTCGGTCGATTCGTCATATGACCTACATTTTTAGTAAGTTTTTAGACTATATTTAAAGTAATCGAAAGAATTTTGCAAAATATTCTCACCATTTGTGTAGGTTTTATACTTTGTTGAAATTGTAAACCGGTCGAATTATTATAAATCTGGGCTCGTATTTATGTGTAGATGACTGTAAGATCTTACCCTAAATAAATTATAGATATATACCGAAATGTCGATTTTGTAAGAATAAATGCTGTATTTATGACAGATTAATAATTGTGATCATGATTTGTATATTTTTAATGCAATCTTCAATGTAAACTCCAATCTAATAAAATTAGCTTCCTATGATGTCTCACCTCATGCTGTCAAAACATAATCAAGTGTCTAGGTTTACACCTTTCTAATAAACATTCAAATAAAGAAAACGCAGGCCGGCATTATTAAACATTCCAATGAAAAGGAAATCTCAGCAGGTTTCTGACCCCGTCTGCGACCATTCTGCACTTATTAATTCAAGTTGACAGCTTTATTATGTTTGTAATTTGAAGTATTCAAAAGAGCGTATTGGCTCCATTGTGCCTTTGATTTCTTATTATAGATATCGCTTACAAAAGAGACCCAGAGTTAGGATAGAGAATTCGAGACACACATGGGTCGTCCGCGTCCTCGTCTTCGACTGCACCTTTTACAAATTTAGTACATTTCATTCGGCTGTATCTGCGTTTGGCAGACGACTAAAGAAATTCTTAAATTAAAACTGCCTTCTGGAAATACATTAAGTGAAATTGAATTTTCGTTGGACCGGTGTTCTGTAGATTCTTGCATGCATCACTTCGTTCTACAAACGGATTGTGAATATTGAAAATTTCGCTTCATTCCCTTTTATTCAACTTCAAATCTCCAAATCTACAATAATGTCTCGAAATAAAGGTTATTATTTCGAGAGCAATAAGTTTTTATATTAAATTTAATGTTCTGACTTTTCCTTATTCATATATTAAAATAAATTAAAGATATTTAGGGTCAATGCAGTTACAAAATGTTATGTATTCCATGACAAAATTATAATAATTAATTAAAATATATCATCGTAGCATATTACCCAATGCTTATAATAAAAATGAATAGGCAAAAGACGCACGTCATCAACCTAAAAAAAAACCTATAAAATGAAATATAAATTGTAGATACTATTGGGGGTTATTTATTTTAAAAAAAAGAAAAAAAATACTAGTATTAAGAAACGTATACAGTTTGTCACAGGATTAAGTTTACAAGAGGGAAAAAACTTTATTATTGATTTTACAAAGAAATGTTATAGTAAGAACTTTTTATACTTGACTTGAAACACTTACTCCTGCCATTCTCACCTTTAATTAATAATATTTTAATTAGATTTTTTATTATTGCCATCCTCGAAATTAGGAAAATATCTTCGATATATGGCTTGCTTAACCCAGTTGCAACATGTCAAGTGTTATGTTAAATCTGACATGTGTCGTTATCATTCATATCGTTAAATTAATATCGCAAAACTTATTTTTATTGCAATATTTCTATGTAGTTTAATGTGAAAAGCATTGACAATATTTTTATAATAAAATGCTAAGTTAGAACAGAAATCGTTGGATAGGTAGGAATGGTTCAATTTTATAACCCACAAAAGCCAGACTTGACAAATGCAGCTTTTTATTTGTGGGGGTGGGGACGTTTAAAACAACTAGTGTATGCAGAAACTTTACCCAATGATGCAGAGGCAATCCAGAATAACTTTAAAGAGCTTCATCGGAGGATTGAATTATGTAGCCACGAATGTACAGGGTTAATAGCATAATTTAATATTAATTTTTGTTTGAATGATTTAACAAAAAAAAAATCTAATAATTTCTTGATTATTTTATTATTAATCCACCCAATAATTTAATAAAAAAATTCTAATATTTTTTTGGTTTTTGTGATTATTAACCTAGCACAAGTTATTATTGTAGTTTCAATTGCAAATTAGTTTCTTTAAAGGAAAACAAATAAATTTCTTCTTATAATATTTTTTTGTATAATCAAAAATAAGGATTTTTCCCTCTTGTAAACTCAACCAGGCGACACACTGCATATTAATGATATTTACAATTACTGCTAAGTCAATCATTATTCCTTTTACAAAATAGAAAATTATTTGAAATAATTGTGATTGATTTTCGTACCATACGTTGCCACTACAGAGAATGACATGTTATTTAAAATAATTTTATATTTCGTAAAATAAATAAGGATTGACTTAGAAATAATTGTAAATATTATTAATATACCGTATTCCAAATTAATTGGTATACCATTGGGATCTCGAAAACTATAAGAGCTACGACTTCAATTATATGGGACATGTAGTGCGTCTTTGGGGGGCAGTCTTAGATGTGATTTTGTTTCGCGAAAAATTCTAGGTTACTAGATAATGGCGGACAATTGAATTTGGACGATTTTTTACCTCTCGCTAAGAGAGGTACTGGATTCATGCTAAAAATCGCATATCCAGATTTTATTGAATAAGCACGATTTAAGGTCTATAGAATCCGATTTTAACATTTTTACAATGATGTCTAGTGTGTGTGTGTTTGTTAGGTTGCTGGAGACACAATTTCTCAAATTCTGTAAGACTAAAGATCTGTTTCACTACGGATTCCTCCATCTTACATTAATGGGAAGAGTTGAATAGGTTTTGGTACCAATTGGAAAACTGGAAGTAGTAGTATCTTTAAAAAAAATTCTAAATATTATTTTTTTTGATTTTTTTTATTAATAGTATCAAAGAACGTAAAATTCTCTATTCAATACATTTTAAAATTTTATTATATCTGCTATAGATTTGGAGATATAGTATATAATAATATAGAATAATCTGTTCTAATAAATCTCGTTGCCCAAAAAACTCTATGGAAATCAGTTGAAATATTTATATGTTTGTAATTGACAATTCAAAATGTCAGTTTCAATCAGCATTATTGGAAGATTTTTCTGGGAGGTACGAGTACATTTAATATATATATATACAGGGTGATTCATCGGTCTGTCCTCTCTTTATAACTCTTTTATTTTAAGTCAGAAAGAAAAACTCTTCAAATATAATTTATATAATATATTATTGTCTATCTACGTACTATATGCATTTGTATACAGGGTGCTCCGTTGAAGCGCAACAATATATAACTTTGTATTTCTTAATGGAACACCTATATATATTTATTTATTTTGATAGTAAATTAGATTCCCTTTAAAAAACTATTAAGTAATAAGGGGTCTAAAATTATAAATTAAGAAGTTATTTACGTTCATAAAAAATAGTAGTTCATAGTGGAAAAAACCATAATTTAATACAAAATTTTGATTCTTTTTTATTAACTTATTTTAAACATTACATTAATTACAAAGAGGATATTAAAATTTAGTGACAGACTAAATAATGCAAAATTATAATAAATACTCGAAAACTTGTCGTTCAACTTCAATACATTTTTCTATTCTTTATCATTCAACGAATAAAGGTAAATAACTTCTTAATTTATAATTTTAGACCCCTTATTATTTAATACTTTTTTAAAGAAAATCTAATTTACTATCAAAATAAATAAAGATATATAGAATGTTCCATTAATAAATATAAAGTTACATATTGTTGCGCTTCAACGGAGCACCCTGTATACAAGTGCATATAGTACGTAGATAGACAATAATATATCATATAAATTTTATCTGAAGAGTTTTTCTATCTGACTTAAAATAAAAGAGTTATAAAGAGAGGACAGACCGATGAATCACCCTGTATATATATATATATATATATATATATATATATATATATATATATATATATATTATTTTATTATTAATTAAATGTGTTTTTAAAATTATAGGTATGTTAATATTACATATATCCTTAAGAAATAACGCTAATACTGTCAATGAATTTGAAGAATTTTGAACATATTAGAAGAGTAGGACAAAATACCTCATAGAACGAAAGAAGAGATACAATTTCAATTATTTGGTGTACAAAAAAATGTTAAATTCGTGACTTATAGAGCGCGAGCAGTCATGTGACCTTGTTGGCCTTGGCAAGTAGATATGAGGATCTGTGTCAGAATGCTAGTAGTTATTTACGTCCACATGGATTTCGAAAATCATGATGTTTTGAATGAAAAATTATGACACTTGACACCTATGTACATTATTACTAGCTGTCATTCTGAGACGGGCTCCCATATCTGCTTGCTAAGGCCAACAAAGTCACAAGACTGCTCGTGTCCTATGCAACATAAAATGAAAATGGCGAGAGGTATTGTGCTGGCCGCAACAGATTTTTATAATATAGTTACTTTTACTGTCTATCGAGTGGCGTACTCATATGATTGGAATATGAGCGTCATTCTAGTTTTTCGATGTAGTACTTTACATACTTGCATTAAAAATATTACTCGTATTTCCGTTGATGCTATCTTATTAAATAAAAATTGAGGTTATTAATTAACAATTTAGTACACATTAACGAAACCGATAAATACCGATCAACAGATATTATTTAATGGGATAATTTCTAGAAGTAATAAAATTTTGCAATTTATCTGTATTTTTCCTACAAACCTAGAAAAACTGGAAGATTGATCAATGTGTCATGTCGTATGAGAAAAAGAATAAAGATCAAAAAATGAAAAATAAAAATATCGAAGATTTTGCTCAGTTTACTACAATTTATATCTCTTCATTATTTTATGTGACATTTACGACAGGAAAAACTATGACACATATTTTTCTCGCATTTCAGGAATGTTTTCAAATGAAAACAAAAAGTTAAAGCGATGTCATAACTCCACCTAATGCGTATTTATTTAGAATGTAAAGATAGATATGTATTTGATAAATGAAATAAAGAAAAGTGGTGTTCAAATATACCTTCACAGAAGTAGTTGTACTAGTGATAGGTTTATATTCTGAAAGGTATCATTTTTCAATGTCAGCAGCAATTCCAGCAAAGCAACACTTAGCATGTAACTGATTTGAGTACAACACTCATTTCTTTTTATGAGCTTTCATTCAGTTTTGTATAAATATATTGTTTAATATTTGCAGATACAGCATAAAATAAACTACACGAAACGATTTAATGGTAAGTATTGTATATATGATCTTTAGGTTTCGCCACTGTAGGTAAGAAAGGTAGGTATAGAAATCATGCTAAAAATCACATATCCAAACTTTAGGTAAAAAGCACGTTTCAAGGTCCTTAGAGTCCGATTTTCATAATTTTAAGATTTCTATATTTATCTGTATATGTGGAAATTGTTATCAACAATAGAAAAACGGAAGTAATAATTTATTTAAAACAAAAATCATTCAAATATTATTTTATGACAATTTATGTTATTACAAATATGAATTAAATTTTCAATCTTATATACATTCTTTATTATAATATCTTCTATAGATCGTATATTTATATAAGATTATATGCAGAATGGTGTAATTGGTAAATTTGTATCTGCCCATTTTTGGGTAATGAATATCTAAATAGATTACAAAAAAATAGTTATTAATTATAATATAGAAAAATTGGTTTTGCCAATCTAATTTGTACGCATATTTTGGTAAATATGATAACATATTTTCTTCTTTTTACCCAGTAATTTCGCTTCGTACACACATTTTGTTAATTTTTGCATTGTCCATCCTTTGTATGTATCCTCTCCATCTAAGTTGCCCTTCTTCAGTTGTTTCGTTTAGTGGGTTTGTTTTTAATATTTGTCTATTTACTTTGTTTCTAATTTTATTCAGTTTACTTTTCCCTTCGATTTTTCTTAGATATTTCATCTCTATACTTCTCAGTTTACTTTGCTGTCTTTCAGTGGTAGAGCATTATTCGTATCCATAGCAGAGCTGGAACCAGTACTCGAAAAAAGTATTTAAGTACTAAATACTTACAAGAAAAGTATTTAAATACTAAGTAAAGTAATACTACTTTAAGTAGTTATTTTTACCTACTTACAGTACCAGTATTAAGTATTTTTTTATGAAATCAGTTAAAATATTATATTTAGGTATATCATTCTCAACTAATAAGACATTTAAAGTAGCCCACTAATTTTAAAGTACTCTACACCTATTTAAAAAAATTAGTACCTATATTTGTGAAACAAGTGACGAAGTCTGTCCACATGCGTGTAAAAAGGCTTCACGCATATAAAATGTTTTAAAATAAATTCCATAAGACACGCATTACATTTTACACATAGCTATTAAAAGTCAGACTTCACGTACTGTGATTAATGTGTGTAGCTACTATTTCACGCATTGGAGTAGAAAAATAATTTCTATAGTATTGATGAGCAAGTAGAAATATTATTTAATAAATAAATAATACAAAATGTTCATCATAATATACTGAATTACGTCTTGATTTATCTTTATTTACGTCCTCAACTATTTAATTAAAAGTGTAGGTAGCGAAAACTAGTACTTTCTTATACTTGCTCAAAACCCGTGTTGACAGTAGTGCACAAAACACAGAGCAATATGTTCTTGCGCATGCGTGAAGTACTTAGTATTTAAAGTATTTTAGTTACTTTAAATAATTTTGGATACTTTAAGTACCGAAAAGTATTTGAAGTACTTTTTATGAAAAAAAAGGATTTTAAGTACAGTACTAAATACTAATTTTCAAAAGTATTTTAAGTAAAGTATTGTAAATACTGGATGTATTTAAAGTAATACTTCCAGAACTTTTACTTTAAATAGTTCCAAGCTCTGATCCATAGGTAATAACAGGGATTACTACTTTTTTATAAAATTCTACTTTGGTTTCTTTTGGCAGTTTGGCACTTCATTGTTAGCCAAGAAGTTTTGTTTCAAAGCATTACAAAGTATTCCTCCTTTCTTTATTGTTTCGTAAATCTCCTGTTCGATATTTTCTGCTTCGCTGATATTTAGTCCTAGATATTTAAATATCTTTACTTTTTTTTGAATTACACAATATAATAAGTTGAAAATGATACAATAATATAAGAAATAAATTTGCATCTAGTAAGTAAAAAACATTATTAATCAATGCAAGAAGTCATTTTAAATAGTGGTATTTCTGATTATATGTGCACGATCGGTTAGTTTCTTAATGTTTAGCGCTAGGGTTTCCAAGGTAGTATGTTTTATTTACAAATTACTGATGGATAAGTGATGTGAATTACCGATCGTAGTGGTAGCACGCACTTTAGAATTCTATCATAGAAAACAGGCGAATGCGGTTTTACTTTTACAAATCTTTGTAGCATGCACTTTAGAATTCTATATTGGCTTTTTGTTTCGGGAATTTTCGGGTTTTATACTATTAACATAGAAAATATTATGACAATTGTATATAATAAATATATAAATTGTCTTTGAATTAAATTGGGACGTTAGTTTAATACTTTCGCATCGAGTCGTACGCTTGCAGGCGAATATTTTGAGACAAGTATGCTACCAAATTTTCGCTTTGCGATGAAAAGCGAAAAAAAATGCATCATTTGATAGAATTCTAAAGTGCGTGCTGTCACTCAGACGGTAAGTTGAAAACAACGATCAAAGCTTACTCTAAAATTGACAACTAATAATTTTTAATATGTCAAAATAATTTTCAAATGTTATTTTTTTTAAATTCTTGTGCGTTTATTGTGCAAAAACGTAATAAAAATTGCAGTCAGTAAGTGCACTTCTACCGGTATTGGATATATTGTAGATTTCGACCTCGTCTCAATCTCTAACATCTTCCTCAACCAGTAGTACTTACTGCCCTTAATAACTATTTCTGCATTGATTGAAACTTATGTTTTAAGAAAAGTCAATAAACTGACTTTATAACTATGCCTTATATATTATCACTGTGTTATTATTCCTTATGATGACGTGAATAAACCAGCCTTAACTCATGTACTATCTCCCCATCCTCAAATCCATGCTTATTGTCGTGTACGTTTACGCTGTGTGGATCCTACATCACGGCTTGCCAGTCCGGCACAACAGCACCGTGCCTAACATAACTCTCCGGTGTTTAGCGGCGTGACGGCTCGGGCTACCGGAAGTGACGTTAATTGTCCGCGCCCGGAGCCGGCGCGGAGCCCGGAGCCCGGAGCGACCGCCCGGACAGTGGTTGCCGCGCAGTGGGAGGCACCAAGCACGTACTGAGCTCTTCACTGAGGAGAATGATTTCTCATTCGAAACGAGGCTTTTTTAAGTGATGGTTTGTTGAACATATTGTAATGTTGTATTTATGGTATAACTATTTCAAATGAAGAATTAATATAGGGGAAACAAATTGTAAAAAAATTAGGCATTTAATTGTACCGTATTTCTGAGAAGGATGATGATGTGAATTGGCATTAATATATTGATTGGTGTGCGTAGGCTTCCTTCTCAGAAATACGGTACAATTAAATATCTAATGAGAAGAGCTTCAGACATTTGTCATTCAGAAAAATTGGAAGAAGAAATGAAAGAAATTAAAAATATTTTTATGAAGAATGGTTTTTCTAAATCTTCCATCGAAAAATGCCTGAAACCGAAAAGACCAATGAAAAATGCTAATGAAAGAGACGTATTGTTTGCTTCACTTCCTTATGTCCAAAATGTCACGGACAAGATTGGTAGAATTATTCATAAGAAGAACATGAAGATTTCGTTTTCTCCATATAATAAAATTCGACATATATTGAGACAAGTTAAAGACGTCATCCCTCTTCAGTCATCAGGGATTTACCAGATTCCATGTGTCTGCGGAAAAGTTTACATTGGCCAGACTGGTAGAACCATTTCTACGAGATTGAATGAACACCAACGTTCGATCAGGTTGAACCAGCCAGAAAAATCTTCAGTTGCAGAGCATGCCCTGGAAGAATTCCACCATGTAAAATTTGAAGATACAAAAATACTGGCGAGACCTACACACCTAAACAGGTTAATTAGAGAAGCCATTGAGATTTACAAAACTAAGAGTAATAATCTCAATCATTGTGACGGTCTAGATCTTAGTCGTGCATGGCTTCCTATATTAAATATGTTGTAATTGTGAGTTTGGTTACTTGTTGCTAATGTTTTGTTATTTATTTATTTATTTGTATTTGTTGATTTGTTCATTCCTGAAGAAGGCAATAGTGTATATTGCCGAAACCTCGTAATTTAAATAAATATATACAGAATTTAAACTAAAAAAGGTTGTATTATTCTTATTGAAATATGAGTTCTGAAAGATTTTTTAATAATTTATAACAATTTTGGTTGGCTTCGATTTCATGGTATGTAAAATAGCATGCAATATAAATATTAGGACTACTAATTACAATTCATTGTCAGAATTAGATTTTTTAGAATATTATCACTTATTTACAATAATAGGAGGAGTCTAAGGTTAAAAATATATATATAAAACTAAAACAATTACCCCTTAACCTTAAATAATAATATAAGCTAAAAGCTAAATACGTATTTCGAGAACTAAGTTCTCATCATCAGTAGAACAAAACAAAAGTTTAAGCAGAGAAGTTAAGATTACTCAACATGTAAACCATGTAAGAGGTCCAACAACTCTGAGCAAACAAGGGAGAGAACTGGGATTATATAGGGATAGGAGTCACAGGTGAATGAATACCAATTAAAACTAAGATTTAACGTCCAATGAAATTTAAGATTTGAAATGTCCTATTAAATTTAAGTTTCTATTAAATCGAATAATTTAGAATTTGGTATGGGACCGAAATCTGCGTTCATCAAGTTATTTTTAAATTTATTTATTATTAAGCTCTCGTATGCATCTAAATATCTATCATTATTAATATTCTTTAAAAGTTTAATGTTAGAATTGTTAATTTTGTGATTATTAATGAACATATGTTGAGCCACGCTAGATTTTTCGGGATTAGATATGTAGATGATATTTTTGCCATAGTTAATATCAAAAATTGCGATTTGAAAACTTTTCTAGACAATTTAAATTCAGTTTTCCCATCAATTAAATTTACTATTGAACAAGAAACTAATAAACAACTACCATTTCTGGACGTACTGGTTATTCGAAATAAAAATAAACTAGAGTTCGATATTCACAGAAAATCCACTAATACTAACAGATTTATAACTGCTGACTCCAATCATTTCTGGCAACATAAATTAGCATCATTCAATTTTTTAATAAACAGATTAACAAAATTTCCTTTAAACAAAAAAAGATTTAATATTGAACTAAACTATATTAAAGAAATAGCTAAATATAACGGTTTCCCGGTTAAAACTATAGATAAATTAGTTCATAAATTTAAACATCGCCAATCCGTTTCTAATTTTACAACATTAACACCATTTATTAATAAAAATAATAATAAATACATAACACTACCGTACGATCACGCTTCTAAAAATTTAAATAAAATTTTTCAAAATCAAAATTTAACCGTGACTTACAAATCAAGTAATACTATTAAATCTCTATTAGGTAATCCTAAAGATAAAATTGACACTAACAAAAAATCCGGTATATATAAAATTAGCTGTAATGATTGTAATAAAGTTTACATCGGGCAAACTAAAAGGCAAATTGACACTCGGTTTAAAGAACATTTTTATCATCTAAAAAGCGGTAATCCCGAAAAATCTAGCGTGGCTCAACATATGTTCATTAATAATCACAAAATTAACAATTCTAACATTAAACTTTTAAAGAATATTAATAATGATAGATATTTAGATGCATACGAGAGCTTAATAATAAATAAATTTAAAAATAACTTGATGAACGCAGATTTCGGTCCCATACCAAATTCTAAATTATTCGATTTAATAGAAACTTAAATTTAATAGGACATTTCAAATCTTAAATTTCATTGGACGTTAAATCTTAGTTTTAATTGGTATTCATTCACCTGTGACTCCTATCCCTATATAATCCCAGTTCTCTCCCTTGTTTGCTCAGTGTTGTTAGACCTCTGACATGGTTTACATGTTGAGTAATCTTAACTTCTCTGCTTAAACTTTTGTTTTGTTCTACTGATGATGAGAACTTAGTTCTCGAAATACGTATTTAGCTTTTAGCTTATATTATTATTTAAGGTTAAGGGGTAATTGTTTTAGTTTTATATATATTATCACTTATACAAAACTGTTTTAGAATTACTAATTTTAATTGAAGAACAGTTGGAATTTTACTAGAATATGTGAGTTTATATTGATATTTTGATCGGAATTTGTAATTTAGATCTTTTTTTAACAAATATTTGCCAGCGAACTAATTATTAATTTGTCTTTGAGTATTTGCTTGTGGAAGATATTGTAATAACTACTGGTGCTTTTGCATGTGTAACCTTTTTTTTCTTGAACCATTATATTGTAACTTCTTACAACACTTCACAAGAAACTTATACCTATTTTACAGTATCCTACTCCGGGTGTAACACGAAAACAGTGACATAGGCGTTTAACATGAGAAAACAGTTTTTCCTAGCGCAGAAGTGTGCAATTAATTTTAGACAATAATGCTTCAAATAAATATTTTAGAAAATTCAGTAATTCGATTTTATTTTGCACGTTCGCCAACCGAGCAAATTAAATTTAAAAATTTATAAAAGTTACTTTTTATAGTTTTCCATGATATTGAATTAAAATCACAAACAAATGTAATGAGTTTAGCCCGTCAGAAACGTACCTGCCAAATTATCTGTACCTGTTGGAGTCATTATGATTGAAAATGTATAATTATTCACTCGAAGAAAAGGAAGAAACTATTAAAAAAGTATTATATTGAGGGAAGAATAATTTAGTCGGAACGCAGTCAAAAGATTTATTTGATTTCAAACCGACGTTTCGATCATACAATGATCATCTTCAGGGTTAAATCAAGTCAGAAAGAAAAATGTTTTTGTAACAAAATGTATCATACATGGATGAATGCCGACTTGGGTATAATTGTCCTTACTCTTGGCGAAGAAGAAGAAAATAAAGAAAATTCAGAAAATTTTACAAAACGAAACTATTTTGTATGTATTTACCGTGATAATCTGTGGTATATATTTCACGTTTTTGTCATAAGCAGAGAACTTTTGTTCAATAATGTATACAATAATTCTCATTTCTAGGCCATTTGGACTGCATTTTGGTTTAACTGAAACAAATATCAAAAAGTCAAAAACATGTCAGATGTCAATCACGTACTAGCATATGTTTACTTCCACACAGGTGATTTTGGCATGAACATCAACGTGACGTGCACGTACTCTTCAAACGCAACCTTCCACTTACCCTTGCATGCAAATACTACGCTATTACTATGATACAATATTTTTTTCAATAAAAACAAAACTATACTGTACCGTGGTTGTATCGCTAATAAATCAGTGAATATCAATGTGCCGCCATCGTACCGTAATCATACCATCGTCGTACCGAGACCGTAGATGTAAATGGAGCAAAAAATATTGTTCCGTCATCGTACCGTTATTATACCGCCATTGTACCGATTATGTAAATGAAGCCTAAGAGTTTCAGTAGTAGTGGCGAGTCGGTCATGCCATAAAACAAGTTCTAATTGTGATTGAGGGCTTGCTCCCTAAAAGGGTTCCCGTACCAAAAATACTAATAATGAAATATGTATTGTACCAGGTGACACATTATAGTTTTAATCTTTCTAATTTAATAATTGTTACATTTTTTGCTATTTGCAATAAATGAACAAGAACATAGATAAATTAAACATAGTTGGAAAAATAAAAACATCTTTTCGAACTATAGTGACACATATTTTTTTGCAGATAAACAAAACACCGCTAAAATGACCTACTATTGTCTAACGTTTTATTTATATGGGTGAAGTGTAAAACTCAGACAAATATTATTAATTAAAGGAATACGTTTATTAAACTATATATAATTAAGATTAAATATTAAGAAGATGCTAAAAGTAACTAACACTATGATTAAATAATTATAAACACTAATTTAAGACTAAGAATATTATTAAATGTTTAAACACTAATGTTATTTATTTAACCAATATTTATATCACTACATTTATTTATATAACTACATTTATTTATGTTAACAACTCGTAGACTACTTATTTATATCACCGACTTCTTTACTCGTTGCTTCTATATCATATAGGTACTATTCATAACACGACGCTTATTTATATCAGACTATCCCCGTTGGCCTCTCCGACGTGCTTATATACGCGGCGTAATGTCTCGCGAACCTTCTCGATGTGTCCATTCACAACAAAGGGTCACACCACCGGATGTAATTGACTAGTCAGAACGCGTATGGGTTTTCCCCAGGGTATTACGTCATCGGGGTAATTCCGGCGAAGGGATTACGTCATCGTTCGCGAACATGCTATCAGTAGCGGCGCAAGCATTCGGCGTGTCGGGTCGGCGCGCGCTACAATAATTGGGACAACTATAAACAAATTCCATCGATATCGTATCTCTCGTTCACATAATCCCCATGTTGTATAGGTTATCCAACACAGCCCGTATTACTGCGAAGTATTTAAACAACTTTCTTACAATAATTAAAGCTGCCATAAATATTACAGAAATTACGATCACTCAATAATTCACCGGACAAAAGAACAAACATATTCTTTACTCATGTCCACCCAACATGAGTTAACTGATAACTCGTCCTGTTCGGTGGTCCCACACGCAATCACTGTCTTGGGATTCAACACGTAATTAAAACTGCATGTATAGTTGACTCAACGGCCTGTGTCAATACTAATTTACACATCAATTAGTCAGCCATACGTGATCGATTAAGTAATTAATTTACGGCATACGCAACGACACATGCACGCGCAGTAGGCGGTGACATATGCAGCCAAGGAAACAATCGCCGCTCGCGCTCGCAGGATGAAAGAAATGGCCGCCCGAGACGGAAAGTTGAGGCTAGTGATTAATGAATCGATGTGCGGTAATTAGTTTAGGGTTTTTTTAGGTTGCAAGGTTTTTTTGCTTTCCAGAGGGTAGTTAATGAGAGGTGTGATTTGAATAATGGATACTAAGGGAGATTAAGAGCTGGTTTGGTGGATCCAAAAAAGTGTTTTACCGTTTAGGACTGGATTTTGTTAAAAATGGTTGTAGCCTGTAACGATGGGTATTATAAAGGCAATCATTCAACATGTCGTTTTAAACATCTGTTTTTTGGCTATCCTTTCCGGATAAATCTTATGCCCTTGTCACACTATACTCGTAAGTAGCATATTTATAAAACAACTATATTCATCCCTATTTAAAATTCAAAAATTCACAGATTCATAACTGTAGTAACTTTATGATTTCGAATATTATCCCCTAACCATAGAGAATTAAATGTAAAATAATATTTTATTTAAGTTCTAATGACATACTGACCTTTGTCACTTCATTTGCAATCACAAAAACTGTCATCCTATATTTTGTTAAATCTAACTCTCCATTTGTTTTTACTGTTTCCCTTTAAACTTGCAACCACAGGCCTTCTCTATTTGCATTCTTTTTAAACAATTTTCGCCCTCCATAATTTAACTGTTAAATAAAATGGCACATCTTTCTGCATAATGTCAATCATTTTTCATGAATGTTTTTGGTCCATTGTCCGTTAACCTTTATGAATTGGCAACATTTTACGAAAATAAACAACTTCGAACTGTGAAGTTACGCCTGCCCTTGATGAGCACTCTGAACGGTATAGATTTATTATTACCGAAATTTGCAAATGTAAGCAGATTGGCACAATCAAAAATGGATAATAGACAGTGATGCTATATTTGTACGGGGTGAATACGAGTATTCATCGCATATGCCTTAAATATGAGAAAATAGGTATTCACAAATATTGCAAAAAAAGTTGTTTTTTACATAGAATTTTAAAGCAAAAAATTCTTATTTTTTCCGAAAGTTTTAAAATTTTATTTAAAGACGTAGGTAATAATATTACATTTTACAATTATAATTAACGACGCTCATTTTTTAAAATAACCCATACTAGATCTAAATGTTACTATGATTTTTATTAAATATACTCCATTACTAAAAGCCTATTTTCAAAAATGTTGACAACGAAAAATTCAAACTTTATGTTCTAAAATTCTATGTATCAAGTCCATTTACGAGACAGATAATATAAAAAAGGTACTATTTTCCCATATTAAACGTTTATTTCTTAGTTTTTCGTATTCATCTTACATATATATTTATTTAAAAGCTCAAACTATTGTATCTTTTTTATTGTAAGGTTTTGAGATATTACGACAAGTAAACTCGCACAGAGAAGTTGGTACACAAATTTTTTGAAAAATTGTTGTTTTGGTTCTGCTCTATACATATAATTCATTAACTCTCATAAATAATATGAATATATACACACACCTAATTCTATATATATATATACAGCGTGATTGGTGAGGAAACGGCCATACTCTAGGAACGTGTTCAGGAGAACAAAATAAACAAAAAAAGTCATCTCCTGAACACGTTCCTCGAGTATGGTCGTTTCCTCACCAATCACCCTATATATATATATATATATACAGACTGTTTAAAAAATAGAGGTCACGGATTTAAGGGAGGATAATACATCATGGTAAGTTTATTAGCAAATGTAAAACCAAATATGTGAAAAATATGATACTGACACGATGTCAATGTCAGGGACACTGACAGAAAATAACGTTATTATTCGTACGGCTATGAATCAAGGTAATGTCTCTGAATTAATAAATAAACTTACGTTACAGCGAAAGTATTATCAACAACGAATATCGTTTTAAAGCGGAATGTCCTAAGTTAGCCAAACGATATGAATTTTTGAAAGACAAGCGTGTTATATCCATTCCTATCGCATACGCTTATAGCATTTGCAAAGGAGAGAGATAAATGTATGCGAACTTGTTAATTCGTTCATGAGACAGATAACCTTGATCGGATATTTTTTTTTTTTTTACTGTATATATAATATATATACAGGATGTTTCAGGACTATTGTAACAAACTTATTTCTGAGGTCATTTTGAGCCAAAAATGTCATATGAACATAGGTCCTATTCCTTCTAGTTACCAAAATACAAGAGGTTGAAGTTCTATAAATAACACGAAATTTTATAATTTTTGTAATCAAGGTACTTTCGGAAAACAAGAGTTATTATTGAAAAGTCATATCTTATTTGTATTAATTAATTGTATTTATTAATATTAACGAATACGATTTGGACAACAAAACATACGATTCAAAATTTATATCAAATATATTAAATTATGTACATTTATTAATATTACAATGAATTTTACACTCTAAAACGTTCCATTTACAGCAGAAATATCTCATACTTTTAACACATTTTTGGTATCACTGGTTTACACTAAAACCATTTTTTACTATTTTTAGTAACTTTTGAATTAAAATTACAGTTTAATTTCAAAATTTTACTTTAAACAACTTGTAATGAAAATTGCAAAAATTCCGACGTTGTTGGACATTTCACCAAGACGTACTTTCTATTTAAAATTTCCTCAACTCAATAATAACTCTTGTTTTCCGAAAGTACCTTGATTACAAAAATTAGAAAATTTCGTGTTATTTATAGAACTTCAACCTCTTGTATTTTGGTAACTAGAAGGAATAGGACCTATGTTTATATGACATTTTTGGCTCAAAATGACCTCAGGAATAAGCTGTTAAAGTTTGTTACACTAGTCCTGAAACACCCTGTATACAGAGTGTAGAGTGTTATGTAAATAATGTGTCATAGTTATAATCTGAAATATATTCAGCACAATGTGTTAAGGACTGTAAAGACGACCAATTACAAACCAGCGTCTTAATAAATTTAAATTGAAAAATCAAGTTGTTCCAAAAAGCAATATTTGTTGGTTGTCATAAATAACGTTTAATTTGCAATAAGTGGCGTAGTACTGAGATATTTAGAAATGCCTGACACTTTCACTAATCAAGAATACACCGACATGCATTTTATTTACGGAGAAGTGCGCCAAAACAGTCGCCATTAATAAACTTCAAGCCTTCAAAAATGACAAGTGTTGTTTTTATTCAAACTACTGTGATTTTTTAATAATTTTTTATTCAAATAAATAATTGTTATTCATCCATGTTGCAGTGCTTTTACAATTGCAACAAGCACATTAGAAAAGAAATTATTGCAGATTACGATACATAGTTTTTTAATTGGTAACGTATGGCACGTTACTTACATACCACTCTGTATATTCTGTTGCTTTCCTAATAAGCAAAATCAAAAATATGGTTTCATTGCCATTCTGATAGATAATTCAGTTGTGTGAATTAACGCTCGACTTGTGACCCATATGAATATATTCATAACTGAGGGTGTACGTGTAACAATCCCTCCCCGTCATATATATCACACTCAGTGCCAACTGCCGTCGAGAGTGCGACATTATTAAATGATTATCATCGCTTATAAACGCGAATGCGATTCTTCTTCTTCGTCTGGTAGGGAAAGGGATGGAGTTAGTGTTAGCGTAACATTCAATACAGACCGGCAACATATGCATCTGATGGTCGAGAAAAAATTGGGATTTCATTTAGGGTGGTTGGTTGTTTGTGACGGCTGTTATTAATTATCGTGATTCATTTACTTTCGATTGAAATGAATTTGTTGTCATGACTTCGGGAAAATTATGATTTCGTTCGTTCTATCATACAACATCATTTGCAGACAAAAACGTATAACCATTCCATAGTACACAACATTACATGTAAAATATTAGAAGTATACAATATGTTATAAGAAATTACATATCTACATGTTAGGCTCCAAGACTGAAATCATTCAGTAACCAAAAACAAAAACCGTCACAACACGTGACGTGACGTCTAAGTTTAAAAAGATCAAAATTTATTTTTTACAGGCACCGTAACATAACCTAGAACATAAATATTCTATGATTTCGGTCTTTGAAGCCAAAATGCATCGTACTATTTTGTTTTACTTACTGAGCTTTTACGGACTTTGAGCCTAACACATGCGAGTACATTAGATGTAGGTGAATTAGTTCAGCGTTCAATGATGTGACATATGTTATGATACTTTTCGAAGGGCTCTATGTAGATTACCGTTATCATGATGCACTATGACTCTTCTTCTTATTTGGTATGATGGACGTTTTAAAGCATTACAGACAAGCACAACGTAGTATCTGTACAATTAAAAAAAAAACAGGTTGAAAATGTTCATTGTAACAAGATTCTGCACCTTGGGTGGCGAAATATCCACGCAATGTTGGGTTCCGGACTAACAACAGTGGGGGAGGGGTGTGAGTGTAAGTTTCCTCTGGGAATAGTAACTAAATGAAATCGGGTCGCTGACCAATGGACGCTCAACCAGGGCTGGTCAACAAGCCTGCGGTGAAAAGGATAGAGAGGAAGTCAACAGAGCATGCACGCAAAAAAAAATTCAAAATGCAATTTGAGTTGGCATTATATTAAACACACAACTGGTACAGTTATAAGACGGCAAAATAGATATTTGATAAATACAACGGTACTTGGAAAATAAAACAACAGATTTTGACAGAACTTCAAAATTTTGGTCGGATAAACCCTAAGTATATGCCTTAATGCATAATACAGCGTAGAGTACTATCCCGCCGGCGCAATTCGAGCGTTCAGGATGAGGTGTTAACAAAAAGTAGGAAACGAAAACACGAACAACGTGAACCGTTGGTATACCAGCGCTTACGTCACTTTTCCGACATATTATGTCGTTACCATATGAAATAAAAACCTGTCCTAAAACTAAATCGGCGCAAAACACGTTAAACAATACGCAGTGTAAAATAAAAAGCAAAAACATGAACGCAAAAATATGAAATTTATAAGAGGTTATCATACCTAATAAAATTTATGAACGTCAGTGACAAAATTACACCATTAAAAAAATTGGGACATTGAATTATATACGATAAATTTGTAAATGCCTACGCCAATAAATTCGAACAATAAAAAAGGAAATAAGCTTACGTCCCTAACGTGAGCTTTCCTGTCCGTAACTGGAACTTTAGGGTTGTAGCTTGTGGTTGCACGTATCAATGTCCGTAAGGAATGGCGTCTATCGGCAGCTTGTTGCCTCAGAACGCAATAATTGTCTGAAGTTTGATTCCCAAAATTTAGTGGTTTACTTGTTACGCCGGTCTAAAATGAAGGTAAAAATGGTACTTATTACCCAATCAACCGGTAACAGTAACCGTGCCAGTCCCAATAATAATAACAGTAACAGTAACACTGTTAAAAGCCTGAGCTGGAAGGTGGATATTAAGTAGTTGAAATGTGAGTCCTTTTAGATCTGAGAAAATCCTCGATAAAATTATATATCAAATATGCGCTGTACAACGCCAGCAGTAATCCAAATATAAATTTAATTTAAAACTTCCAGCAAGCAAAAAAAAATTGAACACAAAAAAGTGCTCATTGCACGAGGAACTCACAAACAAGAATGTGCCACAGAAAGTATGGCCAGGAAAAAATTGGCGATATGTCTGTTTTACAGTTATTACATTGTTTATTTTACTACAGCAACATATAGTTACAACTAGTGGATAGTAGTAACAAGGGGTAATAAAATACAAAAGGAACGCAACAGTAAAATTAAATCGTAACATCTTTTTTTAAATTTCATGATTTCTCACAGGGGTGTTAATACTTTAGTTTATAAAACGCTATAAAAATTTCTCAATCTGTTTTTTTTTTGTTGAACTGACAAAAACTAAAGTTAAAATATCACAAACAAAATCAAAATTAAATTTGTCCAAAAATTACAGCTTACATTAACAGAACAGCACTCTTATTATTACAATAAGTATCCTGGGTTCATTTCAACCAAGTTATGTAAAACATCAAAAATAAAATACGAAGTGCAGATACGCGAAAACTTTTGTACAGTACTTTATAAGCGAGCAGGTGTCGAATTGGCTGATTTCCTTCCAAGAATTTATAAATATTACTCAACCTCCCATACTGTATCCACTTGATGTGTGACATATTCCCTCATATCCTGCTTTCAATCCTGCTTCTGCTGCCATAACTCCTGCCATTGCATCCTTGCATGTCCAGCGATGCATGGTGGTGCACTTTCCTGCACGGAGCATCTGTCATGCACATCCTCAGCGTGTCGGCGACAGCACAGCGACAGTTGCATGCGTGGCGTGCGCGTGACGCGTGTGCATGATGCGTGAGTGCGCGTGCGTGCCACCCTGGCCGTGTAATTGCACAGTGAATATTTCACAAGCGCAGATCGCAGTGCGACTGATTGATGGGGAATATTAATTGAACCTAATGTACTGAATTGCTACAGGAAGACGGTGGAGAAATGTCGAATAGTAATATTATTTTTAATTAGTTGACATTCTGATGGTATAGTTGGTTAGTTTGTAACCTGTAGTGCCTTCCAAAAATAATCGAATCGTAGTATATATTATGTTTTTGGTAATAGTTGTATTATTATGCGATCTCCCGAACGAATTAGCCACCATTGTTTGCATTTAGATTAACTGTCAAATCAAGAAAAAAGATAAAAAGTTGTATTTAATGACGCTCGTTTTTTGAAATAACACACTAGATCTACTTTAAATTAAGTTTATTTAGTTATCATAGACATAATTTTAAATATTTCGGAATCAACAAATTTAGTATTTTATACTCCAAAATTCAATATATATACCCAATGCATCCCATTAAATATTACGCATAATATTCTCATGTTAAACGCCTATATATCACGGATTCTACTATCCTTGTGTACAGTGTAATTGATTTTGGTTGCAGCATAATGGAATACTTTCTATTATTAATCAATAAAAAAAATCATTTTGGCTACTTCATAACTGCAGAAATAAAATTTTAAAATTCACGGAATTACAATTTAATTGTATTAGCTATGGAATTATAAACAAGAGACGAACAAAAGCGTAACATTTTATTACGTCAGTGTCAGAATAATGATTGTCAAAATAAATACTAATAATTCCATGGCTAATACTATTAAATTGTAATTCCGTGAATTTTCAAATTTTATTTCTGCAGTTATTAAGTAGCCAAACTGATTTCTCATGTTAAAAGCCTATGTTTCACTGTCTGTGATACACCCTGTATGTATATTGTACTTCCCACCAGGGATGGAAAACGTAATGTAACGATACCCGATAACGTTATAATAACTTTTCAATTAGTTTTTTTTTTTTAATAAAGTTATATAATATAACAAATAACGTTTCCCTATCTCGTTATCCGAGTATACAAATTTTACAAGATTTTTTCCGTTTGAAAATATAATTTCCTGATAATTTATTTCGTATTTCATAATGAATACATGTCACTAGTGGTCAAATTCAAATGTTGAGCACTTTATTTCATTTGTAGAATAATATAAGTGTGTAAGTTTCTTAATACATTGTTTTAATTTTAATTATTAATGAATTGTGTTCTAGGGACATTACAACATTCTTATTCATTAAAAACTCACCAACGAATCTTTCGAGCAAAGACAAGTAGGTATACCTTGTCCAAATATATTTCGTTATGACTTTAACTTACTAAGTCTGAGGTGAACCGCACACAGCAAGAGATTCTACCTGTTGGCGCTCAGGGTAGGATTGCAAAATATTTAAATTCGGAAATCTCTAATCTCTGTGCGCATTAAGTATTTCAGATTTACTTGAAATAATAATGAATTCGCAAAATTAAATTAAGTCTTTCACTATTACTAGAAATATAAGATGAGAAAATCGTCCTTGACCGGTATTAATACATATTGGGGAAACTAAGATACCAAAGGCATACCTAGTGAGTAGGTATGTAAATGAGTTTTAAAAATTTAAAATCAGTAGTAATATTAACTTTCGTACTGAGGTCAACAATATACGTATTTAATATGTGGCGACCATTTGAAGAAGACAATACTGATGTTGTACCAGCTGAAAATTGTGATAATATTGAATACATACCTGTCCTTGCACCCCTATAAATCAAGCTTAAATCCCTAACAATAGACCCGCTGAGAGGGCCATAACGAAATATCTTTGGACAAGGTATACATCTAATTTCAATATTATTTTTTGTTTTCAATTTAAAGTTAAATATAAAATAATTGATTTATTGCCATTTATTTATATGTGGCACAGTTGTAGATATTATTTAAGTATTCCTAGAAACTTTTTAAAAAATAAATGTATTAAAAAAATATTGCCGCTTTAACACTTATACATGATATCAACAATTATCTGCGCGATACAAAAAAATCTAACCAATTACAGTACTTTATAAATGATTACAATACCTCCATAACTTATAGAAAATAATTATTAATTTACATAAAATGAAGAAGAATATCAAATTAAACAATAACAACAAATTTTGCATACATATTAAAATTTACCTGCATCATCCAATTACATAGAGCAATATCAATAACATAACAATAAACAAATTTAACACATAGAGTTAATCTCTCACAGACGAACTAATATCCCCAATACAAACACATGGGATGAAGCGTACAGAGGATAGAGGCACATTCACAATGCATACATAGAGAGAGGCAATTAGAAGCATGCAATTTACACAAACATGGATTACGCCGGCCGAGGGTGGATGTAGATGTGGATACAAGGGTGGATGCGAGGGTGAGCCACGACTCATTCCAACTAATTTACTAACAAACCGGCTGGAACCCACACACGCGCTTGGCTTGGACACCAGGATTTAGGCAACGCTAAACAGAATAGCGAATGAAATCAGGAAATATTATTAGAGAATAATTTAAATGGACACCGAAATTATTTTTATTGCTGTAGGTGTAGTGTTAAAACAATCTAGATATGTTGTATTGGCAATGATTTTTTTTTACCGAATATTGATTTTATAGGAGGGCAACGCTAGAATTATTTAAAAATAAGACATATGGTTACTACTTTTTAGAGTTTTATTTTTAATTAAGTGTATTCAAAGTAATTCCCTTCAACATCAATACATTTCACGATTATTTTATTTCAATTCTTGAAAGCACCCAACCAATCTTGTTTCGGAACGCGCAAATTAATTTTTTGGGAGGCGTCAAAGATGTCAAATTATAAATCATAATTCGAAAATACTCTCTGAATAAGTCTTTATTTTCAATCACAATTATATATTTTTTAAAATCATTAATTTAAGTTCCTACTAACTCAACTTTAGAACTTAATTTTAAATTACAACATATATGTATAATGGTGTAAATTTTATTTTTCTCAGCTCCCTGATTTTCGTATACTCAATACTAATTTTAGCGCCATCCTTATACATAAAATATACAGGGTGGTGACCGGCACAGCCGAACATAGGACTTTACATGTCAAATCAGACTTTCGTAATTTCCTGCTTCCCTAATTATTTTAGATATAAAAGCTTCAAATAAAAGTTATAGAGAATCAATAAAGTTAATTTTGTATGCCTTGTAACGGCAGAAATTAGATATGAAAATGTCGAAAATCACCTCAAAAATAGCAGTAGCCATGGAATTGAGACAAAATAAATAACACATATTAACGATTTATCTGTCAAGCTAGGCTAATTTATTTTTATTATTATTTGTAATTTCTGTTCAAATGAACAAATATCAATTTAAAGTAACAGATAATTGTTAACTGGAACAGAAATTTGAAATATTATCTAATAAAATAAATCATTCTAACATGACAGGTGATTTTTGATATTTTCATCCCTAATTTCAGCCGCTACTAGGCACACTAAATTAATTTTTGTTGATTAACATGTATAATTTTATGCTCTACAATTTTTATTTGAAACTTTTTTACCTAAAATAATTAGGGAAGCAAGAAATTACGAAAGTCTAATTTTACATGTTAAAGTCCTATATTTGGCTGTGCCGGTCACCACCCTGTGTAAGTATTTTACTGAAAAAATGATGTTAACCAAAAATAATAAATGAGCAACATATTATTGTAACCAGAAATATATTTATTAAGCATAAAATAATAGTTATTTACATAAGAGACAGAAGAATGGAATATTATTGACGAGGAGCCATATTGAAATATAATATTTTACGGCTCTTAGACATTTTACATTTTTTTTTTCTGAAACCCTCGTTTGTAATAAAAATTAATTTTAAAATTAATAATAAAATCTGATTTTTATAAGTATTTAGTAGTGCACTTCTCTCGTTTCTAAGGTGACAAAAAAAAAATAGTAAATAAACGAAAAGCAATAAATTATTGTTAGTTTTGTATTTTTGGTGCGTGCGTTTCTGTTTATTTGTAATGTCTTGCAAATTAATGCGACGAGGTTTCTTTAGACATTCTGGGAGTAACATATCCAATTTACAAAACACAACTATAAAAAATAATAATATTCTGTAAAATTTTAAATTAAACGTTTAAATGTTTTTGTAACTAGTCAGGGGAATGCAACTTTTGTGCGAAAATAGAACTTCCGCTCTGGTTTAAGAAAATATTTTTACCTTAGAAAAATTACATTTTCATAACCTGAAACAATAAACAAAAAATACAAAAACATAGTATTTTATCCTTTAACTAAAAAGTGTTAGGATGCGTTATTGCTAAGGTATAAGTATTTAAAAAATTATAATCGAAAAAATATCTACTTTGGGTACCAAGTTTCTGTATTTTATGGATAATTCAGGGCTGATATTTTGGTACTCAAATATTAGTTTGGATTGTAACAAATATTTGGAATCAGTATGACTTTCGGGTTCGAATAAATATCACCAGAGCTGATAAAAACGTAGGTTAAAAAAACAGCCTACTAGGTCTTTTTTGGCTTTGTCAAGTTCTATGTGGGTAATATTGATATTATTGATATAAGCACTTTGTTAAATAATTATTATATTACTGTAAGATTAATTTTGTATATTAAAGTATAAACACCCTGACTTAAATACTTACAGACTTGGTACTAATTTAATATAATGCTCGCTAATATAATACAATAGCCTATACGTACACATATGTACGATAATGTTTGCGAATGTGGTATTATTAAAATACCATTCATAATATAAATGTATTGTTATGGTACATACGTAAAAATACATAATGACAGAAATTAATTGAAAAAGGAATATTAGGGTATATTTGATTAGTCTCAAATTCTTTCTGAACCTATACTATTTAATTCCTCCTAACCTGACTCAACGTACAATGTAATGAAATCGAGGGTGGCTTGGTTGGCCAGACTATTCTCCACACGGAATATTTTACTACGACATGCTCTCATTAAGCGACCGAAGGGAATTCGGAAATTTTATTGCGAATAATACCATTTCCCCCACAATCAAGAGGTTATCGCTTGCGGAAAATAAAGTTGTCGAGGAAACTTGATGGCTTCCCAGATATCCACAGCTTTGATCTGAATATAATAACGTGCTATAATGATATTTTCGTGTTCGACGGGTGGACATTACGACGAATCTAGATACTGATAAAAGATTATGGATTTTGAATTTAGGTCCCATGGTAGGTTAGATTATGATTACGTTTATTAAACTGACCTACATGGGTTTGATTATGTTGTCCTTAATTGTTCGAATGAAGTTATTTGTGTTTTATGATGTTTATATACGAATAAGTTAACCTAATTAAATATACTGCAAATCCTTGATAACACATATCACATTAAATATGTATCAAATATCAAATTATTGAAAAAATATAAATACATCCATTTACATGATCATGCCTGGTCTGGAAGATCATAAATTGGAGATAAAATTGAAAATTGTGTGAATTATTATTATGAAATGGCATATAAAATTAAACATAAATTCAGTAGAGACATACATTTTAAGCACTGAATTACTTCTATCTACCCACTCCGGCAAAATTAGGTGAACGCCAAAAAAACCATATAGTTTAAAAAGTATGAACCGTCTATCTTTCATAATATGAAAGAGAGACGCAAATATTATTTGCGTTGGTAATTCAACATCTACAACAAATAGCAAATGACGATATAACACCTAAATATAGTCACCTAATAAAAACTGATTATCATTATCGAGATGTTAAATATTGCTCGGTCTTTAGTTTGATTACACTTCTGTATATCTTAAGTTTATAGTTCGGCCGCACTGAGTTCGTTTGACGAAGAAACGGCCACACGGCTTGTTATGTGCACAATATTACCGCCACGGGTGTGTGACACATACAAAAAATAAAAATAAAAGTTCGCACGCACGGCCGCAACACGGCTGTACTATACCGTCAGTGCTTGTTCACCAAACAGATCTGGTACAGCCGTACTGTTGCCGTGTATAAAAATTTATTCTATTAGACGCCATAAACAGATGTGAAGAAATTAATAAATAAAAAAACGGTCAGGATGATAGAATCCGGATAAATGGGTTTCCATTGTAATAAGAAAGAAACGTATTGTAAATTTTTAAAGACGAGGAAAACTAGGCACTAAAATACCATACTCGTATTTACAGCAGAGTCTACTATTTCATTCAATGAATGCTGTCGAAGCTGTAAACCTTGGTTTAGTGCCGATTTTAGAATTAATATAAATATAAAATAATTGATTATTTTTAATACCTATTTTGAAAGTTATCGCTATCAAATAATATTGCTATGCGTTTGTTGCACTGTTGCTATGTGTTTGTATGGCGGTTGATATGTAATAAGCAGTAAAAGTGACATTTCACAGACTGTTAGTTGTTAAAAAAATCGCACTTTTAATGTCAATCGGTAAAAAATAATATTTTTTGAAAACACAAATCCTCAATACTAAGTATATTTAAACAGGCAAAATAAATATAAAGAAAAATATGTATAAGGAATACATAAATTATTTAG
Organism: Harpalus rufipes; assembly: GCA_951394225.1. Taxonomy (NCBI): domain Eukaryota; kingdom Metazoa; phylum Arthropoda; class Insecta; order Coleoptera; family Carabidae; genus Harpalus; species Harpalus rufipes. Next base: position 39,682,283 of record OX596281.1, read on the forward strand.
AAGTGGAATTTCGAGGAAAACAAACATTTAACATGAAAGAAGAAATAATAAAAAGAATTCCAAACATAATGTCCAAATAATAAAAATAAATAAATAATATGAAAAAATCTTTCAAACTATCTACTGAAAGAAAACAAAAATTATCATATCATAGAAAAATTCAAAGAATTGTGTATTGTTTTTGTATAAATCTAAATCGTCTTAATTTAAGTGCCTCTGGCATGAATAACCTTTTAAAAAAATCTTGCTTTTCTTGCTTGTGCTAACCTTAGGCGAGGATTAGAAATCAGAAACTTTACAATAAATTCTTTTCTCTTCTTTACAACTACATTTTTACCTCTCGCTAACAGAGGTATTGGATTCATGCTAAAAATCGCATATCCAGATTTTAATGATTAAGCACGTTTTAAGGTCCCTACAATCCGATTTTAATATTTTTACGATGATGTCTGTGTGTGTGTGTGTATGCGTGTGAATTTATGTGTGTATGAATGTTTGTATGTAGGTCGGTTAACTATGTATTTCTCAATCGGACATTACTGGGCAGAGCTGAAAAGGTTTTGGTAATAATTGAAAAAAATCTAAATATAAAGAATATACAGGGTGTATCAGGACTAGTGTAAAACAAATTAATAGCATATTCCTGACATCATTTTGAGTATACAAGAGTTCAAAATTTTATAAATAGCAGCAATTTTTAAATTTTTCTAATCAAGATACCTTCAATCCAGAATAATAAACAATGGAAAACAATGCAAAATTAAGCTAAATTTTTTTTTTACCTGAGTTATTGTTATTGTGAAATGGATGGGTTTAGTGTTGTAGAATACGCAGATATAATATTTGTGTATGGATTCGGCAATGGTAGTGCCCTCCGTGCGTCCAGAGAATATCAAAATAGGTATCCCAACAGACGTCAACCTTCTCATCGCGTATTTTCACGCACTTTTCAAAGGTTGAGAGAAACTGGGACAACAGCTGTACGGGGTGGAGTTCAAAATGATGGTATTGGACCGCGCAATATTTAGTTTATGATTGCATGATTCGTCGATGTCAAGCTTGCATTCGAGCTCGAGGGGCACATTTTGAACACTTACTATAAGACAAAATGAATATATTTAATGTTTCCATTGTTTGTTACTATGTTTTAAATGTAGTTTGATTAATTTTTTTAATAAAATTGCTGCTACTTGTAAAACATTGATATCTTATATTTTGGTAACCAAAAGGAATAGGACCTATATAACATTTTTTACTAAAAATTATGTCAGGAATATGCTATTAATTTTTTTTACACTAGTCCTGATACACCCTGTATATAAGCGAGAATACAGCCCGAAAGAAGACGATATTTAAATGTTATAAACCCAAGATGAAAGTGAAGATGGTCTCCACTCTGCAACGTAAAATACAGAAAAATTGTATCTCATCGAAATAATGAGTAATGAAAGAAAAATGTACTTGGAGAATCTCTTAATTCTTGATCTGTGACTATTATGGAGGTGACAAGTCTACATTGAACAAGACATTGAACGACTTAAATTTGTTTAAAACATTATGGGACAAAGTACACGAGCACTGTAGACTAGAGTAACATTGAGCTGCAAAAAAGCTATCAAATTCTTCTCCAGTAAGTTGCAAATATTGACAAAATTACACATCGATATTAAAGGAAATCAATGTGTTATTTAGATACAACATATATGAAAAAATAAAATGTAAAAGACGATATGTAAGAATAGATGCACATATCCAGATATATACATTTTAGACCGCCCAAAATTAATGTTTATACTAGAAGAATATAAAGAAAAAGTAAACAAGAACGTTGTTCGAATTGAAAATCCCTGTTACCAGCCTAAAATTTATATATGGTAAACTCTACTTTGTAATTTATTGTACATAATTTATGGTAAAATATCCTATAGATTTTGTAAATATATGTGAAAATTATTTCATGTTGAGACATGCTCTTATTGAATAATAAAGAAGTTTATACGTCATAGTATACTTATATGAATATATTATTTGTATATCTAAAAATATTCTTTGTTTTATGCATACAGCCAGTTAAAATATACGGCGAGAGGTTATGTGCTGGCCACATCAAATTTTTTTAAAATGATATTGAATTTTAATTGAATCAGAATAATGTACCATTTATACAATATCGTGACAATGTATCGCATTCCATTTTGTTACAAAATTTTATTGAAACTAAAAATTAATATATTTTGTTTATATTAAATTATCACCGTATTCGTATTCCAACTGATGATGGTGTTGTCAATGTTGTCATTCTTGAGTTGTTGCCTTCTGAAATCTATGTCACACCTAGAACATCAGTTAGAATGATGTGTGGATTGAAATATTTTCAGTCGCATTTAACATATGAAACAGAGTCGGCCCTGCCAGAAATTGAGGAATAAGGGCAAAGGAAGAAGAATATATTATAACTGTCATTTGTAAGCTATGTACAAGTTTCAATCTCCGATACATTGTTGGTTCTAAGTACTACCGTATATGTTCTGTATGTAAACAACCAAGAAATACGAATAGGGCAAAATTCAGAAAGCACCAATAATATCTTGGTATCTAATTTTCAGAAATTCAGGAACAAATTAAAACAAATGTCATTTAATTTGAAATTTTATATCTTCGTTGTTTACATTATAACAGATTCTGAAATTCTTTAAATTGGATTTTTTTTAATTGAATACTTATTTATATAAAGCAATCCAACAAGAAAAAAAGATCTTTTGTAAGTTGTTAATTTTTACTTGAACTATCCTCCCCTATACGAATGAGTCATAGTCTGCTCATAAATACCTAACGAAACCAAACTTCTACTTTCTTGTCCACCACCTCCTTTAATCTAATCAAATTCCTGCTTTTCTCGATCCGTTTACTTCAATTAAACCTTCACATACCCATATCCCTTTCTTAACCTCAAACAAAGATCAATGACAATTCCACCCTCAAAGATTCCACCAAGATTTCGATCAAAAATTGATGTTCGAGTCGGGACAACACGTTCCTTACATGGCATTGTAGTTGCCCTTCTAACTATTCGGTTAGTTAATCGTCTTCTTCGTCGTCTTGTAATGATCTGGACCATTCGAAGGGTGAATTATCCCCCAAAGAGAGGAGATGTAATCACAAGGATCCATCAATCGAGACGGAGACAAGACGGTGTGAGGTTGGAGATATTGATGTGGAAGAGCTTGATTATATGAAAATGATGATGATTGTTTCACTATCGGTGGTGCAGATAGTTTGATGGAGGGTTATGGATAGTTTCGTTTTTATCTCTCTATGAATTTCGAACCCCAAAATATAATTTATTAGAAGATATGTAATATGTTTTATTTGGCCTAACATTATTGTAGTACATATCCCTTATGTATACTTACAAAACATTCTGTAATAGCCTGGAAACAATTATTTTTAATAATAATTGTTCAAAGTATTTACACATCAGTAGGTACATATTTTTGATTAGAAGAAGCCGCGACCTCGGATAAAATTTTGTGAACATGAAGAACTTATGTTCGGAAGGTATACCAGTTTGCTATTTTATTTTGTGGATCAATCATTGTTAAAAAAAAAAAATCTGACCGTATTTTGATTTTATAGTAATTTTGCATTTACCCGATAAAATAATAGTTATTTATGCATCAAGGTATAGATGGGACTTTTTATCATGAAATAAACTCTATGAATGATAAAAGGAACTTCAGTGCCGAGGTTCATATTAAATTTTATTTTAAATTGAAAAATAGTGATAATGAAAGGAATATATTTTTATAGGTTATGTTTGCATATCTGTCAGTCTGGCTCAATATTACTATTCTTGGACATTGAAGTTATTGTAAAGAACTCTCAAAATTATGTATTTTACCTTAAACTTCTTCAAGGGAATTATTTAGTTCGTTCTTCTAGAAAATATTTTACGTACAAATTTACTATTGTAGAACATTCACCTTCCCAAATTTTCTTGCTTGTATAACAATTGTTATAAGATTGGTAACACAGCATTTGCATGAAATGGTCTTATGATGGAGTAATTTAGTACCGATTTCTGAATTTTTAATGACGATTTCAAATAAAATTATATAAATAAAGAAGAAAATGATATTTAAAAAAATAAGGCAGAGCCTCCGAAACCGGCGTCTGTTGCCGTTTTGGCGACCGGCGGCTTTTACGTTAGCTTAAATAGCTTGTATATTTCTCTAAAAATAATAACAATAACCTCACCTAACGCACAAAACTCACGCTTGGTAAACTCGGGCCACGTATACGATCCGTCAGTTGACTAGCTTGTATATTTCTCTAAATATAACAACAATAACCCAATCTACCACACAAGTGTCACTTTTGCTATTTAGATTGCGTCACCGTAGCCGGCGCGCCGGCTCCCATAGATTATTTTTTAGCAACCGACGCCGGATGCGGAGGCACTTCCAAAATATAATATTAGATACTAAAGTTACAGAAACAACTTGTTTCGTTTTTGTCCGAAATTCCGCGAATTAGCTTGGTTCATACAAAATTACAAACGTTACACTCTTATATTCTTGTGCTTTTTTGCTCACAATGTGACAATCGGAATCGAACAATACGTATAGTACCTAAGCCCAGAGACTTTAAAGTGTGCTTTTTAGATATTAGTGAATAAGCACGGTTTAAGGACCCTAGGATCCGATAATAACATTTTTACGATGATGTCTGTATGTGTGTGTGTGTGTGTGTGTGTGTGTGTGTGCGTGTGTGTGTGTGTGTGTGTGTGGATGGGTGTGTGTATGTGTTAGATTGTAGGAGGTACGGTTTCTTAAATTCTATAAGATTAAAGACCTGTGTATCTACGGATTCCTCAATGTAACAGTAATGGGAAAAGTTGAACAGATTCTGGTAACAATTGGACAACCGGAAGTAGTAGTATTTTAACAAAAATCTTCTAAATATTATTTTTTTTTAAAATTATGTTATTACAAATATTAAAAAACAAAATTCTTTATCCGACACATTTAATTTTTTTATTATACTTTCTATAGATTTAAAGATATAGATATGTAATCTATAAAATAATATGTTGTAGTAAATCTCGCAGCCCACTGACAGCCCAAACATCTCCATGGTAACTACTTGAGAAATATCTGTAATTGACAGATAAATGTCACTAATGTCAGTGTAAAAAATTCAGAGATAGTACTGAAGGCTTTTTCTGGGAACGATATTGAGTATTTCTTATTGTATTATTAATCATATATTTAAAATTATAGGTATATTACATGAACCCTTCAGAAATACCGCCGATCCCGTTAATGAATTGGAAAAACCTCGAAAATTTAGAAGAAATGGAGAAAACTTGCTCATAGAATGAATTTAAAATTATAGAAAATACGTACATATAAAGATTAGGTGTAATTAGAATTTTCTGTGTGTACAAGAACTGTTAAATACAATACTTATATATACCACAATGGAAAGGGCATGAAAGGTATTGTGATGGCCACAATAGATTTTTTCTGCTTAAAATAGTGGATTAAATAATATTATAGATAATACTTTAACAGCAAGAGTGAATAAAATATTTTAATTTTTATTTAAATTAAATGAAATGCATTATAAACTATAAGGGTTTGTGATGTGATAATACATATAACAATTGTGCAATTAACGTTACCAGAAATATCTCTTGGAATAAAACAACAACTTGCATTAAATTTCAAAATTGTTCTCAAATAATGAATTAATTTGTAATTGTTTTTTCTTACTTTTCTTTTCTTTAAAATCTGCTACAGGATAAAAAATTTCGTACATGACGATAAAATTTAATTATTTACTCGCGAAAAATAAATTACTCGCGATTTGATCGCTAATGAATTAACATATTCCGCTCGTCGATAAAAAAGAATTTTAATGTCATGCATAAAAAATAAATATTATCTCTTTTGTTCAAAAATAATTAGGGGAGACAATATTTGAACATTTCCTATGCACCAGCCTGGATAAAGATTACTTTCTGTTCTTGTTACACAACATAAATTGATTTTACCTAGTATGCATTTACTCTAGTTGCTTTTTTGAAATTAATATTTCAACTGCGACGATTCAACATAATTAGCTGTCACTATACCCTACGAGAAGTAAATTGTGGCAAAAGTAGATTATTCACTAATACTGACAAATTAGACTGAATGTCTTCTATTTTGAAAGGACTAGCATTCACATCTAGTGACAAAAAAAAAGACCCGTTCTTGAATGAATGTAGGAGCCGTCGTGTTGTAGCGAATCTCTCAATTAGAGCGGAAGATATAGTGGTGGTAGTTTTTCATTTCGTCAATTAGACGCGAGTTGAATGGAGTCGTTAGCAGAGCTGCACATTTGGTTGTTCACATGAAGGAAGAAAATGCCGGGAACCAGGATTTTCTTACGAAGGAAGGAAGAGATTAATGGGGAAACTAGGATTAAAGTTCAGGTGGAAACAAAAACCAACTCTAATTACATACAAAAAGGAAAAATTCAAAGTGTAATTTACTCAAATACGCAATAATACTTTACAGTACAAGTACTCATCAGGAAAATGAGATATAAAAACAGGGTTAATTTATCAAAGCATGTTATTTATATCTTGCCTTCACTTTTAAATTGTAATTTTAGTAGTTTAATTTATACTATCTACTTATATAGGGAATTAATGTATTTTTTTTACATTGCTGTAGTTAGTTACCTATTAATTTTAGACAAAAATGTTTCAAGTAAAGATTATAGATAATATAAATTTACACCTCTAACTTTAATTTCATTTTATGTTGCACGTTTTAAATAAAGTGGTATAATTTGTGCTATATAAACAATAACAAAATAATTTTTATATTTATGAGAGGTACCTAAAAATTACTAAATCCCTATATAAAAATAAAATTCAATACCGTTTTATTTTAAAATGATTGGAGCCAACTTCACGGTTCAAGAAAAGTAAAACGTAATAACTTATTTAATATAGACAATAGCATAATACTCTCATGGGTACTAATTAGTACTATTTATAATAAAGTTCAGTAACAATAAAAATCTTTTTAAGTAAATACTTTGGTGCTAGCGTGAAATTGACACCAATAATATTTAATTTGCAATAATTTATTTACCATAAACATTTTGGAAACTAATTTTTGGGTACCTAAAGGTATCAATTGGGTACTAAATTTTCGTATAAGTATTTTTTTTTTAAATATGTTGTGGTGCTAGCGTGAAGTTGGCACCAAAATAATTAAACAATGAATAAATCCTACGCTGAGTAAAAAACAAAAGTTTTTTGTATGTACTAATTGGTACAAATTGGGTACTAAATCATAGTAACAATTTAAAAAATCTGATGTGGCCAGCACAATACCTTCCGTCAATCCTGTGTATTATGTACAAATTTCATAGGTACATAAATTTTCTTGCAAAATATTCTAAATTTTTGGTATTATGTGATTCCCTTTCTCGGCAACTGAATTCCATACTCCTGATAACAAACAAACCACATGAAATAAGAAAATTATGAAATTTTTAATGAAAAATTATAACACTTGTCAGTTATGGACAAAATTAATTGCTGTCATTTTGACACGGGTCCCCATATCTGCTTGCCAAAGTCAGCAATGTCATGTCATTGCACGCGCCCTATACATAAATTTTCTTACAAAAGATCCTATATTTCCAGTAAAGTTATTTCATAAACAAACTATGCAAATTGCACTTGACACTGACATCTTCTTCTTCTTCTTTAGTTTTTCCCATTCGTTAGGGGGTTGCTATTTTTTATTTTCTTCTTCCACTCAATTTTGTTTTGTGTGTCGTCCTCATTCAGTTCCTTTTCTCTCAAGTCTTCTGAAATACAGTCTTTTCATCTTATATTTGGTCTTCCTATGTTTCTTCCACCTTCTATTAATTTATTCATCTCTCCTCATGACATGTTCAAACCAATGTAATCGTCTCTCTTATATCTAGAAACTTCTAACACAAGAGTTACTTCCCTTATTCTTTCATTGATTTATATTTTATTGATACTGACATCTGTCAATTTGAATTACCTGAATATATTAGCAGTTTCCATGGTTAAGTTAGCACAGCTGGCTGATTTATGAAATTTTATAATTATTATAATCTTTTATAATTCTTTAACTCTATATCTGTTGAATATGAAAAATAAAATGCAATCAAATCGTATAGAGAATAATATAATCTTTAAGTTATAATAATTTCTAACTGAGTTTTTCAAGAAAAACTGTTAAAAATTTCAAATGAGGACACCTCCGGTTGACCAATTATAACCTAATCTATATAATCTAATCAAGTCTGCATATGGTTGTAAGGAAGAGGAATACGCAAGAATTGTAATTTTTGGAATTCTAATATTGGAGATATCGTTGACGAAACCGCGGTCACACACAAATACACACACACACACACACACACACACACACACGCACACACGAACACACACACACATATACAGACATCATCGTAAAAATAGTAAAATCGTATTGTAAAGATCCTAAAACGTACTTATTCAATGAAAACTCACCACCGATTTTTTTGACCAAAGACAATACCTTCCTTACCTATAGGTGACGGAAGGTAAAAATAGTACCCTATACCTTGGTGCCAACTTAACGCACCTCAAAATTTACACAAGTTATGTTATATTGAGTTCTGACTTCCGGCAGATAAAAGTCAAACATTTGTTCACCTTTTTGTTCCAGTGCCAAGACTATTGCTCTTAATAAGAAATTGGAGAAAGTTAACAATTAATTAGTGGGACTAAAATATTAAATAATTTACATTTATGTGATGCAGATTTCTTTTTCTTTCTACTGACACTACAACCATTGTTGTCAGTTAAAGCGGGGGGGGGGGGGCAACAGTCTGCAAAAAAACTGATTTACATAGGAATGTATACATTGAAAAAACAAAAAAGAAACAACCAGTATGTATAGTATTATGAAGTTGTAGCTTCATGAAAAAATAAGATATGTCTGACATTTATGTATATGGTTCAAAACGATTGGTTTTGCCATGTTTATATTATTTTTGAATTTCATGGCAAAATAATATCGTATATATGTATGTCAAAAGAAATATATTTATTGATAAATTTTACATAAACACAGTGTGAATATGGATACTGTTACTCTTACAAAATAAAAATATATCTTTAAACAGTATTCTGTTAAGCAAATTATACAAAACACCAGAGTGATTTACCTAAAATAAAATATAATAGAAATGTTCAAATAAGATTCTATTTTATGTACATATATAGACGAAATCCTATTCATTTTCACAGCCAATAGGACAAATAGTTCAAAGTGATAGTGTCCTTTTCTAAACATACCTTAACATAACTTAATTTAAAACTCACACTGGCAAAACTCGGAACTTCTCATGTTATTGTAAATATTATACCCAATGGAAACGAAATGGAATAGCACACAATATTAAATTCTAAACACGCATAGTTATTAGTTACTTTCGTTAATATATGTACGAGTACATGTGTATTTTAATCTTTTTCTCTTATATTATATAATAGTAGATACCTATATTAAAGAAAGACATGTTTTCTAAATGACAAGTGCGAAAAAAGTCTTATTAAATAAGTTCTTTATAGTATTTTTTATATTTTGCGTCTTTTATATAATGAAATACTTAAAAAAAAATGCTATATTAAACCGAATTGATTTAGGGAAATTTGCACGTGTAATGTTGTTGATAACATTGGATTGACATTTATTCAATTATTTTAAAGTTCATGTCAATTCTGATTTATGAATATAAGTAAATGTTATCTAGTACCAACCTTCTGAAACAAAAAAATGCGTAACGAATGAACTTCATTATAAACGCAAAATATAAAAAAATCTTTTAAAAACACTTTCATTTTATTTTATTCTATTGGTAAAAAACTCTGACATACTATAATATATTGCTCTAGAAAGGAGGTACAGAGCTTTAGAAATACTTGGCATACGAGAGTATTTGACGTATAAATTTCCTCTCGTAGAAATGTTTTGTCATATAAACGCTGGCGTATCAATTTATGTCGCACAAATATTGACGTTCAAAATTCCATACATTTAAGTTTATACCAAAACGGTTATTATGTAAGAATAAATGCCATATAATTGAAATTTGAACTATGTTAGTATTTTAGCACCTAATGCATATAATAACTTTTACCAATATGTCTGATAGTGGCGTCTCAATTTAGCAAGAGTTTAATATGTAATATGTTATTAGAGATTAAATTTACAAAAATGATATTTTAAATTTTATTAGAAATATAAGAAATAAGGATTGTCGTTTAAAAAATCTGATGTGGCCAGCACATAACGTCTCGCCGTATATTTTACCTGGCTGTATGCATAAAGAATAAGAATATTTTTATAAATACAAATAATATATTCATATAAATCTATGACGTATAAACTTCTTTATTATTCAATAATAGCATGTCTCAACATGAAGATATTTTACCATAAATTATGTTACAATAAATTACAAAGTAGAGTTTACCATATATAAATATTATAAATTTTGGGCGGTCTAAAATGTATATATGGATTGTGCATCTATTCTTACATATCTTCTTTTACATTTTATTTTTTCATACATGTTATATCTAAATAACACTAATTCCCTTTAATAAAGTGACGGATAGATTGCACTCCGATTATTCTTATATCGATGTGTAATTTTGTCAATATTTACAACTTACTTGAGAAGAATTTGATAGCTTTTTCGCAATTCAAAGTTACTCTAGTCTACAGTACTGGTGTACATTGTCCCATAATGTTTGAAACAAATTTAAGTCCTTCAACCTAGACTTGTCATCTCCATAATAGTCACAGATCAAGAACTAAGGGATTCTCCAAGTACATTTTTAATTCATTACTCATTATTTCTGACACTGACATTTATCTGTCAGTTACAAATAATTTAAATTATCAACTATTTTTCATGGCATTCTTTCGGCTGTCAAATTTATTACAACAGATTATTTTATATATTATACTTCTTTTATCTCTAAATCTATGGAATATATAATAAAATATTTAAATGTATCAGATAGAGAATTTAATTTTCTTTAATATTACCACGAAAAAAATTTAAAAAATAATATTTAGAAGATTTTTTTTCAAGAATCTTCTACTTCCGGTTGTCCAATTATTACCAAAACCTTTTCAGATCTTCCCATGAATGTCCGATTGGGAAATACGTTGTTAAACAAATTTTAAGTCTTATAGTTTTTGAGTAACCGTCCTTCCAACATCCCACACACACACATATACACACACACACACACACATCCACACACACACACACACACAGACATCATCGTAAAAATGTTAAAATCGGATTGTAGAGACCTTAAAACGTGCTTATTCAATAAAATCTGGATATGCGATTTTTAGCATGAATGCAATACCTCTCTTAGCGAGAGGTAAAAAACCATTATTTTCAGCTTGAGATAAATAAATCTGACACCATATCGTCTTTTCTTCCTCCTGTTCCTCCCAAGCTGTCAAAGTTGCATTTTGTCTTGCTACTGAATTTGTAGGCAGATATAAACGAGATTTGTCTCTGGAAGAGCGAAATGAAAGATTCAATTTTTTGCTTTTTTAATAAACGGATATCGTAAGCATTTTTCTTGCTGGGAAATGGAACGAGCGCTGAACCCTGAGCTTTGCTTCGTATTTGCAGATGTGGATGGAGAGATGAAACGGATATAGCAGTGATATTTCTTTTCAAGAAATGAGATGTAAAGATTTTGACGCTGAATTTATGAGAAAAATGAAAAAGGTGTTGCGTTGCGAGGAGAGTTTTATGTTTTCTTTATTTCCTAAAATGTGGCGATTGCTTTGATTTTTAAAATGGCTTGTTTGTGTCAAAACAACGACGATAAGTTTCATTTCATTTACCTAACAACATCTTTATGTAATTCTAAATATACAAATAGTACAAGAAAGAAACTCAGGGAAACTTTTACTTCGAAAATATAAGAGTTGTTCATGCGACGTGGTACTCTCTTTACGTTTATTTTATCATAATCAGATAAACTTACATGAGCCGCTAATTTACCAGATCGATTAACCTTTTATATGCAAGAATATTTTTTTTACAATATCTCACATTTATTTTTGTCATGCTTAATATTCCAAACATAATAGCTGGTAGTAGAATCCTTGTTTGAAAACGCTGTATAAAAAAATGTCAGATATTTATCAAAATATGGTTTTAAAATCGTTCTTTAAACATATGGGTGAATTTAAATATTGAAATTTGACATTTTTTAAAACAGAGTTTTAAAACAAGGCTTATGCAACTAGCCAATGTTATTAGCAGCTATTCACTTCTAATACAAGCTTTTAAAATAAAGGTTTAATGAGCGTATTGTTCAATCTCTCAAGCGCGCAAGCGCTAGATAATATACGATATACCTTTATTTTAACCACGAATGTAATATTATTATGGCGGTCGGAATCCTGCCTGGCTACGTTCGAGATCGCTCCATTATCTTTACCCTATACAGGTTTCCAGCGGTCCAGTGGTCAGCGTGTCTCTCTCTCATCAAAAGGTATCGGGTTAGATTCGCGGCCATCGCAACTTACAGTTTCTAAGGCAGGGCATGTCTTAGAGCCTTACTGGCGAGTCCAAGTAAGTAAGCTCGGGACGAAACGCCTCAGCTTCTCTTCACAGCGCTCCCGAGGTGCCAAAATATTTTTTCAATTTTGATGAAATATTAAAGAACATTGGATGATGAAGCTTCTTGACTGGATGGGTATATGGAAATAATGAATTACTGGATTGCAGTCAAAATATTTATTTAAATTTCGGCCTCTACCGGTTTCGGCATCTCCTATGCCTTCTTCAGGAGCTACAATTGATACAATTTTCTTATAAAAACATTTTTTAAAAACATCGTCTTTTTACCTCTCGCTAAGAGAGGTATTGCATTCATGCTAAAAATCGCATATCCAGATTTTATTGAATAAGCACGTTTTAAGGTCCCTACAATCCGATTTTAACATTTTTACGATGATGTCTGTGTGTGTGTGGATGTGTGTGTGTGTGTGTATCTGTATGTGTGTGTGTGTGTGTGTGTGTGTGTGTGTGTGTGTGTGTGTGTGTGTGTGTGTGTGTGTGTGTGTGGGATGTTGGACGGACGGTTACTCAAAAACTATAAGACTTTAAATTTGTTTAACTACGTATTTCCCAATCGGACATACATGGGAAGATCTGAAAAGGTTTTGGTAACAATTGGACAACCGGAAGTAGAAGATTCTTGAAAAAAAAATTCTAAATAATATTTTTTGAAATTTTTTCTTGGTAATATTAAAGAAAATTAAATTCTCTATCTGATACATTTAAATATTTTATTATATATTCTATAGATTTAGAGATAAAAGAAATATAACATGTAAAATAATCTGTTATAATAAATTTTTACAGCCGAAAGAATGGCCATGGAAAATAGTTGAAAATTTAAATTGTTTGTAACTGACAGATAAATGTCAGTGTCAGAAATCCGGAGACATTACTGAAGACTTTTTCTGGGAAGTACATACATTATATTATTTCTTAAAGTATTAATAGCTAAATATTTAATATTATAGGTATATTACATATATCCTTCAAAAATACTGCCAATCCTGACAATGAATTGGAAACATTTTGAAAAATTAGAAGAGGACAAAATTTCTTCATAAAATGAATTTAAAATTAAACAATCTAAATATAAGGAATAGATATATGCGTAAGTAGAATTTTTGGTGTAGAGTGTAGGTGTACAAGAAATGTTAAAATCAATAGGGCGCGAGCAGTCATGTGATTATGTTGCCCTTGACAAGCAGATATGGGGGCCCTTGTCAGAATGATAGCTAATAATTATGTATATAGATGTCAAAATATCATATTTTCTTATTCTAAATTTAGTGATTTTCCAATTCCATGTGGAGCAGAATTAAATGTTAAATATCTAAGGCATACGACAAGTAAATTTTAAAATCCTGGTGATAAATTAACTACGTAAATTTAGAAAATCTTGAAAATTTTAAGAAAAATTCTGACATTTGACATCTATGTACATAATTACTAATTATCATTCTGAAACGGGCCCACACATCTGCTTGTCAAGCCCAAAAATGTAACATTACTGTTCGCGCACTATACTTATGTAACCAAAAAAAGGAAGTGGCGAGAGGTATTGTGCTGGCCACAATAGATTTTTTATATAAAACTTAAGTGAATTTTTTTTCTACATTTGTATGTACACATTAAAATAACACATTAAAATAATAACAAAAAACATAACAACACACGTTGGGCGTCAAAACAGTTAAAAAAGTAAATAAATAATTATAATAAAATACTCAAATACTCGTCAAAATCTTGTAAAAATAAAATGAATGTGAATATGTGAATTTTCGGCATCCTTATGGAAAAAATATAATTTGGTTTTAACAAGTGTAGTTCTGAAGTTTGTTGTTTTACCGCTAAAAAAATATTTTATTCATTCTTCTTATTGTTTAGTCTTAAGTTTAATCAGTTTTATTTTATTTAGTATTTTTGTTGTATTTTAAAATGTTTGTATATATAGTACTTAATTTATCAATATCCGTTTTTAAATTAATATTGTTTTTATCATTATTAATCTGCAACATATCAAGTGTTAAATTTACAAAAATGTTTTGTTCAATACTTACATTAGTTTTGTAAAATGGAAGTTCTTTGCCTATTTAACCTTCAATGCAATTCTTACATCTCTCGAGATAGCAATGGTGACCACTTAAAATACATATGCGATGATTAATTTAAGAGTAAAAGATGGAGGATATTTGAATTATCATATTATTTCCATGGTAACTAGAAACGATTACGTTAAAGAAAAATATACAAAATTCAGCTCATTGTAAATTGATTCATCCCTTAAAATTCTTCTCGGAACGCCACTGAATCATTTCTACAAGATGTAAAGCAACACCATACGAATGTTCTCGTAAATCATACCTTAACGCGAGACCCATACTTGTTAACATTCAAATATCGTTCCTATAATGGGTTCGGTATGTACTACAGTATTCCTAACCTCACCCTCTCTCTTTCAGAAACAGAAAAAAATCCCCAGCCTACTTCATATACAAAACACCACCGGATATGTTGAGAATATAGGTTTATAAATAAAATATAACGCAGCAGATGCATATGGAATGAGACTAGGTCGAAAATATTCAGGGTAGGTATTCATGTTTGTGGGAAACCAGCGCCCGTATGTGAAATTTTAACTAATACCCGTATAAAATGTGATTGAATAGTGGCTAATGTGATTATGTGCATTTCAGCTATAGTGTTAACGATGTATCGTTAGTAGAGTTAATACGTTTTGACGGTTTATGTGTTTCTGTAGGCACCATCATCTTATTTGGGATAGATTTATAGGTTTAGAAAGGTACTTAATTTTCTTTCATCGCCGTAATAAAATTAATGTAACGCACGTATAATCATAAAGAACAATATAGTAAAACGAACTATCATATTTCATACCAGTGGCGGATTGTACTGTGGTGCTGCAGAAAAATTTACAATGTTATAAAGAATAAATTTTAAATACTCGTATGCTTCTTATAATGCATTTTGCAATACTTTTGAACTGTGGATTTATATAGGATGTTCATTTTAAAAGAACTACTATTGCTATCTCGGGAACTATAAGACCTACAAAGGTGGCCAAAATTGGTAAACAATTTTACCAAACTAATATAAGGAACTTAAAAAAATATTTTTCGACTACTGATTCTCAAAATACTATAGGTACTCGTATTTAACTGTTTTATTTTATTTGCTTATTTATTAATGTATTTAATTCTGAAGTCAATGATATAATATTTTTGTACTTTCACAAATTTCTTTTGAGAAAATTATACAGGCTGTAACACGAAAAACGAGCTATAGGCATTTAACATAATGCTTCATATAAAGGTTGTAGAGAATTCAATTATGCATTAAATTCAATAATCATATTTTTTTCTATTTCGGTGTTCTTATGTTTCTATAAACGCACTGTTTTGTACTGCAAACACGACGTTTAGAACATCTATAAGCGTACTATTTTTGGCGCCTTTCATGTTCTCGAGTTGGTAGTCATGCTTTCATAACTGACAGATGACAGGTAACCTCAAAATGATAAGTTGTTGATAATATTTCAACATATTACTTTTAATTATGGATTTTTATACTTTCTTTAGGTGATAGGACTAGAAAGAAATATAATATTAATTTCACAACCAGAATCAGACCTTGAATCATAAATACAATACACCTTGCAATACATTAATTAATCAATAGTTGACAAAATATGAAATTTCAATTGTTAGCGAGAAGCGTTACCAGCATAAACATAACTAACAAAAAAATACCTAGTCATAATTTGACGTCGCAATTTAAATAAATTTAATCGTAAAATTACCTCAATAGAAAAAATAGTATAAAAAACACGTATCATAAGGCCTGTTGACGCACTCGTCCTTTGTAAAACTCGCCTAGCGGCTCGTTTTCCAAACTTGGACTCGTACGTTAACAGATTGCCTTATGATACTTGTGTTTTAATGTACTATTATTTTGCACGTTATATAATCGAACAAATAGAATTAATTTTTTTAATTGACTTCTTTATGTCATTTCACCTGTCAGAAATTAAAAAATATAATTTGCATCAAAAAAATACTACTTTATTATTTTTTATTTTTCTTCGTGTGACTAATTCTCCATTTTCAATAATGATAACAGAGCGTTTTTGTCAGTAAAAATGTCACAATATGACGTTTCTCACAGGTAAAATGTCATTACATTTGTTTTTTATTTTATTTCAATACCATGGCAAACACTATAAAGATATCACTTTTATAAAATTTAAAATTTAATTTGCTCGGTTATAAAACGTGAAAAGTAAAATGTGATTGTATTAATTGAGGACGTTGTCGGCACTTGGTGGAACATTTTTATTTAAATAAATATAAATATATTTCGTGGACATCACCAAGTGTTTTTATTTTTACCCTTTAAAATGTGATTATTGAATTAAATACAAAATTTAATCCTCACCATCATTTATTTGAAGCATTATTGTATAACTGATGTCATGCCAAAAAAATTAAGTTATTAAATAGTCTATATATATATATATATATATATATATATATATATATATATATATATATATATATATATATATATATATATATATATATATATATGTATAAACACATTATATACAGTATAAAATAAGTCACTGAGGAATATTGACTTGACAAAGGTTTAAACTGTAGTGTTTAAATATTCTTGTACTAAATAAAAGCAATGAGTTTGTAAGAAACTCTTAATTTGCTTTTAAATAATTTGAACTCAAGTCTAGTTGTTTCACTAAATAAATGATTATATAAATCTACATTAATGTAATTTCTCACTGAAATTTCACGTGTAAGATGTATTTTTCCAACATGATTTTAGCTCTGGTGTAATACCTGCAAACATCGCTATTCTTTATAAAAGATTATTTATTTTTATGTGTAAATAGTAGCTATTTTAAAATATAAATACATGACACAGGTAAAATTGTTAGATTTTGGAAAATTTTGCGACAGTGTTCTATGGGATCAACATTAGCTATCACTCTTACTACTTTCTTTTGAAATTTAAAAACTTTGATACTATTCGAACAGGATAATAGCATAACGTAGTTGGCTTTCAAATAAGGCAATGTAAGTAGTTCTTGAATAGCTTAAAGAAAGTACATTTTTTAAATTTCGGAAAACGAAGATATTAGTTGCAAGTTTGCAACATAATTTGTTAACATGAGTGGTCCAAGTTAAATAAGGTTTTATATAACTGCCCAATATTTTAACAGGTTCACCCTGTGCCACCTTTCGATTAGAACTAATGATAATATTTTGAGTTTTGTTATTATTTGCATCCGGTATAAAGTTTTATATTAATTTTACTTAAATTTGTTTATTTATAAGAGTGCTATGAATGGAATAAATTAATATGTTAAATTTTGAACTAAGGTGAGTGCGTCAAATCCTATAAGTTATATAAGACACTTTTCGCTCGAATTGCATATTTTTTTTTCAATTCTATAATAATGGCGTGAAAAAAGCGTCAGCGTTTTAATTTTTCACTCGTTTGTGTTTAAAAAGTAAACTTTTTTCACGCTTCTATTGTGTAAAAATATGTACTTTATAATCTCATTTAAATGGAAAAATCTGATGTATTATATTTCCAGCATTTAAAAAAAAACATTAGTCTGGTAAAACCGTTTAGAGCAAAATACAAGTACTGTAAAAGTAATATTAGTTTGTATTCTGCAAAATGTCATTAAATTACAGCACATTACCTGTCACGTATATATCTACGTACTAATATAAGAAGCTCGTAATACGTCATATATTCGACCTATATTTTTTATTCACCGATTATCTTGCTGAAAATACAAAACAGCAATAAGTGGATTAATTTGTAAGAAAAAGTACCAAAATTTATAAAAATCCTTGTAGAAAATAATCCTCCATTTCGTACAAATTGCCTTCATAACTAACCGTCAACAATTCGTTAGGAATATTAGTTAACGCCAAAATTTTAACGACTCTTAAATCTATAAATATTCATCCAAATAAATGTGAAATTCCTGTGGGAAAGAAGAAAAGTAAAAGTTGTGAGCTCGGGACACCTGCTCCAGCCTGTGCATCATCCTTCACTCCACCGAATGCAGAGCAGAATAAGAACAGAGCAACCAGCGGAAGCCCTGACAAATGTAATATTTGCCTTGCTTTCGTAACGAAAAACCAACTTAAATTAAAGTGATAACTCACTCCGCGGTGAATGAGAAGAAAAATCTTTCTTTTCTAACATTTCATATTTTGTTTTTGATCTTCGAAGCATACAGGATAGATAGACAACTAGTTTAAATTTTAAATAAGGTTTCTTTCAAGCTTTTAACTGTACGGATAGTTTAAATAACGAACGTATTTTCCGAGAACTTTCTGTTTATCAAAGAATATTTTCAAAGTAAGTGAATATAGAAATGTTTCTTATTTACTAATAACAATTGGATATTTCTATACAGGTGAAACAGGAGTAAAATGCCAAACTTCAGAAGTTTCAAAGTTACCTAAAGTGTCTTAAAAGTTAAATGAAGTAGACTAGTATATTTCACCCCTTAATCAGACACATGGCGTCTATTTGACTGCCGGAATTATATTTTGAAGAGTAATCTTGGAACAGGTTTATATACAAATCTGTTTCTTCAGTTAATCTACATGCTACCTGCACCATTCTATGATATAAAATTATTCAACAGTGCCTAACAGACACCACGTGTCTGTTAGCGTTACAAATTTTATAGGTATATTAGGCATGGTACGCCAAGAAAATACGTTTCACTGATGAAGATTTTACGAAAAATGCATAACAGTATAGTACCCATTGCTGGGTGTGCCAATCTACTTTGTATACAGATATCGATAACAATGATGACATATTTCTACTGTGCGTCTTTACCAGGCGTCATCTCATTGGCACTTATTGCTGGCATGAAGAGAGCACCATCAGATTAATATGTGTGCAGAGTAATACGTCTATTTGTTTATAGTATTCAAAATATATGTAAGTGTGAAATGTATGCTTTGAAGAAGGCGTCTTTTAGGAGGATTCAATTAGAGTTGTTCTCAAGTGTATTTTAATTGTCTGTTATAACTTTATTTTTTACACTTATTTGTTATAAAACAAACGGAGTAGCGGTTGGAAATCACGTGGTCCTGTTGGTTATACATTTTGTGTAATAATTTAAATTTTTTGAATGGATTCAAACTGCCTACTAAAAATAAGTAATAAATAATTTATTTAATTTAAAGATTGGCTAGAATATTGTTCTCTCTATGTTAACATTCAAGTAAAAAAAATGATTAGAATTTAAATGTAAGTGTGAATTTGCATACTGTCAATTGTTTATTTTTGCGAAAGAAAATTTACCTAGATATAAGAAAAGAACATGAACAATATACAAAAACCTATTAGAAATTAAAATTTATAATATTGCTCAATATGCATTACTATTGTCATTTGTTGGTGGGTCCTGAAAACTTTTCCAATTAGCATTTTTTGCCTATTTTTAAATACTTTTCAATAAATGTACAAAATTAAATAAAAAATTATAATTGATAATCTGTACATTTTTTTAAATTTCAGATTAAAGTTAGAAGTACTTCCTTGTCTGTGCATTTTTAGTAGTTTTTGAAGGCAATTTTTTATAAAAAGTATAATTTTATAGATTAATAATATAAAGTTTTCAATACTAATACATAATATGCTGCAACCAAAATCTATCATATTGTACATATATTTATTTATGTTTCTAGATCTTTGTCAATCTTTTGTATGTCAATTCACCAGTAGTGTGACTTGAGACCACATAACTTAACCAACACATCCTGACCTCATCTGCCACTAGTACCACTACTACGATGGTCTGTGTAACCTCTAACACTAGACCGTCTATTGAACAAGCTGGTGCTATGTCTTTGCCCTGCTTAAGTGATAGTGTTAGTGTGCTGTGGTCTGACTGACATATATCACGAGTCAGTGGCATTCAAACTGTGCATACAAGGGAGCACACAGACACATTTGGGTTACATTAAGAACACTGTGTACACCTCTACTAAAAATTACGCAATAATTCAAATAACATATTCAAGTACTAGAACTATTAACATTTTAAATATTTCAACATTAGACATACCTACTTTTGATATTTGACTACATTTTAAAAATAGAAGCATTAAAATCTGTTAATATTTAGAGGTATAACAAAAAATGCTGCCGATTTTTTGTTGTGCTCTTCAAACCAAAGTCAAATAATAATAGATTTTAATAATTCTGTTTTTAAAACGCAGTGTAATATCAAAAGTAAGTTTGTCAATTTTTTTTTAAATGTTAATAGTTCTATTACTAGAACATGTTATTAGTATTATCGCGTCATATTATAGTAAATGCGCTTTTTTTTGAGCAGCATTTTTTCAGTTTTAGAAAACATATTTGGTAAGTTAATTATAAAAGGATTATACGGGGAAATAGCATGAATGTAATATATAAAGTACATTAAGATACAAGTTTCATAAGACATGATTTTAGCGCACGCGTCTTTGTTAGAAACGAGCGGCTTGCCGCGAGTTTTCTAACGGGACAAGTGCGCTGAAATGTCTTATGAAACGTGTATTTTATACTATTTTTTCTATTTTGGTCCTTTTGTCAAAAAAATATTTACAAATATACGTGATTTCATTTTTAGGAATATTTTAATTTTTATTTGATTGTTGGTAACCATACTTACCACGAAACTGATTATAACAATTAAAAACTTATTTGCATCCGAAGTTCCTACTGTCATATGCGAAAAGGTTATGTTTACAGGATAGTATAAACCATTCTTATTTAAAATACAATATTAATATATTTAAAATATAACAAAATAATTATTAATATATTTACTTATATGTATTATTACTTCATTTCAATAGTGAGGTCTTCTAGGCTAGAAATAATATTTACTTTCAAATGACAAATAGCTAGAAATGTAGGTACTACGTACCAACCTAACAGAAATTAGGTTTGAGTTCTTTTAAAAAGTACTTTATGACATCCAAATGGGTTTCATAAAGTACATATTAAAGAACCAAAATAGAAAAAAATAATTTATTAATGACCACTACAAAAATGGGGTCATCCTACAGGTGTAGGAATCGTGATAAAAATCGCAAATCGAGATTTTAGTAAATAAATGTTAAACTTTAAGGTTCCTAAAATCTGATTTTAATATTTTCACGTCTGTGGGTGTGTGTGTTTATCAGTGTTGTGTGCTTATGTGGGTGTGGTTGGGGTTATCGATTGAATTCAAAAACTATCAATCTGAAAATTTTGAAATCTTGTATTCCTACTCTATTCTAATACGGAAAGAACCCAGAAGCTATAAATGGGTTTTTCTTGGAAAAATACTCTTAAACATGATTTTATCCCAATTGATGATAAAAATTATAGAGTATTAAATTTTCTGCAGGTAAGCATTAATACTATTTCTATATATTTTATGGATAAACTTAGTAAATAATTTATTTTATGAATCCCGAGCGGAGCCTATACGTTATAAATAAAATAAGCAAAACTCCTTGTTTATAGCTCTTAAATTGTCTAGTAGAAATGGATTTTACAATAAAAGAACCTGATGTGACCAGCACATTACCTGTCGTCAGTTTTATGTATTTTATACAAATTCCATAAAGTTTCTTGCAAAAGATTTTGAATTTCCAGTAAATTTATAACAAACATACTGTCAATTACACTTAACAATGACATCTGTCAATCAGAATTTTCTTAATATAACTATTTGCATGGTTTACAGCATAGTTGGCTGCTTTATAAAATTTAATTTCTTTATAATTTTTTAACTTCATATCCATTGATTATGGAGCATAAAATGCAATCAAATCATATAGAAAATAAAATATTCTTTAATATTTATACCATTAAATGTTTGTCACTGTTTTTTAAGAAAAACTATTAACATCTTCAAATGAGGGTACTTACAGTTGACCATTTATAACCAAAATCTAATCACGTCTGCATATGGATATAAGGAAGAGGAATAAAAAAATTGTAATTTTTAATTGTAGTACTGGAGTTATCGGATTCGAAAAAATCGTCTCACACACACATACATCATGGTAAAAATCGTATTCTAGGGACCTTAAAACATGCTTATTCAATGAAAATCTACCACCGATTTTCTTGACCAAAGATACCTTCCTTACCTAAAGGTGACGGAAGGTAATTTTTTTTCTTGTTAAATGTTAACATACTTGATTGGAGAATTTCTTTAATTTGTTAAAAATTAACCACTAAGTTAAAGACTAGGGCCAACTGACATTTTTCGGGATCACCGCTTTTTAGATGATAAAAATGTTCTTTAGTTATAATTTAACCTTAGACTCCTCCTATTATTATTCATCATTGTCACAAATTTGGAACAAATTTACAAGTATATTATATGCATTTGTTAATGTAGGTCTGTATTTAAATTAAGAAAAATATTATTTGGTGGGAAGTGCACGCCACATAATGTGTATTTTTTTTTATTTTGAAAATATTATCGTAAAAATATTTTCTTTTCTTTGCCTTATATATTTTTCATGAAAATCTCGTTGAAAAAATAGAAAAACACAAAAATCTTAATCAAACAAGAGTTGAGCTTTGATGTTTGCCGAGTTAAAAACATGTTTGTTGTCACTGGTTCTTTGCCCAAGGGTTAAGCAGTAACATAAACAAAGGGCGCGCTTCAACATGGACAGGTTAAAGATGAAATGATTGCTTAGTGATTTCCATCACGATTATCTCCAATTCAATTTCGGTTTGGCCTTTGGTATCTAATGCCGTCACGTCTAGAACTAGAAACACTAGGTTAAGCTCCGTCTACATTAGAAAATAAATAGAAATCTATGATAAGAATTTGTAGGGAAGAATATATCACCCTCTTAAACATTGTTGTACTCGAAATTCCTGAAATATTTTTATTAGTAGTGGACAAGGGTATAATTAAAATGAATACCAAAATAATTTTTAAACAAAAAAAAAATTATGACAATTTTATGTAGGTATTATTTAGCAGAAGATAAATTATCTGAACAGCAAAAGTAATATGAATACGAATAAAATATTGTATCTTCGTATTATGAGGCGCACCTCAACTTTAAGTATTTTTATACGTTAATAAAGTGCGTCTTATAGTCTAAAAAATACGGTAATCGTTAAGTTATATAAGAAAATTAAAACTGCTGTATATAATATACGAGGTTTCATTACAGCCGAAAGGGGAACCTCGAGGTGAGATACAGCGCGAGGTTGTAATGAAACTCCCACTGAGGTATACAGGATGGTGATTGGCACAGCCGAATATAGGACATTAACATTTAAAATCAGACTTTCCTAATTTCCGGCTTCCCTAATTATTTTAGTTAAAAAAGCATCAAATAAAAGTTGTAGAGCAAAACATTCTGAATCAATAAGGAAAATTAATTTTGTATATACAGGATGTTCATTTTTAAGTGGCTACCATTGCGATCTCGAAAACTAGAAGAGATACGAAGTTGGTTAAATTAGCAAAGAATCTCTATTTCACATAGGTATTTCAAAGATATACTGAAAAAAGAAATTCAACCAGTGGTTCTCAAAATATGGATACCAACTTTTTACCTCTCGCTAAGAGAGGTATTGGATTCATGCTAAAAATCGCATATCCAGATTTTATTGAATAAGCACGTTTTAAGGTCCCTACAATCCGATTTTAACATTTTTACGATGATGTCTGTGTGTGTGTGTGTTCTAAATAATATTTTTTGAAAATTTTTCGTGGTAATATTAAAGAAAATTAAATTCTCTATCTGATACATTTAAATATTTTATTATATATTCCATAGATTTAGAGATAAAAGAAGTATAATATATAAAATAATCTATTGTAATAAATTTGACAGCCGAAAGAATGCCATGAAAAATAGTTGATAATTTAAATTATTTGTAACTGACAGATAAATGTCAGTGTCAGAAATAATGAGTAATGAATTAAAAATGTACTTGGAGAATCCCTTAGTTCTTGATCTGTGACTATTATGGAGATGACAAGTCTAGGTTGAAGGACTTAAATTTGTTTCAAACATTATGGGACAATGTACACCAGTACTGTAGACTAGAGTAACTTTGAATTGCGAAAAAGCTATCAAATTCTTCTCAAGTAAGTTGTAAATATTGACAAAATCGGAGTGCAATCTATCCGTCACTTTATTAAAGGGAATTAAGGTTATTTAGATATAACAAGTATGAAAAAATAAAATGTAAAAGATGATATATAAGAATAGATGCACAATCCAGATATATACATTTTAGACCGCCCAAAATTAATGTTTTAACTAGAAGAATATGAAGAGAAAGTGAACAAAGTTGTTCGAATTGAAAATTGCTGTTACCAGCCTAATATTTATATATGGTAAACTCTACTTTGTAATTTATTGTAACATAATTTATGGTAAAATATCTTCATGTTGAGACATGCTATTATTGAATAATAAAGAAGTTTATACGTCATAGATTTATATGAATATATTATTTGTATTTATAAAAATAATCTTTGCTTTATGCATACACCCAGGTAAAATATACGGCGAGAGGTTATGTGCTGGCCACATCAGATTTTTTTTATTTTAAATAGAAACATATTTTTTATTTATGCATTCAATAGAGCTCTTTATTCTGAATCCAACGATATAAAATTTTCACACCCTTACATAACAAAATTTTTGAAAAAAAAATTAATAAAGTTTTGAATTACTTCCCCTTAAATATGATATTAATTAGAGTTCCACGAATGAAAAAAGTGAATATTTTATTCACACATGACGAAAAGGTAGATATGTTCGAAATTTACATTTTGTGTCATAATAACACTAAACATTTAATTGAAAATAAAGTTATTTTTTAAATATGTTCACTTTTTTCATTCATGGCACTCTAATTAATATCATATTTAGGAAAAATTAATTCAAAACTTTATTAATTTTTTTTCGAAAATTTTGTTATGTTAGGGTATGAAAATTTTGTATCGTTGCATTCAGAATAAAGAGTTCTATTGAATGAGCAAATAAGCAATATATGTTTCTATTTAAAATAAAAAAGGTTGGTATCCATATTTTAAGAACCACTGGTTGAATTTCTTTTTTCAGTTTATCATTGAAATACCTATGTGAAATAGAGATTCTTTGCTAATTTAACCAACTTCGTATCTCTTCTAGTTCTCGAGATCGCAATGGTAGCCACTTAAAAATGAACACCCTGTATATATATATATATATATATATATATATATATATATATATATATAATCATTTTAAATCTCTTTAATACCCTTTCGGGTGTCGAGAATTAATTTTGTATGCCTTATAACGGCCAAAATTAGTTATAAAAATTACGAAAATTACCTCAAAAATAGCAATAGCCATGGAATTAAGAGATAACAAATGAATTTTATGTCCTACAACTTTTATTTGAAGCTTTTTTTACTTAAAATAATTAGGGAAGAAGGAAATTATGAAGGTCTGATTTTTAAAGTTCTATGTTCAGCTGTGCCGGTCACCACCCTGTATATACCATTTTATTCACAATCATCCTCTTTCTAATCAATAATTTAGAATAAATAATTGAGTTATAACCTTTAATTTTAGCGTTGAAAATTCAACGCTAAATCTAAAGGATGTTCCCAAAGATTTTCCAATTTAACCTTTAGTTTTTTTAATATTTTTGACAGCACAATTAAAGTTTGTTTAGCCTACTTTATTGTAGGGATCTATTGACTATGTCATGTTGCTATAGACAACCCCTACATAAATATTTCCAACCCATGGGATAGAAGTAAAATCTGTTATTTCCCACCCAAGAGATTGTCATTGCAGTAAGGAATGACGTATTTCCCAACCTCTAAAAGGTTAGGAATCGACATGTTACTATAATGATTCTGAATAAAGAAACTTACAAATTAAAAATTAGTAAATTATTCATGATGTATGAAATAAGTAAATATGTTTTATATCTTATGCTTACAATACTGCAATCATAACGGTTTTGCTAAAAAATTATTTAAATTACTATTATATTTACAAAATAATGGATTTTGCTATTTACAAAATTATCTTTCCATAAGGTACATACCGGGTGTAACACGGAAAGCGGATCATAGAAAAATAGCTTTTCCTAGTACGAAAAAGCCCTATTAATTTTAAACAAAATAGCTTCAAATATAATTTGTAGAGAATTCAGTTCAAGAATTACATATTATTGAATTAGATGTAGAATTCAATTCTTTATAACATTTATTTGAAACTTTATTGTCTATAATTAATAAGCCACTTTTGCACAAGAATAAATTGTTTTCCCATGTATAGTCTGCTTTTGTATTACACGAGGTATCTTTTTGCTAAAATATTGAAGATATTTTTTTATTTCGGTATCATTAGGAGTCTATAAACGCATTGTAATCACGCGGTAAAGTTGAAATTGTTAGCGAGAAGAACTACCAATACAACTAATAAAAACCACCAAATCATGTTTTGACAAAACATAATTTTTTTTAAAATCTGACATACAAATTTACCTCAATAGAAGAAAATAGTATAAAAACATGTTTCATAAGGCCTGTTATCGTACTCGTCTTTTATAAAACTCACCGCCAAGCGGCTCGTTTTCCAAACATGGAGTCGTGCGTTAACAGGTTGCCTTATGAAACTTGTTTCTTAATATATACTATTCATTGACTGTTTTTGTCAGTATGTGGACATAATTCGGCTGCATAAACAATTTACCAAAGCATATCCTAATGTCTAATGCATAAAACTCTCGTCCGCAAAACTTAGGCAGCTTTGTTTATTTTTTATGTAAGGTAGATTCACTACTATTCAATTTACATAACTCGAGACCCTATATGGTAATAGTGATTGATATGAATATGATGATAGCGTTTCAACTCCTTATATAGCGTTTATTTTTTTCTAAAGATGCGCTGCTTTACTAATTTAGATTTAGAGAAATTCTGTAAGTTTAAAATAAATGATAATAATGGAAACTTCTCTTTCAAAAAGCTTTGGTAGGCCATTCACTGTTTCTAATCTTTCTAGTTTATTCTGCCATCCTATGTAAACCAGCCTTTAAACTCCGTCTACGTTATTATTTACTGCATTCGGTAACTTTGCTTTAGATAACATCTTGACCAAACAATTTTCTAGGAACCTTTTCGATAAATTTACCATGTTTACTTTAATTGAAATGTATAATTTTGTGGCTCGAAGCATAAACTAAAGTCATATATCACTGACGATTTCATGTTTGGATTTCGAAGGTGTTAAATTTATCTCCGTAGAGATATAATGGTAGAGAAGCGTGATATGATTGAAAAATTATCTAGCAAGATGAGCTAGAATGAAGAATGAGGATAGCGAGTTTGACAGGTGTTGCAGTTTAATGTTGGTATAAATTATTACTCGCTTTCAATTATGTATTGCTGAAGAAAACCATGTTTGAGTGATTGATAAGATGGTATAGTAATAATAATATTTTTATTTCGTCATACGTGAATAGAATGCTAAAGAAAATATCATGTAATATTTTAGAATTGATGTATTTGACATTTGATAGTTAAGTTATGCAATAATTTTTTTGTATATTTGTAGTACAATATAGCTTCGTAATATTTTGAATTGTAATAATTGCTTATTACGTATTTCTTTAAAATAATTAGTTATAAAATACTTTTATACCGGGTGGCGTTCGAAATCCGTTACGCATTTAATAATTGATTGAAAAGTTATGACATTTGTAAGTTATAGACATAATTAATAGCTGTCTTTCTAATACGGGCCCCCATATCTGATTGCCAAAGTCAGAAAAGTTACGGGACTGCTCGAGCCCTATGGAATTTGTACATAATACACAGGATTGACGGAAGGTAATGTGCTGGCCATATCAGATTTTTTATATCTGAGTTTAGTCTTTGTACTCGGAACCCTTATGGGGCTTCCACGGAACCCTTAGTTTCCACGGAACATACATTGGGAATCGCTGAGTTATTGCACGGTAATTTACTACAGTGTCGAAAATTGATTACCGTACTGTAATCAAGTTTTTCACCAAAGAAGGCCTTTTCTCAAATTGTCATTAAATATCCATTAAATGGTATTTATGGAAAATGCTTCTCCTTCATGTTACACCAAGAAAGAGTGAGATAAACAGTTTCGTCTGCGCAGAGAGGGCATTGATGATCCTAACGATGGTCGGCCAGTGGAAGTGATGTAAGGGAAATGCTTAGTGATATACGGCTGAAACTGAAAGAATTATTTGCTGTTATTTCTAAGGCAATGAAGGACTGTGGTTTTCATGAAATAGAATATCAACCTTACAGTCCAGATTAGCTTTTAGTGACTTATTTTTTCTCAAAAGTGAGAAATATAGTTGAAGAAGAATTTTTTTGAATGATAATGACGTGAAAGATGCATGGTATATACCAATATGTGATAAATCAAAAGTACAAACTCTGTGAACTACGTTCTTTTCGCGGCCCATTTTATCATATTTGTCGGCGGCGTTTCAGTGAAAAATGATTGGCGGCGGCGGCGGGACGCAGGCTTTACGCCGTTCGAAAAATTCGGCGGCGGCACGACACAGCGTGGCGTAATCTACTATTTTAAATAACGAAATGTAAATTTTATTTGTTTCTCAAATACTCAAATTTCAAATATATAATATATTATACACTTATAAATATGTAAAAAATATAAAACATACATATTATCTACAAAATAATCTCTTATTTATATAAAAAAAATCTGATGTGGCCAGCACATAACCTCTCGCCGTATATTTTACCTGGCTGTATGCATAAAGCAAAGAATATTTTTATAAATACAAATAATATATTCATATAAATCTATGACGTATAAACTTCTTTATTATTCAATAATAGCATGTCTCAACATGAAGATATTTTACCATAAATTATGTTACAATAAATTACAAAGTAGAGTTTACCATATATAAATATTAGGCTGGTAACTGCAATTTTCAATTCGAACAACGTTGTTTACTTTCTCTTCATATTCTTCTAGTAAAAACATTAATTTTGGGCGGTCTAAAATGTATATATGGATTGTGCATCTATTCTTACATATCTTCTTTTACATTTTATTTTTTCATACATGTTATATCTAAATAACACTAATTCCCTTTAATAAAGTGACGGATAGATTGCACTCCGATTATTCTTATATCGATGTGTAATTTTGTCAATATTTACAACTTACTTGAGAAGAATTTGATAGCTTTTTCGCAATTCAAAGTTACTCTAGTCTATAGTACTGGTGTACATTGTCCCATAATGTTTGAAACAAATTTAAGTCCTTCAACCTAGACTTGTCATCTCCATAATAGTCACAGATCAAGAACTAAGGGATTCTCCAAGTACATTTTTCTTTCATTACTCATTATTTCTGACACTGACATTTATCTGTCAGTTACAAATAATTTAAATTATCAACTATTTTTCATGGCATTCTTTCGGCTGTCAAATTTATTACAACAGATTATTTTATATATTATACTTCTTTTATCTCTAAATCTATGGAATATATAATAAAATATTTAAATGTATCAGATAGAGAATTTAATTTTCTTTAATATTACCACGAAAAATATTCAAAAAATAATATTTAGAAGATTTTTTTTCAAGAATCTTCTACTTCCGGTTGTCCAATTATTACCAAAACCTTTTCAGATCTTTCCATGAATGTCCGATTGGGAAATACGTTGTTAAACAAATTTTAAGTCTTATAGTTTTTGAGTAACCGTCCTTCCAACATCCCACACACACACACACACACACACACGCACGCACGCACGCACGCACACACACACACACACACACACACACACACATACACACACATACACACACATACACACACATACACACGCATACACACGCAGACGCACGCACACGCACGCACACGCACGCACACGCACGCACGCACGCACGCACGCACGCACGCACACACACACACACACACACACACACACACACACACACACACACACACACACACACACACACACACACACACACACACACACACACACACACACACACACACACACACACACACACACACACACACACACACACACACACACACATATACACATACACACACATACATTATCGTAAAAATGGTAAAATCGTATTCTAGGGACCCTAAAACGTTCTTATTGTCTAAAAAC
Source organism: Harpalus rufipes (assembly GCA_951394225.1). Taxonomy (NCBI): domain Eukaryota; kingdom Metazoa; phylum Arthropoda; class Insecta; order Coleoptera; family Carabidae; genus Harpalus; species Harpalus rufipes. Next base: position 39,713,246 of record OX596281.1, read on the forward strand.
TCATCATCAAATTTTTTGACACAAGATAATATCATCCTTACCTAAAATGACGGTAAAAGCGTCTTTTCCGTCTGTAGAATCTATTATATTATTGCATTGCCTAATTTCCGTTCTTGGATTACACTGAAAAACAAGAAATTTGGCATTGCTGGCTTAATACTTGTACTAAGTAAATAATACTTGTGGATAAATAGATTTTTACTTACAATACAAAGTATTACAAGAATGACTAAAAATGTGCTTATGTAGCAAAGCCCAAAATATTGAACAATATTAATATATGCAAGAAATAGATTGAAATAAATGTTAAGAGAGGTATTGGAATCATTCTAAAAATCGCATATCCAGATTTTAGTAAATAAGCACGTTTTAAGATCCCTATAATCCGATAATAACATTTTTACGATGATTGTGTGTGTGTGTGTGTTATTAAATTGCATCCATTAATGTTAAGTATTTTTAACAAATGAATATGGTAAATACTAAGAAATTTGGTATGGTAGTAAAGAGAATAAAAAATACAATCTAAATTTATAAAAAACTTGTATAGGTTGTAGTTAAATTAACAAAGTTGATATCACTTCCGGTTATACCGGAAGTCCCAGAATTACACTTTTCATATAAAATAATCGCAGATATTGTATTGAATAAATTATGTCCTATAATCAATAAGCGTATCTGCAATAATAAGCCAGATAAATGGATGTAACCACTTTTTCAAACACACTGTATACATTCATTCTGTGCCAAACAATAACCTAATCTATCATAAAAAGAACTCCTAACATTCGCTAGTTGGTAGCACGATATTTTAGTACATTCCAGGAATATTCTAGATTTAGTGATTCTAAATCTAGATATTTGTAATCAGTGTAAATTTTTGATTTTAGATGTCCCCATAGAAAAAAATCTGATGTGGACACCGCACGACTTCCTTGTACGATCTTATTAAATTATACATATTTTTTTAATAAATAAATTACAAAATATTAATTTTAACTTCAAAACAGTAAAATATATAGCGACCATAATCTAACCCGGTTCTTTTTAAAGAGTTTTGATTACAACAAAGAAATATTTGATTACAACAATGAATATGACTAATTTCACAATAAAAATATAATATTTGTTATTGTACGAATCATAAAATTGCACGTATTTAACGTAATTTGACATGAACATTTTTTTATGTTTTTGTCCTAAAATATAGCAAGCTATATTACAAAAACAAAAAAGTATATAATTTTTAAATTTACATATCTCGCTTATACAAAGGGCTAATTTAATAATTCTTGATGTGCTAGACGCAGAAATTAATTCTCTAAAACTTTTATTTGAAGTATTTATTTTTAAAATCAAAATAAAATCATTTTATTCAAGAAAAACTGTTAACAACTTCAAGTAATGTACCACTTCCGGTTAGCCTATTTTAACCAAAATCTATTATGTTATTTCCATTGACATAAAAGTCTTGTATATCAAATTTGAAAACTTTTGGATTATATTTTAAAACAGTTTTTCATTAAAATCTATTATAGGCTTCATGTAAAGTGCCACTTCTGGAAATTGTGTAATAACCAGAAAGGGAGGTGCACAACTAGATGTTATAGGAGTCCTAAATACAAAATTTCAACTTTCTACGGCTTACCGTTTTTGAGTTATGCGAGATACGAACGTACGTACGTACAGACGTCACGACGAAATTAGTCAAAGTAGATTCAGGGATGATCAAAATGGATATTTCCGCTGAAATTTGAAAAACGAATTTTTTCGCGATTACAATACTTCCTTTACTTACGTACAAGGAAGTAAAAATCATTTGGCGCTAGATCCGGAGACCGTGCGGGCCAGTGAATTGGTCCGTCTCTACCAATCCATGTATCGGGAAATAGATCATTATGATATTCTTTTACAATTATGAGCTGACAGCCGTCTTGTTGCAACTGTACTTCACGATCATTGGCCAGTTCTTCAATTGCCGGTCCAATATCATTTATCAGCAGATCGTAATAGGACTGACCAGTTAAAGTGCCGTTAATTAAATATGGCCCAATAATATGGTTTTTACTTTCTTGTACGTAAGTAAAGGAAGTATTGTAATCACGAAAAATTTCGGTTTTCAGATTTCAGCAGAAATAACCATTTTGATCATCCCTGAATCCGTTTTGACTAATTTCGTCGTGACGTCTGTACGTACGTACGTACGTATCTCGCATAACTCAAAAACGGTAAGCGTAGAAAGTTGAAATTTTGTATTTAGGACTCCTATAACATCTAGTTGTGCACCTCCCTTTCTGGTTATTACACAATTTCCAGAAGTGGCACTTTACATGAAGCCAATAATAGATTTTAATGAAAAACTGTTTTAAAATATAATCCAAAACTTTTCAAATTTGGTATACAAGACTTTTATGTCAATCTAAATAACATAATAGATTTTGGTTAAAAATAGGCTAACCGGAAGTGGTACATTACTTGAAGTTGTTAACAGTTTTTCTTGAATAAAATGATTTTATTTTGATTTTAGAAATAAATGCTTCAAATAAAAGTTTTGGAGAATTAATTTCTGCGTCTAGCACATCAAGTATTATTAAATTAGCCCTTTGTATAAGCGAGATATGTAAATTTAAAATTATATACTTTTTTGTTTTTGTAATAAATCTTGCTATGGATTAGGACAAAAAATAAAATAAAAATGTTTATGTCAAATTACGTTAAATACGTGCAATTGGCAAGTATTGCTAAGCGATATGACATCTGGTGGCAAAATAATGAACTACAGGTTGACTTTGTATTAAAGTAGTAATATTAGAAATTTATTAAATATTATACGTATTTGTGTATCTAAATTGACATATATATTGTAATATGAGTAACAAATATTGCTGCTTACTTGAGTGCACATTGTCCCGTTAGAAAGGCAACAAATTATGTTATCACGAATTTCCGCGTAAACGAAAAGTTCGTATTTACATTAAAAATATGCTTGACAAGATGAAAAAAGATAATAATACATTATAAATTAATATATCCGTCTTGTATACTTTGAATATTTATTCATTATATTTCAAAGAAAACTTTGTTTCAAAACGAGGTTAGTTTTATAAATGTTCTCAAAAATATCATTTAAGTTATCTTCACTTCCACGAATACATCCTATACTAAGTTCACAAGTGAATACGAAATATAATCATGATATTTTGCTATTTTATTTATTTCTTTGAAGATATCATCTAAAACAGAAGTGGTTATACAATTTACGTTAAAATTTTATAAAAATGTACTAGAAATTTACATTAATTTACCCTGAATGGATAATATAAAACATACTATAAAATAATATAAATAAATAAAAAATAAATAAATAAATATTTCATCACGGCATATTACCCATTTAAAAATAATATAAAAAGAAAATTAAATATAATACCGTACTCTGAGAAATACACAATTCTATAAGTTATGTGTTTGCCCATTTGACAGTTAGTTAACCTCATATCTCATTCAACCTGTAGTTCAAAACTTGCCACCCCCAGCGCTGCGATCTTAAAAATACATGTCAATATTATGATTCGTACAATAACAAATATTATATTTTTATTGTGAAATTAGTCATATTCATTGTTGTAATCAAATATTTCTTTGTTGTAATCAACTCTCTTTAGAAAGAACCGGGTTAGATTAATGTTAATTTAAAAATGATAGTAGTAAATGAATTATTTTTTGTTCTATATCAAAATATTTCTCGGGCTTGGCTTAAGCCTGTCAATATTTTGTAATTTAATTATTAAAAAAATATGTATAGTTTAATAATCGTACAAGGAAGTCGTGTGGTGTCCACATCAGATTTTTTTAAATTGCAGTCCAAACGTTGACTTTTCGGGGATATTGTGTATGAGTCGTAACATACAGATGTTCATTATTTTTACGCCAATATCTAAAATTTTGAATATTTGGCTCATTATTGAGTGTAAATGTGCTTTCGTCGAAAAAACAAATATTTTCTATAAAATGTAAATCTGCATTTGCTTTTTCCAGCATTAATTCATAAAATGTTGCTTTCAGAAACTTATCTTCTTCATTCAATTCCTGGTGTTTGCCATATTTAAAAGATTTATATTTTTCTTCTTTTAAATAATTTCTTACAGTACTAAATAGAATTGAAGTGTCTTTCTATTTGCCACAAACTTAAATTTTTATCATTTTCAATGGCTGCAATTACATTAATTTTATTTGCTTGTCTTTCTTCATCTTCATCTGCAATTGACCTTTGACACATGCATGGTTTTAAAACACTTCCTGTTTTATTAAATCTCTCAATTACACGATATATTGCACGAATTTCTTCATAACTATTTCCTCTGCAATATAATTTGACAATCGAAATTTTTTCTTTGGTACTGAACAAATCCATTTTATTATGCACAGACGAACAGTGATGCAATTTATTGATTACAACAGTGTAGACACAGTGATTGCAACAATTAACATCAATAACACTGAACTGAAGTGTCAGTATGAGATTTTATTTGTTTTTTATTTCCATCTGATTTTTGACGAAAATGTCATATCTTCTTTTCTAAATATCTAGTGCTAGAGATATTCTATTGAATTAAATGAGGACTTTTTATAAGTAAAAATTAATTCTAAACAACTTTTCATTCTTGTACTTTTGTTCTAAAATGTACAGGGAGCCAATTTCCGCACATTTTTAAAATCCTATGTTAAACTCCTGTTCCATGTTTCGTTGCACACACACTATATATATATATATATATATATATATATATAGATTGGCACACCCAGCAATGGGTAATATGCCGTGATGAAATATTTATTTATTTATTTTATTTTTTATATATATGTATTAAAGTTATTAACATGTAATTTGGAAAGTTTTGGATTTTTAATGTTTTTACTTCCTTGTACGTAAGTAAAGGAAGTATTGTAATCGCGAAAAATTTCGGTTTTCAGATTTCAGCGGAAATATCCATTTTGATCATCCCTGAATCCATTTTGACTAATTTCGTCGTGACGTCTGTACGTACGTACGACCGTATGTACTTGCTATGGATTAGGACAAAAACAAAAAAAAAATGTTCATGTCAAATTACGTTAAATACGTGCAATTTTATGATTTGTACAATAACAATTATTATATTTTTATTGTGAAATTAGTCATATTCATTGTTGTAATCAAATATTTCTTTGTTGTAATCAAAACTCTCTTTAAAAAGAACCGGGTTAGATTATGGTCGCTATATATCTTACTGTTTTGAAGTTAAAATTAATATTTTGTAATTTATTTATTAAAAAAATATATATAGTTTAATAATCGTACAAGGAAGTCGTGTGGTGTCCACATCAGATTTTTTCATTAAAATCTATTAGGAGCTTCAATACCACTTCACTAATTCACAACTAGCAGCTAAAATTAAATATTTGTTCTCATCAATATAAAAGCCTTTAGTACAAAATTTGAAAAGGTTTGATTTATATTTGAAGGACTTCTTCCGGTTGGAAAATGGAGTATATGAATAAAAAAATATTGCATTTTATGAAAATTAATGAAAAATATTAAACCAATATTTTCTGACGAAGGTCATGCAGGCGTTATGGGCTGACCTTGTGCCACATTATGTTATACGGAATCTAATTTTTTTAAATAACTTCAAGCATTAATAAAGATTTTTGTATGTTATTTTTCATAAAATTCATTTGTGATAATACACCTTATAAACAGAATCTAATCACTTCCTCGCTGGTATGACGGAAACTTGAATACAAAAAATTAGATAAATGGTTAAGCGGAATGGCTACCCCTGCCTACTATATATGAAGCGTAAATTCAAATAAATTGTTCATGTAATAGAATAGTTAACATTTTGAAAAATTCAACATTAGACGAACATACTTCTAATATGAACCTGCATTTTAAAAACAGTATTATTGAAATCTATTAGTATATGACTTTGATTTTATAGGGAAAACGAGAAATGCTGTTTTCGTCATAAAATCATAGTCAAATACTAATAGATCTCAAAAATACTTTTTGAAAACGCAGTTTTATTTTAGAACTATGTTCATCTAATGTTGAATTTTTTAAAATGTTGATAGTTCTAGTAAAGGAACAATTTATTTTAATTTTCACTTCATATACCGTGTATCTATCTTAAAGGTGTACGATTAACATGGAAATCATTTTTTTTGCAATTCCCTGCTTGTCTAAATATTTTAAGCAAAAACGCGTCAAATAAAAGTTTTAGGGCATAAAATTCTGCATCTAAATCAATAAACAGAATTACTTTTACATGCTTTGTAACGGCAGAAATTAAACATGAAAATGTCGAAAATTACTTTGAAAATATCGACAGCCATGGAATTGAACAAAAAATAAATAAATGCTTGACGTTTTTCTATTTGGACAAATATCGTTAATTATAACAACAATAGAAATATTAGATTAATAAATAAATTAAAAAAATACAGTTATGTTTAATATATGAATTTATTAAAAATTCAATATTACGTAACAAAATATGCTCAAGCAAGAATTTTTTTGTAGTAATTAGTAAACGGATAACTTGTAATTATAAAGATAATAGTTACAATAAATATTCAAATGCAGAACCATTATACGATGACATTCATTAAATATGGAATCTCTTATTAGATCATTTATGTTTTCGTGCCTTTTTTATAAATTTGATGTTTTATGTAACCCCATAAAAAAAGTCACATGGAGCAAGATCTGGAGATCCATCCTATTAGAACCAGACCTCTCGATCTGGGCGCACAACATCGTCTTTTGCAGGACCAATTTCATTTTGTAGCATCTCCAAATAATTTTCGGTATATAGATTGCCACGTATTTCAATAGGACCAATTATGTGGTGACCTAAAATTCCGGCCCAAATATTAACTTTTCGAGGATATTGTGTCCTTGTTGAAATATTAATTCCAGGATTTTCTATAGCCCAACAACGGGTATTTTGGATATTTGGTTCATTGTTCAAAATGAAAGTGCATTCGTCCGTGAAAGAAATGGAACAAATTTTGATCATTATTAGCCGGGTTCTGCATATCTACGCAAAACACTCTTCTACTTTCTTCATCGTATGGGGCAAGTTCTTTGAGACACTGCATTTTATAAAATAATACGTTTTTTTTCAAATATCTTGTATGATGCTGTGATGTACTCCCAACTCATTTCCAATATATCTAGTACTACATAAGTGGTCTACACTTATCCATAAAAACTTTTTATTAGTATAAATATTCATTTTTTAATAATTTCAAACAAAACCAGAGACAAAATCAAATTGTCAGAACATACGTTGTGACAGATAAAATGTCAAGAATTTATTTATTTTTTGTTCAATTCCATGGCTATCGATATTATTTTCAACGTAATTTTTGAAATATTCATATTTAATTTCTGCCGCTACAAAGCATGAAAAAGTAATTCTGTTTATTGATTTAGATGCAGAATTTTATACCCTAAAACCTGTATTTGACGCGTTTTTGTTTAAATAATTAGGCAAGCAGGGAATTGCAAAAAACTGGTTTCCCATGTTAATTTCCTATGTACACCTTTAAGACAGACACACGGTATACGCAGGTGTAGCCATTTCTCTTAAATAATATATGAACTAGTGTATATTCCATTAACACACACAAAGACATTATCGTAAAAATGTTAAAATCGGATTACACAGGCCTTGAAACTTGTTTATTCATGAAAATCTAAACCGGTGAATTTTAACTTGATCCTATATATCTACTATTGGCAGGAGGTAACAACATCGGTATCTCAACCCAGTTTAAAAAAAAGTTATATATTTCAACCGTATGCAGTGACATACAAAAAAATTTGTTGTTTACCTACTCTGAAATTTAATTTTTTTCAAGAAAAATTAAAGAACAACCCAGTATGTATTTGAATTTCGGTTAATTTTGACATTCTAATTGACACTAATGACATTGACAAGTTAAAAATCAAGATCGACTCAATACAACAAAAATAGGTGTACGCGATTTTTTTGCAAACCAGTGTACCAATTTCGGTTGATCATAGTTAAAATTGAATCAGTTGCTACTACTACTACATTTTTGTCTTTTTAACGATCTAATAGTTTTTATTAATGTATTTGAAAAAGTTCGAGTAAAATAAGATAAATGAGTTATATGAGAAATAATTTTTATTCAAATATCCTAGGTGGCTATGAGAAAATAAATAATAAATAAATAGATAAATACGTAAGTAATAATAAATAAGTAACAAACAAATGTATACTTTGTTGGTATTAGCATTGTTATATTTTGTTTATTTTCACATAGCCACCTATAATATAAGAATAAAAATTATTTCCTATATATCTCAATTATTTTATTTTTTTCAATTTTTTTCAAATACATTCATTAAAATTAATACAATATTGAAAATAGAAAGATATGGCGGTTTATATTTTAGTAAAATAATTATAGGTTGCTATTTAATAAATAAAAGTCGATAATCGTATTTTGTAAACCTGACTTTGTAAATAATATCTACATCTGCCATAAAATTGTATATTTAAAATTATAAAACTTCTGTATGAGTATTTTTTTCTATTACTCAAAATAAACAAGTTAAAGAGAGGGGGGGGCGTCACCCCGACTCATCCTGTATATAAATTTAGGAACATAAAGGCCAAATACAAAGATTTTTTTTAAAGAATATTCGGAATTTTTTTAAATAATTTAGAATGTGTTTTTTTTTGTAAATAATGAAATTATTTTTTTGATAGTAAACATGAAATTAAGTTTATCTTTAAATTAATATTAATATAATAAAACAAATTCGTAACTAAACAGCCTTTATATAATTTAAAACAGGAAAATACAAGTATGTGGATTTTTTTAGGTAAAAAGTTAAATATTGTTTCCATTAAAAAAAAAATTATGTTAATTATTTAATGAACTGTTCCATGAATTTAAAAGAATTATAAAGAACAAAAGAGCTCTAACATAGCCCTAACAAAATATGTGTTAAACAGTATAATATTTTATTAATGCCATGAAGTTGGCACGTCATCAAATAATCATAATTATTTCATAAACCGCTTTATGAATTTCAAAAAAATTTAAAGCACAAAAGAGCACTAACGAAGCACTAACAAAAGATGTAAAAAGTAATTTGAAAATTTATTAATGACGTGCTAAGTGTGAACTTGGCACGTCATCATATAATGTTAATTATTTCGTGAACCGTTCAATTAATTTCAAAAATTTTTGAAGCACAAAAGAGCACTAACGAAGCACTAACAAAAGATGTAATAAGTAATTTGAAATTTTATTAATGACGTGCTAAGTGTGAACTTGGCACGTCATCATATAATGTTAATTATTTCGTAAACCGTTCAATTAATTTCAAAAAATTTTGAAGCACAAAAGAGCACTAACGAAGCACTAACAAAAGATGTAATAAGTAATTTGAAATTTTATTAATGACGTGCTAAGTGTGAACTTGGCACGTCATCATATAATTTTAATTATTTCGTGAACCGTTCAATTAATTTCAAAAAATTTTGACGCACAAAAGAGCACTAACGAAGCACTAATTACTAATATAAAAAAGAATATTTGTGCTTCCAATGACGTGCCAACTTCACGGACCCCCTTAAAACGTGCTTATTCAATAAAATCTGGATATGCGATTTTTAGCATGAATGCAATACCTCTCTTAGCGAGAGGTAAAAAGTATAAGTAATTGTTTCAAGTACCTACATTCTAGTCTTAAATTATTTAATCTTTGCACAAAAAGAAATTGTTTATCTACATGAAATGAACTAACAGTGATGATCTTTTGGGAGTTATAATAAATCCAACAGTGGAAAACACTTTCATTTGGTGTCGACGTAGTTAGTATACAAAAAATCTGATGTAACCAACACAGTATCTCCCGCCATTTACCTATGTATATAAATTTTATATTACTTTATAAATTTATCCATACAATATATAGAAAATGTAATAAAGCTAACTTTTAGAAAATGGAATAATCTTTAATATTTATAATAACAAATTGAGAAAAAATTACATTTACCAAAATCTCGATATGCGATTTTTAGCACGATTCCTATACCTCCTTACCAAAGGAAGCGGGAGGTAAAAAGTTTCAGACAGTGCTGAGATAGGTAAGGCATATTTCTAGAATTGGACTGTCAGTATTTTAAAATGCTTGAATCTTATTCAGAACTATAATGTGTTACAGTTGAAAAAATTGACATTCTTTTTCAATGGCAATATTAAATACATTTGGTTTAGGATGTGTCCTGAATAAATTTAGTAAGAAATTATTTGTATAGTTATGGGTACATCTTTATCAAACTTGTTTGTTTCCAATACTTTTCCGATTCTCTATCGGTATTTGTATCTGTATCTGTAGATCTGTATCTTTAATATGCTCTTTAACCTGCTCACACATATAGTTAATTTTAGATATATTTTTTGTTGTAAAAATGTATTAATCTCCATTAAATTATTAAATCTAGGATCTAATAAAGAAGTAATTACAACGAAATGAGTAACGAAATCTATAATGTAATTTATCTAACATGTTCAATTTCATTTGAGTTATCAAATTATTTCCTATGTCATTTCGTCACTTTCACTTGGTCTGTCCATAAAGGTTAAACCAAAATGAAATTTGCAAATACTGTCAATTCTACCAATACGAATATTACATAAGGAACTAGTAAGATATAATTTTTACCTCTCGATAAGAGAGGTATTGGATTCATGCTAAAAATCGCATATCCAGATTTTATTGAATAAGCACGATTTAAGGTCCATAGAATCCGATTTTAACATTTTTACAATGATGTCTGTGTGTGTGTGTGTGTGTGTGTGTGTGTGTGTGTGTGTGTGTGTGTGAGGTTGTTGGAGACACGATTTCTCAAATTCTATAAGACTAAAGACCTGTATAACTACGGATTCCTCAATGTAACAGTAATGGGAAGAGTTGAATAGGTTCTGGTAACAATTGGACAACCGTAAGTGATAGTTTCTAAAAAGAAAAATTCTAAATATTATTTTTTGAAAATTTGTTACTACAAATAATAAAGATAATTAAATTCTCAATCTGACACATTTAATTTTTTTTATTATATCTCGTATAGGTTTGGAGATATAGTATATAATAATATAGAATAATTTGTTGTAATAAATCTCGTTGCTCGGAAAACAGTTGCGATATTCAAATTTTTGTAATTGACAAATAAATTCAAAATGTCAGTCAGATTTTTCTGGGAGGTATGAGTACATTTAATATATATTATAGTATTATTAATTTAATATGTATTTAAATTACAGGTATGTTAATTTTACATATATCCTTAAGAAATACTGCCAATACCGTCAATGAATTTGAAGAATTTTGAACATATTAGAATAGTAGGATAAAATTTCTCATAGAACGAAAGAAGAGAAACAATTTCAATTATTTGTGTGTATACAAGAAATGTTAAATTCGTTACGTATAGGGCGCGAGCAGTCGTGACTTTGTTGGCCTTAGCAAGCAGATATGAGGATCCGTGTCAGAAGGACGGCTAGTAGTTATTTACATAGATGTCACAATTGTCATATGTCATAATTTTTCATTCAAAATATCAAAATATTCTGATATTTATTTGTCATCCATTGTCGATGAAAATAATCCACATGGATTTGGAAAACCATAATGTTTCGGATGAAAACTTATGATACTGGACACCTATGTAATGTATATTACTAGCTCTCATTCTGACACGGGCCCCCATATCTGCTCGCGCCCTATGCAACATAAAATGAAAATGGCGAGAGGTATTGTGCTGGCCACAACAGATTTTTTATATATTGTAAAGAAGACAGATATTTATTATTTATGAAATACTCACGCCGGTCCCGCCAATGAAGGAGTTAGGCGGTGTCGAACATTAAAAATTGTCGGCGGCGGCGGAGTCAAGTTGGGACCTATAATTTGATACGGTCTTTAAATAGGTGGCTACTACTATAGGTTAATACTACAAATTAAAATTAAAAATTATAAAAAATGTATGACATCATCTGGTCAGCAAGATATTGTGATTTCAGAACATGCAACTGCTTTTTTATCACTTTTGCAAAATATCAAAATTGATACTTCCCAAGAATGTTAGGGTAGATAAAAATTTATCACTTCTTTAGCCAATTACACAATAGGGCTGTTGCAAGAATTTTTCCATGACTTCTGAGTACTCAATTAAAAAAAATATATTGTTCTTTAAGATCCTCAAATGTGAAAATATCACGAAATATCCATTATATATTTTACAATTAATTAATGAAATTTGTGTAATATTTTGAAAAAGTCACGTGATCTGAAATAAAATATGATGTCGGAGTTCATACAGTTTAACATATGACAAACAATCGCCAACATTTATAACGTAGGTGAAGGACAATTTTCTATTGGAGGGTTATTTTGCATGATAACTTTTCGCGCCAATCTTTTTATTTAATTATTTACAAAAATTACAGCAAATTATTATGATTTTTGTTATTACTATGACAAATACTGCATAAATTTTCATTTGAAATACTTTTCAAAATTGTGAAACCGGTTCATCTTAATTTGGTCAATTCGTTCTTCTTGAAATAAGTAACAAAAATAAATTTGTGCCTTATTAGTTATTCCGTGGTCCAGTTTGCAACAAGAAAATGAATCGTAAGAAAGATAGCGTATAATTTTTCTTTACTAAAATTAAGGACGGTCATTCAAGCAAGGAATTCCAGCTATATAGAATATAATATACGAGAACATATGTATCATATGACAACGCACACAAAAATAAAATAAATAATAAAAAGCTCATAAACCACCAACATTGTACTTATCCTTCCAACAAATTGCATCGAGACAGAAATTATTTACATTCACTACGCTGACAACAATGTAAATACCATAATGTTTGAAATTTTACGGCGATTTCGCAAAATTTCACAGCAGTGCAGACAGGGCATTAATAGTGCAGCAAAGTGCTGTGAATTGCTATAGCAACGCGCCAACACAAACACCCATAACCGTATTTACGTCGCTTAATTAAGACATGGAAGTGTAAACCGAATGGTCTAATTCAAAGCGTCCCTTCTATTTACGGTAAGTGTACATTTAGACGTTAGTTACACACGCACTAGACAGCCCACATAAAGTAATAGTAGTTCTAAATATGGAGGAGATACTATCTTAATTAATTAACTGTGAGAATGGACGTATTGATCGAGACATTGAAAGGCTAACATCTGCGGGATGTAAGGTAGGTACTTGTTTCTCAGGATATCTTCGCTAGAAATAGATTATTATTATTAATTTAGTTGAGGCAGTAATGTAACAAGACCGCCCCCCCCCCTCCAACTTATTTCCAAAGAAAATTAATAATTGAAATAAAATAAATATGAGAATATAAGTTTTCATTGCCAATATTTATTTTAAAACAACGACAACAGGTTTATAATATTTAACAGACAAACAAAACATTCATTTTTTTAAATAACAAATAAAAATATATTACCCTTCGCATATCGAGATTTTAATAAATGACGCTTTTTGGACCCTATAGAATCCAATTTAAACATTTTCACATTGATGTGTGTGTGTATATGTGTATGTGTGTGTGCGTGTGTGTGTGTGTGTGTGTGTGTGTGTGTGTTTGTGTGTGTGTGTGTGTGTGTGTCTGTGTCTGTGTGCCTTTAGTTTTTCTTCGAACAATACATTTGCATGTTATTTTTTCGAGATTTATGTTATCATAAAAATTAAAGATTATTAAATTTTCTACAGGTTTGCATTAATACTTTTTTCTATATATTTTATGAATAAATTTATAAAATTATCTATCATTTAAATCCCGAAGTCTACTATTTAAACACAAATCCATGTTTACACAGTTCAGATCTCAAATGTATGTAACTGACAGATAAATGTCACTGACAAACCTAATCCTTTCAAATTAATAATAGTAACGTTTTAAAACGAAAATAGTAGGCAGAACAATAATTATATGGAAAGGAACTTAATGCAGAGTCCACCATAAGTAAATATGTAGGAATGTAGGTATGTATTTAATAAATAAATCTTAAACAAATCAAACAATATTACCGGTACTATAAAGGCCACTTTAAACAAAATTAAAACACATTTTTGGTACACCATAAACAAATTATATTTCACCTTACTTAAACCAGTTTTTACCTCTCGCTAAGAGAGGTATTGCATTCATGCTAAAAATCGCATATCCAGATTTTATTGAATAAGCACGTTTTAAGGTCCCTACAATCCGATTTTAACATTTTTACGATGATGTCTGTGTGTGTGTGTGTGTGTGTGTGTGTGTGTGTGTGTGTGTGTGTGTGGATGTGTGTGTGTGGGATGTTGGAAGGACGGTTACTCAAAAACTATAAGACTTAAAATTTGTTTAACAACATATTTCCCAATCGGACATTCATGGGAAGATCTGAAAAGGTTTTGGTAATAATTGGACAACCGGAAGTAGAAGATTCTTGAAAAAAAATCTTCTAAATATTATTTTTTGAAAATTTTTCGTGGTAATATTAAAGAAAATTAAATTCTCTATCTGATACATTTAAATATTTTATTATATATTCCATAGATTTAGAGATAAAAGAAGTATAATATATAAAATAATCTGTTGTAATAAATTTGACAGCCGAAAGAATGCCATGAAAAATAGTTGATAATTTAAATTATTTGTAACTGACAGATAAATGTCAGTGTCAGAAATAATGAGTAATGAAAGAAAAATGTACTTGGAGAATCCCTTAGTTCTTGATCTGTGACTATTATGGAGATGACAAGTCTAGGTTGAAGGACTTAAATTTGTTTCAAACATTATGGGACAATGTACACCAGTACTATAGACTAGAGTAACTTTGAATTGCGAAAAAGCTATCAAATTCTTCTCAAGTAAGTTGTAAATATTGACAAAATTACACATCGATATAAGAATAATCGGAGTGCAATCTATCCGTCACTTTATTAAAGGGAATTAGTGTTATTTAGATATAACATGTATGAAAAAATAAAATGTAAAAGAAGATATGTAAGAATAGATGCACAATCGATATATACATTTTAGACCGCCCAAAATTAATGTTTTTACTAGAAGAATATGAAGAGAAAGTAAACAACGTTGTTCGAATTGAAAATTGCAGTTACCAGCCTAATATTTATATATGGTAAACTCTACTTTGTAATTTATTGTAACATAATTTATGGTAAAATATCTTCATGTTGAGACATGCTATTATTGAATAATAAAGAAGTTTATACGTCATAGATTTATATGAATATATTATTTGTATTTATAAAAATATTCTTTGCTTTATGCATACAGCCAGGTAAAATATACGGCGAGAGGTTATGTGCTGGCCACATCAGATTTTTTTATATGGTGCCGAAGTTTGGGGCCCATTCCAAATGGAAATATTGAGAAGAGACAATCTCAATTTTTCAAAAACATTCTAAACTGGCCAAAAACAACACCTCATTACCTAATTAGAAGAGAAATTGGTCAACCAAATTTATAATTATACGTACTCCGCTGTATGCTCTGCTGTTGGTATAAAATGTTACTAATGTCTAATGAAAGATACGCTTAGGCTTATTATGATAAACTGCTGAAACTAAAGATAATACCAGAATCCCAATGTACACACAACATAAATTCAACTGGACAAAGAACCTAGAAGACATGCTCGATAAGGCAAATTTCCATTGGGTTTGGAAGAAACAAAATTTCTTAATATTAAAGAACGAACTGGAGAATATATTAATAGCTTAGAGTGAATATCTTTATAACAAAGACACAGAAAATATCATAGCATCCCAATACAACCCTGACTACAAATTCTATAACAACAGCCACTTTTACCTTTCCTTAAACATTCCATACAACATTCTTAAAATATTCTCCCTACTAAGAATTTCAAACACCAAGATCTGTCATATCTTCCACGAGGAAATTGTTCATAAGTTCGAGAAAGAAGAAATCTGCACCGTCTGCAATAAATTCGAACCTAACGACATATACCACTTCCTATTCTCATGACCAATATATGGTTCTATAAGAAAACATTTTCTTGAAAAATACTATCTATAGCCGAGATGAGTCATTTACTGTCGAACCCAACTAGAACCACAATCCATGACATACCTATACAACTACATGAAGAACGCCCTACGACTACGAGATTTTGCCTTTAACTAATCAACATAATTAACCATAACATAGAAGCTTATGTAATATAAAATACTAGATACTTAGATATTTACTACAAAATGTACTGTACTTTTACATCACAATGTAACTTACCAATCCTTTTGTATGGAGATTATGTATGTTTTTCTCGGAACGAAATATATTATTATTTAATAAATAAAATAAATACATCGTCACGGCATATTACCCGTTTAATTGCATAAAAATTAATATTTTTATATGGCTTTTTTAAAATTTGGCTCCCTTTTTAGCGAGATCATCTACTGTTTCAATTCCTGGAACTCCCTCATGCTCCGATACCCACCACAAAGTAACGTGTTATGTTTGGCCACCTGTTGAAGTATGTTCATGCAATTCCAGACTAAGTTTAACTCAAAAGTGAAGGAACTTATTGCCTTTAAAGCAGCCTGGCTATGTAACATGTTAATTGTTGTTCCTTTGAGACCCTTGTTTATATATATTTGAGTACAGAGATTTATTGCGTATATATCTGCTTTAAATATAGTGAAACTGGTGCCTTGTTTCCCCTGGCCCTAGTTTTGAACCATTCGAAAGCCAGGACAGAGTCCCCTGGGGAAGGGTGGTCCTCCTACTAGTCCTACTGTTCACTGAAGGCGTTCGCCAATGGGCGCATTCAGTATATTTCTGTGGTAACTAAACATCTGACTGAACGGTCACCGAACAAAATATGTGTCTGCTGAATACACTTTTCACATTTAATCTGATTCACATGGTTAAAACGTCACATAGTCATATTCTTAATATCATTCACAAGTTATAATAATTTTGTTGCCATTATATTCTGTGTATATCAATTAATATTATCGATGTTTACATGTGAATAAATTGTTATTGTTTTACTGCACAGATAATGGATGACAATATTAGATTATATGTACCAGCAGAAGAAAATCTAGTAAATTTAAATACTGCGCGTGTAAACAAGTGAATAGTGTATTCAGCAGAATAATGATTAACATGTTCAGTAGCCACACGTCTGCTGAATGCGCCCATTGATTACCTTTTATGTTTGGTCAAAGTTGTACTTTGTCATTGTATCACAAACTGACATGGCTATTTCATCCAGGTGTGCATCCTTTAGAATTTCTAAGTAGTCTACGAGAGCCCCAGGTTTGAAGTTTTATTCCTACACTCGTACAGTGTGAATAAGAATGCATTTGGGTTAGCCAGGTCAGACATGCGTTATGGCTCGATTCGGCAAAAAAAATAGAAAAAAAATATGCAGACTCGACTCAAAGTCTAATAAAAAAATCCGACCCTTACTCGAAAATTGACTTGACATCGAGCTGGGCTTCGGACCAAAGCTTAAGATTGGGTGCATCCGGCTACTCTAACTTATTTTTATAGGAAAAGAAATCTTTAACTTTTATCGAGTAATACTTATACTGTAACTGTATAACACTCTTTAGGCGCCATGAAAGGTGCGCTTATAGCGTCATTAACAGAAAAACTGTCGAAAATTGATATATTATAGCAATATATCGTAGTGAACAAGAATAAGGCTTGATTTATATTAGTGGTACAATGACGGTACAATAAGGGTACGATGACGATACGATACTTCTTTCTCTAATGTATTTTAATGGACCCATTTAAATCTACGTTCTCAATACGATTCACTGATTTACAATAGCGATACGACCACGGTACAGTACTACAAAGGCGTAGAAAAATATTTATAATTGCAAGTTTTATCTTGCAATTAGGCTTAATTGTAACTTTAATCTTGCAATTAGGCTTAATTGCTACCTTCATCTTGCAAATGGGCATAATTGCAACTTTTATCTTGTAACTAGCCTAACCTATCCTAACCAAACCTAACCTAATTGTAAGATAAATCTTGCAATTAGGTTACGTTTGGTTAGGTTAATTCCAAGATAAAAGTTGCAATTATTCTTCCTAATTGCAAGATAAAACTTGCAATTATAAATATTTTTCTTTCATGTTTTTCTACGCCTTCGTACAGTATAGTTTTGTTTCTATTGAAAAAAACTGTATCATAGTGACTGCGTAGTATTTGCATGCAACGGGGAGTAGAAGGTTGCGTTTGAAGAGTACGTGCACATCACGTTGATGTTTATACCAAAATCAGCTGAGTGGAAGAAACATTGAAACATATGCTACACTATATTTTTAAACTAGGAGGAGTAGGTACGAAAGTCTGATTTACACTATAGAAAGTTACCAGAAAAAGTTACTAGATTTTTTTTCGCGCGAAATACAAAAATTCCGTACACATCAATACTGTATACTTCGCATGGAACTTATTTTAAAATAAAACTGACATTATAGGCTCTTATTTTTCACGCCGTATATTTGATTATGTGAATAAAGATAATATGTAATCTAAATAAACACTCTTACTTGATTTATATCTATATTTTTTAATTGAACATAGCGATAAAATGCACAAAACCTATATATAATTTATTATTTAAAAATTTATACCATAGAATACAATACCAAAGGAACAAAATACAAAAAATATTACATTTAATTCGTTTAAAATTGAACATAAATTGAAACTGTGTATTATAATATCAATAAGGGGAAATTTTGTGCACAGACATTAACAATCTTCATCAGAAGAACTCTCCGATGAGCTGGAGTCACCATTGCCAACCGAAATAATGAAAGAAACACAAATAATATCGATACAATCCATATTATTAGTTCTTAAAAGAACTGATTTATTTTAAAGTCACAGAAATGCGAAAAACCAAAACAGAAAAAGATAACCTCCAAACGAATGACAGCTAATACATCAAATGTAAAATATTTGTGCAGTGTAAACCTGACGAAGCACTAGCCAATCAGAAGCGTCAGTTCCGGCGCTTAAAATTTAAAGTACTCCTCTTAGTTTAAAAACAGGGTATAGTACGTGATTGACATCTAATATGGTTTTGACTTTTTGATATTTGTCGTTTAGTTAAACCAAAATGTAGTCATAATGAGCTAGGCATGAGAAATTATTGTATACATTATTGAACAAAAGTTTTCTGCTTATAACATAACCGTAAAATATACATCATAGATTATCACAGTTAGTATAAAACAGTATTGTTTTGTAAAATTTTCTGGATTTTCTTCATTTTCTTCTTCTTCGTTAAGAGTAAGGGCAATTATAGACAAGTCGATATTTGATAAATTTTTAAACATTGCACGATATTTTCTACTTTTGATAGACACATGACATATGCACCACAAACCGTCATAATACATAAAAGACAAAATTATAATGTAATGGTATTTTATTATGTTCGTACCGTCGTGGTACTGTAATGTAAATGCCTTTCGTAATTGACATACCGTCCTTGTACCGTTATTGTACCGTCATCGTACCGTCATTGTACCGCTAATGTAAATCAAGCTTAAGAAGACTTTGAAATTTCGCAGCTAACCATTTTCGGAAACCTGTATAAAAACTAGGTAGTTGAAAAAAATTTTGGTACCAACTACATTATTTTTTCGCATGTATATAAAATATGCCTTTAATAATTTGTATCATAAATAACTATTTTTTTATCAACAGAATTTCATTAGAACTTTGTGGCGTTTTTGATTATAGTAATCAATATTTTTCATTGTTGTAATTAACGTTTTTATTACTGCAATTAATGTTTTTACTATTGTAATAAATGTCTTTAAAGAAAAACATCACATAATTTAATTGATTCTGCAGAGAATGTCAACAAATTGATTGCCGCTATTAAGAAAGAATTCTACATAAACGCGAATACATACAAAATATTTCAGAAGCATTTTTTTATATTTATAGTGTCAATTCGTTAAATATTGTTGTGTTAATTTTAATTATTTCTATAAATATATTCTACATGCATGACATTTTAGAAGAAGACAATTATTAGACATTAAGCATTGCATTATTTAATGCAATAATATTTTAAAAAGAGCATCTTTTCAAACACAAATTTAAAACTAATCTCCTCTTTTCTTTTCCAAGCTTCTTTACTACCCTAACTTCGTTCACAACTTCCAAGCTCTTGTTAGCAAGTTCATCCACAATCAACATTATGCCTTGACTACCCCTTCACTTTTATACAGCCCCATACTTGTTATGGTTTCTTATTTGCACTTCATCAAAAATACACCGAGCTACTGAGTAGACACGACGATCGCAGCCCCTCTCAAAGGTGTAAGAAACTCATGTTGAGTGCTATGCATCATATATGATGTTTTACTTTAATCATTGTTCATACCTCCAAACTTTCCAGTAGAGTGGAATTTTCTTTGTGGGTTATTAATTATGTTTGTGGGAAAACAGAAGGGGAGTGACCAGTAGTGGTGATTAATTTTATAATTTGGATATTAAGTTAATTTATTGATGAATACTTGTTCAGCATTTGTACATCAACATAGTATAAAATAAAGTTTCCAGTAGACGTATGCTTATTTGTTAGCGTTAATCTGCAGAATTAGTGAACGGATTTTGATGATGTTTTCACTATTTTGTAGAGCATATTTCGCGGGAAGTTTAGTTGTATTATGAAACATTTTAGTAAAACAAGTCGATGAA
The DNA here is from genome assembly GCA_951394225.1 of Harpalus rufipes. Lineage (NCBI taxonomy): Eukaryota > Metazoa > Arthropoda > Insecta > Coleoptera > Carabidae > Harpalus > Harpalus rufipes. Next base: position 39,734,099 of record OX596281.1, read on the forward strand.
ACAAGGGCCGTGTCAGAGTTTTTTTTGGCTTACGCTACCGAAACTATTGAAGATATATGCAAACAATATGTAGAAAAATTATTAGATTTAAATATCTTCAAAAGAAAACTTACAATAAGTTTTTTGTTGTTATTAAAGTATTCGCTTAATCTTTATTAAAATAAATTATTTGTCCAGCTCAAGTATCTAATGTAGATTAACTGGATTCATTAATGTATAAAAATAATAATAATAATATAACATTTTCCTATAAGCTCTTAGCATGAGAAAACGGCTTCCACAAAACATCACAATCTGATTGTGTTTGAATAGAACTTTACTTCCTTATGTAACAGGAATACTAGCAGTATTTTTATATCACCCCGCTAGCTACCAAAAGTTGTAACACAATTACAAAGTGTATTTGTTCATCACATCGGTAACTACCAAAAGTTGTATCAGGTACGGTAGTGACCACATGAGTATGTGATCGAGATGGGTGGCGTTTAACACTGCTTAGTCCTGCACAATAGGAAAATTTATTTGACCAGAGAGAAAACACTAATTTTATTAATGCAAAACTATTAAGGTCAAAGGTAGCGGAATCGCTGCCACAACTATCCGTATTTTAAAAGCCCTCGGATAGAAGGACACGGGCAAAACGGGTTAAAGAAAACAATCAAATAAAATTTGGGTAGTGTAACTAAGTAATTCAATTGATACTCACGCATTATTCTACGGGTCACTAAGACACACGCTGGAAAAGGGTATGGGGCAGAACAAACACGTATTTCCAACAATAACTATATAATCTTTAATAATTCTCCGCGAACAAATAAAATTATATAAGCCAAATAAAACTACAACGCGATCAATTGAATCTATATATACTCTTAAGTTCTTAGTCTCTAATTAACAAAATCAATCTGAAGCATTTTACATCGATCTACGAATCTTTCAGTACCGATTCACAAAGAATAAAACAAAATCAAATACAATTACTTACATGAGTAAAACACACAGTTATATCCAATCACACCACGATGAGAGAGCTCACAAAACAATTTAATTGGTTATTTCATACAGAAATACCAAGCTCAGTCTAAGACACACAGTCATAAACAAGAAAACAACAAGTTCAAACAAGAACCAGCAAGAAAACAAGTCTATACGAAGTAAGACAATCAGACAACAAACAACAAGAAGGAGCCAGATTCAAAACTCTGACTTTATACTCTGTAAAGGTAGAAACCAATGACTCTCAAACCCTTTTTCGGCTCATCTCATCTAGAAAACTCTAGACAGTTTCCAGTTTCTTATGAAACTTATTAGTGTTCACTGGGACACCAAGTAACGGACAAATACTTCTAAGAACTCAACAGCTCTGCACAAAAGCTCTACCCTGGAGACTTTTTGTAACACCCGTCCAGAAACATAATTTTACCCTGTCTCAGAAATACAACCTAAAGAAAACACAAAACTACAAGTTTAACGGAAAAATTTCCACAAAACAAATACGTAATAGTCGCTACGCCGGACTATTACACTTACCTCTTTCCTGAGGATTCGAATCCAGTATTTTTTTGTCGCACCTATTATACGTGCCCAGTTTTATAGTAGTTCAGCCGGTTTACATTTTCAACAAACAAATTATAAAACCTAAGCAAATGGTGAAAAGTTTCTACAAATTTCTTTCGACTAGTTAAAATATAGATTTTAAATATACAAAAACTGAATGTTATTCAAGTTTTCCGCCATTTAAAATTGGGTCACATTGCCTTTGTTATTAATACCAGCTTTAATTTTATTAGACCCAGGATCAACAAGGCCTGCACATTCTTCTGTTAGAGTATTGTTCAATACTCTTATGTCTTACACGGTAGGTTTTACTGTACGCACAGGATTTTTACGAAGTTCTTTTTCATTGTCCCAAAATGAAAGGACCTCGGTAGATGTTAAATATGGACCAGTTTTAAATCTATAATCACAGTAGTCGAATGAATTTTATAGAAATATCTCACCATTTGGGTGTTTTATAATTTGTTGAAAATGTAAGCCAGTCAAACTATTAGGAGTCTGGGCTCGTATAATATTAATACACTCTGGTTTTCTATTAATACACGATTTTAAAATAAATAAAAAAAATTGTCATGGAAGTTATTGTCAATAATCTCAAAAATTAACGCATTCGCTTCGCTGGCGAATTAAAATGTCTCTATTATTAATTTATTAATACACTTGATAATTTAATTACTATTTACTGTATATGTTGCTTTCCGGCCAAATGTTGTCTTCTACAAAAAGATCTTTATAAAGACCTCAATTAAACAAAACTTTTGGCAATAAATAAAAAATCTGTTGTGGCCAGCACAATACCTCTCGCCACTTCCTTTTTTTGGTTACATAAGTATAGGGCGCGAACGGTAATGTTACATTTTTGGGCTTGACAAGCAAATGTGTGGGCCCGTTTCAGAATGATAATTAGTAATTATGTACATAGATGTCAAATGTTAGAATTATTCATTAAAAATTTCAAGATTTTCTAAATTTACGTAGTTAATTTATCACCAGGAGTTTAAAGTTTACTTGTATGCCTTAGATATATAACATTTAATTCTGCTCCACATGGAATTGGAAAATCACTAAATTTAGAATGAGAAATTATGATATTTGACATCTATATACATAATTACTAGCTATCATTCTGACATGGGCCCCCATATCTGCTTGTCAAGACCAACAAAATCATATGACTGCTCGCTCCCTATTGTATTTAACATTTCTTGTATACCTACACTCTACACCAAAAATTCTACTTACGCATATATCTATTCCATATATATTTAGATTGTTTAATTTTAAATTCATTTTTGATGAAGAAATTTTGTCCTCTTCTAATTTTTCGAAATGTTTCCAATTTTATTAATACATTAAGAAATAATATAATGTATGTACTTCCCAGAAAAAGTCTTCAGTAATGTCTTCGGATTTCTGACACTGACATTATCTGTCAGTTACAAACAAATTAAATTTTCAACTATTTTCCATGGCCATTCTTTCGGCTGTAAAATTTATTATAACAGATTATTTTACATACTATATTTCTTCTATCTCTAAATCTATAGAATATATTGTAAAATATTTAAATGTATCAGAAAGAGAATTTATTTTTCTTTAATATTATCAAGAAAAAATTTCAAAAAATATTATTTAAAAGATTTTTTTTCAAGAATCTTCTACTTCCGGTTGTCCAATTGTTACCAAAACCTTTTCAGATCTTCCCATGAATGTCCGATTGGGAAATACGTAGTTAAAAAAATCTGATGTGGCCAGCACATAACCTCTCGCCGTATATTTTACCTGGCTGTATGCATAAAGCAAAGAATATTTTTATAAATACAAATAATATATTCATATAAATCTATGACGTATAAACTTCTTTATTATTCAATAATAGCATGTCTCAACATAAAGATATTTACCATAAATTATGTTATAATAAATTACAAAGTAGAGTTTACCATATATAAATATTAGGCTGGTAACAGCAATTTTCAATTCGAACAACTTTGTTTACTTTCTCTTCATATTCTTCTAGTAAAAACATTAATTGTGGGCGGTCTAAAATGTATATATCTGGATTGTGCATCTATTCTTACATATCTTCTTTTACATTTTATTTTTTCATACTTGTTATATCTAAATAACACTAATTCCTTTTAATAAAGTGACGGATAGATTGCACTCCGATTATTCTTATATCGATGTGTAATTTTGTCAATATTTACAACTTACTTGAGAAGAATTTGATAGCTTTTTCGCAATTCAAAGTTACTCTAGTCTACAGTACTGGTGTACATTGTCCCATAATGTTTGAAACAAATTTAAGTCCTTCAACCTAGACTTGTCATCTCCATAATAGTCACAGATCAAGAACTAAGGGATTCTCCAAGTACATTTTTAATTCATTACTCATTATTTCTGACACTGACATTTATCTGTCAGTTACAAATAATTTAAATTATCAACTATTTTTCATGGCATCCTTTCGGTTGTAAAATTAATTACAACATTATTTTATATATTATATTCCTTTTATCTCTAAATCTATAAAATATGTATAAAAATATTTAAATATATCAGAAAGAGAATTTATTTTTCTTTAATATTATCAAGAAAAATTTTCAAAAAATAATATTTAGAAGATTTTTTTTCAAGAATCTTCTACTTCCGGTTGTCCAATTGTTACCAAAACCTTATGAATCAGAAAGAGAATTTATTTTTCTTTAATATTATCAAGAAAAATTTTCAAAAAATAATATTTAGAAGATTTTTTTTCAAGAATCTTCTACTTCCGGTTGTCCAATTGTTACCAAAACCTTTTCAGATCTTCCCGGGAATGTCCGATTGGGAAATACGTTGTTAAACAAATTTTAAGTCTTATAGTTTTTGAGTAACCGTCCTTCCAACATCCCACACACACACACACACACACACACACACATCCACACACACACACACACACACACACACAGACATCATCGTAAAAATGTTAAAATCGGATTGTAAGGACCTTAAAACGTGCTTATTCAATAAAATCTGGATATGCGATTTTTAGCATGAATGCAATACCTCTCTTAGCGAGAGGTAAAAATTTTCAAAAAATAATATTTAGAAGATTTTTTTTCAAGAATCTTCTACTTCCGGTTGTCCAATTGTTACCAAAACCTTTTCAGATCTTCCCGGGAATGTCCGATTGGGAAATACGTTGTTAAACAAATTTTAAGTCTTATAGTTTTTGAGTAACCGTCCTTCCAACATCCCACACACACACACACACACACACACACATCCACACACACACACACACACACACACAGACATCATCGTAAAAATGTTAAAATCGGATTGTAAGGACCTTAAAACGTGCTTATTCAATAAAATCTGGATATGCGATTTTTAGCATGAATGCAATACCTCTCTTAGCGAGAGGTAAAAATTTAAAGTCTTATAGTTTTTGAGTAACCGTCCTTCCAACATCCCACACACACACACACATACACACACACATCCACACACACACACACACACAGACATCATCGTAAAAATGATAAAATCGGATTGTAGGGACCTTAAAACGTGCTTATTCAATAAAATCTGGATATGCGATTTTTAGCATGAATGCAATACCTCTCTTAGCGAGAGGTAAAAATATAAATATATTATTATTATTATTGATCCCCTATCTGGGTATGTCAATCTACCTTTTTATTTGGCACTTTCGGTAATGACAATATATATCTGTACCGTTGAGGATGCTTACCAGGCGTCACCTCGCACGGGCTCTCTAAGATGTCAAGTTTAACGTTAGAATAATATTTACTCGTATTATTATTTATGTTATACTGCATTTTTTGTTTTTATTTTTTCCAATAGGGAATCAAATAAATTATTTAATGGATTTAAATTAACTACTCTCTTGTAATATTTACTATATTGATGGTCGGTAAACATCTGCATGATCTTTTTTCGTCTTCCTAATGGCGATTGACACGCGTATCCCACGAATGAAATGCCTCAGTAATGAGTCGAAATTAATGCTTGAGAATTACCATGACTGAACGACCACTTCTCAGACACACGAAATACCTTTCCATTATACGCTACACTAGATGCATATTGTTCACGTGATTTATGCTTTCCGCACTTCGGATTGTCGGCTAACTTTTATCCATAACTCATAAATAATAAAGGTTTGGATGAGTGTAAGTCTGTTTTGTAAAATTTAAAAATGGATTATATAGCTTTGTGAATCCACCGTGCGAAAAAGGATTTGTTATGTTCACACCAGAAAAGATTTAGAATTTATAATGAAGAATATTTTTACCATAAAAGAATGCATATAAAATTTAAATAAAAACTGTTGATGTCAAAATATATAGGAATAGTTAGACTGGATACATTATTAGTTACATTTTAATATATTGTTGCATTATAATCTAATATCATTACAGATTATTTTAATTTCTATTTACATTTGGATACTTTGAGTAAATATGGAAGAAAATGATTTATTGTTAAATTTCCTAGAATATTGAAATGAAAAATTGCCATTTTTAGCATTTTTCATACCCTTGAAGCTTTCACTTTTAGTACTAATCTTCATTGTACTCTAACTGGCCGACATACTCGTAGTAACTCACCTCGAATTATATTCAACTAACTCCTTGGCTTATTTTTCGCACCAACTCGTATTTATATCTGCTGATAAACATTCGAGAACCAATTACTTCTACACGTCAGTCTATCTGTGCTTAGTGCAATTTCAGTTAATTTAATATAAATGAAATAAAATAAAACTGAATGTGGTCGTATATAAGCAATTACAAATCTTAAAATCTTATAAAAGTTTAAAATCAAGCCATATTCAAATTTTAAAAGTTTGAGATTTTACGCCAAAGCCCAGCTTTGTTTTTATCAAACCCAATCAGGAAATCAAAATTTTAAAAGGCTCAAATTTTCAAAGCGTCGTGCTTTTTGTTTTAAGCTAAGCTACTAGACTTGTGTCTGGTTGTAGAAACGTTCATTAACGCTTTGTTTAAGATAACGGACCATCAAAACGCAATTTTTTGACAGATATTTAAATATAAAAACAAGGAAACTGATTTAAATTTGATCATTTTGATGGTCCATTAATTAAACAAAGCATCGATTAACATATTAATTAACTTAATTTTACCTATCTTTGCTTAATTGGATTTAATGCCTATCATCTAAATCGATTCACATAAAAGTGAAGTGTTTACTATTATTCCATTATCCAATTTCAATTTACCAACTGTACATGAATCCTATCCTGTCCTATATGTTATTCGTCAGAATCTTCATTTAATATTTTACAGCGGCTAGGTTCTTAATATTTTCTTAATATTTTTTTTATTGATTTCATGAAAGCACAGTTATTACGGAGCCTAATTAAACATGTTTCGTCTTCTACAGTCGTTGGAATAAGTTTATGCCTACTTTATTGATGGCTATATTTCACAATTAAATTGAAATATAAGTATCATAGTTAATCCTGTGTTAGTGCAGCGGGGTGTGTACACCCCAGCTTTCTATTTTTCTTTATAATTTTTACACGGTTGTAATTCTGATTTCATGTTTCCGTGTACATTCTTGTAATACTCTACCATATGTATTCTGGATGTACTGTCAATTTCAAACTGAGTATCACAAAAGTAACGTCTACTTATTTTCACGTAGGGGATACACACCGGCGCACTAGTCACAAGAAAGTTAAGAATTTTATTCGTTGTTGAAATTATATTTATTAATTTATTATGCTTTTTCCAGTTACATATGATAAGTGGCCATATCATACGAAAAATAACACACACTTTTGTGGAACTAAATGGAGGATAAACGAAGTTTTGCAATGAGTTGGATGAACAAGCCAGATAGAAAATCCATACACCTTTGCGAAGCCTGTGTTAAAAAGCTATGTTTGAAACATGAGGTTATTTTGTGTCATAAGTGTTATATTGACGACAACTGAAAGTGAATGACAATAAAGAGAATAAGAGTTTTTCAAAGGATTGTAATTTTGTATGCAAAACTAGAATGTACGAGTATTCAATGTATGTTATCGTAAAAATGGTTTTCTGTTTGGTTTATGGGTTTTGCGTTTAAGTTTGAAATTAAAGCAATCGATATGTTTTGTACACATACTCGTTTTATTTCATTTATTTTATTTATTTCGTTATTTATTCCAATAAGCACGTTACCTTCCGTCAATTCTACCTATTTTGTACAAATTCCACAAACAAAACTTTTTTTGCACACGATTGTATAGGCGCTCTCTTTTCAGGGGAGTAATGAACAAAAGAACTGATCTTACCTCGTACTGAGCTGAACTGAACTGAACTGAACTCTTCCTAAAAAGAACAGTATGTTTTTACCTTCCGTCACCTATAGTAAGGAAGGTATTGTCTTTGGTCAAAAAATTCGGTGGTGAGTTTTCATTGAATAAGCACGTTTTAGGGTCTTTACAATACGATTTTACTATTTTTACGATGATGTCTGTATGTGTGTGTGTGTGTGTTCGTATGTGCGTGTGTGTGTGTGTGTGTATGTGTGTGTGTGTGTATGTGACTGTTTTTTCCTGCACGATATCTCCAGTACTAGAATTCCAAAAATTACAATTCTTGCGTATTTCTCTTCCTTACAACCATATGCAGAGTTGATTAGATTTTGGTTATAATTGGTCAACCGGAAGTGTCCTCATTTGAAGATTTTAACAGTTTTTCTTGAAAAAATCAGTTAAATGTTATTATAACTTAAATAATATATTATTGTCTATACGATTTGATTGCATTTTATATTTGATATTCAACAGATATAGAGTTAAAGAAGAATAAAGATAATAAATTTGATATAAATTTCATAATTCAGCCAGCTATGCTAACTTAACCATGGAAACTGCTAATTCAAATTGACAGATGTCAGTATCAATAAAATGTAAATCAATGAAAGAAAAAGGGAAGTAACTCTAGTGTTAGAAGTTTCTAGATATAAGAGAGACGATGATTACATTGGTTTGAACATGTTATGAGGAGAGATGAATATATTAATAGAAGGTGGAAGAAACATAGGAAGACCAAATATAAGATGAAAAGGCTGTATTGTAGAAGACTTGAGAGAAAAGAAACTGAATGAGGACGACACGCAAAGCAAAAATAAGTGGAAGAAGAAAATAAAAAATAGCGACCCCCTAACGAATGGGAAAAACTAAAGAAGAAGAAGAAGATATCAGTGTCATGTGCAATTTGCATAGTTTGTTAATGAAATAACTTTACTGGAAATATAGGATCTTTTGCAAGAAAATTTATGTATGGGGCGCGTGCAATAACATGACTTTGACCGTCAAAATGACAGCAATTAATTATGTCCATAACTGGCAAGTGTTACAATTTTTCAATCAAAATTTCATAATTTTCTTATTTTATGTGGTTTGCTTGTTATCAGGAGTATGGAATTCAGTTGTCGAGAAAAGGAATCACATAATACCAAAAATTTATAATCTTTTGCAAGAAAATTTATGTATGGAATTTGTACATAATACACAGGATTGACGGAAGGTATTGTGCTGGCCACATCAGATTTTTTAAAATAGGAAGTAGAAAATAAAAACATATATAGCACTATATAGGCTCATGGCAATAATATGTTGTGATTTGTTTTTGCTATATTAAATTATTTTACATTTTTATATTTTCAGTAAAATCAACTCAAAGATATTATGTAAATTTTATTTGACACTGACATCTGTCAATAAGTATTATTTGCAAGATAGTTTTTTATAATTTTTTATCTATATTTCATTCATACCTATAAAGAAAAAATCTGATGTGGCCAGCACAATACCTTCCGTCAATCCTGAGTATTATGTACAAATTCCATACATAAATTTTCTTGCAAAAGATTCTAACTTTTTGGTATTATGTGATTCCCTTTCTCGGCAACTGAATTCCATACTCCTGATAACAAACAAACCACATGAAATAAGACAATTATAAAATTTTGATTGAAAAATTATAACACTTGTCAGTTATGGACATAATTAATTGCATTTTGACACGGGTCAAAGTCATGTTACTGCACGCGCCCCATACGTAAATTTTCTTGCAAAAGATCCTATATTTCCAGTAAAGTTATTTCATTAACAAACTATGCAAATTGCACTTGACACTGACATCTTCTTCTTTAGTTTTTCCCATTCGTTAAGGTGTCGCTATTTTTTATTTTCTTCTTCCACTCATTTTTGTTTTGCGTGTCGTCCTCATTCAGTTCCTTTTCTCTCAAGTCTTCTACAATACAGTCTTTTCATCTTATATTTGGTCTTCCTATGTTTCTTCCACCTTCTATTAATATATTCATCTCTCCTCATGACATGTTCAAACCAATATGTAATCGTCTCTCTTATATCCAGAAACTTCTAACACTAGAGTTACTTCCCTTATTCTTTCATTGATTTCATTTTATTGATACTGACATCTGTCAATTTGAATTACCTGAATATATTAGCAGTTTCTATGGTTAAGTTAGCATAGCTGGCTGAATTATGAAATTTATATAAAATTTATTATCGTTATTCTTCTTTAACTCTATATCTGTTGAATATCAAATATAAAATGCAATCAAATCGTATAGACAATAATATGTTCTTTAAGTTATAATAACATTTAACTGATTTTTTCAAGAAAAACTGTTAAAATCTTCAAATGAGGGTACTTCCGGTTGACCAATTATAACCAAAATCTAAACAGGTCTGAATATGGTTGTAAGGAAGAGGAATACGCAAGAATTGTAATTTTTGGAATTCTAGTATTGGAGATATCGTGCACGAAACGGCGTCCACACACACACACACACACACACACACATACAGACATCATCGTAAAAATAGTAAAATCGTATTGTAAAGACCCTAAAACGTGCTTATTTAATGAAAACTCACCACCGAATTTTTTGACCAAAGACAATACCTTCCTTACCTATAGGTGACGGAAGGTAAAAAGTATAATTAAATCGAATACACAATAAAATATTCTTTAAAATTTATAATAACATAAAATATCAAAAAAAATATTTAACAGTGTTTTTTCAAGAAAAACTATTAAAATCTTTAAATTATAGTACTTCCGGTTAACCAATCGTAACGAAAATCTAATCAACTCTTCATATGAACGCACAAAAGAGGAATATGAAAGAGTTATAATTTTTCGAATTGTAGTATTGGAGTTTTGTTACATACACACACACCGACACACACACACACGCATACATATATACAGACATCATCATAAAAATAGTAAAAGGTGTTATTATTAAAAATTCACCATCGAATTTTTTGACCAAAGACAATACCTACCTTCCTTACCTAAAGGTAGGTAAAAAAAGAAATAAAAAAAACTGATGTGGTGCTGTACAACCTACCACCCTAATTACGGAAGAATTGTCCATCTCACTAACGCAGGGTTAATTATATGTTTAACAATGCTTTATGCAACTGAGTATGATTATTTAGGTACCATAAAACAATAACATTCTAATCTTTCACTTCTTTAAAACAATATTTCAGGAACTATAAATCCACTAAGTATTCTCCCAACACATTTTAAATCCCGTAAACTCCAAAGTATTAAGTAAAACTTTTACTCCGCCTGCATTTTTAAACTTTACATTTCATCTCCGCACAGCACTTCCATGAAGTTTTGTGCAGTTGCATTGTCAGATTTACATCCACACAAACACGTAAACAGCGCGAACGAAACGACACAAGTGGAGCTGCAGTGTATAAAATTTACAGGATGCTATTTGCTCCTTTATGCCAGAGTTTCTTCTACTCTATCCAAGGATGGGAGCGGGTTCTTTCCTCTACGACAAAGAAACGGTTTTGTTTTTGATTTTGTGGAAGAAGTACCTTGATAAGGTGGGTACTTACTGCACTAGGTTTCTTTCTGTGATGGATAGTGTTCTTGTAGGTGGGATTTAGGATCATTTGTTAGATGGACAAAGTGACCTATATAAAAGTTTTTGTAGTTTTCATTGAGTTACAAAAGAGTTACGATGAGATGATACGTAAAGCGATTTTTACTTATTTGTAATCTCTCGTGTAAAAGAAATTCTAAGATTAATGTTAGTCCTCGACGAGTATATTCTTCTTTTATTTGGTAGTTACGTACCTACTATGCCATACATACTATGTGTATTTTGTTACATCTCTTTGAAAATCAAGTTCAAAATAAAACGTGCACTTATTTTCTGATACTATCATCTGCTAATTATTGGCGACATGGGCATCTCCAAGAAAACTCATTTTTAATAATTGCGTATGCATTTCAATTTTAGCCTTAAGCATGTTGTTATTGTAAACTAAATGTATAATTGCAAAGTATTTTATTAAAAAAGTGAAAATGAAAATGATTTAATATTGTTGACTTCAAGGCTCCAACATTGCTAACTTCATGTACTTGTGACAGAGCGCATGCTCTGTTGCATTAATTTGCCGTGAATTTAATAGTTTGACATTTGTGACATTTTTATACACGTGCACCGTGATAGCTTAAGTGAAATTTATAGATATTATTTTTGCTTTCGGACTAAAGTTGTGATATTTTGCTACCTATTTTTTCCCAAACAAAAATATGTAAAAGTAATATACGGGGAGTTAAAAAATGTGTAATAGTACTGACCAAAATGAGTAGCAAAGCTTAATCAACATGTATCCGATCTCCAACAGTTTCCGAGATATAATACAGTGAAAAATGAGTTTTTTACGGGGTTTACTTTTGCTATCTCGAAATCTATGAGTTACGACTTTTATTAAATAAGACTTTGTTTACTTTTCAGAGGTAATCTTAGATGTGCTTTCGTTTCTTGCCGAATGGTGACGGAAGGTATTGGTCCGTTTTCCGAGCGCACTTTCGTAATAAAAGCGCTTTTATGGAGCGCGCTTTTACATTATATTCTTATGAGAAGTGTGCTCCATAAAAACGCTTTTATTATAAAACTGCGCCCGGAATATAAGCCGATGTCCTTGGTCAAAAAAATTGCTGGTGTGTTTTCAATGAATAAATGTTTTAGAGTTCCTAGAATACAATTTTACTATTTTTACAATGATGTATGTGTGTATGTCTGTTTATGTGTTCATGTGTTACGATTCTGGCGGATCCGATAACTCCAATACTAATTCAAAATATTACATTTTTTTGTGTTCCTCTTCCTTACATTCATATGCAGACGTCATTAGATTTTGGTTATAATTGGTCAACTGAAAGTAGCCTCATTTGAATATTATAACAGTTTTTCTTGAAAAAACGCTGTTAAATATCATTTTTCGCATTTAATGTTTGTAAATATAAAATAATATTTATTGTCTACACGATATGATTGCATCTTATGCTTCATATTAAATGGATTTACAGTTAAAGAAATTAAATTTGATAAAGCAGCGAGCTATGCTATAACTATGGAAACAGCTAGATATTATATGAAGAAAATTCTGATTAACAGATGTCAGTGTCCAAGTGCAATTGATATACTAGCCCAAACTCATAATAATTCGACTAGTTTACATTTTCAACAAATTATAAACCTACACAAATGGTTAGAAATTTCTACAAAATTATTTCGGCTCCTTTAAATATAAACTCGAAACTTTAAAAAACTGTGGGCAAAATAACTTGTGATAATAGTTCGACCGGCATTTTAAGGGCCATCTTCTAGTCCAGATTGAGCTTGTATCGCGACCCTTTACTTTTGGCACAATAAAAAACAACGTAAAAATCCAGTGCATACAGTAAAACCTACCTTTTGCAAGACAAGACAATACTCACAGGCAAATATGCAGGATTTAGAGGTACAATACAAAAAGGCGATGTAACCTAATTCTAACTAGCGGAATACTTGAATAACATATTCAGTTTTAGTAAGCTTCAAATCTATATTGTAAACGAGTCGAAAGAAATTTGTAGAAATTTCTCATCATTTGCGTAGGTTTTATAATTTGTTTGTTGAAAATATTAACCGGCGGAACTAATATGAGTTTGGGTTACTGGAAATATATAATCTTTTACAAGAAACTTTCTGTATGGAATTTGTATAAAATACATAGAACTGACGGAAGGTAATGTGCTAGTCACATCACATTTTTTAAATAAAATATTTGTATTAAGTGGCCAATATTTTATTTTCAAATAACTTCGTAACTATTAGAAATTGATAAAAATATTTCTTCTAAAATTTTATTGTTTTCTTAAAAGTATATTTACTGACATGGACTTTTTTGTCAAACCAATGTTCATTAAGCGTTTTGTAATCATTTCGGTGAGTACTATATACCCTCAAAAAAATTAACCCTCTTTTAACACCCTGTGAGAGAGGTGTCATTCAAATAAACACTAATATTAAATCTAAATATTTTTTTAATTTCTTATCTATCATTTGATTCTTAAATATCACAAGAAGACTATAAACAATTTTTTTAATAAATTTCTTTTCTGGAAATCCTTTTTACTGTACATTTTGTTGATACAAATAAAGTGTACGAATAATTTTGTGTGCAACTGTATGTGCACAAATAAAGAAAATATTTCAGAATATGGTGTAATGTTTTTCTGATGTATTGTTCCCCCACAAATTTTCCACTAAACTGTTCCATGAAATTTCATGAAGAAAAAAATATTTTTTGTAATTAATATATTTTTGATACAGTTAATTAAAAATTATAGAGGTTCAATAATATTTATAATTTCGATTCCAATGTTTCTTTATGTATCTATTATTTTTATGTAGTTCCTGATTGCAAAAAAATAAAATTGTGTTTCTCCATTTATATTATTTTCTCAATTTGTATCTACACATCTTCTGAAAATAAACATTATTTTCAGTACATTTTAACATCAATTTCTTTTGTCCAAGGCAAGAATTAACTTATGCTAATTTAATTATAACATATTTGAAAACGAAAGATATTTTGTACATTTATTAAGAGAAATTATTCCTGTACAGAACTATTAACATTTTTAAAAGCAACAACATTAGACTAACATATTTCTTATATGAACTTGCATTTAGAAAAAAAAGTAGTATTGAAATCTATTAGTATTTGACTTTGATGAAAAAACAAAAAATGCTACTGAATTTATTTTCTTGTAGCATATTGCTTATAAAATCTACCAAGTATCTGCTTAGAATAAATTTTTAACTATTTGTAAGCTCAAAGATCATATCTAGAAGAAAAGAATGCTACCGTGCTCGTTCGATCCACATAGAGTCTGGTCCCGGTTCGTGGTCAGTGATTTATACGTGAACCATTGATTTGATGGTTTAATTAACTATGAAATATGTACAGCATAAATCAATTGTGTGCGATCGTAGACGCGGCCGTTGCGTGGACAATATCCACTGCACCAGGGCTAGCTACCAAACGTGTGTCTTTTCAATTGATCCACTCTCATCCCAACCATTGCCAGCGCGAATTAATTGATTCAATTTCGGTGAAATGCGGGAGATATATATTTGCGTATGAAATAGACACATAATCCTGGGTTGGCATTATGTAGTATCTAATAACCTCTTCATTGGTAAATGTGAATGACCGAGAGATACTTATATGTTGGTAACTAACATTTCTAAATTAAAATATAAAGGTTATTCTTTCTTTTTATACTTCGTGTTCTTTACAAGTTCTGTTTCTCCATCAATTTTTTTTCCATTATGTAATAATAATTACTTGGATCTTTTCTAAATGTTCAAATCGTAGAAATGGGCTTAATAAATCAAAGAGATTTTAAATTTAAATATTAATCCCATTTCTACGATTCAGACATTATTAATACATCAATTTGTGCAAGGATAAACTGTTTTCCCATGTTAACACTTACGGCCCTTTTTCGTGTTATACCTAGTATGTCATGTGACAAAAAAAATGTCAAACGAAAGAGCAGAGTGTTCTAAATACAAAATAATTAAGTAACCATTACATATCGACTTTTAGCATATTATTAGAATTTGCTTTTGAAAAACAGATTCTATGGTTAATTATAAAAATTGCACTACAAATAAATACCCACTTCATTTTCACACTTCTAAACAAATGGAAACTTGAAAACAAACAAATTTAAATTAAGTTTTGTCCGCTAGGATGAGTTGAATCGTTAAATGAGTGACTCATACGCTGACGTTAGCCTATTGATATTTAATTTGAAATTGATGCACTTTTTTTAAATAATAGCTACAAAACAATGTGCACAAGTAGCTTTCAAACATTATTTTTATATATAGTAAACCGAAATCTTTCAGGGTAAAAATTTAAAAAAATCTGATGTAGCCAGCACAATACCTTCCGTCAATCCTGTGTATTATGTACAAATTCCATACATAAATTTTCTTGCAAAAGATTTTAAATTTTTGATATTATGTGATTCCCTTTCTCGGCAACTGAATTCCATGTTCCTGATAACAAACAAACCGCATGAAATAAGAAAATTATGAAATTTTGAATGACATAATTAATTGCTCATTTTGACACGGGTCCCCATATCTGCTTACCAAAGTCAGCAAAGTCATGTCACTGCACGCGCCCTATACATAAATTTTCTTGCAAAAGATACTATATTTCCAGTAAAGTTATTTCATAAACAAACTGTGCAAATTGCACTTGACACTGACATCTTCTTCTTCTTTAGTTTTCCCATTCGTTCGGGGGTCGCTATTTTTTATTTTCTTCTTCCACTCATTTTTGTTTTGCGTGTCGTCCTCATTCAGTTCCTTTACTCTCAAGTCTTCTGCAATAGAGTCTTTTCATCTTATATTTGATCTTCCTATGTTTTTTCCACCTTCTATTAATATATTCATCTCTCCTCATGACATGTTCAAATCAATGTAATCGTCTCTCTTATATCTAGAAACTTCTAACACTAGAGTTACTTCCCTTATTCTTTCATTGATTTACATTTTATTGATACTGACATCTGTCAATTTGAATTACCTGAATATATTAGCAATTTCCATGGTTAAGTAAGCATAGCTGTCTGAATTATGAAATTTATTATATTTATTCTTCTTTAACTCTATATCTGTTGAATATCAAATATAAAATGCAATCAAATCGTATAGACAATAATATATTCTTTAAGTTATAATAACATTTAACTGAGTTCAAGAAAAACTGTTAAAATCTTCAAATGAAGCTACTTCCGGTTGACCAATTATAACCAAAATCTAATCAAGTCTGCATATGGTTGTAAGGAAGAGGAATACGCAAGAATTGTAATGTTTGGACTTCTAGTATTGGAGATATCGTTGACGAAACCGCGGTCACACACACACACACACACACACACACATACACACACACGAACACACACACACACACACACACACACACACATACAGACATCATCGTAAAATCGTATTGTAAAGACCCTAAAACGTGCTTATTCAATGAAAACTCACCACCGAATTTTTGACCAAAGACAATACCTTCCTTACCTATAGGTGACGGAAGGTAAAAAGAAAACGTTGGATGTTCCCATTGTAATTCTTGTCTTGTTTCATTCGTTAATTAGTTTCTCGGTTACCCCTTTTTGCAAATATAGACTTCATCTAAAGCATTCAATCTTCTATCTATGCGATAACACTCATATAGGTACCTAAATGGTGCTAGTTAAAATTTTGTCATTCAATTTGTATAACGCTTGGATGTATATTTTTATTTGCTCACAAGGGATGAAATTTGCAAATGGTTTATTGCTGCGTCAGATGCATGTGAAAACTGAAAAATTGTTTCTGGTTGTTTGTGATATTGTTGTTGATTTAGTTTGATTTTTTTGCTGTTGTAAATAATTGCGATATTCTGATGTATTGTTTCATTCTTCTTTGCACACGTATTGTATAAAGCAAATCAGGCTTATAAATTTCAATAAATAAACTGTAATTCATTTAACAGAAATTAGTAATCTTCAACGACAGTTAAATTTGATAACTTGCTAAACATGTGCGATATATTAATTTTTTTCGCCTGATAGTACAGCGAACAAGTAGAATGAAATCAAGGAGTTACGCGGGAACAGAACATAGAACACTAAAAACATATTAAATTACTAGAGAAATTCTAAATATCCCTATATAAAATCTGAGATTATTGCAATTAGTTTTTGAAAGAAATATTTGTTTTTATTAATTTTACCACAGAAAGAAACTTACATGTAAATAATTTGTTAAAGGAGTTTATGACAAAATGACTAAACGTTAAGATAGAAAATTTATTTATAGAGCTGGCCGATACAGCCGAACGACTTTAACATGAAAATTCATACTTTCGTAATATACTACATCACTAATTATACAAAATAAAAAAAATTCAAATAAAAGCTGTAGAACATAAAATTCGGCTGTGAATCTATAAGGCCCGATATGTTACTACCGCCAGTTTAAGTGATTGTTTATTAACCATTAAACTGAAGGTTAGAAGCGATGCGATCAACAGTTTTAACTTTAGCTCTAATGAAAGGTGGTAAGAACAACTGTCACTTTAACGAGAAATGGTAGGAGCGGGGCTAATCAAAATTATTTTATATGCTCCGTAATGACAAAAACTAGCTATGAAAGTGACGAAAATCACCTTAAAAGTAGCGATATTCAAGGAATTTAACAAAAGAATTAATATATGTTTAACTTTTATTTTTATTGGGTATTATTATTTATCATTTCTGTTCAATCTATTCATCTAAATAAATAATTTGTATTCACTTGAAAAAAAAATAAAACTAAATTAATTTAATTTGACAAATAAATCTTTTAACATTTGTTAATTTTTTTGTTAAATTCCATGGCTATCACTATTTTTTGGGGCAATTTTCAACATTTTGGTAGTTCAACCATTACAGATCATGCAAATTTAATTTCGTTTATTGATTCAGGTGCTGAATTTCATGCTCTATAACTTTTAATTGAAGCTGTTTACCTAAAATAATTAGAAAATTACAAGAGTATGATTTTACATATTAAATTCCTATGTTCAGCTGTGCCGGTTACCATCCTGTGTGTGTTTAGAAGAGGAAAGCAAAAGATAGACTTTTCGAGGAAAAGACAGTTTAAGATGTAATTGTTTAATGAAGGTAAAACATTAAAAGTGTTAGTTATTTTGTAATTACTTGTAATACATTGTGTTTATTGTAACAAATTTATTTTTGGAGATGGCCGGAAACTAGAGATAAGTTAAATTCATTTTAGCCGTGACCACTTTTGTGACGAACTTAGTCGCGTGGTTTACAAAATTGTAGACCGTTTAAATATAGCTTATAAATAACATTTGTTTGTTTGTTTTAATGGAAAAAAAATAATGTGACGTAAATATTAAATTTACTCGATGTATTTTCATTCAAATAAAATAAAATTTATAATGTAATGTTTATATTTTGCGTGATTATATATAAAAACATTTTTAAATCTTCCGGAAGGTATGCACGTTTTTTTTTAAATACACAAAATCAATATTTCAGTAAATAAGTAAAATGTTATTTATACACAACAGTTGAATATAAGAAATATAATAAAAAAAATAGAACAAATACGAACAAAATAAAATCAATTTGGACAATATTCATATTTCTCAAACGTTCTTTGTATGCATATGTGCCGCATTTCACGCTGTATATTCGTGAGGATTTTTTTTATGATTTTTAAATGGTAAACATAAGAACGTCCAATATTATTTTTGGCTCATGTGGTGGAGGTAAAAAGAGTACGATCTCCAGTTATTTAAACTATTTCATCCAGACCTCAGGATCATTATTAGTCTCAATACGTAGAGTTAAGATAATCCTGGGAAGGTATACACATGTGTATCTGCTTTACAGTTCGAATGTTATTAGTTGATAAAATGTAGCCGTAGAAAAGTTTCAAGTCTTTGTGGAAAACTAACTTCCCTTTCAAATATTTAGGTTTTAAAAAATGTGCTTAAACGAATTAAATAATAAATACTGTGCATTGTTAAATTTTGTACTTCCTTATTTAGATACTCTTGTACAATTGAGTAAATTTATTTGCCCTAGTTTTCCAAATAGATTTTTTGTTCTTAAATAGTCGTAAACGACTACCATTAACAACATTTTATACCACCGTATGCTGATATTTTTCTCAGAACGCCTTCACACTGACGGTACAAATTAATGATCCTTGTTTCCTTCTGTAAATACTCGACATCTTACCTACTGCGTCTAATTAATTATTATTGTCGTTGCGTGTAACAAATAGGTTATTGTCCACCAACTGATCGCACTAAAAATTAATCTCAAGATGTGTCTTAATTGTTTAATTTATTACACGGGTCTTACTATTACTATGATAAGTCTCATAAATCATATTGAAGTACTGCTGCCGAGTATAGAGCCCCTTATATATGAAATATCTTCTATGTAGATCTAAGCCATAAATTGTGGATAAAAAATTGTCTATAGGTGGATGGAGTTTTTAATTCGTATGTAAATTATGTTAGGGATGCTTGTTTTATTTGATTTAATTAACACTGGTATTGTAAATGAACATAACTAGAAAGCGATAGCGAATACAATTCATACTGAATAAGATTATCCCCACTACTTTTTGTCAGCCATGATGCCTTATTCCGACTGAATACCTATTCAGCTGGTCCGGACCTCATGAATACGGTATTCGCTTACGAATAAGCATAATCGGCTCGTTTATTTTTCCTAATGTGTAGTTTGTTATTGATTGTATAATTATTTATTTTTTAGTGCCTTTTAATTATTGTTTTTTTTTATTATTATTTTCTTCTATTGGAAATTAATTAAAATACCTTATCTAAAAACATGTGTATAATGCACAAAGGAAATATAACCACAAAATAAGTATGATACAATTTCAAATAACGCTACTTTTCAAATGAACTAAAATTTTCCCAGCGCGGGAATTTTGAACAAATGTCAGACTAGTACTGAATATGTATAGTGTACACAATACAATAGAAATCAATCATATGAATAGAAAATAAGATGGCGCTTATTCAGTGACCCGCCATTTTGCATTCGTATTCGCTGTCGCTTTCTAGTTACAAAATTGGCCCTCTGGTACTCAATAGCAGCGTGGCCCAGGTCTTACGCGTACGTCTACTCAACTTTACTACTTTGAACAGTGTGGTTTATACCGGCACCGAGACATGGTTACATCACCAACTCTGCCATTACTACCCCTGGGAATAGCGAGCTACCCTAAACCAAATTCTGCTCAGTTGCTGATTCGCCCTAGTGGCTTTACTTCGGCCTTAGGGACATGGTTAGAAAACCAGGAGAAAACCATCCCTGCCGTTACCACGCGGTGAACCAACAAAAACCCACGGGGCTAGCAATCGTGGACACATAGGTCACATTCCTGGTTACCCTTATAGCTCTCTTATCACGTCTGAAACCAAAGACCAGAGGCTCTACTGGGCACGACTAATCAACAAGGATTAGGATAAAGGACAACGCAGTAAAGTAAAGGAATACTCGTACAAATCAGTATCTATATTAATTCTTGCTCTAACGGACTAAAAGTGCGTGTTAGACTCAACTCACCTCTGTTAAAGATCCTGTTCAAAACTTAACACTCACTGTTCACAATCACTACCACACTCTAAACACCTCATCCATCAAATACTAGAGAAATACTGACTTTAAATATCTATTAACAGTAAATTAGTGTATAAAGTGATTACCAAAGACAAACTAAATTCCTACCAGGGTGAGTAAGAGAATTAAATAATTACCATTGAATAATGCCCACCTACACATCCGTGACATTTGCTACACCAGTTTTTCTCTTGATATGTTGCAACGAGGTGCCATTATTAGAAGAACTTTCAAGATAATTAGACATAACTTAGAGCAAATTTAAGACAATGTAACAACGAACGCAGAATATCACTGACAATTATATTTGTGTAAATAATAACCTTTTGTTTTGAGCTGATTATAAAATAATAAACGTGTACTAGTAGATTTGAATGGCAAATTTAGAAATTCACTGTTCAATTATTTTTGTAAAAAAATCTGTTAATAACACTTTTTAACCCTTTATCTGTTAAGACAAAAAAATTAAATCGATATATCAATGCACTCCCGAGTTATGGTGTTTCAAACAGGATTCGTTTTTTAATGGTCACCCGGTATTCATTTTTTTAAATATTGTACGAAAGAAATAGCCCCTGTATGTACCTATTTCTTTCGCTCTCGTTGCTTTTGTACTTCGCAATTTAAAAAAAATCTGTTGTGGCCAGCACAATACCTTCCGTCAATCCTGTGTATTATGTACTCGTATAAATTCCATACATAAATTTCTGTTTTGCGTGTCGTTCTCATTCAGTTCTTTTTCTCTCAAGTCTTCCGCAATACAGTCCTTCCATCTTCTCTTTGATCTTCCTCTGTTTCTTCAACCTTCTATTACTAAGCTATTCATTCTTCTTCCAATATATTCTTCATCTCTCCTCATGACAAGTTCAAACCAATGTAATCGTCTCTCTTGTATCTTTCTTGAAATTTATAACACTAGAGTTATTTCAATTATTCTTTCATTCCTTCCCCTATCTTTCCGTGCCTTCCCCAACATCTATCTCAACATCCTCATTTCTGCCACATTTATTTACTTTTCAGTGATACTGACATATATTAGCAATTTTCATGGTTAGCATAGCTGGCTGATTTATGAAATTTAATATCTTTACAATTCTTTAACACTATATCTATTGAATATGAAGTATAAAATGCAATCAAATCGTAGAGAGAATAATATACTCTTTAAGTTGTAAATAATGTTAAATATCAATAAATCATATTTAACTGTTAAATTTTCAAATGAGGCTACTTCCGGTTCACCAATTATAACCAAAATCGAATCACTTGTTCTTCTGGATGTAAACTTGAGGAATACGAAAAAATTATAATTTTTGCAATCGTGGTATTGAAGTTATGCGATCCGAAACACACACACAGACACATATACATACATACAGACATCATCGTAAAAATGGTAAAATCGTATTAAGGGACCCTAAAACATCTCATCATTGAAATTTTTGATCAAAGACAATACCTTGCTTACCTAAAGGTGACGGAAGGTAAAAAGTATGATCATGTTATTTATAACTCTATATTAATAATATATAAATATTACTTCTAAATTTAATCAAGGTCGCGTACTCCTTCAACAAAAATATGAAAAACAAGTAAGATGTATTTCAGAATACTTTCCAAGTTACTAAAATCTTTCCAATGGCTTATCGCTGAAGAATGTGTGAGATAGACGATCAAAGGCTTGAATTTACACAAGATTTGAACTAAACACTGTTCAGATATTTTTCGACAGGTACCTATTCTTTATATTTAGAATTCAGTGCTTCGACACGTACATGATATTTCTGTTATTTTTAGAAGAAATATTTTAAACTCGCGCGGATGTGGGGTAAGTTTGGTTACAGGGGGAGACCACAACAATAAGCAGATGCATTTAATTGTCTCAGACAGCGGAGAAGATCACGTCATAGTTCTAGTGTCATCTCTATCTAACGCACAGGGTTATATATAGATCTTGTGGTGCAGTATCATCATTTGGGCCTAACGGTCGTTAGTCGCAGTCAGTATAAATATATTTGAAGTTGAACCGCTTCCAGGGACGTCTTGGGGAGGATTTATGTTCCATCCAAACTTGCTTTACATAAACTATTTTAAATAGTAATTAAATTTAGTTACGCTCCAGTAACTTTCGACTTAATAATAAGTACATTAAAAAGATTTTATATTGCAGAAGAAACAATTTAATTTATTTTGATGTCAAATTCTTTTAATGTTTTTTGATTATTCAACTATTTATTTACCATTGGGTAACTTATGTTTTTATTAATTGTTATTATTCTTAGGGCCGGTTGTTCCATGTATAGTTAAACATTCGGTTAAAATTTATTCTATTGATAACTTCAGTTTGCGTATTTCCACTTTTGGTTAAATATTACCAGTAAGATAAATTTTCGTTAACGGCAAGATAACTAAAAGTCAGTCAAACTACCAGTTAAGAGTCTTATCCAAAGAATATCGTACCGAGTGCACACGACTGGAAACACGAAATGAACAGAAACGGAACATATGGTATGGAACGTTCGTGTTGTTTTGATGATGTAAGTTGTTAATATTAATAATAATTATAATAAATCAGTACAACAGGGATGATGAAGTATTGGATTTCATTTTTGAAAATATGAATTTTCGAAAACAGTATACAGTACGAGAAAAATAATTTTGAAAAATGGGATGATTCAGTTTTTATTGAGGTTTCGAATGTCAAAGAATACAGTTCTTTATTTGTTAGATAAAATTGAAGACCAAATATTGTTTTTATCTATTAGGTAAGTTTAAAGAAAGCATAATTTGAGAAATAAACACTTATTTGTTTACATTTGTTTTCTGAATTACGAATCACGCTGTATCTTCGATATGCCAGTTATTGCTAGCTTTATGATTTTATGTAACAGGTTAGTGAACTATCCGGAGAATAAAACATCATGGAGCAACTCAAAGATCTTATTCTCTAGTTAATACGATAGAATAAATTTATCTAATAGATAGTAAACTGCTACTTTATCTGAACTTGGAACAACCGGGCCTAAATGTTTATTTAAATTGTTAATCTTATCTAACACTCAATACAATCTATCCTATGTGTAGTCATAATATTTCGGCCGGTTTACATTTTCAACAAATTATAAAACCCCCAAAAGTTGTTAGAAAATGCTACAAAATTCTTTCGACTAGCTTAGATATAGACTTAAAACTTAAAAAAAAACTGTGGGGTAAATGACGGGTGATAATATAGTTCGACCGGCATTTTAAGGATCATCATATGGGGCAATACTCATAGAAAAATTTGCATACTTAGGGATACAATGCTATTTATCTACAACATTTTGAAAATGTTTTATTTAGCATTTTATATTGAAATAATACAAACAAAAAACAATTTTCGGTAAGTTACAAATTTAAACAGTATAATGACGAATTGCATGTCTTATAATATTTTGACTTTCATATTGTAGCACTTACAACAATAGCAACATTAGACGAAGATGACAATCAGCTTTCCGATGTCTTCGATATAATTTTTTTTTAATAATTGAATTGTAATAATTTTTTAACTTCTTATCTGGTAAGTGACTGCTAGCACCTTGTTATTCATATAATAAAATAATGGTAATAATTGTAGCTGATGATAGCCAAATATTTGGCCGAAACGTCCTTATAATTATATTATAAATCTATAATAAATAAATGGAACTTTATTGCCCAATATATTTGGAAATTGAGAAACTGCAGTTCTCCAAACTAGCCCATCAACATAATAGAATTAAAGTTAGTATTACTAATAAAGGCGATGAAACCCAATATTAAATGGCGGAATACTTGAATAACATCAGTTTCTGTAAGTTTAAAATCTATATTTTGAACTAGTAAAATTTGTAAAAAATTCTCTCCATTAGAATAGGTTTTATAACTTGTTTGTTGAAAATATAAACCGGCCGAAATATTATGGGTTTGCGGTCGTATAATATGGTGGATGGCCCATAAATTCAATATTTTGCTCATTTAAATATGCTACTGTTGCATGGGAACGAGAATTATTATGATGCAGTATAACTCCTTCTCTTAGTTGATTATGACAAATCTTTTGAACGACTGCAGGCAAACATAATTGACCGCACTATTAATAATTATCCAAAACCAAAGATATAATTGCGATATGCCTGGTAATACTGAAAAAAGTAGCGGCCATTTTCCCATATAGTCGAGTGCTGTTTTTTTTTTTTTCAACGTTATAAACCAGGTATAGTTTGGTTCACGAAAGATGACAATTCAAGATCATTTATTAACCGTATGGTGTAATATTACGTACAGATAATTTCACTGCATTTCGTATACATAGACGTGCAACATGTAATATTTATGAATACATTGTAACTGAAAAAAATAAGTGTAATTTATTAGAAAATTGTGTTTCTTTTTAAATAATACCTTTTTCAAAGATGTATGCTCTTCACCTATGTTTTTGCAAAACACAATAACCTATACTTGACAAAAACCATGGAATAATAATTTGATTTAAATGTCAACGTCACTGGGTAAATATTAGCATAGAGGGCAGTGTCGTAGATAATTAGATATCTGTTACTCTACAACATACGTCATTAATATTTGTAACGTGTTAGAAAGTAATGGCAACATGAACGTATATCTGTCACACAACATAAACTACATAGACATACATCAAGTAATCTTTCTCTTTCTAACATGAAATGTTGCTAAGGTACTACTGTATTAAATGCAATTAACAGAATTCGCAAGTAAAGTTTACAAAAGTGGATTTATACCAATTGACACAATCTGCTGTTAAATTATAGGGAAACCAGCGAGCATATAATTTCCGTACATCCAAATAATTGTACATAAATTTGATCGATTTGTGTTATACGAACAAAATATGAAGTTAAAATACCACACAAAAAATCACGGCCCACTAGTTAGGCTCAATATTAAGAAAACAGCCAGAGTATTGTTTATATGAGAATGTTTGCCGTATGATTTTGCGCGGGTTTCAGTGTTTCATTACCCGGTAATACTAATGTGTTGTGAAGGGGAAATCTGTCTGCTTGAAGGTAGAAGTGCAGTTCGTGAGTCTCCATACCGCTGTCTGGCGACGCCGGTGAAATAAAATGAAGACGGCAGGCCGACTCGACAAGACGAATGTTCGGGAAACATTAATTCAGCGCGAAGTTCGTCCGTGACAACGTCTTTGTGTCGATGCGCCGTTGTTTCATACTACATTTCACTCACGAAACAATCGGACGCGAAGTTCGTTATTTTAAAGGAGATTTGTCGGTGATATAAGTTGCGCGAAATTGCTCCAGATTGTTATTGCTTGATTGTTCTTACTTGCTTCGTCTTCCAGCCAAAGTCCTTATATTTAAATTAGTTTTACCATGCGCTTCTAGTGCATTATTTATAGCGGCAGATTCATTTTGTTCTCTTTAAAGACCACAGAAGAGTGTATTTAATTTGAACTAGGAAACATATTCAAATGTCCCTGCAGGCAAAGTTTTTATTTATGAAACGCTACAACTAAACAAAGCAGAAAATAAAAGTGTTTGAGACATATTTTTACGTATGTAAATTATTAAGAATTTGCATTGCAGAACGTGTAAATCTTACTAAAATACAGAACTCTGTACTTAAAACTTCTGAACTTTAAATTATGTTAACTATTAATTTATTTTGCAGTAATAAATAGTAAATACAATGGCACATTGCATACAAAAATTTTGGTGAAATATATCGTAGAAACATTGAGAATTACGGGCGTAAGTGAGTTGATTCGCTATCTGATATTTCATAAATGGACGGCAGATTTTTGTTTGCAACTACTATATAAGGGTGATTTATAACAAGTGTAACAAATTTTAACAGCTTATTTCTCTGATCATTTTGATAAAGAAATATGATATTTACATAGATCTATTCTATTTAGTTACTAAACTAAAAGTTAAAATTTTATAAATAACAGTTAATTTTTAAATGAAGAGTAATCCAAAAATCTCGTTATCTTCTTATACGGTTTCAAATAAAATTTTACTACTTAAAATGAGAACATTGTTCTCGAAATATACACACAATACCGAATGATCCATCGGTCTAAATTGATAACTCAATTATTTTAAATATTATGGAAAAAGTCAAACGATTTTTATTTTAAATGAAAATGTCTATAAATCTGCGGTATAGGTTTTGCTACAGGGTGTTTAATTTTTTACGCAATGGTATGTAACTTCATATATCTATACAGGTAACACTGAAAAACGGGCCACTCAAAATATATACTTTTTTATTTATAATTATTCTTTTAATTTTCTTTATATATCTGTAAACTAGGCTTAGGGGCTCTGGTATTTGGCATGATGGTAGCACTTTAGGTTTAATCAGAAGTGACATTAACTTTAATATTTCAAATGGGACAGGCTATATAATTTTATTTGGAATCTATGGGTAATATGCCGTGATGAAATATTTATTTATTTATTTTATTCGAAAAGTACATGAAATTTACTTTAGAGTAGTATAAAAACAATTATATGTTATATTATTAAATAATACAAAGGCGAATTATTAAATGATTAGGTTTTTTATTATTAAATGCGGAAGGCTTTGTTTGTAGTACTGTTTTTTTTAATCCGATAATATTAAATAATAGATGTAATGAAAAAATGATGAAATGCAAAGTCTTCTGTATTTGATAAAAATGTAATATTTAAATTGTGTCATTGTATTTTTTAATAATATAACATAAAATAAGAGTTTTTCTAAACTATTGGATAGTTTATTTCATGTACTTTTCAATATTTGGAAATACAAAGTTACACACCATTGCGTAAAAATAGAACAACTTGTAGAAAAACTTTTACTGCAGATATATAGATATTTTAATTTGAAATAATTGCGTTATTAAAAAAGAATTTTAATATCAAAGAAGTGTTAACAATTACTCGAAATCTTAGTCACCCAGCATTATTTCTTACAAAACTGATTTTTCAGGATGACTTTTACTTTCATCAATGTCAATTTAACAAACTTCGTATAAAAGTTAAATTTACTTGTATAATTTTTTATTTATTTAAGAAATGTTGACAGATATCAAGACGGGAGGAATTACGAGGCGCAGAATAGACTGCTATGGAGGTTGCATTTCCGCTGAGACTAGTCCAAAGACAGAATTTACAAATGATAATGAATTATTATTACAAGCTTTTTGATACATTTGGTTATAGCGGCGATATTTATGAGTATGAGGATGAGACTGTTTTTTTTTCTTGTACCTTGTAATTATATTACACTTTATAGTAGTCCTGAAGACGGCACACACAACCTGGTACATAACACCCGTGTCTTACCTGTGCTTCGAAACCAGAACCATTGGGTCGTGAAGCGATAATGTTTCCGTTACGCCACCAGGTCGGCATAAATGATAAATATATTTAGATAATTAAAGGAGGACCACGAAAATTGTGATTACTTAGTAATTCCAATAAAAATGAAAAAAACTTGGCAGCATTTTTAGTGACAATAATTCTTTGAGTACACATTTGGAAATAATGAGAATAGCTTAAAATCCCATTTACATACTTAACCAGGATTCAAATGTGGAACTGTTGGAACGCAAACAACATGCCAGCCATCTCTAGACGTAGTCTGCAATTAATTGCGGAACGGGCACCTTAAACGTTATTATCGTCATCATTCACAGATCGTCGTCGTCTGACAGACGTTTAAGCCGTGATAACCCCTTAAGTACGTGTCTAAACACTTGGAGATAAGTCAAGAAGGAATGGCTCGGCTGCGTCGCTGGTTTTTTACCACGTGCTATTTATATCGGAGAAGCATCTTCCGAAACGGATGCATGGACAGTTTGTCAAGCCATCACGAGTCAGCGCGGTCTGATTTACCACTGAAAACATAACTGTCAACGGGATACATATTACACGGTTTAAAAATGAAATCGGATCTAAAGACGCGATGAATACCTGGTGGGGGACGGGAAAAGGAAAGAAATAACGATGAGTTGACAGTTGAAAAGATTCGCACGTAATCCGAACTCCAAGCGGCAGGAGCGGACAAAAATATGACTTCTTCTCCTTACGTATTTCTCTAATCTCTAATATATAAAATTAGCACAGGAAAAATCCATTGTATATCTCATTATATAGATGGTGAATGCGAGAATCTAAGACATAGGCGTTAAATGCGGGAAAACTGTTTTTTTTTTAATATTATCTGGCACGTTTAAATGAGATGAGTTATATTCTCACTTTAAATTTTGAAACACAAAATTTTGAATTTTTCGTTTTCCAAATTTTTAAATTTACACTTTTGTTGACCAAGTAAACCTTAATTTAAAAGGTATTAAAAAAAGTTGCATTCACTGTCAAATCAAGTAACAAGTGACATTTAACCCAATAATCATTTCTTGAAAGATCAACTTTTAACAAGTTTTTTAATTAAGTTTACTCAGTTATTAAAGGTGTAAATTAAACTCCTGAAATTATTCTCTAAAATATAATGTAAAATAAATACCCCCCCCCTCTTCTAGTAAAATACGGGACAGATAATAAATATTTAAAAGAAAAACAGTTTTCTGGTATTCACCCTGCACAGGATCAGGGTCACCTGATCCGAGGACACCTATAAAATAAATATTTTTTTACAAGCTTTATTAAAAAAGAAACTAAGTATATTTTTCCCTTACTTTGTTTCGGTGCATAAAGTTTGGGAGTAAATATTACGTACATAGACCATGTTATTATAAGCGACATTTCAATATTTATGTCAAGCTTAAAATAAATATTTTTTCCAAGCTTACTTTATTATATTTATTTTAGTCTACCCACATTTATATAACATAATATAATAACAACAATGTTTTTGTTATTGTTTTTTTTGTCTATATTAAAATTAATATATTTTTATCTACGTAACAATTTTCATTTATTTTATGCTTATACTTGAATCATTTTTGGTATGAAAGTGGACCCCAAATCATTTTCGACATTACGTATTAATCGCACTTGAATAAGAAGACCTGATAAGTTATTCCTCTTAATTGTGTCTTATGTCCTATCCTAGTTGCATAGTATCTCCTTTATCGCACGGATGAAGGACTTTTAATTGCAATAGTACAAATCGATCACAAATAAAGTACCTACGACTCTTGGGAAGGACTCTCTTCCCGTTTTGAAAAAATCTGAAAGGATATGTAAGGACCCACGCTCCTTAAAAATCCTGGTCCCATTCCCACGTGCGTGTCTAGCACTTGCGCATGCGCAAGCTTCGCTTTGAACAGCTGCCAGGCAAGACTGAGGCCCGTGACTAAACGAAACCAAATGAATGAAGTATAACGCTTTCAAAGAATCCATTGCGTTGCGTTGCGATGCGAGCGACCTACAGCTCCTTTTCCTTTTTCTCTACCGCTGTTTCTATTTTCTCTTCCTTTCTCAACCAAACCCGCAACTCTATGGGAAGTATAAATCTACATCTAACTTGATTTGATGGAATTAACTGTTTGTGGATGCAATCCTTTTTATTCCACTAGTGAAAAATTGTTTCTCTAACAGTTTGATGGAGGAATGAATTGCTCCCGTATATTTTTAGAGATTTTGTATCCGATAAATTTATGGTGATATTTGAGAATGTTTGTTTTATATCATCTTAATGGGAGAATGATCGCTTACTGTAAACACACTCTAAACCATCTAAAAATATTCTCTGATTTATTAACAGGCATGCTGATGTATTCACCATGTGCACTGAATAAATTTTTGGGATACTTTTTGGTATTTAATTCCTAGAAACTCATTTATAAATAATAACTCATAATTTAAGAGGATTTGACACACTTTCAGAAAGCATAAACTCAATATTTAGTACAGTTGTGTGGATGTATATCACTAAACTCTAAATTTACTAACTGTAAATTACTAATGAAATTAAATGTTTTATGGCAAACACATGCAGTATTTACTCGCATACCAATAAAGATATGTTTTGTCACATTTATTTTCGATATACGCTAAGATAATTGCGGAATAGCTTGACGAGTGAAAAAAGGGGCCTAGACTTAATCATTCGATGTCACTAAGATTTATTATCATAATATTCTTTGACCTTACTTAATTTGCTTTCTGAATTGCAAAAAACACGACGTGTAAAAATTTAAGCAGACATAGGTGGAGTAGCGGTACCGCTATCGGTTCCCGCTCCAAAGGTCACTGGTTCAAACCCGGATAAGGCATGGCTTTTGTGTGTATCCCCTTTCATAATTTCATCCTTATCAGCAACGTGGAAAGAAGTAAAATGTTACAAATATTAAGATGAAAAACTGCCGCGTGTCCATATGATCATCGCGTGTAATACAGAGTGTATTACAAAGTGTATAATAATAAAAAATAAAAATTCATCAAAAACTTAAACACTATTAAATAGACGAACACCAATTTTTACCAGAATTTGTTACTGATGACGAAACTTATGTACTATTTTTCGATGCATTGACAAGCTAAGAGAGGAGTATGTGGACTCATAAAAATGGAAACAGACCAATAATAACTAAAAATCAGCATGAAAAAGTAACACACGCAGTAATCTTTAGAAATTAGGAACTAGTAAATGTAATTAAATTCATTTACAGCTGCATGAGATACTGGAGTGCTCAGTAAAATTCCAGAGCAGGAATTATACTTTTCATTTCAGTTTTTGGAAAAAATATAACAGAACACCAGTTATACTGACCTGTTATTACAATATGCGACATTTGACCAATTGTTAAAGAGAACTACTTTGAAACTATTTAAAATAAAATTCTAAAACTATGAATTATATGAATTATCTCTCACTAATTATTATAGCGCTACCCTCATATTTCTTATTTATTTTTACACGATAACTACGAAGATCAATTAAACCCTACATCTCCTACAGTGGTTGGAAAAAGACTCTCAATTATTTCAATATTTCAGTTATTTTAAAATATAAATGCGTTCAAAAAGAATATATCGAAAGACAAGATTTGCAATGATACAATAATACGAGTACAGTTTGCGTAATCGGGCCGTAGGCGAGTTACGCGTTACGAGTATTACAAATGGAAATTGTTATACGTGTTATTCCTACTATTTTTTCCATTTCACATTAATTTTCTTTTATTTCAAAATTATTATTGAAAGGAATATTAAAATATCAAGGCTAGTAACACTAACAGTTTCAATAAATATTTGAAATTGACATCAGTTACTTACAAGTTAGATTAGAGTTAATAAAAATTATATTTATTATGTTATGAACCAACAAACAAATACCTTGAATTTTAATTTAAAAGAGTGCTTTACTTTTTGATGTAAATATTTTCATATAAAAAATATAATTTCAGTAATTTTCCATGAGTAATAACAGGTAAGGACAAGTGAAATGAAACATATTTATTTAAAACCAATCTTTGGAAACTTATATGGCGAGTGCCAGGCATTTGCCAGTAATGCGCAATTCCAGTCAATAGATGTCGCTAACGTCACGTTAAGAACCTACATATTTAATATCGACGCAACTATTGGTTCACGTGTTTTTCTGAGGCGAAAAATATGGATACATGGGAAACATTTGAATTTGACGTGAATTTGACATTTGAAAATATTTGTGTTTGTGATTCTATTTAATTTGCTTTGATCATTAATTGTACCTTCTATGTTTCTACTGAGCGAGTTTTTAATGTAATATTGTTTAATTTTATGTGTTCATATAAGATATCCGTGTTTTATTTTCAAACCGTTTATAATTATTTCAATGAAATAAGTAGTGGAATATTTTGCAATTAAAATTTTATTACGCATATTATTGAAAAATATAATTTAACATATTTGTGCACATGCATTTTAATATCAAAATATATTTATATTAACAAAACTAAAATATTTTGAACAAAATTAAAAGTGGATTGCCTAATTTACATTTTAGTTCTATTCCAATCACCAGATGTAATGTTCAGTTCAAGTATACATGAGTTTCAGGTCTGAAGAGTGTATTGTCTATGTTTGAAACTTAAACTAAATTACCAATTTCATAATTTAAAATAAGAAAATTCCTCAAAAACATTTGTACATTTTTTTTCCTTGTAACACTGTTTTTTTTTAAATTTCCCTTCGTGAATACGAAATAGGAAAAATAAATTGTATACAATATTTGTCATGAAATATGTCATACATTGTTGGAAATAGTAACTATTTTTCTCTTACAATATAAAAATTTTCTTCACTAGCTGTATTTTCTGATATTACCTAATAATACATATATTTTCATAATTTATATATATTTCTCTATTAATAGGTGAAATTCGGACAGTACGGTAATATTTCTTCTTCTATGCTCTATTTCCTTCACAAGTTACATCTCGGAATTACTATGGTTTGAACAATAAAGAAAATATTTCTGTGTGAGAGCGCGAAAAGAATAGCAAATAAATTGTAGGCCGTTGAATTGGAGTGATTTGAAGTGAAGAACAAGGATTATCGATTGTACATTCCATTTCTGGCAAAAACGTTCCCATTCATCAAGAGCGAACACCTCGCAACACAATTCCAAAAACCACTTTCCTCAACCCCCTTTTATTTCGTTACACTTTTTCTCTTTTATTCCTGAAAGAAATCAGAAAACAGCCAACACATTTTCACACAACAACCGAGAACAAAGAGTCGACGATGTGAGATCCAGAGTGCCGTGAACGAAAGTGAATCACGATGGCATGGCGGCGGAGGCCATGTTGCACTGATGGCGATGGTGCTGCCGCTCTCGCCACCGGAACTAATTCCTAGTCTCGTCGCGTGACAAATTAACCACGGACTCGTGGTGGTTCTCATAGCGGTCTATCACGGGAACTTCTGATCTCGGATCGTAGATCTGCACTACCGGACATACCGAATTTCAAACATAATTCTCTCACGAGTTAGAGATTAGAACTAACTTCTAATTAGTACATTCTATCTTTTGTATCTAATTGCAAAATTATAATGATTCTTTAAAGGCTGTATATCGAAAAATGTATATTCATAGTATTACGAGTTGCAATACATAAGGACTGTTCGATGAAATTTTTAAAAGTGCAGTGTAGTGCAGGCTAGTTCAATATACACAAATTCCACGTTTCCAAAAAACTGCAAGTGTAACAATGAATTGTCAATATATAAAACGTACAGATTCTTTTAGTCAGAACCTGAACCATAAATAAAAAATAAAATGTTAAAATCAATAACTGTAATGTAGTTAGATTCTGGGGAATCGGATGATTCATTTAATTAAAGAAATGACAACGACAAAAAAGAAACTGTCAAAAATTATTTTGAAGCAGTTGTGTCGAGGTACAATTATATGATGATAAATATGTTCGGCATAATTTATAAGTGTTAACGAGGTTCTCCACCATAATAATAATTTTAAAAATCTGATGTGGCCAACACATGACCTTCCGTAAATTCTATGTATTTTATGTAAATTACACACAGATAAGGTAGTGTCTTGCAAAAGATTATTATTATATGTTTCCAGTAAAATTATTTCACGAACTATGCAAATGAATGTTTATGTAATATTTTTCATAGTAATATTTTTTTTTATTTTATAATAATTAAATAAAAAGATTGGCACATTCATGAAAAACAACCTTCCACTCCTGTGACGTCGGAGTACGTATAGCACGTCATTCATAGCCAATAGAAAAACAGTATCTGGTCTCGAATCTGGGAAACCAGGTTCGATCCCGATCGACGCCAAAAGAAATATTCCAAATTTTAAATGGCACAAAAGTGGCCAATGTAGTGCACTTTCCCTACCAGCAATGAGTGCCCGTGAGGTGACGCCTAGTAAACGCCCGCACGCTACAAATATTTCATCATCGTTACCGAAATCTTTGTACAAAGCAGATTGGCATACCCAGCATGGGTAATATGTCGTGATGTACATTGCCTACGTATGTAAGTAAACTATCAAACATTACGCAAACACATACATTCTTGGCTGCTATCGCCTTTTTTAATTTCGGAGTTCATTTGCAAGTAAATTAAAGCAGAACATAACAAAAATAAATCATAAAAAATCAAATTAAGAAACCGCCTGTCCGTAGATTCATCTGTTCTTCTAGCTTGACGAATTTGGAACCTAATATTGATTTTAATCATTTATTGAACTTGAACAGCAATCACATTAAATTTTTGTAATTAATATTGTGTTTGTAAAGGTCATTTTATGATTTTCTACTTGATATTTCGATGTTAATGATAATCTAATACCTACTAACATATTATTTGTTTAATAAAATGTTTCTATTAGAAAATAGATAAACATAATTTAGTAGTAGCATATAATGACCGTTACATTTAAAATTATCCGAAATTTAACCGATCCGCGATGAAGGAAATGTTGAGAAATATAATTTATGATATTCCACTGTTTGATAACAAAAAAAAAACTTAATATCTATCACAAAGTATTAAAAAATATATATTGGCTTAACAAATAACAATAAAAATTTTAGAGATACAGATTGCTATCAATGTCGATGAAGGTTTGTATTTAAAAATTACTATCTGATCGATAAATTTGAATCTTCCAATGAATTTACTTCCCTTATTTTTATCTGGAAGAATTATAGTACGCCACCTTGAAAGTCATTTAGAACACTTTTTAAAATTGCATATCTCTTGTGGAATAACAAAAACGTAAGATACAAAAAACATGTTATTATAAAAATATTTAATAGTCAACCATATTGTTATGATATTTCCTTAGGAATTTCAACAAATTGAGTGTGTAAACAATCATTATACTCCCACGTAGTATTACAAATGTGATAAGATTTCCCGCATTCAACAAGTTGAAATCTTCA
The DNA here is from genome assembly GCA_951394225.1 of Harpalus rufipes. NCBI lineage: Eukaryota > Metazoa > Arthropoda > Insecta > Coleoptera > Carabidae > Harpalus > Harpalus rufipes. Next base: position 39,770,153 of record OX596281.1, read on the forward strand.
TTCTGTTGAGAAAGAAAGAAAATTACATTTCTTCATAGTTTGAACGCGAGTAAATAAAAGATAACAGAGAATTTATCTGGCTTTTATTTGATAAGGACCGTATTAAAATGTATAACATCATCGGATAATCCCGCCATATCAAAATGAGGACGCGTTGAGTGAGAGAACACGGAGTAAGATGTCGAATCGGGCAGAGCCGTATCACTAAAAATTCAATTTAATCTGGGCTCAGTCGCTTTGATATGTAAATCCTAATCGAATAGCGTTGTTATTGTATTATATTTGTGTGCGCGATACACCACAGTGTGGGCTACAAGTAATGTCTTTTCAAATTGTTTCATCCAACTCTAATGCGAAAGTGAGATACGTCTTTTCTTTATCAAAGCAACCAGCACGTATTTTAAATGAGACATTTCAATTTGAATTTTTATAATAAAATGCTATCTCATTCAATTCTTTAAAAGGATAAAAGAACATAAACTGCTATTTTGTGACATATTTCGAAACGATTCAATTATGTAATTAAAATAAAATACATATATCATTTAGGACTTAACACCAATAAATAGGAGTTTCTAATCGTAGATTTCAGTAAAGACGATATATCTGTACAGTTGAGTGTTTAGAAGGCGTCGTTACATAGGTTATAAAGCTGTCGTTGATATAAAAAATTAAGAGCTCAACGCCATTGTTGTTTATATTCCTTCAGTACTTTTCTTTTTATTATTTTATTTCATACTGTGTTTGCTACTAATCAATCTGCTTCTCATAAACAACTTTAGACCTGAAACTCTTGTATACTTGAACTGAACATTACACCTGGTGATTGGAATAGAAATAAAATGTAAATTAGAAAATCCGATTTTAATTTTATTCAAAATATTTTAGTTTTGTTAGTTAATATAAATGTATTTTGATATTAAAATGTATGTGCACAAATATAAAGTTAAATTATATTTTTTCAAAAATATTTCAAAATCAATTCGACAACTTCTATCATTGAAATATATAACCGGGTTGAAAATAAAACACAAATATCTTATATGAACAATATTACATTAAAAAATCGCTCAGTAGAAACACAGAAGGAACGATTAATAATCAAAACAACTTAAATGGAATCAAAAACACAAATATTTTCAAATGTCAAATTCACGTCAAATTCAAATGTTTCCCATGCATCCTTATTTTACACCTCAGAAAAACACGTGAACCAGTAGTTGCGTCAATATTAAATAATGTAGGTTTTTATCGTGACGTTAGCAACATCTATTGACCGGAATTATGTACTACTGACAAATGCCTGGCGCTCGCCATATACGTTTCCAGGGGTTGCTACTCCTTATTGAACTGTCAAACAAATATATCTTAATTTTTATAATGAAATTCATGATGGAATAGAACATGTTACGAGTATTTGTCATAATAATCATAACATTCATGTCCAATGAAACAATTGATTTCTAAATATGAGAAATATCTACATTTTGTTTACCAGAAGCATAGATCCATGGAGTATTTTGACCATAAGAAAGAATTATTTATTTCCTTCGCCTATAAAATTATATAAATATTATATAAGAGTAAAATGCAATATACATATGTTTCCTTTAACCATCGCCAGACCGTGCTATCAGTTACTCCAGGATTTTTCTAGATTTTTGGTACCTTACTCGTTTTATATATAAGTTTCAGTTATAATGAATGTTAGAAAACATTTTTCATTTACAAAAAATACAAATAATAAAAATAAAATAACTAAAATTAATACCAATTCAGATAAAAACAAAATAGGGTCTCGTGGCCGTGTGCCTGAGTGTCTGGTCGCGAATCTGGAGACCCGGGTTCGATCCCGACCGACGCCAAAAATTACATCGAATTTTAATGGCACAAAATTGACCCCTGTGGCGCACTCTCCACGCCAGCAATGAGTGCCCGTGAGGTGACGCCGGGTAAGCGCCCGCACGGTACAAATATTCCATCATTACCGATATCTGTGTATACAGCAGATTGGCACACCCAGCAATGGGTAATATGCCGTGATGAAATACTTATTTATTTATTTTATTTATCAAAACAAAACAAAAAAAAAGTAAATTTGCAACTTTTCAGTCTAAACCAAAATATTGATTTAATTCCTTCCTGTGTATATTGCAAATAGTTTTTCCACATGTATGTTATGCAATCCTGGACTTCCGATTATGTTACCCCGCACGGTCCGGCTAGGGTTAAAACAACCAGCGCTTTTTTTTTGGCAAACTAATGACTTTAGGGAAAAATGTTATAAACAAAGGCCGAATGGGCGCGCGCCCCTCTACGGAAAACTGTAAAAATAGCTTCTTATTTGGTATAATAAATTAAGACTATAATTTAATCATATAGTAAAGCATAAACCGGTTCTGTTATAATGAAAGTAGTTAATAGTTAAATATAAAACATTTAAACCAGACGCGAGATAGCCACTGCTCTGAAGCCTTGGCCGGTCAGCGTTCTGTGACCCGCGTTGCTATGATAACGTGACGTATTGCTTCTGTGACTAGCGTAGGCTAGCCAATTCTTGTAAGCGCTGCGTGGCCGCATTTATTTTGCGGCGTCGGCTCAGTTTTAAAATGAATACCTTGTTGTAGTACATTGTTTTGCGGTATGACAAATCAGAAATGAATTAATATGACAGTGAATAGTGTTAATATTTTGTTAAATACGAATTAGGTGGACCATTGTCTGATTTAAAAGTAACAAAAATTAGTGACAGAAGAGCCCAGAACAGAATATTTACTTGCCATTTTTCAATTTATATCGGCGAAAGACATAAGATCTAAATTTACCTTTAAGAAGTGATTTGTGATTAAATTTCTTCATCTACTTGCCCAGTTTATGTAAAAAAAATAACTCTTAACTTTTTAATTACTGCGCCGCTTTAGTTGAAAAGACACGAGCCGCCAATGATATTATGAAACAATAAAATGTTTACTACAGTAATAACTTGTGTAGGTACATCACTAAAATCTTAAAGGTCTTCACGGAATTAGTAATCAAAAGCCTAAGTGCAGAATGTTAAGTTCTACAGAAAGGCACTGTAGAAATTATTTACACTGAATTTTTCTTATTGATTTTTATTTAAATGTTGACATTGGATATTATTGTATCAAGCCATAGACTTATACAATGTTTGGCGCCGGACTGTTGATGTCGAGGTGTGTCAAGTTCGCTGTGATGAGAAGCGAGTTGCGTTTCGTCCCGGACATTTTACGTGGACTCGTCAGTAAGGCTGTAAGACATGTCCTTCCTTAGACGTTGGAAGACGGCGACCACTGGACCGCTGGAGACCTGTGTCGGGTAAGGCGAGTCGAGCGCTCTTGAACGTAGTCAGGCTAAATTCCGACCGCCGCAATACTCCCCCGCCAGTTGCAGCATTGATAGTTGTCTGATGGCAAAGTTTAGACAGTCGAAGCTGATGTCGTGATGGTTACGTGTTCATACCATGGAGGGGTCACCACTTTAGCGTCGGAACGTTGATATCGCGGCGCGCCTAGTTCGCTGTGAAGAGATGCGAGTTGCGTATTGTACGGCGCATGCGTACGTGGACTCGTCAGTAATTTTGTAAGATATGTCCTATCTTAGACGCTGGTAGTTTCGGCTGTCAGGAATCGGACCCGGGACCGTATGAAGTAGACGCGCTGACCACTATGCGACTGGACCGCTGGAGAACTTTGTAGGGGGTAAAGCGATTCTAGTGCACTTGAACGTAATCAGGTTGAATTCCGACCGCCACAAATGTACTGGTATTATAGAATAATGCCATATGAATAAATATGTTACAGTTGTATTACTTTAAAAGAACATGTATGCAGTCATAAGTCTATCGATGTACTCGTATTTGTACATATTCCCATATATCCTCTTTAAGTAAGGAAACAACAATCAGAGCTCTATAAGAACACACACTCATCCATAATTCACTGCTCCAAATGTCATATCTTCGGCCTTTTCACAGAAAAAGCTCACATCAGCCGCCGTCACATTATCATTTCTTATTCAACGCAACGGCAATCGAATCCACAGCTTGCTGGATCTAAGCAGGCCACCAAGTCATTCTCCATCGATCTACCGTGCGTGCAGCAGTCTCGTGATATAGCAATTGTCTATTATTCATCCATACTCCATCGTAGATTATGTTTCACTGGAATTTTATTCCATGTTTTGACGTACTGTTGTGGTTAATGTGGAAATAATGCACTATTTGGAGGGTGGTGGTTTGTTGGTTTTTGGAAGGGTTAAGTATGGGTAATTATATGATGTGGTAATGATTCAATTAGATGCTAATGTACTTTGAATTCTATAAATTATTTATTCCTAAAGGTGGTAGTTATTTTTGTTTACAAAGCGAAGTAAATATAAACATGACCAACTTTTAAAAACAATGTTAAAGTTTTGTTTTAGAGTAAATATTTGCACGTAATATATGTATAACTTTTCCGCAAAGTATATGTACTAACAGAAATTTGTACAATCATACAACGTTCATCGTGAAGCACTATACTTTCGCTTTCTTTATAATACAAACACTGTAACTATAAAGTTTTGGGATACAAATAGGATGAAATAATCTACTATTGTGAGGCTAAGTCTTTTGGGTTGGTTTAGGGTACGGAAGTCGGGAGATAGTAAAAAAAGGTAAAATATTTTGGAAAGGTAAATTCAAGTCACTTAAAGGCATCTCTATCACACTGTGGGATAGGTATTATTCGTCTGCCTTTGTAGCATTAGTTTATGCGAGTTGACGGGAGCTCTACATTCTGCATTATGTGTAAATGTATATATTTTTAATATAAATAAAATATCTCAGTTAAAATTGTTATATTTTAAAATTCCGTAGCTAATACATTTGTATTTCACGTTACTTAACAAAAAAATACTACTATATGTAGTAAGAGCGCAAAATAGTACAGTGCAGATTGAGAGGTTGTTGACGCAAGACGGAAGAGCGTGGCATCTGTCGAAATCGACAATGTATATTTGCGCTCGAAACACACAGAATATTTTTACAGTCGCCACAATAAGTTTGACATTGTTGGAAACTTCTTCTTATTTACAAGTTTTTTTCGATACCGTATTGCAATATTTTTCTTATAACTGATAGTTAATAGATAGTATAACCAGAAATAGTAAAATCTGACGTTAATTTACTCAAGGTTAACTAATGTATCATACTTTTAATTAAATTAATATTAATCAGTGAACTAACTATATTATAACAACAAAAGATTAAATATTCATTTCATACATTAATGATAATCTCAAGACGAGCAAGTCTTGTATAAAATTCTTGTGCATTAAGAACATAAAACAATTCATATTTTCTACTGAATTAAATAGTAATTTATAAGCATTGAATTATTTTTATTGCGGAACTACATTGAAATAATACGCAGTAGTATTGTAACGATAGTCAGATACAGGCTTCCTCGTTTCGTTGGCAATGTTAATATTTAAGGAATCCTCGGATATGAAACACGGAGTAAGAAGGTAAAGCTTCTTCTCATTCCGCTGGTTAATTTTCTTGCTTCAGTAATGCGAAATTTACATAACTAAAAAGTTTGATACAGAATATTTAAACGAATAAAACTTGCGTCTCAATTAAATTAGCTTCAAGATTATTTCGTACCACCGAAGTCTGTTGGAATTAAACGAGCACTGAGGAAGTTTCGGTTTTTTTGCACTATATGCTTTGTTTCATAAAAGATTTAATTAATTTATCTACGTTTCTTGCATTTGTCAGGAAGTTTTACTAATTTATTAATTTTAGATTCCACTTGTATGATTCTTGGTGTTTTTATTACTTTGTAGAAAACTTTGTTAATATTGTAACATATTTTTAACCTAGCGCTACCACAGATAAAAAAGTATAGGAGTCATTCAGTCAATGAGCACGTTTTAAGGTTTCTACCCTACAATCCGATTTTAACATTTTGCAATGAAATCTGTGTATGTATGTGTAGATAAGTGTGAATTTAGTCGAATTACTCATTTTAGCATTGATGAAAAGAACTTATTAGTCTTCAATAACAAAACAATTGAAGGACCAGAATTATTTGTTTATTTGAACAGTTTTTCAGACAAAAATAAGTCAAAATATATTTATTTTTGACAATTTATCTTATTATAAATATTATAGGACATTCAAGTATTTATCAATTTCACTTACATTGATCCATACATATTGCATCTTCTATAGCTTTACAAATAAAATGTATAATCTGTTGTAATAAATCTCGCCAATTAAAATGAATAAAGAAAAGAATTTCTTCGAGCCATAAGCCATACTACTCCATGGAATTAATTTGAGAAAATTAAATGCACATAATTGACAGATAAAAGTCAATGTTAAAACTCAAGAGTATTTTCTAAGGTCGTGATATACTTTGTTGGAAATCATAACTGTAGTGCGGTTAAAACAATCTTAATTTTTACTGGAATTATATAAAATTTCTTCATCTAATTCCGTTTTAAAATATTGACTTTACCTAGCCTTATGACGTTATGAAATGTCACTTTTTACATAATTGACACTAAATGAGTTTTGTAAACATCTTTACGTAACCGAGTTGCGTAAAGAATATTACACAATTGACAAACTAATAATAAAAAAAAAACACAAGAATATATCAACAATGATATCTTTAATATCAATTTATGAATTATTAACTCACACTTAATACCACTACATCATATAATATAACTATTGTTCCAATTTATTATATGTATTGTCCGTAGGTATTTTCTTCTCCAGAATCTTACCATAATTTTAAATTGTGATGTGAGGTTAATTTATTTTTAATTATAAACATATAAAAATTAATGTATTGATTAGATATTTTATAAATTCATATTCCTCTTAAAATACTACCATTAAATTTTGAAATGATTAATTTATAGACAGTGACATTTATCTGCCAGTTACATAAATTTGAAATCTGAACTGTATAACCAAGGAGATATATTTACTTTAAAGCATAAACTCCGGGATTTTTAAAATAAATCATTTTATACATTTATTCATAAAATAAATAGAAAAAGTATTAATACATATTTGTAAAAAAATTAATAATCTTTATTTTGGTATAATAACATAAATCGGGAAAAAACGTAATTTAAATGTATTTTTCGAAGAAAAACTGTTTTGAGCTTCAAGTAAAGTGCCATTTTCGGTTCTGATTTACACCATAATCCAATGGCTTCTTTCCATATTAGAATAAGTTATAAATACAACGTTTCAAAATTATCTAAATGATAATGTTTGAGTTAGAGCGTGAAGAGAATCCACACACATACATACACACACCACAGACATCATCTTGAAAATGTTAAAATCTGATTTAAGGACCTTAGAACGTGTTCATTTACCAAAATCTCGATATGCTATTTTTAGCACGATTCCTATACCTCTCTTTACCAAGAAGTGTAGCGGGAGGTAAAAATTAAATTCATTTATTTTCACGGCACACTTTGGTAAATTGATTTGTATATTGGACTGTAATAGAAAAACCTATAGTTTTGTATATTCTTAATTTATTTTAGCGCAATTAGATAAAATTATGTACATAATACGTTATGAAAACGTGATTTTGTTTGACTCACATAATTTACAAAATTCGCTTCGCTCGTTTTATGTAGAAGCAGTAGCAATCAATTTTTTTAGTAATGATCTTGGCATATAGCGACCCAATATTGATGTATCAGATGCAAGGCCACATAATTTTTATGCTTTTGTTTAAATTTTAAATTAAGTTATTAATAGGCAGATTAAAGATAAGAAAAACACATTTATTAGAAAACGTATTTTAATTTTTAAAATTCTGTTATTATCAGAACAACTCTTCTTCTCTAATTTTTATACGCATTGCTACCCAAGTAAACATCTTTGCAACCCGTAGTATATCACTGGTAGAGAGGCAATTTTTACCTCTCGCTAAGAGAGGTATTGGAATCATGCTAAAAATCGCATATCCAGATTTTCGTGAATAAGCACGTTTTAAGGTCCCTAGAATCCGATAATAACATTTTTACGATGATGTCTGTGTGTGTGTGTGTGTGTGTGTGTGTGTGTGTGTGTGTGTGTGTGTGTGTGTGTGTGTGTGTGTGTGAATGTGTGTGTGTGTGTGGGGTTGTTGGAGACACAATTTCTCAAATTCTATAAGTTTAAAGACCTCTGTAACTACGGATTCCTCAATCTAACAGTAATGGGAGTTGAATAGATTCTGGTAAGAATTGGATAACCGGAAGTAGTAGTGTTTTAACAAAAATCTTCTAAATATTATTTTTTGAAAATTTTTGTTATTACAAATATTAAAAAAACAAAATTCTCTATCCGACACATTTATTTTTTTATTATATCTTCTACAGATTTAAAAATATAGAAATATAAACTATAAAATAATCTGGTGTAGTAAATCTCACAGCCTGCTCACAGCCCAAACATTTCCATGGTAACTACTTGAGAAATTTATATGTGTGTAATTGACAAATAAATGTCACTAATATCAGTGTCAAAAATTCAGAGATAGTACTGCAGGCTTTTTCTGGGAACGATATTTAATATTTCTTATTGTATTATTAATAATATATTTAAAATTATAGGTATATTACATGAACCCTTCAGAAATACCGCCAATCCCGTTAATGAATTGGAAAAACTTCAAACATTTAGAAGAAATGGAGAAAACTTGCTTATAGAATGAATTTAAAATTATAGAAAATACGTAAATATAAAGTTTAGGTGTAATTAGAATTTTTGTGTGTATAAGATATGTTAAATACAATACTTATATATACAAAAATGGAAAGGGCGAGAGGTATTGTGATGGCCACAACAGATTTTTTTTACTTGTAAATACATACATAATATTCATTATTATCGTCAATTGTACAACAGCTATTTCAGGGATAATAAATATTAAATCATAGTGTAAATTTGTATTATATCTTGCTGTTGCTAATGTATAATGAACGATAATTAAGTAAAGTATAAAGATCAAACAAAATCTAAAGTAAACCCAACTAACCAAAAAACTAATTCTCCAATCAATAAGTTTAAACATGTCTCCCTCTGTAAATAAAAGAGGAAACCTGAATCTTTGTGGTCGCCCCATGTCGATTGTAAGTAAACACGAGTTCGTTTATGCTTTTTAAGGTCGCCTAACTCAAATAACCTAAACAAACAAGGGCACACCCTGCGCCCTGTGGAGCTGTGCCCTTCTCACACCACTATAGCTTTGGAATAGCCTATATCAATTACACGAGCAGCAGCCAATGTTTGGATGCTTAATACAGGCCATTGTCGTTTTTTGCTTACTAAAGTGAACTTAGGTCTGGGTCATTTTAAAAGTAATGAAACACTATACGGATATGGAATACTGTGGTGTTATATTGTAAATGTGGTAGGTTGAAGTTAGGGCAAAAGTTAGATGAGTGACAGCTGAGATAATATTTTTTTTTTATTTACTTTTCATTCTGGGATAATTTGAACGATTTGAATAATGTGCAAATCTGTACACATATTATGTATTGCTATCAGTATGTTGTTAATTCAAAATTTTGTCTTAAACAATATAATATTTAAGAAATTTTATTAGGAATAGATGATTTCAGTCTGGTATATATTAAAGTTAGACTGTGTCACAATTTGTAGGTACTTTTTTCACTCTAATGTTCCAAGTTCTATGTTTATGTACTCTAAATGACGTAGCTCATTATAGGAAGAAAAAATGTACTGTAGATGACAGTACAATAAAATCCCCGTTTTTAGCTCTCGCTAAGAGAGGTATTGGATTCATGCTAAAAATCGCATATCCAGATTTTAATGATTAAGCACGTTTTAAGATCCCTACAATCCGATTTTAATATTTTTACGATGATGTCTGTGTGTGTGTGTGTGTATGCGCATGTGTGTATGTGGGTCGGTTGGAAGGACAATATCTCAAAAACTATAATACTTAATATCTGTTTAACTAGGTATTTATCAATCGGACATTGCATGGGAAGAGCTGAAAAGGTTTTAGTAATAATTGGACAATCGGAAGTAGCAGATTCTTAAAAAAATCTTTCAATACTATTTTTTGAATTTTTTTGCCCTTGCTTATTAAAGAAGAGTAAATTTTTAAGAAAAACTTTCAAAATCTTTATATTAGGGTACTTCCGGTTAACCAATAATAATCAAAACCTATCGAAGGAGAAATTTTTGTCACACACACGCACACACACACCGACACACACACATACAGACATCATCGTAGAAACAGTAAATTTGTATTGTAGGGACCCTGAAACGTGCTTTTTCATTAAAAATTCACCAACGATATTTTTGACAAAAGACAATACCTTCCTTACCGATAGGTGACGGAAGGTAAAAAGTTTACTAAATTTATACAGTTATGTACAAACACACACCCTTTAATTTTATTTGATAGCAGAACAAGATGCAACTATTTTACATATCATTTGGCTTAACCTGAGTTTAAATTATTTGTTCATATAAAAAATATAAAAACAAATAGTACTACATTATAGTCCTTCTTTAAAATAACTACGCCGGAACTACTGCAGACTGTAAAACCTCTGCAAATTTTCCGGTAGAGAGAGATACCCAACACCACATTAACCACCTCACCATTAGTGTCAGTGCACAAAAACAACCAGATTACTAGTTAAAAAATGTAGGGAATTGTGGTGGACGCTCACAGAATCACCCAGTTGGCAAGCCTGCCTGCTGAACTTCACACTGGACTAACTCAGAGTGAAAAACTCACCTCCGGTTACTTACAAGCCGTGTGTGTTTTATTCCTCCTTCAGCTTCCGACTTTTTTACTCCTAGATGACGTTTTTGTGACCACATCACACTGAGGTGGCGAAAGACACGGAAAGAGAAAAAATCCGGCGGTGTATTGATTACTCCAGAGAGTTTTTGCTGATAGAGGAAATGCATCTGGAGGGATATCTTGAGATAAATGAATAGATATTAATGATCGTGAATGGTTTAAATTGGATTGCAGTAGTTTGATTGGACTAGGATCAATTTGTGTTAAAGTAGATTAAACTGAAGCGATAGAGTATTTGTAATTTACGTTCTTTATTGGAAGCAGATTATTTGTTTAATACCTTTTTAATTATAAAAGATAAAGTAATTCTACTGTAACAGAAAAACTTTCTTCTCTATAATTTTTAACTTTAATTGTCGTCATCGTAAAGTAGATTTATACGTATAGAGTCCTAAATGGAACACATTTGAAAAAAAAATGCTGGATTGCACCAACTTTGAAAATTAACCCGACGAGCGACAGGAGATAAAAAATACACCAAGCGATAGGTAGAGTGTATTATACTCAGGTATGAAAATAACATTATAGGTACACATATTTTTTTTATACCTGTAATAATATGTAGTTTTATAATTGAATTTTACATATTTATTAACTCTTATGAGAAAGAAAGAAAAATTAAACTTCTGAAACATAACAAAAGATAACTTTCTTTTTGGTATGTTATTATAACTTATTATTACAATACTAATTTTGAGTTGAAATATTAAAGAAAATAAAGATAGAGTAAATGAAAATTTTGTAGATATTTATGATCAGTCATTTAGTGTTCCCTATCTAGTGGGCAAATTTGGAACATCTTGAGTTTTAGTATTATTCTCATTGTTTACACTTTCTCATACGCATTTAGTATTTTTCTGTTTAGATTTCTATATTTACATAATTATAAACATTTGAAAATGAGTAAAGTATATTGTTGTGTACTTGGAAAAATCCATGCAGAGACTCATTTTCACCAATTTCGTATCAAAGAAAATTATCGTTTGTTAACCGATTAGGAATAGAAGAAATAGTTGATAAATATCTAGCCAGTATATTAAAAAAAAGTTTGAACAAAATATATGTACGTTTGTTCACTACATTTTGTTGATAACGACTATTTTTCAGTTAACCAGAGAACACCAAACTGTACAAATGTTATGCGAACACCGGACTGCCGAGTGTTAGATTTTATCTTATATTACATTTTTTTCAAGCTCAAAATAATAAAACTATTATTGAACACATATAAAACAAACATATTGATTGATTTAATATTCAAAAGTATTTTCTTTGCTTATACACTCTGTGCAAAAAACTTTTCCAGTATATACTTTATATATTAGGTTTGAACAGTGTATACAGTTATTATTTTTCCTAATGGGACAATATGAACATCTTGGCTTTGATGTTTTCTGTTTCACAATATTCATGCTCAAAATAATCCATATTTAAAAAAAAGAATTAAAATAATATGCTTGTAGATCTGATGGCAGGCCGAACACCATCGGAAGAAGCTGGAAATTCTACGTCACCTACACTACACCAGTGATTTCAGAAGAACCTGCTGCAACTTTGTCTTTATCACCACAACTATTGCAGACCACGCCACGAACAAAAAGAACAATAAAACCACCTGCGTATATGAAAGACTATGTCACCAGCTAGGAAGGAGTGTTGTGTATTAAGTTATCCATGATATTTTTTGTTTTCATGTAGCTGTCAGAATAATAGAAAATAATCAAGTTGTCAGTTGTCTGTTATTTATAAAAGAACATTCTGTGTATTCCTGTTAATTTATGTTGTACTAGACATAATAGCTACGACATGAGATAAATTAGCAAACAATTTCTATTTTACTAGATTATTTTAATGAAAGTATTTTTTTTGAATTAGTGGTTTTCTAACTGTGGGGATCAACTTTGTTATTTTCAATGGAGCTGTATATTTATTATTTACTTATTAGATAGAGATTTTTATTCTGAATTCAGTGCATATTTGCATACTCTTAGATAACACTTTCTTTGAGAAAAAAATCAAATAGTTTTATATTAATTTGATGAAAATACGGGCTATAATAAGAGTGCCACGAGTGGAAAAAGAATACATGTTTTTTACATAGAATTAGAATCATAAATATCAACGCAAATAAAATAAAATATATAGAGAAAGTATTAATGCATATCTGGGGAACATTTGAAAATCTTTAATTTTCAGAATAACACAAATCCCGAAATATTGTAATTTAAATGTATTTTACGAAGAAAAACTGTGTAGAGCTTCAAGTAAAGAGCTATTTCCTGTTATATGATTTACACCAAATTCTAAGGGCTTCTTTCCATATTAAAGTAGAGTAAGAATACACGATTTTAAAATTTTCAGAATGACAGTATTTGAGTTAGAGCGTAAAAAGGACACACACACATACATACACCCACAGACATCATCGTGAAAATAAAATTTGATTATAGGGACCTTAAAACATGCTTATTTACCAAAATCTCGATATGCGATTTTGTGTACGATCCCTATACGAGTACCTCCCTTTACCAAGGCTAGCTGGACGTGTACTTTAAACATTAAACAAATAACACAAACTTTGACGTGCCTATGCTCGCTAAGGTAAAGAATCCCAACCTAAATAATTAGAATATGTTCCGCTGCGGCGCTGGCATCTATCGTGACATCACGAAAACTTTAGCGCCATACAACGTTGAGCACAAATGACGTACAACTAACCTTTCATTCACACACAATCGAAGAAACCCTCCTGCGCAGCTACTCAAGATACGGTCATACAACGTCGAATTTTATTTTATAAGAAATCATTTTTTTTAAATTGCTCGGGTATATTTTACCCAACCTGACAAGACGCAACAACGCTCGCCGGGTGAAATAATCCTTATGGCCGTATTAATAGAAAGTGTAACAGACCTGTTTCGAACTAGCTCTAACTCGGACAACCCTGACGGTCCTATTTGTGGTAAATTTATTATTTAAATCTATGGCCGTATTTTGTACAAAACTGTAAGTTTAACAGATCTCTAAATCTGTAAATAATGAATAAAATCGCAACGAAAACTGCTGCTCATATGTATAACCTTATATTAACCAACAATATTGTATAGAATACGGCCATAGTTACAAATTTATTTTAGTACTTGTATCGATGCGGATATTATGATCTGCGATGAATATTAAGATTCAAAAATAAATGTTTCAACATTTTTTTGTAATTTAACAATATTTTCAAATCCTTCATTGCAAATAAAGTTGATGCTATTGAAAGCAATGGCACAAGCTGGGAAATGAAAGAATACGAAAAATAAGAAACATTTGAATTTCTACCTGATCATTACCATCATATTGTTAAAAATAGAAGTTCTGTTTCATTCAAGTATAAATAAAATACAATCTTAACAATTTCTCATATTTTTAATCATTTCTGTCATAGGTATTGTTACAGTTGTTGTAGACTTTTGCAAATGCATTGTTTTTGTACATGAAAAGAGCAGTATTTTACACTTATTATTACATCACAACTCATTCATAGGTTCATCTATAAATTTGTAGTACAAACTTATTAACGCAACCATAACGATTGTTATAAATACAGGTACCATTTTGCACAGATTTTGCTAATACCAGTTGAATAAAAATTAAATCTTCAATGTTTCAATATGAATAAAATGATGGTCGTATCCTAAAATAATTTTTGTTATACAAATAAATATATACATATATAAATAGTGTATCATTTACCTTTTTATATATTTTTCATTTGAATATTACGATTAAATGTAACATGCAGTGATAAAAACGGAGAATTTTTACAGTGACAGACAAAAATAACAATTGTTTATATTTTTAAACAAGTACGAGTGTGAGTACGAGTATTAGGCCTGATTTGAATAGGTGGCCTGTTATATTATTGTAGTTCAAAATTATGTTCACAGAGGACGATTTGGAGCTTATATTGCTTACAGTGACTTTATACCATCACAGTGTGGCCATGAGAGCAACGGCCGCCATTAATTTTCCAACTGCATTGCAATTCAGATAGAAAATTATTGAAAATATAGGATTTAATATTACTTTCATGTTTTTGTAGTAACTATTACGGATTGAAAATTATTGTGAAAGGTACAATATTCTATTTAACATTAAAAATAATTAAATTATTATTTTATTGTTGTTAAACAACACAGTAAATTTAGTTCAACATTGTTATAAAATATTAGCCAGAATTCAAATGTCATCTGACAAATATATTTGCTGTGGTTGCAGATTGCGGAAGTAGCTTTAAATATAGTTTATAACAATAATCGTTTGTTAAAAATAAATAGTTGTTTGTTTAACTAGGCGCAAAATACCAGATTTACAGCAGAGGCTGCCGTTTCATTGATGAATGTTGTCGAAGCTATAAATCTGTGTTTAATGCCGTGTTGAACATATTATTTTTGCCGATTTTAGAATTATTAATTTAGTGATTATTTTTAATACCTATTTTGAAAGTTATCGCCATCAATTTATGTTGCTATGCGTTTGTTGAACGGTTGCTATGCGTTTGTGTAGTGGTTGCTGTAATAGGCAGTAAAAAAAGTGACATTTTACAGACTGTTAACTGTCAAAAAAATCGCACTTTTAATGTCAATCGGCAAAAAATATTTATTTGCATAAACATGTAACAATGGCGGACCCAGGTGGGGGTGCGAGGGTGTTTTTCACCCCCTGACAAAAATTACAATTGAACTGCGCCTTTTTAAAGATTTAACATTAATTAAAATTATAAATAACAAAGTAATTTGTAATTAACGATTCTATTTTCTCTAATATAAAAATCGTAGTGTGTAAGTCCGGGAGAGAGGTTTACCGGGTGAGATGACATTTAAATACTAATAGAACACATCGTTCTACTATTATTTGGAATTTGACACAAAGAGTCATCTCACTCGGTAAGACATCTCTTCCGGACTTATCCTACCTAAGAAATGCTTGATTGGATTTTTCTTTTGTATTAAATGTTACAAGCACCTTAGAATCAAATACATATATTCCAATAAATAAATGAATTATCTAAATTTTGCTTGATTTGAAAAACAATGGTTATAAAAGCTTATTTCACGAATTCTTGATACACAATATTGTTCTCTATACTTATTATTTATCTTAAAAGCTGCATTTAACACAATAAATTTATCATTCAAGCATGTGATATAATATTAATATGTACTTACATATGTTAATAACTCGAGCAGCTTCATAAAAAATTAATAATTTGCCAAATACAATGGTTTGTGTAATGTAAGATGTTGAACGTTTGGAAAACTAATGGCGGATTCTGTCACAACCAATAGAAACTGAGACCACTGTATGGCCACACTGTGATCGTATAAAGTCACTGTAATATTGCTTGTTCTTACGGTGACTACTGTGTTAAAAGTAGTTGATTATGTTTCACAAATTAATTGATAGAATTGAAACAATGATAAATGAAACTAATTAAAGAAATACATTCATTTAAAAAAAAATCTGTTGTTGCCAGCACAATACCTCTCGCAACTTCCGTTTTTGGTTACATAGAGAGAGGGCACAAGCAGTCATGTGACTTTGTTGGTGTTGACAAGCAGATATGGGGCCGTGTTAGAATCAAACTAATAATTATAGATATATATATATATATATATATATATATATATATATATATATATATATATATATATATATATATATATATATATATATATATAGATGTCAAATGTCAGAATTTTCATTCAAAATTTCAAGTTCACGTAGTTAATTTGTCACCACAAGTGTGGAATTTACTTGTCGAGGAAAATAAAACACATGGAATTGTAAAATCACTAAATTTAGAATCAAAAATTGTGATATTTGACATCTATGTATATAATTACTAGCTATCATTCTGACACACATTCTTGTATACTTACACCCCTCTCCAAAAATTATACTTATATATATATATATATATATATATATATATATATATATATATATATATTCCTTATATTTAGATTTTTTAATATAAATTCATTCTATGAAGAGATTTTGTCCTACTCTTCTAATTTTTGGAGATGTTTCCAATTCATTATCGGGATTGACAGTATTTCTGAAGGGTTATGTAATATACTGTAACGTGCGCCACTGACTGGGAGTACGGGACCGCCGTCACTGGTAGAATATTGCTAGAACGGTGCCTAACCTGAGCGATGACGTAATCATCGGCGGGGTAAACACACCCGTCTGGATCTGTATAATTACATTCGGTAATCTGACCCTTTGTATTCGGTGTTATTCTCACGTAGAATGTTCCAGAGGGACGCGGGACTATATAAATACCGTCAGGGAGGCCAACCGACAGACATTCTAGTATAAGACATGCATCGTGAATGCACAATTGGTCATATAAATAAATAGTCTACGAGTGGTGAACATAAATAAATGTAGTGAAATAAATTATTTAAATTTTGTATATAAAATATTTATAATATCAATATCCATAAGCTATATTATACATAAATTTCAAATCTTTATACGTAGTGTTCTGTGCATTTACTTGTCTTTATTATTAACAATGAATAATATGTGTAATTGTTGATTTTAAATATTTACATATTTTAATGACACTCTTTTTTAATTGAGAACAAGTTTGATATATTTTTGGTTCATTAACTGAGTAATTATATAACTAACTGAAAAGTTAGTAATTTAGTACAACAAAATATCCAACAATGCCATTAGTCCAAATTGTGTGACACGCGAGGATGTCAGCAGCAATTAGCTCGTGAATTATGAACGCGACAATCAGCAGCTAACACAGATAACTTCGATTCCCATCAATGCAATTTCACTCTGTACTTACATCGATCCATTATGACAATAAATTAATAATTTCGCTGGAACAATTAAAGTTCATTCTACTAAACACTTCTTAGTCGATAAAATTCTTCACTTAGGCATACACTCTTGCTTAAGAGTATTTATTCATCTCAATTTTCATATATTGAATCGGCTAGAATGTATAGAGGTTAAACAAATATCAAAATTTCAAATTTAAATATCAAGAAAAATAATAATTTACATGACCTAATCCAACTTAATGTAAACCATGGTACAAGAAAACAAGATATGTTCACGAGCATCGTGTATCCCCCACCTATCACTCTGGATGATGTCGCTCGGTAGATGACTGCTGGATTCGTTCATATTCATTCACGTACACTCTTTTTTTCTGCGTTATTTTCTTTAAATACATACTGTAATATACAGGCCTAGCGACTATTATGTATTTTTTGCTTTGGAATTTTTCCGTTAAAATTGTAGTTATATGTTTTCTATAGGTTGGAGTATTTACCTGACAGCGGGTAAAGTTATGTTTTCGACAGTCAGATGTTCCAAAACTGTTGTTCTAAGAATGAGTTGTCCGTTATTAGATGTCCGAGTGATCCACCTAGAGTTTTTGTATGAAACAAGTTTTCTGTACGAGATAAGCCGGAAAATAAGTGATTGAGATTCAGTGGTATCTGCCCTTAGAGAGACAATAGTCAGAATCAAAACTCTGACTCCATGATGTTTTGCAATATTCCTTATTGTGTATGGCTGAGTGTCTTACATTGAGATTGGTTTTTCTATGTGTAATAACCGACAAAATTGTACTGTGTGTACGGTTTTCTCATCGTGGTGTAATTTCTGTATAAATGGTGTTTTACTCATGCAAATAACTTGATTCTTTGTGAATCCGTATTGAAAAGAGTTATATATTAATGTAAAAAGATCGATTTTGTGAATTAGAAAATAAGAACTAGAGTTTATATAGATTTATTTGATCGCGTTGTAGTTTTACTTGCTTTATATAATTTTGTTATTGTTGGAAATACGTGTTTGTTTGTACTTCATACCCATTTTCAGCGTGTGTCTAAAGCCGGATTTATAATGCAGTAACGTAAGAGGTAACGTAACGTGAATAGTATCGGTAACGTAAAAAGTTCAGCGTGTACTAGAGCAAGTAATGATTTATATTCAAGTAAAGTAAGAAGTAAGGTTAAATATGTAAAGCAATAGTTGCCCAATATTCAACTGTCTACCTTGCCTTAACTAAAATTTTATACCGCTGGCCAATCAGAAGGCAGCATTTTGAACGTTGCGCACGGTTGCGTAGAAATCTTTATTATCGACCATTCTCCATGTGGCAGATTTAATTTTGTTCTGATTGTTTGTTGTTTGAGGTTGGTTTGAACTTACGTCGTGATTTTCTTTTTAAATCTAAATAAACACAAAATCCAACTAACTTCAATTAGCCTATCAAACGGTTTATCATTTGACAGAAGTACCGATATTCAAACTTGATGCCGAAGTTAAACGAAAGATATCGAATTACAAGTGAAATTTTTATACTATTACTTGATTGGCTAGCAGTAGTGGAACTACTTTTTAATATAAATCACCTAAATCGCTTACGTTACTTCGTACTTTACATAAACTACGTTGCGGTTTGCGTTACTTCATTATAAATCCGGCTTAATACTCATAGTCATTACTTCGCATCGACTCATACTTGAGTATACCTTGAGTTTCAAGCAACCTTGAGTAACGTGCTTGACGTAATGCATTATGCTTTTTTTTCCAAATTTTAGGTAGACTTGATCGCGACTTGATCATTATATAAAAAAACTGCCGAACTATCAATTCCATCACATAAGACATTTAAATTAAATGATGAATCGTGAAGATAATCTAGAATTTTTAGAATTTGTAAACATACTGGAAGAAGCCTTAAATATAAACGATAAAAGAGGATTGCTCCAAGAAAATATATCCGTGATATGACTCATGTATCTGTAACTTGTGACATATATGCAGATGTCAAATATACGATTTGACAGAAAAATATTACAATTTACAAATATACCAACATTATTAAAAATTGTCTAAATTTCTACCTTGAAAATTCAAAAATATTCAACTATGAAACATATAATATGCCTAAGGTCGAGAATAACCGGAGTAATGCTTGGCGAAGTAACACTCAAGTACGAGATTCAGCATTGGTTATGGATACGGACATAAGTTAAATAATGAATCGTGACGATAATCTAGAAGTATTAGAATTTGTAGACATAGTAGAAGCCTTAAATAAAACCGATGAAAGGGGATTGCTCCAAGAAGATATATCCCTGATATGACTCATGTATCTGTAACCTGGCATATATGCAGAAGTCAGATATACGATTTAACAGACAAATATACCAACATCATTATTACAAACTCTCTAAATTCCTACCTTGAAACCCGAGAATTCACGAAGATTGGACTATGAAACATATAATGTGCTTGAGGTCGAGAACGACCGGAGTAAAGCTTGGCGAAGTAATACGCAAGTATGAGATTGAGCATCGACTATGAATACGGGCATTAGTGTTATAAGTTGAATTATTTTATAACACTACCAAATTTTGATTAAACCGAATCTGTCTAATCGTGTTTGCCCGTGTCCTTCTATTCAAGGACTTTTGAAATACGGGGTAGCAGCGAGTACGATACCGTTCTTAATAATTTTTCATTAATAAAAAAAATAGTGGTTCACTTTCGGTGAATACATTTTTTATATGTTCAGGTACTAAAGAGTGTAAACTCTATTCTACCTAACATTCATATTTTTGAATTCTGCTGAAATGCTATTATTGCATTCTCTCGTAGTGCCTTCCTATAAATTGTTTAGTCTTATTAGCTGAAGAAGGAAGCAGACCTGCTTAAATCGATTTGGCTTATATTAAACCCCACCTGGCTAATGAAATTTAAATATGAATGCTACTTTTGTTACTAACCAAATGTAACTCTTGTTTTATTATTTTTAACTATGAATTTATCCGTCATTGAATTTAAAACAGGGGACACAATTTGAAGATATCGAGAAAACTTAAGCAAAAAATTAGAACTAATTTAGATGAATCGCCTGAAAAATCTGTTAAAAAATTATAAACCAAGGAAGATGCAGTGTTTGCTCGAGAAATAAATATATGAAAATATAATATGTATATCCTTTTAAAATTTGAAAATAAAAACTATCATACCTAAATTTTAATGTCAATTTCTCAAAAAAAAAAATTAATTTGTATAATTTTAATTAGAAAACGTTTATTAATATTTAAATTAATTAAGCTCAATAGAAAAATTCTTTAAAGAAAAAATATCATTTTTATTACCGAGAGAGTTAATCGATGATCAAATAATAGCAGTCACTCTCAATTTTGATGCGGTGTGAGATATATTATGTTTGCAAGAAAACTGCAGTTTCAACTCCCAAGCTTGGAGCTGCGAGCTTTGAGCTTTCCTCTGCTTCTTCCAGTACTCAGCACTGATAGTCTCCATCTCCAGTCTAGACCAATCCAATAAAAACTTTTCCGCTTTCTTTGTGTAAACTTCCTTGTTGATACAGAGGAAATATGTACGAAATGTATATTGTTATTTCTCTTGATATATTGAGTTGTTGGTAAAGAATAAGAAGAATTTAATATGAGGTATGAGCTTTGAAACAAATTGTAAGTATTGATGTGATTTAACAGTATGAAAATAATGTTTTATATATTTATTTAAAGACGTTAAAAAAAATTGAACATCCTATTAAAGGTAACGAGACATCGTTCCGATTTTGTGAGAACCAGATTTTCTTTTAAAGTACAGATCGTTTGTCAAATTGAGTTCTTTAAACTTTTAACACCGTAAGACTCAAGATAAAAAGAATAGAGAAAGACAAACAAAGTACCGATAATAGACTATGTTATATTACATTTGATAATAAAATACTTGCTAAGACCATCCACACATTTATATATTTTATTTGTTTTTATTTAATCATTTACATTTTGTACAAATTGTTTATCGCGTCATGTATCACCTGTATAAAATTATTATTATAAATGTCTTTAAATATAATTTCCTGATTTTCTTTTTAAAAAAATATAACATGGAACATAATAATTGTTGTAACTATAGCGTATGTAATTCTTAAGAATTTTCTTGTTAGTTTATTTGTACGATTGTTCCATTTTCAGATTATCGGAAAATTGATCACATGAAAATTCAACGGAAAAAATTGATCGCGACGAAAATTTATCGCCGGTAAATTGATCGCCGGAATATTTGCGGCGTAGAGAATTTATAGCCATAGCCAGTAAATTGATAGCAAAGAAAATTGATCGTAAGGAAAATAAATCGTCAGAAAATTGAGATTAGGAAAATGGATCCCAAGAAAATATTGATTGCACAAAATTAAAAGGCAATTGATATTAATTGCTGGGTAATTTATTGCATTAAAAAAATAGTAATCTTATAGCCGGTTGCACCAACGTAACTTAAATATTAATATATTTCAATCCGAATCTATGTAACCCCGACACCATAAATATACCAAATATTATTTTTCTATAAAAAATCGCCTTGACGGGTACATAGCTCAATACATGAAACAATTGAAATTGAAAGATTGTGGAAATATTTTTGGAACACAAAGCATACGACATATGTAAGTATTACCACAGATCAGTATATTATTAATTTATGCTCTGTGGTATTACGTAATTTTTTTTTTCAGTAAATGTAAAGGCTATTCGAGTATAAATATAAAACATACGAACAGAATCTATAAAATATCATGTAGGTAAGAACGTCATAGGCATATGTAATACAAAGGTCCCGTGTTCGAATCCCGTTTAGGCCTGGAACTATTAACCACTAGTGTATATATATTTCTAATATTTTAATTCATTTTATATTAAAAAAAACAGAATAATTCTTAATGAAAATTACATATTTAAAATGCACATATTTTAATTGGAAAATATAAAAATTAAATTAAATTCAACACATATTATATATCTTAATTGCCCATATTGCCCATAGCAAATTTATTTTTTTGAAGATAATCACTATCTCGCTTATTAACGGGGATAATTGATGGTTCATTTTCGCGTGATCACCCTGTATATATATAATATATTCAATTCAATTTAATTCTTGCTTAATTCCATATGAAATATTGGTGCAACCGGGTATTAGTTAATTATTTAATAAAACCCGACAAATTAGTGACATAAATTCGTTTTACATACATGTATACGTACATACAGAGTGCCCACTATGTATGGAATATAGTATATATCTCGGTAAATAAGGACAGTATACAAAAATTTTCTATATAAAAGTTGTTTAACATTTTATTTCACATAATAAGGCAGCATTCAGTTGATTTATTTCAGAAAACAAATGAGTAACGAAAAACAATTAAATTTTTTTAAATACTAATGTACCCTTTCATTAGGCTCATTTGATAGTTTTTTTTTTCTCTTTTTGATGACGTAATATGTTAGTACCCTTATACAATTTTTTTTTTAAATTAAAAACTCTTAAGTAATTACATCAATAACATTAATCTAGATATCCTAGATCTCATTTTGAACACTTATTGCGATGAAAACCATTTTATTGCTCATTTCGTTTTGTCTTCAAGGTTTAATAAGAAACGTACACGTTCATTTGTTTTATTTTGATGTATGATATCTAAATTAATGTTATTGATGTAGTTATTTAATAAAGAGTTTTTAATTTATTTTTTTTAATTCTTGTATAAGTATACTAGCATATTACGTCATCGAAAAGAGAAAAACAACTATCAAATGAGCATAATGAAAAAGTACATTGTTATTTGAAAAAATTCAATTGTTTTTCGTTACTCATTTGTTTTCTGAAATAAAAACAACTGACTGCTGCCTTATTATGGAAAATAAAATGTTAAACAACTTTTATATAGAATTTTATATTTATACAGTCGTTATTTACCGAGATATATACTATATTCCATACATAGTGGGCATCCTGTATGTATGGTATACAATATTTTTAAAAACATATTGTAGCTAAGTATAACTAGACCGACAAAATAACAAAAATTTCAGATAATTTAAGTAATAACTATCATATAATAAAATGAAATTAAAGCGGGTAGGTCAACTGATATAGGACGGTGGACGGGGCTCATATAATTATACAGTTTGTGTACCTAACCTATTGGCCATATGCTCGGGGAATAAATTTATCCTCTTGTGCTTTGATTAATAATTAAACAATAAATACTAAACTATTAATGTAACTAGCCAGTATCCTGCAGCATCCACTTGAAATCAGCATTACACCCTACTTATAAACTATTCATAAACCCTGCAATAAGTTTGTAAAAACAAAACCAACTCATCTATCTTTTGAAGTCGGCAGCAGTTGCCAGAGTTATTAGCCATGCAAGTGTGCATTGCATTATGGACGGCTCGTGATGCGATGGTTGAAACACAGATTTACAGCAAGGCAAGGAGTGCTCTTGGCGGCTGTCCCAAAGATGCATTTCAATTATGCAAGCATCGGAGGAAAGCAACGTCCATCAATCAATTAGTGGAATCCTTGGTGACTCACAGGATGTGACAGAGATAGGAACACTTTTTGTTCAGTTTCGTTTGTTTGTTTGGTAATGGACGTTCATTGAGCGTATGTTTCGTATTTTTGAATGTATATTGTAGCGCAAATCATTTACAAAATATTTATTTATATTTATAGTTAAAAGAAACCGCCCAGGAAATAAAGCAGAACTTAAGGAAAAAATTATGAATTTAGTGGTATTGTGAAAAAGTTACGAAAAAAATGCCTAACGAACTACTATAGAACTTTAAATTGAAAATAAGTGTAATTTGTAACTTTTTTACAAAATAATAATGTGCATATTTATAAATAGTCGCTATAAAAATATAAGAAATAAAGCTATTATGAGAACTCGGGGTATATTGTTGAATATAAAGAACTACGACAAGAGCTCAAGTACCTATTAAGGTAGAATTGGATAAATTTGAAACTATTTAACAAAAGAAAAGTTTGAAAACTTGATTGTTATTAAAACAAGGCTTATGCGCGATAATTATTACGAAAAATGGTTTAACAATGGGTATTTGACTGAATTTTTTTTCTATATGATATACAAATGCGTGCAAAAATATTGAGTAAAACTTATTTTATTGCTTGTCACAGAATATTTATTTTTACTTTCCGTCGCCTAAGGTAAGGAAGGTATTATCTTTGGTCAAAAAATTCGATAGTGAGTTTCTAATAAATAAGCATGTTTTGGGGTCCCTAGAATACGAATTTACTATTTTTACGATGATATCTGTATATATATATATATATATATATATATATATATATATATATATATATATATATATATATATGTGTGTGTGTGTGTGTGTGTGTGTGTGTGTGCATTTGTGTGTGAGTGTGTGTGTATACGTTTCCAAAAATTATATTTTTTTCATATTCATCGAGATTTCATATGCAGACATGATTAGATTTTGGTTATTATTAGTCCATCGGAAGTATCCTAGTTTGCAACTTTTGACAGTTTTTCTTAAAACAAAATAATTAAATATCGAAATTATCATTGATTGACATTTAATATTATTATAAATTTTAAAGAATATGTTATTCTCTATACGATGTGATTGCATGTTTTACTTCATATTGAACAGATATAGAGTTAATGAATTATAAAGATATTAAATTTCATAAATCAGCCAGCTATACTAACCATGGAAACTGCTAATATATAGATATTTCAAATTGACAGATGTCAGTATCAATGAAAAGAAAATGAATGTGGCAGAGATGAGGATGTTGAGGTAGATGTTGGGGAAGACACGGAAAGATAGGGTATGGAATTTAAGTATAAGGGATATGGCTCGAGTGATAGATGTTTCTTGATAGATACTAGAGAGACGATTACATTGGTTTGAAAATGTCATGAGGAGATATGAAGAATATATTGGAAGAAGAATAAATAGCTTAGTAGTAGAAGGTAGAAGAAACAAAGGAAGACCAAAGATAAGATGGAGGGACTATATTGCGGAAGACTTGAGAGAAAAGGAACTGAATGAGGCCGACGCGCAAAATCGAAATGATTGGAAGAAGAAAATAAAAAATAGCGACCCCTAACCAATGGGAAAAGCTAAAGAAGGAAAAGATGTCAGTGTCAAGTGCAATTTGCATAATTTGTTTATGAAATAATTTTACTGGAAATATAGGATATTTGCAAAAAAAAAATATGTATGGAATTTGTACATAATACGCAGGATTGAGGGAAGGTGCTGGCCACAGCAGATTTTTTTATAATACATTTACACATTATACTACTGTTGGGAATGTTAATTACATTATAATTAGTATGATTTACATGTTTTAATATTTAATTTGATTGTAATTTATAAACAAACGAAATAATCCGTGTTCAAAAATATCGACCCAAATAGTTGCTCATTGTTTAAACCGTGCTTATTTATATTTGTGATCAAATTTCCAATTTAATATTAATTTGTTATTGTGTAACGAAATTATGAAATACGCCCAGTTTCAGTTATCTACGAGAATCCGTAATAAACCTTTCTCGAGATATCCGGCTTGCTAATGAACGATAAAAACATAGCAATTGGAATTATTACCAAATATAAGTTCACAAAATCATTAGCTGACTAGCCAAGCTGCGATAGACCCAATAAACTAACAAAGCGAACAGATAATTAAAATACAATCTATAGCAGATCCAAAAAGAAAAATACACTGTGGATATTTCGAAAGAAATTCAAACAGAAAATCGTGCAATTTCAGCCGAAGTACCGTGTCTCAAATTCTTAAAGGAATAGGACGTACTGAACGTGTCAGTGTTAAAAGACCGTTAGTGGAAGAAATAAAAAGGCGAAACTAAATTTTGCAAAACATATCAACATTGAAATGTAGTCGACTAAGTAAAAAGTGCTATTTTCGGATGAATTACATTTTTTTTTCGGAAATGATGATACGAAGTATTTTCGGTTAGGTATGGTACCAGGACTGTGATTTTATGTTGTGCATGTTCTCATGACGGTGTAGGTCCATTAGTAGAGATAAAGAGTACATACTTACTATAGATTTTCAACAATAACGATCCTAAATATATTTCGAAAGTAAAATAACTTTTAGGTCAGCAAAAATCCGAATTCTTATTTGACCTCCCAATCTCTGAATTTAAATCCAATAAAACATTTAATCAGAAGTTAAAAAATATGCGACGGAAAAGAAAAACATCCATGAATTATGGAACAATTTAGAAAATGAATGGAAAAATATACCACAAGGCACCATAAAATTAAAATTGCAAAAATCTAAAATTCAAGATTTCATTCTCTAAAATTGTTTGTATTAATCATCCTATAAAGTTTTAGGAGACAAATA
Source organism: Harpalus rufipes (assembly GCA_951394225.1). Lineage (NCBI taxonomy): Eukaryota > Metazoa > Arthropoda > Insecta > Coleoptera > Carabidae > Harpalus > Harpalus rufipes. The sequence goes on from OX596281.1 coordinate 39,797,323, forward strand.
AAAAAAGTTCTCATGTTAAACGTCTATATTACCTTGTATAATGTCAATTTATAATCAGCAAATAAAAGTTTTCTCGATTTTGGAAATTTATCTGCAGGGCAAATATCGTTATTTGTTAAATAACATAAAGTATACTATTATATTTAAAACCCCATATGATCTTAGTTGTCTTATACAAATTTTACCTATATAATATACTCTTTACTTTCATAATTTGATTCACGTCACACTGAAATCAAATCTACCGAATGAGCAATCCATTTTACAGTATCTGTTTCGCATACCGTAAGAAACTCGATAAAGTGTACAAGTTAGTGACCTATTTAAGTGTAATGAGTTCGCCTAATTCCGTGTAAGTGTGTTGTGGGAGAAAAACCACTTCGTCGTCCGTGCTGTGCGCAGCTGTCGCGTTCACCCACTTCATCTCGCTAACGACAATCTAATACCCGCTTGCCAAGGGGTTGGAACTCTACACCACCCCGAATAGAAATTACCACTCACTAAAATGGACTCCACAATAGAATTCTTATAGTCTGATACTGCAATTTCAAGAGGTCTTATACTGCGCTTTAGTAATTATTATGTTTTAAATCAGTAGTAGAGATTTGGCAAGGGAGTTCAGAGTTTCCGAGAAAGGTTACTTGGGTTTTGATAGGGCTCTGTTCGTTTAATATTTAATTTAAAAATTTGGTTCTCACTAGAATTAAACGTCATACTTTATCATTTATTATTTATCCATATATATGTTTAACAATTAACTGTCTAAAAAAAGATTTCGTGTGCATTATGATAACCGAACTGAAATTTTTGGTTCAGGTAAAAAGGAAGCTTAGAGGACCACAGTTTATTGAGAATATCTAAGATATTTAATGAAACAGTTTAATTAATTTGTCTGTCTTGTATCCGATGCCTAAAGAAACTCTTTAGTCGCCGAATGTAGCTTACAATTAGGGCTACAAAAATACAGTGACTTTAGAAATAGACAACAGATCACCAAATTATTGAATAATGGTGGCACCCCCTTCGAAAAAGTAACTGTTCTCAAAGATTGTTAAATACGAATATGACATCCTCATTGAAGATCTCCTGGTCACTGCATTACAACGGGCCCAAGTCCCAAACACTGTAGTAGCGAAAACTAAAATATAGACCATCTATAACAGTGTCTACCATTCTTTGGATCAACTCAATCTTTTCAAGTTTCGTTTCAATACGCGACATTTTTCACTGCGACCTTCTCCAACAATTTACTATAGGTATTTCTACATCTGATTATTAGTACATTTAAATTTTGTGACGATTATATAGCCATACGCTAAAATAAAGTCGAATGGGTAATAACTACTTTGCAGGCGACGATATTAACGAGGAGTAAAAAAATATTAATATCAGTCAAATGATGAATAAATTGTTTAAACAAATGAAAATTCTTGTTATTTTATCAACCTCGTATTTTGATGTAGTTTTTGGCACTTTTTTTTTGTTTTTGCTGTATGTGCAGATACATCTACACCGTTGTGGGTGTCCTTTTCATCAAGAAGTTTTAATGTGGATCTCGACAAATCGACATAACTATGATATTAAAAAAAAATCTGATGTGGCCAGCACAATACCTTCCGTCAATCCTGTGTATTATGTACAAATTCCATAGATAAATTTTCTTGCGAAAGATTCTAAATTTTTGGTATTATGTGATTCTCTTTCTCGGCAACTGAATTCCATACTCCTGATAACAAACAAACCACATGAAATAAGAAAATTATGAAATTTTGAATGAAAAATTATAACACTTGTCAGTTATGGACATAATTAATTGCTGTCATTTTGACACAGGTCCCCATATCTGCTTGCTAAAGTCAGCAAAATCATGTTACTGCACGCGGCCCCATACATAAATTTTCTTGCAAAAGATCCTATATTTCCAGTAAAGTTATTTCATAAACAACATATGCAAATTGCACTAGACACTGACATCTTCTTTAGTTTTTCCCATTCGTTAGGGGGTCGCTATTTTTTATTTTCTTCTTCCACTCATTTTTGTATTCCGTGTCGTCCTCATTCAGTTCCTTTTCTCTCAAGTCTTCTGCAATACAGTCTTTTCATCTTATATTTGGTCTTCCTATGTTTCTTCCACCTTCTATTAATATATTCATCTCTCCTCATAATATGTTCAAACCAATGTAATCGTCTCTCTTTATATCTAGAAACTTCTAACACTAGAGTTACTTCCCTTTTTCTTTCATTGATTTACATTTTATTGATACTGACATCTGTCAATTTGAATTACCTGAATATATTAGCAGTTTCCATGGTTAAGTTAGCATAGCTGGCTGAATTATAAAATTTAAAGGGTTTTCCAATAAGAGGTGTTATTTTGATATTGAAAGAAAAATGTCATTTTTTAATATAAATGATCGGATGTTTATTTCATTATAAAGAGGAAGGTATGCCGTTAATAGTGGAAAATAACATCAGGCAAATGACCACCACGACCACGCTGACAGGACAATATCCTTTTCATGAAATTTTCCATAACCAAATCGCAAAGTGGCTGTCCTATGTCCTCGATAGCCTCACGAATTCCATCTTTGAGGTCTTGAGTCGACGCTGGGCAGTTGGCGTAGACCTTCTCTTTCACGTGGCCCCAAAGAAAGAAGTCGCAAGGTGTTAAATCACAAGATCTCGGTGGCCAATTGTGATCACCTGTTCGAGAGATAACACGGTCCGGAAACTTTTCCCGTAAAAGATCAATGGTTTCGTTGCTTGTGTGGCACGTAGCGCCGTCTTGTTGAAAGTAAACGTTGTCCAGATCAATACCATCCAATTCCGGCCATAAAAAATCGTTAATCATCTCTCGATAGCGCAATCCATTCACCGTAACTGTTGCTCCAGCCTCATTTTCGAAAAAGTAAGGTCCAATGACTCCGCCGGACCATAAACTGCACCAAACAGTCACACGTTGAGGATAGAGAGGCTTTTCAACAATAACTCTTGGGTTTTCTGAGCCCCAGATGCGACAATTTTGTTTGTTGACGAAGCCACCGAGGTGGAAATGGGCCTCATCACTCAAGATGATTTTTCGATGGAATTCCGGATCATTTTCATGCATTTCAACGACCCAATCAGCAAAGACACGACGTTGTTGATGATCGGCCGGCTTGAGTTCTTGTGTTAACTGGACTTTATAAGCCTTAAGACCCAAATCTTTATGCAAAATACGGTGTAATGACGTTTGTGGAATGCCTAATTCCAAAGAACGACGAGGAATGGACAAACCTGGGTTTTCTTCAACACTTTCGGCTACAGCAGCAATATTCTCGGCTGTTCTTGAGCGACGTGCACGGGTTTTATTCTTCACATCACTAACTTGTCCCAACAGCTCGAATTTTTCCACCAATTTCTGTATTGCGGTCCGACAAGGTGCTTCACGACGACCCAAAAATTGTCGAGTTTTACGAACCGTCTCTGCCAAATTTTCACCATTTTTATAGTGAATTTTAATAATTTCAATGCGTTGTTGAAGCGTGTATCGTTCCATTTTTATTAATGGCGTAGTTTCTACTTGTCAAATGTCAAAAAATGACAGCTTCAAAAGCGACATCTACCGAAATAGCGGGCTATTCAAAATAACACCTCTTATTGGAAAACCCTTTATATCAAATTTATTATCTTTATTCTTCTTTAACTCTATATCTGTTTAATAACAAATACAAAATGCAATCAAATCGTATAGATAATAATATATTCTTTAAGTTATAATAACATTTAACTGAATTCAAGAAAAACTGTTAAAATCTTCAAATGAGGCTACTTCCGATTGACCAATTATAACCAAAATCTAATCAAGTCTGCATATGGTTGTAAGGAAGAGGAATATGCAAGAATTGTAATTTTTGGAATTCTAGTATTAGAGATATCGTGCATGAAAGGCGGTCACATACACACACACACATACACACATACACACACATACGCACATACGGACACACACACACACACATACAGACATCATCGTAAAAATAGTAAAATCGTATTGTAAAGACCCTAAAACGTGCTTATTCAATGAAAACTCACCACCGAATTTTTTGACCAAAGGTAAAAAGTATATGTATACGAAGGTACACATATGTATATTTGGTTTTAGGAAAATTATTAATTGATGCAAATTCTAATTAGAATTCAAAAAGTATTTTATGTTATTCTGCTGTTTATTGTCTAAACCTATTTTTGTTCCGGTCTGGAACTTAATGATTATAATAAATAAGCCTTGTTATTGTGTATTATGACTTCTTGCTCTAAATGATTGATTCATTGAAAACGAAATTGAAAACATTTAAAATATCTTTATTGGATTGGTGCACCTATGTTGTGTAAAAGTTGATCAGTTTTACAAAAACTGCGATAATTTTAATCGAAATTAACGCCAATAGCTATTACTTACACAAGCAGGTCAAACAAAATATTAAAAGTTGTCAAAGTTGCCATTGTACTTTGTGTTCAACATCACAAACGCTATTAACTACAGAAGGAGAGCTAACAAATTGTTTAACATATCAGAAACAATGTATGCTTTTGTGAAACATTGTGACATTACGCTTTTTAGTCGCGTATAAAATTCTTTGATGTATTACGAAATATTAACAAAGCTTTCAAAGAATAATTAAAATTCTATACAGGGAGTGGTATTCAATTGATCAACTAACTGCAAAAAAGAAACTAAAAATATCTATAGATAATTTTTCATTTAGGAAAAAAGATCGTGAATATTTTCGTTGAAGCTTTTTATTGCTTTTTTGTATGTAAGTAAAAGAAAGTACTCAAATTAAAGACGCAGAATTGCTGCTAAATTCCGCAGGGTGGAAAAGGGGACTACCTTGATTACTGTTATTTATTGCAGTGATTACAATTAGAAATCTATAATTGATCAGCGATTTGAAGTTAAATCTGTGTAAATCAAAGTGACGGCGTAATTAGATATAACTCAAGTTGCGATTAATAGCCAAGACGTGCATTGCATTCTAATTGAAACACCGACTTTTGGGATTAATCGAATGATTTGCATTTCAGATATTTATTCGTTTTATATTGCATCATTTATTAGCTTGGTTACTTTTTTTTATATTAAAAATATTTTCTGACACTTTTTCCAACTAAATCCGACACCATACACTCTTCATTCAATATTCACACTATATTAAAATTTTCTCAAGTTTTGTATACTTAATTAGTAAGCTAACATTATTTAATCTTGTCATAATAATGGCAGCAAAATACTTTTACACCGAGCTAACGGATTCTGTATTTTTAATGTAATTAGCATTTTTTATGTGTACAAGATATGTTAAATAATAATAATATTTTGTTGACCATGCTACGCACATACATACATTTACATTTATGGTAAGTCAAAATATATCAAAAAGATTTGAAATACATTATAGAAAAAATGAGAATTACGGAAAAGATAATGTTTAACAGTTTAACCAATACGAATTAGGAGTACCTAATTTATTATAATATTAGAATTTAATAATTCATTTATAGAATAAAAACACTGAGACAATAAATATTTTTTCAAGCATTTTTTGAACTAGATACAATACATATATAACCTAAAATGAAGTGGTGAGAGGCATTGTGCACAACAGATTTTATTCCTTGTTTACTTTATTATTGTATTCTTTCGTTATAAGTAAAGTATTTTTGAAATATTGGTTTCATTTTTTAATCCACATTTACATATTGTTGAAAAACTCATCTGTTAGATAAAATGAAACACGGGAGTAATGTCGTTCCAAAACATAGCACGAGTGACAGCGGGTTAAAAATTGCACAGCGCAGTCGCTCAGATTTTATTCTTTTCTGACTCTAACTTGTAACAAATATCATAAAGAAAAGTACAATACTGTAAAGTTTATTATTGAATGGGTCTGTCTGAAAAAAAATATACATTATCGGAATTGATGTTAAAAAGTTACTGTCTAATACTAATAAATATCTTTTAAAATATGATGTACCTACCTATATGCATTGTTATACTAAATTTCATTTAAATAAATAAAAATGTTATTATAGGTAAAATTATTATTAAAAAAAAGAACTTTGAAGCTGAATTCTATTATTATTAGCATATGGAATTATATACAAAAAGAAATATAAATGCATAATAAGAATATTGAAATTTTCCAACCATTTTAAGATATTGGAGTTACTTGAAGAAGTCTTTTATTGTTTCCGGGAATGCTCAAGTGGACATTCATTCACAATGTTGATCTTCAGCGCCGCAATTACATTTTGGATTTGACCGTAAACCCCATTTGTAAAATGAAGATCCAAATCTTCCATACCCAGTTCTAATACTGTTTAATGAAACTCAAACTTTTCGTGGTAGATCAGAGTCGTTTTTGTGTATTTAATATATTTTATTACAGAACAGAGTAAATGGTACCCGAAAGAATGTAGGTAAGTTTTAGTTACATTGTATCATTTTGTGATCAGGAATCTGTGGTTAAGCTATGTCCATGTACTTTTTGGAAGCCTGTATATCAACACAGTTCAGGTTTCTAGGTATGCCAGACTACTTGAATTCGCAGATTTCGGTAATGATAATATATCGGTATCATGGCGGGCGATTACCAGGAGCAGGAGTCACCTTACGTGTTCTCAAACTGTAATAGAGACAGCACCATAGGGATCACTTTTAAGCTGAGTAATAATTGATATTAGTTTGAAAGTTAAACGTCGATTGTATTGAATCCAGTCGTCCGAACCACAGGCCGTTACTTATCGAAGTTGCCCCTCGACTCTATATAATATATATTTCATAAAACATTTAATTAAATAGTTTTTGTACGTGCTATAAATATTTTTCATTTCTATGTAACTGAGTTTCAAAAATGTAATATTTATTCAATAACAATTTTTTATTCACCAAATTTAAAAAAATTGATTGCATTTGTATGAGCTTCAGTTTATTTCATGAAATAGAATTTACGTTTATTATACCGTCCATATTGTGAATAGATATTTTTATTTGAATTATAAATTTATTATTTTTATCAGATAATGAATGAATTAATTCAGTAATTTTCCATGGCTTTGATTTTGAATTAATGATATATTTAATCTAGATATTGACACAGCCAAATAAAGCATGATGTATTTGTTTTGATTCAGACATAATCATGCCAAATTTATTAACGTTAGTGAAAAGCGATCCTGTAGCCGAAAATTGAACTAGGATCATATAATAAATCACCATTCAGCAGACATTTTAATTTAAAATATTGATTAAAAATTTTAATATTATTTTCACAAAGCAATTGCTGTAAAATTTAATTTAATCAGCGGATTCAATCGTACCGTATTGAATTTCAAATATTTACACCGTTATTTTGATTTCAATTCTGAAATACGTTGTTATTATTACTCATTTTACATTTGCATTATTCGGTTTTTACATAATGTTACATGAAATTATAATTTCAGTGAAGGCAAACATTTATTTTATCTATCAGTTCTACAAATATTATCTTAGCTTTGTAAACTTCATTTTCTGACTACATAGGTATATGATATTTCCAAATAATGTTAAGGCCAGCTATATTTTACATGTTTATAAATTATAATCATTATAACCCTGACTTTAAATATAAATATTTATAATTTTATTCATTACAACGCATATAGTACCGGTTCAACACTAGTGAAGTACATAATCCTTAAGCATACTACTTATATTCTCAAACTTTCGCATGATTTATCATCTGTAATTGATTTTTTCATTAGATTCTTATTAAATTTCAATTTTTTATCCCAATAAATAATTATTTCATGTTCAAAATAGAATGTAGAATTGTTATACAAGCAAATCAATGAAAATAATATAAAATAAAAATATGACTAATTTTCAACATATGTATTCATACGTTACCATTTAAAATATAATCGCCTGTATTACGAACCCACTTTTATATGGGGCTTTTGTTAAAAGTGACGTTTTTCGTAATAAGAATATAATCTAAAAGCACACACATATGGGCCATAATATTTGTGTTATATATATATATATAGCTCGAAAATTGTTTCGTTTTAAAAAAATCTAACTACACTACTATATGAAATTCTGTGTAAGAATTGTTAACATTTGTATCTTTAAAAAAAATTGAAGTATACCCAAAATGAGCGAAAAACAAATTTTACCCATTGCAGGGTGTGCCAGTCTGCTTTGTACACAGATTTCGGTACGGGCACTCATTGCTGGCGTGGAGAGTGTACCACAGGGTTTAATTTTGTGCCATTTAAAATTCAAAATATTGGGCGTCGGCGGGATCAAATCAGGTTCCTCAGATTGAAGGTTTAATGTAAAAATTATGACCTGCAAGCCTTCTGTATTTAATAAAAATGTAATATTTTAATCATTCACCATTGTATTTTTTATTAATATAACATATGAATGTTTTTATAATGTTGGTTAGCAAATTTTATGTACTTTTTAAATTTGAATAATATATAGGATGTTCCATTTATAACCATAAAGTTACATACTATTACGTAAAAACTCAACACCTTGTAGAAAAACTTGTAGGTACTGCAGGTTTAATATACATTTTAATAAAATAAACTTTGAATTTTTTTCCATATGTTTTAAAATAATCGAGTTATTATTATTAATAATAATAATAATTTTTATTGTATGTAAACTTTATTACAGTTGAGTGAAACTCCGGAACCGGGAGTAACAGAACGCTTCTTGTTACGATATCTTATTACCTATATTGTCTATAGTAAATTTGTTTATTTAAAGATAATCGCTATCTCACTTAAAAATTGAGATAATTGCTGATTCATTCTCGCGTGATCATCCTGTATATATATCAAAGACAAAAAGGTCACTGACTATGGGATAGGGTTTCATCAAGTCAAGTAGCTTGATGTTTTTGTAAATTACTTGACTTGAAAATCAAGCTTTTCAAAAATTCATTACTTGACTTGACTTGATTTTCTATCGTTACTACTTGACTTGATCAAGCAATTTCAAGCAAATTCAAGCTACTTGATAACGAACCGATTATGTATGAAAACACGCGAATCAGTAGAATCATAACCTAGCTATTTGGGGTACGGCGTGGCGCACCATATGCTGTGCTGATTTACTACTGCAAGTTAAAATCTGTGCAGAGGTTTAAAAAATTCACACAATATTGGAATATATTCTAGAATGACCCGAGAATATGTCGACAAAATTCGAAGTCCTAATCATTATTATTAAGTTCACTGTAGATGGTTAAACTATCGCACAAAAGCCCAAAAAGCTTTACTCCATTCGAATTAAGAATAATAATTGAGACTTCAGATTTTGTCCACATATTCTTGGATCATTCAAGTATATATTTAGGCACGGTCAAATATTAAAATTGAGCGGAATCATTGCCAGTATATATATTTTTTAATTTATCTACTTTAAGGGGCGGCCCGGTTAAAATTCGACTTTTAAGGGTTTTAAGGTCCACCATAATACATATACTATAAATAGTTTGTTAATTTATATATTATACCTACTTTTAAATCTTTTTTTTTTAAATTTTAAATTTGAATGTATGATTTATTTTTATGAATAAAAGTCTATATTTCAAGGTATATTATTGATATTGTTATAAAACATCAGGAACTATATGAAAATGAAATGTAGTCTTAAAGAACTTTTTCTGGTAATTAAAAAAATAACTACTTGATTTTTTCAAGTAATTGAAAAATAACTACTTGATTTTTCAAGTACTTGAAATTGTAACTACTTGACTTGACTTGACTTTCGGCTATTATTACTTGACTTGAGCTTGACTTGATTCAAGTCAAGTCAAGTAACTTGAATATCAAGTCAAGCCGTGAAACTCTACTATGGGTTCATAAATGAAAGCATTTTAAACAAATAAATATGTGATATTGTGTAAATCAGTAAGATAAACGAATATGTAAATTTCCTGCTCATATTTTTCTATATGCAGCGGAGTTCTTTTTACAAATTCCAAGAAAAAAGTTATTTAATCTCTTTCGCAATATCTACTAACGATAAAGTTAATAAAAAATGAACCCAGCAATTGAATCCTTTATATCTTTGCTCATGCAACGTAGAACAAAACAAAATCTGCATTGTTTAGCAAAAAATGCAAAGCGCATATTTTTTCCAGAACATTTATAGTACGTTTGTAATATCTCCTTTATGTCGTTAACAATGGCACTGAAACGACAGTCTGAAAGGGAGAAAAATAATAGGTAGAATCATTAAGATCGTTAGGGGAGTTTGAAAAAAGAATTTGTGATTTAAACTTATAATATATAGGCAATCATTAGAGCCGGCACAAAAGATTCAGTTTTCTATGGGGATTTTATGTACCAATGAAAACATGATACTTCACTTTGGAACTGTGATTACCCGTCCCTAGCTCGAATTTCGCCTGCGACGGCTCGATAATTTGCAGAGGAGGTCATATGTCGCGAACGGAACGGAGCGAATGGATGATTGAATTGCACTGCACTGTTGGATGTACGAGTACTTTATCCTTAAAAATGCTAAGCCGCTTTGCAGACTGCCGAGAGTCTAAAGTCTGTCTAGGGTTTGCAAGGGAAATGTTAGTGTAACGTGTTAAGAGTTAAGGGATGTTCGGTTCGAACTTCGAACCCAGACGACTTATTTCAAACTTTGTAGTTTCCCTTATCATCTTTGCTGAATATATTTTCCATTTCGTCATGTATTGATTTTTTTGTTCTATAACAAAAAGAAATGTAATAGTTTTAAAATACAGTACCGTCCAAAAATATGACTATGCATGATGTATGATCTATGCGCTCGTAATATTTCTCTCTTTTAATTGTTAAATAAAGATACGAAATACAATTAAACTGAACATATTAACTTATTTATGCCACTATTTACCTCTCTCTTTTATTCGAGCTTTTTTCTCTTACCGCAGAACCACTGTCCGCTCAGCTAATATCAGTCAAAGGTGTCAACTAAGTGAGGTGTTAAGAATCAAAACCAGACATGTCACATTTTAATTATTTGGCTGTTTGTTCTGTTTTCAAAGCTTTATGCGTCAAGTGAATTTTTTTGTTTTAAATCAAACTATGTCTATGGTTATTCTACTATAAAATATGCACCTTGTTTCTTAAGCATCCAATAGAATATCGAGTTTTGTAGACACGTGAACATGCCGCGGTCAAAATGAAAATGATTATTTTTTTGTTTCTTTAATTTTATAATCAGCATTGTTGTTTTAAATAAATAATAAGTATATTTTATTATAATAAATATATCATCATGATATTACCCATTGCTGGGTGTGCCAATCTGTTTGTACGCAAATTTTGATAATGATGATGGCATATTCGTATTGTGCGGCCGTGTACCAGACGTCACCTCACGGGCACTTATAGCTGGCGTGGAGAGTGCACCACAGAAGTAATTTTTGTGCCATTTTAAATTTGAAATTATATTTTTGGCGATGTAAAACACTTGATCTTTAATTTTTAAATTATGTAAGAAATTACAAAATTCATGATATTTTACAACTTTTCCATATATTTTATTCAACGAGGTTAATGAAAACAATGAATTATTTTGTTTTTAGTTCTCTTAATTGTCAATTGTACAACAAATACTTTAGTGTTGTGTTAATTGTGGCTCATATAAAAGTTTTATTATTGCATTAATACATTTATAAGGAAAAGATGGAAGCTATTTCCATAGTTACTAGATACGATCACTACACTAATGAAGAGTGCTGAATTCGGCTCTTGTATTTTGAATTTAATTTGTCGCAAACGATCATCAAGACGAACTTGATAGAGAGCATGTATAATTGATAAACGAGTCAGAAAATATCTTGAGATCCATGGACACTGGACACATCTTTACAAATTTTATATAAATTAATCATAAAGCCTGTTTAACAAGATCAAAAATTATTATCAAATTGTATTCATAGGAAACGAATGATATGACAAAAAGGATGATTTTATATGATTACAAAATTTTATTACCAAATTAACAATTAAAACGGATTAAAACTATTGGTTATATTAGTCGTATATTTATATGTAGTATACTCTCCCGAAGTTCGGCAGATTCCCCCTGACATAACCTTTATATTAAAATATTTATATGTTACATATTCGTATGTTCTTCGTATTAAGGTATAGGTACAAGATACAACACAATTTATAAATCTTGTGCTTCTTTACAATAGCATCCCCGGAGTCAATGCTAATGTGCACATTTACCGGGTCATTTATAGGTACAAGATACAACACAATTTATAAATCTTGTGCTTCTTTACAATAGCATCCCCGGAGTCAATGCTAATGTGCACATTTACCGGGTCATCGCGTAGAATTGTTGGGTTCCGCGGTTAGTAACGACGGCAAGAGGTAACCTGGTGACATTTTCAAGCTCATGAGCCGGCACGGGAAATTAGCCACGAAGGAGGCATCATCCGTCAGGAAGTAACGTACCATGAAAAAATATGGATGATGGAGTAAGCTAGAAAGAAAAATTTATACGTGTTTTAAATGAATATAAATAAAAGAAGGCGATCGGTGAGAGAGAACAATAAATAGAAGACATGAATTTTTTTTAACGCACATAGATAAGATAAAAATGGACAGGTGGAAAACTTTGTTTCGAACAGCAAAAATGGAACAATTACTTATTAAATTTGTATGAAACTATGGATGTGGTATTCAAACAAATAAAAAACACAATTTATAGGTTATGTTTTATTTATTTTCATTAATAATTCTCTAATTTAATTCTCAAAATTTCATTCAGTCAAACTAATATTAATATTTTTAAAATTTAATAATTGTTATATCCTCGGAAGGGTTAAAAATATTTCCTTTTCACAATGGTGTAACTTTCTACTACAGTGTACATTTAAAAATGGTAACTTTGGCATTATAATTCAAATGAGGAAATAATTTAAATAACTTAAAAAGGGACCCTAAAGAAGTGCAAACGAAAATCCAGTGTTATTTCACAATTGGAAATTAATTGCAAAAATAAAAACTACAAAATTTAAAATGGAATCCATCTTCATATCGCTTGTACAGGGTTACAGGTCCGATGAGAATGGGAAGGGGGGAGGGGGGCATATCTCCGGGCTCCGTAATATCAAGGGGCCCCTGAACTGAGAGTAGTTATCTTAAGTCAAATGATATGTATTTTGCATTTATTTTTATTCTTCGAACTATTTGTTACTTCGTATAATATCATATGACTCACAAAAATGGTTGTTTTTTTTCACTTCACATCTAAAATATGGAAGGGACCCCAAAAAATGTTATGCCATGCGCCTACGCCTTGCAGTTCACATACATACGTAAACAATGCGTAAACAAAGTAAAAATGATGTCAAATGTAGACATTGCGTAGAGAATGTAAACAATGTGAACCTTGTATATATTGTACATGCGCAATGGAGGTTTAACGAAATAAATTCTTACTTATTTTGATAGTCATTTAAAATAAATAAACAAAATTGAGAGACAGAAAAAAACGAGGATTTTATCAAAAATAAATTCTATATATTCTGAAGCCCATAAATTTCAAATTGTAATATTTTTCTCCTCCTTTAAGCAAAAAAATTAAAATAATTATAGCCTGGGCGTAGATGGTATACAAATTTTAATGACGTAAACTACACCATTGTCTACGCCAGGGGTGGGCAAGTGTGGCCCCGAGGGCCACTTGTGACCCTTTTGATGATGGAAAGTGGCCCTTTTAAAAATTATAAAATAAACGAAAATATCATTTAATGCAAAAATACAAATTAAATTAAATGTTACAGCCTTCTGGCATAAAATTCGGTTACTATACTATATGTGCAGTATATAAAAAAATTATCGACAAATACGGTAATTTCAAAATCAACTACGCACAAAAAATCTCGACCAGAATTTACCAAGCGTGATTTCTGTGCGTTAGGTTATTATTGTTATATTTACAACCTAATTAAGCTATTCGTCGTTTTATAAACCGATAATACGACTAGCCAGATTGAGATCTAAATCAACAAAGATTTGACAATCTGGCTGCGTTTCACTTGCGTTTTATAAAACGCCTTGGGAAAATTAACTATTAGAGCATTTAAAAAAATCTGATGTGGCCAGCACATAACCTCTCGCCGTATATTTTACCTGGCTGTATGCATAAAGCAAAGAATATTTTTATAAATACAAATAATATATTCATAAATCTATGACGTATAAACTTTTTTATTATTCAATAATAGCATGTCTCAACATGAAGATATTTTACCATAAATTATGTTACAATAAATTACAAAGTAGAGTTTACCATATAATATTAGGCTGGTAACAGCAATTTTCAATTCGAACAACCTTGTTTACTTTCTCTTCATATTCTTCTAGTAAAAACATTAATTTTGGGCGGTCTAAAATGTATATATCTGGATTGTGCATCTATTCTTACATATCTTCTTTTACATTTTATTTTTTCATACTTGTTATATCTAAATAACACTAATTCCCTTTAATAAAGTGACGGATAGATTGCACTCCGATTATTCTTATATCGATGTGTAATTTTGTCAATATTTACAACTTACTTGAGAAGAATTTGATAGCTTTTTCGCAATTCAAAGTTACTCTAGTCTACAGTGCTGGTGTACATTGTCCCATAATGTTTGAAACAAATTTAAGTCCTTCAACCTAGACGTGTCATCTCCATAATAGTCACAGATCAAGAATTAAGGGATTCTCCAAGTACATTTTTCTTTCATTACTCATTATTTCTGACACTGACATTTATCTGTCACAAATAATTTAAATTTTCAACTATTTTTCATGGCATCCTTTCGGTTGTAAAATTAATTACAACAGATTATTTTATATATTATATTCCTTTTATCTCTAAATCTTTTGATTATATATAAAAATATTTAAATGTATCCGAAAAAGAATTTATTTTTCTTTAATAATAATATCAAGAAAAATTTTCAAAAAATAATATTTAGAAGATTTTTTTTCAAGAATCTTCTACTTCCGGTTGTCCAATTGTTACCAAAACCTTTTCAGATCATCCCATGAATGTCCGATTGGGAAATACGTAGTTAAAAAAATTTAAAGTCTTATAGTTTTTGAGTAATCGTCCTTCCAACATCCCACACACACACACACACACACACACACACACACACACACACACACACACACATACACACACACACATTCACACACACACACACACACACACACACAGACATCATCGTAAAAATGTTAAAATCGGATTGTAGGGACCTTAAAACGTGCTTATTCAATAAAATCTGGATATGCGATTTTTAGCATGAATGCAATACCTCTCTTGGCGAGAGATAAAAAATAAAAACTGAACAAAAATCAATAGGTATTAGCATAAATAGCCGATTAATCGTAAATCGCAAATTTGTATGGATATTAACGTTATTACCTGGTTATTGTCGTTACTAACCGAAGTGGCCCTTTAGGAATAAAAGAATAAAATTTGGTCCTTTTTATAAAAAATTGCGCACCACTGGTCTACGCGTAGACAATAATGTAATTTACAAATAGATTATAAACACATCCGTACTCTTGTATTTCTCGAGATCTTCATGTTGGACACGTTATCCTGGACATCCCCTGTGCTGTGGCGTAGAGATATTACTTGATAGTAAATGAATTGGCTTTCTGGCAAAATGCCTTTGCCTTATTTCACATTTCTATCTGAAAACAAGAGTTTCGTGTTTTGCTCTCAACTAATGTACCTCATAAATTAAACGCTTTATTCTCTACTTCTCCACTATGTCTGTGGAGATATAAACGGTTACTTTTTATTTATTTCTCGCTCATATTTTTCATAAAACATAAACAGTTATTATTCTAATAAATTAGAAAAAACAGCTAAATTACCATGTAAATGAACTGCTACAAATTTCATCTGAAAGAAGAATAGAACTAATTTTTGACACGAACAATCATCTGCACCACAAGACTCCAGTTAGAAACCCATACATTCCGAAATGTATTAACTTTTCTTCCCAGTTGTATTACAATTTCTTTTTGACCTAACCTAAGGTACAATTCATCACGAATGCTCGTGAGGGCATATTACAAAGTCCTCCTACACCTTCAAATAAACATTTTGAAAGATTTCAACAGGTTATCAGACAATCCATTACCAGGCAGTGTCGGAGATGAACCCACATGTTCTCTCGCTGACAGATGGTTTATTTTAAACAGTTTTACGAAAATATACCCTTGTCTACACAAGGATGTTTTACATAATGTAAACAACGGACGGATTGAATATTGAGAAGTGAAGAAGTGAAATGACAGATGCGATGCAAATATGAAGGAGGAAACCGAAATCTAAATGCACATACATACATGTTATTATGCGTTGTTTATGTAGAAGATACACAAATTGTCCAATAAATAATTCTAGAAGGAGATATTTTTATGACAAGTAATGTTTATTGACTTGCATTTGCAAAATTTATTTCTGCATGATAATATTCATAGCATTAGTGATAGGAGAATTATTGAGATATTTGTGTAGGTGTACATACCTGCACTCTTAACAAAATTCAAAGAATACAATTTTTTAAAAGGTTTAAAGAATAATTCATGGTCACATAAAAATATATATTAAAAAATCTTTCAGAACTCATAATACAACCATTTAGTTTATGTTCTATATATGTATTAAATACTGAACGTTTTGGCTGCATACACTGCTGCATTATTCAGGAAAAATTCATAAATAGTAACAAAAATAATAGTAACAAGTAACCAAGGTAACATATTACAAAAAATTTAATATGGGAAACTATGCTCGACTAAGTTGTAAACCCTCACAATGACAGATTATTATTCTTGGTTTTGAAAATTTCAATGCTTCTCTAAATAATGTTGTTGAGCTACGTAGGTCTTGCAAGAATTTTTGTTTCTTCGAATCTGATTCGTTGGAATTCTTCCAGGGCATGCTCTGCAACTGAATATTTTCCAGGCTGGTTCAATCTGATCAAACTATAGACCTATTTCAACAAAATTGAATGAACACCACTGATCGATCAGTTTAAACCAGCCTGGAAATTTTTCAGTGGCTGAGCATGCCCTGGAATTCCATCGCATTTGTAATGTACCTACCTACCCATGTTAGAGATTAATTAATTATTAAGTTATTATAAGTATTATGTTGTATTTCTATGAATCATGTTATTGTGCCTATATCATGTTATGATGTTATTCTAATTCTCTTATTTACTGTTCTTTTAAATATTTACTGTATTATCTTGAAGTCCATTTCTATAATCCTATTGTTAGCTTTTCCCATACAACTGACCTTTCCTACCAACCATCTCTGAGTCATTTTGTTAGAACGTGAATTGTACATCACAAATAAGATAACAACCCTTATCCACCAATATATATCCCAGTCAGAGACAGTCAGTAGATCTTAGATCCTCACGCCAGTCCTCACAAAACTTCACGTCATTCTGCATTAATATTTTTAATAAAACTATATTTTTAAACCACTGAGTGAATTATTTCGTCGACCCATTACATAATTTTGGTGTCAGAAGTGGGATCGTTTTTCGAAATAACGGTAAATAAATTCAAACTACAATTTGAAACCGGTGACTTTAGTCTTTAACCGTCGAGACGAATCCAATAAGTTGTCTGTATCACTCGCGTTCGAGACAGTGGTTCCGGATCTTACTCAAATTCAAGGCTCATCTTCGACAACGTCGGGGTCCATCCAGATCCAGCCAACCAGTCCACCAGGTCACAGTTGAACTCCAGTTCAATCGTTCACCAGGTCCAGCGAGCAGCAGTTCAACAACGTCGTGGGTCTTCATTCACTGTGGTCATGTTTATACTATTTCTGTGAGTACAATAATACCAATCCCCAAAGTGCCAGTGTTCAATTCAAAAATTCAGTAATACAAAAATTAATTCGTGTAGATTTTAAATACTCTTGTAAAACATTCGTCAAAACTAATTTCAAAATGCCTGATACTACGAGTACTTCAACATCTTTCGTAAGCTTAGAAATTGCCAGAAGTATGTTAATTAATTTCGATGGCAATAACAAATCCAAACTATTCGAATTTGTCGATAACTGCGACGAAGCAATCGCTCTCGTATCAGAAACAAATAAAGCTACTCTTTTAAAAATTATTAAAACTAAATTAACTGATAACGCCAGACTCTTAATAAAAAACAGAAACTTTGATTCATGGTCAGATTTAAAGAAACATTTATTAGATTCTTATTCAGATAGACGAACAGGTGGTCAATGGCAATTAGAATTAAACTCAAGTAAGCAAAATATCAAGGAAAATGTTCTTTCTTATGGAAATCGTATTGAAAACTGTTACGTTAAACTATTAAATACCTTAGACAACGATTTATCACAAGAAGGACGACAAGCGTGCGTCAATCTCTTAAAAACACAAGCCTTAAATGCATTTATCTCCGGATTAAATAAAGATTTAATTATACTTGTAAAAGCACAAAAACCTGAGTCTCTAGAAGAAGCCATAGCAATTGCAATAAACGAAGAACGAGAACTTATATCAAAATTCGAAATTCAAAAGTTTCAAACTATTAATAATTCCAACACAAAGCATTGTAACTATTGTAATAAACCGGGACACAGTAGTTTTAATTGTTACTCAAAAAATAAACCGAGAAGTGATTCAAACATTCGACATTTTAGGCAACCGAATGATTCAAGACAAAACTATGCACCGAGTAGTCAAATAAATAGAAATTCTCCAAATAGAAATTCAAATTTTAACCAAAATCAAAATTTTCCCCGTAGGAATCAAAATTTCGATAATCCTAAGCAGTGCAATTATTGTAAAAATCTAGGGCACGTAATTTCAGAATGTCGAAAACGACAATATAATAACCAAAAACGAAACAATATTAGTTCTAATTCTCAAACCTCTTCCAATCCTTTAAACTCGCAAAGTCCAGTTGCGTCGGCCACTCAACGGACTGCAAATCACATTCAGGCCGAATCGTCATAATAAAAAATTTAGCTGTCACAACATTTATCAATGTATCTTTTAGCGAATCAAAACTTTTACAAAATTCATTCTTGCTAGACACAGGCGCGGACGTTTCTTTAATCAAAATTTCAAAATTAAATGGAAATACTCTTATTAATGAAGATAAAAAATTGATTCTGCACGGCATTGATAACGCTAATCCAAATTCTGTTCAAACACTCGGTTATCTACATCTGAAAATTTTAGTTGGAAATAGAACAATCACTCACACATTCCATGTAATTAGAGATGATTTTCCAATACAATTCGATGGAATTTTTGGTAACGATTTTTTGAAAGAGAATACTTGCCACATCGACTATGAGAACGATTTATTACATATTCATAATTCTGCTATCTCCCTAAGTCATATAGAAAACATTTTACAAAAAGAAAGTTCTAATCTTACTAATTCAGATAATGATTCTAAATCTTCACTAATTCCTACTTATCCTATATCAATCGAACCAAGATCTGAACAAATCATTGTTGTTGAAATATCTAATCCTGAAATCTCTGAAGGAATTATTCCTCCTACTAAAATCCTAGATGGTGTTTTATTATGTCCTAGTTTTGTTAAGGTCCGTGATAAATTTGCCATTACATCTGTACTCAATACAACGGATAAAAAAATCAAAATCTCTAAAGTAAAAATTGAAATTGAACAAGTTGAAAACAATCACAAAATAAATTCCATATCAAACAATAATTACAAACAACATATTAATTGTAATTCTAATAGATTAAAATTATTGAAAGAATCATTGCGCTTACATCATTTAAATGAGGAAGAATATAATAAAATTTTAGAAACTTGCATCGAGTTTAATCACATATTTCATTTACCAGGCGACGAGCTAACTCATACAAATGCGATAACTCATCAAATTCCTACTAATTCTGAAATACCAGTCCAATCCAAAACCTACAGGTTTCCAGAAGTCCACAAAGAAGAAGTAAATAATCAAATAAAAAAAATGTTAGACGAAAATATTATCCGCCCTTCTACCTCTCCTTGGAATTTCCCCGTTTGGGTCGTTCCAAAGAAGCAGGACGCATCCGGTAAACAAAAATGGCGATTAGTTATAGATTACCGTAAACTTAACGAGATTAGTATCGGTGATTCATACCCTTTGCCAAACATCAACGATATTCTCGATCAGTTAGGTCACTCAAAATATTTCTCAACACTCGATCTCGCATCCGGATTTCACCAAATTCCAATAGAAGAAAAAGATATATCAAAAACTGCATTTACTGTACCTTCAGGCCATTACGAGTTCAATAGAATGCCCTTTGGATTGAAAACAGCCCCTGCGCGATTCCAACGTCTAATGGACACTATTTTAACTGGTTTACAAGGTTCCGCATGTTTTGTATATCTTGACGATATCGTTGCTTATTCAGATAATCTCGATAATCATTGCAGAAAATTAAAATCAATCTTTTCCAAATTAGCAGAAAATAATCTAAAGTTACAACCAGATAAATGCGAATTTTTACGCAAAGAAGTCATTTATTTAGGACATCATATCACATCCGAAGGTGTTAAACCAGACGATAATAAAATAAGAGCCGTAGAGGAATTCCCAATTCCACAGACTACTAAAGAGATAAAAAGTTTTCTCGGTTTAGCTGGTTACTATAGACGATTCATCAATAACTTTAGCAAAATAACACAACCTCTCACAAAATTATTACGGAAAGACGAACCATTCCTTTGGACAAGCACTCAACAAGAAGCTTTCGAATCCTTAAAATCAAAATTAATATCAGAACCAATCCTTCAATATCCAGATTTCACTCAACCCTTTAATCTCACCACCGACGCAAGTAATTTTGCTATTGGAGCAGTCCTATCACAAGGTCCTAGTTCCCAAGATCTTCCAATCGCATACGCAAGCCGCACTTTAAATCGAGCAGAATCTAACTACTCCACCATTGAAAAAGAACTACTCGCGATTATTTGGTCAATTAATCATTTTAGGCCTTATCTTTATGGTAGGAAATTTAACATATTTACAGACCATCGACCCTTGACATGGTTGTTTAACGTGAAAGATCCTGGATCACGATTAGTTCGTTGGCGCTTAAAAATAGAAGAATATGATTATCAAATCACGTATAAACCAGGTAGATTAAATTCAAACGCTGATGCGCTTAGTCGTATTAAATTAGAAACTAACAACGATAACAACTGTTCAATATTTAAATCCAGTAACAATACCGAAACATATTCTGATTTTCTAAATTGCCTTAAGACTTCTATTCTAAACTATAACCTTTTAAATGAATTCGATGGAGACATTAAAACTATTAAAGGTAATAAAGCAATTTTTGTTTCTTGTGATCTAGATAATTCAAACACATTATTAACAGAGATAAATGAAAAATACAATCATTTAGATTCACTACAAAATCCTGAGTTATTCGAAACTAAACACTTTTTCCATTCTGATGAAATAATTATTTATGTTTTTTCAAAAAAATATTATTGGGACCAGCCTTCATATGAAGATATTTTCCATTCCATTTTGAATCTCAAAAACGTTCTAATTAATAATAACATATCTATAATCAACATCCCAAATCTAAATTCCCAAAGTCACAATAATAATTTAAAATGGCACAAAATTCGATCGATGATTAGGTACATATTTAAGAATACCAACATTACTATAAATATCTATCATAACAATATAATAAATTTAAATACCGACCAAATCGAGAAAGTCCTCGTAGAATTTCATTCAAATCCATCATCGGGACATTCAGGATTCCATAGAACATATAGAAGAATAAAAGAAAGATATCGTTGGCCCAACATGAAAAAAGATATTGCTAATTTCATTAAAACATGTAGCTCTTGTCAAGAAAACAAATTAGTTCGGAATAAATCTAAGAAACCAATGGAAATTACAACAACTGCTAGTAAACCATTTGAAAAAATTAGCCTCGATATTGTAGGTAAACTACCGCGTACCGAAAACGGTAATGAATATATATTGACATTACAAGACGATTTAACAAAGTATTCTCAAGCCTTTGCAATTCCGCGACATGACGCAGAAACCATAGCAAGAACATTCGTTCAAAATTTTATTTGTAAATTTGGCATACCCAAATCAATCCTTACAGATCAAGGTAGAGATTTCATGTCCAATCTTTTAAACGAAGTTTCAAAATTATTTAAGATAAAAAAATTAAATACAACAGCATATCATCCCGAAACGAACGGCGCTCTCGAAAGATCACATCACACTTTATCCGAATACCTTTCCCATTACGTAAAATTAGATCAAACCGATTGGGACTCATGGCTCGATTTTGCCATGTTTTCTTACAATACAACACCTCACACATCCACAAAATACTCACCCTATGAACTAATATTCGGTAATAAACCCGAACTTCCAACTTCAATTACGAAAGACGTAGAATTTAAATATACATACGACACTTACTTAGAGGAATTAACCCTAAAATTTCAAAAATCACACGAAATAGCAAAAAATAATATTATTGAGTCCAAAAACACTAATAAAAAATATTACGATAGGAAAACCAAAGACATAAATTATAAAGTAGGAGATTTAGTGTATCTAGAAAATAATCAAGTAAAAATAGGAACTACGAAGAAATATTCTAAGAAATATACAGGTCCATATAAAATCATAAAATTAAACCCTCCAGTCAATTGCACAATAAAAATAAAAAATAAACATATGCGTGTTCATTATAACAGACTAAAACGTCATATTGTTTTAGGTTAGTCAGCCTCGTATCAGGGGAACAGCTCTTCAATCATACCGAGTTAAAGCAATCTCCAGGAATATATTACGACCACATAACTAAATTAAATTATTACGAAAATATTTGGAAATTAATTGTACATATCGATATTTCTGCTTTCGAACAAAAAATTAATCTAATCGAAAATACTATTATAAAAACTCGTAACCTTTGCGATCACGATAATATTGAAAAATCCACACTATGTGGTAGTTCACTACATACCTTAGAAAAAGCACTACCAATTCTTAAAAATAAATTTGGAAACTTTAACGAAATTATTGGGAACCGTAGAACAAAACGTGGGTTAATCGACGGATTAGGTTCTGTTTTTAAACTCATTTTCGGAACCTTAGATCATAATGACGGCGAATATTATAACAAAGCCATTGAATCTTTATCACATGATGAAAAAGAACAAATCAAATTATTAAACGAACAAACACAAGTAGTAAAATCTACTATTTCAAATTTTAATACCACACTTTCCAAATTGCAAGAAAATACCTTATTATTAAATTCAAATATTAAAATTTTCGAACAATTAGCTAAAGAGATAAATACAAAGTTATTCGAAGTAGAATGGAAACAGGAAACAGACGAACACATCTCGTTATTAACTATTATGTTCACTGAAGTCGAGAAAGAATTAAGCGATTATACGACGGCAATTCTATTAGCCCAGAATAGTATTCTTCACCCTATAATCTTAGGTCCTAAACAATTAATTAAAGAATTACAAAATACCTTACCATATTTACCCCCATCTACGAACTACGTAACTTCTTTAGAAACTCACAATTTCCACGCACTCGTTCAAGTAATGGAAATTGAAGTTTTTCGTTTTAATAATAGGCTAATATTTGTACTCTTAAATCCTTTACTAGATATTAATACATTCGACATTTATAATCTTATTCCTTTACCGATTCTAACAAGCAATCAATCTTATCTTTTTATACAACCTTCCACTAAAATGATTGCACTTTCTGAAAACAAATTACAATATACTGCTATATCTGATTTTAGTAAATGTAAAAAATTAAACGAATTAAAATTAGTATGTCGTTTGGAATCACCTATATATTCGGTACATGTTAAACCTATTTGCGAAACACAGTTACTGCAAACCTCTTCTAGAATCCCCGAAAATTGTGATACTCGCATCTTCATAACTAATAACGAAATATGGCATAGATTACATAATAGTAACAGTTGGATTTACGTTTCTCCAAAATTAACTTCGTTAACAATAAATTGCAAAAACATTGCACCTTTCGATATCTCGATTGTTAAAACAGGAATTCTTACCATGGATAAATTCTGTCGTGGGTACACCAGTACTACGGTACTGTCAACATTTTCTATATTTAAAGAGAGTTCCCATTTATCAATAGTACCAAATTTTGACATTAGCCAGGACGAATGTTGTTTAAAAAATAAAAAACCAAATGTTACAATTCCACAAATGGTAGACATACACTCAAACATTAATTTAGATAATTTAGAAATAGCTAGCCATAAGTTAAAGGAAATAGAAAGGATGACTAAGGAATTAAATAAACAACAAGATTCTATTTTCTCTAGAGTTACCAATAACAATTATTTCATATATTTACTTTGTACGTTACTTAAAATTCTTAGCCTTTATTGTATATACAAAATTTATCAGAAAATTAAAAGAAGGTTTTTCAGAAACAACAATACCTGTTGTCACAGCATTTCAAATTGTTTAACTCTAAATATATTTAAAAATTCAAATAAAGTTCACCCAGTTAAAACTAATGTTGAATTAGGTAACAGAGACAATCATAGCGATGAGGAAGTTGAAAAGCCTCTCCGAAGGAGCAGTAGAATCGCTCAACTAAAAGAAAACCCTTGAGGCTTTCCTTTTCTTTAAGGGGGGAGGTGTAATGTACCTACCTACCCATGTTAGAGATTAATTAATTATTAAGTTATTATAAGTATTATGTTGTATTTCTATGAATCATGTTATTGTGCCTATATCATGTTATGATGTTATTCTAATTCTCTTATTTACTGTTCTTTTAAATATTTACTGTATTATCTTGAAGTCCATTTCTATAATCCTATTGTTAGCTTTTCCCATACAACTGACCTTTCCTACCAACCATCTCTGAGTCATTTTGTTAGAACGTGAATTGTACATCACAAATAAGATAACAACCCTTATCCACCAATATATATCCCAGTCAGAGACAGTCAGTAGATCTTAGATCCTCACGCCAGTCCTCACAAAACTTCACGTCATTCTGCATTAATATTTTTAATAAAACTATATTTTTAAACCACTGAGTGAATTATTTCGTCGACCCATTACACATTAAATTCGGAAGCAAAAAAATCTTGCAAGACCTACACACCTCAAAAACAAGTTAGAGAAGCCATTGAGATTTTTGAATTTAAGAATAATAATCCCAATCATTGTGACAGTTTAGAACTTGGACGAGCATGGCTTCCAACATTAAATATGTTGTAATATGTTACCTTTGTTACTATTGCTATTATTTTTATTATTAT
The DNA here is from genome assembly GCA_951394225.1 of Harpalus rufipes. Lineage (NCBI taxonomy): Eukaryota > Metazoa > Arthropoda > Insecta > Coleoptera > Carabidae > Harpalus > Harpalus rufipes. The sequence goes on from OX596281.1 coordinate 39,822,753, forward strand.
TTTATTTATGTATTTTTCCCTGAAGAAGGTATCAGTGTATATTGCCGTAACGCTGGGTATTTGATAAATATAAAGAACATAAACTAAAAGGTATTATTTTTAAAAATAGATACTTTTCGACTATTTTATGTTTTTACGTGATATATGCTGGAAATTTTTTTTTTTTTTTCTGTAACAAAACTACTTATGTCTACAACGTATGTAACAATACATAAAGTCTAAAAGTAACTATGTATAACTATATCTACAATTTGTAAAAAAGTGTGGAAACTTTTTTATTTTATATTTTTTTCAATAGTCCTAATAGCCTAGATGCTGAAGGACTTAAAATTTTATAACAAAAAAATTACAAAATTACATTGGAACTGTAAAAATACAATATCGCTTGCATAAGAAAAAATTACTGATAAAACCATTTGTCTATAAAAATAGATCATTGTAAATATCACGCAGTCTATTCAAATATCAGATTTATAATACATAGAAATAATGCCTACTTAATGCTTACATACTGGGTAAAATAGCTGTTAAAAATATTTATTTCTAAAGAAATACAGAATGGTTACTACAATACATGCATAAAATATTTTGTTGTGGATAAATGAAAAGTGGAATATAGTAATTTGATGCAATGAAAAACGAATTATATATATATATATGGTAAAGGAAACTGGATAGTGGATTTGACAGTCAGAAAACTGTAGGCTTAAGTAGAGTACACTCTTTTTAATTTGTCAAGCTTTCGGTTATAATTTTGACCATCTTCATGACACTGTAATACAATAAAGACTTACAATACGATCATAGTTTGGGTAATAAGTACTCACATTAGTTGAGATTTTTTGAAAATTTTACATTTACTAACATTTTATGTTAAAACGTGCACACGCACATGGTACAGTGAAATGATTAAATGATGTAGTGGTTGTAACAGTAATGTTCAGCAATTACGTAACACTAAATTAGACAATTTGGTTAAACATTTGTGTAAATCTATTTTATTTTATTTTAAGCCTACTATATATATCCAGGCAAGAAATAAAATATAAGATTCAAAAATGAACAATGAATCAAGGAAGAAGCAATGTTATAGATTACATAGATTGTGGTTGAATATGAAAAAGTTATCAGTTGTAAGAATATCAAGTAAAATGAACTATTTTGCTTATGATAACATATTAAAGAATGAAATGGTATAAAACACTGAAAATTAAATATGTCTGCATTGAAGTTTAACTTACATTGAGTAGGGACAATTTTTGTATACACGGATTCGGTTTCATATTAAAAATAAAAGCACTTTTTTCCTATTAAATTAATACTGCCAAACAATCATTGAAGACTTTTGTTAATAAATTCTGATCCAGCTCCAGCATATGAACTTTGAACGCTGCAAACGATTTTCGTATTTAACTTACTTTACACATTACAGAGCTACTACCACAAGTGTCGCATTTAAGATGTCTTACCTAAATTTACTTTTTTCTTTACATACTTGTTAGTAATAACTGCAGTATTTAACTTCATATCTATTATCTTTCAAATGTGAACTCAATATTTGGTGTGATATATAAAAAATATTGTATGCAACTCAGCTGCAAACAAGCCTTATGACATTCGGTCAGTAATACTTGATCTCATGTCATGAAGCTTGTTTTTACAGTATTGTGACATAAATAACTATTATACCTATTCATTATTGCTATAATTAATATTTAATTAGAAAAAGCTTATATTTCACAAAAAAAAGTTGACAATGGAGAAGTAGAAATTATAGATTCAGCCTATTTAACTAATTATGTATAAATAGCCGTTTATTTCAATTACCAAGTACATGTAATGATGCCTAAAAGGAAGATATATGTGTCATGGCTTTAGTAAATATTTGTGAAAAAACCCAGTGTTTCTTTTGTATCTTGAAATGCAGAAAAATAACTTTCATAAAGTCCAAATATAAAGGCATAACAAAATTGTTATTAAGTATTTATGCTTTGTCTGTGAAGCACAAAAGACAGAAATGAATATCTTACGGTTAATATAAAGTATCATTTATACTCCTGCAGAGTCTGTAGCAGAAATTTCCTGGCACGATTTTGCTAAACAACTCCCATTACTTTGAAATTGTCCTGTGTGATAATAATAAAAATTTCTATGAAAAATCGGCAAAGTTAAGCATAAAAATCGTTGTGTATCCTAGCTCTCGAGTTAAGTGTAGCCATTTGTTTATTCAGAACGTTCATTGAAATTTTAACGAACATAAAAAGCAGATAAACAAGGCACCAGAGATTCAACAATAATTCATGTCTTTATCTGCGTAACCGTTCCACGTTTTTGTCAGAATTTAAATGAGCAAATTTGCAAACAAGGTCAGAAAGTCTACAATACGTCGTCGAAAAATGATGCAACAAAAGCGAGGAAAAATCGCGCAGCCAGAGCCATTTTTAAATTCCTCCGTGCAATGTGTGTCTCCATTATTCTTCTCATTGTACGCAGATTTGTGAACATGTTTACAAATATATTTATGGAGCTATTTTGACGTGAGGTAGCACTGATATGTCAAACACGGATTTCCACGTAATTTATTTTTGTAATGATGTCACGTGTGCCATATATTTTATGTAAAATATTTCCAACTCTACAGCTAAATCCTTTTTATATTTTCGCGATGGAAATTTTCAAAGAAACGATTACTTTTTATCTTTTTGATATTTCTTCTTGCCATGATAAATAATGTTTTCTTTGTACAACGTAGCAACCTACAAGCTATAATGTATATCAATACCTACTTTAATATTTTTTTTTACAGTGGGCAGAAATACAATGCAATAAATTTGATGATCGCGTTTAATATAGTATAACCTCTCAGCTTGCAATTTTGTTTTTATTAATACATCATATTATACACCTATTTTTGTCTTTATTTTGTAACATTTAATAATAAACATATTTACTTGAAGAAAAGTGCTGAATTATGTACACAATCACTTAATCAGTATTTCTCAATCTTTTTATAGTATATATATTTTATAGTATATATATATATATATATATATATATATATATATATATATATATATATATATATATATATATATATATATATATATATATACAGGGTGATTCATCATCATTCCTCTCTTTATAACTCTTTTATTTCAAGTCAGATAGAAAAACTCTCCAAATATAATTTATATAATACATTATTGTCTATCTACGTACTATATGCATTTGTATACAGGCTGCTCCGTTGAAGCGCAACAATATATAACTATATTTCTTAATAGAACACCCTATATATATTTATTTATTTTGATAGTAAATTAGATTCTCTTAAAAAAACTATTAAGTAATAAGGGGTCTAAAATTATATATTAAGAAGTTATTTACGTTCATAAAAAATAGTAGTTCATAGTGGAAAAAACCATAATTTAATACAAAATTTTGATTCTTTTTTTTTAATACTTATTTTAAACATCAACATCAACGATGATAAACTAAGAGTATTTTGACAACTTGCTTGTTTAAATTCGAAACAATTGATCAAATTATCCATAGCTTACTTTATTAATAATAACATGATACAAAAATATCATTCAACGAATAAAGGTAAATAACTTCTTAATTTATAATTTTAGACCCCTTATTACTTCATACTTTTTTAAAGGAAATCTAATTTACTATCAAAATAAATAAATATATATAGGCTGTTCCATTAAGAAATATAAAGTTACATATTGTTGCGCTTCAACGGAACACCCTGTATACAAGTGCATATAGTACGTAGATAGACAATAATATATCATATAAATTTTATCTGAAGAGTTTTTCTATCTGACTTAAAATAAAAATAAAATAAAATCTGTCCAGGGCCTCTATTCTTCAGCATTCGTATTTGCCTAGGTTACTCGTATTTGCGGGAATACGAATGAAAACCATAGCAACGGTATTCTTTGCCATTAGCTTAATTAGAATTCATTTGAGACGAATGGAAACTTCATTCAATTCGTAACGAATAATAAAAGTCTATCGTTTCACTTTTGAACAGTTCTAGTCTACTATTTATATATTTAGAAGTACTGTTTTCCTGACGTTTTACATTATTTATAAATATTTTACATTTATAAATATTTTATAGGTTTTATATAATTTGAAATACAAGTATATAACCACTTATTTTGGTATAAATAAATATTTTTTTGTTTCTGGATATCTATACATTTAAAAATATAAACATAACATTATAATATTAAAATTTATCAGTTAACACATATTACAAATCTATATACTAAAGTAGAATAATTAATAACAAACAAATTGACTTACAATATCTCCATCTTCATCACTTTCAGGTTGTTATTGCACTATTTTTAATTGTTACTACCGTTACTACCGCTAATAATACTAAAAATACTATTAATAACAATAGAAATAGTTAATAATATATAGACACATTGCAAATGTTATTTACACGGACAGAGGTTTCCGAAAAACTAAAACCAAGCACGATTCAATGCTGCAACAAATGAACAGACCTGTTAGAACAAAAAGTGCCATACTCATTAGTTTATTCTCATTAGTTCATATCGATGATTTACAGGTTAGTATAGATTTCAATCAAATATTATATTCTGTTAAAAAACGTATTGAGTTGAAGGAAAATTATCAGGAACATATATTTATCCTACTATTTTTATATTGTTTAATTTAGTTTTGACTTTAATATTTGGCAAGTCTAAATATTAATATAATGATAAGATTACTGTATATATACAGGATGAGTCTGAGAAGACGCCTCCGCTCCTTTTATTTATTTTTTAATTATAAGTAATAGAAAAAATGGCTCACATAATTTTTTTTATTATTTTAAATATAATGAAGGATGACGATGTTACTAGATTTCAGTCAAACTTTATTCAAACCCTACTAGTTTCAACTCCACATGAGTCTTCTTCAGGGGCTACGGTTACGAATACAAAAATTTATTCAAATTACAATTGTTTATATATACTAAATCAAAAAATAATACTAATTAACTTACATGAGTTTTCTTAAGTGTTAGAACATAGCGAGAAATGTGTGAGAATTAACAAAAAGTATAAAAAATATAGAAACATGGAAATTATGTGATTTTTAAAAAACAAAAATTGTCAAAACGAACAAAATTAACTGTTAAATGATTTTAACAAAGTCAAAAATGTACACTTTTACAAGTGATGTAAAAAAATATAAAAAGATATCGTATTCATGTGTTCACACCCTTAACGGCTAGCTTTCATTAAGTAAGGTTTTGACCTGTACAATGAGATTACTTATTTTACAGTACTTAAGTCATGTTATTTAATTTTATTTTTAAAAAATAGGTTTTACCGCCAAAGTTTTTGTTTTTTAATATATTTGTAATTGTAAATTTTTTTTTTTTAATTTTAATGGTTTTGTTTTAGTCTTGTTTTAAAATTAGGTGTTATTTGTATTTTAGAATATTGTTATAAATTTTGCTCATGTGCATTGTGTCTGTTTTTAAGTTAACATTATTTTTGTCATGATTTATATGGAGCATTTCTAATGTCAGCCTTTTGTGTAAATTAGTTTCATTGTCCAGAATCTTAGCATTATCAAAATTAAATTTATGATTCATGGATTGGGCATGTGTTACTAAGGCGCATTTATGTACATTGTTTATTTTTGTGCATTTTTCCTGTGTTCCTCCAGACGTGTATGCATATATCTCTTTTTTTGCCCTGTGTATTGTGCAGAGCAGTCGTTGCACGGGATTTTATATATAATATTAGATCTGTTTCCCTTATTTATTTTTGATTTAAGGTTGCTAAATAACGACCCAACTGTTTTCACTGGTTTGAAAACTATTCCTATGTTTAAATATTTTGTGAAACACCTCCTGAGCTGCACCGCAATGCCATCTATGTATGGTAAGGAATAAAAGCATTCTTTTGTGGTTTGTCTATTTATTTCCGTGTTTGTTTGCGTTGTATTCACTTGATTGTTTATTTCTACGTCGTTAATATTATTTCCCCCATTCATTTTAAGTCTAATTTTATTTTTACATTCATTATTCAGGCTTTTTATTATACTCATTGGATAATTATTTTTTCTTAATAGTTGGGTAGTAATGTTGAGAATTTCATCATGATAATTTGGTGAGGTTAATGTAAGTGCCCTGTTTATTAAGTTTTTTGCATTGTTGATTTTTTGTGCTGTAGGGTGGTTTGATCTGTAATTTAGATATCGAGTGGCGTCGAGTCCTCGCACGCTACAATATTTTGTGTATGTAACAATCTGTAAGATTTTACTGTAAGTGTGATAATGTCCATGTTATTTACGTTATTTTGTTCTATTACTTCTTATAGACCTTGAAGAAGGTACAAGTGGTCACTGAAACGTCGGTATTGTAAAAATAAATGCTGTTTGACAGAGATTTCATGTAATTGTTAACACCCTTTATTATTATTGTTTGTTAATAAATTTATGATCCTTTAAGACTGGTTTTAGAAACAGTGCTGTATATTATTATTTGAAATTATACTTTAGCAATTGCAAATTATGTAAAGCAATCTTCTGACAGAATTATGTTCATTATATTCTAAATTTGTAATGTGTTATAAGTTATGTATTATACAATTCTTGATATAACTTGCGATAGAAGTGTCATCTTCATAATTCACTTAGAGAATATTCCGTTGCATCTTTAAAAGCACAACCTTTCACCGAACAACCACCTTGTAGAACATGCACCGTTAAATATGAAATTTTCACAAGTTCTCTGTGCGGATCCGTCCGTCCGTCTGATGAAAAATTCTCAAAGAAATACATCATCCGCACCGGTGCAAAAATACGAACGGACATAAACAAAAACAAAATAATTCATGTTATGAATGATTAAAATTGTGACGGCCAGTCTCACACGTCCTCGCAGACGTGAATAATAAATCTAGAGTGCGAGTGCAGCGGAATATGCACGGAAATATGAAGATTCCTTCCTCTACACATGTCCCACAATGTCGGAAGGTCAAAGCCATCTTGTATCTCATAAATTTTGGGGTAGTGCACTCTGACCTTTACAAATGTATATTTCATTTTTCTCCAGTATTTTATTTGTCCTAAAAATTGTTACCTAATAAATAATTTAAAATATATACATACCTTAAGTTTCCGACTTCCATACTTAGTGTTATGACTTGTCTGGATAGATCATCTAGATAAATAAAAGTTATCTTTTATCTTAAGAGGGTGGATTGAAGCACTAGTTGCACAATTAATTTTTGTGAGCTTATGTAACTTTTGTGACTTAAAAAAAATTGATCAAATACCTGCAAAAAAGGGCTTATCTGCTTAATATCAATGAGGCGAGAATACCTTGGGAACATCTTGACTTTCATACACAATGGTAGAAGGGAGATAATATATTATCCTCGAGCAAGTATAGTATGCAATTTTATTGAATTAGTATATGCAGTTCTTTGCCCAGTGTTTAATTACCTATATTTTTTAATAAACCGTCATACGAAAACTTGAAAAATAAGACTATTAATTATTCGTACCCTAATTTATTATAGAATATGATTTTACGAGAAAATTATTACTTATTCAATTATTTGAAAGGAGGAAGTGTATGTCTTAGGGCAACATACTTATTAATTAACTGAAAGTCATAAAATCTTAAGTGTTGTATATAAAACTAAACAATGCTTTTTCTTGTTCCGCAGTGGATGTGTTTTGCTTTTATATGCAGTTTTCTAACTAATTACGAAAAATCACCGTTATCTATGATATTTTAATCTTTTATCTAGATAAAAAATATTTTTTAAATCTTTGACCTTATATTTTTAACAAAAAATTATTTTGTTCAGTAGAAAAAATGATTACGTTCCAGTTATGATTATAACCATTTTCAAGTCTAAATATAAAACATACAGTAAATATATATGTGTACATTTATGAGCCTTTAAACTAACCCATTGAAGTTACAAATTGAAAATAGAAATTTAGTTACATATTTGTCAAGATTAATTTTACATTTCATTATATTAATTCAACCTGATCAGATGTTTGTAACGACAGATAAATGCAAAATGTCAGTTTCAAAAATCAGCGGTTTTACTAACATTACTGGAAGATTTTTCTGGGAGGTACGAGTAAATTTAATTTATCTTATTGTGTTATTAATTAAATATGTACACAAAATTCCTCATAGATCGAAAGAAGAGATACAATTTCAATTATTTGTGTGTACAAAAAATGATAAATTAGTTAATTATCGGGCGCAAGAATTGATGTGACTTTCTAGGCCTTGGCAAGTAGATATGAGGATCCGTGTCAGAATGACAGCTAGTAGTTATTTACATAGATGTCACAATTGTCATATGTCATAATTTATCATTCAAAATTTTAAAATATTCTGTTATGATGTTATGCAATATAAAATGAAAATGGCGAGAGGTATTGTGCCAGCACACAGATTTTTTCCATTTCAATAAATAAATTATCGACGAATGAAGCTTTTAATCCAAGAATCTTAGCACTGATTTAACATTCATAAAAAACTCTGTCTTCATTTATATTTATGTTGTGATGTGTCGATTCCAGATAAACTTATATTGGTCAGGATCGTCGGTTATTGTAATAGGATCAAAATAAATAATCAACTCCTCATATGCATACGTTTCGGCGTTTATTACACCTTCATCAGTGCTGTGAGTTAGTTATGGATAACAAAATTTTATTTATAAATTTAATAATTAATAAAATGTCGGACATCTTTTTTTGAAAGGTAAGCAAGACGGAGTTTGCATATGAGGAGTTGATTATTTATTTTGATCCTATTCCAATAACCGACGATCCTGACCAATTTATATTTATGTTTTTTTATCTTTCCCAACACTGCTTACATAGTAAGTATCGTATATGTATAAAGTATAAGATGAGAATTAAATTTAATGTCAAATTCAGCATCATTATGATGGCTTGAGTTTATATATTTACAACTAATATCGAATTTAAAATTGGTACCACACAGCAATCGGTAATAAATCGTGATGATATATTTATTTATACATCGAATTAAGAATTTATGTATTAGATATCTAAATAATTATTACTGTTTCATTATTCGAGGCTGGCCAAATATCAAATCCGTTTTCTTCATCAGGTGAATCAGATAACAATGATTCTGGATCTGATTCAAATTCCAAACCACACTTTATGTTCACTGATAAAAACAGATAAACATGAAATATCGTCTATAAGGACTATAATGGCAAAATAAATAAAATTTAATAATATTTACTCTAATACATTTATATACAGTAGAACAGATGATTGATTTAATATGCATTCTCTTGGAGATAAAATTGTCATGTTATTCATAAATCATAAGCACTTACATTTCATCAACCTACTTTATCTTATTTATTAGTAAACAAACTAAATATTTACTGCTAAGGTAACAAAATTCCCTTTTCTCACTGCTTTACATCATTTCCTACTTTAGAATTGCACACATATTTGTGTTGTAGGTTGACACGAAAGCTCTGTGTTAAGTACGGTGTGAAATATGAAGTGTGGACCACAAAACTTGTGATGTGGTCGTGTCAGATGAAACCCGGATTTGCGAAGGTATGGCAAAGGCAAGTTTTCCGCAGCTTTCACGATGATGAAGTCCTGAAAAGGACTCCATAACGTAGATTTTATTAATATTACACAAACTTGAAATAAGGTCCAGGGAAGTGGACATGAATTATTTTTATTGGAGGACGTAAAAGGAGTTCGTTATTACAGTGAATGTATTTTAGCTAAATTAGATTTCTGGGATGGGGTCTCGTAGCCGTGGGCCTGAGTGTCTGTTCCCGAATCTGGGGAACCGGGTTTAATTCCGACCGACGCCAAATATTTTGAATTTAAAATGGCATAAAATTGATCCTTGTGGTGCATTCTCCACGCCATTAATGAGTGCCCGTGAGGTGACGTCTGGTAAACGCTCGCACGATACAAATATGTCATTATTAATACCGAAATCTGTATACAAAGCAGATTGACACACCCAGCAATGGGTAATATGCCGTGATGATATATTTTTTATTTAAATTTCTGGATTTGTAAAGATTTGATTAAAGAATAGTAATAATAATACGAACTCACAAATTTAAACTGATTATTCCTCAGGTCATTTTGAGTAAAAAGTTTTGTGTAAACATGGATTTTTATTTTTAATTGCCAATATAGTTATACCCTAATTTACCTACGCTGTTATGCTATAACTGATTGTTTTGACTCCAAATATTGTCTAATTTATGTGTTGGTAATTACTCGAAATCTGTCATATAGCGTTTATTTTTACAAAATAGATATTTCGGTATACACTTCTTCAAAGTAAGATCTTACAGATTCTTAAACATAAATTCATGTACACATACACAGAATGATCCTGTTGTCGATTTTGTTGTAAATTTTCTTCTTAAAGTATATTAACGTTTTAGTAATATGTATATTAGTGTATTAATAGTTATTTGTATCACTAAACTAAAAACTGCAATTTTGCGAGTATGATTATATTTTGACAGGCCGGAGGCGAGGTCTTTAATTACTAGCACTCGCAAAGCAGTTTATGGACGTGTAATACACATTTTTTTTCCGATTTTTCTATAAATTATAACATGAATTTGATTTTTTGTCCAAATATTAAATACTAGGGTATTTTACATTGCTAATATCAGAAAATTTAAATGTCCCATGTCATGGATTTACTAACATACCTAAGCTAAAAAAATCGACAAGCATTTTGTTATAATTTTGCATTGCAAATTCAAATTTAACCACTTACTTACCCTTAGTTTAAAATGAGTTCATTTAAGTTAGAATTACCGGTTTAATCCTAATTTATGAAAATATTCGTTTTTTGCCGATTGATATGAAAAGTGCAATTTTTTTGACAGCTAACAGTCTGTAAAATGTCACTTTTATTGCCTATTACAGAGCAACCGCTCAACAAACGCTTAGAAACCGTTCAACAAACGCATAGAAACATATCTTAATGGCGATAATTTTCAAAATAGGTATTAAAAATAATCTATAAATTAATATTCATACTAAAATCGACAAAAAAATTATGTGTTCAACATGGCACTAAACACAGACTTGCAGCATCGGAAGCATTCATTGCCCGTGTCTGCTGTAAATACGGTATTTTAGTGCCTAGTAAAACAAATAATTATTGAATGCAAACTAAGTTTTGCTTTAAAATAATAAATATTTTAATAAATTTCTGTGATATTAATAAATAATGAAATTTGACATATTTCAAAACAGGGTTTTAAAACATAAAAGCTTGTGGTACCCAGTGTTCCTGGGCGATTTTGAGATATTTTATGTACTATACCAGACGGAGCTATATAAAAAGATTAAGTAAATAAACACTAGTTTAAAATCAATAAACCTCAAGTAAATAAATAAAAATGTTACATTTGAAAATAATAACCAACAAAGTTATCTGAAAAACAAGAATGTTGTTGAAAAAGGAAAAAATATATGAGCAAGTGCATACATGAAAATTTAAAGGAGAAGCATTATGTGATGATAAAACTCTAACCCAGCATAGGATCGAATTGAAGAACCTAATTAGGAAAGATATGTAATAAGGAAGAAATTAATCTTGAGACCCAAAGGCTACTATTATACAGACTATGTTTTATGTTATTTCTTAAATGTTTTATTATTTGTCGCATATAACAACGCTGCAGGTATTAGTTTTTTCAGTGCTAAATTACGTCTGAATTCTTAGCTTTATAAAAATGTGAAATTACAGCTATAATTTGAACTATAAAACCTATTTACTTCCGGTTATCAAAGTAAATTTATAACTAATAATAACTTTCTTATTAGCAATATAAATTATATTCCATCAGAACATTATAAATATCTTATCGAATTAACATCTTATGACTCATATGAAATTGCAAGCTCTAACATAAAACTGTACTAGATAAAATAAAATTTATTTCATGGTGGGATAGTACCTTCGTATGTCTGATGGAATAATATTCAGAATAATAGATTAGACAACTCAACTTGTTTTAATTGATACAGAGTGTTTTACAACTTATGCACGAAATGTTAACGGGTAATGAATTTTACTTAGATTCCTATAGTTCGCTAGTAGAAAGATACTAATATTCCTTTATGTCTCAATAAAAATCCAATATTTTTATTTGTTTTCGAACAATGCGTAATGAAAGTTTCAATATAAGGTAACATTTTTCTCAGATAAATTCTAAATTTGTAAATTGCAGATATAATTTGAACACTGCCCAGGTGTACAATATTTTTTAAAGGGCCCTAATTCCAAATAGGCAAACTTAAAAAGTTAGAATTGGCAGTTCTAATTAACTGTGTTAAACTTTCAAGTGCATAACTCGATCATTTTGATTAATATCAATAAAGTTATTATAATAATTATTATTATAATTGTTATTATTATTTTACTTTATTTTGACTTCAGCTTCCAGCATAATTTATATCTTTTTAAAAATAATTTTTATATGTCTGTTTTTCCACGTAACCCTATAGTAGTCGCGTAAATATTTAAAACACGAACAGGCGCGCCGATATCATCGGCCGGGTGTTACGATTTTTAACTATAATATGATGTTTCCAACTACCATTATGATGTTTTGAGATTAGAATAATATCTAATAGTCTATCTAATAAAATTTAAATATCCTGTAAGTAGTTTATATTACACTATTATTCAAAATACGAACTAAACCAAATTTCAATAAAAAATAACCTTTTCTATTTTCTTTACAGTTACGACAGATGCCCGCGATATGTTGGAAAGTAAGTATTCCACCGATAACAGGAAAATTTAGTTTTTCGGCTTCCAAAGTTCTCTAAACGCATCGACCTTTATTTTTCCGTAGTGGCACAGTAGCTTCTATTTTACATATTTCTTTCAATCGATATTTTGATTTTCTTAGGAAAATTTGTCAAAGAATCTGAGTTAAAAATGGTCGCCGGTAGTCATGTCAGTTTGTCAGATCGGAATGTACCGTATGTAGAATACTACTGAACACAAACAAACGAAAACAAGCACTGGAATGTCGGATATAATAGTTAGGAAGGTACTTAAAAAGATACGTTACTTAAGCCATGAAATTAGGAATTATTCAGAATAATACGTGTCCGATGTCACGTACCGTATGCGACTTAAGTTAATTTAATATCTATAAAAATATTTAGTAAAAAAAAAAGTTCTATAATTTTTATTAATATTTAGAACATAAAACAATTATTTTTGTGTCAAATCTGGCCCCACGTGCTCGCCTTGCATCTAAATTTCTTTATTGTAGTTTGGCACCAGTTAACAGTAGGTAATGTTTGGCTAGATGCAAAAATATTGGAAAGTTCTCCTTCAACAAAAAAGTTCCAGTAATATTGTAAATATCATTTAATAAAACATTTTAAAAACAGTCTTTATTAATTATTATTTTATCGAAAGTCTAAAAAAAAACTTTTAAATTTAATTAAATCTTGATTTATGTATATTTTTATTCAAAATATTTGAGAAAAAATCTGTTGTGGCCAGCACAATACCTTCCGTCAATCCTGTGTATAATGTATAAATTCCATACATAATTTTTCTTGCAAAAGATTCTAAGTTTTTAGTAAAATTATTTCATAAACAAACTATTCAAATTGCACTTGACACGGACATCTTCTTCCTTTTAAGCTCTTCCCATTCGTTAGGGGTCCCTATTTTTGCGTGTCGTTCTCATTCGGTTCTTTATCTCTCAAGTCTTCCGCAATACAGTCCTTCCATCTTATCTTTGATCTTCCTCTGCTTCTTCAACCTCCCATTACTAAACTACTCATTCTTGTTCAAATATATGTAATTCTTCATTTCTCCTCATGACGTGTTCAAACCAATGTAATCGTCTTTCTTGTATCTTTCTAGAAAATTGTAACACTAGAGTAATTTTATTACCGTATCTTTCCGTGTGTTCCCCAACATTTACTTCAACATCCTCATCTCTGCCACATTAATTTACTTTTTACTCATACTGACATCTGTCAATTTGAATTATATGAATATATCAGTAGTTTCCATGTTTAGCATAGCTGGCTGAATTATAAAATTTAATTTCTTTAAAATTCTTTAACTCTGTATCTATTGAATATGAAGTATAAAATGTAATCAAATCGTACAGAAAATAATATATTATTTAAGTTATAATAATATTAAGTGCCAATAAATCAAATTTAACTGTTAAATCTTCAAATGAGGGTACTTTCGGTTCACCAATTATAACCAAAATCTAATCATTTGTTCTTCTGGATGTAAACTTGAGGAATACGTAATAATTATAATTTTTGGAATCGTGGTATTGAAGTTATGGGATCCGGAACTTTTGTCACACACACAGACACACACACAGACACACATACATACAGACAACATCGTAAAAATGGTAAAAACGTATTATATGGACCCCAAAACGTGCTTATTAACAAAACTCATCATTAAATTTTTTGACCAAAGACAATACCTTCCTTATCTAAAGGTGACGGAAGGTAAAAAGTTCCGGAATAGGGTTCTGGTATTCATAAAAATTCCAAAACGACATTTCAGTCTGTTTTGATATTAGCAAATGTATGTCCAAGAAATCAAAACCGCAAACTACTATTGCCATAAATGTAAAGAATTTAAAATCTTGTTGTTTCTGTATATTTAAATTGCAATATAGTTCAGTATAGTTCTAATAATTTAAATTTGGACACTCTTTTATTATTTCGTATATCTTATATTAATATAATCAACACTTAAAATATTGATGGGGTCATATTTATATTGAGCTAGTTTACTACAGCGCGATTGGCCGTGTCTCGCATCTTCTTCTTTTACTTGTTTATACCATTCCATCAATGGCATTCCTGGGTTCCTTTCTATGGATTTCAATTTCCATATTTTGTTAGGCCATCTATTATCTACCATGTGTTGCACGTTTCCGAACAAAATTAATCTTCTAGTCTCTTATCTTTCTAGCACTGTTCTTTCAATTTTCAATTATTGTTTCATTTCTTCATTTGTTCTTTTGTTTCGATATTCTGCAACTTTTTCTGTGTACATCCATCTCTACTGCTGCTATTCTCCCTTTACCTCTTTTTTGCAATTTCCCATGTTTCTGCCCCTTAAAGAGCTCTGGACTATTGTCTCATATAATATTTTTGTTTTGTTTTTCTTATTTTTTGGACTACACGATACTATCGTATCAATAAATTTCAAATTTATTTATTTTTTGTAATTTAAAATGGATTTACTTAAAGTTTTGTAATGCTTAAAACTTAAATTAAATAAAGACGGGCGAGTTCTTCCACAAGGCGCAACTTTCTACCGCCACCTAGCATTGGGTTTTGGACGACATTTACATTGATTTCTCGGTCTTGACACTGAGCAACTCCGAAATAAAGGGAAATGATTCTGTCCATACCGACAATAGTCCAGAGATTCCTAATACAGTCGAGTCTCTCTAATTCAAACTCTCTCTTATTTGAACTTTTCTCTAAATCGAATTATTTTTTTGACACGTACAACTGTATAAACTTTTATATGTAAAAATTATTCTTTAAATCGATTTTTTTAATTCGAACTTTCCTTTAATCGAATTAAATTTTGGGCATTTGTCATCATTTTTAATGAAATTCGACTCACTATAAATCGAAATTAGATACAATTCTTAGACGCGATCGTTCTGCCCTCTACAGGGTCCATCCTGTTGTTTTTGGATAATTGTTCTAGTCATCCTAAAGATGTTCAAACACGCCTGAAATTTATAACAATAAAATATTTTCCTCCGAATACAACATCCAGCCTGCAGCCTAGGGATATGGGCATTATAAAAAACCTGAAAGTGCACTACAGAAAAAATATCTTATTGCGAACTATATCTGCGTTTGAAGAAAATAATGAACTCCCTAAATTTACTTTGTTAGACTGTGTCCGACTTACATTAAAAGCGTGGGCAAATGTAACAGAAGAGACAATAAAAAATTGTTTCCAGAAAGCCGGCTTTGGATACTATTCAGGCTGGAATGATGAAGACTTGTTACCATTAGCAGAGTTAAAAAAATCTTTTGCACAGGATTATGAAGAAACGGAAAGTTTATGGGATAGACTTCAAAATTGGGCGTTGAACTACAAGGAGAATCCTTACAAGATTATATTAATGTTGATAGTACAGTGTTAGTTTGTGACATTCCTACTGATGCAGATATTTTGTTACAACTGAAAAACCGATGGATTCAAGTGAGTCAGAAGAAGAAACTGTGCGAGAAGATGTACGGCAAGTAGATATTCAAAAGGCATTAAGTGTCTTACAATCAGCTCTGGAAATGAATGAAAACGTCACCGAAGAAATCTTCAAAAACTTCAAGAAGTAGAAGCGTACTTTGAAAAACAAGCTTACAACAAAATATTAAAATAAACAAAAATTTCAAATTTCTTCAAGCCTCTGTAATTGTATGTATTACATTTTTATTTTTCCGTTATATGTACATATTAACTGAATATTTTTTTTTTTCTATTTTATATTTATATTCTATGTAATTTATACAAATGTTTATTTCATTTTCTTTTAGTCTCTCTAGTTCGAATTCTCTCTAATTCGAACAAATTCAAATACCCCTTACGAATTCGATTTAGAGAGAGTCGACTGTAATGTCAGATATAAACAAAAGGCCAAATTCGCAAATAAGGTGCGTTATTTCCATAATATTGAAGTATCTCCCATAAATATATGAAACCCTAACTTAGTTTTCATTCCTACAGCACACACTAATATTTCCTCCAAATCTCCAATCTATCGCTTGTGTGCAAACTACAATTCTTCTATCAATCAACCTGATTTATTTAACTAATTGAAACATGCCTTTCATAACTTATAGTTGTTCTCAATTGTTTTGTATTTTTTTATGTATTCTTATAATCTTATATCTATTTGAATTCGCTGGCCGTGTACATTTTTTTAAAAAAATTGTACCTGTTGTGTAATTGATTTTTTTTCTGTTGGGCAGATAAATAAATAAATAAACAAGGGGTGTCTAGTCAAAGGTATATCTAACAAAATTGGTAAATTTTATTGAAGATCAACACACTGAGGATAATTTTTATCTCAAAATTAGCAAACTAACCAAAACGTACAAGATCCGCGAGACGATAATCCCATAAACCTTCCCCACGCTGGTCCCATAGAAGGTGTTTGGGCTCTTTTATCTTGAATAGTTCACGATGGAAGTTGGCTATTTCAACGCAAAATGTCCGAGAAATAGATGTAAATGTTGTCAAAAACCCAATACTAGGTGTTCGTAGAAAGTTGCGCATTTATGAACAATCCCATATTTATTTAATTTAAGTTCAAAATTTTCTTGCTTATGAAACAGTTAATTATTAAGTATTACAAAACTTTAAGTAAATTAATTTTATATTACACAAAAAAAAATGTTGAAATTTGTGCTAAAACTTTTAGAACATACGTTATTTAAATTTTATGTTGCTTGTCCCGTTTTTATTATTCTGTTATTTATCGCCTGCTCAGAATTCCCTTCTATTGTAGTCATAAAGACCGCAATGTGTACGGCGTGTTACAAAAATAGATCTTACCCTCAATCTTCTACCATGTAAATAAAAATTTGATTGAATAAGAGTCGTAACTCATATATGTTACTTTTAGCTGTCGCAATTATATTCAAATCCAAAACTAAGAATACAATTTCTCAATTTGAAACCGCAAATGTAAGTGTTACAAACAAATTGCAATTCCTAGTCGTAAAATCTTTTCCGCGATGTATAAAACAAAACAATCAGTGTATAATAACAGGCTGCTTTGATATCAGTGGTGCAGTAACCGACACTAGTTGCCTAGGGCGCGCTTAGAAGAGAACAGAAGGAATCTATGATAAATGTCTGAAAAACGAGCAGCGCGAATCCGACGCGGTATTGTTGTTTGTCATGCCTTCTGCCCTCTAGATTTCCTCTAGAGTTCATTAAACCAGAGCATGTCCATGGATATGATAGGATAGTGTAGAATGAACTAGGAGACCGACACTGAGAAATCGTTTCCTTATACGTAATGAGAGAAGTGAACACTGTTCTTTTAATAAGCAAAGCTAAATGGCAAAGGTATTAGTAGTCCAGCGATAGTTTAGTCAAAAGTGTTTGTATACTATTGGATGATGTTACGATGTATAAGTGCAACTATTTGAATAATGCATCATTTTACATATGCCTCTGTCGGCATTTTATTTTTAGAAGTTTTAGACAGACATTTTTGTGTTTTACAATTATTTAACAAAAACTTTTTATGTAAAACATTAGCGACGGTTTAATAATATTATTTTTTCTTTTTCCTTGCCTTTATTCCATTTTATTTTTTGCTCCACATCTGAATTTAATTTTTTTCTTTGCTATAAAACACTATTTGAATGTTTAGTTCTCAGTAAATTGTACTATGCTCTATTATTTGGTTTCCCACACAGCAGTATTTAATTAATGCTATAGTAGGTATTTAGAAGAGATTTTGTAAATCTGTTATCGTTTGTTTAATTTTTGGCCAAATACCGATTATGTAACTCTTCTTAGCACTCTTAGGCATATTAAACAACAAATTGTATTTTTGTACAAAATTATTAATTATCATGTTGACAATAGTGAACTGCCTTCTCAATTACATTTTTATGTTAATGTTTGTAGTACTAGAAATAACAACACATTCCTTTGTAATTTTTCCCGGACAAATTATCATTACAACTCACCAGTTAATGCAATGTGTCGCATTTATAATTCAATGTGCTCTGAGTTAGATTTTGATGATAATTTGAATTTATCAAAAGTAAATTAAGAAATTTATTAATTTGATTTGTTTGTTTTTGTATTAGATCTCTCTCTCTCTCTCTCTCTCTATATATATATATATATATATATATATATATACTGTACTTGTACTACTACTCTGTATTTGGGTTTATCCTGTTGGGTAAAAAAGATTTATTTATTTATAATATTTATCAACTAGGCCTAATGAGTCGCCCTGCATTAAATTGGAGAATGAAGATACATCTTCTACAGAAATTCCTCCGTCACGTCAATGGAAAACCGTCTACAAAACAAACATTGGCAGAGTAGTAGCCTAATACTAATCTATTTTTAATATTGACTACTTGGAAGAATATTAATTTATTAAATTACTTACACATGCTAAATACCCGGGTAAAAACGAACATATTTTTATACATTGTAGCGGGTTAGTTTAGCGAACAAGTAGGGCCGCCCCGAAGTGTCTATTTTACATGGACTTACAGGCCTATTCTGTAAAATATTTGCTTAACGAATCATTATTACAATGGAATCGTTATTATGACAATCGTTATATCTACTTAACGATAATCGTTATACTTGTATCCGTATTCTGTAACACATTTTAAAAAATAATTTATTGTTTCTCTCGTTTCTCTCACTGTTGAAACGGGAATGTCTTCCGAAATGATAATTACTTGTGCAAAATTTTATCAACTTCGTCGTTAATATCTAAATTAGCTGTTTCTTCTTCATTTTAATGAAATTATTTTGTACTTTTCTCTAGAAATTACCGCTTCTCTTGATCTGTTCCTACTTATCCATAATAACTGCACTAAATAAACTGTCACCTCCTAACTTTCTAATAACCTTTTTGAATATCAAACTAGACAACTTTAAATGGCTGTTTGGTTCTATTAAATTCTTCATAAATATGAAATTGTTTTAAAAATGTAGCAAAGTAACATTTATAAAATCATGATACTATCTATAGTATAACGTACCTGTAAGATATTTTTGAGAAAAACATTATAAAGCATTAAATTATGAAGACCATTTTATTTTTTATCGGTTTTATTAAGTCTCCGTTCAACTATTACAAAACCATTATGTAACAATAAAATTATTCACAATTACATGTTTTGTTATGTACTTTTCAGAATGATTTTACAACAGAGTTTAATATTTTTATATATCAGTTTTATGTTATAGCTATAAGAACATTTATACAATGATGTTATAAAATATTTTCGGTCCTAGTGGCATTTTTGTACCTAATGCAACTATTAAGAAATATTTTTGAGTTTTAACAACAGTAATACAAATTTTGTAAAAATATATTGCATTAAAATTTTATGGTATAAAATATCTGTGCTAGTTGGGAAATCAATTACTTTAGGTATATTATAAGCAGGCTCAACACATCTTTAATTTAAAATGTACTGAAACACAATTTATTTTATATCTACACTCTAATATTTGTAAATTCGTCATACCAAAATTTAACACACTGTAAAAATTGAACAAAACTTTTATGAAACCGAGCATAAATGTTTAGTTATTGTGAATAAATGCACTTATTCACCTGGATAACATCTTAAGAAAACTGCTGTAATTCTATACTCATTTTTCACATGAATTGTAACTAAATTCATCGAACATCTTTCATCTCCGAAAGTATTTGCATTTGTGTCCATGAAGTACATATGGGTACCTATGAACTAAAATTTATAAATCACAAACAGTTTATTAAACAATAAATTTTATGTGTAAATTAGTAAATAATAGTACGTACATTAGAGCTGACAATATCTTAGCTATTATTTAACAGGAAAAAAGATAAAAATCTTTTTTCTCTATATTAAGATCATCATTTCTCAAATTGAGTGAAATGAAGAAGATAGTTATTATAGTAGTTCAGGGTTAACTGTGGGTTAAATATTTCTAATTGCAAATTTTCCGACATTGCAATTAGATAATTACTTCATTACCCACAATTCTAATAATTGCTCTACTTATTCTCATCTTATAATCTGCGAAATTTACTCGCTTTTAAGGTAAATTTAATCTAAAAAATTGTCCCGCTTTATCTGAGAAACGGAAGACACGAGAATTAATATCGTCTCTCGTGATTAGTTTAATAACAGGCATTATTTTAAGCTCCGTTTACATTTAATCATAGCATTTTCCACAACTCATGCTCGTTAAATTAACCTAGTCCATTGCGCTTTCTCTTAAATACTGTTGTTATAATTAATGAATGGATTCAGGACCTGGTGCGGACTCATCAAGTGATAATTACCTAACAATCTTACGTTTTTGTAAATTAGATGAAGGTAGAAAAAAGTGTATCACTTGCGCAAGTATAATAAATATCATATCATTTTTGAAAGAGCTAATATTGAACCGTTAACTAATTTGGAATAGAACGTTTATAAAGAAGATTGAATTAGAGAATAAATTAAGTGAAAATCTATATAGTTTTTATAGGCTTCTTCAGATTCATATCCAGATTTCTCGTAACAGAGTTATTTACATGCAACTAAATTCTGGTTATGCGAGACCCATTCAGCAAGAGTATAAAGAACAAAACACGTATTGTTCTCCTAAGTGTTTTATAACATATATCACATAAAATTTTGGAATTTTTTCGAATAGACAATACTATACTTTGCGGAAAATATATTGAATCTGCTTATTACTACAACATTTAACATAGCTTAAGCTTTAACATTCGTGTATAATATAGAGCGAGTAGTCCATTTTCTTCTACACGACAAACTTTATTTCTGACTTGCCCCATGAGTTTTTGGCGGGTTTCAAAATTTATTTTGCGGGATAGCACAGTGGTAGAGTGCTAGCCTCTGGACTCAGAGGTCGTAGGTTCGAATCCGGGTCAGGTCGAATTTTTCTCGACTGATCTTGATCGGTATCTACTCCCGTTACCTTTCCAAGTTGGGATACAATTAACTTGGCAATCACTAAGCTATCTAGCACCGGCTGGTGGTTGTAACAAGGGCTTGCTCGGGTGGGCAACACACATGACATCTACGTAAGAAACTTCGTGGCAATTGTAAAAATTAAGAAAATAGATGTTGTGTGTGAGACCATTCTAGGGTTATAACCTGTAAGGGTTGAAAATCCCGAAACAATACAATACAATACAAAAATTTATTTTGCGTACTTTCTGAAAAATCCGATGCCTTAATTGTTTTCAGTTTGGGGCTCCTAGAGGTTGTTGTATATCGTTCTTATAAGTAATTCCAAAAAAGTTTCAATATAAAATTCAAAGGGAAGGCATTTCTTTTAGATAAAATATTGCTATGTGGTATAATTTCAGAAGCAGGCGTCTCCTGGGTTTATTGGATGTCTTAGAGGTGTATACACAAAATTGCCATCCGAAATTACTTTATTTCATCAATTTCCATCATGTAAAGATTAATTTTTGGTCTGACCCAGCTTCAAGCAATTATGTCCGAACAACAACGCAGTGCTTGGAGACAAAAAAATTGCGTAAATAGTGAAATAATCCTCCTAAAATACTCAGGCGAGACCTATTGAAACTTTTTTGGAGTTATTTACAAGAAAGACGAACATTTGTAGGAGCCCAAAAATGAAAACAATTAAGGCGCAATACTTTTAAAAAAGTACTCGACATAAATTGTAAAACCCGCCAAAGACTTACAGGACAAGTCAGAAATAAATTTCATCGTAAAGAACAAAAAGGACAATTAGGTCAATATTAAACACGAATGAATGTTAAAGCTTAAGTTAAGTTAATTGGTGTAGTAATAATCGATTACATACTTACCTTAAATTAGAGTAAGGTCTATTCAAAAAATTCCCGAAAACTTATCCGACTTTTTGAGAGCATTTTGATTAAAAAAGTGCGACAGCCAATCAGGGATAGTCTGTCACTTTTTCGCATTAGTGCGAAAAAGAGACGCCAAACTTCTAATACGATATAATTCATTATTATTTTATTGTAAATGTTCAATCACAACGGAATTATATACAAAAAAAAATATGTGATTCGTTGCAATATTATGATTTTCTCACGTTCGGCAACAAGTCACGTTTTTTTTACGTTCCGCGCATCATTTTGCATCTAATTTTAAACACATAAATAGCTCTTAACGTCCAGTGAACGCTCCAATAATTTTTCAACAGGAAATCTATGTTGAGTGACTTTTAAGGTGGTATTCTACCACATGCATTTACTTGAATGTGAAGGCAGATTTATAAGAGTTCTAGTTGAATTCCATAAATATTATATCGGGTAGTTCTTGAGATAACTATGAATTGTAATTGATTTTTTTCCAAATCGTTGATGGTATTACAATTTGTAATTTTGTTTTTAATTAAATCAATTTTTATAATCATATTGAATTAAATTTAATAATACGGATGTAAAACTACTAATTTAAACTAGTCAATGATCTCTATAGAATTCAGAAAAGATTGGGGAATTTGAAAACCTAAATTACGAGTACATCACAAATTAATACAGAAAGCTGAAAAAAAACTGACACATCAAAAAAGATTTTTGTTTTCGTTTCTCTTGTCATATTTTGTGAACCCCCTTTTCAAATATGTAATTACCGATTTAATTATACAACGGGTTTCAAAATTTTAGGTACAAACTTTGCGCGCACCTACACTGACCATAGTGAGTAAAAAAATTTAATCAACACAGGTCTGATCTATAACGGTTTCTAAGAAAGAGGCCATGTTGTATTAGAATCGAAGAAAAACTGACGAAGGTAGTGTCCGAACATAATTTTGTCTATGCCAGTAAATAGACTGTATAAATACATTTCTCAATTTCTAATAGTTAAGAAGCTATTTTAAAATTAAATATTGCTCAAGATCGCCACAAAATTTAGTGCAATTGTTTGATTTTTTTAAAAAGCACATCTAAGATGACTTCTTAAAAGTAAACAAAAAGTTTCATTTAATCGAAGTCATAACTCTTAGCGTTTTCGATTTTTGTCACTACTACAAGCACTTAATGTTTGTACCCAACTCGAAGTTGTGAAACATCCTGTATATGTATATTTTCAAAGTATAAATTGACTTGGTCAAAAAGTGATAGATAATGTACAAATTATACTAATTATAATTAATATCTATTGTAATAAATATTATGAGTAAAGTAAAAACTAGTTTTTTCAATGGGTTGAAAGTAATTAAATTAATGTTAAATGAGTACAGGTATATAATTTAAACATAAAAAGTGATTTTAATTACACTGAGTGAACGTAGCATCAGCCTACTGCTTTCACATTAACATATACTTTATGTATACCAAAATCATTATATCTTAATTTATTAATAATAAAATGGACGTCATTAATTTAGCCATAACTTGATTACCTTTATTGTATTTAAAATAGAAGCAATTTACGTCCTATCTATTGAAAGACATTTAGAACTTTCGGCATAAATAACTATTCATATTAGTCGTGTAATTACGTAAACTAATTGAAAAGTAAAGGGACGTTATAGCAGATAAGACTTTTAATTATTTCAAGAGTCAGAGGTCCGCAAACTTCTTAGTTTTAATAATGCCATAAACTTAATCAATTAATGTTATCGGAACTAGTAACAGCAGCTCAAAGTTCACAACTTGTTATTTGTGAGTTTGGTTCATTGTTTTTAACTAGGTAAATAATGAGCTAGATATTCTGCTGCAGAAGATAGAATGGCGTACTACAAATTAGAGGGCGCTTGTTTCAGGGAGCCTCTATAGTTAATTAACTTTGTTTCTGACGATGATCTAAAAAAAAAAACCAGAAAGCTCAAAAGGATGTTTGACATTGTTTCGCCTTAATTCTTGTATGTGTGTAGACAGATTATAAAATGTGACATGTTAAACCTTAACTTAGCAATTTTTACTACATATCTGGCTAGACGTTTTATAAAACGACAAACAGCTTACGGTATATAGTTCAGAATATATAATAGAAGGAGCACAATTCCTAAATTTTGAAGTCGTGCGGGGAGTGGTCTGCCATCTTGTACTGTTCCATTTCTGATTTGTTGACGCGTGCTATTTAGAATTTGTCCTTTAAACTTTTGTATTTAAGTAACTTATTTGACCAATTTCGTAAATTTTAATAATAAATATAACGTTGTACTCTGTATTATCATTCGCCATTGTATTTTTTTAATAATATAACATATAATTTTACTTTTCAAATTTCAATAAATATATATTTGAAAAATATAAAGATACACTGACGTATACCTATTTATTGCTGTTTGTCAATCAAGTAAAATACTTGTTTGTTCTTTCATTTTTACCTCTCGCTAAGAGAGGTATTGGATTCATGCTAAAAATCGCATATCCAGATTTTATTGAATAAGCACGTTTTAAGGTCCCTACAATCCGATTTTAACATTTTTACGATGATGTCTGTGTGTGTGTGTGTGTGTGTGTGTGTGTGTGTGTGTGTGTGTGGATGTGTGTGTGTGGGATGTTGGAAGGACGGTTACTCAAAAACTATAAGACTTAAAATTTGTTTAACAACGTATTTCCCAATCGGACATTCATGGGAAGATCTGAAAAGGTTTTGGTAACAATTGGACAACCGGAAGTAGAAGATTCTTGAAAAAAAATCTTCTAAATATTATTATTTGAAATTTTTACCTCTCGCTAAGAGAGGTATTGGATTCATGCTAAAAATCGCATATCCAGATTTTATTGAATAAGCACGTTTTAAGGTCCCTACAATCCGATTTTAACATTTTTACGATGATGTCTGTGTGTGTGTGTGTGTGTGTGTGTGTGTGTGTGTATGTGTGTGTGTGTGTGTGGATGTGTGTGTGTGGGATGTTGGAAGGACGGTTACTCAAAAACTATAAGACTTAAAATTTGTTTAACAACGTATTTCCCAATCGGACATTCATGGGAAGATCTGAAAAGGTTTTGGTAACAATTGGACAACCGGAAGTAGAAGATTCTTGAAAAAAAATCTTCTAAATATTATTTTTTGAAAATTTTTCTTGATAATATTAAAGAAAAATAAATTCTCTTTCTGATACATTTAAATATTTTTATACATATTTTTTCTTGATAATATTAAAGAAAAATAAATTCTCTTTCTGATACATTTAAATATTTTAATATATATTCTATAGATTTAGAGATAAACGGAATATAATATATAAAATAATGTTGTAATAAATTTGACAGCCGAAAGAATGCCATGAAAAATAGTTGATAATTTAAATTATTTGTAACTGACAGATAAATGTCAGTGTCAGAAATAATGAGTAATGAATTAAAAATGTACTTGGAGAATCCCTTAGTTCTTGATCTGTGACTATTATGGAGATGACAAGTCTAGGTTGAAGGACTTAAATTTGTTTCAAACATTATGGGACAATGTACACCAGTACTGTAGACTAGAGTAACTTTGAATTGCGAAAAAGCTATCAAATTCTTCTCAAGTAAGTTGTAAATATTGACAAAATTACACATCGATATAAGAATAATCGGAGTGCAATCTATCCGTCACTTTATTAAAGGGAATTAGTGTTATTTAGATATAACATGTATGAAAAAATAAAATGTAAAAGAAGATATGTAAGAATAGATGCACAATCCATATATACATTTTAGACCGCCCAAAATTAATGTTTTTACTAGAAGAATATGAAGAGAAAGTAAACAACGTTGTTCGAATTGAAAATTGCAGTTACCAGCCTAATATTTATATATGGTAAACTCTACTTTGTAATTTATTGTAACATAATTTATGGTAAAATATCTTCATGTTGAGACATGCTATTATTGAATAATAAAGAAGTTTATACGTCATAGATTTATATGAATATATTATTTGTATTTATAAAAATAGTCTTTGCTTTATGCATACAGCCAGGTAAAATATACGGCGAGAGGTTATGTGCTGGCCACATCAGATTTTTTTTATATATTTATAATTTAATAGTACGTAAATTAAACACAATGACCAACTTGGTACATATTATATCAAATAGTGGTGACAGTGACATTGTTAGTTTTTACATTATTCACATTAAAAATTACCTATCTAATTACCTATTGTGAATCCTGTGTATTATATACAAATTCCATACATATTTTTTTTGCAAAAGATCCTATATTTCCAATAAAATTGTTTCATGTACAAACTATTCAAATTGCACTTGACACTGATATCTTATATTTTCCCATTCGTTAGGAGTCACTATTTTTTTATTTTCTTCTTCCACTCATTTCTGTTTTGCGTGTCGTTCTCATACAGTTCCTTTTCGCTCAAGTCTTCCGTAATACAGTTCTTCCATCTTATCTTTGGTCTTCCTCTGTTTCTTCTAGCTCTACTACTAAGCTCGTCATTCTTCTTCCAATATATTCTTCATCTCTCCTCATGACATTTTCAGACCAATGCAATCGTCCCTCTTGTATCTAGAAACTTCTATCACTCGAGCAATTTCCCTTATCCTTTCATTCCTTATCCTATCTTTCCATGTCTTCTCCAACATCTGTCTTAACATCCTCATCTCTGCCATATTCATTTTCTTTTCATTGGTACTGGCATCTGTCAATTTGAATTTTCTGAATATATTAGCAGTTTTCATGGTTAGCATAGCTCGCTGATTTATGATATTTAATATCTTTATAATTCTTGAACTCTATATCTGTTGAAGATGAAGTATAAAATGCAATGCAAACGTATAGAGAATAATATATTCTTTAAAATTTATAATAAAATTAAATGTCAATAAATGATATAACTGCTGTTTTTCAAGAAAAACTGTTAAAAATTGCAAATGAGGGTACTTTTGGTGGACCAATTATAACCAAAATATAATCATGTCTAGATATGGATCTAAACTTGAGGAATACGAAAAAAAAAAAGTTTGGAATCGTGGCATTGGAGCTATGCGATCCGAAACGATCTTCACATACACACACACACACACACACACACACACACACACACACACACACACACACACATACACACACACACAGAAATACAGACATCATCGTAAAAAATAAATTCGTATTCTGGGGCCCCCAAAACGTGCTTCTGCATTAGAAACTCACTATCGAAATTTTTGACCAAAGACAATACGTTCCTTACCTAAAGGTGACGGAAGGTAAAATTGATAAAAAAATCGGTTACTTAATTTTTAAGGTGTACGCTTTTTTGGAAGCCTATGTACATACCATTGCGTAAAAATTGAACCCCTGTAGAATAACCTATACTCCAGATTTATAGACATTTTAACATAAAATAAAATTCGTTTGAATTTTTTTTCCATAATATGTAGAATAATCGAGTTACTAAAAAAGAACAAACTAATTCTTAACTCTACGGCTTACGACATTATTGTAATATAAATATTTAGATATTTTCTCTTGCAATTCATCTAATTACATCTCAAAAATAATGTTATTTATGTACACAAAACTTGGGTAACTCGGTCCGAGTTTTATGCGTTTGGTTAGGTGTTATATTTAGAAAAATATATAAGCTAAGTACTTAAGCTGTTCGCCGTTTTATAAAACGCCTAGAATTTGTATTAAACGACTATCCATATTGTATAACATTGCTAAGTCAACAATGGTATAACAATGTGGCCGCTGTAATAAAATTATTAGGCGTATTATAAAAAGACGATTTTTTTCTATCTCGCTACATTATGTATTCTTTTTTCTAAGTAAATATCTTTTTCCTATGACTGTTATTGAAAGTGGGATTTTTAACGGTTACTTAGTAACTCTTAAAAATAACGTTTTATGAGGAATCTTGTTAAAAGTAATTACTTTAACAGTTGCAAACCTAGCCCATTCCCCATTAATATTGATTTCTCCTGTGACTATAATGCCGCGATTTTATAGGTAGTAAATCTAATGTTCTTCCGTAATAGCTGCTTCTTCAATTAATGTAACAGGCATAGTTATTTTCTTCACTTAGATTTGTATTATTCATTTTCATATGTAGACGTTTGATATTTAGAATTTTTTTATAGAATTTACGGCGTTTTAATTTAGAGCATTTACCTAAAAGTTACATATGGTGACAGGGGTACCGCATATTATTTGGAATCACAAATATATCCGGTTAGTTAAATTACTATAGTCGCCGTCCAATATATATATGGACTGATGCTCAATTTCTTCCCTTCTCCTCACTCAGGCCCTTGGCCGGCGGTGATCTACAGTTCATACTTATTTGACGACAAGTATAACCATGGTATGTAGTACGGTTACTTACATGGTTGGCGTTGGTATCTTTTTCTGCTGCGCAAATTGTAAAACAGATTAAAAATACCATAAGTATTGACCGGAGATTTCTACACTGTTAATAATTCTCTGGCCATGTTGAAAATGCTAATTTATGAAGAAACGGCAACACCGTTGGGACAGGGTGCGGAGAAGGGAAAAAGTTGAACATCAGTTCATACTCATTTTACGGCGATATATTTTATCCAACTAGGTTACCAAGCCTAGTTAAATATAAGTAACTCGGTAAACTAAATGAAACACAACTTTTGTTATGGATGTGTCCCGAAAAATTGATCCTAAGAAAACTGATCGTCGAAAATTGATCATGACGAAAATTTGTCTCTGGTGAATTGATCGGCGGAAAATTTATCACACATAAAATTTATCGCCCGTCAATTTAACGCAAAGAAAACATTGAGGGATGATAGATAGTATAAAAATTGGTCTAATGAAAAGTACTAAATATAGATTTCACTAGCTTTTATTCTAAATGTAAATTCAGAAATAAATAAAAATTATTTTGCGATTGTTTTCTATACCTTGGTAGAATTGTGTATAATATTCGATGATCTAACTTTTCAATATGCCGTCCATAATCAAAATTAACACTCAAATAAGTTTTAAGTTTTACCCGGGATTCGAACCCAGGACCCTTGAGTCGTGAAACGGCTACGTTGCCCACTGCACTACCAGGGTCGGTTATCTTATATATTTTTTTTAATTTGCTAGGTACATAATTTTTTTGTTAACGTTTATTGTCAAAATATGGCCTACATTCTTCATATTGCACTATATTGGTTACGCTGATGTTGATAACAGCATGACAAAAATTTTCACTTTACTCGATCGCTAACGAAACATAATTCAATACAAATTGAAGAATTTAATGAGATACTTAAACGCATTTTAAACATAAACGACAACATCATTACTCACAGCACAATTAGCAAGATAACAAGTTGTCGAAAACAAAATGCAAGAGCAAACAGAAAACGAAGATCAAGAAGGCGTTGAAAGGAAAAATAAAAGAAGTCGCGACCGCGAAACAAAACTGAAATATGAAGTGACGAAGCAATCAGAAAAGATTAAATCTTCTCCGTGGGTCCAGCGCGAATAACCAGGAGCTTAGCCAGATACATATAGAACAATTTTCGCAGCAAATAAAATTTCTTACCTCGCAAAATGGCAAGATCGTAAAATACATATATTGAAAGAGAAATATGTGACGGGACGATTGAGAAACCATAAGAGGAATTTTAAATTGGAACAATAAAAGTAAAATAGCTCATTATATTCGTAAAAATATTTTGCGGTATGATTGTTAAGCATATGATTTTACTCACAGATATTTGTTAACTTATAATATACATCTTTTATATCTCATTATATTTGTAAAAATATTTTACACCCCATTTGTGAAGCATATATTTTTACCCTTGTATATTGTAAAATATTTTCACTTACCTATTAGATAGAATGGCGACTCATTAACTTAAGTTTTGAAACCTGCAAGAAAAATAAAATATCAAAAATAATGATAATATGTTCCTATATATAAAATTAATATTATAATTTATTTCTGATCTCCACGATATGTAAATTTTAATGATTTAATTTTATTAATAGATTATAGACTCATACAATATTACAAGGCTCATTTAAAAAGTACGTAACCTAATAATGAAACACACAGCTTTAGAATTGAGTTTATTTTTATTTTTTTAATATGGTCTGTGTTAATTTTGGTGCAGTTGTTCCACGTGTATTCCATTGCTATTAATGCCATCCAGGAAATCCGTACTCTGCAACTTCTCAAAATAAATAATGTAGCTTTCAATTCAATATCCGAAGAAAATCGCCGGGAGCCAAATGTGGGGAATATGCAAAATGAGGAAACAATACGTATCTATATAAATTCAGTAATTTTTTTGATCTCTTGGATTTGGAACATAATCAATCAACAAAATATATTTAATATCTTAAAAAGTTAAATACTTGGTGGCAGAGAATCGCTATCAACATTTATTCATTCATTAAGGTGAGGGTTTCATGCGCTAACCGCTTTTGTCACTGCGACCTATAAGATCTGTTGTGACATGGCCCTATCTTAGTTTTCTGGAAGTAATTCCAGAGTTTTTAAGAAGCCAATTACTGCTCCAGGAGTCAGTTTCCCGATCTCATTTGCCACGAGGTACTTTTTACCAAGATGGTTAAGTCTACTTACGGCCACAGCTGGAAATTCACATACAATATGTTACGAAGTTTCTTCGTCCTCTTCGCAGGGTCAACAGATATTGTTTTCAGCTATACCAATCTTGCATAGGTGGTAATTCAGAGGACAATGACCAGTAAAGATACCTGTAATAGTTCTAAAGTCCTTCTTGCTGAGAACTAATAACACTTTGGCGTTTGTCAACGAGGGTGAAATGCTCCTTCCCATATCAGTTGGCTCACCCGCTTTAATTTTATTTTATTTAATTAATTTGTTACAAATAACAACCAACATAAATTATCGTCTATTTTTATTAATATTACGGACATTTTGTCCTTCTAATGACACATAGCAAGATATGTTTTTTACAATATTTTATTGTATTAATGTAAAATGAAATAATATTTAGTTTTACCTCGAATTTTGACAAAAATTCAAGGAACACTGAAAAAATTTAAACGATTTTAAATTGTAAGGATGTTAGGTTTCAATAAATAAAATGTATAAAAGACTTACAGTAGTAATTTACAGTAAAAACAATAGCTGGTACCATAAGCCTTATTTTAAAAACGCTATTTTGAAAAGGCCAAATTTCAATATTTAATTTCACCTTTATGTTTAAAGAATGATTTTATTCAAAATATTTATTTGAATGCAAACTATGTTTTGCTTTAAAATAATATTTTGAAGAAAAAATCGTTCTTTAAACATAAGGGTAAAATTGAATATTGAAATTTGGCATTTTCAAAACAAAGTTTTCAAAACAAGGCTTATAGTACCAGCTACTGTCTATGTAAAAAACGTAATTATTTCACGGTGCTCGACGTTATCCCAATTAAGAAAAAACAAAAAAATAATTTCATAGCGACTATCTACTCCTCGCTGTTGCTGTTTCAGTTTCTCGGACACCATCTGTAACTGCTGCAAAGTGTGAGTATGAGGCTAGCTAGTGGGAGGTCCAGGATTATTATTTTTAAAGCAGTGAATATATATATATATATATATATATATATATATATATATATATATATATATATTATCAAAGGAACGGCCTTCCAACGACGGAAGTAGAAAACAAGAGAGCAGAAAATGCAAACATAAATATAGAAATAGTAAGCTGAGACCGAGACATCCAAAAACAAGAACAAGACAAGAAGATAAATGAATCTAGGTACAACCAAATATATAAAAATATAAGACCCATAGAAATACCACAATATCTAAGAAACAAAAAAAGCACAGATATAAAATTAATAGCCAGATTAAGGTGCGGAAATGAAGAAAATGCGAATAAGTACTGGATGGAAGCAGAAGATCGCCTATGCAGACTATGCAAAGAAAGTGAAGAATCTATAGTTCACAAGTTATATAATTGCAGATATCTCCCACGACAAGCTAGCAGTGTATACCATATCCTGGATGAGTCAGGGGCGGGGGAAGCATGGGCCAAGGCACTCAGAAGGAAGAGGGACGAATTGAAATAAAATAAAATGTATTGTTATAGAAAATTTAATGTATATGGAATCACCATTCAACCAAATATATTTGATGTAATTTAAATGTAAAATTTTAAGCTGGAAAGCATGAATTAAATAAAATTATTATTATTATATATAAAACTTATGTTTATTAACACTGTATAAATAATGAGAAAAAATAATAATAATAAAAATAAAATACTAATAAACTGTGAAATATGGATGGACGGTGAGTTTCAGAATATTAGTCCCCCTGAGTTTTGTTCCGACTGATATTTGACGGTAACAAGTGCTCGGTGATGAAGTCTGTTTCGATGCTAGTCGCTGCTGAACCAACTTACTGAAGTAATTTGATGTTTTCTCGTACTTCGGCTCTTAGGCTTGATTTTTATTCAACCCTAAGCGTAGAATGTTTGTCTAGGCCCAGATGACCGTCTTTTATACCCAAATTTTGGCTGTTCTCGTTCAAACTAGCGCGGCTGCTGAGGTTGGCTGTTGCGGCTCGTGTCTGATTGGTCAGCTTGGTCAGGTGACTGTTTTCTATTGGGCGTGGCATCGGGGTAATAAATGTATTTCTTGTAAACTCGGGATGGAACTAGGGATGGTAATATCCGCTTTTCCTTCGTTAATCAGATAATACGTGATGTACAAATATGTTGCAGCCATCTCCCTCTACAATGTGTCCCATGTCATTTTGAAATTACAAGGTTATTGCTGTCAATTGTGCATTGCATATTTTTTTACGTGTACGTGTGTTGGAGAAGTATTTGCTGTATGCGACTTTTTGATAAACATCGTTTTTAAAAATGATTTTTCTTTAGATGCTTCACGAAGCTCCACTACAATGTGTACCGGGTTACATTCCTACCTCCGTGGGTCAGCCGGACACTGGAGTGTCAAATCGTGTATATGTGGTTTTCCTGGAGCAATATATGTAAATTGGTGACCATCTTGTCCTCAGAGCTGATCAGGAGGAATGGATACGGCCTGTTTCTTACAGTGGCGTCGTTTGACAGAGGTTATTGGCCTTCACGTGTTGTCAGGTGAGTTTAAGGTGTATGTTTGACCAAAAATTCACATTTCAATCCGTTTACCCTGACCGATGCACGATGCTCTCTGACACACGGTATCGCTGTTAAGAACCCTGGCTTGCCGGGAAGACTGTACCCGATACTTGCCGTGGAGAATGTAGAAGACTGCCTGAAATCCTCGCTGTAGAAAATGTGAAGGAAAATTATGACTTCATCATATCATATAAACTAAATTTCATAAATAAAATATTTTACAGAAAAATACCAAATTTTTAAATTACGTTTGATATAGATGCATTCATAATATTTGATAAATCACTGCGACTTTTCATATTATTTTGTATTTGACTACATTTCACTATTAAAACTTGAAAAGTGTAAAATTCAATGTATAATAATAGGAGTACATGTTCACCATTAAATTACTATAATCTCTTATTTTTGTCATAGTGGGTCTGTTAACAATACAAATATATTCGAGGAAATATCTAGAGTAACTGGTTTTTGTTATTTTGTTGTTGAAAGAACAATACAATCCTTCTCATATCTAATGCAGGAATGGCAGAACAGGATATTACATCTCCAAGTTGGAGACGTGGAACCGATGAAAAGCAAATACTAATCGAGAATAGATCAGACTCCTCGGGCCCTCGCACAACTGCTTATTAAAATCACATATAGAACTCTCCGGCTGCCGACAGATATCTGACTATACTAGATGCACAGGTACAGAGTACATGCATTGCTATTGCTAATCAACTAACGGAGTGCCAATGCCAATGAAATTTATATGGATATATTCAGGGCGTATGTTGCATTGCTTCATGCATATTCTTCGCACTCATTATAGAAATTTGTTTGCACTTTCAACAAGTACTTATTTCTTAATTACGGTATCTGATAAATTGTATGACGTTATTAATGTCTTCATTTGACTACACAAAAGTTTTACCAAGTTATAAGCATATTGACTGGTTTTATACATATTTAACCAGTGATGTTCAGGGAACTAAGGTAACATTAAAATATGTATTATTTAATATCTATTAAAGTATCGCTAAAGTAACATCTTCACCTGGAGTCACTAGAATTTTGAGTAAATACTAGCAGTCATAAATATTAGCATACTTTTTTCGATTATTGGATGCACTAATTGTAAAAAGTACATCATATACTCTTATGTCAAAAAACAGTTTCAGATACTTATAGGGCTATAATTGTTGTGAAAAAAAAAAATCTTGCGAAAAAAAAACCAAGGTACCTAGATTTTGACAAATTTGATTTGAAGTAGATTTATGGCTGGTTACACCAATACATCTTAAATTTTAAGCGTTCCGAATTGAAATTTTAATGATGTATTATGCATTGATAAGCACGTTTTAAGGTCCCTACAATCCGATTTGAATATTTTTACGATGATGTCTGTGTATGTGTGTGTGTGTGTGGATGTATGTGTGTGTATATATGTGGGGACGTTGGAAAGCCGATTTTACAAAAACTATAATATTTAATATCTGTTTAACTATGTATTTCTCAATCGGACATTACTGGCAAAAGCTGACAAGGTTTTGGTAATAATTGGAGAAACGAAAGTAGCAGATTCTTAAAAAAATCTTGTAAATATTATTTTTTGATTTTGTTCTTGCTAGTAAAAGAAGAGTAAATTCTCTATTTGATGCATATAAATATTTTATCATATCTTTTATAGATTTAGAGAAAAAGAAATATAAGGTATATAATAATCTGTTGTAATAAATCTCACAGCACAAATAATGTCATGGAAACCAATTGAAAAATGAAAATGTTTGTAACTGACAGATAAATGTCATAGTCGAAAATTCAAAGACATTACTGAAGATTTTTTATGGGAAGTACATACATTATGTTATTTCTTATTGTATTAATAGTTAAATATTTAAAATTATAGGTATAGTACATAAACCATTCAAAAATACTGTCTATCCCGACAATGAATTGGACACATTTCGGTTCATATTAGGCCGTAGTCTATAATATTAATCGGAAAAATAAAATTGATACATTGTAGGTTGTGCAGCATAATTTGACAATTGATTGTTCATTAATATTGTTATTGATTATTTATGGGTAACATAATTAATATTTAAATCAATCTTTTAATTGCGCAGCACAACACAGACAAAGCAAAACTGTGTAGTAACAAACAAAATCACCAACTCTGAAATATTTGGTTATGTTCGTTAAACGTCAACGATAAGGCGCAATATTCGACTTTTAAAATGTTGCTTTCCTATTGATTGTCTATAAACCGTAAACTGTAAAACATAAAACTTGGTGAACTTTACGATTGCGCCCTAGAGAATACTGCAATTATAAACTAGCGCATTAAAAATTATAGGTTTTAATTCACGGTTACGGTTGTAGACATGGTTACAGTATATTTAAAAGTTTTCAAAAATTCAGGATATTAAAGCATGTAAATCAATTTTAGAAAGATGGTATTGAAAATATTATTTTTATATATAATTTTTTTTTCAATCTTGCTCAATGAAAATACAAATTTTATCACGTCATATAAATTCTAAAATAATAAAATAAATCACTTGGGCTCTTTATCTAGGTATGCCAATTTCCTATATACAAATTGTAATCTATTTTGTATCAAATATTAAAGAATAGTCTACTCTACTACTATAAGATTAGTTTGCATTTTGTTAAATTATCGGGATATTAAAAGGAATAAAAATTCTAACTGCGGCTTTATAAATCAGTAGTTAGTAGAACGAATAAACGATATATAAAAGTAATTTGAAACAGATTACTCAACTAGTTTCGTTAATAACTTTTTGGTTCAAAAATAGTTTCTGTAAGTTTATAATATGCTAACTAACTTTTGATATGGGATTGTGTTCATTACCGAGTTATGTTAATTTAAAACAACTGATGAAGTTGAGCGCGATAACATCCGAAAGGCATTTATATAGTAATGACATTTGAATTAACGAAGGTATGAAATCAGTGTTAATTCATTCATAAGGTGAAATGAGTTAGATAACGCTATTAAAGTTAGTTAAATTGGGTTTATAAGGCCAGTTTAATAGTAATTCGAGTTCAGTCAGCGAGTCAGCAGTTAGACGATCCGCTGAATGGATATGCGGGAACATTAACAATTTACCGTGGGCTACGAATTACTCTGTGCTCCTTGAGGGACACTTGAAGCAGATGCAAATGCACGGTGCAGAACGTTGCTAGTGCAGATGCAGACGGAAAACCTGCAAGCAACCCGGTGTAGTCAGCCAATCTGCATGTGTTCTCTTCTTACTTTATGCTTTTCTGATTACCGCCAAGCTAAACTAAATGTACTGTTGCTATTATATTTCCATTTAGATATCGCAAAATAAACCTGTAACTATAACTGCACAGTAAATGTATAACTACTATAGTGGTTAATACTAAAATAATTATGAAGTTAAAAACTGTTGAGCTTAATCAAAATCATAAAAAAATAATAATAAACTAGATAACTTATCATATTACTCAGTTTCATTATTTTGTTTTAATTATTTCCTGTAATAGTGCGGGAATTGGCTATTTTTTCAATAAATCCACAAACAAAAGAGTAGCTACAGCGACTGCCAAGGAAAACAGGACGGTAAATACTCTTTAATAAACGACGAAAAAGTGACACTTTACAAGTTGAATATGATTTTTTCTTTTCACTGAATGGGAGATTCATGTATTGTTAAGATGGTAATTTTGATTGTTGCTACGAAGAAAAGTGTTTTTATGAACAAGTGATGTCAAGTAGAAAAGTGTTGCTACTTAATATAAAAAAATAGAAAAAGGTGTTCTTTTCCAATGAGTACACGAAATATAACTATTTATATAATTATCTCTAAAAATATTTTTAATTCGACGAAAAATTAATTTTAAGCGATATAAAAGTAATCATCCATTGTACAAGTAGGTACCTATCATAAAAGTGTCAGATTTGTAATAAACCATAAAATTAATGTCCGCCAATTCTTTAGAACCAAAACTTTACGTTATGTAAATATAAGAGTTCATTTTTACTTGTTGATAGGGCCCAGGGAGAACTCAATATAGCCGAGTATTTGCTTGTACTATATTATTATTTATTTTTTACCTCTCGCTAAGAGAGGTATTGCATTCATGCTAAAAATCGCATATCCAGATTTTATTGAATAAGCACGTTTTAAGGTCCTTACAATCCGATTTTAACATTTTTACGATGATGTCTGTGTGTGTGTGTGTGTGTGTGTGTGTGTGTGTGTGTGTGTGTGTGTGTGTGTGTGTGGATGTGTGTGTGTGTATGTGTGTGTGTGTGTGGGATGTTGGAAGGACGGTTACTCAAAAACTATAAGACTTAAAATTTGTTTAACAACGTATTTCCCAATCGGACATTCATGGGAAGATCTGAAAAGGTTTTGGTAAAAATTGGACGACCGGAAGTAGAAGATTCTTGAAAAAAAATATTCTAAATATTATTTTTTGAAAATTTTTCGTGGTAATATTAAAGAAAATTAAATTCTCTATCTGATACATTTAAATTTTTTATTATATATTCCATAGATTTAGAGATAAAAGAAGTATAATATATAAAATAATCTGTTGTAATAAATTTGACAGCCGAAAGAATGCCATGAAAAATAGTTGATAATTTAAATTATTTGTAACTGACAGATAAATGTCAGTGTCAGAAATCCGGAGACATTACTGAACACTTTTTCTGGTAAGTACATACATTATATTATTTCTAAATGCATTATTAGTTAAATATTTATAGGTATATTACACATACCCTTCATATATACTGTTATTTCTGACAATGAATTGGAATCATCTCGAGAAACAAGGGTAGGACAAAACTTCTTCATAGAATCTAATTATGTGGAATAATTTAAAAAATCTAAATATATGGAATAGATATAAGTAGAATTTTTGGTGTAGAGTGTAAGTATACAAGAAATGTTAAATACATTAGGGCGCGAGCAGTCATGTGACTTTGTTGGCCTTGACAAGCAGATATGGGAGCCCATGTCAGAATGATAGCTAGTAATTATATATATAGATGTCATATATCATAATTTCTCATTCTAAATTTAATGATTTTCCAATTCCATGTGGTTTATTTTCCTCGACAAGTAAATTCCACACTCCTGATGACAAATTAACTAAATGAATTTTGAAAATCTTGAAAAGTTCTGACATTTATGTACATAATTAATAATTATCATTCTGAAACGGGCCCCCACGTCTGCTTGTCAAGGCCAACAATGAAACATGACTGTTCGCGCCCTATACTTATGTAATCAAAAAAAGACAGTGGCGAGAGGTATTGTGCTGGCCACAACAGATTTTTTATTTTGCTTTATTATTATATACTTTGTAATACATTGTATGTATACGGGGTGCCCTTTTTTATCTATTTTCGCCTGAAAGTTTAAGAATAGAAAAAACAGAATACATTTCACAAGCCACTTCATGTAAATCGTTATATTTAAATCGAAATCACAGTAGGTAAGTACAAAAAAAAAGTTTTTTGAACCGTCAATTTTTGAAAGTAGAATTTGCAAATTTTCAGGCGGAACAGATAAAATGGGCACCCTACATAAGCGATGATCATATATGAGGCTGACACTGTTTTTCGTTGTAATTTTGTAACAATTCGCCTTGTTAAACGCTACTGATGAGGATGAAATTATGAAAGAAACACAAACAACAGGCATGCCTTATCCGGGATTTCAACCTGGGATCCTTAAAGCGTGAAGCTTGTCCTATATGTATATTCAATTAAAAAAATACATTTTACGATTTAGAAAAGTTTTCAATAGTGATAAATGAGTGAATGTCATAATCGTATATCTCTTTTATCGTCGTTAGTAATCTTTGACTTAAGCCCATAATACGAGTATATTAATACATCGTTGGAAAAAAATGTATTATATCTATTATTACAATTATTATCGATAGTTTTATATTCGTCACGACCATGGCATAAAATAAAAGTTCACCTGTAAGGGTTTAACTGATCATGATATTTATTTTATTGAACTGATAATCGACTAGTTTCAGAATGAAAGAATGTAAAACAATCGGACACGCTGTCTTATATAAGTTATTTATCATAAGTGATAATTTTTATTTTATTTTACAAAGAATATTGTATTTTAGTGTCCTTTAGAGGTTTTGGTATTTTTACCGTTCATAATTTTTGTGTATACAGGGTATTTGGCGTAAGTCCGGGACCACGAATATTTCGTTTATTTTGAAAGATACTAAAAAAATGTTAATAAGCAAAGTTAAACTAGACAAAGGGTCTCATAAGATGATCATAGCAGAAATTTTGTATCACTTCCGGTTTTAGCGAAAATGGGTATAACTTTAAATCTAGCATAGGCAATCGGTATTTTTTTTCAGAATGTACATAAAATTTTCTTCACAATGATACCAAAATTATCATAGTTTTACTTTCACCATTTGAAAATGGCAACCATCTATTCTCAAAATATGTATTAATAAAATTTCATACAAATTAAATACAGCAAGCTATGAAAACAATTTTATTATCTTATAACAAAAGAAAAGAAGAAATTGAAAAAAATTAGGCGTGAGGTATTATTTTTAAATTTTTTAAAATGTTCACAACGATAGTAAAACAGAAACAGTAAATGTGAAAAACTACAAATGCTCAATATGGCCGCCGTTATTTTCTATACATTTTCTTGTACGTAATAAAAACTCTTTCATTACATTTTCTAGGATATTCTCATTAATTTCTGTAACAGTCGCTCTAACTTTTATTTCTAAATTTTCCAAAGTAGTTTGAGGTGTTCGGTATACTTTCTTTGTCACTATCACAAATGTAGGCAAATTCTTTTCTTTTGTTATAAGATAATAAAATTGTTTTCATAGCTTGCGATGTTTTATTTTGTATGGAATTTTATTAATACATATTTTAAGAATAAATGGTCGCCATTTTGAAATGGTTAAAGTAAAACAATGATAATTTGATATCATTGTGAAGCTAATTTTATCTATATTTTGAAAAAATATATAAAAATACCGATTCCCTATACTAGATTTAAAGTTGTACCCATTTCCGCTAAAACCAGAAGTGATACAAAATTTCTGCTATGATCATCTTATGAACCCCTTTGTCTAGTTTAACTTTACTTATTAACATTTTTTAGTATCTCTCAAAATAAACGAAATAGTCGTGGTGCCGGACTTACACCAAACACCCTGTACGAGTATAACATTAATTGCTGAAAATATTAAAACAAGGGATCACCGTGCATTTAATGTTTAGATAATATGTTAATCTATTTGTTATATTCACTCCGTGAATCAGCATTATAGTTTCATGTATAAATTCCTCTTAGAATGATACAAATTCTTTTAACTGTTTCCTCCATTCCGTATCTTTCCGTGTACGGTAAATGCACAATGACAATACAATTCTTTCAAACAATTTATTGACTTAGCATTAGCCTAACCCATGGCGGCATTAACATAATGTCGCGTGGAGAACACAGAAAATAATTAAATAAACCGTTGGTTATCAACTCGTGTTACAAAGGAGACCTAGTGATTAGTCACTATCTCCTGCATCTCATGCGTCCGTAACTGTACCTAGCGGCCAGCTTAAGAACTATCGCGAAACCTTTCATTACGGACGGTATGGCACTTTTGTGGATATTCAAGTTATAATTACAATGCGTTGTGGAAATATCAATATGGTTAACGTTAGCGCTAACGTGTCCCTCTGTGTGTAATTACAATCTATTACAACACGCAAAGGAAGTTCGCGAGTAGACCACCCAAGGCCTACAACGATGTAGTATTACGCTGTCGAATTTTAAATAAGGATGAGTTGTTTAATGAAGTATTGTAATGCGGATTTAATCACACGGTTATCGGATGGAATGAATCTTTGTCAAAGGGTGGCGCACACCTTTCATTCAATATAGAAATAAATTGCAACCAGGAAGTAGAATGTGTTATTATAGTTCAAGTATTTCACAATTTATCTGATGGATTTTAAACAAAAAGTCGATTGCACGATACAGTAACGATAGCTAAAATTGTGTCTTTTATTCAATTTGATTGCCGCGTTACTAAGAAGATAGTAGGGTCGTTCCAATATTAAAACACTCCATATAATAATACAGAATGTCCCATGAAATAATGTCAATACTGAAACTATATATTTTTAAGAAAAAAAATATCTAATAAACATGTATTCGATCTCAGCTCCTACAGGAGTACTAACATCTTGAAAATAACCCTAAATGTGTTTATTTTAATCTGATATTTGATAATGATTACAGATAAAATTATGAAACTCAGGCTCAACCTCATTTATATTTTCAACAAAAAAAATATTATACATATGCAAATGGTGAGAAATTCTACAAATTTATTTCGACTAGTTTAAAACATAGATTTTCAAATTTACAAAATATGAATATAATATTCCATCTTCCATTTAATGTTGGGTTACACAGTCGTTATTAGTAATAACAACTTTAATTAATTCTTAGGCATTGTATCCACAAGTCCTACTGCATGTAATGGATTTTTACAAAGTTTTTATATTGTGCTAAAAGTAAAGGCTAAAGGATCTCGGTAGAAGATAAATCTCGACTAGAAGCTGATCCTGCAAATGTCAATCGAACAATTATTATCCGTCATTTGATCCACAGTTTTCTGTAAATTGTAAATCTATATATTATTAAAGTAATCGAAAGAATTTAATCCTAATTTCTCACCATTTTTATTGGTTTTATAATTTCTTGAAAATGTAAGCAGGCAGAACTATGATGAGCCTGGGCTCGTACTTGGTACATCATATAAGAACATTAATTTTTATTTTTTTCAGATTTCTCACTACATTCTTTCATTTGTTGCCGAAGAGTGGTGAGATTCTTAAGGTTTAATTTTTATTTGCCGTCGCCATTAGTTAGGTAAAAAAGATATTGTCTTTGGTTAAAAAAAATTGGTACGGTCTTTAGAACACGTTTTTACTATTTTTCCCATTATGTGTGTGTATGTGGGTGTGTGCATGTGTGTGTGTGTGTGTGTGTGTGTGTGTGTGTGTGTGTGTGCGTGTGCGTGAAATTCTGATTGAAAGATGTCCCTGTCAATGTCAAGAGTAATTGACGTAATATGTTTTATAATTTTACTGGCAATATAGAATCTTTTGCTGGAAACTTTCTGTGTGGAATTTGTACAAAATAAATAGAACTGAGGGAAGGTAATGTACTGGCAAAATATTTTATTTTATTTTATTTGAAAAACCTTTATATTATAAAGAAAAAAAATGTGTTTTGACATTGTTACTAAAAGATAGTAGAAGCTAACTGATTGTTGCATGCGCATTAACTACCAAAAACTATAGTCCATAGAATACACCAGAG
Organism: Harpalus rufipes; assembly: GCA_951394225.1. Taxonomy (NCBI): domain Eukaryota; kingdom Metazoa; phylum Arthropoda; class Insecta; order Coleoptera; family Carabidae; genus Harpalus; species Harpalus rufipes. The sequence continues at coordinate 39,866,016 of OX596281.1, forward strand.
GTTTTTCGAAACTGTATAATTCAATTGAACACGAGGTATGGCTGTATAAGATATACAGTAGTTAGAGAGAATTGTTTTTATTGTCATTCTTGTTTTGCGAAATCGAAATTTTAGTGCTGTACCACTTCGAAACGAAATAGACAATTTTTAGAGGCTGTCAGATTCGTCAATATTATTTGCAAACGCGCTTTATGAAAAATGTTTAATGAAGTCAGTTTGTTGCGAGGATGGCGTGCAGTTGGTTGCAATTTAAAGCGAAATCACCGGATTACAAAACTTGAATTTGCTCACAATCATTTTTAGTGGACAATAGACAAATGGAGCAAAATCCTTGTATCAGATGAATCCATGCATTTCGCGGATGGTCGGGAAAGAGTCAGAAGAAGGTGAAGGTATACTGCTGTTAGCATATTGTCAAAAATAAGCTATGGAAACAGTGGAGTTATGGTTTCGGCAATGTTGACGTATATTACGAACTTTAGTTCCGTTTGCTCTATACATTGGTGACAATATTTTGGTGAGTTGAACTAATCACATCCGAATTACACTAGTGAAAAATGCCCCTGTAATTTCACGGCTAGTCGTTGTTTAGACAAAATGTGTGCCAAAATTTTTTGAGTGGCAAGTATGCCGGTAAAATTAATTGAATAAATATATACCTACATATTTCGAGGAATTGTCATGCCGAATACCATTCGTGATTAGAACGTTATCGGTAATTTTCTCCTAGCTTACTCCTGCTTGCTGCTTTATAAAATCGTCATTCTTACTGTTGCACTCGTTTCCATTTTCATCGGAACAAGCAGTCGTGATCATGACGGCAAAAATTGCCGGTAAAATTATAGTCAAATGACATTTTTCAGCTAATGCATGATAATTTTGCAAAATAATCACACAATACTTAAGTAATGTATGTATTTCAACTTTAGAGTGGCCGGCATGTAGTCGGGACATAAATCACATCCAAAATTACTAGGGTGAGTGGTTTAAATAAAACTTTTGACTAATAAACTTAGATTTAAATTCAGGTACCTACCTCATGTTCGCTTTTAACTTACAAAGTTATAGTGTTATGCATCTACCACTATCTATTTCAAACAAAATTACGCCCCAAATATCCAAAAATATGGAAAACAACTTTGAAGATTTTTATTTACAAGTCTACAGTTCCACAATATTCCATGTTTATATTCCCCAACGTACATTTGGCTTACCCAGCACCTCTTAAATTGTACTTTCCATGTCCTCCTCCATTTCCATGTAAACACAGTCGCAAACTTCTCAGTAGTAAACAACCGGCCCAGGCTTGCCGCACGCAAAGTGATTTCAATCAGCAGTCGGAGTCCAAGTAGATGGCATCTCCCGCCAATTATAGCTATGAACTTACCCCTTGCCCTCTTATAAACTAGCCAGAAAGACGACAACGGAATAAGAATGTGATATGCTTTCATTATACCGTCGTACAACTGCTTCAGGAAATTTGACTTAGGAGATAGGTAACTAACAAGATATTTGTTATAGTGTAGTTTCGAGAACGAAAAAGGAGTTATTGCCGTACAGATTATTCATGAGATTTTCGTAAGGAAAGATAAACTAATACAGAATAATATAAAATTTAAGAGAGTTTTTTTTATTTAATATGTCGAGCCACGAAAGTAATATATTTGTTTGCTTACATACTAAATTTGGCTCGAATAAAATAATTTTGTAGTTTCTAAAACAATAACACAAAACACTTTACAAAAGCATCAACGAACTTTACTGAAGGTAGTAGTTCGTCCTCCTTTTAGTTGAAAAGGCTACAATAAGTCTTTTTTAAATTTTGCATTTATAATGATGTTTTTACGAAACCCAATTGTGTATCGAAAGAGCCTTCATTTCGATATGCATTGTATTGTTTTTACCTCTCGCTAAGAGAGGTATAGCATTCATGCTAAAAATCGCATATCCAGATTTTATTGAATAAGCACGTTTTAAGGTCTCTACAATCCGATTTTAACATTATTACGATGATGTCTGTGTGTGTGTGTGTGTGTGTGTGTGTGTGTGTGTGTGTATGTGTGTATGTGTGTGGGATGTTGGAAGGACGGTTACTCAAAAACTATAAGACTTTAAATTTGTTTAGCTACGTATTTCCCAATCGGACATTCATGGGAAGATCTGAAAAGGTTTTGGTAACAATTGGACAACCGGAAGTAGAAGATTCTTGAAATTGAAAATTTTTCTTGATAATATTAAAGAAAATTAAATTCTTTATCTGATACATTTAAATGTTTTATTATATATTCTATAGATTTAGAGATAAAAGAAATATAATATATAAAATAATCTGTTACAATAAATTTTACAGCCGAAAGAATGCCATGGAAAATAGTTGCAAATTTAAATTGTTTGTAACTGACAGATAAATGTCAGTGTCAGAAATACGGAGACATTACTGAAGTACATACATTATATTATTTCTTAATGTATTAATAAATACATAACATATATCCTTCAAAAATACTGTCAATCCTGGCAATGAATTGGAAACATTTCGAAGAATTAGAAGAGGACAAAATTTCTTCATAAAATTAATTTAAAATTAATCAATCTAAATATAAGAAATAGATATATGTAAGTAGAATTTTTGGTGTAGAGTGTAGTATACAAGAAATGTTAAATACAATAGGGCGCGAGCAGTCATGTGATTTTGTTGGCCCTGACTAGCAGATATGGGGGCCCATGACAGAATGATAGCTAGTAATTATGTATATAGATGTCAAGTATCATAATTTCTCATTCTAAATTTAGTGATTTTCCAATTCCATGTGGTTTATTTTCCTCGACAAGTAAATTCCACACTCCTGGTGACAAATTAACTATGTGTATTTAGAAAATCTTGAAGTTTTGAATGAAAAATTGACAAGTGATATCCATGTACATAATTACTAATTATCATTCTGAAACGGGCCCCCACATCTGCTTGTTAAGGCCAACAATGTAACATGACTGTTATATACATATGTAACCAAAAAAGTAAGTGGCGAGAGGTATTGTGCTGGCCACAACAGATTTTTTTTATTTTGGAAGGTTAGTACTAGATTTATTAAAATTTTCAAACAGTATAAATCAGAATTGACATGAATTTTCAAGTAATTGAATGTCCAGTGTTACCAACTACAACATTACATATACACATACAAATTTCCCTAAATCAACTTGGTTGATATAGCAGCCTTTTTAAAATATTTTAGTATAAAAGACGCAAAATATAAAAATTAGTACATAGGACTCAAATTATGACTTTTTTTCGCACTTACCATTTAAAAAAACTCACCAGGGCTTGGTTTTCTGAATTTTGACGCATGCAAAAAAAAGTCTTATAAAACGCATTCTCTAATATACTATATGTAAACTACGTTGAAATAAATGTTTTTTTTTTAAAAGGTTTGAATTTAATTAAAGTGTAGGAAAGTGTGTTGTGAATATGTATACCTGGGTGTACCAAGTAAAACCCATTTTACGTTATTATGATTAAACAATGGCCCACCTTCTCACTTGTGCCGATTTAGAAGAGGAATGCGCGAAAGAATATATATTTTTTCGCATTTAGCATGAATGCAATACCTCTCTTAGCGAGAGGTAAAAAACAATGCATCTCGTATTTTTTTAGCTCTTATACTTTTTGTTGGATATTATTCAACTTTATTTGCGTTTTACACTTCATGCACAAGAAACTTTTTTTTGCAGTGAAAAAAAAAAATCCTAAAAACTTCTTTAAACATAAACTCGGTGTGACAGGCCTTTCTTTATATAAGAACAATGTTTACATTTCCTGATATTTTCTTTTAATAAAATTTAAAGTTTAGTCTGACATTTTCTGTTTACAAAAAGTGTTACCATACCATAAAAGATTTTGTTATCAGTAAATATTTATATGAAATTTTTCAACCTATTTCTTTGAAGAACGAATTTATGAAATATGATACCTTTAGCAAATTATGTTCTATGAATACGACGCGTGTAGAATATTCTAAACACTGAATGCCAACATCACCAGGTTACTGAGGCATGAACTATGAACGAGCAACACAACTTATTACAAAATTCAGCTCCAGGCGAAGTTGCAAACTTCTGAAATGCTTGCGTTGCTCATGCAGGGCGATGGAAAAGTGGAAGCACACATGTCGTGTACTGGGTACACATTCTTGCAGCGAAGCGGCAAAAAAGATCTAACAGTATTACCCAATTCACGTAAAATTGATGTAGGTTAGGAATATTGATGTAGTAGCACTAAACATGGAATTTATTGTCAATGATTTCAAAACAGAGTTGAACATACGATTTTTGAATAAATATGGGCAATAACAATTTTTGTAAGAACGACTTGCAAATCATTTTGTAACGTAAAACGACTCTCTTCTCTAGATAAATTAGTGTAGAATGTATCTGTAACATTGTTTTCAACCGGAATACGACTATTTGCAATAATTTATTTATATGTACATACTCTAAGTATAACATCGTTTTCGTTTTCAGGGTGATCATGCGAACGTGAAAAAGCAAATAATATCTTCTTTGTTAGAGAACATAGCAATTTTTGCTCAAATAGGAATTAAATTAACTGCAGATAACACGAGCATAAAGTTCTCAATATCCAGAAGTGTACTATTACTTCCGGTTCCGGAGTAGAGTAAAATTGAAATTTCAATTAGTAGATATTATATTTTTACATTTATGTACCTACACAAAATTTTCTTTACAGTAAGTGGCAAATAAGTGACATACTGTATAACAAAACTTTAAAACGACTGACGTTTGAAATATATTATACAAAAAATCAAGAATTCGCAAATTTTTTTTAGGTATTGATTTTTTTGCCAGAATAACGCTATTAATATATTTCTAAAATTATCGTCTATGTACAAAATACAGGGTGTTTTAAGTAAGCGTACAACGCTTAACCGATGGTAGGACTAACCTAATAGATAGTAAATTTGGGAATAATTTTTGATTTACATGTTTTCTACAAGAACTGGATCCCTTAAAGCTTACCAATTACATCAAAGTTAAAAATCTGTTGTGGCCAGCACAATACATTCCGTCAATCCTGTGTATAATGTATAAATTCCATACATAATTTTTCTTGCAAAAGATTCTAAATTTCCAGAAAATTATCTCATAAACAAACTATTCAAATTGCATTTGACACTGACATCTTCCTCTTTAGCTTTTCCCATTCGTTAGGGATCGATATTTTTGCGTGTCGTTCTCATTCGGTTCTTTTTCTCTCAAGTCTTCCGCAATACAGTCCTTCCATCTTATCTTTGGTCTTCCTCTGCTTCTTTAACCTCCCATTACTAAACTACTCATTCTTGTTCAAATATAATTATTCATTTCTCCTCATGACATGTTCAAACCAATGTAATCGTCTTTCTTGTATCTTTCTAGAAAATTGTAACACTAGAGTTATTTTCTTACCGTATCTTTCCGTGTCTTCCCCAACACCTACTTCAACATCCTCATCTCTGCCACATTAATTTACTTTTTATTGATACTGACATCTGTCAATTTGAATTATATGAATATTAGCAGTTTCCATGTTTAGCATAGCTGGCTGAATTCTAGCATATCTATTGAATATGAAGTATAAAATGTAATCAAATCGTATAGAGAATAATATATTCTTTAAGTTATAATAATATTAAATGTCAATAAATCAAATTTAACTGTTCAATCTTCAAATGTGGCTACTTCCGCTTCACCAGTTATAACCAAAATCTAATCACTTGTTCTTCTGGATGTAAACTTGAGGAATACGAAAAAAATATAATTTTTGGAATCATAGTATTGAAGTTATGGGATCCGGAACTTTTGTCACACACACACACAGACACACACACCTATGCAAAAAAGGTTTAATATCAGTTTTTAAAATCAACATATTTTCTAGAGAATACATTGATTTTTACTTTTTTTACATTTTTTTAAATTATGACGTAATTAGTCAGTTTTAAGGGGCTCTGGTTCTTATAGAAAGCATGCAAAACTAAATTTATTGACAGATTTACTATCCATGGGGTCAGTTCTACTATCGGTTAAGCGTTGAAACACTTACTTAGATAACAGCCTGTATAATAAAATCGCCTGTAACACATGAGGCAATAGCCGTGTTCCTTCGGTATATGATTCGTAATCTAAATGATCAAAATGATCATGATTAAGAAGAAGTATGGTTTTTCGTTTCCAATTCGTTATTCCCACTTTCTCATTTTGTCATTACTAGACAACCTTTCCCTCTAAATCATCCTTTTTCAGTGATCACGTGAATTCAGTTCAAAGCAAAGTTAAAAATGGCTGACGACAATAGCTTTTCGAGCGTAGAAATTTATCAATGTGAGGTTTGTTGCATCAAAGGAAACGTGATCAATTTATAATACTAAGTATAAAACTTGACAATAGATTATTTATAAAATAAAATAAGTTAGTTTACATTAGTCTGCATATGGCATTTGATGCTAGGTGGTGTTTATATTATTTAAGTTGTTTTCTCGATATAATTTTTACATCATGATTGAATTGGATCACGGTTAAACTAATCAGGATTCACAAAATCACAATCAGATCCCAAAGGAATACGGCTAATCATTTGAATTACAATATTAATTTCAATATAAATATTGTATCATCTACTATACACTTTTCATCCATGGATTTAAAACACCGGACTGGTATAAGTGCAGTAAATTAACGCGCACATCCTCATAATATTTAACGTTGTACTGACAGCTGGATAGTTTTTAAGGTAGTCGATACAATTAAATTCTCATTCGAGAAACAAATGATATATTAACTAGTGTACCATGAACTTTAGAAACTTGATTTTTTCCTTCAATATATTTATATGTCTTACATTATATCATTTCGTAATACAATATATTACTTATTTATCCCTTTTATGTACTTTTAAAAATGTAAAAATATAGTACGTTTAATTTCAAATTTCAAAGTTAACATCGAATAACTCGAAAGTAGTAGCGCACTTCTCGATGTAGTATCTTTTGTCATTTAGAGAGAATTTGCTTAGTCCATCCTATATGCAGAACTCTACGAGCTACAGACAAGGATAAATAGATAAGCAATTTATATTTTACAGGCTAATGTAATAAATATTTTAAAAAACTGCTTTTGTTATATAATCCCAGAATTACTTTAAATCAGTTTATATTTATTCAGTTAAAGTTTTGTAAATTTAACCTTAGTACGGTTACCAGCTTTTCGCAATACAACCGGTTACATCGTGTCTGATGGACAAGTGTTATTTGTACTGCATTGAAAAACATAAATAAGGAAAAGTATAAGTAATATAAAATCCTATCTCTTTACCAACAAAAATAAATGTTCTTAAGCTGCGTACACACTTGAGCACGAATACGAATGAGGCAGGCCGCGGCCGCATGAGTCATGCAGTGTGGACGTTGTCCCAAGGCACGACGAACTGTTCGCCGAACAGTTCGGAACGAGCCAACTACTGTCGGTCTATCAAAGGGATTCGTACTCAGTGTGGACGTCTTCAAAACATTTGAACATATGATTTTGAATACATTGTAAAAATGGAGTGGACTCAAGAGTTATGTTTCTATTCTTTTGTTTTACTTACCTTAACATAATTCTCAAGAAACTCAATTAAGGCTTCACAGACCTCTGGTATTATTGCCGATATAATTTGTTTCGACACCCGAAATAAGTATTGCAAACTGGTAAACGAATCACCAGTTGCAAGATAGCGCAAAGTTATAGCAAGTCTTTCTTCAGGTGAAATTGCTTTTCTGAATCTTGTATCGTTTTTCTTTATTTTACTTTTAATACCATTTAAAGAAAATCAAAATTATTTTTTGACATTCTGGTGAAATTTTTAAATTTGCCAAAATCTTCGTCAGCACGTAAGTTATTTAATAAAAAAGTACTATTAACATTATTAATGCGGCTTCGTCTCAAATAAAGTTGTGAAGACCATCTGCGCCTCTGTTTTTTACGTTTTTTGATTTTTATTAACTTTAAAAGTAGTATAACATTGATACAAGGCACGGGTAGTAAGTGTTCATTCGAAATTTCGCCTATTCGCCGCACAACACTGGAGCACTGTCGCGGCATGCCTCATGCGCTCCTATGTGGGAAAACGTTTATCCCACACGAGGCATTCTGTTCAGCCTCGATCTGCCTCATTCGCATTCGTGCTCAAGTGTGTACGCAGCTTTAGACATTACAAAAATTCGGTGCGACGCAATGCAATGAACACAGACATTAAGACCAGTGTGTTCTTGTAGACGCTTGCATATTTATATAGGTGTCTGCTAAACATACGTTAGCCCTTTACGTTATTTTACAATTTTAACTAGCTTACAATGAACCCTTTTCAACAAAAACGGTAGAATTATTAATACCTTAATTTACAAAGTCAGTGATGGATAGGTCTCAGTCTTATTGCATTTATTAAATATTCATACTTTTATATTCGAATATGTCCGACAAATACACAAAAATCGGACTATGCTTAATTCATACGCATTTGCACAAATAAAATGATAAACATATATCCGTAAATATTAAAAGCGTAAGAATTCTTTTATTAAGAAAAAAAATTCTGAACTATTTTATCAAATAATCCAATATCTTTATCGACTTCACTGATTAGTAACTTCGCAATTGGTACCTAGAGTGGCTGAAAAACCGCACATATTTCTTTTGTGTAATAAGACATAGGTCTCGCGTTTTACAGCTAATCTTCCGTAACTTGACTTATTTCATTATAGCTGACAGGTTTGGCTTCAGCAATTACGGTATAGCCATGCCAGCGCCAGCATTGCTAGCGATCCACTATTATGATGTCCATGGCGCGTGGGTTAGCCTTAGCCATGATCGCTCGGCAGATACGAGAAGGGAAATTACAATAATTACAAACATCGCCTAGCGGTTTCCCAACTCTTTCCACTCTACCTGGAAGCCTTCTACCTTTATTTATATTGTTTTATAATAATAGACCAGTTTTATTACTCTTGTATCTTGTATTACGTATGATTAAACGGGAACTGCCTACTGATTTAAATAAATGTTATTGTGTTTCGTTGACTGCAGCAATGCAGAACTACACTGCAGATGGTATTTGTATGTACGAGTAGGATACGTTTGAACAGATTGCGGATAACTGTGTGCTAATGGTCTATTGATTCTAGTAAAAACTTACAGTATTTAGATTTTGCAGTTTGTTTTATTAGCCATTGTTTATAGCATTTTAATGTTTTCCAAATGAAGTATCTTTTTATTGCACTATTTGTTGAGTGGAAACGATATTTTTAAGTACATATAAATAAATATATCATCACGTTTTATTAACAATTACCGACGGTTTATCTGTACGCTGTACCGTAGAGTATGCTTACCAGATGCCACCTTATGGGCTTTTAAGATGTCATGGAAATATATTTGAAGTACAATTTAAATACGACCAAAATATTCGCATTGTTCGTCCAAAGCCACTCTATACAGATTGTAATTCTGATGAAAAGACTCGAATAAATCCAAATACTCAAATGAAGCCACGCTGCCGTTTTTAAAGTTATTATCAACAACATATTGGGAAATAAGCCATGATGATATTTTTTATAATTTATTTTCACATTCTGTTTTGTGACAAGGGTGCCGCATTTGTTTACCAGAAATGAAAAACACATTTGAGTATAAGTTTTACCAATACTACGGATTTTATCTGTCGATTTGTAATCACAGATGAGATCTGTATTAATTATTATACTCCAGAGTGGTGGAAACAACAATCTAAACAATAGAAGCACACTGATTCTCCACCACCAAAAAAAAAATAGTTTTATCGTTGGAAAAATTAAAGCATCCATTTTTGGGGACGCTAAAAGGACGTTGTTTCCCAAAATATCAAACAGTTACTGAGGAATATTAATTTAATATTTAACTCTGTTAAGCGAAGTGCAATTAAGTTCAGGAATAAGTACGTTATTTATAATATTTTACGGGAAGCGAAGGAATGAAATATATAAATAATGAAATTGGAGCAAAGGCCTAAATTAGACCGTTACACCGTATCATGGACAAAATTATGAATGTTACCAGGAACAATTGGATACAAAATGGGAAACACTTTTTTCACATAGTGTGTTACGCGAACGATGCTGTTCTAATCTCAAAGACTGTTACACATTTTTAATCAAGAAACAAAGGAACTCAATATGATTATCAACACACAAAACAAAATACATGGTAGCAAGAAAGGAACCAATAAGATGCAAACTAGACATTAATGGAAAGGTTATCGAACAGATCAGCAAATTCAATTAATTGGGTTCAGACTGGAATTCTATAATACTCGTAAGATGCCAAAATTCAAATTATGAATTCTTCTCGGGTTGCACGATGTTTAAAAGACGTGGTACGGAAAAACAAATACCTTATAATAATGTCACCAGAAATTAAAGTAATTCGAGACATACATGGAAAAACCGTCTATGATAGAATGAGAAATGAACATTTAAGGAATAAAAATAAGATACAAGACAATGAAATGGATCCGACAAAGAAAATATTTGAATAAACATATCGATCAAATGGATGACAATAATAATGTAAAAAATGTCAAAAACACAAACACCAGTACGGAAAAGACTAAAGGACGAGCGCCGAAAAGGTGAAGAGAACATTCACATCACAGGAAGCGTAGCAGATATAGACATCAGTTTAACTATATGCAAAATATATATATGAAAAAAGAAGAACTTGATTAGACCAGGAAACTCGCAAAAAATGGACGAAGATAGTGAAAAATTAATATAATTTTTCATCATAATAACGTACGACCCCAAACAAGTGCTATTTTCATGGCAAAACTGGTTGAATTGAATTATGAATTGTGTCCCCATACTACTTATTCTTCAGATTTCATGGTGGTCGGCGCTTTTCTTTAAATAAGGAATTGAAAGTTACAGATTTCCTGAAGTCGCGAGTATTTTTTCTGGCTTTGTGTCTTTACATTTCAAATAACTGTAGTTAGTATTTGTTACTCAAACTTTTATCCATCCCCTAAGGCTGTCATCAACCCGATCGTGCATCAATCTGCCGATAAACAGCAATCTCCACTTATCTGTCCCTCATTCGCCATCTTGCTCGGTCGTGGGTAGTCCGGCCCAATAAACAAAACTTTGAAAACCTGTTAGAGGTCGGGACAGAGCTCTAATGGCCAAGTTCGCCGCGGATCACGGGATAGTGGGAAATAAATTCAGGAGTGTTAATCTTTACGGCCCGCGTGAGTTATAGACGTGTCGGGGACGCAAGTCTGTTTATAGTGGACACTGACCAGGGATTACAAATATGATTAATGGCCAGTGAATAGGGCGAAGTTGAGATAGGATTGAGATACTAATGGCTGTATGGAAAGACAGATTCAAAAGTGTTTTTTATATATATGCAAATGTTTATGGACATTATAAATTTTACTGTATGTGAGATTATTAAGAACGAATAGTTATTTATTTATATTTTTTTTAAATAAATAATTAATGCATGTTCTAATGAGTAAGTAAGAGGAGATTCATATTTAGATTTCTTTTAACAGAATGGGGCCATCCCACACTTTTTTTTAATTTTAATTTCGTAAAATATAGATCAAAATATTCATCTCTGTATATTTTTTACACAATATAAATGTATATATTTGGCGATATACTGTTTTAAAAATATCATGTATTTATCGTGACGTCAACAATTAAAAGACTAGGTTCGTGGAACGCACATTTTACCCTAGCGGTGAAAAATAGAAATAACATCTATCATCTGTCATTTTACAAGTTCAAAGTCATTTGTGTTTTGATTGTGCATGTTCACACGTGAGTAGAATAGCGTATTTAGAGTTCAGTGAGTTTTTAATTTAATAATGGAATCCGGATATGAAGAGGCAATTCTAACAATCTTCCAAAAGTAGACGTTAGCACGATAAATGATTTTTTTATAAAAAGTTCTGAATTCCTGAAATACAAAACGTAAAAATGAAAAGGTATGTCTTCATTTTCATTTTATTATAATCTTTTTCAATGAGATTATTATTTTTTAAAGAGCTATATGGCGCGATGACTCACCAACACAAACTTTTATACAAAGCATCAAATTTTTACACGTTTGTATGAATTTTAAACTTTACTGCCGTGCTAACTCCACATGATTTGTGAAGCGCGGCAACTCAAATTAAGAGTGCGTACCACAAACTCGGATTTTAATTCGTGATGTCACAGTAAAAGTCCTCGAAAAAGTATTACGAAAATTATGAATGAAAAGTAACAAAATTGTAACTATTTTTCATTGTAAAAGCAATGAAATTGTCTAAATTTTTTATTTCTACAAAAAAAAAATGCATATATTTTTTTATGGGATGGCCCCATTGTTCATAAAGTTAAACTAAATCTTGGAAACGCCAAACCTAATCTGTGAATACATAAGTATAAAAGAGAAAATACATACTTGCAAGTAGACATGACGCAGACTAGAAACTGTAGGCACACACAAAAATCATAAATGTAAAACATAAATATAAAAATTGCTTAAGATCCAGTGTACGTCCCAACTTTCTAACTAGAAATCTTCATTCCTTCTTATTATGGAGTCCTCCATTATAATAACATATTAAAAATATGGGTCATTTATATTAAAATAGACCCCTTAAAACTGTATGATAAAGATTATCAAATTTTGATAAATTTATTAGTTTTATGGGATCATTACCGAGATCTGTCTACAACGCAGATTGAAACACCTGGCAATGGGTAACATGCCGTAAAGATATATTTATTTATACTATTATTACTTAAATTATTCTATTTTTAATGCGCTTTACATCTACGACATACATCTACACTCTATTCCAAATTCTTACAATTTTCAAAACTTTTATTATCACTTTTTTGAAATCCGGAATTCATTTTAAGGTTGCCAAAAAATATAAAAACGACGAATATAAACCAAATAATACTAGTTTGAATTTATGATGCCATGCCAGCTAGAACCCATTTGCTCTTGAATGAAAATATACGATATGTAGAATGGCATAGGCTGCCAGTGGCAATCTGAACTTGAACTATAATATACGTTTTTATTAATTATTTTCTTAAATTTCTTATTATAATTCCAATTTATTAACCATAAAAGTTATTTTAATCATATTTATACAGAGTGATAGCGCTTAGGAGGAACATAGGGTTTTAACATGGGATTTTTATTTTATGAAATTTTCTGCTCTCCTATTCATTTTACCCTAAAACCTGTAAAGTGCAAAGTTGTTTAGAATTGCATATAAAACGGTATTTATATTTTTTATTGTTTCTAGTTTCTTTACAATTTTAGAAAGATATTTCAAAGTTTATGTTAGTTCATAGCAATAGCCATGAAATTTGTTTTTTCTTCTTCTGATTTTCATTAATTAATAAACGTCAAACGTCTATCTGATTTATGAAAATCAAATTATTCGAATAAAATTTCATTTAATTTTATTTATATATAAAATCATTCAATTTTCTTTTTTTATAAAAAATTGACAGAATATGAATAATATAATATTGTTTTCTACAATGTTATGGCTATTTTTACTAATTAACGGAACTTTTGGAAATTCTTTTTAAAATTCTGAAGAAACTTAAACCATAATAAAAAATGAAAGAACAGTTTTTATACAACTTTTAATTCTGTACCAGTTTGCATTCTGTATTTTTTGCCATAAAACCAATAGCGAACTCCACTGTTTTAGAACAGGGTGAGCTTAACCTCATATAATATTTAAAAATTTATTACGACTTAACGAATAGCAGTTAAGACTTTTTAAAACTATATATTGCTGTCAATTTATATTATTTTTGACAGAAAATAGTTATTTATGACATGTGTTAAAGTATCGTTTTATTTTGTGAGAAGGACGTTTGGAACACGACGCAAACTTTCGAACAAAATAAATCACTTTTAACACATATAGCCTACACTATTTTTTCTACAAACACTATTTTTTTCATTTAAATTTGTATTTCTAATATTTTTTTGACATGCCAAAAATGTCGATTTATTGTTACATTCATAATTACCAAAGTAACTAATTACTTTTAACACTGGTGTCATAAAATGACATTTTTAAGTCTAAAAACAAACGTTAAAAGCCTACTTTTAATAGTGTTTGTAGAAAAAATATATTATAAAAATTGCATATTACAACACCATACGTGTGAAAGTTGATTGACAGAATACCACAAACAATAGTCTTATTGTCAGCAGTAATTAATTACCAATTGCACATTCATTCTTTATTCATTTAGTTCCAGTACCCTAATTTAAATATTGATAAAATAATCCCAGACATTTATTCATCGTAATTCATAAATAACTCATCACGACGTTCAGTCCTTAATCGGCGCTGTGCAAAATAATTTGCTGCTTAAAAAAACCTTTAATACTTGGCAGTGTATCATTCTATCTGCAGATCTGCACCCTTTGCCCAATAAATTAACCAGCATTGTTTTAAATAATTTGAAAATCCCTTTATCGCTTCGCCCTTTGCCATTATCTGCAGCTGAGACAGGGGCGCCAGTCGGTTTGTTTTTACGCGAGGTAACATTATACTTGTTAATTACGACATTAACAAAATATGCAGTGGGCATGTCTTCTTTTGTGTTTACGGCTGCATGGAATTAAACACATTAATCTTGAGTAATTTGCAAGGGTCGTGGGCGGCAATGGAAGACGTTCATTTGTCATACGTGCGATATTTGGTTGCTTGATTTTTCAACTGTCTGGCTCACGGTTCGCAAATCGTTTACGATGCTTTTTTGTTTAGCGTGTGTGGTTTATTCTCAAGCTTGTCATGAAGGGATTAAATATCGATTGGGCACAGGGTGATTATGTTCCTGTCACTGACTTAATTTAACGATTTAGGAATTAAATTATTGTTGGTCGTTAAGAAATTCGTTCCAGTGTTCAATCACTGGATTGTAAAAAATTAGTATTTGTATTTGTGAATGACTTAATATTATGAACGATCATATTTGTCATATATAATTAATGGTCGAAATAAAAATAAATACGTAATTTAAATTGCTGCAACCTACTTAATTTATATTCACGAGTGATTCATTGTTAAGAATGATGATATTTCGTAAATATTATTTAATAATGCAATAAAAAATAGTTACAATAAATGTTAATAAGGGCATCCCACATATTCCAATTAATTTACATAAGTATATAGTATTTCTATTTAATTTAGATTTTAATATTACATTTTTTTTATTTTCAATTTTTTTACCATGTAGTTCCATGACATTGACTCTCCCTATCAAATAAAAAAATATATATATATTTTCATTAACATCTCAAAAACTATCAAGTTTAGAAGGTAAGAACCCTTAAACTTTTTAAAGTAAAAAATATTTTCTATTAATTAGTGCAATAATATACAGGGTATTCCATTTAAAAAAAGTACAAATATGGCAATTCTACGAAAATTAAACTTTTTTTATCAAATTTATATAGGTCTAGTTAGCTGAGTACTAAAAACTTTATTTTTCTACAGTCTACATAGAAAGTAGACATTTGCGTTCTCTTTTGTCAACGCAAAATGTCACTTTGCCGCTCTAACGCGACAAAGTAGAAAAAACGCTCGCTTTCCAAATTTCTAACTATACAATGTTGAGAAATGTCACTTGCCTACATTTCTAATGGAAACGTTTAGTCAGGAACTAATGGCACTGTAATGACACATTTACCACCTTTACAAATAAATCTGACATATAACTGCTCTGTCGGTATATTACATAACCAAAAAAATTGCTGCACTATTGTGAAAATAAAATAGGGCATTCGTTTACAAAAACGAAAGTATAAAATGTTTAGATTAAATTGAAGCAATAGGTCAAGAAGAATGGGAAATAACGATAAATTAAAATTAAATATAAAAGACGTTTTTTCTTTATATTAATCCTTATTAATTGAGTAGTAGTGTAAGTACAAAGTGTACATTTTATTATTTTTTGTTGTGGTGGAGGACCCTACTGTGGCGACTGTAGAAAAAATCTTGTGTGTGTTTCGAGCGCAAATGGACATCGTCGATTTCGAGAGAATACCGCGCTCCTGCGTCGCGTGGCAACAACCTCTCAATCGACAATATCCATTCTGCGCTCTTAATACACAAATAGCTATTAAACAATTTTTTTCTACTCCCATGCGTGAAGTGAGCACTTCACGTATCAATTTTTATGTGTGAAGATTGATTTTTTGTACACTGTGCGTGAAGTAAACATACACTGTGCGTGAAGTGTCACTTCACGCATAGTGTGCGTGAAGGAAATAGTTCAGTTTTAACACATACAATGAATATCTTTATATACACGTAAATCATGTGTTGGTAAATGGTTAGAAATAACAACTTTATGAGAAATGTGTTATTAATTTATAAAAAAATATATATATTTTATTGCAAGGTCGTAGAAAAAGTATAGTATATAACACGTGTGTGAAGCCTATTTTACAAAAATTTCAGCTTCACACACTTGCCACATAATATACTATTCTGTATCTATAATAACTTGCGAGAAAAAAGGTGTTTCCAATTTCGCATTCCACCGTAAGTAAAACAAAACAAAGGGTTCACTTATGTAGTAGGTATTTGAAAATTGAAAAAAAAATCAAGTTTGACGTCGATCAGATATGATTTCTGGCACCCAGAAACACGACTAGCCACAAAACAAACTCAGGTTACATTATTTTATTGTTATTCAAATATCTCTTATTGTTTTGAATGACTTCCTTCATATTTTTGTTTAATATTCCATACAATTTAAGAACACTTCCGCATTTAAAACAATTATTAAACCAATAATTTTAATCAACAATTTAAATGATTTATAAATTCCTCTGTCCATATCTATAAACCATTCAACCATTTCTCAACAGACAACATCAACATCTGTGCAATACAGGCTCACTAAATCAACCGTAACAAATCCATTTTCTTCATCATTCAATCAGTCATACGAGTTCAAATACACACAATCCTAACCACGCATAACAATAGCAATCGTCTAACGAAAAGAACGTGAACGTGGACTGAAATCAATGCGCGGTCCATTATAAATGACAGCCTGGGACAGTCAACAATGCTATATTTGTTATCACTATAAATTGATACGTCCACACGTCGAAGGATAAAATATTCAGACAATCAGACGGAGAGCAAATTGTGAAATACAACCCTGCGCCCACTAAGGTGGTGGACCCCAACGCGCCAACCTACGCAAAAATCAAGAAGACTGGATTGGAACAGAGAATGTGAGTCATGGTGCAAGTATTTGTCAGATTGTGGAATATTTAGATAAATAATCTAATTTATAAATTGTGATTAAGAATATTAGATGATATAAACATATATCTGTGGGAAGATTTGCACCGTTATCGAGACCAGCAGAATCCATTGGCGACGCTGTAAACTCACATGTCTTGGTTGGAGCCTAGTGGAACAAGTCAGATATCTTTACATTTTGTATGCGTGCTTTCTGTCACTAAAGAGAAAATGTTAAGAATTCATGATGAAGATTAAGGGATGCCCAATTATGAAAAATTGTTACAGGAAGAAGAAAGTTTCAAATAAAACTCCCAACTGTCCTATTCACACTATTCTGTGCTTAAATAAATCTCACTGGTCGGTTTTGGTCATTCAATGATCATTCTTAAAGTGCCGGCTTGAACAAATGTAAAACTACATACACTTAGTTCTTTTGTACTTTTGGGAAATTTATTTATAATCATCTTCTTACTGTTAAGATATAAACTAGAATTCTTCGTTTTTCAACAGTTAAGATATAAACTCAACACGATTTTTGAATTTGCCCAGTCAAATCCTTCATCAAGAAATATAGGTAAGTAACAAGACATATTTCGAGTTTAATTGGTCTAGGGTTGCCACCTTTAAAGGGGAACTTGTTTCTGTTCAAGAATTAGTTCCACACTCTCTTGTTTCAGTGAACGAAGTATAGTAGATAAACTTACGGCCGAATTCACCATTAATACATTGATTAATATTCAGTTGATTCAGGAATCAAGCTGATCTGTAGATCAAACTATATTCTAATCATCAACTTGATTTCTGAATCAAGGAATCATGATCAAATGATTCACAGTTTTGTTTTGGATTTGACAGTTAAAGTAACTGTCATGTAATTTTATTCGTGGTAATTGTACTTTCCGTTAAAAAGGTATTAATATGTAACTCCTATAATAATAATAATAATAATAATAATAATATATATATATATATATATATATATATACTTTTTTTTGATATAGGTAGAAATTACACTGATTACAATAAAGAAGTGTTTTTAAATATAGTGAAAATGAAATATATAAAAGTATATTTGAAAATTAAAAAAACCAATGCGGTTCGAAATATAGATAAAGATGAAGGATGAGGCAAAGTTACAAATGGGTACAGCCAGAATCCTAACAGCTATAATTGTCAAAATTAGGATTCAAAGATGTATTCAGTTCTTGATTCATGGATTATGACGAGTCGGTTGATCATTGGTTTTAATTAGTAGATTAGTTTGATTTTTAATGGTGAATTGGATTGATTTAGGATCAGCAATGATCTATGAATCAACTCATGATTAAGGAATGGTAAATTCGACCGTTAAATATTCAAATTATTTTGAAACATCATTAAATATTAAATTTTATGTTACGGATGACATTTTCATCGTAAATGGAGGAAAATGTTGGGTAAAAGAGGACATTATGAATCACAGAAAATTATGAACACAAAGTTAAAATAAACAATTATTTTATTACTTATCTATCGATTAAGTACTCGCTTCTCGCATAAAATTTAGAAATATAAATTATTGTACGCTTAACGGCTTAATTGAGCCTTGCATCGTAGCATCCAACCCAGCGTCTATAGAACAGAGTACTAAAATAGAGAGGTGCAACCGATACCGGCGATATTGTCTTTTAGCTGATTTATCAGGATCGGCGTTATTTATTTGTCTATACATGATTCCTAGCATTTCATTTCATTCGATCAATCCTCCAGCATCTGCCCCTTGATTACCACAAAAAGTCGAGATATATCTGATTATTATATTGCAAGAGAGGCAAACCCGTTGACTATGTGGCACTATGAAGTTCTTTACTCAAATTTGAAAAAAGTAGCACAAATGTATTGGGGCAGTTCTAATTTGGACAAACATACGAAATCGCTTATCTCCGCACAATTTCAGGACAATATATTTAAATAAAAAAAAAAAAATAAGTGTTTATTTTATTTATTAACTTTCCGAAAGGTATGGACAAAATTTATGTTTAGTGAAAAGTAATTTTGATTTCACAAGTAAATATGAGTATATTCACCTTTTATGTTTACCTTCTAAAATGAATTTGTTCGTGTCGGTATCAGTATCGCCACTATCGCCGATATTTTTCAACAAATATCGGTATCGGTATTGTATCGACAAATCGAATATTGTTGCATCTCTATTATAAAAAAGTAAAACGCGAGAATGCGACTGTTTTAAAAGCTGTGACCACACATGGCGTATTCAGATGCCATCGTTCTCTCCCGAATATGACCGAGTAGTTTTACCGGTTGCCGCGCAATTTAAAACATTAAATTACTATAAATATATTTACTATACTTCGTTCGCTGAAACTAGAGAATGTGGAACTAATTCTTGAACAGAGACAAGTCATTCTATTGATCAAAAGAGAATAATTTTGAAGCCGAATCAATACATTGATTTGTTTCTGTTCAAGAATTAGTTCCACATTCTCTAGTTTCAGCGAACGAAGTATTGTAAATATATTTAGATATTCTACTTATTTTAAAACATCATTAAATATTAAATTTTATGTTACGGAGGACAATTTCATTCTGACTTGATTAGATTTTGGTTATAATTGGTCAACCGGAAGTACCCTTACCCTTATTTGAAGATTTTAAGTTTTTCTTGAAAAAACGCTGTTAAAGATTATTTTTTGACATTAAATGTTATTATAAATATTAAAGAATATTCTTATCTATACAAATTGATTGCATTTTATATTTCATATTCAATGGATAAAGAGTTAAAGAATTATTTAGAAATTAAATTTTATAAATCAGCCAGTTATGCTATAACTCACAGATGTCAATGTCAATGAAAAGAAAATTAATGTGGCAGGGATGAGGATGTTGAGATAGATGTTGGGAAGACACGGAAAGTTAGGATAAGGAATGAAATAATAAGGGAAATGACTCGAGTGATTAAATTGGTTTGAACATGTCATGAGGAGAGATGAATATATTGTAAGAATGAATAACTTAGTAATAGAAGGTAGAATAAACTGAGGATGACCAAAGATAAGATGGAAGGGCTGTACTGCGGAAGACTTGAGAGAACAGGAACTGAATGAGGACGACACGCTAAACAAAAATGAGTGGAACAATAAAATAAAAAATAGCGACCCCTAACGAATGGGAAAAGCTAATCAAGTGCAATTTGAATCTTTTTCAAGAAAATTTATGTATGGAATTTGTACATAATACACAGGATTGACGGAAGGTAATGTGCTGGCCACATCAGATTTTTTTATAATTGAATTTGGAACGTGACGAAATATCTATTTTATCCAATTATAAACCCTTCAAATTTATTATTTTTAATTTCATTAGTCCATGAACATTTGATCGTCTAAATAAAAAGTTTAGTTGGCCAACGATTTTTAGATGGAATATGTTTATAAAAATCATTATTCACTGTCTGTTGAGGCTCAACAGGCTGTTCGACACGGTCATAAATTGTTATCAAATTCATGTAAAATCAAGTACCTTCACGTTTCACTTGTGTTATAATAATTCTTTTCATAATTATTTGTTAACAAATTTGATAACAATTAATGACCGTATCAAGCAGGCTTTATATTATTCATTTAATATACTGTCAGTTTCTATTCTTAAAATTTGTGTGAGTTTATACATTTTCATATGAAAATAAAATTCCTGCTAAGCATGAGTCATGTAAACATCCTAACAAAATACCCAGCAAATCACAACTATACGCAAACACAAACAAATTTTCAAGAGAGGTCGAGTGAAATATTTGATTAGTAATGGCAACCCATTTGCTCAGCATGTTTGCCCACATATTTCACTCAAATTCGATATTTCGGAGGCGAATTGAAGTTTTATCAAGAGGCCAATGTTAGCATGGAGTTTATTTGGGTTTGGTGTTGATTTTCTGGAGTTAATGAACTGTATTGAGTCAACTGTTTGAACGCAACAGCGGTAGCAACGCAACGGCATTTGGCATTTGGAAAGCAGTCGGCTGAATGTTAACCGAGTATCTGATGATCTGTTTCAATCAATCTTCCCCGGGTTTGATATTAATTAACTACCGAATCATGCTGAAACTGACCATGCGTTTTTTACTATTGTCAGATGTTATCGCGTTCGCTGCGCAACGGATTGTATGTTTCCGATTCTTTTATCAGTCATCTCGTTGTTGAAATGCTATGTAGCTTTAGAGGTCTTTATTTAAATTAGCCCACATGAAAAAATCAAGTACACGGAATATTAAATACAAAAATGATACAGGTGGTGACATTTCATTAACAATCACAAAAAGTTAATAAAGAAATCATTATGAAAAATAAAATTTTTATAAAAGACTTCTGTGACACTGATATTTGACGGAGATTGGCTGATGAAATTTTAAATAAATGAAAAAAAAAAAATTTAATAAAAGTTTATTAATTGTACAGTAAAATTTTTGAAAGATGTCCGATCAAGGTTGTCTACGAATTGTATGAATTCAGATTTTTGCTCCGCCCATCATGACAAATTCAGTAGTGTCGTTTGCTTAGTTTTTATGAGGCTACGTAAGATACTACTGTTATTTTATTATTATAAAAATATATATTACAGGAAAAGCATTCAAAATTCAAAAATAAGTCAACTAGTAAGTTTATAAGCAAATGTAAAACCAAATATGTTAAAAATAAGATACTGACACAATGTCAGTGTCAGTGACTCTGACAGAATATAACGTTATACGTACGGCTATGAATCCAGGTAATGTATCTGAACTAATAAATAAACTTACGTTACAGCGAAAGTATTATCAACAACGAGCATCGTTTATAAATGGCTTGTCCTAACTTCCTCGAAACAATATGAATTTTTGAAAGACAAGCGTGTTATATCCATCCTTATCGCACACTCTTACAGCCTTTGCAAAAGAAAGAGATAAATGTATGCCTATTTGTTAATTCGTTCGTGATACAGGTGCCCTTGATCGGACATCTTTCAAAAATTTTACTGTACATATATAAAAATAATACCCACCGCCAACCGTGTTCGTTTTAAAGAACAGTATTCTCACCTTTTGAAGAAGCATTGCTTCAGATATAGCTATATTTCATTTTCAACTGCCAATTGGCAACTTTGGTCATAAAAGTTAAAACAATAAGATAGATACTTTTTTGGGTCTTGATATTTTACTGCCGCTGAAATCCATGAATTCTTTACAATTATTTTTAGCCCGTATTTAATAATTTAATCGTTCAGGATTTTGAATGTTGCAGAAATAACTATTTAAAACAGTTTATAATTTAGGTAATTGGTTTAATTTACCAAGAAATTTATTTACAAAAATTATAAATGAAAAGTTTTAAATATTATAATAATTTTTCAAAAATATTAGTTAAAATTTTATACAGAGTTATCAAAGCCAACAGATAGGTACGTAACCTGACTAGTTCTCAAACTTTACTCCGCGGAAATAAGGTAAAAGCACCGGTAGTTGACACTTTAAGAAATGAAAATATGTAATATGGTAGTTTAAAAAATACAAGCAATTATTAGCATTCATTGATTCTTAGGAAGCAATGTGCCTATAAAAATGACAATTAAAATTAATTATTTTATAAAAAAAAAAATCTGATACAGCCAGCACTTTCAGTCAATTCTATGTATCAAAATTCTAAATTTCCAGTAAAATTATTTCATAAACAAACTATGCAAATTGTACTTGACTCTAACATCTTCTTCTTCTTTAGCTTTTCCCAATCGTTAGGGGTTGCTATTTTTTATTTTCTTCTTCCACTCATTTCTGTGTTGCGTGTCGTCCTCATTCAGTTCCTTTTCTCTCAAGTATTCCGCAATACAGTCCTTTCATTTTATCTTTGGTCTTCCTCTATTTAAACCACCTTCTATTACTAAGCTATTCATTCATCTTTCAATATATTCTTCATCTCGTTTCATTACATGTTCAAACCAATATAATCGTTTCACTTATATCTTTCTAGAAACTTCGGACACTCGAGTTATTTCCCTTATTCTTTCATTCCTTACCGTATCTTTACGTGTCTTCCCCAACATCTATCTTAACATCCTCATCTCTGCCATATTAATTTACTTTAACTCTATATCTATTGCATACGAAGTATAAAATGAAAACATATAGTATAAAGAATGACGTATTCTTTAAAATTTGTAAACATTATTATGTCAATAAATGATATTTAACTGCGTTTTTTCAAGAAAAACTGTTAAAAGAGTGTACTTCCTGTGGACCAATTATAACCAAAATCTAATCACGTCTGTATATGCATCTAAACTCGAGGAATACGAAAAAATTACAATTTTAGGAATCGTGGATTTGGAGTTATGCGAATCGAAACGACCGTCACACACATACACACACACACACAAACAGACACACACAAACACACACACACACATACATACATACATACATACATACATACATACATACATACATACATACATACATACATACATACATACATACATACAGATACGTAAAAATAGTAAATTCGTATTCCAGGGACCCCAAAACATGCTTATTCATTAGAAACTTACTATCAAATTTTTTGACCAAAGACAATACCTTTCTTACCTAAAGGTGACGGAAGGTAAAAATAACAAAATAAAAAAAAGAAAAGCATTAGTAGTTGACCCTTGTCACTTAATAAGTTGACACATAAAAGTATCAGTAGTAGACACCTCGTAAAATGTGTAATGTTTTCTGAAATAACTTAATCCAGTACATGGTTTACACATTAGAGGCCACACATTTTGAAATTTACATTTACTTGGTTATCACGACTGTATGCGTGCGGTTGTAGTAATTCTATAATTATTTTTTTGCTTTTCCTATTTTTTATGCTTTTTTTTTTCTTTCTCTGTTCACTTGAAAATATACAGGAATTTGGGTAAAATATACAGGTAGCTGCATTTACGGGGAATAAAATAATGGAAATACTATATTTAACAAAAAATGCCCTGTATTAGCTATTGCCAGTGGCTGTCAATTAATAAAAAATGCCAAAAATGTGTATTAAAATTTGACACTGTACAGAAAGCTGCAACATGACCTAAAGTTACAAATATTTTATATTATCTTATAAGGTTACTTACTATTAAATTCATTATTCACATTAAAATTGGAAACTATCTGCTTAAGGATTTACACACCAAATGAAACTCTAGTTTTGTGTAATGTGATGGTTTTGACATTAACCAATGTTACACATTGTCAACACAGATAGTTATATTAGTATGTTAACAGCATAAGTAATATTAACTCAAAATGTTAACTACTACTGCTATGTCAACTACCGGTGCCCTTTAATTTAACTGTTTTTAAAATGATGGTACGAATTTGGTTGTCCACGGCCTATTTGCTTTTTTCCCAATAATTCTAACGTGATTCTCGTAACACAAAAAAACATCAGAATATTAATTTATATTTAATTCAAATATCATTGAAAAAATAGTTCCGGAGCGCATTTCGACTTTCACAAAAAGTTCCGGAGCAACGTTGCAGACTGTTCCGGCCACAACATACCACATTATGTACCTATGTTATTTATAATGACTGCAGACAGTGCAGACTGCATTACTCTAGAATTAATGACAATTGAAAATATTTGCAGTAAGTTAAACTGTATAGTTGCAACTGAACTTGGAATCTATTTACAAATTATATTAGTTGGAATTTTCTTATCTCATTATCAACGTATTTCCTATATGATATCAGCACCGTTATAACTGTTTGTAAATATGTTCGCAATTACATATTTTAGCGAACAATGCAATCCTTGATTCCCAGATCTTTGTATACACTTCCCATACGATAAACTTATTGTAAGACTAATTGTTCATTTAGAGGAAAATAGTTAATCATAAGTTCCAGTTAATCTAGTACCCTATAATTTCAATCCTCTGCATTATCATTTTGTTAATATCTCAATCTTGTGCTTATGCATTTAAATTTTACGATGACGTTTTATAGAATAAAAGCACAAGCCATTGTGCATCTTATTAAAAGATTCAACAATCATTTATTATGTTGACACCTTCAGTCCATTGTTGGTGTCAAGACGGCATTTAAAATGCAATTATTCCGTCGTGGTTCAGTTCGTTCCTCCCCTGTATGTCTGTTAGGTGTTAAGATAATTACAGGTTTGCTACAATTTCTCGATGAGACGCCCAGGACCACATGCGTTGAAGTGCTAATGTGTGGTGTTTATCGCCTCAAATGTTTTGTTCTCACGGATTTTTGTTCATGGCAAAGGAAATGAATTGCTCGACCAGCTGCTTTATAGTGGGTTTTTACAATTGTTTAATGTTTAAAGCTCTAAATGCACCTCATGAATTTTCATTCATGGTTATTCATTTCGAGGAATACATGAATTTTAAATTAAACTCGAAAGAGATCTTGGCGGGTGTGCGTATCTCAATATAACTCACGGGTGAATCATCTTTATTCTGAATATAATGAAGATGAAGATTTAAAATGTGTTATAATTAACACATAACGAAACAGTTAATCACTGAATTTTTTTTAAAGCTAAAGTTGTACATCGGCAGTCATATGTAGATAATGGATCTATGGCTTGTATCGAGGCCGCACGAGAATACAGACCTGAATGCTTATCCCCGCTCCATGCGTCACGTCAAAGCATGAGGCTAGCGCGCTAGTCTAACCCTCTAAAAATATTCGAGCTGCAGGAATTAGAGTGAATAGACATTTGGCGCTGGATTGTTCAAATTTTGATTAGTGATAGATA
Organism: Harpalus rufipes; assembly: GCA_951394225.1. Classification (NCBI taxonomy): domain Eukaryota; kingdom Metazoa; phylum Arthropoda; class Insecta; order Coleoptera; family Carabidae; genus Harpalus; species Harpalus rufipes. The sequence continues at coordinate 39,892,179 of OX596281.1, forward strand.
TGAAAGTATTTTCCTAAAATGCAAGTCACAAAAGAAAACATTGATATACCTGATATTAGAGAAATTAGAAGATAAACAAAATTTCCTATTATATGGTGAATGTATATCATGCAGTATATCAAATGTAATTCTTATAAAAAAAAAAATAGGAAAATTAGTAACATTTTACTGAATAATTATAGAAAAACTGTAAAAAAGAAATTTGTAATAAAAAGCAGTTTAAGAAACAAATTAATAAACTAAGGAGAACAAAAATGAATAATTTAAAGTAAAATAAGTTTATTTGTATATCTAGAATCTTTTAGTCCATTTATAATTTGCTTTTCTTTTTAATTATGTACATACAATGGTTATTATGTAATATATATATATATATATATATATATATATATATATATATATATATATATATACAGGGTGTAACAGCTAAACGAGCTACATCAAATAATTCCTATATTATTAAAGATACAATAAAATACTATTAAATAATCTTATAGAGGAACAAGGAGGACATCCGATTTACTTTTTTTCTGAATTCAGCCATATAATTATTTTATTTGCTTACATAACAAGAATATTTAAAAAAATCGATTGAAATTTAAAGTAACTGTACAGGTCAAAACTTTGCTTAGTGATAGCTAGAAGTTAAGGGTGTTAACACTTGATTATTTCTTTTTTACTCATGTAAGTTAACATTTTTATATTTACACCAATGTAATTCAATATATATTATTGTAAATTTTTCTTTTGTAAATGTAGCCCCTGAAGAAGACACATGTGGTGTCGAAACTAGTCGGAAATGAAATAAAGTTGACTGAATTCTAAAAATATCGTTATCTTTCATCATCCATCCCAGTCAAGTAATTTACCATATCATAGAATATTTTGTAAGAAAATGTATGTATGGCATTTCTACACTGAATTGACGGAAGGAAATGTGCTGGCCTCATTAGATTTTTTAAATATATTTCTGATTTTCTTTATTATCTCCACGTGTTTCATTTCTGCAAATGCTCGTAAAATTTAATCTTCTCTATTTGCTTTTGCTTGCTAATATTTCACCTCTTCAATCTCCAGTTGAATGTGAGAACTAATAACACCTATAACTCATTTTCCGGCAAGAACGATTGCCGATCCTTCTCGTGGCGTGCCAGTAATTTCGGCACGGTACAGCGGGCCATTGAGTTGTTATGTTAATTTAAAACACGGCTAAATCTTTGTAATATGTGCACGGGTCCTAGAAATATTGCAACGGAAATTTATGGATCGCCAAACAATAAATCATAACCATGTTTAAACGCAACTTCTTTTAAAATACACAGATTTTGTCCAGAGATTTTGATTGATTGTAAGTTCCAACTAACCTAACCTAACCTAACTATATATTTTTTCACAGTGCTTGAAGAAATAAATTTTTAGTTCTCATTGTTTTGGTACTATTTACAACAAAAGAAAAAAATCGATTGGTCAACAAAATACCTCTCGATAAATTTATGTTCCTATGCACATATAATATACAGCGTGTTCAATAAAAAACTTAAGTCGGAGTAGGCTATGAACAGAGAACCGTACGTCTTATCATTATTCAATTCAAAGTCAAGTTGTCAAAATTGATCTTGAAATGTAATTTTCCTGAAATTCATTGTAACAAGCAGCAAAAAAATATTGCCATTTGTCATTTTCTAATTCATTTCCATTTCTAAAATAAGATTAAATAAGATAAGTTTTAATTTCTTTAGATAACATTTTTAACAATATCTTGACATTTAATTAAATACTTTTAAACATAATGGCTGGTAGCACAAGCCTTGTTTTAACTAAAACGCTGTTTTAATAAATGTCAAATTTCATTATTTAACAATAATAACAAATAATTTAAACTTATCAAAATATGATTTTAAAGCAGAACATAGTTTGTATTCAAACAAATATTTTTTAAAAAATCGTTCTCTAAACATAAGGGTGAAATTAAGTATTGAAATTTAAATTTGACACTTCTTAAAACAGCGTTTTAGTTAAAACAAGGCTTGTGCTACCAGCCAATGTTTCTTTGTTCATAGCCTACTATGAGTTAGATTTTTCTTAACACTCTATAAAATTTATGTACAAAGTGCTTTGCAACAGGTTACATATTTCCAATAAAATTATTTTACGAACGTAGGTACTAAAGACATTTTTTATTCAGGTAACCGGGTTACATATAGTTAAGCTCGGTAACCGGTGTGAATAAAATATGCCCCACTACTACAGACGTTTCTGTCAAATTAATCATTTAACATTCGTTAAATATTTATCTTGTTCATAGTATGAAACATTTGATTTTATGTATGCTGTTGCAATACAAAATATATTACCTAAAAATGTCACAGGAGGGGGGGGGGAGGCGGGAGTTTTTATAAAATTTGTGTAAACATTACATTTTTTCAAGAAAGAAACGTATTAACGGACTGTCATTTTTGGAGGTTAAATGTGGTGCACTGACAGACTGCGGCGTGCTACTTTGACGCTCTTGACTGAGAGAATCGTCAGTCTCGTCGTTCTCTCGAACCCCTCGCACAACAAACTGGTCCATTCTCCGATCTTTCGGCTCCCGGTAGGAAAAGGCCGACTTGCCATAACTTCGCTTCTTACTTGATAGACAAGGACCAGAATACCAACATACTGCGCGGCGCGCCGCGCCGTGGCAACTGCGCATAGCGCGGGTAGTTTGAAAATCAAATATATTTGTAGGTTGATTTATTTGGTCAGATATATTTGTAGGTTGATTTCGAACATTAAAAAAAATTTTTCATATTCAAATTCCCAGGTGGGTACTTACCCACCGTTACATTTGGGGTAGTACTACCCATAGTACCCACCTGTTCCGCCGGCCCTGACTGATATCTATAAATTTGTAATATTTAAACATTTTAACTGTTTGCGTGGTATATCATTGTTTAACAGGCTAAAAATTACCAAATTCACTCCCGTAGCGACGTTTCATGGACGAGGCGATATCAAATCTATAAATTTATCCCAGGCAGTGAATCTGAATTACATTACTTGTTGGACACAACTTTTTCACTGTTTGTTCAAAATCAATATTAAGTTTATGGTAAATCAAAAAAATGTATCTCAAAACCACGCGGCCCCATAATAATAATAATAATAATAATAATAATAATAATAATAATAAAAAAAATATAATAATAAAAGTGACATGGATAAAAAATGTAGGATCTGTAAAAAAGAAGATGAAACCATTCATCATATAATATCGGCTTGTGGTTCATTGGAATAAAAGGAATACATAGATAGACATAACAAAGTATGTAGCTTAATTCATTACAACATTTGTAAATTTTATGTTTGTCCAAATTTACAAAAATACTGGAATAAACACGAACCACAAAAAATAACTATAAGCAACGATAATCAAGTTACAGTATTATATGATATGGGTATCCAAACAGCCCGAGAAATACGAGCTAATAGACCAGATAATTGTGATAAAAAAAATAAGTTACTTTATACACGTATCTGTACCAGCGGATAAAAAGATTATTGCAAAGACTGCCGAGAAACTTTAGAAATAGAAATTAAATGCATGTGGCAAACAAAAACTATTGTCTTGCCCATAATAATCTACGGGTTTCGTTGACGATGAGTTTCGAAAGAACAATGAAAAAATGCCTGGTAAACATGACCCTACTGAAATCCAGAAAACGGCAATAATTCGAACAGCACATATCATAAGAACGGTGCTAACATACAGTCCATACGATGTAACTTGGCGAGCCAAAATAATGTAATTCTGTTCACTATTCCTAAGTTGCGTTTTGTCAAATATTTACTTTAACTTCGATGCCGCGCAGCTTCAGAAGTGAAATAATGATTTTACAATGTTTTATTGCCTTACACAAAGCAAATTTCACCCTAATACACTCAAACTCGAGGTGTCAGGTACTTTTCAACCCAAGAATGAATATTTCAATATTTAAATGATATTTCGTAGTCATCTTGCACAGGGTTGTTATGTAACAATAAATTTGAGATTAAATTATTATTATAAAATTTTGTTTTCCCTGCCGGCGATAGATCAATAAAATCGTACTTTTAATGTTAATCGGCAAAATACTTATTTTTTTATATTATATTTTAACTCTAGTATCTATTAAATATTAAGACAAAATGTAATCTAATTATACCTTGTTGAACGAGAGAACGAACCCGATCAGGAACCAATTTATAATATTATTTCATTCATACTATTATTATATTCCTTAGTTCTATTATATTTGCAGTACTTTACATAAATTTAAAAATAATAACAATACAACTCTGTTATGACTTTCCACGCCCAAATTTTATAGTTCCTAGCGCGAACAGGTTGAACGATGTATATGACAGAAATTAATTAAATAAACTAATGTTAATATTTATAATAATATAAAATGCCAAAAAATAATATTTGAACAAATGTTAGTTTCAAGTAAAATACTATTTCTGGTTGACCAATTGTGTCCTAAATTTAATCAGCTGGAATACAAAAAACAAAAAATTTTGAATCATAGTATTGGTGCTGTTCGACACGAAAAAATCACCACACATACAAAGGTACACAAATACACACGCACATACATTATTCATGCCCATACCTACATTCAGACATAGCAAAAATAGTAAAATCGTATTCTACTGACCCTTAAACGTGTGTATTCATTAAAATCTGTCAAAAAAAACAATGGCCCGTATTCACAGATCACCATTTACTGAAAGTAAGCATACTTACATAACAAACTAACACTTCGCATAAGTACAAGAACAATAATTAGTTGAACATATTTTCAACAAATAGTAATTTGTGAATGTTGGTTAATATCTCCTTTTGCTATAAATCGACTAAATGTAAAAAGTAATTGTATATTTCATATCCTGTTACTTTATTTCTTAAACTTGACTCTTCCTAAATTGAGTGTAACAGATCTAAATTTTCTTGGAAACATCCCTCTTCAAATTGATAAGATTTTCCTTCATTTGATGTCAAGCGTCCTGGAAAAACAAACTTTTTAATAAAAAAATCATATTTCCAAGATGGGATAAAAGTTTGTGATATATTTTACGAAGGTTGGCAACAATGACAGCCTCTAATCGGTTGTGGACAACTTGTTTCACATAGCAACAGTAGCATCAGCGAAGTTATTGAAAAAATACTCGTTTTCAACAGAGTATTAAGAGCAGAGCTATAAATTTTAAATAAGTCATTAAAACAGAACAGCAATAATCAATGCGTAAATGGAACACTAGATAATAGAAGTTTTAAATGGTAAATACATAACCGAAAAAAAGAAATTAAAACTGTTGAAAGCCTAACAAAAAAATTGATGAGGGCGCCATTTATAATCATTTTAATATGGACATTATCATTTTGTTAATATAGTTCTTGTTTTTGTTTAGTAAAAATCGTTATTTATCCAAAATAGTTGTACCTACTAATAAATAAATTTTATAAAAACCCAGACATCTAATTTATTTAATTGATAATGTACAAGTAAATATTTGATTACTAGTACTAGGATTAATTTCATCAATGTGTATCTAAACAAAATAATTATGTCAACAAATCAAATTATCCTAACTAATTTAAACTAATATTTAAATTATTAATAATACACTCACTGTTTAAATTAATCGGTGACTGCGTCGTGAACTTTTTAAAATAAATTTAATCTAGCAGTCTATTCAAATGACAAACTACTAATTTTTAATGACAGTAACAATAGAATGGTTGCAAGATTTTTGTATTTATAAAATAACATTATATCCTCGTAATTTTGCTTATTTAAACATTATTTATTGAATAATGAATTATTAATTGTTAAAAAATGTGTATATTATTAAATATATCTCGTGATTAAAAACAGAGTGGGACGTCAAAAGGCACTCATCGCAGCGCATCCAAAGAAAAGGTTCAAATGTCAAAAACAAAAGCACATGTCAAGTTTTGTTTACAAGCGACGAAGATAGACAGACACGCAATTGCACGCGATGAACAAGAATAATTCCTTGTGTTCAGGCAGCCAATAGGAATAGGTACCTTTTTACATCATAAAAGTAGGGGGTTGTTTCTGTCTAGACTTTTTAGCGCAATTATTTTTAATTAAATATTTAAAAAAATATATGAACAAAAACTTTTTTTTCAGTATATTGTGAATTAATTTGTATAATCTTTCACATAAAATAATAAAATAAAATGCGCAACCAAACTATTGTTTAAGAGTTGTCAATCTTCTCAAGATACTTAGGAGTAAACTAACAATATATAATTTTCTTAACATAATAATGGCAGTAAAATATTCTTAGGCCGAACATATGTACTAATGTACTCGTATGTACTAGGTAGTACAGGTTACTAGGTTTAGAATACTTGGAAGGAAATTATTCATAATACTTATTTATTACTGATATTAAAAATTAGTTGTTTATTATTTTAAATATTGTATGGCGAAGTAACTCAGATTTTTTCTGTCTAATCGTAACAAATATCACAAATTGCAAAGATACAGAAAAATTTATTACTGAATTATTAAATGTATCTTTCCGAAAAGGTACACTTTCAGATATACGAGAAGGTAGAGTAGATAAGTTTAGTTAAACATCGTTTAGACCCCAGGAATCTGTGGTTAAGCTATGTCCACCTATTTTATAGACAGTTTTTAAATCGCATTACCTTTACAAAACACCTTGGTCAATTGACGACTTTGATCAAATAAAACCAGAGAGAGGTTATGTTAAACATCTTAATTTTTTCCCTCTTACACTTGTACGGATCCACCTGCTGGTTATTGGTCTACCAACAAATCAGAGCGTGGTGGTCGGTGCATTGCGTTACTTTACAAATTGTCACGTGTCGCATGTCCACCTGCCCCATTAGCATCATCCGTCTGGCTGTCCGAGTAGCGCGGACGAGATGCATACACTAAACCTCGCAAACAATGCCGATTACCATGTATTTACATGTCCCTAGATGTACGACATATGCACGGGATGCCATGAAAAATAATGAAATATGTAGATGGCTTTCCAATTAGTAAGTTAAATACGTTGTTGGTGGGTGTTATGATCATTGTTTTTATTTTTACCTTCCGTCACCTTTAGGTAAGGAAGGTATTGTCTTTGGTCAAAAAATTCAATGATGAGTTTTTAGTGAATAAGCATGTTTTACTCGTAAGATCCATATAAAACGATTTTACCACTTTTACGATGGTATGTATGTGTGTGTTTGTGTGGCTGTGTCTGGATTGTGTGTGTGTGTGTGTGTGTGTGCGTGTGTGTGTGTGTGTGTGTGTGTGTGTGTGTGTGTGTGTGTGTGTGTGTGTGTGTGTGTGTGTGTGTGACGAAAGTTTCGAATCGCATAACTTCAATACCACAATTCCAAAAATTATATTTTTTTCGTATTCCTCAAGTTTACATCCAGAAGAACAACTGACTAGATTTTGGTTATAATTGGACAACCGGAAGTACTCCGATTTGAAGATTTTAACAGTTAAATACCATTTATTGACATTTTTCGTTATTACAACTTAAATAATATATTATTCTCTATACGATTTGATTGCATTTTATGTCTACTGAATATGAAGATATTCAATAGACATAGAGTTAAAGAATTACAAAGGTATTAAATATCACAAATCAGCAAGCTCTGGTAACTATAGAAACTGCTAATATATTCATATAATTCAAATTGACAGATGTCAGTATCAATGAAAAGTAAATGAATGTGGCTTGAGAGACGATTACATTGGTTTGAACATGTCATGAGAAGAGATGAAGAATATATTGGAAGAAGAATGAAAAGCTTATTAAAAGAAGGTTGATGAAACAGAGGAAGACTAAAGATAAGATAGAAGGACTGCATTGCGGAAGACTTGAGATAAAAGGAACTGAATGAGAACGACACGCAAAACAGAAATAAGTGGAAGAAGAAAATAAAAAATAGCGACCCCTAACGAATGGGAAAAGCTAAAGAAGAAGAAGAAGAATATGTCAGTGTCAAGTGCAATTTGCATAGTTCGTTTATGAAATAATTTTACTGGATAATTAGAATCTTTTGCAAGAAAATATATGTATGGAATTTATACATAATACACAGGATTGACGTAAGGTATTGTGCTGGCCACATCAGATTTTTTTCATAATTAACTGATTTCAATATGCGAAGGTGATTTAGAATGTGTTCCGGAATATTGTCCAAGGTATCGTTACAACTGCTGATTTGAAATATCAATGTACATAAAATTACATTTACCTACAGCTACTTTATTTTAACGCAATGCTAATATATTAGTGCAAATACTCTCCTAACAAATAATAAGTACAGAACGAAGTTTGATATTTGGCAATGTCCAGGAAAATGAACAGTTAGTACTTAATACTACACTCCAATCATGATAGCGAGAGAATTTGGAACTAATTCTTAAACACAGACGCGTCATTCTATTGGTTGAAAGCGAATAATTTTGGAACAGAACCAATAAAATTACTTGTCTCTCTTCAAGAATTAGTTTCAAATTCTCTCGCTATCGTGAATGGAGTATAATGCTAAATACAATGCGAGTTACGCTTCAACAAAAAAATACGAATTGAAATTTCGACTCCAATTTTAAATTTCTCGTTTGAAGGAATCCGACACAGTAAACAAGGACAGTCTATTTAATTTTACAAAATAGCATGTCAGGATAATTGTAATAGCTCATAAACCACGTATATTTTAAAAATATTCTTTGAATATTTTCCAAAGTATTTTTGCATGTGTGATAAGGTGAATACCAAATTATAATAATTGTTAATATGTGAACTAAACGATAAATTAGGGTCAAATAATGTCTCTAGTTGTCAATAATTGAATTCTTTTTACGAAAATAGGTCACTACGTTACCTATATATATATATATATATATATATATATATATATATATATATATATATATATATATATATTGTGTATATATCATTTGCATTTTTTTCTCAAATCAATATTCATTAATATTGTTTATTAAGTTCTTTTTTTCACTCATTTGGTTAGTACTATACACCCTGAATATTTCCAACCACATTTTTTAACAGCCTGTATATTATTTCTCAATATTAAAAAAAACATTATTTTTCAATAATTTAGCGCACATTGTTATTGACTGTAGGTTATATAGGTATACGAGTATATACTATTATACTAACCATATTCCTGCAATCCTTGTACATATAGAATGAAGTTATTTGTTTAATATAAAAACAAATCAAATAGTGAATATTGTTTGCGTTGCATTATTAAATTCCTTTGTAGTAAATAATGAAGTGTGCATTCCATTGCATCTTGTTCCAATTCCATTTCCATCATGTAGCCGTGTCGGTAACAAAGAGTCCTGTTGTTCCTCACGTGCTCCCGCCAGTAATCTGTCATTTTAAAATATCGAGCAGTGCGCACGTCAGCGCCGTCAGCGCACAGCGGGACATTCTCGAACCAATTGTGGAGGAGAGACAATGCGCCCATTATAAGTCATTTGAGCGCGAGCATGTAAATCAAATCAGAAACGTACGCGGACGCCGACTCACTGTATGTGGATGCTATATTGGAGTGTGCTAGCGCACCAGTGGAGAACAAACTTTCGGGAAGGTTGCCAAATGAGCAAAGGCGAAATGGACAATGGTCATGACCATGAGGTTTACCGGTAAGTCGGTGTCTTATAGATCCGATAGGCTAAACAAATTATAACAAATAATGATACTCATATAAACAATAATATATTTACAATAGACAAAAATAATGGACCAAGATTGTCGCAACGCATTATCGCAACACAACTCGGCTATTATCTAGGAATGGTTAATTTAGAAGGCCGCAATAAATGGAAATAAATATTAAATATCCAGTGGCGTAGCAAGAAGCGAATGAGTCCATGTACTAAAAACACACGTTATTCTCAATCTACAACATTTTGACCATAAATATTTTCGTAATAGAGTTACATTTTCGTATGAATATCATGGGCCCTCTTGGCACATACGCCTATATTCACCTCATCACTGCACCCGCTGCACTGTCAATTGCTACGCAGTTACGCCACTGCGCACATCTTGCCCGTAATAATATGTTTTAGATTAATAGGTATTTACGTTATAAGGCCAGGAAGTGAGGTATTACGGTACGTATGAGAAGTTTACGGACGAGGCGACGAAGGAGCCGAGTTAGGAATTTCGAAATAAGTACCGTAATACCACTTCATGGCCATATGACGTACAACATTTTATTTCATACTGTCTACGTGATTTAAATATTTTTAAATTTATGTCAATATGTCAGTTTAAAATAGATCACATCACATCAGAATTTGTCTTAGTTACCTGTATATATTTCTTTTTTTTTGTTGATTTCGTTTGTTTGCTTGTCATCAAAAATGAACGCTCCTTCTAGTAATAACTCAAACTTTCCGAACGATATTTTGAAAAAAGTGCTGAGGCTATATGGAAACTGTTTCCCACAAAGTCCTCCGGAAAATATGAAAAAAAAATTGACTTATTTTGCAATTGGAGAAAAATATACAATGTCGCAAATAATGTAAACGTTCTTTTTTTGATAAAATTTAAAAATAAACAATTCGGGATGTTTCCAAGCAACACTTCCCGGCTCGGGTACTGTAATGTATCATTTCCTGGACTCAAATTAGTAACCTAAAGTAGTAAATAGCGGACAGTATGAAATAAAATATTGTGTTATTCTATGAATCTCAGCTAAAGTGGTAATCTTGGATCAGTAAACGGCACTGCGAAATCAGATATCAGAACACTTGCAATGGACCAAACAGGACGGCACCTTTTATTTTACTGCCTAGGAAAAAATCTCAAACTTTGATTCATCGTTCGAATTGGATTTTTAGTTTTTAGAAATCTATGTGCAGATATCTTTTATATAAAAAAATACTAGCTTTATTATACTATTTATCCAAATCCTGAATCTACTTAACGCTGAAGAGAGGTATTTTATTCGGTCATCCGTAAGCCCAATATCTTCAATTTAATCGAAAAGACTTTTTTCAGTATTTTGTTTTCTTTTACCTACTTTTAGTCTATTATCTCAAGATTAGTTTGAAGTTGTTTTTTCATTATTCTTGACATCTGAGTGATAGACTATTCTGCATCATATATTTGGTTACGTTCGTTGATGGTTCTTTAATGATTTGGAATTGTTTTGGTTATATATTACGTACGCATGCGCAATATCGAAACTGAATTTTATGTGTTTACATGAGTTGTTTTGAAGCCAGTTTTTAAGTCTAACCCACGAATTTTAGTTTTAAAATAGTTTTGACACTGTACACATGGCGTTTTCAAATCTAAAAACGTTTTGAAAACGGTTTTTCAAACTGCATGTAAACATAGTAATTGTCCTATCATTCGTTTTCGGAACATATGGCCAGAATTCCACCGGTTTCCTGGCATAATTTTTACTTGAATTTTAGTGGCATGTGTTTTCAATCCACAGACTGTAATGGACCAACGGCATATAGTCCGGATCTAGTTAGACTTGTACGGGAGGCGAAACTACAATCGCATGCATTGCCTGAATTATCAAGCAGATACGCTAGTCACTAGATCTTAGCTGACTGAAATTGATGAAAATAGAAGATAAGTCGAGAAAGAATACAACAGTCGTATTGCGCGTAATAAAAGATGGCGAAACAAATAAATAAATATTTCATCACGGCATATTACCCAATGCTGGGTGTGCCAATCTGCTTCTTACACGGATATCGGTAATGATGGAATATTTGTACCGTGTGGGCGCTTACCAGGCGTCACCTCACGGGAACTCATTGCTGGCGTGGAGAGTGTGCCACAGGGGTCAATTGTGTGCCATTAAATTGCGATGTAATTTTTGGCGTCGGTCGGGATCGAACCCGGGTCCCCAGATTCGCGACCAGACACTCAGGCACACGGCCACGAAACAAATGTAGAATATAAATTTACCTTCATAGGTATCAGAAACAAGTTTTTAATACGTATTACAAAAGTAAACCTTGTGAAAGTTTTAGAATCCCTGTTGTATGGTAATACAACAATATGCGTTCTGTAACCAGAGCGATGAGGTGCAGTGTGTAGTGGAAGTGTAGTGCTGACTGCCGGTGAGTTATAATCAGATGTGCATTGGAAATGGCTAACCAACGGGTTCATCGTTCCCTACTTATTGCCTCTCTGGACCTCTTCCCAGCCTCTTACACAAGAGTCGCTGCTATACCCCACTCAGACACCGTCAAGAGTGTTATGTTTAAATATTACCATAGTGTAGGTACCTAGGGATCTGTTGCACCAGCTATTCATTGTTGAATTATTTCATTTTCGTCTGCACATATGGAAACTAGGAACTACTCACTAGACTAAGTTAACTATGTGCTACGGTCCCGGTAGCGTGCGTTGGTATTGACTCGCTCAATAACGCAGCGTAAGCTACATAGCCAGCAGTTAGTACTTGGACGGGTGATCACCAAGGCAAGGAGCCCCAACATCGAAACGAGCGACTTGAGGGGAAAATGACCCTGGCAGTTGAGCCCGCTTAATTAAAAAATAAATTATAATAAATATCAATTAGAGTTGACTCTACCTTTGAACATGCTGAAAATAAAAATTTATATACATATATATATATATATATATATATATATATATATATATATATATATATATATATATATATATATATATATGTATATATATAATTTTGACTATATCATTCATTAAGTTATAAGCCAATAAGAACGCGTGATTTTCCTTAGTTACTACGTATTTCAGCAGTTATTATTAAGTAACCATGGTGAACGAATATACGAACTTTTGTATATTCGAATATACCTACCTTCGTATATTTACTTATGTGCGTTTGATTATTTTGTTCTATGTACTCAGACTGAGAGCGGTCAATTTTGAGTTATATTTACGGAGCATAAAGTATAATCTTCCTTCGAACACAGTATCGAGTACATAAATGAGGAGAAAAATAATGCTTTTTATATTTTTAATACACATCTAAATGACAAAACAAATAATTGAACGTATATATTATTTGACAGAAAAGTATTGTTAAAGTATAAATTGTAATGGTAGTAAAAGGGTAAATGTTGCCTGCGCCGGCACAAAATATTTATTTGGATCACAAGCTTGTTTTTTGAAATACGAACGTTCAATATAATATTACATGCTACCACAGACTACAGCTATTTTTAAAAAGATAGGTTATGTGACATACAGTTTGACGTCAAAAAAATAGGCTGTAGGTCTATGTTTAATTTACTTTTTACTTATTAATTTATTTTTTATTCGTGATATAGTCTACCTGACAATCGGAAATTCTCGACATACTCAACTTCCTATAGGAAATTCCAGGCAACACGTTTCGTATAATCGAGAATTTTTAATCGTCTTGTATAATATATAACTATACAACTAATCGGTAAATAGGCCAACCATATAGCTCAATTTTTCTTAGTTACGCTGTATAACATCGATTATTTATGTTGCTAAGTTGTGTTCCGCAAAACATAATTCTTAGCGTATTTCGGTCGCAAACAAATGAATCATATGTAACAATATTATCCATGGATATAAATAAACAAGTAATATTTTTGACATTTCGTAAAAATATAGTTGGTTGATTCATTGTATACTCTTAACATATATAACTCGAGCATCTCATAATAAAGTTTTGCGGCCTCGATGTCTCGTCCTCACGACTGTACAATATTTGATTATTTTCTAACCTCTTGTATATCTATTGATAATACGGGAGTCATACTAAGTAATGGGAATAAGACATGGTTTTTATCTTCCGTCACCTATAGGTAAGGAAGGTATTGTCTTTGGTTAAAAAATTCGGTGGTGAGTTTTCATTGAATAAGCACGTTTTAGGGTCTTTACAATACGATTTTACTATTTTTACGATGATATCTGTATGTATGTGTGTGTGTGTGTGTGTGTGTGTGTGTGTGTGTGTGTTCGTGTGTGCGTGTGTGTGTGTGTATGTGTGTGTGTGTGTGTGGACCGCTTTTCGTGCACGATATCTCCAATACTAGTATTCCAAAAATTACAATTCTTGCGTATTCCTCTTTCTTACAACCATATGCAGACTAGATTAGATTTTGGTTATAATTGGTCAACCGGAAGTACCCTCATTTGAAGATTTTAACAGTTTTTCTTGAAAAAAATCAGTTTAATGTTATAATAACTTAAAGAATATATTATTGTCTATACGATTTGATTGCATTTTATATTTGATATTCAACAGATATAGAGTTAAAGAAGAATAACGATAATAAATTTTATATAAATTTCATAATTCAGCCAGCTATGCTAACTTAACCATGGAAACTGCTAATATATTCAGGTAATTCAAATTGACAGATGTCAGTATCAATAAAATGTAAATCAATAAAAGAATAAGGGAAGTAAGTCTAGTGTTAGAAGTTTCTAGATATAAGAGAGACGATTACATTGGTTTGAACATGTCATGAGGAGAGATGAATATATTAATAGAAGGTGGAAGAAACATACGAAGACCAAATATAAGATGAAAAGACTGTATTATAGAAGACTTGAGAGAAAAAGAACTGAATGAGGACGACACGGAAAACAAAAATGAGTGGAAGCAGAAAATAAAAAATAGCGACCCCCTAACGAAAGGGTAAAACTAAAGAAGAAGAAGAAGACGTCAGTGTCAAGTGCAAATTGCATAGTTTGTTTATGAAATAACTTTACTGGAAATATAGGATCTTTTGCAAGAAAATTTATGTATGAGGCGCGTGCTGTAACATGACTGACCCGTGTCAAAATGACAGCAATTAATTATATCCATAACTGACAAGTTTTATAATTTTTCAACCAAAATTTCATTATTTTCTTATTTCATGTGGTTTGTTTGTTATCAGGAGTATGGCATTCAGTTGCCGAGAAAGGGAATCACATAATACCAAAAAATTATAATCTTTTGCAAGAAAATTTATGTATGGAATTTGTACATAATACACAGAATTGACGGAAGGTATTGTGCTGGCCACATCAGATTTTTTTTTAGAATTTTATTTTAAATATTTAGGTATGTTCAAAGTCGTCCGCTTCAAAAATAATACACTTCATTACCTAATTCTTCCTTCCATTTCTTAAAAACTCCCAACCAATCTTCTTTTAGGATGCTATCAAACTAATATTTTGTAACAAGCCGAAAATAATCCTACCGTCTATTGCTCAAATGTAACAGGCTTTACTTGCTATAAATATCGTCCCGGCTACTACCGCCAAATGTAACACTGGTTACAATAATTTAGGGCCGGTATTCTCAATGTAGTCTAGGTGGAGGAGAGGATTATTACAACCTGTTCCAGTGGTTAGCGAAAGGTTGAGGAACCACCTATTGCGTTGCGGGCAGGTTGGACCGAAAATGGGAGCAGACGAAATGTGGAGATAGCAGTACTTACTCCGTACCAGACGTATGTCACGGAACTGCTGGGCTAAACGGCTGGAACCTTTGGATTCCACTTCACTGCACTTCACAGGGTTTTTAGGTTTAATTTAAAATATCAATGCCGATTATTTTAAATTAATAAATATATTAAAGTAAAATATAGTGGTAATGTGAATACAAAAAATATAAATAATACTTATACAAATGCGTGCGTAGCTTAAATGCGGGGCGAATATGACAAGGATAAGCGTAGTGATTTGTTTTACTGCTGCCTACTAACACTCTTACAACGTTCGGCAAGAGCTTTAGCTGGGCATTTTTGCTATCTTGACAAAATTTAGCCGTCTGTCCCCTCAAGCCTATATTTGAATATATCACGCCAGGAAACTACGCATTATGTCATGTCACAATTTGGAAGACTGAAAACTGTCAAATTCATGACTTAAAAAACTGCCAAATGCTCTCTTGTTAATTCCATACTTTCATTCACAACGATACTTTACAAACGCCTTGATTTACTAAAATCGCCACTACTGTCCTGAAAGAAAACCAGTGGTTTTCGACGTTAACGCAGCGCCAATAAACATACAAGCCCAAACACATAATATGTCGCCCGGTTTATATTTTCAAAAAACAAATTTTAAAATATACGCAAATTTGGAGATATTTCTACAAATTTCTTGGTACTTGTTTAAAGTATAGGTTTTAAATTTACAAAAACTGATTATATTATTCAACGTTATTTAATATTGGGCTACATCGCCTTTATTAGTAATACCAACTTTAATTCTATTAGGCATTCTATCCTAAGCCCTGCAAAATTTATCTGTGAGTAGTATTGTCCCATATGTCTTGCACGATAGATTTTACTGTACGCACTGGATTTTTACGAAGTTTTTCATTGTGCCAAAAGTAAAGGATCTTGGTAGAAGCTAAGTCTGGACTAGAAGATGATCCTTAAAATGTCGGTCGAATTATTATCGCCCGTCATTTAACCCTTTTTATGTTTTAAGTCTATATTTGAAGAAGCCGAAAGAATTTTGTAGAACCATTTGTGTTGGTTTTATAATTTGTTGTAAATATAAACCGACCGAAATATTATGATTTTGAGCTCGTGAAACATCCAACTTGTATTTAGAAATAAATATACCAGAGTCGCACTAAAATTATTAAGAATATGAAAATCAAGTAGGCGGTTGGACAACAAAATCAAAATCATTTTAAACAGTAGCCTGAAAATGTTTACTATAAAATTCATAAAATTAATTTTCGAATTTTGAATAAATTCTTTTTGTTTCGAATTCAATACTATATGCCATTTGACTATATACCTGAAGTTCAGAATCATCCTGTATAATAATGGATAAAAAAAATCTCAGACCCAAATGTCTCTTCCTACTATACGTACCTTTTATTGTCAAAATTTCAATATGCATTTATGTCTTTAGAAAACATGGCTTTGAATTACTATAAAATAGCTTTTACCGTAAATTAAATTTTATTACAACTAATAAAACTACAGCTACCTTGTTGTTTACCACAAGCACTTCTTATAGTACAACTCAAACATTCCACCCACTTTAACACACATGATTATTTGATATATTGTCAACTTTGCCCTTAATGCTCTTGTTCAGAAGAGTTTGTTTCCCATGTGAGTTGGAGTCAGCGGGTGGTGTACCCTGGGACAAGCAAGACCACACCTTGGCGGACTGCACGGGGGCTCGTTATGTCAGTCCAAGTGTTTTAATGTGTGAAAGAGGCGGAATAATATAAGAGTTATTTAAAGTGATGAATGATTGAATCTGGTTGTCGAAGAAAGATACAAGGTTGCTGACCATGTTATCCACTACTATATAACTATCAAGAAACAAACCGAAAGAAATAACTGATATTTTTATGATTTTGTATTTCACTTCAGATAAAAATAGATTATTCATATATATAAGGACATGATTTCTGCCCTTTGATTGATCAAAACGCAAACCGAATTCGCTATAGTAGAAAAATTGTAAGCTGGACAGCTTTCAATTTTTTTTAGCTATCTTCAGTTGACGAATAAACAGCAACGTGTATAAATATGTATCATTTTTTTTACATATTCAAGTTGGCGTTAAGTAGTTCCTGATACTAATTTTACATGCAACGTCACCACAATGTACTCTACCACATAAAATTCTGGAACCAAAGTGACAAGTTAAATGTTATTGTATAAGCCGAGCCAATATATGATTGTAATTTCTGCCTATTTTTTATTTTAAAACAAAATTGTAAATGCAAAAATTGAAAACTACATCTAAGTCCAAAATAATTGTTTACATGCGTTTCGTTAACTAGAGCGAAGACAAATAAAAGTTGTAATTTTTAGCTATTTACAGACTAACATGAGATGGCATCTGTCATAAATTTTAATAATCATTGATTTCATTAAATTATTTGTCATTTTTTAAATTTTTTTATTTAAGCTTGATTGGCTTTGCGTCCTCAAAGGACACTCTCGCCATAGTTTCTCTATTTTGGTTTTGTTTATAACTCTATTTGACATTTAGAAATATAAGTAAATAATGATCGGCATAATCGATTCTTGGGATTTGAAGTTAAATATGCTATGTTGACTGGTAGGTGTTTGATGAGTTTTTATTATTTCCTTACATAGTATATGTTGAGCTCTTATGAATCGGTCGCAGTTGAATATCAGGTGGTTCATATCTCCTAAAAAATAGCGACCCCTAACGAATGGGAAAAGCTAAAGAAGAAGAAGATGTCAGTTTCAAGTGCCATTTG
Source organism: Harpalus rufipes (assembly GCA_951394225.1). Taxonomy (NCBI): domain Eukaryota; kingdom Metazoa; phylum Arthropoda; class Insecta; order Coleoptera; family Carabidae; genus Harpalus; species Harpalus rufipes. The sequence continues at coordinate 39,910,450 of OX596281.1, forward strand.
CATGAAATAATATTACTGGAAATTTAAAATCTTTTGCAAGAAAATTTATGTATGGAGTTTGTACATCATACACAGGATTGACGGAAGGTATTGTGCTGGCCACATCAGATTTTTTTAAATTCACATCGCTCTGTCTAGAGGTCGCTACTTGTGAAATACATAGCAGATACATAAACTACTAAAATATCTTATCCCAATGCCATTTCAATGCAGTTTAGAGAAATTTTAAATTTTCGGATATTACTTTGGATAAATATATTCCGACAAGAGTGAAAGGGTTAACTGAAGTAGTATCTCTTATAAGTAGTTTCCGAAATCCCAATGGTGACAGCTGTATAATTATTTTTTGTCTCATATTTTAAGAATTTTTAATAAAATTTATTTTGCCGATATCAACAATTTTCTGATTTAAACTGGCACTATTTTGCTCTTTTAATCAAATTCGTACCTTTGCAAACAAAAAGTTGTCGTATAACCACAACTCTGTTTTCGTTCGACTACTTGAATACAGACACACGTAAAGAACATATTTACTCTGGCTCGTACGTTTGTTACGCATCCGATTTGAAGTTGGGACGTGCCACGCACAAACCAAATTGATCGGATTCCCGGAGTTAAAAAAGCACATTAATCCGATAAAACATGGTTCAATTTAGACCAACCAAATTGGATTCTCTAATCTACAAATTGACCACCACTAACAATTAGTAATGTAGGAAGAACGATGGCAGTGAAAGCGACACAGTTCATTTTTATTGTTGTTCAAATTATTTTGAGATCCTTCGATTTCAAAAGGAACGGATGTTGCTACTTAAGATAACTTTAGGGAACGTAACAATGCACAAAATAATTTTGATGATGAGATCGCTTAATATAAATTAAAATTTGCACCTGTTCTTTTAGGATGCTATCAAACTAATATTTTGTAACAAGCCGAAAATAATCCTACCGTCTATTGCTCAAATGTAACAGGCTTTACTTGCTATAAATATCGTCCCGGCTACTACCGCCAAATGTAACACTGGTTACAATAATTTAGGGCCGGTATTCTCAATGTAGTCTAGGTGGAGGAGAGGATTATTACAACCTGTTCCAGTGGTTAGCGAAAGGTTGAGGAACCACCTATTGCGTTGCGGGCAGGTTGGACCGAAAATGGGAGCAGACGAAATGTGGAGATAGCAGTACTTACTCCGTACCAGACGTATGTCACGGAACTGCTGGGCTAAACGGCTGGAACCTTTGGATTCCACTTCACTGCACTTCACAGGGTTTTTAGGTTTAATTTAAAATATCAATGCCGATTATTTTAAATTAATAAATATATTAAAGTAAAATATAGTGGTAATGTGAATACAAAAAATATAAATAATACTTATACAAATTTTAATAAAATTTATTTTGCCGATATCAACAATTTTCTGATTTAAACTGGCACTATTTTGCTCTTTTAATCAAATTCGTACCTTTGCAAACAAAAAGTTGTCGTATAACCACAACTCTGTTTTCGTTCGACTACTTGAATACAGACACACGTAAAGAACATATTTACTCTGGCTCGTACGTTTGTTACGCATCCGATTTGAAGTTGGGACGTGCCACGCACAAACCAAATTGATCGGATTCCCGGAGTTAAAAAAGCACATTAATCCGATAAAACATGGTTCAATTTAGACCAACCAAATTGGATTCTCTAATCTACAAATTGACCACCACTAACAATTAGTAATGTAGGAAGAACGATGGCAGTGAAAGCGACACAGTTCATTTTTATTGTTGTTCAAATTATTTTGAGATCCTTCGATTTCAAAAGGAACGGATGTTGCTACTTAAGATAACTTTAGGGAACGTAACAATGCACAAAATAATTTTGATGATGAGATCGCTTAATATAAATTAAAATTTGCACCTGTTACATTAAAATTTTACTTATTTTCAATAACTACCAATATTGGCTTACAATCTCCACAAGAAACAGCAAACAGGTACTTAAATTTAAATCTCTTGGAAATTGTATATTAAAGATAATTTTTCTTTTAATAATTTTAAAAGCAGGTGCTTTATTGCCTGTCTTATTACATGGAAACGAATTTTGTTTAATAAATAAAGAAGTAAGATACAATCTTACAACCCCAGTTAAAATTTTAACAGATAATCGCATTATTGACTGCAATGATAAATTTGTCATTTGATATTTCGTTTTGGTTTTGTTTATTTAACTGGCAGTTACGAAGATTGTAAAATTGACCATAAGTAGCAAAGTATGTACGAGCAATGAAGACCAAATATTTTAGAAAAAGAGGGTAACAAAATTAGGGATGAAATACAGGTTTGAAACTTATTTTGGAATTATTTTGAACAACACGAAATGATTAAGTTAAATTAATTAAAATTAAATAAACTTTTTACTTCTTTCTCAGATCAAAGGGATCTATTAATTATTTATGTATCAAGGTACTGAATTTCTACTTTTTATCACGGATATGGAATTTAGTTGCCGAGGCCGTAAGGCCGAGGAAAATAAACCATATGAATGATAAAAAGGAACTTCAGTGCCGAGGTGCATATAAAATTTTATTTGAAATCGAAAAATTGTGCAAATGAAAAAAAACATTTATTTTTATAGGTTATATATATAAAAATGTCAGTCTGATATTCAATGTTGCCAATCTCGGACATTAAAATTATCGTAGAAAACACCCAAAATTATGTTTTATCTCAAACTTGTCCATCGGAATTATTTTGTTCGCCCTTTTGCTTATATTTTTGTCATTTACGTACAAATTTACTATTGGATATCACATTTGAGTAAATTGTCTTACATGTCCAATAATTATCATAAGATTGGCAACATTACATTTGTACGAAATCGTCCGATAATTGATTACTTTAGTGCCGATTTCTGAACTTGTAATGACGATTTTTGTGCACTTTAGTGACGATTTTAAATAAAAAAAAATACCTCAAATAAACGTTAAAATATTTCTTCAAACAAAGAAGATACAAATGTCACCACAATGTCACGGCATACTGACTAAAGTTTCACAATTATGTAAAATTAATAAATATTAATAAATAAGTTAATATATGATGACAATGTAAGTATTTGGGATCACTGTAAAGCTAATTTGAATAACTTTCAAAAAACATAATTTAAAAAATCACCGATAATATCGCTTCCGGCGATACTGAAAGTAGAATTCAGCAGATTTTCTCACCAAACAGTGAAATTTAAGTTTGTCCAAACTTTAATATTTATCTAAGCAAAGGACTAAAATTATTTAAAAAAAATAGCCTTTTGTCCCTATTTTTTCAATCATCCTGTAGGATTTGTAATAATAGTCCCATACTTCATTATTTGTGCTCACTAACATACGAGCCCTGTCGCATTTATATTGGACGAAAGAATTTTGTGTGGAAACTTAATTTTTTGTGCAACCGGTTACGGACTAAATATTTCGCAGACGCAATACACTCTGCGAAATCCAATTTCGCGGCCGTTGTTATGGTACCGTTCGCGAAAGTGGATGTACACTAAAATAACTTTGATACTTGAAACCATCTCTTATCTTTCCCGATTTGTGTATAGTTTCACCATCTGGTGAATCGGTCAATATCAGTTTATTACCTTTTATTTGTGTTGAAAAATTCATCAACATTTCATTGTATTCTGTCGCAGTCACAACAGCAGTAATTGGTCGTAGACGCATTAAATATTTGAATTCAACCATAGGCGGTAATGAATTATGTAACAAAACTTTAAAGAATTTAACTCAATATCTAGAAGGTTTACAAGAAAAAGTTATTAAGAAATATTGTTGCAATCGACGAGTTCTATTACTGGTTAAATTTAATGTACTTATTTCTGTTACACCCTGTATATTAAATATTGTCAATTAATTCTTAAAATATAGTTCTGTAATATACTTATTTGTTTTTCTATAAATAATTTGTATTATTTAATATATTTTAATTCTGAAAAATTCATTTTCTGTACTACAAAATTCTTTGGTTCAATAAACATGCAACAGGGCTCGTATAATTTAACTATTATTTTATACAATTTGCTCTTTATTGTTGATATAATATTATTTAGACAGTTTTGTTTTTGAATGTTAATTAATTTTATAATCTGCTATTCAAGTCAACATGTATGAGTATTATGTGTTATAATGAAAGTTACATTTCATAAATGAAATATAAATACACGACATACTGGAATTGTTAATAGAAATATGTAGTGAAAAATCATTAGAATCCTTAATAGTATTAAACAGTGCAGAGCTCGGAAGCCCTTGAAATATTTAATTAAATTCCCAGCATTGAAATAAACACCATTCAGTCTGTGCAGTACAGCAATGAATCCCGTATTTAAACTAATACGCTCCAATTCACAAATAATACCTTGTATGCCGCATTCCTCTTCCATTTCTCGCTGCATCTACGCAGAAACTGCGGCTAATTACTCCGAAAATTCATTAGCTGGTAAAGCAGTGCACGTATTTTGAGGTTTCCGGATGTCAAAGGATTTCACTTGAAATGTGTCCAGGATTTGTTGAAATGCAATGCTGCAGACAAAACTAAAACTCGTCTTTGTGATTATAGACTTCGGTTCGAGTTCATTTGCCTTGTTCCTGCCTCGGGTTTGGGTTTGAGTTTGAGCTATCAAAGCGCATGGCACGTTAAATACGAATGGCGGGTTTAGGTTAACATGAATACTCGGATGAGATGGCATTTCAAGTGTGTCGTTGAGACTAGAGCCGCGAGTTTGGAATTCTTACTTCAAGGAGCCTTGTGTTGCTGGTATTTTATGTTTAGCTACTTCAAGATGCTTCTAACCAGGTAAACTGCAGATTACATGCTCTTATATGTGTTTTAATTAAACTTGTATAACACTTTAGGTAGAACAAAGTTCTCGCTAAATACAAAGATGAATGATATTGGAATGCGGGTAATGCTTTTGCAGATACCAAGTTAGAATTTGTAATCTTCTAATTAGTTATTTAATCTGTACTTCTAAAAACAATCATATATAATTTTAAAGCATTTTTAAATGCAGTAGTATTATTTATAAAAGAACTCTATAAAGCTAGCAAGTAGTTTTCGTCCTTTGGAACGATACTTTTATAGTCAGTTATTTTAATTATAACAAGAGCTTCGAATATAATCAAAAATATTGCCGACTGGAGCAAATTATTGTCAATAGATATAAGACAAGAGGTTCGAAAATAATCGAACATACAGTTGAGAGGACGAGATGTGTTTTCAGGTAACACATCGAGTTCGCAAACTGTAAATTCAGACGATTTTCGAAGCTCGAGTTGTATATATTATACATATGATTCATTAGTTTGCGACCGAAACACTCCAAAAATTGTATTTCGCGAAACATATTTTACCACGTAAATAATCCATGTTATACAGCGTGACGAAGAAAAATTGAGCTATCTAATTGGTTAATTTTCCATTGAGTTGTATAGTCTAAAATATTGCCGACTGGTGCGACGTAGACGCCTCCCAAGGCTGTAGTTTGATATTTTGAGACACGATTCATGAATATTATTTTCTATTATTTTTGATGTTCGACATCACAACTTAAACCAGAACATTCATCATAATGATCCGTTTTAGATAATTTTACAGTTAATTGCAAAATAAACAAATCAGGTATTCTTATGGTTACGATGAATATAAGTCTGTTTCTGCGATTACGCACATCATCAATCGTAAATATGTGATTCAAATCGCTAGGGCGAAGGGCGATTGATAAATGTAATATTGAAACTGGCAGTATTATAATATAACTGTGTTAATTTTGTTATTCATCAAAACCCAAAGTATAAACATTTGTTTAGCAATAATAAACCAAAAGAATAAATACAATATAAGTTTAAAGGATAAATATCAGGGACGAATATAACGATACCCGATAAGGTTATAATAAAGTTTCATTTATTATTATTTTTAATAACGTTATAATTACAAAATAACGTTGTATAACAGAAACATAACAAATAACGTTTCACTATAACGTTATCCAAGTTTACAAACTTTTTAAGATATTTGGCGTTTGAATGTATAATTTTCTGATAATTTATTTTGTGTTTTATAATGAATAGTTGTCACTAATGGTTAAATAAAAATATTGAAGACTTTTTTTTCATTTCTAGAATAAGACAATTTAAAGATTTTTTCATACATTTTTTTTAATTTTAATTTTTAATGAATTTTTATTACAAACTTAAGAAAAATACTGTTATTGTAATGTTATAACAACGAAACAAAAATTACGTTATTATAACGTTACATGACGTTATTTTGTTTTTTATAAATTATTTATAACGTTATGTAACGAATTATTTTTTTATATAATCTTAACGTAACAACTCGTTTACGTTATCCTATCTCTGATAAATATACGTCTTTTTATTGCCTAAATGCCTAAAAGCGTTAGGTATGTTATAATAATTTTGGCAATTTTAGAAACATCAAAACCATTTTAATCACCAAATGACATGAATATTCAAATATGACATTCGTTACTATCGTTTCTATTTGATTTTTCGCCGTTGTTTGGACAGAGATTTGGCATCGATAAAAAATAATTTGAGATTTAATACAACAAAATATGCCACCTTTTCAAATATTTTGCATATACATATTTCAGGAGATCAAAAGATATACAACTTATCTGTTAAACATATTTTGAAATATCTTTCTGCAAATTTTGTTGGTAGGTAAAAGCAGGAAATTAAATACGATAAATATGATTAAGTATTTGACAATAATAATATATTATTTTTATTAGTTTGATTTAATTTGTTTAACAAAGAACTGTTTAAAAACATATTTTTTATTATATACGATAAAATATGTATATTCACATTTGTAAAAAGAAATTAGTTTTATTGTAATTTACTGAGAATTTTAACATGAATTACTTTTAGTTATAAATAAATATATCATCACGGCATATTACCCGTTGCTGGGTGTGCCAATCTGTTTTGTACACAGGTATTGGTAATGATTAGTACCGTGCGGGCGTATACTAGACGTCACCTCACAGGCATTCATTGCTGTCGTGGAGAGTGCACCACAGACAGGTCAGTTTTGTGCCATTTAAAATTCGAAATATTTCTTTTTGGAGTTGATTGGGATCGAATCCGTTCCCTAGATTAACAACTAGGGCCTCTATTCTTGAGCATTCGTATTTGCCTAGGTTACTCATATTCGCAGAAAAATCAACGAAAACCATAATAACGGTATTCTTGGTCTTTCGCTTAATTCGTATCCACGTAACACGAGCGAAAATTTCATTCGACTCGTAATGAATAGTGAAAGTTTTTCGTTGAACTACTTTTGGATAGTTCTAATCTACTATTTATATATTTACAAGTACTGTTTTCCTGAAGTTTTGCAATATTTATAAACATTTTTTAAATTTATAACCACTGATTTTACTGTAAATAAATATTTATTTTATTAAATTTTTTGGATATCTATACGCTTATAAAAAATATATTAAAATTTATCAGTTAACGCATATTACTAACAATATACTAAAACAGAATAATTAGTAGTAATTAACTTACAAAATGTGCAGTTTCATCAATTTCAGGGTGTTCTTGCACAATTTTTAATTGTTACTACCAGTAACAATGAACGTTACAATATAGTTTACACTTAACACACACTAAATACACTATTAACAACAATAGAAATAGTTAATACCTAATATTTAGACACATTGCAAATGTTGTTTACACGGACAAAGATACCGATAAACTAAAATTAAACACGACTCAATGCTGCAGTAAACGAACAGACCTGTTAGAACAATAAGTTCCGCATATAGTGCTAGCTTGATCAATGAATTTTATTTGAAAGAAATCAGTTGGTTTTCTGTTATTGCAGTATTAATATCAAATTTTGTGCGTGATTTTTTTAATTAAGAGACGGAGGTTTTGAATTATGTATATGAAATTCATTCCTCAGTTTTGGAGGTAGTTCTCTCTATATTGACTCTGGAACATTGTCTAAAAGGTAAAAATATTTCTATATTACATATTTCACTTGTGTATAGAAATGTTTTTCCATCCTCATAGAGATTACAACCAAATATTATTTTCTGTAAAAAAAAAAGATATTGCGAGGATATACAGATTTACCCCGCTATTCACACCTATATAGTTTTAATAACGTTCATTGTTATTTTGCATTTTTACTGTTTTTACCTCCCGCTACCCTTGGTAAGGGAGGTATAGGGATCGTGCTAAAAATCGGATATCGAGATTTTGGTAAATGACCACGTTTTAAGGTCCCTAGAATCCATTTTTAACATTTTCACGATGATGTCTGTGTGTATGTATGTATGCACGTATGTGTGTGTGTGTGTGTGTGTGTGTGTGTGTGTGTGTGTGTGTGTGTGTGTGTGTGTGTGTGTGTGTGTGTGTGTGTGTGTGTGTGTGTGTGTGTGTGTGTGTGTGTGTGTGTGTGTGTGTGTGTGTGTGTGTGTGTGTGTGTGTGTGTGTGTGTGTGTGTGTGTGTGTGTGTGTGTGTGTGTGTGTGTGTGTGTGTGTGTGTGTGTGTGTGTGTGTGTGTGTGTGTGTGTGTGTGTGTGTGTGTGTGTGTGTGTGTGTGTGTGTGTGTGTGTGTGTGTGTGTGTGTGTGTGTGTGTGTGTGTGTGTGTGTGTGTGTGTGTGTGTGTGTGTGTGTGTGTGTGTGTGTGTGTGTGTGTGTGTGTGTGTGTGTGTGTGTGTGTGTGTGTGTGTGTGTGTGTGTGTGTGTGTGTGTGTGTGTGTGTGTGTGTGTGTGTGTGTGTGTGTGTGTGTGTGTGTGTGTGTGTGTGTGTGTGTGTGTGTGTGTGTGTGTGTGTGTGTGTGTGTGTGTGTGTGTGTGTGTGTGTGTGTGTGTGTGTGTGTGTGTGTGTGTGTGTGTGTGTGTGTGTGTGTGTGTGTGTGTGTGTGTGTGTGTGTGTGTGTGTGTGTGTGTGTGTGTGTGTGTGTGTGTGTGTGTGTGTGTGTGTGTGTGTGTGTGTGTGTGTGTGTGTGTGTGTGTGTGTGTGTGTGTGTGTGTGTGTGTGTGTGTGTGTGTGTGTGTGTGTGTGTGTGTGTGTGTGTGTGTGTGTGTGTGTGTGTGTGTGTGTGTGTGTGTGTGTGTGTGTGTGTGTGTGTGTGTGTGTGTGTGTGTGTGTGTGTGTGTGTGTGTGTGTGTGTGTGTGTGTGTGTGTGTGTGTGTGTGTGTGTGTGTGTGTGTGTGTGTGTGTGTGTGTGTGTGTGTGTGTGTGTGTGTGTGTGTGTGTGTGTGTGTGTGTGTGTGTGTGTGTGTGTGTGTGTGTGTGTGTGTGTGTGTGTGTGTGTGTGTGTGTGTGTGTGTGTGTGTGTGTGTGTGTGTGTGTGTGTGTGTGTGTGTGTGTGTGTGTGTGTGTGTGTGTGTGTGTGTGTGTGTGTGTGTGTGTGTGTGTGTGTGTGTGTGTGTGTGTGTGTGTGTGTGTGTGTGTGTGTGTGTGTGTGTGTGTGTGTGTGTGTGTGTGTGTGTGTGTGTGTGTGTGTGTGTGTGTGTGTGTGTGTGTGTGTGTGTGTGTGTGTGTGTGTGTGTGTGTGTGTGTGTGTGTGTGTGTGTGTGTGTGTGTGTGTGTGTGTGTGTGTGTGTGTGTGTGTGTGTGTGTGTGTGTGTGTGTGTGTGTGTGTGTGTGTGTGTGTGTGTATTCTGTATACGCTCTAACTCAAATACTATTGTTCAGAAAATTTTGAAACCTTGTATTTCTATCTTGCTCTTATAAGGAAATATCCCATTAGATTTTGGAGTAAATCAGATAACCGAAAATGGCACTTTACTTGAAGTTCAAAATATTTTTTCTTCCAAAAATACCTTTAAATGTTATTTTATCGAGATTTATATTATATAAAAATTAAAGATCATTAAATTTTCTACAGGTTTGCATTAATACTTTTCTATTTATTTTATGGATAAATTTATAAAACTTTCTATAATTTTAATCCCGGAGCCTACGTTTTAAACTCAACTCGTTCACATAGTTACATAATTCAGATCTCAAATGTTTGTAACTGACAGATATATGTCACTGTCAACGAACTAATCATTTCAAATAATAATGTTAACGTTTCTAAAATATAAAAATTTATTTAGGCTTTTAGGTTCACATATTTAATTGAAAATGAAGTCAGTATAATTGGACGTTTCGGGTATAAAACCCACCCATCATCAGAAAATACAAATTCGTAAAACATTAACATTGTGAAATAAATATTTTGAAACATAATTACAAATGTCGTCTTTTATGATACAAGGTTATAGAAAAACAGTACTATTTTGCAGCGACTAAATGGAACAATAATTATTTGGAAAGAAACGTAATACAATTACATCAAATTGAATCGAATTCTGTAATATTATTGTATTGTTTTAAAGTGTTTTCATGCAAACCAAAAGATGTCATTATTGCCCATTCAGAGTTTTATTTATGTCCGAAAATCCTAAAATTACTCGGCGGGAGGTTATGTGTTGGCCACATCAGATTTTTTAATTTGGTTTTGCATTTAATATTTTGCCAAGTCTAAACATTAATATAATAATTAGTATATGTACCTATGTATAATATACCAAAACGCATCAGATATGTATCATCAGATATGTATTTTTCAAGTTTATGTACATATGTTATAACATAATGAATGTAGTGGTTATTTGAAATGAGAAATTGCCAAATGTAGTTGTTCGTCTTAAACAAATGCCATTCCGAATGATAATAACGAATGCTCAAAAATACACACTATTCATATTATTCGTTTCCATAGTCACAATCGTCGTTCGTTCCAATACGAATACGAAAGAAATTACGAAGTCTCAAGAGTACAGGCCCAGATATTCAGGCTTAGGCTTTTAGTTATCATTTTAACATAATGTCACAATGTATCGTATAACATACCCTGATTAATTAAATAAATATTGGATAAAAATACAAATTAAATAGAAAAATATTGCAATTTAACAATAAAAATGTAAAACAATTCACGATTATTCTTTTATTCATTGTTTATTTTCAATTTGTTCGTACATTTACTTTGAGGTATATTATGCGTATTTTGCCAGGAAATTAACATAATATAATCATTTTAAACTCTACATGCCGGATATACCTTGTTTTGCCATAGAACTAGACATCATAAATTGTACATAATAAATGAATTTATGTAGGTACTGTTCTAGTATATGATGATAAATTTTAATGTTATTTTGGAATTATACAAATATTGTCTGTCCCAATTATTTTGCAGCAAAACAATTAAATAGTTTTTTTGTAGATTAAAAATTCTGAATTTAATGATATCCTAATGCAAATCCATTATCCGGAACAAGAAAAATAAAGGAAATTTGTCTGTTAATAGTAGTGAAATCAGAAGTGCCAAACAATTGCGCACACTGATTGCTAGTCTCTTTGTTTAACATTTTGTATTATCAATTATAATTACTAACGTCAAACAAGTTTAAAATATGTTTATAAATAAATAAAACTACAATTTTCTAGGTTTTATAGGGCTAAAAATCAGTGTACTAAAGCTTCGTAATTTTTTCATTTTACGCTTGTGAAAATAATCTGCAGAGCATATTGGATATGAAAGGTAAACATCATTTTTCTTTGTAAATATTTTATTCAATTATTTTTCAAAATAGTAAACATTACTAATGAAATCGTTTGCTAATACATATACGATTATGATACCATTAAAGCGTTTTAAAATATCGTTTCAAATGCTAACAGGCATTTGTAAACTGCAACAAACCAATGAACCCATGAAGAAATAACAGACCATTAGGAATTTATAAACACATTACAACTGTGCCAAGTATAAACAGTAACTATAACTTAAGTCATTAGCGCAATTACATTTAAAATTTCAAACAAATTAATGGCATATAAACATGTTTACATAAACGTTCAGTGAATGCTTTTATCTCAGTAGGCTTGGAAAACACTTGAGGGTTTTCAGAAAAAGTTTAGACTGTTTGCTTTTTAATCATTGACATTTGGAGATCTTGATAGATATATGCATTGCGTCATCTACAGCAGGGGATTTTAGAACCAAAGTAGAGAGAGTGTAAAGACTGCATGTGAAGGATCATTTCTCCTTTATTTGTTTTTGGGGACAGCTGAGCACGGTCTATTTGCACAAACGCTGCTTTTAAAAACTCGTATTAAGTAATGTGTGTACCTGAGCAAAATGATAAATGTGTTCAGACCGGGTGTTTGTTTTTGTAATGATACTTCAGTTGCCAATGGAATGTGCAAAATTAAAGCGCTTGCTTTCATCATTTTTTATTCACTAATTCAAAAAAAATTCAAGTAACAGTAAACACACTTCTTTGAATTATATTAAATGGAATACCAGTGTATATTTTAATAGTATGATGTTTTCTATCATTTTTCTGTAATAGAACAAATATCTTACATAAAAATATTGAAGAACAATTGACACTTCAGAACACGGAGGAATTTTGAAGATTTCTACAAATAAAATAAATATATCATCAGGACATATTACCCATTGCTGGGTGTGCCAATATGCTTAGTACACAAATTTTGGTAATGATGATGATATATTTGCTGGCTTGGAGAGTGCACCACAGGGATCAATTTTGTGCCATTTAAAATTCGTAATATTTGCGGTCGGTTGAGATCGAACGCGGTTCCCCAGATTCGCGACCAGAAACTTAGGTACAAAATAACAGAAAAGATACATAAAATTGGTATTTATAAACGCTTTTGTATTAGAGTGATAAGTTCAATCGCCAGTTTGAATAAAAAGATATTAAATACTAAATTTATTCCCTTACCTACTAAAATTTGAAAAATATATTTACTTGTGCGAAAACACGTTACATATAACCTAATTTGACAACAATTCAAAATATGCATCTATAAATGATAGCGTGCGGTGTTATCAGAATTCAAATAAATTTCGAATAATACAGAATATACCTTACATGCCTCTCGTACTCTTACTCTACACACAGGGACAGTAGTATTTCAAAGAGCCAAAATAGAACGTAGAACTGACAATTTTACAAAAGCAAATTGTAAAAGAAAAGAGGAGACAATGAAAAAGCAGTGGCCTATACCACCATAATAATTTAATAACAGAAAATATTTTTCCGAAGGCTAAGGTAGTATAGCATCCTGGGTAGCATTCTGGGGTTCATCAAATATTGTTTTTAAAAACAAACTCATGTAGGTACTTACGAGTATAATCATAGGTAAATATTGGAGTTACATATGTGTGCAAAATTTCAAGCCGATCGAATATAATTACATGAAATAATTAGTTAATTCAAATAATTATTTTGAACGAAAAAATTGTCATCGCAACTACGTATCCGTGTAAAGTTCCAAGTCGATTGGATATAATTAATTAAAATAAATAATCAATTTATTAACTACTTTTAACATCAATGTATTCATTTGACATTTCATTTCGACGCCATAAAGTCAATTACGGATTGCTTAAAACAAGTTGCAAACGACCATAATATCATTTTATCAGAATTTTTATACAGAGGTTTGTATAGACAAAAATATAAAATCCTTTTCAAAACATTGGAAAAAAATTGTTGTGGCCAGCACAATACCTTTCGCCCTTTCCATTGTGGGATATATATATATATATATATATATATATATATATATATATATATATATATATATATATATCGGCCATCACAATATCGTATTTAACATTTCTTGTACACACAAAATATTCTAATTACATCTATTCTTTATATTTTGATATTTTTTACAAATTTAAATTCATCCTATGTGCAAGTTTTCTAAATGTTCGGGTTCTTCCACTTCATTGAAGGGATTGGCGGTATTTCTGACATTAGTGACATTTATCTATCAATCACAAACATTTTTATCTCTCAACTGGTTACCATGAATTTGTTTGGGGTATAAGATTTACTATAACAGATTATTTTATAGATTATATTTATATATCGGTAAATCTATAGAAAATTTGAAATGTATCGCATAGAAAATTTTATGTTCATTAAGATTTGCAGTAACATAAATTTTCAAAAATAATACTTAGAAGATTTTTGTTACAATACTACTACTTTCGGTTGTCCAATTATTACCAGAACCGGCTCAACTCTTCCCATTACTGTTAGATGGAGGAATCCGTAGTTACACAGGTCGTTAGTCTTATATAATTTGGGAAATCGTATCTCCAACATCTACTCACACACGCATATCATTGTAAAAATGTTAAAATCGGATTCTAGGGACCTTAAAAGATCTTATTCACTAAATTCTGGATATGCGATTTTTAGCATGAATCCAATGCCTCCCTTAGCGAGAGGTAAAATGTCCGGAAAATGTTCAATTCTTGTTTAGAATTACAGTGATTTTCTTTTTTCTTGAAAATTGTATTTCAAAATATATTTTTTTATATTCGTAATTCTTCCCTACATTTCACCACAATTTACATCTATAACCATGTCGAATTGTACCGCAGAGAAACGCACTACCCCTGTTCGAATTTTCATAAAAATTGACTTGCAAATCACGTTTCTATAAACAAAGCGACAAATATAAACACCGTGCTCGTACAGCATTAGCATGTGGGATGAAAATGAAAGTTTTATACTGGGCATCCGAGACGGCTTAGCTGCACATGTTTTACTCCCTTCCGGGGTTTCCCGGAGCGAGGATTTGGAATCCGGATGGTCCGGATTCACCCGATACCGTCACAACTCACCGTGAGATGGGGTGGTTTAAAGAGCAGGGATTCTGCAAAGGGAAGGAAATCTGGAAAAATAAATCTGAAAGTTTTGAGGACGATATGACCAACAAAAATTTACCTCACTTTGGATATATAGTGGGATCCTCCATCATAGTAACAAATTAGAACATGGGTCATCTATATTAAAAATAAACATTAAAACCGTACCATACAAACTATGAAAATTAAAAAAAAAAGATTTTAAAATACTCGCATTTTGTACTTACCTTCTATGTCAAATAACTATTTTCAAGCTTTATGTATCGTCTTTTTGAAATTCGGAATCAATTTTTAAGTCAATAAATGAAGACAATAATAAAGCAACAAAATTAAACTAAATACTCGTATGTAATACTTGTTTGAATTTATGGTGCCACGTGCGTTATGGAAGCATTGTTAAACTTCATCAGCAATCAGTGGAAATCAAAACTTAAATTATTACAATGTATGCAGTTTTTTATGCATTGTTTTATTACACTGCTGTTTATTCATATATTTCCAATGATTGATTTTATTTTAATTTTTAACATTGCGTTCATAATGACGTCAATACGAAATCCAATTGCGTATCGAAAGAGCCTTCATTTCGATACAAAAAAATATTGTTTTAAAACGTTGGTACTACATGACAATTACTTATGTTCATTTCTCAGAATTTACATTTCAAATACATAATCGAATAAAAAATATCAATCCATTGTTACCAATGGGGTCATTTCACATTTTCTAATTTATTTTTTTCTTGAAAGAATAGGTTAAATTAAATATGTAGGTGTATGTTTTACACTTTACAAGTCTTTAGAATCAGAGATATGATTTTTTAAAAGTTATCTTTAATTTCAAATATTTGAACGCTGACGTCACGGCTATACGTCACGGCTTGTCGGATGCTGCAGCAGCCGGTTGTGTTTGGAACTATGATTGTTTGGGTTATCACGTCTCAGTTTGATTTTGTGACAGCAACATATTGTTAACGAGAAACATATTTCATACAACTTTTGGTATTTATTTTAATAAATGTTTTATTTACATACCTTTATTCTTAAGTCTGCTATCACCTGTCACAATTTTAGGTTAGCTTGTTTACAGCAGCAAACGGATACCACGTGGACCGTTGTGTGTGTGAGAGACGAATGTTTTTGTGTGATTAACAAGCCGTGACGTCACGAATTTTACAGCCGCGAAAGTTTATTAGCAAATTTATGAATGAAAAGTCACATATTTCATGTTATTTTATATTACTATATTTATTAAAAGAGACGGATTTCACGATTTTATAAAAAAACAACGAATTTTTTTTTTAAATGACTCCATTACAACATAAATACAAATTTCTCTAAATTATCTCTGTCTAATATAGCAGTTTTTAAACATATTTTAGCAGAGTGGAAGAACAGTGATTACTAAACTCTTGCTATTTGATCTTATTTACGATCAATAAAGTTATTCTATTCTCTCTCTCTCTCTCTCTCTCTCTATATATATATATATAGGAGGATTCATTTTATAGGACTTTTTTTCGCATTTGTCATTTTGAAAACTTGTCAAGGCTCGTTTTGTATATTTTAACGCGTGCGAAGAAAGATTCTTTAATATAACTATTGTGACACCGGGCTAGTAGTGATGCATGCGAGATGAGACGAGACGAGAAATTTAAAATAATGATCTCCTCTTATTTATGGATTCGTAATCTCGTTCTTGTTCTCGTCTCGCATAATGCTACGAGACAAGACGAGATACGAGAGAATTCTCGCCTCATGCATATCATAATGATGCACGCGAGACGAGAAATGTAAAATATTGATCTCGTCTCGTTTTCGAATCCGGAATCTTGTTCTCATGCTCGCCTCGCGCCTCGCATAATGCTACGAGACAAGATGATATGCGCGAGTACTCTCGTTTCGTCGTGTATCACTAAAATAGAGAAACGAAAAAGTTACGACATTAAAAATTAACATTGGGGAACACGAAGGACCCCTATTGGCATGGTTAAAAAACAGTTAAAAGCACTGACTAAGTATATTACTCACTTCTTTTTTACAAGCTATTAATTATTAAGAAAAACTTTGTTTCCTTAATAATCACATGTTTTTTAGTAAATATAAAAATAACGTTATCGAACTTAAACCATTTTATTCTTTGGTAAAAAAAACAGTTTGGTATTGAATTTACTTTTTCTGAAATTAGGTTTGTTATTTCTGAAATATATTTTACATTTTCTGTAGGAAAATATTTGAAAATTACGAACAATCGAGCAAAAACTGCTTTCCGATGGATTAAAATATGCTTCACGATCAACCAAAAATTGCTTTGCTTTCAACCTGTAGGCAATACATGTTATATTTGTAGATGGAATTTAAATCTGCATTACATGGTTATGATGATTAGGGTACAAATTGAATATAAAAGCGTAGACAAAAGCAAAGTATCCAAAATATGAAAATTACGTTATAATTGGATTGAGATATGATTAGGTTAGAGTGGAAACATCCCAGCTGAATACACAATGGTTGTAATAGAGTTACAAGTAACTAGCGCTTGTTGCGCACTCCTATTGTAGAAGTAGGGTGGGAACCGTTGCCGTTGCCACGCACCGACTAATTTCAATAAAACCGACGTTTGTTTTCACATCCAGGGCTCACTGCGATCTCCCACACCCATGCATTATGCAAAACACATCTCTTTGTAACTGTACGCAAACATACTTTAATTCGGTTCCAGAGCAGGCTGTCTCCGTCTCTCGCCGAGCCGTGCGGGCTCTTTTATCTTCTTCGGTTGCTCTTGCTGGCTGGATTAGCCTTTAATTTCGTATTCGTTTTGCCTTTAAAAACGCGCGCGTAACTAGTTTAGGGATAAATTGGTTTTCCTCCACAAGGCTTGAGTCTCACCAAGCTTCAGATTTAAAGGACGTATCCCTCACAACTCAAACTCAGTTACCGAGTTTTATTTTTTTGCGTGTTCGCACGACTCAAAGGAAAATGAAAATGATATTTTGATTTCAACGATGTTTGTCTTGAAAAGTAGGTTTTTTAATTAAATTCTATCAAGAATGCCTTTGTGTCCAGGTTTGCTTCATTTCATTACTCAAACCTTTTTACGAAATGATTTCATCTTCACTAGAAAACATCCGAAATAATTACATTCAGTGGTGGTCCCATAGGGTAAAATCCATATACGCCGTATACTCTCAAGGCGTACCGCGTATACTTTCAAGCAATTTATGAAAAATCGTTAAAAAATCTGTTGTGGCCAGTACAATACCTTCCGTCAATCCTGTGTATTATGTATAAATTCCATGCAAAAATTCTAAATTTCCAGTAAAATTATTTCATAAACAAACTATGCAAATTGCACATTTACATTTTTTTTAGTAGTTTGAATACTAACAAAATTAATAATAATAAAATCTGTTGTGTCCAGCACAATACCTGTCGCCAATTCCATTTTGTTACATAATTGAAGAGTTTAACATTTCTTGTATACACAAATAATTCAAATTGTATCTATTCTTTCATTCTATGAGAAATTTTGTCCTACTCTTCTAACATGTTCAAAATTCTTCATTATACCTATAATTTTAAATATTTAATTAATAATTCAATAAGAAATTTAAATGTATAGTTCATCTAGGGATCATTTTCCGAAGACTCGTTATCGTTTTATTATGGGTGCACAATAGCTAAAACCGCAATGCCAAAATATTTCGGTCCGTACAGTCGACCAGTTCAGTATTTGCAATGCTGGTATATATTTTACGCCCAGTATTCGACTGTAGACCAAGACTGCACTTTCCAGATTTTCTAAACCGATTACCAGGGCTGTATTATAAAACCGTTATTTGTGGCTATGTAGGTATATAAATAGGTGGTGAGTTTAATGATTTTCACTTGTCATTTGTACCTCCTAACTAGTGTAGGCTGAAAGTGTTTTTTGTTTTGTTAAATTAAATTCAAACAAGAAAGGCTGAAATAATAGATTTTTTAGTAAAGAAAAATATGCCAATACCAGAAAGGGCAACAAAAAATGATTTACTTAAAATTATAAAAGAGCAGAATTTTGATAAGTCTTACGTTATAGACAATATGGCACAACAGGCAGGGCATAAAATATTACGTTTACCACCTTATTATTGCATATTCAATCCGATTGAGTTAATTTGG
Source organism: Harpalus rufipes (assembly GCA_951394225.1). Lineage (NCBI taxonomy): Eukaryota > Metazoa > Arthropoda > Insecta > Coleoptera > Carabidae > Harpalus > Harpalus rufipes. The sequence continues at coordinate 39,929,408 of OX596281.1, forward strand.
AGCCAACTAAAAAACAATGTTAGATCAAAAAATGTATCACCACAATTAAATTCTAGTGTAGTTCAATTAATCAGGGAAGAAGTTGAAAATATTGGCCAGCAACAATGGAATAACTGTATTCAACATATTATAAAAGAAGAAAATAAATTTGTATCACTATACAAAGACGTCCATTAATTATATCTTTAAGGGATTCAGATATATGTCCGATAACAATTCTGAAGACGAGGACGAGTGCACTATGTCCGAATAAATATTCATATATTTTTTTAAATGATATGTGGTTATAGGCCTCTTGGGGAAATCGCCACTATAAACAAAGATTAACGGTCTGCAATTAGTACCTCCTGGGTGGTCACGGAAATCTGATTATACAATATATTTTTTAAAACAGTTAAATATTAAACAATTTTTTTTTTACTATTTTGGAAAGTAAAATGTGTGAAATGAAATATTTCAAACCCCTACTCAAATTTTTCATTACAGCCCTGGCACATGCCAGGCTATTGGGACCATCTATTGTACTGCCGTAATAAAACGATATCGAGTCTTCGGAACATGATCCCTAGACGAACTATACTGACTTCCGAGAAAAAGGTTTCAGTAATGTCAGTAAAACTATTGATTTGTGACACTGACATTTTACATTTATCTGTCAATTTAAATATCTCAACTGGTTTCCATGGAGTTGTTTGGGCAGGGAAATTCATTACAATAGATTATTCTATATTATTATATTTCTCTAAATCTATAGAAGATTTAGTAACAATTTAAATGTATCAGTTTGAGAATTTGAAGATCTGTGTTATTTATAATAACATAAATTTTCAAAAAATAATATTTAGAAGATTTTTTTTAAGAAACTACCACTTTTAATTGTAAATAAAGAAATCCGCCCATTAAACTTCCATGTCTATTGTTAAGTTTAATGTGCATTATTATTTACTCAACTCTCATGTCAAATAGATATTTGCATATTGTCAGACCAAATAGTAATAAATTAACTATTTAACAAATACGTAAAAATTAACAACATTGTGCAGACCATTAAACCGATATCTCTATTGTTAAAAATTCATTAAAACTGTTATTTTCATGATTAAAAAAATAAATGCGTGTTATCTGTGCAAATAACAATAAATTTTGCCCATACACGGGTCGGAGTTGCAAATTGGTGCATGTTGCTTTAGTGTAAAAAATAAATTGCAATTGGGCGGTTGCTAATGAAAATTTGTATCCGTTAATTGTTGTATCATTAACATGGTTATTTTACGCTATTTGACTTTAGTTTTATTTGTTCGTTTGAATTTTAATTGCTGATGAAATTTTATTATACACCGTGGACAGTTTGTGAAGTAATTTATTGAAAATGAAAATTTATTTTATTGCAATCGTTTAGCGAGTATTAGTACTCATAAAATAAGTTATTTTAAATAAAATTTAATATTGACCACACATACAGGGTGTCCTGCGATTCGAATGCCATAGCTTCAAGAAATCAAGAATATGCCGATATTCACTTTATGGATTCTGTACGGAAAGCAAGAGCGCCAGAGGATGTATGTTTATTTTACTGTTAAGGTGGGTATCGGTTTCTATTAGCAACGGGATGTAAGTATTCTCTTTACTTCCCTATTCAGCTAGACATACCTCCGTCTTTGAGATATACCAACAGTTAGATATTTTAAATTTGTGTCAAATATTTACCCATTCATATAATTTTGAATTTATTTTCTTTTATAAATTGTCCTCTTTTCATAATTATTTCCATTTAAAGATTACCATTGGCGTGTCAAAAGTGACAAATGACAGCGTTTTTCTTCTTAAATTATCCATTGGGTTCTAAGATTTGTTTTTGAACGGTATTTCATGAAATATCTCGCAGTAAAAATGAAGAAGTAATAATTAAATCTTACATGTAACACGAGATGTAGGTACTTTTGATCACACTCGAACTTATTTGCCAGCCCTCGCTATCGCTCGACAGTAAATGTAAAACCCTTGTAACATAAATAATTATTATTTTCACTTTATAAGGTTGTTTAATTTGTGCACTTGTTTCAAACAGCAAAAATGTAATAATTATTATAAAATTTATACGGCAAAAACTAACACAATTGTTATAATAATAAAACAAATGAAATTACCAAATAATTATTATCAGCTGTTTGTTTTCAAATTTAGTTTCTTCGTCTTCATTCAAATAAACTACTCAAAAATGAATATCCGAATATTTTTTTATGATGACATTATTTGTATCAATATATTCTCGACAATTATTTTTTATATCCTTATGAGTAGTACTAGTATATTTATTTTACTCTGCATTTTTTATATTGAATGGGGTTGCCTATTATGACGTCCATTTAAAAATATTAAAATTAATTGGTCTGAATGATATGATAACTAAATTTGGAAGTTGACAACGGAAATAAATAAAATAAAATCTTTCTATGATATAAGAATAATTATACCGTTAACATCATAATTCGAAATGATATAAATGAGCATCGCCATATGAAAGAGTATAAAAACGTGCACTAAAAATAAAAACAACAAATAATAAAAACAGTTTACATTTTTGGCTATATCTAGTGACCTATGCATTTTTTCGGACAAACAATACACCACTAAAATGCACTCTTAATGGCCGACTAATTTAACCGACTATATTTTATAGATTTCGCGATTCGCATGTTGGATCAGGGCCATATTATCCAATAGGCTGACTCAGCTAAAGCCTAGGGCGCCGTGAAAGAAATAGGCGCCGAGCCCAATCTAGTTTTTTTTTTCATTGTAACTTGTAATTCATTTTTTTTAATCGTTTTATGCACAAAACAATAGTACAATGGGCACATTTGAAACCGTATCGCCTAGCATCGCCACTGTTAACTTCACAAATACAGTGATAATCAAAATTTTAGCATTTCTCTCGCATTTTTATTATGTATTCTACTATTTGGATGTTGTATGCTTTACGATTATATTATACTTTTTTCTGGTATATTTTGGAATTAGATTTTAACTAGAAAAACGTAAAATTAAAAAAAAAAAACCTTAAAGATTGTTAAATCCTACAATCTACTTCAAATATTTTTCAGTAAAATAAGAAAATACTAAATACCTTATGAATGAATAAGGAAAAACAGGAAAAAAATAAAAACAAGCAACGTTATTATATTCAATCTTTTCAATAACTGCTTCTGTATAGAAAACATACTGCATGATACATTTATATTATTCTACATTTTTATTTCCTCGCTCTCTCATAATTCACCTTGTACAAATCCGCAACCTTTACGACTGGTACGCTACCAGCATTGATCTCTTGTACATTTATTTGCTGGTGTTCGTACATGAATTGGCGACTACAGTATTCTCGTACCGTCCTACCAGGCTACACATGGAGCAATAAAAAGCGCGTTCACTTCACTACTCCAGAGCTCAAGAGCAAGTGCCAAGAGTCGAGTCGGGTTGTCGGTGGCCCGTGGGCCGGCTGAGTGATATAGTGCACGGCAAGGAGACTTGCTGAGCCAGACTACGCCCTCAGATCAACCACTCCTGCATTGGGAATTGTGGACACATTATTCGTGCTTGTAAATTTTACTCTCCTTAATCCCATACGTAAAATATTTTGCAAATAATAGATATATTATATTTTCTTAGCATAAAACTATGGAATACATTTTTGCTGACATTCTCTCAAATTTTTACCTTCTGTCACCTTTAGGTAAGGAAGGTTTTGTCTTTGGTCAAAAAACTCAATGATGAGTTTTTAGTGAATAAGTACGTTTTAGGGTCCCTATAATCCGATTTTTACGAGTACCATTTTTACGATGATGTCTGTATGTATGTATGTATGTATGTATGTGTGTGTGTCTGTGTCTGTGTCTGTGTGTGTGTGACGAAAGTTTCAGATCGCATAACTTCAATACCACGATTCCAAAAGTTATAATTTTTTCATATTTCTCAAGTTTACGTCCAGAAGAACAAGTGTTTATATTTTGGTTATAAATGGTCAAGCGGAAGTACCCTTATTTGGATTTTAACAGTTTTTCTTGAAAAAACGCAGTTAAATATCATTTATTGACATTTAACGTTATTATAACTTGAAGAATATATTATTCTCTATACGATTTGATCGAATTTTATACTTCATATTCAATAGATATAGAGTTAAAGAATTATAAAATAGCGAGATATGCTAACCATGGAAACTGCTAATATATTCAGATAATACAAATTGACAGATGTCAGTATCAATAGAACCATTCAATGAAGTAAGCAGTTCAAGATAATGCTAGGTAAGCCAACGAGACTTGTTGCTTAGTACACAGAAAGATTTGCTAGCTATATGACGAACTGATATTCACAAATATCATCGAGAAAGTTATACAGTTGTCAAATATAACATGTGTACCTCTCATATCTTATTTATTGTTCTGGAGAGTTATACAAAATGAATTTATAGGTAGGTACAGTTATTTGCAGATAGTGGAATTAATTTTGAACATTTTTTTAGGTCTAAGAAAATATTTCAAATTTTACAATTTTATGAATATTCATCACAAAACTTTGAAAGCCTTTTTGACATATATTGATATAAACACACAATAATATGAGATAGAAACAGTACAAGTTAAATTCATATATGTATAATTTGCATTTCCCGCCAATATATTTTATAAGTTAGCAAGACAAGCGAGAAATTTGGCGCTTGAATTGCTTACGAGCAAATCAAGCAAATGCTAGGCTAGCAAAGTCGTTCAACAAATTTTACTTCCGATTGCTTGTTTTCTATACGGTAAGGAATGAAAGAATAACGGAAATAAATCTAGTATTTGAAGTTACTAGAAAAATACAAGAGAGACGATTACATTGGTTTGAACATGTCACGAGAAGAGATAAAAATATATTGGAAGAAGAATGAATTGCTTAGTAATTGAAGAAACAGAGGAAGACCAAAGATAAGATGAAAGGACTGTCTTGCGAAAGACTTGAAAGAAAAAGAACTGAATAAGAACGACAAGCAAAACAGAAATGAGTGAAAGAAGGAAATAAAAAATAGCGGCCCGTAACGAATGGGAAAAGCTAAAGAAGAAGACGTTAGTGCCAAGTGCAATTTGCATAGTTTATTTATGAAATAATTTTACTGGAAATTTATAATCTTTTGCAAGAAAATTTATGCACGGAATTTATAGATAATACACAGGATTGACGGAAGGTATTGTGCTGGCCACAACAGATTTTTTAAAGATATTTCCGCTATGGGACGTCACTCATTCGCTAGTAAAACGACTAAATTACTTTAGAAAATATTAGAATTTGCGTTAAAAGATTCTTTTGTATGAAAATCAATTGAACCCAATATATTTTTTGATTCTACTCGTCGAGCTGAGTTAATCGATACCAAGTGAATCTCTATGTAAAACGCCTAAATATGACTTTTAGCATTCAAACCTACCCTAACCTGCTTAACAAAGTCTAAAAGCAATATTTTTGTGGATGAGCCGCAGCCCTGCACTTGATACCCGCTGGAAACAAATTTTATTCACATTTTATCCATTACTGTGGGATTAATCCCTAAAAAATCTACAAAACAATATATGAGCCCAAACTCATAATAATTCGACCGGTTTACATTTTCAACAAATTATAAAATCTGCACAAATGTTTCAAAATTTCTACAAAATTCTTTCTGCTACTTTAAACATAGACTTAAAACTTTAAAAAACTGTGGGTCAAATAACTGGTAATAGAAGTTTGACCGGAATTTTAAGGAACATCTTCTAGTCTAGATTTAGCTTTTACGGAGACCCTTTACTTCTGGCACAGTGAAAAACAACTTCGTAAAAATTCAGTGCGTACAGTAAAACCAACCTTGCAAAATATATGGGACAATACTCACAGGAAAATGTGCACGGCTTAGGAATACAAGCCTAATACAATTAAAGCTGGTATTACTAATAAAAGCGAAGTAACACAATATTAAATGTTGGAATACTTGAATAACAAATTTAGTTTTGTAACTTTAAAATCTATAGTTTCAACTAATCGAAAGATATTTAGAGAAATTTCTCACTATTTGTGTAGGTTTTATAATCTGTTTGATGAAAATGTTAACCGGCCGTACACAAATGGCGTGAATATATTATTATTTACATACCGGGGGCCAGGACAAGTGGACAAGTCCATCGCAATTTATTTTAAGATATCTAGTAGTTTAGTCCACAGTAATTTCTAAGCACCGTTTTAAAACCACCTATAGTGTTAAGGCCGGTTTAGACTATTCGTGCTCGGACTCAAAATGGTGGCTCGTAATAGTGTGTGCGGGCGAGCGAGCCGAGATACAAACCACGAGCCAGTGCATACCTCGATCCGCTCGTTTTTGGTACAACAAAGAAACTCGTTAAAATTTGCAAGTTCCCTGTACGAAAAGCTCGTCATGCATTGTATTGATCCTTACAGGTTAGTCTCTAGACAAACTGGCCACGCAATGTGTAGAAGTTACTTACAAGCCCTATAAGTACAAGTCAGCGAGCGCGAGCTAGAATACAAGCAAGAGTAGTCTAAACCGAACTTTAATTACATTTCAAAAAATTATTTAAATGTTGTTCATGGTTTATAATTTTTTTTTTGTGTTATGAATTAAAAGTTAAAATTGACTTGAATGTGTTGTGCTCTGAAAACTTTGTGCGTAATAATGGTATACTTGAGTGAAATGAGTAAATCCACAGAGGGAAATAACAAAAAATAGTACTGATAACCAGTAATGGTTACACATAATTTTTATTTTAACAGATACAAATCAATAGACCGTACAAAAAATTATTACATGAAGTTGTCAACATAATACAAATTACTTAGGTAAACATAAAACATTACTACGAATATTTTTAAAACACGCTATAAATTATTTTAAAATACATTTTATCTAGGGGACCCGGGTTCGATCCCGACCGACGCCAAAAAATTACATCGTATTTTAATGGCACAAAATTGACCCCTGTGGCGCACTCTCTACGCCAGCAATGAGTGCCCGTGAGGTGACGCCTGGTAAGCGCCCGCACGGTACAAATATTCCATCATTACCGATATCTGTGTATGAAGCAGATTGGCACACCCAGCAATGGGTAATATGCCGTGATGAAATATTTATTTATTTATTTATTTTACATTTTAATGTAAAAATTAATTACTTTTATTTGAGTTGAAAAAAGTTATAAAAAGTGAAAAATAAACTCTTTAGAAACAGTTCAGGAAACAGATTTTATTTTGATTCAGTTAATAATTACCGATTCTTTAGTAAATAAAAATAGCAGTTTTGTTTGAACATCATGAAACACATTTCCGTATTCATTGTACAGCAGAAAAATTAGCTTTAAACTAATCAGTATGATAACTTACAGCTAAAATTTTTAATAATTTTTAACATCGTAATTAATAATATTATCATACTATATTTTAATCCATAACTAGTATCTTGATTGCGCTAACACACTTTAAAGGTTTTAGTTTAAATATGGAAGAAAATAATTTTTCTACAGTCTACATAGAAAGTAGCCATTTGCGCTCTCTTTTGTCAACGCAAAATGTCACTTTTCCGCTCTAGCGCGACAAAGTAGAAAAAACGCTCGCTGTCCAAATTTCTAAGTATACAATGGTGAAAAATGTCACCTCTCTACATTATTAATGGAAACGTTTACTCAAGGAACTAATGGCACTGTAGTGACACGTTTACCACCTTTACAAATAAATCTGACATAACTGCTCTGTCGGTATATTACATAACCAAAAAAAAAAAAATGCCGCACTATTGTGAAAATAAAATAGAGCATTCATATACAAAAACGAAAGTATAAAATGTTTAGATTAGATTGAAGCAATAGGTCAAGAAGAATGGGAAATAACGATAAATTAAAATTAAATATAAAGGCTTTTTACCTCTCGCTAAGAGAGGTATTGGATTCATGCTAAAAATCGCATATCCAGATTTTATTGAATAAGCACGATTTAAGGTCCATAGAATCCGATTTTAACATTTTTACAATGATATCTGTGTGTGTGTGTGTGTGTGTGTGTGTGTGTGTGTGTGTGTGTGTGGATGTGTGTGTGTGTGTGAGGTTGTTGGAGGCACGATTTCTCAAATTCTATAAGACTAAAGACCTGTTTGACTACGGATTCCTCAATCTAACAGTAATGGGAAGAGTTCAATAGGTTCTGGTAACAATTGGACAACCGGAAGTGGTAGTTTCTAAAAAAAATATTTTTAAATATTATTTTTTTTTTAATTTGTTACTACAAATATTAAAGATAATTAAATTCTCAATCTGACACATTTAAATTTTTTATTATATCTCGTATAGGTTTGGAGATATAGTATATAATAATATAGAATAATCTGTTGTAAAAAATCTCGTTGCCAGAAAAACAGTTGCGATTTAAAAAAAATTGTAATTGACAAATAAATGCAAAATGTCAGTGTCCGTTCTGGGAGGTTTGAGTACATTTAATATATATTATTGTATTATTAACTAAATATTTATTTAAATTGCAGGTGTCAATATTACATATATAAATAGCGCTAATACCGTCAATGAATTTGATGTATTTCTCATAGAACGAAAGAAGGGAAACAATTCAATTATTTGTGTGTACAAGAAATGTTAAATTCGTTACTTATAGGGCGCGAGCAGCCATGTGACTTTGTTGGCCTTGGCAAGCAGGTATGAGGATCTGTGTCAGAATGACTGCTAGTAGTTATTTACGTAGATGTCCCAATTGTCATATGTCATAATTTTTCATTCAAAATTTCATAATCTGTTTATTTGTCATCCATTAGTATGGCATATACTTGTCGACAAAAATAATCCACATGGATTTGGAAAATCATAATGTTTCGAATGAAAACTTATGATACTTGACACCTATGTATATTACCAGCTGTCATTCTGACACGGGCCCCCATATCTTCTTGCTAAGGCCAACAAAGTCACATAACTGCTCGCGCCCTATGCAAGATAAAATGAAAATGGCGAGAGGTATTGTGCTGGCTACAACAGATTTTTTTTTTTTTTATATTAATCCTTATTAATTGAGTAGTAGTATAAGTACAAAGTGTACATTTTATTATTTTTTGTTATGGTGGAGGACCCCACTGTGGCGACTGTAGAAAAAATCTTGTGTGTGTTTCGAGCACAAATGGACATTGTCTATATCGCAATCGACAATGTCCTATTTTGCGATCTTAATATACAAATAGCTATTGCAGATCCTCGAAAAAAACGTTCCTTCTACCTCCAAACATAAAACATTAGAATAAAATCCAGTACATCCAAATTTAATATTTTATATTTCAATATCCAACGAAAAATTCCTTACTCAAAATTTACTTGTTCCAAATAATTAAAAATAATCCCAAAAAGACCGAATATCAATACAAAGCGAACAATGACAAAGTAATACGAGAAGTGTTTGAAGCTACACGAGAATAAAATAAAAGAATAAATAATATATAAAAGAAAATTACATAATAAAAGGATAAGGAAGAGATGGGAAGAAAAAATATTTAAACTTAAATAGGAAATGATGAAAAACAAATTAAATTAAATGAATTACTTGAATTAGTTAACTTTTTATATTTATTTATTTCTTTGTATACATATGTATACTCGTATATATTTACTAAATTCTAGATTCGGGAATACTAACCTATATTTTTTTATAAATTTGATATTATTAAATTTCCCAAATGGATTGATATGACCTCAAGTAACGTTCTGGATTCTTCTTCGATTTTCCAGTACGTTCCTAATATCTTCTACATCATTAACATGATCAAAAATGTCTTGAAGATCATTATTCATTATGAACTGCCTAAAAATGAAATAATATAATATTAGTTACAAATTCATGGCTAATTAATATTATAAACATTAATAAGAAGATATTTATGACATACCTACTACTTAACAAAAATAAATAACATTATATTTAATTTGTATTAAACACACAAATTCTGTTTTCATACTACTGTCAACTGAGTCAAACAAGCAATAACCTAGAATGCGACCAGGTCTAAATTTTAGTCTAGCTTTAAACTTGTACTAGCGCTATACAGCCTCTATGAATAACTGTTTGCGCCGGTTCAAGTTAGACTTGAGATAAACCTGGTTTAAATACGAACAGAGGCACTATGAATACGGCTGTTAATGTTTTTTTTTACACAAACAAATATAATAGCTATAAAATTAATATTTTCTTACATCTCATATAAATAGGATATAATAATGTCATTGTTTTAATTAATTTCATTTATTAAAATTATAAAAGAACAATTCATTAGTTTCAATGTAAATCCGCCCATGATACTACTATTGAATAAGTAGACTCCATGCCTAAATAAGACCGATTAAATTGGGAGCTCACCAATTGTTCCCGTCTCCAGGAATAAATATTCCTAAATGCAAATGAAGTGACACTAAATCTTGCAAGGTGCCCCAGCCATGTAGGTGCGAACTGCGACGCGTTATGTTATTCTTACCAGCCGCGTTTTTATTCCTGCGCTTCGATAAATCATTTATAATGAATGCCTGGAACTCAAATGTTGAAAAATATCTTTCCTTGATTTGTCACATCGAATAATATATTGGGCATAATTGTTTTCCATGAAAGAAATTTGATGAATGGTGCGATAATTTCAAGCCAGGCAAATATATACAGCAAACTATGATAAACTGGTTTGTAAAATCAAAAATCAGAAAAGCAAATATGTATAAGCAGAGTTATAAAATCAGAAAATAAAAAATAAAAGTCAAGTTGAAATAGGATTAAAGACATTTTATTTTTTAAAAACTGTTTCATTAAATAACTTTTTCTACATACCACTGACTCACTTCTCGCACTAAACACATTAGACCACTTCTCCGTTAGGGTAAGTTGAAACCTATATGAATGACATGCACTGACGCATAGAGATGTGACATTGTAACCTATTTTTTTTTAATATACATATCTATAAAACAATGTACACAATTTGAGTGAAATAGTTATTTTTTCTAGTAAGTGCAGAAAATTAGTGTTTCAGAAACGTATGCAGCGAGTTTAAATATTAGTATATAGTTTCAGAATTACGTTTTCTGCAAGTGTTGCAAACAAAAAAAATTCTGCACTCGTTCGCAAAAATAAAAAAAATTACAAAATGTATTCTAAATTTTTGAAATGTTATAATTATTTTTCGCGCCACTACTGGAATTGACTTTTTTTCGCACTCATTTTGAGTTCGAAAACACTTATTTCCCGCACGATTCGAAAAGAAAAATATATCTTAGATATAAATACTACAACCGGTAGTCTTTTAGTAAAAAATTAAAGATTACCCTATTAGCGTTCTGAATTATTATAAGCTAGTTTTTTTTTCGCATATCCAAAGTATGATTCTACTCGCAAACACAATATGAAAATATTCAAAACAATCATAAAATGAATATTAATTTTAAATTGACAAAAAAGTGAAAGCAAAATTTATTTATTTATTTATTTAGGGCCTGGACTAAATTCTAATACTCAGCGTCCATGAAATGCAGCCACGGCAGTGAATTTGCTACTTGTTTTCTAAACAAATAATCATTATTAAAATTGTGCTCAGTAATATAGAAATATAAATACAAAACAATACTTTCTGTGTAAATATTTTTTAGTCTTTGAGGTTTTATTACCTCCTCAATCAAAGTAGTCTTTTCACAGAGATTGTACTATAAATAACAATGGGTAATGTAATCAAATTATTTGTAATATATTATAATATTTAAAACACTTGGCATATTTTACAAGATTTCAGTCTCTGAATCAACCTCTCGGTCTGGACCACTCCACAAGAACCACAGACCCGTTTCGCTCTTATTGGAGCTCTTCCGTGTGGTGTACTGACGCCTCTTGGAGGCACTGAGACCGGCTGAGCGAACGGATGATAACATCCCACAAAAATATTATGCCTGCAGAAATGTGCCAAGTCTTTCAAATATTATAATATTTAGAACAGTTTCACCAAGTGTCGCATAATTGTACTTTGTACAGTTTTTTTTATTATTTTTAATATAACTAACAAAAAGTTAATTTAAAAAAAAATCAAATATTAACCCAACTCAAGAAAAACGGAACAAAAAATTCTGTGACGTTCTCTGTGGGAAAAAGATAAATACTATCTACTCCCTTTTGTTCCCGTTGTTTGTATTGCATACGTAGCACAGTTGACGTCACAGAATTTTTAATGTCGTTGTTCTCGAATTCTAGTACTATTTAACAAATTTATTATTATTTACTTTATATTAATAATATATTAATATTTTCTCCAAATTTGATCTTGGTTACATAGTCTATTACTGCCATTCGGTCTGAGTTTCAGTTTTACTAATCATAAGTGAAAAGATTACAAGAGTAATTCTAGATTTCATCGTTTCACCAACCGCCTCTATTATTTTCATTAGTGCTATTACTTCCCAATTCCCTAACATCTAAAATATTAAAACCCCTAAACCTCCCTAAACTGCGCTTCTTCCTTCAAAAGACTCTCGCTTCTCGGATGCACCCTCTCTACAAAGAAAAGAAGGAAATAATTCCGCATGCATGCATTCCAATTAGAAACTATCACATCGACAAAGGGATGTTAATCGAAACGTCACTCCTCGCCCCGCGCCCTCGTGCGCGCTGTTTTTTTAATTCAGCGTAGTCAATTGTCTGTCAATGACAGACGATGGTGACGCCGACGCCAACCAAGATCAAAGGCAGAGGGGTAATGCTGGAGCCAATAGTGCATATAAAAAAAGTATTGTTTTGAAGATAGTTACAGTATCTAACCACTGAATTTGTTTTTATAAAGAGATCATATCTATTTTATGTGGTTTTAATTTTTATTGATAATAATGGAAAGAAAATTGTGCTTGTTCATATTCTCACAGACGGCGATGGATTTTCAATATTTCAAATGGGAATTTCTAAAACAACGCCTTAATAAATGAATATTTCATATCTGTCAATCTTATGTATATTAAACTATCTTAGTTTAATTAAAGATTATACTGTAAAAAGTGAAATTAAAAATTATTAAATAATGTTACATCATGACCCCCCATATTGAAAACTTTATATGTTTGAGTCAGTGCGCATGCTCTGTTGTTGATTTTATTTGTTTGGCGGTTGTAACTTGTTTTATACACTTGACAGATTTCAAATGAAATTTGTAGATTTTATTTAGAATTGATTTAGAACATTAGTTTTGGAAACAGTAAAATTACATACTCAGACCCTTTCCAAGTATGGTACCAGCACCATCTGACAATAATGACTGGGGCATCACATCTCAGTATAGCATCAGCATCATCTTACAAACGTTAGTGGCTGTACAATATACATATTTCAAATCATGAAGCTACGCACTGTAGGTAATAATAGCCGTATTCTTTCGCTGAGTTGGATCAGATCCATGTTACATGGATCAGTAAATTGCATGTTCTTTCGAATTCTGATCAGTATCCCCACCCCAAGACCAAGTAATCCAGATCAGTGCCATCAACTCCAACAAAAACTTAGATTAGAAAGATCATATCACTTAAGATTCAAAAATGGCAGAAGAATATGTCATATTTTATAAGTCAATAAGGACAAGACGTTAGAGGTTACATTTAAGGTTCCCTGAAGAAGGCAACAGTTCATGCTGCCGAAAAGTCGATTTTTATAACAATAAACAGAACTAAAACTAAAAAGGTTGTATCATTTTAATTGAGTAATGAGTTCTGAAAGATTTTCTTTAATAGTTCTAAAAGAAATTTAAACAAGAATAAACAATGGTAAATATGAAAAATTGAAATTCATTTTTCCAACTGATTTTGATGCTGTTCTGATCTAATCCATACGATCAGTTGGATCTGAACCAACCTAGCGAAAGAATACGGCTAATGATCAAGGTTGTGCAAGCTTTACTATGCATTATTGGAGTTCTTCATTGTTTGTATTTTTTTATGAAACTTCATCTAAACTGAAAGCGATTTGCAGTTATAGGAAATAATCTTTATTGTTATTCGTTAATATTCTGTGACGTAAATATAGATAATTTTGTTCTCAGTGGACTTGGAGTTACATAAATTGATATTTTTGACCACATATAAAAATACATAAATATGTCAAAATAACTCAATAATTGGAATATGCGTGGATAGTAATAAGCAAATTAATAAAATAATTAATACAAAACTACGTGTATTATAGGCCAAGTTTTGATTACCACTATGTCATTCAACTTATCTTTCACTTTCATACAAACGAAACAAAAAAAAAATATTTGGCTTGGCATCATAAATTCAACCAAGTTTTATTTGGCTTACTCTCACTGTTTCGTTATTTTGGATTCATATACTTGAAAATGGATTCCGTATTTCAAAAAGGCGATAGCAGACGGCTTGACAGTAGTGAGAATTTTGAGTAGAGTAAATGTGTGACGTGGATGTAGAGATGAGGAAATGGTATTAAAAACTCGATTATTTAAAAGCTAATAATTTATTTTAAAGTTTGATCACCCGTTTCATACAGTTTTAAGGTCTAGTTTGAATATAAATGATCCATGTTATAATTTGTTACTACGATGAAAGACCCCATATATATGGCAAATTTAATTAAACCCCCAAACAAATGTAGTACACACATTAATTTTTAAAATTTCTCAATAAACATAGATTCCGTTAATTATATACTCATTTTATTTTCTTTCTCATTCATAGTTATGTTTTACAGCAAGTATAAACTCTCTCCTTTTTGGGGTTATTATGTCACAATCATTTCTCAAAATTGGGAGATGAACTTATTTTACGGAGATTAACATGTAATAGTTATTTATGATATAAGGGTGTGGCGGATCAAGTATTCAATATATTTAGTAAGTTATCCGCCACGTTACCCTCGCCCATTGTTGATCAGCTGTTCCGAGGTTACCTTGGAACAGCTGACAACCAAAACATCATTAATTTTGTATTCATTGTCCAAGACAGTCAAAATTATTTAATAAAATTATATCATACGAGTACACTATTTTTTCTACAAGCACTATTTTTACCTTCCATCACCTTTAGGTAAGAAAGGTATTGTCTTTGGTCAATAAATTTAATTAGTTTTTAGTGAATTAGCACGTTTTATGGTCTATATAATACGATTTTACCATTTTTACGATGATATCTGTATGTATCTATGTGTGTCTGTCTATCTCTCTGTGTGCGTGTGTATGTGTGTGTGTGTGACGGAAGTTTCGGATCTCATAACTTCAATACCACGATTACAAAAATTATAATTTTTTCGTATTCCTCGAGTTCACATCCAGAAGAAGAGGTGATTAGATTTTGGTTATAATTGGTCAACCGAAAGTTCCTTCATTTGAAGGTTTTAACAGTTTTTTTGAAAAACCGCAGTTAAATATCATTTATTGACATTGAACGTTATTATAACATAAAGAATACATTATTCTCTATACGATTTGATTACATTTTATACTTCATATTCAATAGACAAAGTTAACGAATTATAAAGATATTAAATTTCATAAATCAGCCGGCAATGCTAACCATAGAAACTGCTAATATATTCAGATAATTTGACAGATATCAATATCAATGAATGTGGCAGAGATGAGGATGTTGAGATATATGTTTGGGAAGAAACGGACAAACACGGTAAGGAATTAAAGAATAAGGGAAATAACTCTATTGTTAGAAATTTCTAGAAAGATAAAAGTGAGACGATTACATTGGTTTGAACATGTCATGAGGAAATATGAAGAATATATTGGAAGAAGAATGAATAGCTTAGTAATAGAAGGTTAAAGAAACAGAAGAAGACCAAAGATAAGATGGAAGGACTGTATTTCGGAAGACTTGAGAGAAAAGAAACTGAATGAGAACGATACGCAAAACGGAAATGAGTGGAACAAGGAAATAAAAAATAGCGACCCCTAACTAACAGGAAAAGTTAAAGAAGAAGATGTCGGTGTCAAGTGCAATTTGCATAGTTTATGAAATAATTTTACTGGAAATTTAGAATCTTTTGCAAGAAAAATTGTGTATGGAATTTATACAATATAACAGGATTGACGGAAGGTATTGTGCTGGCAACAACAGATTTTTTTCATTTAAATTTGTATGTCTAATATTTTTTAACATATACCAAAAATGTCGATTTGTTGTTCCATTCGTCATTACCATGGTAACTAATTCACACTTAACACTAGTGTTAAAAGTAGCAATAATCAGTATAATGAAATTACAAAGTTACGTCTAATTTCACTAGGATACAACTTCTGAGTCAGCTTCTATGAAGCTATCGTCAGAAGTCGGCTAGCACAACAAGTAACCATAGACGCGTTTCGCACTTTTTGGTGCTCTTCTGACGATGGCTTCATAGAAACTGACTCAGAAGTTGTACCCTAGTGAAATTAGACGTAACTTTGTAATTTTATTATATTGTTCATTTCACGGAGAAATTCGTAATTTGCTTTTGCAGTTTGCTTTTTACCTTCCGTCACCTTTAGGTAAGGAAGGTATTGTCTTTGGTCAAAAAATTCAATGATGAGTTTTTACTGAATAAGCACGTTTTAGGGTCCATATAATACGATTTTACCATTTTTACGATGATGTCTGTATGTATGTGTGTCTGTGTGTCTGTGTGTGTGTAACAAAATTTCCGGATCCAATAACTTCAATACCACGATTCCAAAAATTATAATTTTTTCGTATTCCTCAAGTTTACATCCAGAAGAACAACTGATTAGATTTTGGTTATAATTGGTCAACCGGAAGTAGTCTCATTTGAAGATTTAACAGTTAAATTTGATTTATTGACATTTAACGTTATTATAACGTAAAGAATATGTTATTCTCTATACGATTTGATTACAATTTATACTTCATATTCAATAGATATAGAGTTGAAGAATTTTAAAGAAATTAAATTTTATAATTCAGCCAGCTATGCCAAACTTGGGAACTAGTAATATATTCATATAATTAAAATTGACAGATGTCAGTATCAATAAAAAGTAAATTAATGTGGCAAATATGAGGATGTTGAAGTAGATATTGGGGAATACACGGAAAGATACGGTAAGAAAATAACTCTAGTGTTACAAGTTTTTAGAAAGATACAAGAAAGACGATTACATTGGTTTGAACATGTCACGAGGAGAAATGAAGAATTATATTGGAACAAGGTGAATAGTTTAGTAATAGGACGTTAAAGAAACAGAGGAAGACCAAAGATAAGATGAAAGAACTGTATTGCGGAAGATTTGAGAGAAAAGGAACTGAATGAGAACGACATGCAAAAATAGCGACCCCTAACGAATGGGAAAAGCTAAAGAAGAAAAAGATGCCAGTGTTAAGTGCAATTTGAATCGTTTGTTTATGAAATAATTTTACTGGAAATTTAGAATCTTTTGTAAGAAAAAAAATCTGATGTGGCCAGCACATAACCTCTCGCCGTATATTTTACCTGGCTGTATGCATAAAGCAAAGAATATTTTTATAAATACAAATAATATATTCATATAAATATATGACGTATAAACTTCTTTATTATTCAATAATAGCATGTCTCAACATGAAGATATTTTACCATAAATTATGGGGTCCGTGAAGTTGGCACGTCATTGGAAGCACAAATATTCTTTTTTATATTAGTAATTAGTGCTTCGTTAGTGCTCTTTTGTGCTTCAAAAAATTTTGAAATTAATTGAACGGTTCACGAAATAATTAACATTATATGATGACGTGCCAAGTTCACACTTAGCACGTCATTAATAAATTTTCAAATTACTTATTACATCTTTTGTTAGTGCTTCGTTAGTGCTCTTTTGTGCTTCAAAATTTTTTGAAATTAATTGAACGGTTTACGAAATAATTAACATTATATGATGATGTGCCAAGTTCACACTTAGCACGTCATTAATAAAATATCAAATTACTTATTACATCTTTTGTTAGTGCTTCGTTAGTGCTCTTTTGTGCTTCAAAATTTTTTGAAATTAATTGAACGGTTTACGAAATAATTAACATTATATGATGACGTGCCAAGTTCACACTTAGCACGTCATTAATAAATTTTCAAATTACTTATTACATCTTTTGTTAGTGCTTCGTTAGTGCTCTTTTGTGCTTCAAAATTTTTTGAAATTAATTGAACGGTTTACGAAATAATTAACATTATATGAAGACGTGCCAAGTTCACACTTAGCACGTCATTAATAAAATATCAAATTACTTATTACATCTTTTGTTAGTGCTTCGTTAGTGCTCTTTTGTGCTTCAAATTTTTTTGAAATTAATTGAACGGTTTACGAAATAATTAACATTATATGATGACGTGCCAAGTTCACACTTAGCACCTCATTAATAAATTTTCAAATTACTTATTACATCTTTTGTTAGTGCTTCGTTAGTGCTCTTTTGTGCTTCAAATTTTTTTGAAATTAATTGAACGGTTTACGAAATAATTAACATTATATGATGACGTGCCAAGTTCACACTTAGCTCGTCATTAATAAAATTTCAAATTACTGATTACATCTTTTGTTACTGGTTCGTTAGTGCTCTTTTGTGCTTTAAATTTTTTTGAAATTCATAAAGCGGTTTATGAAATAATTAATATTATTTGATGACGTGCCAACTTCATGGCATTAATAAAATATTATACTGTTTAACACATATTTTGTTAGGGCTATGTTAGTGCTCTTTTGTTCTTTATAATTTTTTTAAATTCATAGAACAGTTCATTAAATAATTAACATTTTTTTTTAATGGAAACAATATTTAACTTTTTACCTCAAAAAATCCACATACTTGCATTTTCCTATTTTAAATTATATAAAGGCTGTTTAGTTACGAATTTGTTTTATTATATTAATTTAAAGATAAACTTAATTTCATGTTAACTATCAAAAAAATAATTTCATTATTTACAAAAAAAAACACATTCTAAATTATTTTTAAAAAATCCGAATATTCTTAAAAAAATCTTTGTATTTGGCCTTTATGTTCCTAAATTTTTATACAGGGTGAGTCGGGGTGACGCCCCCTCCTCTTTAACTTGTTTATTTTGAGTAATAGAAAAAAATACTCATACAGAAGTTTTATAATTTTAAATATACAATTTTATGGGAGATGTAGATATTATTTACAAAGTCAGGTTTACAAAATACGATTATCGACTTTTATTTATTAAATAGCAACCTATAATTATTTTACTAAAATATAAACCGCCATATCTTTCTCTTTTCAATAATGTATTAATTTTAATGAATGTATTTGAAAAAATTCGAGAAAAATAAAATAATTGAGATATATAGGAAATAATTTTTATTCTAATATTATAGGTGGCTATGTGAAAATAAACAAAATATAACAATGCTAATACCAACAAAGTATACATTTGTTTGTTACTTATTTATTATTACTTACTTATTTATCTATTTATTTATTATTTATTTTCACATAGCCACCTAGAATATTTGAATAAAAATTGTTTCTCATATAATTCATTTATCTTATTTGACTCGAAATTTTTCAAATACATTATTAATAAAAACTATTAGGTCGTTAAAAAGACAAAAATGTAGTGGTTTATATTTTAGTAAAATAATTATAGGTTGCTATTTAAAAAATAAAAGTTGATAGTTGTATCTTGTAAACCTGACTTTATAAAAAATATCTATATTTGCCGTCAAATATTATCTATAATTCAAATAATAAAACTTTTATATGAGCCATTTCTTTCTATTACTTATAATTAAAAAGTTAAAGGGGACGCGTCGTCTCAGACTCATCCTGTATACATTTAAGAGAGCAACTGATTAAATTTTAGCTATGATCAACCGAAATTGGTACACTGGTTTGCAAAAAAATCGCATACACCTATTTTTTGTTGTATTGAGTCGATCTTGATTTTTAACTTCTCAATGTCATTAGTGTCAATTAGAATGTCAAAATTAACCGAAATTCAAATACATACTTGGTTGTTCTTTAATTTTTCTCGAAAAAAATTAAATTTCAGAGTAGGTAAACAACAAAATTTTTTGTATGTCACTGCATACGGTTGAAATATATAACTTTTTTTTTAAACTGGGTAGAGATACCGATGTTTTTACCTCCTGCCAATAGTAGAGATATAGGATCAAGTTAAAATTCACCGGTTTAGATTTTCATGAATAAACAAGTTTCAAGGCCTGTGTAATCCGATTTTAACATTTTTACGATAATGTCTTTGTGTGTGTATTAATGGAATATACACTAGTTCATATATTATTTAAGTGAAATGGCTACACCTGCGTATACCGTGTGTCAGTCTTAAAGGTGTACATAGGAAATTAACATGGGAAACCAGTTTTTTGCAATTCCCTGCTTGCCTAATTATTTAAACAAAAACGCGTCAAATAAAGGTTTTAGGGTATAAAATTCTGCATCTAAATCAATAAACAGAATTACTTTTACATGCTTTGTAGCGGCAGAAATTAAATATGAAAATTTCGAAAATTACGTTGAAAATAATATCGATAGCCATGGAATTGTACAAAAAATAAATAAATTCTTGACATTTTATCTGTCACAACGTATGTTCCAGGCCCGGGAAACGCAAATGGCAGATACCGGGATAGCATTTTTAGTTGTGCTTCCATGCACGAGATGGCGACACCAGTATCGTTAGTTTGTCAATTTTTTTTTCACTTGTTCGCGCGAATTGTGACATTTGTCATTTTTAATTTAAACGATTCAGACAGTTATTGCGTTTATCTTCTTGTATAGTTATTATGTGTGAAAAAACATTTTAATATTTAGGAAGGGATGATTAAATTGTTGTGTACCGAATTGTACCTACTGCTACCGGTAAGTGAAAATATACTCTTATATAATTAGTAGCAAAACTTATTACAAAATCGTATTCTACGATAAACACAGCATAGATTTCCCAATCCTAGAACACATCGAAATTTATTTGTCAAGTGGTTGGAAGTATTAAACATGGAGGAACTTTTGAATTTTAGATTCGGACGTCGTATACAACAATAAGCCCACACAACTGACGTCTCCACGTACCTTAGTTGCAGTTCCATCGCTAAATTTACCTGGTGAGTGTAATTGATGTATGAATAGACATCTATAATTAACATTTTTTTATTTAATTTGTGTATCTTTGAGGTTTTTAAGTTATATTTTATTTCTAAGTGCAATTGTAAATTCATGAAGTATAATAATAATACGAAGAATGCGTTTAGATTTTACTATATACTTATCTTCCAATTGTTATTATTTTAATTTTTACAGGTTTAGTTCACTCATTAAATTCGGGTACCGCACTTGATGCAAATGTACCTAATACTGAATTTTGATTTGATTAGAGTTAATGTCGTAATAGAATGCAGAATGTTATGCCCATCGTTAATAGAAAGAAAAAGCACTTTATTACAATATATATTTTTTCTTATTTATTTTAAATTTTATTCACAAATTTAGCTATTGTTTTAAATAAAAATATGCGTATCTTTTAAATTTAGCAACATATTTATTATCAGATAATTTGACGCAATCCCTACTTCGGTCAGTGACAGTTAAAATGAAGTTGGAGTTGACCCCAAAAGCTAGGAAGCTCTATTCTAGTGCAGCATATATATTGGAAGAAACAAGCAGTCCGATCAAAAAAGAAAAACAACTCATTTAAACAACATTCAGCAGTAGCAGAGAAATTTTCAGAAGCTGACAAATAAATAATTATGTAAATTGTAATGTATTTTTTCTGCAGCAGATTTTAAAGTTTTTTTTTATATATATTCAAAATTTCTGTCTGTGTCAATCTGTTTCTATTCGCAGATTTCGGCAATGAATATATATTTGCACCATTGAGGTGCTTACCAGGCCGTCACCTCACGTGTTCTCTATGCTATCGTTGAGAGAGTATTACAGGGGTCACTTTTGTACTTTTCGAAAATTTTAAATAATCCGAGACACAACCGGTTAACTAATGCACATATCCACGTGATCCCATATTTATTTTTATTTAAATTAAATACATTTTAAACTTTGATGGTTTGTGTTAATAGCAACTTCAACTGTGCATTAACATTATCAGAAAGATCTATTCTTGCAAGAGAACCACAATCTATATTAAATTGTGCTTAAATAATAATTTAATTTATAATTGATTTTCTTATTTTTTTCTTTAAATCTGTTGAAGAAAAAAATGTTATATTTTATACACGACAATAAAATTAAATAATTGACTCGCGAATAATAATTATCGTTGATAAAATACAATTTTATCCTGTAAAAAATAACTATTGTATCTTTTCTAAATGAAATTATACTTTTTATAATTTAAAAATGTAGGTAATATGTTTTATTCATTTTATGTTATCTTTGTAAGATTGATTTGTAGTTGAAGTAGATTTTTCATAAAATACTAAGCAATGATTATAGTATTTTATGAAAAAAATGCTTCAACTACACATCATACAAATTAGAAGTAATTAATAAACTGAATATACCCATATTAATTGTAGGTAATGATTATACCGATCGAGATTTAAATTAAATTAATTAATGCTTCCATGCATCAGATGGCGCCATTGATGTGGTACCGATGCTTAACACGTACGTTTCTTATCTAGAATAGTGTATATGGTCTGTGGTATGTTCTGACAATTTGATTTTGTCTCTGGTTCTATTGTTAGAAATTATTAAAAAATGAATATTTATACTAATAAAAAGTTTTTATTGATAAGTGTAGACCACTTCTGTAGTACTAGATATATTGGAAATGAGTTGGGAGTACATCACAGTATCATACAAAATATTTAAAAAAAAAAACGTATTATTCTTATAAAATGCAGTGTCACAAAGAACTTGTCCCATATGATGAAGAAAGTAGAAGAGTGTTTTGCGTAGATATGCAGAACCCGCCTAATAATGATCAAAATTTGTTCCATTTCTTTCACGGACGAATGCACTTTCACTTTGAACAATGAACCAAATATCCAAAATACCCGTTGTTGGGCTATAGAAAATCCTGGAATTAATATTTCAACAAGGACACAATATCCTCGAAAAGTTAATATTTGGGCCGGAATTTTAGGTCACCACATAATTGGTCCTTTTGAAATACGTGGCAATGTAAATACGGAAAATTATTTGGAGATGCTACAAAACGAAATTGGTCCTGCAATACACGATGTTGTGCGCCCAGATCGAGAGGTCTGGTTCCAACAGGGTGGATGTTCTGCACACTAGGAACTTTAGAGAATATTTGGATCTGGTATTTCCTGGGCGCTGGATTGGACGAGGGGGTATTATTGACTGGCCTGCTAGATCTCCAGATCTTGCTCCATGTGACTTTTTTTATGGGGTTACTTAAAAAATCAAATTTATAAAAAAGGCACGAAAACAAAAATGATCTAAGAGATTCCATATTAAATGAATGTCATCGTATAATGGTTCTGCATTTGAATATTTATTGTAACTATTATCTTTATAATTACTTGTTATCCGTTTACTAATTACTACAAAGCTTTTCTTGCTTGAGCATATTTTGTTACGCAATATTGAATTTTTAATAAATTCATATATTAAACAAAACTGTATTTTTTAAATTTATTTATTAATCTAATATTTCTATTGTTGTTATAATTAACGATATTTGTCCAAATAGAAAAACGTCAAGCATTTATTTATTTTTTGTTCAATTCCATGGCTGTCGATATTTTCAAAGTAATTTTCGACATTTTCATGTTTAATTTCTGCCATTACAAAACATGTAAAAGTAATTCTGTTTATTGATTTAGCTGCAGAATTTTATGCCCTAAAACTGACGCGTTTTTGCTTAAAATATTTAGGCAAGCAGTGAATTGCAAAAAAAAAGATTTCCATGTTAATCTGCTACGTACACCTTTAAGATAGATACACGGTATATGAAGTGAAAATTAAAATAAATTGTTCCTTTACTAGTACTATCAACATTTTAAAAAATTCAACATTAGATGAACATAGTTCTAAAATAAACCTGCGTTTTCAAAAAGTATTTTTGAGATCTATTAGTATTTGACTATGATTTTATGACGAAAACAGCATTTCTCGTTTTCCCTATAAAATCAAAGTCCTATACTAATAGATTTCTATAATACTGTTTTTAAAATGCAGGTTCATATTAGAAGTATGTTCATCTAATGTTGAATTTTTTAAAATGTTAACTATTCTAGTACATGAACAATTTATTTGAATTTTCGCTTCATATATAGTAGGCAGGGGTAGCCATTCCGCTTAACCATTTATCTAATTTTATGTATTCAAATTTCCGTCATACCAGCGAGGAAATGATAAGATTCTGTTTATAAGGTGTATTATCACAAATGAATTTTATGAAAAATAACATACAAACATCTTGATTAATGAAAAGATAATACTTGAAGTTATTTAAAAAAATTAGATTCCGTATAACATAATGTGGCACAAGGTCAGCCCATAACGCCTGCATGACCTTCGTCAGAAAATAGTGGATTAATATTTTTCATTAATTTTCATAAAATGCAATATTTTTTTATTCATATACTCCATTTTCCTACGGGAAGTAGTCCTTCAAATATAAATCAAAACTTTTCAAATTTTGTACTAAAGGCTTTTATATCGATGAGAACAAATATTTAATATTAGCTGCTAGTTGTGAATTAGTGAAGTGGTATTTTACTTGAAGCTCCTAATAGATTTTAATGAAAAAACATTAAAATAAAATCCAAAACTTTCCAAATTACATATATATATATATATATTTAGAGCAAAAGTACAAGAATGAAAAGTTGTTTAGAATTAATTTTTACTTATAAAAAGTCCGCATTTAATTCAATAGAATATCTCTAGCACTAGATATTTAGAAAAAAAGATATGACATTTTCGTCAAAAATCAGATAGCCATGGAAATAAAAAACAAATAAAACAAAATCCCATACTGGCAGTTCAGTTCAGTGTTATTGATGTTAATTGTTGCAATCATTGTGTATACACTGTTGTAATCAATAAATTGCATCACTGTTCGTCTGTGCATAATAAAATGGATTTGTCCAGTACCAAAGAAAAAATTTCGATTGTCAAATTACATTGCAGAGGAAATAGTTATGAAAAAATTCGTGCAATATTTCGTGTAATTGCGAGATTTAATAAAACAGGAAGTATTGTAAAACCATGCAAGTGTCAAAGGTCAATTGCAGATGAAAATAAAGAAAGACAAGCAAATAAAATTAATGTAATTGCAGCCATTGAAAATAATAAAAATTTAAGTTTGTGGCAAATAGAAAAAGACACTTCAATTCTATTTAGTACTGTAAGAAATTATTTAAAAGAAGAAAAATATAAATCTTTTAAATATGGCAAACACCAGGAATTGAATGAAGAAGATATGTTTCTGAGAGCAACATTTTGTGAATTAATGCTGGAAAAAGCAAATGCAGATTTACATTTTATTGAAAATATTTGATTTTTCGACGAAAGCACATTTACACTCAATAATGAGCCAAATATTCAAAATTTTAGATATTGGCGTAAAAATAATGAACATCTGTATGTTACGACTCATACACAATATCCCGAAAACTCAACGTTTGTACTGGAATTTTAAAAAAACCATATTATTGGGCCATATTTAATTAACGGCACTTTAAATGGTCAGTCCTATTATGATCTGCTGATAAATGATATTGGACCGGCAATTGAAGAACTGGCCAATGATTGTGAAGTATGGTTGCAACAAGACGGCTGTCCAGCTCATAATACAAAAATTGTAAAAGAATATCTTAATGATGTATTTCCCGATACATGGATTGGTAGAGACGGACCAATTCACTGGCCCGCACGGTCTCCGGATCTAGCGCCAAATGATTTTTTTCTATGGGGACATCTAAAATCAAAAATTTACACTGATTACAAATATCTAGATTTAGAATCACTAAAAAAACAGAATATCCCTGGAATGTACTAAAATATCGTGCTACCAACTAGCGAATGTTAGTTCTTTTTATGATAGATTAGGTTATTGTTTGGCGCAGAATGAAGACATATTTGAGCATTTAATTTAAATAAAAGTCCTCTAGTTTGCTGCTATTCTTTTCTTCCGATTTGTATGATTTATTTTATTATTAAATATTTGATAATTTCCCATTTTTAATATTCACCGAAATCTCAGTGGAGTTCAGTGTTATTGATGTTAATTGTTGTAATCATTGTGTCTATTATTATAATTCAGCATTAAATATTAAAGTTTTATGATCTTAATTAATATTTTGTTTTATTTGTTTTTTATTTCCATGGCTATCTGAATTTTGATGAAAATGTCATATTTTATTTTCTAAATATCTAGTGCTACATTAAATGAGGACTTTTTTAAGTAAAAATTAATTCTAAACAACTTTTAATTCTTGTACTTTTGCTTTAAAATGTACAGGAGAGCCAATTTCCGCACATTTTTAAAATCCCATGTTAAAGTCCTATGTTCCACGTTTCGTTGCACACACTATATATATATATATATATATATATATATATATATATATATATATATATATATATATATATATATATATATATACAGATGTTTCCTTTAAAACAACCAGCGCTTTTTTGGGCGAACTAATGACTTTAGAGAAAAATGTTATATACAAAAAATTACCAGTAAAAAGGGCTTAATTTATGAGGAATAATAAATAAAAAATTCAACCAGTGGTTCTCAAACGGTAGAATAAAATTATATTTTTTTAAATGGCAACCTATATAAATTTTTGTCCATTAGATAGAGATTTTTTTTTCTGATTTCAACGATATAAATATGATATGGGGTTGTATAACAATTATTTCGAGAAAAATGATATTAAAAATCAGAAATAATTCTACAATATTGAAGTAGGCTATGCAATAAACAAATGCAAACAAATGATACAGGTGACAGATAGTTTTGTTACTTACGTTATTAAGTGTTTGTTTTCGTAATTGTTTAATTACTTATTAATAAAAAATGGCTTTGCAGTTGCAATAATTAACAAATTTAGACTATTTTAATCTTACTGTTATGTATGGAGAGTGTGAAAGAAATTTAAATTCTACGATACGAAGATTTTCACGGCTTTATGTAGTTCATTTGTTATTATGAATTTCTTAGTAAAACAAGTTATTTTAGATATAAGAAAATAATATACTATCGTAACCTAGGCAATAGTCGTATCAATAGTTGTTTATTGCATAGCCTACTTCAATATTGTAGAATTATTTCTGATTTTTAATATCATTTTTCTCGAAATAATTGTTATACAACCCCATATCATATTTATATCATTGAAATCAGAAAAAAATTCTCTATCTAATGGACAAAAAAATTTATATAGGTTGCCATTTAAAAAAATATAATTTTATTCTACCGTTTGAGAACCACTGGTTGAATTTTTTATTTATTATTCCTCATAAATTAAGCCCTTTTTCCTGGTAATTTTTTGTATATAACATTTTTCTCTAAAGTCATTAGTTCGCCCAAAAAAGCGCTGGTTGTTTTAAAGGAAACACCCTGTATATATATATATATATATATATATATATATATATATATATATATATATATATATATATATATATATATATATACAGCGTGTTTACGGTCTTTTTGTTTTATTTTTAATGGGTGATACAACAGGTCAAAAGAAGGCGAAAAACATTAATATGAATATTTTAGTTTTTATAAAGGGGAGGTAAATTAATGTTGAAAAAAATTGTAGTAACCTGTACAATGACAAATTTCTCTCTTTTGTTTTTTAATTTGTTTATCTGTCAGTTACAGTTTGTTACTATTTAATTGTGCACCATGAGTTTCTAATTGATTATTGTTATTAAATTGTGTAAAAGGTGAACAATATACCATCGGTGTTCTAATACGGAATTAGTTGACATGATGCTCAATTATGGGGAAGTGCATCAAAATTCAGTTGCAGCAAGTCGTCTTTACAGAGAGCGATTTCCAAATAGGCAATGTCCTGTACCCCACCAGTACACTAATTTAGTAATACGTGCTCGAGATAATGGTGATCTGCGAAATAATCAAGGGCGTGATGGAGGTCCTGGTCGGTTCCGACGAATTTTAGATGTCATGTACAAATTTTAAACCTCGTTGACGAAAATCCTTCAACCAGTAAATTGCTCGGCAAATAGGTGTCTCAAATCGCATTGTATGGCGAACACTGCGCGAGTATCAACTACATCCGTTTCATGTACAGCGAGTACAAGCTTTACAACCTCAAGATCACTCTCAGCGCGTATGGTTCTGTAGATGGTTTTTGCGCAAAAATGACGAAGTCCCTAATTTTTCGTTGAGTGTGTTGGCGACTGACGAAGCTACGTTTACTCGTAACGGCATAAACAATTGCCACAATACGCATATCTGGAGTTTCGAAAATCCGCATGTTGTTCGTTGTGGTCATTTTCAATACATATTTTCTGTGAACGTATGGGCCGGATTAGTGAATTCATCAGTTGATTGGCGACTTTGTGTTGCCAGAACGACTAAATGCTGATAATTATTTATTTTTCTTGCAAAATAATTTGCCAGAACTTTTAGATGATGTTCCCGTAACAGGTTGAGTGCCACAATAGAATGAAAATTTCCGGTACCACTGGCCACCTAAGTTTTTTCGGTTGAATGTCTTTATTATGTCACACTATATTCTAAATACACTTTTTTTCTGCACCTGAAGCTTTCAAAGGTTTCAAAATAATTTTTCAAATTGTGGTGATACATTAGTCTCACGTGGCCACCAACAATGCCATTCGGGCCAAATTGCCGAGTAAGACCAATATTTATTCAGTTCATGACGAATAACGCAACGATGCAGCCGTATGAACAAGAGCTGCAAAGTTTGGAACAATTGTGGCAACAAGTCCTATACGATGAAGATGAAAGTCATGATGATGAATCTTTGTTCGTGTAATATTTCCATTTATATATTATATATGTTGTCTGCAGAATTTATTAGTTGTTTTAGAATATGAAGTTGTGTTTGTTTTTGTATTATTTGAATAAAAATTAATAAAAACAAACATATAATTAATAAAATTACCGATTTTGTTTTTCGGGGCCGCGTGGTGTCCGGCTGGTCCCACAAAACGCCAGGCCAAATATGATTTCTTGGCCTACTGGCCGTCTAGATTCCAATACTGCGTAAATTAAAGGCGTGTGTGAGACCGCTATGGAGTATGTAGCCCAATATAAACGAAGCGCACGTAAGTCCACATTAGTCGCACGCGGCCAATTAAACAAAATTAAATGGGAGACCACGTAGGACTCACATGGCACTCAATCTGTTAAATGTGCGTCAAGAAATGTGTTTTCTCCACGACGGTGCACCGGCGCATTTCAGTCGTCTCGTACGTCATCACTTAAACCATGCATTTGGAAATAAGTGGATTGGTCGGGGCGGTCCTGTTTCTTGGCCTCCGCGGTCACCTGACTTAACACCATTGGACTTTTATTTGTAGGGGCATATGAAAAACATGGTATACACCACCGAAATTATCGACCCTGAAGACCTCCGTAACCGGGTGGAAGCAGCAGCGGCGGAAATTCGACAAAGCATGGGCCTTGCAACGTACGTTAATTCATGGATACGCCGAGCAAGACCTTTGCATACAGCAGCAGGGTGATAACTTTGAACATCTGTTATAAAAGCGCTTATCGTTATGTTTTAATTCCATAAAAATAAAAACTAAAAAAAATCATATCTCTTTTATTATAAATATTTTACTAAGGTGTTTTAATGTTTTTTGCCTTCTTTTGACCTGTAGTATCACCCATTAAAAAAAAAGACCGTAAACACACTGTATATATATAATATTGACTCAATTTACAGCATCCTGAAGAAGGATTAAACAAAATCCGAAAGCTTGATGAAATAAACCAGAACTAACTAAAATATTGCCCTTTCACTGACTCCTCACAAAATTACTACTGTAACAAGGTGAGCAATAACAAATAAGTAACTTTTTATAATCTTTTCTAAATTATACTTTCAGAAATAATATCTCAACTTGTTATCTTTGTTAGTCAAAATTCTGTTTAGAAATAGTTATCATCTTTTACTAACGGATTGTTTAGTCTAGCTGTCAGAAATATTAGAGAGTTATTTGTTGACAATTAAGTTTAGAAGTTATTGCGAGCCTACGTGCAGGGTTGATATTTTGATATGGATGCCATATGTTACCCCCTTCACCCCCTCGGAGATAAGGCCTCTCACGAAAGTAACTCTTTGTTTAAGGCAGTCGGTTTTAGAGTCTTGTATTGTCGAGACATGGAGTTGGATTTAGAGTCTTGTATTGTCGAGACATGGAGTTGGTTTTAGAGTCTTGTATTGTCGAGACATGGAGTTGGATTTAGAGTCTTGTATTGTCGAGACATGGAGTTGGTTTTAGAGTCTTGTATTGTCGAGACATGGAGTTGGTTTTAGATTCTTGTGTTGACAAGACATGGAGTCGGTGTTAGATACTCGTATTGTCGAGATGTTTTGAGTTAGTTTGAGCGCATAGTAGACGCGCAGAGTTACTATGTAAAATGTAACCATTTAGTTTATGTGCTTAGTTAAGTTTAGTATAATCAATAATAATAAGTGTAAGTGTAAATAATAATAGCCATGTAAATAAAGTTAGTTAGTTTGTAATGTTAATAATTGTCTGTGTCCATAATAAATGAGTGTTCATCGGCCATCAAAGTGTTAAGTGAAATAGTGTATGTGTTCCGTCCTCGTTAAACAAGCGGTGGGCGAACATCAAGCGCCTACCAGTTAGTTGAACAAGTGTCATCGTTAGCAAAAGTAAGAAGTAAAAGTACAAAACCATCATTAGAGCTTCTATTCTAATCTCACTTCCTACCCCCCCCCCTCCCCGTGTTACACTACTACAGTTTATATCAGTGACGAACTTTCACCAACCTAGCCGAATTATTATAAGTTTGAGCTCGTATATCAATTGCACTTGACACTGACATCTATCAATCAGAATTTTCTTAATATAGTAAGTATCTAGCTGTTTCCATCGAATTACGTCTGAATATGGATGTAAGGAAAAGGAATACGAAAATTTTTTAATTTTTCCAATCGTAGTATTGAACTCTAATAACTCATCAGATCCGAAAGAATCGTCACACACATACACACACACCCACACACACACACATATATATATATATATATATATATATATATATATATATATATACAGTGTGTTTTAAAAAGTGGTTACACCCATTTATCTGGCTTATTATTGCAGATACGCTTATTGATTATAGGACATAATTTATTCAATACAATATCTGCGATTATTTTATATGAAAAGTGTAATTCTGGGACTTCCGATATAACCGGAAGTGATACCAACTTTTTAAATTTAAATACAACCTATACTAGTTTTTTATAAATTTAGATTGTATTTTTACCTCTCGCTAAGAGAGGTATTGGATTCATGCTAAAAATCGCATATCCAGATTTTACTGAATAAGCACGATTTAAGGTCCGTAGAATCCGATTTTAACATTTTTACAATGATGTCTGTGTGTGTGTGTGTGTGTGTGTGTGTGTGTGTGTGTGTGTGTGTGTGTGTGGATGTGTGTGTGTGTGTGAGGTTGTTGGAGGCACGATTTATCAAATTCTATAATACTAAAGACCTTTTTGACTACGGATTTCTCAATCTAACATTAATGGGAAGAGTTGAATAGGTTTTGGTACCAATTGGAAAACCAGAAGTAGTGGTATCTTAAAAAAAAATTCTAAATATTATTTTTTTGAATTTTTTTATTATTAGCATTAAAGAACATAAAATTCTCTATTCGATACATTTTAAAATTTTATTATATCTCCTATAGGTTTGGAGATATAGTATATAATAATATAAAATAATTTGTAATAAATTTCAGAGCCTAAACAACTCTATAGTAACCATCAGATGTTTGTAAATGACAGAAAAATGTCATTGCCAAAAACCAACAGTAGTTCATAAACCTGTTTGGGCGATATTGGCAGCTCAATTCTAAAACTTGACCTTAAGTCTATTTTAACTAAACACATGACAGTGGATAAGAACCGATTCAGAATTTGCCATAGTACGAATATGGTTTTATATAGATTTTAGCTGAAAATAAATCTTAGATATTCATTTTTGGCAACATAGTAGTAAAACGTCAAAATACGCTTTTACGTTAAATGAAGAAGTTTAACTGACATTATTGAAGAATTTTTCAGAGATATTGGTAAGTTTACTATTTCTTGTTGTATAACAATAATAACAATTAAATATTGAAAATTATAGCTGAAATCCAGTCAAGAAATTGGAAGAAATTCGAACATTTAGAAGTATAAGAGAAAACTTCCTCAAAAAATAAATTTTAAATTATAAAAATAATCTAAACATAAAGAAAAGACATGAGAAATTTATAGGGCGCGAGCAGTCATACGACTTTGTTGGACTTGACAAGCACATATAGGGGCCCGAGTTAGAATGACAGCTGGTAATTATATACATATATGTCAAATGTCAATTTTCCATCCAAAATTTCGTGATATTCCAATTCCATGTGGTTTATTTTCCTCGACAAGTAAATTCCACATTCCTGGTGACAAATTAACCACGTGAAAAATTACTACATTTGACATTTATGTAAATAATTACTGTCATTTTGACAAGGGCCTCCATATCTGCTTGTCTAGGTCAAGTATGACGTGAATTTAGCAAATCTTGGAATTTTTGATGAAAAATTCCGACATTTGACATCTATATACAAAATTACTAATTGCCATTTTGACAGAACCCCCATATCTGCTTGTCAAGGCCAACAATGTCACATGAATGCTCGCGCCCTATACTTATGTAACCAAAAACGGAAGTGGCGAGAGGTATTGTGCTGGCCACAACAGATTTTTTATTCTCTTTACGACCATACCACATTTCTTAATATTTATCATATTCATTTGTTAAAAATACTTATCATTAATGGATGTAATTTAATAACACACACACACACACACAGACAGACATCATCGTAAAAATGTTATTATCGGATTATAGGGATCTTAAAACGTGCTTATTTACTAAAATCTGGATATGCGATTTTTAGAATGATTCCAATACCTCTCTTAACATTTATTTCAATCTATTTCTTGCATATATTAATAATATTGTTCAATATTTTGGGCTTTGTTACATAAGCACATTTTTAGTCATTCTTGTAATACTTTGTATAGTAAGTAAAAATCTATTTATCCACAAGTATTATTTACTTAGTACAAGTATTAAACCAGCAATGCCAAATTTCTTGTTTTTCAGTGTAATCCAAGAACGGAAATTAGGCAATGCAATAATATAATAGATACTACAGACGGAAAAGACGCTTTTACCGTCATTTTAGGTAAGGAAGATATTATCTCGGGTCAAAAAAATCGATGATGAGTTTTTAGACAATAAGCAGGTTTTAGGGTCCCTAGAATACGATTTTACCATTTTTACGATGATGTATGTGTGTGAATGTGTATGTGTGTGTGTGTGTGTGTGTGTGTGTGTGTGTGTGTGTGTGTTTTTGTATGTGTGACGATTTTTTCATAGACAATAACTTCAACACTACAATTCTAAAAATTATAATTCTTTCGTATTCCTTTTCTTATTGGATTTTGGTTACAATTATTGGTCAACCTGAAGTACCCTCATTTGAAGATTTTAACAGTTTTGTTTTTTGGAAAAACACTTTTAAAATCGTTTTCTGACATTTAATGTTATTATAATATTGAAGAATATTCTAGAATCTACGAATTTTGTGCATTTTATACTTCATATAGTGAAAATGATTAGGCAGAAGACACACGTCATCAACCTGAGAAAAACCTTATAAAATGAAATATAACTTGTAGAAATTATTAGTTGTTATTATTTTTTTAACAAAGAAGAAAGAATATACTAGTATTAAAGAAACGTATATACGAGTATTAATGACTTTATAATTATCTCTAAGTCAATCCTTTTTCCTTTTACGGAATATAAAATTGTTTGACAAAACATGGTCATTCTCAATAGAGTCAACGTATGGTACGAAAATAAACTACAATTATTTCAAATAATTTTATATTCCGTAAATGGAATAACGATTGACTTAGAAATAATCGTAAATATCATGAATATACAGGATGTTTCCTTTAAAACAACCAGCGCTTTTTTGGGCGAACTAATGACTTTAGAGAAAAATGTTATATACAAAAAATTACCAGGAAAAAGGGCTTAATTTATGAGGAATAATAAATAAAAAATTCAACCAGTGGTTCTTAAACGGTAGAGTAAAATTATATTTTTTTTAAATGGCAACCTATATAAATTTTTTGTCCATTAGATAGAGATTTTTTTCTGATTTCAACGATATAAATATGATATGGGGTTGTATAACAATTATTTCGAGAAAAATGATATTAAAAATCAGAAATAATTTTACAATATTGAAGTAGGCTATGCAATAAACAACTATTAATACGACTATTGCCTAGGTTACGATAGTATATTATTTTCTTATATCTAAAATAACTTGTTTTACTAAGAAATTCATAATAACAAATGAACTACATAACGAAGAAATATCAAAAAATAATAGTACTAACATAAAAAGAAAAACAATATGATGGAAATTATTTACAAATTTATGCAACCTTTGGTATTTTTGCACTTAAGAGTACTAATTTTTATTATAATTTGTGCTCGAAAACACCTCCTTGGTTTTGAAGACAAAGTTCAATTCTTCTTCTCAATTCGGAAGATGTAGCACATCTAATAGATTGAGCATTTAAGTCTCTAATTGCTTGACTAATGTTATTTTTACATTCATCCTCAGTTGTTGGAGGAACACTAAACACTTGGTTTTTAAGATAGTCCCAGAAAAAAAAGTCTAATGGAAATAAATCAGGCGATCTAGCAGGCCAAAGTATTGAACCATTATTGCCTATCCATCTATCATCAAAAAGTTGATAAAGTGCAAGACTGACACGTTGTGTGTTGTGTGCTGGAGCTCCATCCTGTTGGAAATAAGTTTCTCTATACTGATTTAACGGCAGATTGTCAATGAATAGGGTTAAGTCCGTCTCAATAATATTTAAATATAAATCACTATCAAGATTTTGTCTATAAAATACAGGCCCAATAATTATATTGTCTTTAATTCCGCACCACATGTTAAAAGACCAATAAACTTGATGATTTCTGCTTCGATTTACATTTAAATTTTCATCCGTCCAATAATGAACATTGTGCCGATTAAATAGTCCATTTTTAGTAAATTTACTCTCATCTGACCAAATAATTTTTCTATAAATATCCGGATCATCTTGCGACTTTATTATGAACCACTCACAAAACTGTATTCTTCTTATATCATCTTGGTGCAAATTTTGAGTCAAACTGTATTTATAAGGACGATATTTATGTTTATTTTTAAATTTTCCATATTGACCTGTTTCCAATTTGAAATTCTTGTGTTGTTTCTCTAGTAGAAGCATTGGGATTACTAGCAAAAAATGCTAGAACAGCAATTTCAGTATCTTCATCAATTATTCTGGGTTCACGTTCCCTTTTCAACTTGTGAAATGACCCAACAGTTTGGGCATTTCGAAAAATTGTTCTCAATAATTCACGTGTGGGTTGCACTTTTGGGGATAAAGCCGTGAAAATCTTCGTATCTTAGAATTTAAATTTCTTTCACACTCTCCATACATAACAGTAAGATTAAAATAGTCTAAATTTGTTAATTCTTCCAACTGCAAAGCCATTTTTTATTAATAAGTAATTAAACAATTACGAAAACAAACACTTAATAACGTAAGTAACAAAACTATCTGTCACCTGTATCATTTGTTTGCATTTGTTTATTGCATAGCGTACTTCAATATTGTAAAATTATTTCTGATTTTTAATATCATTTTTCTCGAAATAATTGTTATACAACCCCATATCATATTTATATCGTTGAAATCAGAAAAAAATTCTCTATCTAATGGACAAAAAATTTATATAGGTTGCCATTTAAAAAAATATAATTTTATTCTACCGTTTGAGAACCACTGGTTGAATTTTATTTATTATTCCTCATAAATTAAGCCCTTTTTCCTGGTAATTTTTTGTATATAACATTTTTCTCTAAAGTCATTAGTTCGCCCAAAAAAGCGCTGGTTGTTTTAAAGGAAACACTGTATACATTACTTAATACTAGAACTTTTTTTTCTTCTTATTTTAAAAATAAATAACACCTAATAATTTTTATATTTCATTTTTTAAGGTGTTTTTCAGGTTGATGACGTGCGTCTTCTGCGTTATAATTTTCACTATATTCAATGGATATGGAGATAATGAAATTAAATTTCATAAATCAACTAGCCATGCTATAACCATGGAAACAACTACTATATTAAGAAAATTCTAATTGACAGATGTTAGTGTCAATGAAAAGAAAATGAATGTGACAGAGAGATGAGTATGTTGAGATTGATGTTGGGGAAGGCACCGAAAGATAAGATAAAGAATGAGAGGATAAGAGAAATGGCTCGAGTGATAGAAGTTTCTAGAAAGATACAGGAGAGGCGATTATATTGGTTTGAACATATCATGAGAAGAGATGAATAATATATTGGAAGAAGAATGAACAGCTTAGTAGTAAAAGGTAGAAGAAACAGAGGAAGACCAAAGAGAAGATGGAAGACTTGAGAGAAAAGGAATTGAATGAGTACGATAAGCAAAATAGAGAAATGAGTTGATGAAGAAAATCAAGAATAACGATCCCTAACGAATGGGAGAAACTAAAGAAGAAGATGTCAGGGCCAAATGCAATTTACATAGTTCGTTTATGAAATAATTTTACTGGAAATATAATCTTTTGCAAGAAAATATATGTATGGAATTTGTACATAATACAAAGAATTAACAGAAAGTAATATGCTGGCCACATCAGATCTTTTTATTCAAATATCACTGCGATTTTGACTATGGGCTCTGTACCTTCCTTATTTTATTAATGACGTGCTAAGGGTGAAGTTGGCATCATATAATGTTAATTATTTCGTGAACCGTTCAATTAATTTCAAAAAATTTTCAAGCACAAAAGAGCACTAACGAAACTCTAAGAATAGATGTAATAAGTAATTTGAAATTTTATTAATGACGTGCTAAGGGTGAACTTGGCACGTCATCATATAATGTTAATTATTTCGTGAACCGTTCAATTAATTTCAAAAATTTTTGAAGCACAAAAGAGCACTAACGAAGCACTAACAAAAGATGTAATAAGTAATTTGAAATTTTATTAATGACGTGCTACGTGTGAAGTTGGCACGTCATCATATAATGTTAATTATTTCGTGAACAGTTCAACTAATTTCAAAAAAATTTGAAGCACAAAAGAGCACTAACGAAGCACTAACAA
Source organism: Harpalus rufipes (assembly GCA_951394225.1). NCBI lineage: Eukaryota > Metazoa > Arthropoda > Insecta > Coleoptera > Carabidae > Harpalus > Harpalus rufipes. The sequence continues at coordinate 39,966,935 of OX596281.1, forward strand.
AAGATGTAATAAGTAATTTGAAATTTTATTAATGACGTGCTAAGTGTGAAGTTAACACGTCATCATATAATGTTAATTATTTCGTGAACCGTTCAATTAATTTCAAAATTTTTTGAAGCACAAAAGAGCACTAACGAAGCACTAACAAACGAAGTAATAAGCAATTTGAAATTTTATTAATGACGTGCTAAGTGTGAACTTGGCACGTCATCATGTAATGTTAATTATTTCGTAAACCGTTCAATTAATTTTGATTTTTTGTGAAGCACAAAAGAGCACTAACGAAGCACTAATTACTAATATAAAAAGAATATTTGTGCTTCCAATGACGTGCCAACTTCACGGACCCTAAATTATGTTACAATAAATTACAAAGTAGAGTTTACCATATATAAATATTAGGCTGGTAACTGCAATTTTCAATTCGAACAACGTTGTTTACTTTCTCTTCATATTCTTCTAGTAAAAACATTAATTTCGGGCGGTCTAAAATGTATATATGGATTGTGTATCTATTCTTACATATCTTCTTTTACATTTTATTTTTTCATACATGTTATATCTAAATAACACTAATTCCCTTTAATAAAGTGACGGATAGATTGCACTCCGATTATTCTTATATCGATGTGTAATTTTGTCAATATTTACAACTTACTTGAGAAGAATTTGATAGCTTTTTCGCAATTCAAAGTTACTCTAGTCTATAGTACTGGTGTACATTGTCCTATAATGTTTGAAACAAATTTAAGTCCTTCAACCTAGACTTGTCATCTCCATAATAGTCACAGATCAAGAACTAAGGGATTCTCCAAGTACATTTTTCTTTCATTACTCATTATTTTTGACACTGACATTTATCTGTCAGTTACAAATAATTTAAATTATCAACTATTTTTCATGGCATCCTTTCGGTTGTAAAATTAATTACAACATTATTTTATATATTATATTCCTTTTATCTCTAAATCTATAAAATATGTATAAAAATATTTAAATGTATCAGAAAGAGAATTTAATTTTCTTTAATATAACCACGAAAAATTTTCAAAAAATAATATTTAGAAGATTTTTTTTCAAGAATCTTCTACTTCCGGTTGTCCAATTATTACCAAAACCTTTTCAGATCTTCCCATGAATGTCCGATTGGGAAATACGTTGTTAAACAAATTTTAAGTCTTATAGTTTTTGAGTAACCGTCCTTCCAACATCCCACACACACACATCCACACACACACACACACACACACACACACACACACACACAGACATCATCGTAAAAATGTTAAAATCGGTACCTTAAAACGTGCTTATTCAATAAAATCTGGATATGCGATTTTTAGCATGAATCCAATACCTCTCTTAGCGAGAGGTAATTATGGAATTTATACATTATACACGAGAATGACGGAAGGTATTGTGCTGGCCACAACAGATTTTTTATTATATGACTTTAGTCAAAGTATATCTCGTTAGAGGGCGATGACGGTATTCACTTACTTTTACAGGCCTTTTACCATCGTGATGTTCTTAAGAGCATCGCCAGCACAACGAGTCAGTGTGTCTGCTACAGGAATCCACTCACTGTGGAGGATCGAGCAGAGACCACAGGTTACACCATACTGAAGAGCACCAATAAGTGCGAAACGCGTCTATGGTTACTTGTTGTGCTGGCCGACTTCTGACGATGGCTTCATAGAAGCTGACTCAGAATTATCCTAGTGAAATTAGACGTAACTTTGTAATTTCATTATATTGTTCATTTCACGGAGAAATTCGCAATTTGCTTTTGCAGTTTGCTTTTTAATAATAATCAGTAACTTTTTAACACTGGTGTCAAAATATTAATTTTTAACCCTAAAAGCAAACATTAAAAAGCCTACTTTTAGTAGATTTGTAGAAAAATATTTAAAAAATCGTATATTTCTCCATTGTGTAGTTAAGTAAAATATACAGGACACAAAAATCGATATTTTGTATATGTATAGCAGAAACTGCCCGTAACAGTTTGCAGAATAAAGCGATTATCCAACAATTATTCTCCAAAATTTTAACAAATATTTCATGACTAATATAAGCCCTACTGAGAACTTGGATGTATAATGAAAAATTGAATTAAGGAAAAGTTGCCAAACAATTAAAGCAGAAGTTGAATATTAGTGAAGCTTAAAACTCTTCTACAAATGAATGGTGACAAGCTAATGCAACATCCTTCTAAAATATTTTAAATTTGTTAGGTATTTTTGGTAAAAATAGGGTGTTGCAAAAAAATCTATATGCCTTCTAAGTATTAAATTAAAAAAAAAACTTTAAATAGCCTCAAATTTCAAAATATCACGAAATATCCATATGATGTTTTACAATTATTATTGAAATTTGTGTAATATTTTAAAAAAGCCACTTGATTTGAAACCGAATATCATGTCAAAGTTCATACAGTTGAACATGTGGCTAACTATCCCCTATTTTTATTTATAAATAAATAATAATATAGATGATGGACAAACTGTTTTACTGTTGGCTATGAATGACGTGTTGTATGTAATTTATCTCGCCAGGAATGGGTGGTTATTTTTCATGACTATTTTTGACTCCAATCTTTTTATTTAACTATTTACGAAAATAATTAGAAACTATTATTATTTCTTTATCACTATGAAAACTATTACATAAACTTTCAGTTAAAATACTTTTTGAAAAATGTGAAACTGACTCATTAATATAAATAAATAAATAAATAAATATCTCATTACGGTATATTACCCATTGCTTGATTGGCCCTTTTGCTTTGTACACAGATTTCGGTAATGACATATTTGTACCGTGTGGACGTTTACCAGCCGTCAATTCACGGGCACTCATTGCTGGCGTGGAGAGTGTACCACAGGGGTGCAATAAAATATACGTACAGAAGTATCCTTCTAAAACAAAAATTATACATTTTTTTTGAAAAATTCATGGGCATAACCGGGGTTTGAACCCAGGACCTTCCCATGTCTAGGAAAATCTTTCTTCGATATTTTATAATTCAATGACTCACTGTTCTGAATGTTACAAAATAACTGTATAAAAACAGATTAATATTATATTTAGTTAATAAACATATGCTCTATAAAAGCTTGATAATAAACATCTGAAGGACATAAGTTTATTTTTGAAAAGTGCATAAACTTCAATGAAGTGGGTTTATATATTAAACTTTGAATCGGAAAACAAAGGAACCAAATTTTTTCTAATGTTTTAAAAAATTTCAAGTAGCACCTTCTACAGATTCATTTTAAAATTGCTCCAAAACTAAAATATACCTTAAGAAACAGAAATTTACGCTCAAAAATATAGATATCTATGGCAGATTTTGAGGAGCTTAGTAAAACCATTTTGAAGAATGATACCTGGAATTATTTATTTGCTCATCAATTATATAAAACGATAAAAATATATTGAAATATGCATTTATAAATTTTTATTTGTATAATAAATCACTTGATGCTGATTCCAAGGTTAAAAATAATAATCATCTCAACATCTTTCTTACTTCACAACATTATGAATCACATACAAAATGCTACCTACATAAACTTTTATTATTCTTTATTATAATGTGCAGCATCAATAAATCATATTTCATTTACAAATTTGTTTAACAAACTAGCACTTACTGCAAAGCCTACTGATCAGTAGCTGCCCTTTAGCGTAGCAATGTGAAATACTATGCAATATTTACTCAGACATAAATGGTAGGCTGCATTCTTGAACCTGAACTAAAGAAATTTGCATCTGAAGTATGGAAACCATGGCGAAACTGCAATTTAACGGATTAACCGCCGCAGCCCACTGTTCGAATTTAAATTATGATAAGCAAGGCCTTGATCTATTCGCGCGACAAGAGATTTAATACAATCGGTGACAAATTCAATTAAAGTCGCTTGTCTCGTTAGCAGCAAGAGGGTATTATACAAAGAGAAAAACTGAATAGTGAAACAAGTGAAGAAATGACGTATCGAATCTAAAATGCAAGAACAGTGATTGCAGTTATTTCATGGTGCTAGTTGTAGGCTTTTTATGATGCCTACGTGATAGTGTGCCTACATAGTTATAATAGTGGTAGGGTGATATGTGCAAATTTATAAAAAAAATGTCAACTTTTTTGTATGTGCTTACCGCCTCATTACGAACCCAGATAGATTAAATATTTTCATACAAACTGCATAGGTAAATATCAATATATTTGTTTTAACCTACCATACAAATTCACGTTTATAACTATTTTTGTACAAAAAGTAGGCCATTTAGGGATTGGGTATGATCACTATAGCCGATGGGAAATAAGATCGCAGCGCCAAAGTGGAACTAATGTTAACGGGATAATTTGACATTTACTAATTGTATTTATGCATTAAGTGTATAATATTAAGAGATATTACGTATCGATGGTTTAAAGCACATTTGTTGTATGTGCAGTTTTCTATATTTTGAATAAATTGAAATTTAAAATTTAATTAAGAATGATAATTCACCAATGAAAGATAATAATTTATTCACAACAATGTCCGGACATACAATACCTGTTATACTACATAATACGAAACCTTTAAATGCACATATAATTTAAGTGACATGCTACATATGTGAAGTAAAAATAAATAACTATGGGACATACAATAATTGGAAATTATAATAAATTTCGTTTTGTGGACATATAAGGATATACTATGCTTGTGCGGAACAAATATATAGTCATATACAGTAAAAATTTTGAAAGATGTCCGATCAAGGTTGTCTACAAATTGTATGAATTCAGATTTTTGCTCCGCCCATCATGACAAATTCAGTGGTGTCGTATGCTTAGTTTTTATGAGGGTACGTAAGATACTACTGTTATTTTATTATTATAAAAATCTATATTACAGGAAAAACATTCAAAATTCAAAAATAAGTCAACTAGTAAGTTTACAAGCAAATGTAAAACCAAATATGTTAAAAATAAGATACTGACACCAATGTCAGTGTCAGTGACTCTGACAGAATATAACGTTATACGTACGGCTATGAATCCAGGTAATGTATCTGAATTAATAAACTTATGTTACAGCGAAAGTATTATCAACAACAAGCATCGTTTATAAATGGAATGTCCTAACTTAGTCGAAACAATATGAATTTTTGAAAGACAAGCGTGTTATATCCATCCTTATCACACAGTCTTACAGCCTTTGCAAAAGAAAGAGATAAATGTATGCCTATTTGTTAATTCGTTCGTGATACAGGTGCCCTTGATCGGACATCTTTCAAAAATTTTACTGTACAAAAATTATATAGTAAAAACTGGAAATAGGAAAAGTGGACAATAAATGTGCTTTAAACCATCGATATGTAAACGTAAATATTATAAACATAATAGATAACACTTATGTTTATACAATCAATAAAATGTCACGTGTATAATTTATCCCGTCAACTATAGTTCCGCAAAATACCACCGAGATGCCATATAGCTTATTTACCATCGCCTATAGCAATTGTACAAAAATAATTTTTTTTTTTGAAGTACTCCAAAAAGTAATTGACAATTTTACCAATAGTTGTCATGGTAAAAACTAATTTGTATCTTTTCAGTTAAATTGTTACATAATATAAGAATATGTCAATTTACATTAAATACAGGTAATTCTTATATGTGTGCAGATAAAATTTGTTTAATGTTATTCTGTTTCATTTTAAGGTTAGTACCTAGACAGGTATGGCATCGTTGGCGCTGCCAGCGGCCGCGGTCGGCAGTGCAGGACTGCTTCAGTGTTGCTAATGTGCAAGGAAGGTTTCGTCGGAGCGGTGCAGTTGAAATCGAATCCCGCCAGTCGCGGAGATGTTGCCTCCCGATCGCTTCAAGAGCAGTCTGACTGCAACCGTCGGTACTTCTGTTAAAAATGACGCCAAATTTACTAATAACGAAGATGAAAAATTAAAAAATTTCAATTCATTTGATTTTAGTCGACTATTTATTAACAAAGAAAAAAATCCTTTTTCTACTCCTGCTCTGAAAATACAATTTTCTGGTTTGTTTTTCATGTTGAAAGTAACTCTTTGCAGCACTAGTGCTGCAAAATTTTGCAGCACGCTTCGGTATCCTAGCAACGAATTTTACTTACAAACGTTGTATAGAATGTTTGTTGTTTTCATAGATACGCATCACAAATACAAAAATTGAAAATAAATGTCAAATTATTTTTAAAAAATAATTCTTTATTTCCTTATTTTTTATCTTGCAGGAGTAAAAAAAATAGTGTGTATAACACGTGTTGAAGTCCTTTGTCGAACACAAATGATTGCAGCCTGAGCGAAGCGTTTAGACTTTCAGCACTTGATATACAAATAACTATTATATTCTCTGGTTTGAAACAAATCAGACAATTCTGCTCTTCTTATGATATATTATAAAATGTTATCTTCCTCTTCTTCGATTATAAAGCAAAGAAGTATATCAGAATTCATTTTCACTGAAATTTAAATTGCAGCTAACAACGGCCGAACGAAATCACCCAGGGGCCCGATTCTTGAAATCATGCGGAATTTTCCGCACGCGATAAAATTCGTTTGGTTTGTTTCGTGCATGAACAGTATTATACGCGTGAGTAGTATTCTTGAATACCAAACGAAACCTGGTCGAAGCCTACGTATACGATTCTCGAAAGCAAATGAACGTAGTATGTTGCAGCCAATTAAAACAAAACATTTGTATCACGTGAATGCTTTATCATTTGATTGTTTTTTAACTGTCACCGTCAACAAAGCTGTCAGTGGCTGTCAGCGAAACTGTCATAAATCATAAGTATTGTAATTTCAAAATTTATTATAAGTATATTATTTTAAATATGTATTATTTTTCTATAGTTAAGTATCCACGCAATATGGCAATGTTAATAGGCAAGTACTATGTAATATTAAACATGCATAAATAATTTTGCAAACCATTTCAGATTTGGATATCAGAACTCTTAAAAGGCACATAAAATTCTACTTTAACAATCCATTGCATCGTTCTAACAATGCAGGAGCACACATTTGTCGGATGTTATAATAATGATACTCAAAGTGCAATATATAAAATCATGAAACGTCCCCGGAATTGTTTAAAATCATAATTTGACATATATGACCTGATTAAAGTACTAATACACCAAACTCAAGTGACAGTGACAATGTGACAGACACAGTTTAGTGTGCGAATGATACTTTCTAGTGATTTATACCCATGCGATGTAATTACACACGGAATTATCGCGTACGACCACACGATTTCGATTCAAGAATACCAATATGCAGTTCGTATGCGTATTTTTCCCACTTACGTATGCGAAAAATTTCAAGAATTGGGCCCCTGGCATTACGGACAAACCAAAGCTGCAGCGACCGATACTGCCGACCGCGGCCGCTGGCTGCTGTAAAGTATTTTTTTATACATATATTTTCTCAAATATATAGTATATTTAAAAAATATTGCATAGTCTTAATACTTATTTCTCATATTTTTTATGTGCAATATATATATATTTCATATAGAATGTTTCTATTTACAAGAATATTTAAATACGTAGGTATTTTAAATGAAAAATGTTGACAAAGGTGGGAACGCTAAATACTATTGATGAATAAAATAAAAACGAAATACTTATAATCTTTCAAATTTATCACAGAGTATAGATCTAAGAAATCAATACTTATATGCTTGCTCATTACTTGCCCGTTAGGTATTAGTGGCATTCATATCTGTAATAAATATATCATTTTGATCTAACAATATAGGTTAAGTAGAAAAAACAACATCCATAACGAAACCACTCTAAATCATCTTAGTTAAATACCTCTTCTACTTTGGTGATCATGCTGAAGAGCAGCATCTTGACAGTTGACTATCGATTACAAAGATTTGAATAGCGCGCAAACAAAAAGAAAACAGTTTTAATAGTGACATCTTAGACGGCGGCGAACCACGTGTCTTATAATCACACAGCTCATATACTCCAATCGCTAGACTCATCTCTACACTACACATTGTATAGTGTGGTACATAGCCACAGAAATACCTGGGAAGATACTGACAATGCCAACGTGTCAATGGCGGAGGAACAATTTTCTTATGGACAGTGCAATGAAATCTATAAAGTGACTGACGAAAAATATTGGCGAGATCTTAGAATGTCTAGATATTTTTCTTTTTTTAAAAATTTCTCCTAAACATTTAAATTGTCCTTTGAAGTAAAGAAATATTATCCTGGGAGTTATAGTATATCTCGTCGTCCATTCACACAAGAAATTTTTGTCAAAATATCAGTGTTTAGTTTGCGATGTTGGGTTTTAGCTGCCAAATTTTGCTTATCACTGCGGTTTCGAAGTAGCTGAACTTTGCAAATATTCAACAATTCATATTTTATAATTTTAGCACATATGAAGACGACACACCAATTATTTGAGCCACTTATTACCACAGAAAGATATGTATTTTTTAATTTTTCTTTCAACTATTCGATCTGTCTTAGAACTTAATGGCTCGCGATTTTTATCATTTTAAGGCTGTCTTGCTGATGTTAAATGTAGTTCAAAAAAATTCACAATATTATGAACTATAGGCATCGGTAAACATAATAGTTTTGCAAATTCTTGGAAAATCAAATTTGGAATATTTTGTCGAGTGTACATAATTCTTTTGCGAACATCTTTTTTATTGACATTTTTTAATTAAACAATTGATATGATTCAATACAAAGATATAGAGATACTTTGAATGAATTTATTTTAAGCGCAAACTGACAGATCTAGCGACAACATTATAAAAGTTACAATAATATAGGCAGGTATCCAGAATTTATCGTGTACAATCTTCTTGTTACAGTAGGGCTTTATTGAGATTATCATTTGAATTTCCCCTATTACGTTCGTAATATTTTTCTTTATAAATCAAAATTTGTCTTCCGTGAATATTAATTAATATTATCTAGATATTCCCTAATTTTATAATTTCATACATAATAATTGAATTCCTTTTGCAAATCTTTCAATTACTACGATAATGTAATTTTCTTCTCTATAAAATACATTATCTCAGAGAATAATAATACGATGAAGACGGATTTGATAAAATAGAACGCTCTAGCTAGACAAAAACGATATTGATACTTACTAGTATAGGTGGCAATGTGAAGTCAGTTTGGTTTACGTAGAACTTTTTTTAATTCATTTCATCCTTTGTTAGTCACCGGCCACGTATAATAAGCCCGCGAATTTCTTCAATTTTATGTGGTATTACACTGATTTTTAAGCGTCGTGAATGGGTCAAATTTTGACCGTAATTAGGTCCATGGGCGTATTAGCGAATGTCCCATGCTAATTAAACACGTGTGTTCGATAACGTCTGATTACGCAATCCGTGTAACATTTTCTGGAGTTAAAAAAATGATAATATTGTCCAAAGACATTTAGTATTGCTTGTTCGTTCATCGTAATAGCTACCTATGAGACGGAGGCTGCATTCAGCGGAAAGAATAAATCTAAACATGTCCGTGTGTGATCGCTTGTTCATCGGTAATAATAATAAAATTTGTTTTTCTACTTTGCATCTGTAACAAAGCTATTACAGCACCCAAAGGAGTTCGTTAATAGCTCGTTTGAGTGTAACAGCCTAGTACAATTTATTTTTATAAAGTTGGTAGCATAGCTGAAATGTATGTCAAAAAATATCAAATGTCAAACCTCACTGAATAAACGATACTAACGATTGTTAAGATTTTTATTTTTGTTTATATATATTTAGGGCATAAATAGTTCAAAACACTATTAATTGTTGATATTTAAAATATGTAATTTATTTTTATTTATTTATGAACTCTGTCGGTAAATTAGTTCGAGCTTTTTGGCGCTGATGTCATAGCCAAAGTTACGCAGGTTGTGTAGTAGTTCAGACAAAAGAAAAATGGCGGCGGAGGAGAAATGTCAACAAGAATTAAGTGTTTATTTATAAGAAAATAGTGTTTTAAATACAAGATGTGTATAATTATATAGTTTTACACTTTCCACATCCTTTTCAGTTAATCTTATACAATAAAATGTAAGTAACATAAAAAAAATTATATTTGGTTATGACTATGAAACCTGACTTTTTTCATTGTTTGTTTTTGGAATTATAAAATGTATTTTCCGTAATTTCACGTATTTCAGGTGGAGTACACAAAAAATCGTCTGTATTCATTTTTAATTTGATATGAATTTAATTGTAAACAACACGAGACAATTTTAAATACGCGTCGTTACCCAAACCTCCTTCTCACAAAATAAAATGACAATTATGACATTCGTTCTTTAATAAACTATTATTTGACTGATCCTCCTTTTTTTTAGAATGGCTATGGCCTGTAGTAAGAGTGCACATTTATTATAAAAGCGCTTTTATGGAGTACACTTCTCATAAAAAACAAAATATAAAAGCACTTTTATTATAAAAGTGCGCTGGTAATACCGGCCAATATCTCCTTTTTTCCAGCGAAAATATTGTTCGTATTCTGCGTGAGTTTTCAAATTATAATTGAAAAGTGTTCCATTATAAAGTAGAATCACATAAGAAATGTCAAGTCATCCGCAAAATTCTATCTACCTGTAGAAGTTTAATACATTTATAATGTTAGTAGTTTTTAACTTAACAGAAAAAGACTTCACTTTTTATAGATTAATTTTACATGAGCATGCCTATAGATCACTACTAAAGTGTAGCGAAAAATTAATACGTACAAAAAATGTAGATTACTCGAGTTTTTATTAATGTTCCCATGGGAAAATATTTTGTAATATTAATATTTTAACATAGTAATTATAAATTATTTTGACATAATTTCAAAATAAAATGAGCTTTAATAAATTCAAAAATATTTGTTAAATACTTTTTTCTCGGTATAAATGTTTAATTAATTTCCCATTCACAATGATGGAATTTGAGAGTAAAATATTTGTATATTATATATTTTATATTAATAAAAGGCAGATTTTATTCAGCGCTAAATTGATTCAATATTGAAATTTTCCACGTGAATAAATATCAAATATTTGTTAATAAACAGTAAAACAGTATATGAATAAATATTCATTAACTCTTGTGTTACATGGACTGGTTTCATATTTAATGCATTAAATAATTACAAATTGACCGGCACATGAAATAATGTTTTAATATGTATATAATTAGGTACACCTTCGGCAAAAGTAATAGGCACCCTTTAAATAAAGTAATTATTTCAAAATATGGATTAATTAATAGTCAACTGATGAGACTAACTTTGCAGTATATCTTATCTGACTTTTTTGCGTTAATAATGCATAGTGATAAAACTATATTCGTATACTTATCCTTTCAAGATTGACTCGGGTTAAAAAATGATATTAATATAAATGAATATTTTTGGGATATTTTGAAGCGACAGTTAGAACAAATGACAATACAATATTACTTCAAAATAAACCCCAAAAAAGTGGTACAACAATTATTTCTTAAAATAAAACAATTCGAACAGGCCATAAAATTTAATAGAGTAAAATTAAATTATATTTTGAATACAAATATTTTTTGTGTTCTTTAGTAGTTCAAAATAACCAGAAGCAAATGAAACATAAAAACGTCAAAATATTTCTTCAAGCAAAGAAGGTTCTAATGCTAAAGTCATGGTCAATCGATAATGAGTGATCATTTTTAATGTATGTATGAATTTAATATCACAGTAAAGTTAAACAATACCTTTGTGTAACTAGCAACTAACAGATGACTAATTAACACTAAGCCTGAGGCCCGATTTTAAATATCATTTGTCTTTTAAACGGTAACTATAACTTTTATGTTCGTGAAATTTTACTACTTTCTCTATACTATATTACTCATTAAACGATTAAATAAAAATATTGTCACACTACTAACTACTGCCAGTTTGAAGATACAGTAGATTCGCGTTTGTCAGTGAGGAGTCTTTGGAGTTTTTGTATGTTTGCAAGAGTAAAATTGTCTCATATTTATTTTTATAATTCCTTTCTGCATGTTGAAAACAGCACATAAGTAACGAACTAGCATTGCTTGTTACTTCTTAGTGTCTAAGATACTTTCGTATCTGTAACATCGCAGTTAATATTAGTCGTACTTCAGTAGTTTTATATTCAAAAATGTTTCCCGGAAGAGATCTTACTGACGAGCAGGTATTGAAATACCCTCTGGAGATTGACTCTTATTCATATATAACAAAAAAATAATTTTAATCTATGAAATAGTCGAAGAGGAGGACGCGACCCAAAGGTCAAAGTAGTGATGTTGAGCCTTCCAAGAATATAGAATATATTATGGAGGCTTCTGATGAATCAAATTTATTATTTTCCAAGCGGCTGCTGTTTCTATGCCTACAGGAAGGCATAGTAAAAAGGAATAATTTAATGAGGATAAAGGACTTTCACGCTTTTTATTTAGAACCTGCGAGGACGAAATGTCTTGCTTCATATTTTATTTTATCTAAGACCTTACAAGATTTAATAACACAGTCATTTTACGTATATAAATAACCTTTACACATCACATGGACGTGAGTAGCCCGACCAGTGGCAAGCGTATGCGGTAATTTCCAGCAAACATAGGATTAAGCACGAGCTGAAGTTAGTTCTTTTTAGTTTTCGTTTCGTCTGCCATAGATGGCAACTGTTAATAAGTAAGTAACCTTAAAAGTGTGTTTCTATATTTGTGGTGTCTTAATTTATTATTAAAACACAAAAATGTCACTCGTTTTTATACATATACTCGCTTCGCTTAAAAAATCGTCTCTAAAGGACTTTCATAATACTTGTTACATAATGACTACTTCTATACATAACGAGTACTATGTATGTCCAAATAAATAAATGTATTATTTACTTTTAATATATGTAAGTATTATTTTTATTGCTGCTGAACCCTTATAGATGTTGTAGGTTGATAACTCGAACCATCAAAGTAAAAGAAATACTAATCAATAAGACAATTGAATTGATTGAATTTCAATACCATTCTCAACAAAGAAGTTCAGCGAATTGATTAATAATTAAAATAATATTTTTGGTCAAGGATGTATATAAATTTATTATTCGTATAAACAAATGCATTTTGTTGCCCCTTGTGATTCTCCGGCACTGTAGGCGACACAACAAGATCAACATTAGCGCTGGGTCAGGATTCGATAAATGCATCGATAGGCATCGGACATATATGGCCACCGCCGCCGACAAAGACACCGTACCCGTACATCGTACAGCTACAAGAACCAGGCTGAGGCTGTTGTAGCCAAGGCAAGGCAAGGCTAACACAACAGACAGCACATCCATATAGTCGATACTGTTCCACGCCACACCGACACACAGCCTTTCTCCGAGATGTCTAAATTAACCGGCCCAACCGGCGGATTTGCATATCGCGGTAATCATTATTACTCATTAATTAAGATGGAAAATGTGGTAAGTGGTAAGAGGCAGATGGTTTATGGTGTGCAGATATACAGGGTGGAGGAACAGTAAATAAGATTTTTATCTTGGTTACCCTTATTAAGGAAAATACCGTAATAATTATTGCAAATCGAGATTTGATAAATACTCATGTTACATTCAAAGAATCAGATTTTATATCCCGTTATTAAAATCACTTAACGTACAGGTTTTCATTGCGTTAAGAAATATCACAAATTGCCAAGCTGTGGCTTCCATGTATTGGACACATAACTAGCAAGATAAAGTCCTGAATAAAGGACGTTAAACTTGTGTATTGTCTTGGAACGTTGACAACAACAAATTGAGTATTATTTATATTTTTAATGTAAAATATTTCATTATTTTTATTTTTACGTACTTTTTAAATCAAAAACCATCTGTGGGAAGCTTAGCGACGTCATTTTCAAAGTAGTAGGTTATTTCCGTTATGTTAGAATAACCGTCATAGCTCTGATCTTGAATACTTCTAGGCTCTGTGCTTAAATTTCAGATACAGCATGTGTATACGTATTATTACCTATTTTTACCGTCCGTCATCTCAAGGTATGGAAGGTACCTATTGTCTTTGGTCAAAAAATTCGGTGGTGAGTTTTCAATGACTATTTCATTCCTAAACCAATATAAATTGAGCATTCCACCTAGTTACCAAGTTTTATTTCGATAAAACACCGTCACAAAAAAAAATTCGCAACCTTCGAGCCATTAAGATGCTGGAAGTGATTTTTTTTGACGTTTCAAGAGTACCTAGAAACATATTGTGTATACAGGGTGTATCAAGATAATGGAACAGTGTCTTTTATTTTTATTCATGTATATGAAAAGTTACACAAAAAAGTGATGATGATATTTTGTAAGATATAGAGGGGGACACATTTAGACATAACCATTATTATTTTAAAGCCAGTGGTACTCAACTTATGGATCAATGTTGTATTTATTTAAATGGCATTATATATTTTTTATTAACTCATTTTCTTCTGAATTCAACGATATAATAATATAATACCCTTACATTACGAAAAAATTGATAAAAATTAATTCAAAGTGAGTATTTCATTTCTATTTTAAATAAAACATTTAATAATTAAAACAAAAGAAAATTATCTGTCATTTTCGTATTTCATTGCTACCTATTATTATAATTGAGGTAATTTTCGTTACCTTTGTAATAATTAAATTAATAATGGCAGCAGATTCAGCAAATACTGATTTTATTTCTTTATGCAAGACCCACCAAAATGCATTCCTAGCATGCAATTTATTCGCAGAAAGTTATTCTAATTACGCAAGACTAAATAGTAATTACGCGAAATAAAAAAAACGAATTTGAAACATTTCGAAAAAATAATATAATACGTAACAATGGCATACAAAAATGACAGATAATTTTCTTTTGTTTTAATAGTTGAATGTTTGCTTAGTCAACTTAAAAAAAAAAATACCAACGTTGATTTATATTTTATCAAATTTTTCGCAATACAAGGGTATGATATTATTATATAATTGAATTCAGAAGAAAATTCGCTATTTAATGAGTTAATAAAAAATATACGATACCATTTAAAAAAATATAACGTTGATCCATAATTTGAGTACTACTGACTCTGAAATAATAATTATTATGCCAAAATGTGTCCCCATCTAAGCTTTCCAAAATATCTTAATCACTTTTTTGTGTAACTTTTCACATTCACGAATAAATGACACTGTTCCATTATCTTGATACACCCTGTATACCTGGCAAAATGCGTATATTTTCAGTTTTTATTAAAAATTAGTCGATTCGCAATAGCAGCAGGCATAATCCTTTTCTTTCGACCCTCTATACGTAAATAACTATTAAAATACAATTTTTCTGTGTTGCAAATTAAATTATATGTTTTGCATCACTCTATATTCAGAGACTCTTAAACAACTCTGTTAAGTTTATGTTGGTTTGTAGAAGATATTTACGCTAAAGATATCAGCGTGATACTGTAAAAATAGTTCACAATTTAATTAACATGTAAATGATCCCTTATCACCGTGACTGAATATGGAAATTGTTTATAAATGTGTTCTAATGATATTAATTGGTAATTGAAGTGGATAAATCTTATAGGTAAAACGTGTTAGCTTTTAATAAAACTTACTCCTGGTTTTTCACTTCACATATCTAATGATAATTTGCTACGTAGAGGTAATTTGTCACGCCGTTCAAAACTCTTTTTATTTATGCAAAATTGCTTTTTTATAGGTCACATATTGAGACTTTGATAAATAGATTTTGTTTTTGCATTTTGCGTCTAATTTTCAAAAGATTTATGATAGTTTTGACGCGTATTTTAATAAAATTTATGACATACAATTTACCAGTTTTTTTACATAAAAAATATATTGTATTACATACAAGGGCTCTTCTCTTAATATTGAGCGTTGGTCGTGATGACTTTTTGACATAAATTTTATTGTGAAATATAAAATTCTTCTTTTCTTCGGAAATCAAAAAGAAAAAAAATGTGTCGCTTCGAAGATACGTTTATTAGAACACCTCTGTGAAAAAATCATGACATAACAACCATTATTTTCGTGAATTAAGCTGGCAAGAATGTTTTGACAAATTGAAGGTGCGTTTGGGTTTTAGGGGTGATTCAAGTTTAGTAGCCACCCGTAAAACATTAGTAGGTATAATGATTTTTTTTGACCATATGTATTTTTATGTTGCGTTTCGTACGGAACAAAACAGTTGTTTCTGATGAAAATATTGCGACTGCATGACAGAGAAAGACAGTCATGCTACTGTTCGTTCAATTCAAGCAATTCTGGGCTTTGGCACGAAAGCGATAAACTACCGTTTTGCATAATCATTTAGGTGTAGCGAAGCTTACGCTATATTCCCTATAATATAATACCAACTCAAAAGGTAGATGGTAGATCATCTGGTGCGAAACTACTTTCGCACATTTAGTTCGCGGATCCTCTCACTTGATTTATAACGTTGTAAAAGAAAACAATCTGATGTGCCTAACACGATACCTCCCGCCATTAATTTAAATACATACCTACATATTTATTTATGCTGGAAATTGTATTAAGTTCCTTTCCATATAACTATTGCTCTATTTACTATTTTCTTTTTAAAACGTTGCTATTATTAATTTGACATCATTATTTTTGTGACAGTGACATTTACCTGTTAGTTACATACATTTGAGATCTGAACTATGTAACCAAGGAGTTATGTTTAAAGTTTAAAGCGTAGGCTCCGGGATTTAAATTATACATAATTTTATAAATTTATCCATAAAATATATAAAAAGTATTAATGCAAACCTAAAGAAAATTTAGTATTTAATTTTTATAATAACATGTAAAGTGCTATTTTCCGTTATCCGATTTACATAAAAATCTAATGGCTTCTTTCTCTGTTATAATAAGGTAGAAATACATGGTTTCAAAATATTCTAAATTATAGTATTTGAGTTAGAGTGCCCAGAGGACCCACATTCACACACGCAAACAAACCAAACACACACACACAAAGACATCATCGTGAAAATGTTAAAATCGGATTCTAGGGACCTTCAAACATGGTTATTTACCAAAATCTCAATATGCGATTTTTAGCACGATCCATATACCTCCCTTGCCAAGGGTAGCGGGAGGTAAAAATATCAGTAGAGTATCTGAAGCTTTCAAAATGAGTCAGTTCGCTATAACAAAAGCTGTTCGTGAAAAAAGCCAGAACAAGATAATATTTTTTTTTTCGAGAAAATGGCAAAGATATGTCCCGACCTAAACAACATATATTAAAAACATTTTGACCCCACCTTTTGCAAGGTAAAAACCTTTACTGACTGGACTATATTACGGAATGGGGAATGTAAGAACATGATTGGCCCTATATAAATATTTTAGAAGAAAATATTGAAAATATTCATTACAAAAATGGACTCTATTGGCCGAATTCACCATTAATCCGTTCACTAATAATCAGATGATTAAAGTACCAAGCTGATCTGTAGATCAACGTATGTTGTAATTCACCAACTTCATTTCGGAATCAAGAAATCATAATCAACAAATCACAGTTTTGTTTTTATTTTTAACAGTTATGTAACTGTCATGTAATTTTATTCGTGGTGATTGCACTTCCCGTTAAAAAAATATTATATGTAAGTTTTTAATTTATTTATAAAATATATTTTAAAATAATATTCTATTTTTATTTTGATACCGGTAGAAATTACACTGATTGCAATAAAGAAGTGTTTTTAAATATAGTGAAAATGAAAGATGTAAAAAATTATATTTGAGAATAATAAAACCAATGCGGTGTTAAACAAAGATAAAGAAGAAGCACGAGGCAAAATTACAAAATGAGTACAACAGATAGAAATCTGATAGCTATAAATGTTAAAATTAAAATTTAAAGATGTGATCTGTCCTTGATTCATGGAATATGACGAATCAGTTGATCATTGACTTTGATTATTGGTTTAGCTTCATTTTTAATGGTAAATTGGATTGATTCAGAGTCAGCGTTGATCTGTGGATAAACTCATGATTAAGGAATAGTGAATTCGGCCGTGTGTGTGTTTATTATTATTTTTATGCTTCTCTTAATCAATCTATTACGTCAATATTTTTCTGTTATTAATTTTAACTCTCCGTTACTTCTTTCATCGATTTTTTTGACCTACAATGCTGCAATAAAGAATTCTTTATGAAAACTGAATCATTCAATACATCACCGATTCACAATCACCACAATAAAATTCCCAAAATATGGTGTAATAGTTCATGAAGCACACAATTACCTTTTGAGCGAGTGAATAGACAGTTGATGAATATCATGCACGATTTCCTAAATCGTCAATATCTTGCATAAACGAACGCTTGTGGATCAATCACGAGGTTCAATGCCGTGATATCCGTAACACGCGACGATTGCCAGGCCGTCCTTATGGTGGACAACAGCTTTCAAAGAAGTCTATTTAAACCAAGTATGAAGATTCATTTTGTAATGAAATACGGGCTGACTTGACGCTTTCTGGCAAAGGCAAATTATTTAACGCATAATGAAGTAGTTATTTTTTAAAGATTAAAATGAGGTTGACGTGAATAGAAAAGAACCCTGCTTCGAATATTGTCCAGTAAGTTTGTATTAAATGCTTTCAACATTCTCAGGTGTGCTTTCCACGGTCCAGACAAGAGTATCCTTAGGATACTGGCTAATAACCACTAAAAGCCTAAAATATGATATATCCAAAATATTTTACAGATATGTATTTAGGTACTGATTTTTATTCGTAATACGTTACGTGCACGGATGTAAAAATTATAATTTAGCATTTAGCCGATATTTGAATATAGCCTCAAGTTATTATTATGCAGTCTTCACTTTCATATGTAAATGGCCCAAAATGTAGGTTGATAACCTTTATTTTATTCAGTAAATGTATAATCTACCGAAATATTTTTGAATAAAATGAATTGCAATTATCGATGGTCCTTGCAGGGCCAAGGCCTCAAGAACCATATGTACCTACTTGCATTGTGATAATAAACATTTTTGTCCGATTGTTTTTTTTTTTGTTAATGTTTATCGAAACGGTTTTCAGGGCATTAAGATATTATTTACAAATTACTGATCGGTAAGTGGTGATTTACTCACCGATTAAGAAGTGAGGCGGTAAGAAAATAAAAACAAAGATTAAAGCTTACATTAAAAATGACAACAAAAAATTTTCATGTCAAAATAATTTTCAAATCTTATTATTTTTTAATTTTGGGCGTCGATCGTGTAAAAAACGTAATAAACATTATAGTCACCAAGTACTCTTCTACCGGTATCGGATGTATTGGAACGGTAGTAAACACTTACTGCCCGTAATACAAATGACTATGGCTTTACATTTGTTTTACAATTATTACAATTTTTAGCAATGTTACAAAGATGATATGTAATGGATTTTTTTTTCTAAAAAATCTGATGTGGACACCACACGACTTCCTTGTACGATTATTAAACTATACATATTTTTTTAATAAATAAATTACAAAATATTAATTTTAACTTCAAAACAGTAAGATATATAGCGACCATAATCTAACCCGGTTCTTTTTAAAGAGAGTTTTGATTACAACAAAGAAATATTTGATTACAATAATGAATATGACTAATTTCACAATAAAAATATAATATTTGTTATTGTACGAATCATAAAATTGCACGTATTTAACGTAATTTGACATGAACATTTTTTATGCTTTTGTCATAATCTATAGCAAGCTTTATTACAAAAACAAAAAAGTATATAATTTTTAAATTTACATATCTCGCTTATACAAAGGACTAATTTAATAATACTTGATGTGCTAGATGCAGAAATTAATTCTCTAAAACTTTTATTTGAAGCATTTATTTCTAAAATCAAAATAAAATCATTTTATTCAAGAAAAACTGTTAACAACTTCAAGTAATGTACCACTTCCGGTTAGCCTATTTTAACCAAAATCTATTATATTATTTCGATTGACATAAAAATCTTGTATACCAAATTTGAAAAGTTTTGGATTATATTTTAAAAGAGTTTTTCATTAAAATCTATTATAGGCTTCATGTAAAGTGCCACTTCTGGAAATTGTGTAATAACCAGAAAGGGAGGTGCACAACTAGATGTTATAGGAGTCCTACATACAAAATTTCAACTTTCTACGGCTTACCGTTTTTGAGTTATGCGAGATACGAACGTACGAACGTACGGAAGATCAAAATGGATATTTCCGCTGAAATCTGAAAACCGAATTTTTTCGCGATTACAATACTTCCTTTACTTACGTACAAGGAAGTAAAAACAGTACAAGATTTGTATTTTTTAAATAATTTAGTACCAGAACTCACAGTACAAAAATAATACATAAAATAATAATATTTTTTCACGGTTTTTTTACAAAAATCTCCGAAAGTATCGGTCCTATCGAAAAATAAAATTAAAGTAGATAAAATTTCCTGCATAAAAGGTTCTTTTAATTTTTTTGTAGTATTAATTCTTTCGAAGATTCTAGGCAAGCAAAATAACTTTTGTCTATAGCTGATGTTACACTGTGCTTCTATCTACTCAAAATAGTAGATAAAGTAGCACTTTAACCGCAAGAGTAAATAAAGTAGCATTTTAACAGCAAGGGTAGATAAAATACTTTAATTCTTATTTATTTACATACAAAATCTATAATAACCTACATAGATACATACTGGGATTTTAAAATTGTATTTATTTGTGGTTGGTATTTTTTATTTTATACTTTAATTACTTGCTGTAGAAAAAAATAGAATTTTATACACGACGATAAAATAACTATTTTTTCCAAAAGTTATTTATTGGAGATTTTTCGTCACAGTCAGCAAATGGCTTGGCGAACAATACTTTTTGCTAAATAGTTACTACATTTCTATTTATATATACAGTCAATCACAAAAGTCTTCATAAAACCCTGAAAAATAATATATTTCAGTAATGATATTAGCAATAAATAAAATTAAGATAAATAGCCATCGAAGGCGACTATCGTCTATTACTTAAAGTACATAAAATTGAATCAGTCTGTTCTATTTGAACATAATAGTAAAATAATCATAAAACTATGCCTCACAAAACTCTTCATCCACAACAGGTTTCAAGTTATACAAATTTGAATTTATGTTGTACAGTGGATGTTAAAATTTACTCATTTGCTGTTTGTCGTTTCTTCATTTGGCATCTGTGAAAAAATAATTTAGTTCTAGAGAGTGAAAGGCTAGAAACAAATGTTTTTTGTACCGTGCGGGCGCTTACCAGGCGTCACCTCACGGGCACCCAAAAGTATTAACCTTATAAAACTGAAAAGGACCTTTTAAAGGAAATTTTGTCTACTTTAATTTTGTATATAAAGTGCTTTCCGTACATACATACATACATTAGATTTATTGCAAAACACGTGAAAAATTTCTTTAAATGGGTTCCCCCCTCACCCCTTAACACCGAGGATTTTTAGTATGTTGTATAGTAGACAACAGCGAATAACTGTGCTAAATTTCGAAAGTTTCAATAGAAAAATCTAATTTAACTTGGCTAGGTTATATTAGCGTAAAGTTGTTATTTGAAAAAAAAACTTTATTGTGTTCTTTCAAAAAACAATTTCAATTTTTTTATCGCTCTTAAGATTTGGATTCACGAAATAATATAAAACTGTATAATTTACATATTCACCTACATGTCTCCAGTGACTTAAGACTCCTAATAGGGTATATTTGGTTTAATTTAATCGATTTCATAATATCTTTTTGTTATGCGTAAAGTGAAAATAATCTTAGAAACATTTGTTAAACGACACATTCATGAATGTTTTTTTTTATATAAAAAATGAATACATATTCAGAGAATGTAAAATAGATATTATAGCAGGTTAACATAATCATCTTTGACATAAAAAACTTATTAGATGTGTTTGATGATAAGTTACTTTGAAAATTGATAGCAACCGTCTTGTAATCAATATGCCTATGAGCTATTCATTTCTACAAAATTAATGTAGCGGATAAATGCCTGCACTACCAAATCAATTCAGCCTACATTTTTTCTAACAGTATAACTTAATTTTAGATGCTACACATACCTGGTATTCCGAAGAGAACATTGACATTTAAGAGCATGAGTCGATTTTTATTTTAGATCTTTGTACAACCAGCAACCACTACTATAGTGACAAGTTAGAATATGGGTCATTCATATTAAAATTAGACCTTAAAACTGTATGGCAGGGACTATCAAAGTTTTTTTAAAAAATATAACTTTTTAAATATTTGAATTTTTAATGCCAGTGACTTTGCGTTAACAGATCTGTTCGATAAGTATTTCAAAAGTGTAGTGTATGTAGTGTATTGCGATATGCACTAGTTCATAAGTGTCAAAAACCACGATAAGTTCAATAGGTATATACTGCATTAATTTATATTTAAAACAATGAAAAATAACAACAAATATCAGATTAATCAAAACAGCTTCGAATCTGACATTTAGTCACCTCCACTCCTGTCTGCACTATCTACACTGTCCTCTTGTGCCTGTTCAGATAAGTACGAACTAGTAGAAATTTTTCTCATCGAATAACCAGTCCAAATTGCACGTTTGTCGTAAAACGCTTCAATGTTAAAAAGTTAACACTGTAACCACATTGTACAAGTCATCGAACGGACCTAAGATCTACGTCACACATCTACTCAGTTCAAAATTCTTATTAGTTTTAAAACTTTTGATGACTTTTTTGAAATATGGAATTTATTTTCAAGTAAATAAAAGTAGAAAATAACAAAACAACGAAAGTTAACCAAATAGTACTTTTTAGATTTCATTATGCCACAGCACGCTTTAGAATTCTATCGAGACATCTGTTTTCGCTTTTTCAGCGCGAAGCGAAAATTTATGCGTGTTCCAAAATATTCGCCTGCGAGCGTATGACTCGAGGCGAAAGTATTAAACTAACGTCATTATTTTGGCACAATTTAATTCAAAGCCAACTTATATATTTATTATAACAACTGTCGTAATAAAACCCGAAAATTCTCAAAACAAGAAGCTAATATAGAATTCGAAAATGCATGCTACTGTCAGGTGAAAAACACGATTGTTTCTGTGATAGTTGAATGACATAGGCTTCCAATTTCAATCAAAATTTAGACTATAATTCATATAGTTTTTTATTAATTATTTTACAAAATTACTTACTTTCAATGCTTATTTCCCATTATGAATTGCCCACGAAATTTAGTAAAGTAAAATATATTTTATATTTTTTAAGTGTTGAAATAGATCTGTTTATATGAATCCAATTATTATTCTAGCAAACTCCACTGTTTAAGAATAATATGTGCTTAATATCTAAGTGAATGACAAAAAACATATATATTATGCCTTAACGAATAACAATTAAGTCATTTAGAAGATGAAGTTCGTATGAAAGTACTATATAATACACGTTTGAAGAAATTACTTTTTAATAAAGTTGTCAATATGACAGACAATTTAATTATGATCTATCAGAAGAATTGACAGTACTAAAAGTAAATTATTATATTCATCATACAATATGAGATGACAAATATATGTAAATTAGTAGGCATATCTTCGATGACAAATTATAACTACAGAATATTAAAGATTACAAGATAAATATTGTGACTGCCCAAATAAAATCCAAATGAAAAAAACTAATATTATCATATGTAACTACATTAAAAAATGCATGTATATAACTTGAAATGCATTTGCATAAAAATCACATTAATTATTTATGACATAATATGAAATTTATCATAAGAATGGTCCATGACATCTCAGGCCACACGGAAACTGGATACCGCAACGTCATTAAAAGTTACCCACGCTTGTGTCGAGTGCTGTTTGCATAAAATCATTTCGCGCCTGGATATTAGACCTAACATATACACTTTTAAATAAATATACATACAGATGTCATAGCTTAAGGGTGTATTCCTTACGTAATTTTAAGTCGAAAATCAGGTATACAATTATCCCCGAAACTCAATATTTGAGGAGTTATGAGTCATATTAAATTTGAAAGAAGGCCATGATTACACATTATTTTATTTATTTAATTTTATATTTGGAAATTTACTTTTTTGGCCTTCTTCGAGGAATGGAATTCAAAAAATTAGAGTTTGTTGAGTATCTTATTTATTTGTGGGACGTTTTGGGGAACAATTTCACCCATCTTCAGGCTTTTGATATAATTCGTCTATGTTTGTTACATGGTTTTTTTTTTAAATAATATAGGGCTCAAGAAATACAATTTAAAAGGTTACGGATAATATAGTTAAATTTTTTTGGAAAAGTCATTTTTCGTCGTTCTACTTAAAACACTTGTTGACTCAAACATTTTTTTCAAAACACAAGGTACCCATCGATGTTTTATTAGATCATGAATGTTTGGAGATTGTTTTATTTAAACATGATGTTTGTAAAAATGATATTTAAATAAAACAATCTCCAAAAATTCATGATCTAATAAAATATCGATGGGTACCTCGTGTTTTGAAAAAATTGTTTGAGCCAACAGGTGTTTTAAGTAGAAAAACGAAAAATGACTATCCAAAAAAAAATTAACTTTAATATCCACAACCTTTTAAATTGTATTTCTTGAGCAAAGCAGCCCTATATTATTTTTAAAAAAATCCATGTAACAAACATAGACGAATTATATCAAAAAGCTGAAGATGGGTGAAATTGTTCCCCGAAGCGTCCCACAAATAAATAAGATACTCAACAAACTCTAATTTTTTGAATTCCATTCCTCGAAGAAGACCAAAAACATCCAACCTTGAGGAATATCCAGTCTTCGTTTATCTTCATTATTTAATTTTAATTTAACTTGTGCTGTATTGGACTTTCTGCAGTAGCTTTGGGTAAAATACTTTTTTCCATCAAATGCCGATGCACACGGCTGAACACATTTCGACTTGGTATTCTTCGGCTAATGGACCTCCGACGATATTCCCGCACTGACGTTCTTGCATTTCCGTTACAGAATCCATAAATAAAGTGAATATTGACATATTCTTGATTTGAAAATGTAGCCATAGCAAATTATCGTTAAGATAACACAAATTTAAAACGTCAAAAAAGAAACAATTGCTACAATTATTCAATAAAAGGTGTAATCGATTAATAATTATTATAAAAGTTATAATCAGTCAAATGCCTATCCTTTATGGATAGCGAGTATACAGTCATTGTTCTGGCCTATGGTGAAGCTTAGGGAAATGCTGTCCAAGGTCGGCAAATTTATTTGGAACGTTTTCCGAATCTTCATCTTTTAACCGATCGCACTTTTATACATGTATGTAAATAAAATAAATCTCCGAGATCATGAATCCTTTAAGCCTGCTGCTCAAGATCGTGGTAGAACTCGCTCTGATCACATAGAGAATGTTGAAGACATGTTTTGGACTCAACCAGGGTCTAGTATTCGAATAATGGCATCATTTAATCGACGCCTTCAGTATTGTATGACGGTGGTCATTTTGACCATTTATTATGATTTCATTTAAGTCTGCATCACTTTTCATCATTTTTATCCGTTTTCTTGTTCCGTAAATTGTAGAGTTGGTCTTGGTCGACTGCATCCTATAAATGTTCTACCATTTTTTGATTGTCTAACGAATCTGTTGTAACATAAAAATTTGACGTATGATTTTTTTTGTTACCTTAGTCGAGGTATTCTATTCTATCTCTTATCTCTTCCGATTTGTGTATAGTTTGATTTTCTGGTGTATCTATCAATCTATTCACCCGTGTGTTATCATTTTTTTATTGTACAGTCACAAGTCATAACGAAAACAAACCAGAAACAGCTGTTCGTAGACGCAGGCTATACGCCCGCCCAGAATAGTCCTATTTTGAATTTTGGTATTATCCAATGCGCTCTACTTTGAGACAAGCAGTTGTTATTTTATTCAACTATAGGTGGGTAATGAAATTTGTGACAAAACTTTGACGAATTTTAACTCAATATCTAGAAGGTTTACAAGAAAAAGTTATTAAGAAATATTGTTGCACTCGACGAATTCTATCACTGGTTAAATTTAATGTACTTATTTCTGTTTACATCCTGTATGTATAAAAGTAAGCAATATGAAACAGTCAAACACATAGGGAAATTGAAATTTTACTAAAACATTCAAAAAACTATTATTTTTAAATCACATTATTTACTCAGAGTAGTACCTATCCAATACAAATAGAAAACAAGTTACAAGATGGGAAGTAATGTACTGGATACATAAGATTTTTTTCAATTCTAGACTGAATTCTTGTAAAGAACAGTATCTACACCTAATGTGAGTGATTCATTCTTTGCTTGTGCAATGCATGCCGTCGTAACCGATTTATTAAAATATCTTAATTTCCATAAACTATAAAGCTTGTATAAAGATATATTTACAAACACTTACACCTATTATACCTTAACAAATTTTTAAGTGTTTAGAGTTGAAAGTCTAAATAATTATGCAGCACGAATCACAATACAGAATGCAGTCCTCTTCCATTTCACATGAGAGCATCAAGAGTCGATGAATTCTCATAAACATCGTCATTTACATTTCGCTTCACGGCATCACAATTTGCATTAATAATGACATAAACAACTCATCGGAGGTGAACTTTACAGCGAGGTCGCAAGTGCCTTCATTTTTGTGGGTGTCGTAGTCATTTCATGCAGTCTTGCTGACTAGTTCCCATCGTGATCAATGCAATAGGGAAGTAACGTTTTTGGAGTCTTGAAATATTAGAATATATAACAGACAATATTACTAATAAATGCAGAGGTATAACGGTAAAATGTGACAAATGCGGACAAAATAATTTGGTTCTTGTTTAAATTAAAGTACCTGTACCATTTTTGTTACTTGATTTCGAAATAATACGGTTATTAAATCATAATCGATTATATTTTTACACAATATATTTAGTTGATTTAAGACGGTTGAAATAGCGTTTATTATTAAAATTTCTGTATGAATTCAGCATTTCCATTTTAATCATTTTCAAGTTTCAATTGATTTAATTATACTCTCAAATAAAAGAATGCGGCTACTGTCAGAGTTACGGCAGATAATATTTAGCAATGTATATAATATGTAATAGTATAATAATAATTAATAATATTTGAGTGTTTTCGTAATTCAATTTTATTAGTGACAAACTATTTTCTTTAAAGAAAATACATATGTAAATTAAGGTGGATTTTAAAAATAATTGCTGTCGCTACCCAAACGATAGTGACTAAAAACAAGAACTGTGTTGTGTATAACCCAAAAAATGATTAATAAATCAGTTGATTAAGGAAACAAGCTGCTCCGTAGATCAACTTTTGTTGTAATTCACCAACTTGATTTCTGAAATCATGTTCAACAGATTCACAGTTTTGTTTGGGTTTTTAACAGTAGTTAATGTACCTTTCATATAATTTTATTCGTGATCATTGTACTTAAAGTATTAGGTAACATGTAAGTTTTTTAATTCATTCATAAAATATAGGTGGAAATCACAACCTGTGTGAAGATAGCGACGGATTTTCAGCGACGAAAATAATCTCCATTCATGTTCAAATGAGACGGAACATGTGGTATATACAGGGTATAACAGAAATAAGTACATTAAATTTAACCAGTGATAGAACTAGTCGAGTGTAACAATATTTCTGAATAACTTTTTTTAGTAAATATTAATAACGTAAGCTACGGCCATACACATATAAGCCAAAATGTTGAGAAATATTAATTTTTATTGACTGTTTTTGTTAGTTTGTAGATATCTGTCGGTTGTAACTTTTTGAAACTTTATTTACCTTTTCATAACCTAACGCACAAAAGACACCTCCATAAAACTCGATTAGTTATACTCATTTTTTAATTACGTTCGAATTTACAAAATAAATCGTACCTAAGCCCGTGGAATACAAAATCACGAAACTCATTTTCTGCGTGGTTGACACTGGGTATGATCGAGCATTGAAATGAAGATAGCGTTTTCTTTCGTGCGATTCTCGCGTTATAATAGTTCGTGCTATAGAAAAAAATCTGTGTGGCCAGCACAGTACCTTCCGTCAATTCAGTGTATTATGTATACAAATTCCATAATATATAATTTTTCTTGCAAAAGATTATATATTTGCGGTTAAATTATTTCATAAACAAACTATATAAATTGCACTTGACACTAATATATTCTTCGTCTTTAACATTTTACGCTATTCTTGAACTTCTTTATCCACTCATTTCTATTTTGCTTATTGTCTTCATTTAGTTCCTTTTCGCTCAAGTCCTTCGCAATATAGCCTTTCCATCTCTTTGGTCTTCCTTTGTGTCTTCTACCTTCTATTACTAAGCTTTTTATTCTTATTCGAGCCCTTTCCCTTATCCTATCATTCCGTATCCTATCTTTCCGTGTCTTCCCCAACATCAACTCAACATTCTCATCTTTCTGCCACACTCATTTTTTGGAATCGATGTATTGGAGATCCGAAAAGATCGTCACACACACACACACACACACACACACACACACACACACACACACATACACAAAAACATACATACATACAGACATCGTAAAAATTGTAAAAACGTATTATAGGGACACTAAAACGTGCTTATTCACTAATAACTCATCATTGATTTTATTGGCCAAAGACAATACCTTCCTTACCTAAAGGTGACGGAAGGTGAAAAATCAATTTCCATATTTAAGTTAATTTATAATTATAAATAATATTGTGTTTCAATGTAAAATATAACAAAAAATAATTACTACTGTATTCCATAAAGTATTTTAATCTTTGTAACACTGGCATTATTTCGTATTCAGTTCGAACTATTATGACGGCGGGCTCGTATACAACATTTATTTTTATTTTATTTTTTTCTATATAGCGTTTATGTATTCTTTATAGTATTTATTTTTTTCTATGGCATTTATCCATTCTGGGTAGCATTTATTCACTCTATATAATATAGTGTTTATTCCTTCTAAGGTTTATACATTATATCTATAGAGAGTATAGAGTTTATCCAGTTGCTATAGCGGTTATTGTTACTATATAGTAAATCGATTTTTTTATATATTTAGCATGCCCATATAGTATTTGTATTTTGAATATAGTATTTAATTTATTCTCATATTTACAATAACATATGAAAACACCAAACCTTCATTTTT
The DNA here is from genome assembly GCA_951394225.1 of Harpalus rufipes. Classification (NCBI taxonomy): domain Eukaryota; kingdom Metazoa; phylum Arthropoda; class Insecta; order Coleoptera; family Carabidae; genus Harpalus; species Harpalus rufipes. The sequence continues at coordinate 39,996,223 of OX596281.1, forward strand.
ATAAAATTAACACCCTTGTCCATATAATACAAGGGTTGACAATATCTACATGAGCATGTACAAAACATAACATGAAACTTGATGACTAATGTATGTCTGTTTAACTTGTACACCACATGTGAGAATACTATGTTCAAGATTGCCCAACAGATAGTTATGGTAATTTGGGTACTTGGAATTCTGCATGACATATGCGAATTTTGGAGAATATATTTTAAATTTTTTTCTACTTTAATTAAATTTTAATTCAAATGCAACACATAAGCCTTGTTTTCATCAATATTTATACAAAATTGTTTAAGGTTTCCAGTAATTATAGATTGATTTTTAATTCAAATTTAAAATTCAAAAAGTCTTCTTGAAACTTTGTTGATTTTCTTTAAATTATTCTGAATATTAAATCAAATTTACATGTCAGAAGAAAATATGTTTTGATACAAAAAATTAAAATTAAAATTGTAATTAATATGTATTATAAAGTTTATTAATTTTGAGTTTAATTAAAATTATCAACGGAGCAAAACTGTCGACAGATGTGTATGATGTTAACCAGGCGTTTATCAAAACTGTTGCGTGAAAGGAAAAAGGGTTATTTCGGCTCAAAATTTATTCATGTTTTTATAATAGAGACATTTTACACATTTTTGTAATTTATATGTGCACCAGGTGTGTTATTGAAGTTACATAATATGGACTATATAAAATAAATGTTTCAAATTAATAATGAATAGTTTAAATGCATTTAATCTCATTGCAGGTCTAGTAAAACATATATGTACCTATTAATCAATCATTTATAATTTACTCCACCAATCAATATTGAAATTCTTTGGAGTAATAATGAGCAATAATGCCTAAATTATGTAATTTAGGAAAGGAGAAATGGAATATATTTCAAGAATAAATTTTAATACCCAGATTACGATACACCATAAGTGAAACCTACATTCTTCTCTATTTAAATTTAAAATATTCCCAGATTTATAATTCTATATACCAGTATTTGTATTTTTTTTATAATTTTGTTTCAAATCTGTGGGTATCCCTATAAATGGGCAATCTTTATAAAATTTCAAATTCTATTTTACTTTTATTTGATATTTTTTTGTCTAAAATTAATAATTAATTAATATTTTTTATTGAAATATTCTAGGTGGCTATGTAAAAATAAATAAATAGATAAATAAGTAAATAATAGGTAAGTAATAATAAATAAGTAACAAATAAATGTATAATTTGTTGATATTAACATTGTTACATTTTGTTTATTTTCACATAGCCACCTATAATATTTGAATAAAAATTATTTCCTATGTATCTCAATTATCTTATTTTTCTCTATTTTTTTCAAATACATTAATAGAAACTAATACATTGTTAAAAGGAGAAAAAATGGCGGTTTCTATCTTAGTAAAATAATTAAAGATTGCTATTTAAAAAATAAAAATTGATAGTCGTATCTTGTAATCCTGACTTTATAAAAAATATCTACATCTGCCATAAAATAGCATATTTCAATAATATTTTTTTTATATGAGCCATTTTTTACCTCTCGCTAAGAGAGGTATTGGATTCATGCTAAAAATCGCATATCCAGATTTTATTGAATAAGCACGTTTTAAGGTCCCTACAATCCGATTTTAACATTTTTACGATGATGTCTGTGTGTGTGTGTGTGTGTGTGTGTGTGGATGTGTGTGTGTGGGATGTTGGAAGGACGGTTACTCAAAAACTATAAGACTTAAAATTTGTTTAACAACGTATTTCCCAATCGGACATTCATGGGAAGATCTGAAAAGGTTTTGGTAACAATTGGACAACCGGAAGTAGAAGATTCTTGAAAAAAAATCTTCTAAATATTATTTTTTGAAAATTTTTCTTGATAATATTAAAGAAAAATAAATTCTCTTTCTGATACATTTAAATATTTTTATACATATTTTATGGATTTAGAGATAAAAGGAATATAATATATAAAATAATGTTGTAATTAATTTTACAACCGAAAGGATGCCATGAAAAATAGTTGCAAATTTAAATTATTTGTAACTGACAGATAAATGTCAGTGTCAGAAATAATGAGTAATGAAAGAAAAATGTATTTGGAGAATCCCTTAATTCTTGATCTGTGACTATTATGGAGATGACAAGTCTAGGTTGAAGGACTTAAATTTGTATCAAACATTATGGGACAATGTACACCAGTACTGTAGACTAGAGTAACTTTGAATTGCGAAAAAGCTATCAAATTCTTCTCAAGTAAGTTGTAAATATTGACAAAATTACACATCGATATAAGAATAATCGGAGTGCAATCTATCCGTCAATTTATTAAAGGGAATTAAGGTTATTTAGATATAACAAGTATGAAAAAATAAAATGTTAAAGAAGATATATAAGAATAGATGCACAATCCAGATATATATACATTTTAGACCGCCCAAAATTAATGTTTTTACTAGAAGAATATGAAGAGAAAGTAAACAAAGTTGTTCGAATTGAAAATTGCTGTTACCAGCTTAATATTTATATATGGTAAACTCTACTTTCTAATTTATTGTAACATAATTTATGGTAAATATTTTTATGTTGAGACATGCTATTATTGAATAATAAAGAAGTTTATACATCATAGATTTATATGAATATATTATTTGTATTTATAAAAATAATCTTTGCTTTATGCATACAGCCAGGTAAAATATACGGCGAGAGGTTATGTGCTGGCCACATCAGATTTTTTCTATTACTTATAATAAAAAAGTCAAAGGGGGGGGGCGTCTTCCCAGACTCATCCTGTATACATACCTATGTTAGGTTTGGTGATAGGATAGAAATGCACACTGTATTTTTATTATTTATTGATAAAATAACTTTTGGACGATCGATTTCGCCCTGTTAGGCATCTTCAAGTCAAAGTTGAAAGAGATGTACAATTTTCACTATTAAAATTACAAACATATGCCATAAAAAGTATGGTTATGTAAAGAGTAAATGTAACAATCTTAGTGATGCACGCGAGGCAAGACAAGACGAAAAATGTAAAATATCGATCTCGTCTCGTTTCGGAATCCGTAATCTCATCCCGTTCTTATGTCGCGAGGCTAAACAATCGCAAACAAACTAATAATAAACGAGTTATTAACGTTTAAAAAAAAATATATACTGTTTCTAGTTAATTTAGACATGTAAGCTATGGAGACATTTTTTATGTAAACTTATTATTTTATTAACTTACTTTACAGTAATAATAAAATAATTAAAGTAAATATTCAAATTATTTAAGCTCTTATGTAACTGATATCAAGTTACATATTGGCAAACATGTATTGTTTTTCTTTTTTTTTCTTCATCACTCTTACCGCAAATTATTTAAAAAAATAAAACGTTTATGGCTTACTTCGCTAAATTAACTAAAACAGTACCTATACAAAGTTTTCATTTTTATACGTAAATAATTCGTTTATTTGAAAAAATGTACATTACTTTATTGAAAAGAGAGAAAAAAAAACTGTTTTCCGTAAAAGAATAAAAAATATATGGGTCCATTTAAAAAATATATATTTTGTCCCAAATTTTAGAAACCGCTGATACATTTTTTACATCACCAAGTTTCTAATATAAAATGGCACAATTTTATTCATTTAGCCAACCTCGTATCTCTTCATATAAAAAAGTTATCAATAATGGGCAATCTTATAGAGAGACCCTGCATATAGTAAGTAATTCTCAAATACCTTGAAAACTTTAACTACAATCACTATATTCTAAGAAGCAAAGTACAAATATAGTGTTTAAATTTGCTTCATGTCTATTTTTAGTTTTACATCGGTTCATTTTACATGTACCCTATTAACCTAGAACTTCTAATTACAAACCCTTAAATTAGTTCAAGTTCTTCGTCACACGTGAAATATAAATTAGAGAGAAATGAGGTAGAAACTATCGGGTTTTCGTACACCCTCTAGCCCAGAACATCAATTTCAGGGCCCGCTGTTCGGCAGCGCGGTCAGGTTATTAATTACCGCCAGGTGAGCCGTTGAACGGTAGCTGGGGGCAGGGTGAAACACACCCCCATTCGCGTAGATATAGGGGAAGTTTAGGCGCAGAGAATTAGTAGGCAGATTTTTACATCAATACATAGAATAGAAATTATGTTTACTAATCAAAGCAGTATTAGAAAAATTGTTGTTGAATATAAAGCACACACGCAAACGCACACATTGTGTGTAATGTAGTGCTTGTGCTTGCTTTGATGTATGGAATTGAGAGTTATAGCTATACGATGAAGATACGATACTTTTTGCTCTATTGTTTCTTATGGGATCCATTTACACACGGTCTCAATAAAGTTAACTTGATTTACAATAGCGATAGATTACAATATACAGTAAAATTTTAAAAGTCCATCTACGAATTGTATATATTACATTTTAGCTGCGCCGATTCTGTCAAATTCATTAGTGTCGTTTATTTAGTTTTTGTGAGGCTACATAAGATACAATTTTTTATTTTATTATTATAAACATGTATGTTATAGTAAAAGCATTCAACTCAAAACTAAGTCAAACCAAATATGTGAAATATAAGATATTGACAAAGTGTCAGTGATGGAAGCTCGTAACTTATACGAAACAATATGATTTTTTGAAACATAAGCGTATTTATCCATCCTTATCGCATACGCTTGTATTCAAGGCAAATAAGAGATATAAAATGTACGCCAATTTGTTAATTCGTTCATGGATATCACTATCATGATCCGACTTATTTCAAAAAAATTTGTAGTTGCTTTATTTCTTTTGAAGAAATGATGCAACGTAATGATATTATAGTATAATGAGATGTAAAGTTGAGGAGGGTAGCGATTATATATGTAGTATATTTTGTGGTGCCACATATGGTAATTTGCGTTTAAAAAATCCTAAGAAAAAATAATACGAATTAAATAGAATTGAGAAATATAATAATAATAATAATAATAATAATAATAATAAACTTTATTTAGCACGTTGCTATACAATAAATAGCCAAAAATAACAGTATAAGTACATATAAAAACATTTCCTTAACTTGCTAATTTACATCTGGAAAATTCTTAGTTTTATTTAAATAAATATCCTTAGCTTGTACTTTAAAGTTTTTTAAATCTAAATTCTTAATATTATCTGGTAATTTATTATAAATTTGAACTCCTTTGAACAGCAGTGCATTTTGTCCTTGTGCAGTGTTTTTTTACCTCTCGCTAAGAGAGGTATTGGATTCATGCTAAAAATCGCATATCCAGATTTTATTGAATAAGCACGTTTTAAGGTCCCTACAATCCGATTTTAACATTTTTACGATGATGTCTGTGTGTGTGTGTGTGTGTGGATGTGTGTGTGTGTGTGTGTGTGTGTGTGTGTGTGTGTGTGTGTGTGTGTGTGGGATGTTGGAAGGACGGTTACTCAAAAACTATAAGACTTAAAATTTGTTTAACAACGTATTTCCCAATCGGACATTCATGGGAAGATCTGAAAAGGTTTTGGTAATAATTGGACAACCGGAAGTAGAAGATTCGTGAAAAAAAATCTTCTAAATATTATTTTTTGAAAATTTTTCGTAGTAATATTAAAGAAAATTAAATTCTTTATCTGATACATTTAAATATTTTATTATATATTCCATAGATTTAGAGATAAAAGAAGTATAATATATAAAATAATCTGTTGTAATAAATTTGACAGCCGAAAGAATGCCATGAAAAATAGTTGATAATTTAAATTATTTGTAACTGACAGATAAATGTCAGTGTCAGAAATAATGAATAATGAAAGAAAAATGTACTTGGAGAATCCCTTAGTTCTTGATCTGTGACTATTATGGAGATGACAAGTCTAGGTTGAAGGACTTAAATTTGTTTCAAACATTATGGGACAATGTACACCAGTACTATAGACTAGAGTAACTTTGAATTGCGAAAAAGCTATCAAATTCTTCTCAAGTAAGTTGTAAATATTGACAAAATTACACATCGATATAAGAATAATCGGAGTGCAATCTATCCGTCACTTTATTAAAGGGAATTAGTGTTATTTAGATATAACATGTATGAAAAAATAAAATGTAAAAGAAGATATGGAAGAATAGATGCACAATCCATATATACATTTTAGACCGCCCAAAATTAATGTTTTTACTAGAAGAATATGAAGAGAAAGTAAACAACGTTGTTCGAATTGAAAATTGCAGTTACCAGCCTAATATTTATATATGGTAAACTCTACTTTGTAATTTATTGTAACATAATTTATGGTAAAATATCTTCATGTTGAGACATGCTATTATTGAATAATAAAGAAGTTTATACGTCATAGATTTATATGAATATATTATTTGTATTTATAAAAATATTCTTTGCTTTATGCATACAGCCAGGTAAAATATACGGCGAGAGGTTATGTGCTGGCCACATCAGATTTTTTTCGTTATATAGTATTGATTTTTGTTACGAGTATTGTAATTGTGAATATCTTCAATTTTAATTTATTTATTTCTAAAATATTCTGGCTGAATTCCTATTTTAATTTAAATATAAATATTTAAATCGGTATCTACATAAAAGACATATTGGTATCGTATCATTACCGTATCATCTAATGTATTGTTATCGTATCGTCAACGTATCATGATACTATTGCTAATATAAATTAAGCCTAACATGAATTGTTGCTGAAATATAGACAGAATAACATTGAGCATCTGTTGTAAAAAATAATAGTTATTTGCGCATCGTGCTTAACCATTAAAATCTGGATATGCGATTTTTAGCATGAATACAATACCTCTCTTAGCGAGAAGTAAAAATTAAACGAGATGAATATTATATCTACCTTAAATTATTTGCTTTATATAGAGTGTGCAGTACTTTTGGCCATAGCGTTAAATAATAATTACCAATCCATTTATTGGGACGTAAAAACACGGACAAAACTTTCTGTTCATTCTCTGGGGACATTGTGTCGTCCAGCACCACCACGACTGCTGATTTATAGGGGAGCAGGTCGCGAAGCACGATTGTTTATAGGTGGGGAGGCCACCGTCCGGTGGCCGCAAGAGAAAAAGAAGAAGACTAAAGTGCAGTGTAAGTGGAGATAAAACTCCGGCTCCGATGTTACACTCGCTGTTTTGTAGGAATTTTAATGAATGTGATGCATATTCAAAAGGTGTAGTGTTACAATTTAATCAGGACGTCTCCTCTTCCCAGGCTTCCCGGAATTTACCTACAATTATTTATCTAAGTGTTCAATTAGTACAGGGTATACCTGCGAGAGTTATCGCTAACGTATGAATAATCAATTGCCTACATTTGTCTTTTGAATTGGAAATAATTTACCCGTGACACACAAAACTGAAACAGAGATAATGTTTTACTGATATTTTACATACGAGGGTCATACTAGAATTATTGAGAATAAAAAATATCAAGTAGACTGTGAAACAAAATTTGCACTATCATTTTAAACGATTTCTCGCCACCACTTTGGTAAATTAGCATTATCTTATAAAAAAAAGTCGACAGTAATAGAAAGTAACTTATCCACTAACTATAGCAATGCGTTGAATTGAATATAAACAAATCGTAGGTAAGGTCAGTAAAATTTATTTACCGCCCTAGGCCTCTTATCGCCCACGGTTAATAATTTTAAGATGGACTATGCGTTCCATAAACTATTCGGAGGCTTAAAAATTAACGCTCTGTCCTTAAAATAAGCCAACAATACATTTGCATTAATATTTACTACTCTTTTAGAAAAACACCACTCTTTAAATGTGCTGTATGTTCTCTCATACCCACCGTGTCTTCGATTTTGCCGCCAGTAAATTTACAATGACACTTTATACTTTTGTTTTAATCAATTATTTTAATTCTGCGAATCGCTGCTGTGTGCATTACGCATATTCATTTAATTGAATTGCCACAAATGGAAATGTCAAAAATAATTATGAATTAAGAATGGTAGCGAGAAATTTGTATGTGCAACGCCTAAGTAAAACTTAGTGAAAGTATGGAACTCACCACAACATTTTCGAAGCATGCTTCATTATATGATTTTAAAAAATCTATTATGGCCAGCACAATACCTCTCGCCACTTCCTTTTTTTGGTTACATAAGTATAGGGCGCGAACAGTCATGTTACATTGTTAGCCTTGACAAGCAGATGTCGGGGCCCGTTTCAGAATAATAATTAGTAATTATGTACATAGATGTCAAATGTCAGAATTATTCATTAAAAATTTCAAGATTTTCTAAATTCACGTCGTTATTTTGTCACCAGGAGTGTGGAATTTACTTGTCAAGGAAAATAAACCACATGAAATTGGAAAATCACTAAATTTAGAATGGGAAATTATGATGTTTGACATCTATATACATAATTACTAGCTATCATCCTGACATGGGCCTCCATATCTGCTTGCCAAGGCCAACAAAGCCATTTGACTGCTCGCGCCCTATTATATTTAACATTTCTTGTATACCTACACTCTACACGAAAAATTCGACTTATATCTATTCCATATATTTAAATTTTTTAAATTTAAATTCATTCTATCAAGAAATTTTGTTCTACTCTTCTAATTATTCGAGATGTTTCCAATTCATTGTCGAAAGTAAAAGTATTTCTGAAAGAAATTTAAACTATTAATAATAAATATAATTTATGTGCTTCCCAGAAAAGGTCTTCAGTAATGTCTACGGATTTCTGACACTGACATTTATCTGTCAGTTACTAATAATTTAAATTTTCAACTATTTTCCATGGCGTTCTTTCTGCTGTAAAATTTATTACAACAGATTATTTTATATATTATATTCCTTTTATCTCTAAATCTATAGAATATATAATAAAATATTTAAATGTATTAGACAGAGAATTTAATTTTCTTTAGTATTAACAAGAAAAAAATTCAAAAAATAATATTTAGAAGATTTTTTTCAAGAATCTTCTACTTTCGGTTGTCCAATTGTTACCAAAACTTTTTCAGATCTTCCCATGAATGTCCGATTGGGAAATACGTAGCTAAACAAATATAAAGTCTTATGGTTTTTGAGTAATCTTCCTTCCAACATCCCACACACACACACAGACATCATCGTAAAAATGTTAAAATCGGATTGTATGGACCTTATAACGTGCTTATTCAATAAAATCTGGATATGCGATTTTTAGCATGAATCCATTACCTCTCTTAGCGAGAGGTAAAAATCACACACAAAATTTGATATTAATACTGCAATAACAAAAAATCTGTTGTGGCAAGCACAATACCTTCCGTCAATCCTGTTTATAATGTATAAATTCCATACATAATATTTCTTGGAAAAGATTCTAAATTTCCAGTAAAATTATTTCATAAACAAACTATTCAAATTGCACTTGACACTGACATCTTCTTCCTCTTTAGCTATTCCCATTCGTTAGAAGTCGATATTTTTGCGTGTCGTTCTCATTCGGTTTTTTTTCTCTCAAGTCTTCCGCAATACAGTCCTTCCATCTTCTTTGGTCTTCCTCTGCTTCTTCAACCTCCCATTACTAAACTACTCATTCTTGTTCAAATATAATTCTTCATTTCTCTTCATGACATGTTCAAACCAATGTAATCGTCTTTCTTGTATCTTTCTAGAAAATTGTAACACTAGAGTTATTTTATTATCGTATCTTTCCATGTGTTCCCCAACATCTACTTTAACATCCTCATCTCTGCCACATTAATTTACTTTTTATTCATACTGACATCTGTCAATTTGAATTATATGAATATATTAGCAGTTTCCATGTTTAGCATAGCGAGCTGAATTATAAAATTTAATTTCTTTAAAATTCTTTAACTCTATTGAATATGAAGTATAAAATGCAATCAAATCGTATAGAGAATAATATGGTCTTTAAGTTATAATAAAGTTAAATGTCAATAAATCAAATTTAACTGTTAAATTTTCAAATCAGGCTACTTCCAGTTCGCCAATTATAACCAAAATCTAATCACTTGTTCTTCTGGATGTAAACTTGAGGAATACGACAAAAATTATAATTTTTGGAATCGTGGTATTGAAGTTATGGGATCCGGAACTTTTGTCACACACACACAGACACACAGACACACACACATACATACAGACATCATCATAAAAATGGTAAAATCGTATTATAGGGACCCTAAAACATGCTTATTCAGTAAAAACTCATCATTGAATTTTTTGACCAAAGACAATACCTTCCTTACCTAAAGGTGACGGAAGGTAAAAACCAACTGAATTTTTTTAAATCAAAGTCATTGAATAAGCTTGCACTAGGCGGCTCTTTTTGTTCTAACATGTCTGTTCGTTTATTGCAGCATTGTATCGTGTTTAGTTTTAGTTTATCAGTATCTTTGTCCGTGTAAACAACATTTGGAATGTGTCTAAATGTTTGGTATTAACTATTTCTATTGTTGCTAATAGTATTTTTAATATATGTTGAGTGTAAATAATATTGTAATGTTCATTGTTAGTGGTAATAACTAATAAAAATAGTTCAAAATAACCTGAAAGTAAGTCAATTTATTTGTTACTAATTATTCTGTTTTAGTATATTGTTAGTAATATGCGTTAACTGATAAATTTTAATATTTTAATATTATATTTATAAACGTATAGATACCCAAAAACTAAATAAGGTAAGTATTTATTTACTGTAAAATTACTGGTTATATTATTTTAAATTATATAAAATATATAAAACGTTTATAAACAATGTAAAACGTCAGGAAAACAATACATGTAAATATATAAAGAGTAAACTAGAAATGTCCAAAAGTAGTGAAACGAAAGACTTTCACTATTCGTTACGAGTCGAATTAAATTTTCGTTCATCTCAAGAGGATTCGAATTAAGCAAATGGTCAAGAATATCGTTTCTATTTGCGCGAATACGAGTAAACTAGGTAAATAGGAATGCTCAAGATTAGAGGCGCAAAATCATAAGTCCGGCTAGACTAAATATTTCCAAACGATTGACTCGAAAAATAAAAATTACGGCTCAACTCGATGATTGACTCGAAATCGGGCAAGGTTAAAGTTCGAGAACGAATGTACCTACTGACATCTGTTATTGAAGCAATGTAGCCAGACGCAGTATGTAAAATTGTAAAACATTAGGAAATTATGTATGTATTTGTTATGTAAATATTGGCACGTACTTGGTCATGTTATTAACTTTTACATACAGTTAAGAATGATAATTATAACATGTCCTTTGGTTGTAACATTTAAAATATGAGACATACCTCTGTGGAATGTATTTTCTTATTAAAATTAGTAGAAGATAATATACTTAATTTCTCCGTGTAATCATCGTGGGTTCAATTCATTAGCGTATGTTAAATGTATGGTAATTACGACGACAAACATCAATAAGTACCTCTAATTATAATAAACACATGTCACGGAGGAATCATTACAGCAAATTATTCAAAAGTATTGTAGTCCTACACTGATTTCAGCTCAGTTCAAGTGTTCAAGTGCTGCTGCTATCGTAAAAACACATGCAGAAATACTACACGACAGTATTATTATAAATACTAATAACTTCCATCAACAACTATAATTTCATTTCAGCCCACGAGAAGATGTTGAACGGCTGCAATTGTCTGGACGCCTTCGCAAATTTGAAACCATTGCGGCTTGAAACAGTGGATGCTAAATATCATCGAAATCCATTAGTTCTTTCATTTCTTTGATCATTTTTGTTTGCATTTTTATTGTACATGTTGTCAACCCATAGTCTATGCAAGGGACCTACAGTTTATAATGGATTCCGAACTCATATTTTAATAGTTGAATGCAAGAATTAAACCTCGATCTCTCACTCAGAATGCAAATGGGATAATTAATAATCCACCATTGCCCCAAAGTTTTTTTTCTTTGTGTTTAACAAAGGTATTTATGGAATTGTATAATTTTACAACGCGGTCAGAATTGAATTTTTGTCTCTCCTATGCATCCTACTGGTCATCTCGACTAACCACCAATCTAATAATTTGTTGCTTCTCTTCGAGTGGTGCTGCGGCGTAACCAGCGTTCTTACGAGACACTTATCGTGCCATCTATTGGATATTTTTTTCCTTCGGACTGAATCTAACCTACTACGATTTCGGAATTATTCTGTATCTGCTGTTTTGCGTGTGAAGACCATGTGGTGAATATTATCAACTTGTATTGAAATAAATTATTTGTAAGTATAACTATTGTTACTAAACATTTTCATGTGGTATAATTTAATATGCAATCTTATTATATCTACTGCTTTTAATATCATGTACTAAGTGTTGATTGCATGTAGTTACTACCAGATATATCAATAAAAATTTAAAACAATGTTTTTATCTGTGATTGCAGATAAAATCAACTGGAATGAATGCGGATCAAATAAATGACATCCTAGCTGAAACTCCTTTAGATGTGGAGTCTTTGGCAGATGATTATTTATCGAGTGATGAGGACGATATTGACCGATTACTTGAAAATAATAATGTTGAAGAAAATGTATTCACTGAACTAGATGGTATTAACATTGATATTTTACAACATTGAAGTGATGATCAACCACTTGCGCGTATAGCCGAAAGAGTACGTGTCACTGTTCCCGTATTTCCACAAGTTTTATTGGAAAAACGTAATTTTTATGAGGAACCTCTCGTATTTGATTTGGTACATGGTGTAGATATGAATGATTCAGTTGAGCTTCCCGTAGATGTTTTCCTGTGTTTATTTCCTGAGGTCTTACTGCAAATCCATAGTCTTCAATACAAATTTATTCGCAACACAAAAAAATACAAATAAAGGCAATAAAGCATTCCAACCAACCACAATTGAAGAAATCAAACTGTTTTTGGGAGTAAACCTGCTAATGGGCATAAAAAACTTCCCAATTTGAAAGATTATTGGTCTTTACAAGACGAAGTCAGGGATGCTTTCTACTCTACAGTTCTTTTCTTGATAGGTTCTATTGGCTACAATATTTGCAAACAATACCTTACAGCCAAAAAAGGACGAATCTAATTATAATAAACTTTATAAATTAGGTTCATTGCTAACCACATTTAGTCGTACCTTCAGAGAACCAAGCGATAGATGAAAGTATGATTAAATATGAAGCAGATCGTCCATGAAACAATATGTGGCGGCAAAACCCGCGAAGGTTTGGGTGCGTGCTGACGATTCTGGTTATATTTGTGAATTCCAGATATACACTGGAAAAATAAGTGACGAGCAACTAAAAAAAATAGAAATCATCGGATTTTCTTAGATAATTATTTCACTAGCGTTCCATTACTCTGGGACCTGAAACAAGATAAAAATACATGCCTGCGGAAGCCTAAGAAATATCTACTAGATGACTTTTTGGAAGATAAGAGACTTACTAGAGGCTAGTGTGATTGGCGCATGTTGTATGAAAAGTTTTTATGCTTGAAATGGAAAGATAAAAAGTCTGTTTATTTCTTGTCAAATTATCATGACCCGGAAGATTCCATAATATCTAATCGACGAAATAAAGATGGCTCTTTAAAAGAAGTCAGCTGCCCAAGACTAGTTGCTGTCTACAAGCATATGGGCTGTGTAGATAAAGCTGATATGCTAAAGAAATCTTATGCTATTGTTCGCAAGAGTAAAAATTGGTACCACCGAATAGTTTGGCACTATCTAGATACATTTTGTTTTGAAAGAGAAGTACTGCTTCAACTCTTGATCTTAAGCAATTTAGATTAAAAGTCGCATCAGGATTGATTGGTGCAGGACGTTTTTCTAAAAAGAGAGGACGGAAAACTGCTGAAATTGTTAATCACAACAAAAAGCATGTAATGATGGAAAAAAAGGATTGATAAGTTTGACCATATGCCTATATACGGTACATCTAGACGATGTGTACAAAGAAAGAGGCACACAGAAGTTTGTGGAGCTGCACCGTATGCCATGTTGGGCTTTGTTTAAAAAACAAGCGAAATTGTTTTTCAATATCCTCTGTTGCGAGTAATCCTATTGGATGCCTGGAACAACCACCATTTTTTGGAAAAATGACCGCCCGTTTTTTTTTTAATTATTTTGATTTTTCTTATGTGGTAATATAATGTATTTTTAAATATATTTTTTTCTAATAAAAAATAATGTCGGACTTGAAGCTTTAAAAGACGTTATACATCGTAATATAGATTAAAAATTCTTGTCCTAGGAAATATTTGCTTTATAAGTGACATAAGCTTTATTCATTTTAAATTAGGAAAAAGTATATTAAAAATGAATTCCGTTTGGGCCAGTTTACGTATTTCGTCTGAAATTACCAAAAAAAATGAAAATCCTATAGTATGTTGATGCCCGACTATAAAAAGAGTAATTTTCAGAAATGTTGTTGATGTAGCTTCTGCAGCTGCAATTTTATACCAGCGAAATTTATATTATTGTATTTGACCTATATTAGACAATTGAACTATCGAAATAATATAAACTGCCTATAGGATTTATTTTTAACATTACTTCCTAGAGGCAAAATGTTTTATTTCTTTCATGATTTTTAAATAGAGATATTTGATTGCCACTCCCGGTGGTTAAAAAAATGTATTAGCATTAAGAAGGAATATATTGAAAATAAAAAATAATGGTTAAATATACACATCTTCCCTTTCGGTACACATCTCCTCTCTAGTTATCCTAATTAAGATTATTATGGCTCAAACCGCCTGCTCTGCATCAACTTGAACCTTACTTTGTATTCATCATAAATAAAATTGCAGAAAAATTTACTACATACTTCATATTAAAAAAGAAATACATGAGTATCACTTTATTTAACATATGGTAATTATATATCCCGTATATATGAATATAAAGTCATTAAAAGTAATTTTATATTTGGCTTCATTAATTTTAATTGAAAATGATTAAATAAATCACTTTTGTTTCATACATATGATTATGATACCATCTTTATTTTTCAATAACTTATACATCTATATTCCCTTGTATTACTTGTTAATACTAATAAATTTTTTCCTCCTTGAAGCAATCGTAAAATATTCCCACATCTTGTTGATCTTTTCTTATGTGGAACTATAAAGTAAAGGCAATAAATAGGGCCTGGCAGCAGTATGGAGCAAGGTGGGACTGTGCCCCGTATTATTCCGATCTTAATTTATAATTATTCTCGCAGTAAACAGGTCTGGCTGGTCGGTGCACACTCACTATGGTAGCGTTATGGTTTTACTATACTTAAACACACCGTGTAGGATGCGTAATACAATATTGTGATTCCAATTCAGATAAAAAGCACATGACGTAAACTAAATATATTTAAAACTAGTTTCTTCTCAATGCAATTCTAATAAATATTTGTATATAAGGATATCGCAAAAGATAAATTTGTAATTTTTAAGTCTCTTTTCATTATTTTACTTTTCATTTTGAAATCCCACTCATGTGTACT
The DNA here is from genome assembly GCA_951394225.1 of Harpalus rufipes. Classification (NCBI taxonomy): domain Eukaryota; kingdom Metazoa; phylum Arthropoda; class Insecta; order Coleoptera; family Carabidae; genus Harpalus; species Harpalus rufipes. The sequence goes on from OX596281.1 coordinate 40,011,720, forward strand.
ATTATAACCATAAAATTTGTGTGATTTCTTACATTTTTCCTAAAAAAAAAAATGGTATAAAGATTTGGTAGTGACTATAAGTCAACATTTAAAACGATAATTTTAATAGAGTAAATAACGCTTTTTTGAAAGCGTTTTATTTTGATATTAACATGAAATTCAGAATATAATAGAATTGAAAGGTTTCTTACAAGAATCGAACAAGTCCATTTATTGAAGTTTCTGGTTTATGACGCTATGACCACATCGATCGATTCCGGTCACAATACATTGTTAGCAACAAGGTTTAGTCAAAAAGCTGCCAAAGAACAAAAAAAATACTAGTAAGGGACATTTGTAATTCTACAAGAACCAATGTATTTCCTCTAATGGCCGTATTATGGTTAAAGCTGTAAGTTTAAATCTGTAAAAAAACTAACAAAAACACATAATTTTTTATTGACTAATATAGAATTATACATAAGTGCGGCAGATTTCGTTGCGATTTTGTTCACTATTTGCCGATTTAAGATTTACAGTTTTGACCATAATACGGCCATAAGTGTATGAAAATATTTAAAGAGATCTATTCCAAAAGTCGTCTTGTCCAGTTAACTATAATTTGAGTAAATTAAAAAAAAAGGTTATCGACTTAATACACAGAACATTGTCTATTATTTTCCATTATTACCATAGAAAATTAATATAAATTCAATTTAAATAAGCTCATTCATATCTGAATTGTTCAGTTTATTCAGAAAAGCAAAATATAATTTGGACAAGACAAATTTTGGAATGGCTGATTAAATAAGACAAATTTTGGAACAACAAAAGAAAAAAATATATACCTTTCCCATTAGGGAATAGTTCAATGATTCAATAAGTTCTGAAAGTTATAAACAATCAAAATTGTATGATGGATCAGGTAACTCGTTTTCGCGTACGTCATTGGCTGGTTTTGGATAAGTTTTGCTGAAATGAAATACATTTTTAAGCACAATTTACGTGTAGTCACGCAGTTTTAAAAGATTAAAATTTATTGTAATCCATACAGCTCCATGTACCGAACATTTTGTTACTAATAATTTAATTTACTTGTAAAATTGGATAAGACGACATTTGGAATAGACCTATTCATTTATTGTGAGAGGTTTGAGATTAAGAGCATTGTGCTCCTGTACTAAAATATGAACCAAAAATTCAAATAAATTGTTCTTGTACTAGAACTATTAACATTTTAAAAAATTCAACATTAGACAAACATACTTCTGATATGAACGTGCATTTAAAAAAATATATATCGAAATCTATTAATACTGGACTTTGATTTTAATGGGAAACCTAAAATTCAGTAGATTTTCTAGTTTTCCCATTAAAATCAAAGTCAAATACTAATAGACGTCAATAATACTTTTTTTTAAAGCAGGTTCATATCAGAAGTATGTTTGTCTAATATTGATTTTTTAAAAATGTTCATAGTTCTGGTATAGGAACAATTTATTTGAATTTTCGCTTCATATTTTAGTATAGGAGTACACAATGCTCTTAAACATCAGTATTTATTTCTTCATTTTCATAACAATCATCAGATAAATGTGAAATGATTACAAAAACCATGGTTCTTATTCTTTAATAAATGATGGAAAATTTCGAACTAGACACCTTATTTCTATTGTTATTGTATATAGGGAGAAAAAATGTCTCATTTATACAACGAACCAAGTTAATACGATACACACCACCTTGTTACTTGCATAGTACGACTGCATCACGGCCGCATCGGGATACCGTGTATATGACAAATGAAAATATAAAAAGTGCACATTTACGACCGTAGTACGCCAAACGGATCCGGTCCGGCTGTGATTGTTGAGTTTGGGCTCGTACATTGAATTTTTTTTAAATGTATTTCTATTTAATTTTTCTCTTTTTGATTGACAAAAAATGAGCATTTATGTTATTTTTTGCTTCTCTTATAAAATTTTACTAAAATTTACCCCTTTTTAAAATGTATAAAATATTTATATAAACAAATAAAACTATACTTATTTATATACTGTAGATTTATTAGTGTTATATTTTTATCTAGAAACCTTATAATTTTATATTATTAATACTCGTGAAAATAATCTGAAGAACACGTATCATTAACTTTGAAAGGTGTACAAACTTAAATAACGAGGGGCTGATAATAATATGTATACATTATAATTTTATTGTACTGCATAGTGTATACTTATAATTATTTTATTCTTTTCTCGTACTTCAAAAACCTTGCATTATTAACGATTTCACATACTTTGCATGTAAATTCCCTTTTTAAAAATATTTTCTTCGACCACAAATATGCATAAAATTTTGACGTTTACCTTCAACTACTTAATAGAGTACCTCGCAGCTAAAATACCAGTAAATAACAATTCCAGTATTCTACTTTACAGACTCCAGTAAAATCGTACATAATGGACCCATGGTATGAATAATGTAACATTTCAACCACAGATATCTTTTTCGTTTTCTCCATCAACTTTCGTGTTCACTTATGCCCCTTGGGAAGAAATGTTGCCAAATTACAATAATTTATATAAACATTATCGCACTTCTGGAAGTCTTTGTTTTCGGAGCTAACTTTATTGTTGAATGATTCTTCTTCTCCATGATTACGAATTCAGATATTTGCATACTCAGTAAAGCGAAAACTAATTTTTATTATTTTTGCATAGGAACAATTTATCTTTTGCTTAAATATGCGCAATTCAAATTAGTTAATAGTTTAAACCTACCCAGAGCTTAGCTTTTGGAAAATATGTTATTTATAGTTCCATTTGCATAATCTATTTTGATAAGATTATTTTATAGCTATACGGCTATTTTAGTTACAAATAAATACGAGATATTTAATTAAAGGAATTATATCGTTCTGATTTATTAGTCTACTTTATTATACCAGCTTAGCAGAAATTCAGATTTACTGGAAATATGAGTCACAGAGATATCTATACAATAAAGAAACAGTTTATGCATAGCTATTCAAAGTTCTTATGTACCCAGGTGTTAGACTACTTTATGAGAAAATGGCGATAATACAGTGCATATATGTTTAAGGAGTAAAAATTATTCATTTCCTGTTTCCATTTACATTACTCCGTTCTCTCTGAATTAATAAATAGAAGATACATTTTAACTTTAAATTTATTATCACTACAAATAGAATGATAATAACTTGTCCTGTATCTATCGGAGACAGATTGTAAAATCTATATTTTTATAAAATGCCTAGTCACTTTATAAAATTGGGCGAGATTGTAAAACTTTTCTCGACTTAGCGATGTTTTACAAACATAGACTTCTATTCTTGAGCATTCATATTTGTTTAGGTTACTTTTGGAAATTTCTTGTCTACTATTTAAATATTTAGAAGTTCTGGTTTCTTGACGTTTTACATTATTATAATATAAAAATATATTATCACGGCATATTACCCATTGCTGGGTGTACCAATCTACTGTGTACACAGATATTGGTAATGATGAAATATTTGTACATTATTTATAATATTTTATAGATTTTTTATTATTTGAAATAAAACAGAAGTACAAATAAGTTTTTTTTTGTCGATTGACATTAAAAATGTGATTTTTGACAGCTAACAGTATGTAAAATATCACTTTTACTAAAGTAAAAATATTTTTATTACCTATTGTTGTTATTTACATAACAACCGCTCAATAGATGCTTAGCAACGATTCAACAAACACAGCAACATATTTTGATGCCGATAAAATATGTATTAAAAAATCTGATGTGACCAGCACATAACCTCTCGCCGTATATTTTACCTGGCTGTATGCATAAAGCAAAGATTATTTTTATAAATACAAATAATATATTCATATAAATCTATGACGTATAAACTTCTTTATTATTCAATAATAGCATGTCTCAACATGAAGATATTTTACCATAAATTATGTTACAATAAATTACAAAGTAGAGTTTACCATATATAAATATTAGGCTGGTAACAGCAATTTTCAATTCGAACAACTTTGTTTACTTTCACTTCATATTCTTCTAGTAAAAACATTAATTTTGGGCGGTCTAAAATGTATATATCTGGATTGTGCATCTATTCTTATATATCTTCTTTTACATTTTATTTTCATACTTGTTATATCTAAATAACCTTAATTCCCTTTAATAAAGTGACGGATAGATTGCACTCCGATTTTGTCAATATTTACAACTTACTTGAGAAGAATTTGATAGCTTTTTCGCAATTCAAAGTTACTCTAGTCTACAGTACTGGTGTACATTGTCCCATAATGTTTGAAACAAATTTAAGTCCTTCAACCTAGACTTGTCATCTCCATAATAGTCACAGATCAAGAACTAAGGGATTCTCCAAGTAAATTTTTAATTCATTACTCATTATTTCTGACACTGACATTTATCTGTCAGTTACAAATAATTTAAATTATCAACTATTTTTCATGGCATTCTTTCGGCTGTCAAATTTATTACAACAGATTATTTTATATATTATACTTCTTTTATCTCTAAATCTATGGAATATATAATAAAATATTTAAATGTATCAGATAGAGAATTTAATTTTCTTTAATATTACCACGAAAAATTTTCAAAAAATAATATTTAGAAGATTTTTTTTCAAGAATCTTCTACTTCCGGTTGTCCAATTATTACCAAAACCTTTTCAGATCTTCCCATGAATGTCCGATTGGGAAATACGTTGTTAAACAAATTTTAAGTCTTATAGTTTTTGAGTAACCGTCCTTCCAACATCCCACACACACACATCCACACACACACACACACACACACACACACACACACACACACACACAAAGACATCATCGTAAAAATGTTAAAATCGGATTGTAGGGACCTTAAAACGTGCTTATTCAATAAAATCTGGATATGCGATTTTTAGCATGAATCCAATACCTCTCTTAGCGAGAGGTAAAAATCTGTTGTGGCCAGCACAATACCTTCCGTCAATCCTGTATATAATGTATAAATTCCATACATAATTTTTCTTGCAAGAGATTCTAAATTTCCAGTAAAATTATTTCATAAACAAACTATTCAAATTGCACTTGACACTGACATCTTCTTCTTTAGCTTTTCCCATTCGTTAGAGGTCGCTATTTTTGCGTGTCGTTCTCATTCAGTTCCTTTTCTCTCAAATCTTCCGCAATACAGTCCTTCCATCTAATCTTTGGTATTCCTCTGTTTCTTCAACCTCCTATTACTAAACTATTCATTCTTGTTCCAATATAATTCTTCATTTCTCCTCATGACATGTTCAAACCAATGCAATCGTCTTTCTCGTATCTTTCTAGAAACTTGTTATTTTCTTACAGTATCTTTCCGTGTCTTTCCCAACATCTACTTCAACATCCTCATCTCTGCCACATTAATTTACTTTTTATTGATACTGACATCTGGCAATTTGAATTATATGAATATATTAGTAGTTTCCATGTTTAGCATAGCTGGCTGAATTATAAAATTTAATTTCTTTAACATTCTTTAACACTGTATCTATTGAATATGAAGTATAAAGTGTAATCAAATCGTATAGCGAATAATATATTCTTTAAGTTATAATAACCTTAAATGTCAAACTGTTAAATCTTCAAATGAGGCTACTTCCGGTTCACCAATTATAACCAAAATTTAATCAGTTGTTCTTCTAGATGAAAACTTGAGGAATACGAAAAAACTATAATTTTTGGTATTGTGGTATTGAAGTAATGCGATCCGGAACTTTTGTCACACACACACAGACACACACACACACACACACACACACACACACATAGACACACACACAGACACAGACACATACATACATACAAACAGACATCATCGTAAAAATGGTAAAATCGTATTATAGGGACCCTAAAACATGCTTATACACTAAAAACTCATCATTTTTTGACCAAAGACAATACCTTCCTTACCTAAAGGTAACGCAAGGTAAAAAGAATCATTAAATTAATATTAATTCTAAAATCGGCAAAAATATGTGTTCAACACGGCACTAAACACAGATTTATAGCTCCGGTAGCATTCATGCCTGGGCAAAGAAACGGCAGCCTCTGCAGTAATTATGGTATTTTATTGCCTAGTTAAATGAATAATTTTGCTTCTAAAGAAAAGGTTGCCTAAATAGGCACCTTTTCATACTGTATTGAGTTCATATAAAAAAAACCTTTTTTGTTTTGAATGAACGGATTTGGGTTTTTAAATAATAAATACGAATTTCTCATTTTGAAAAGAAACTGATATATCTGGTTTTCTCCCTGTACTCTTCATGTGCTCTTTAACATACTGGCATCTTCTTGAAGGTAAAATTTACATACTGAGAAGTTCCTTCTTGAAAATATAGATCAAGATTGCGTGCGCGAAGGCAGGAATCCTATAATTTGATACTGGGAATTGTTTTCTGTGGAAGCAATCTGACTTCCACTGATGACAAATTCGGTGGCGGGTTGTCGTATAATGAGCGGTGGTACGAAGCTCGTGAGCGGCCTTATTTGCTCATCAGAATAAATTTGTTTTTCATCTTGGGAATTAAAGATAATTTCACAAGTTAATGAAGATAAAATTGGACCTAAGTAATTTTAAGTTGGTTAATTTTAGTTGTTTGCGAAATTTGAATATCCTGCCAGAAGGAAGATTGTTTTGTTATTAATTTAGAAATGTTGAATTGAATTTTGACATTTGTTTGCAAAAATAGCGTATTGTAGAGTACAAAACTAAGTTAGAATTTATTTAATTTATTTAATACCAATGGTACAAAAAGCCTGAAACAAATTTACAACAATGGTTGATTGGTAAAAATTATATTTTTTTTCATTAATAACAGTTGTATCTCTGAGTTGATTCGCACGCCATTAGTTTCTGATACAAGAATTACTCAACTTTTATCTAGCATCTTTGGCGTACACACATGACATACAGGGTGTATCACGGAAAGTGAACATAGGCGTGTAATATGGGAAATCAGTTTTTCCGTGCGAATTGCTCCCCTAATTATTTTAGACAAAAAGTTTCAAATGGATGATGTAAAGCAAAAACTGCAAATAACTGCAGAAATAAAATTTGACAATTCACGGAATTACAATTTAATAGTATTAACCATGGAATTAGAAACAAGAGACGAATAAAGGCGTAACGGTTTATTACGTCAGTGTCAGAATAATGATTGTCGAAAGAAATACTAATAATTTGACATATAAAACGTTACGCTTTTATACGCTGCATGAAACTAAATTGTTATTCTACTTTAGAATTTTAAGTTTTGATAATTTTATTAAAAAATAAAAAGTAAATTAAATTTTATGACAGATAAAAAAAATCACAAATTGGTTAAGCTTTAGTTTTAATTCCATGGTTATCACTATGTTTGAGGTGATTTTTCAACATTTTCATACATTATTTCTGCCGTTATAAAGAATGCAAAATTATTTATTGCGCGAGATAGATTTTCGGGTAATGAGTAATTATCTTAGTTCGTCTCTGGCGTAGATAAGTACAGTTCTCTTAGTGAATGGTAAATTTGGCATACCAGATTAAAGTGATACATGTCCTGTACTTCTTTTTTGTGGCAAATTGTACTGTTACAGTTTGCTTTAAGTTTGTATTGCACACCTGTGATTACAAAAGTACATACATATATATATATATATATATATATATATATATATATATATATATATATATATATATATATATATATATATATATATATATATATATATATATGATACCGAAGCTGTGAGCTTGTGACTGACTCGTGTGAGCGAATCCAACATTTGTATTAAGATATTCAGATTTACCACGAGTTTTTTTAATTGTCTTAAAAAAAATATTGTATCTAGATTTAGAGTTCATATCTTGGCCTGCTATATAAGAGCCTTGTTTTGCTATTGCCGTATCTATATCTCTTTTAGTGAAAACTTCACGTTCTAAAAGGCACAACAGTTTATATTCATTACCATTAGTTTTACTTGTACTTGTGTTACCCATTTGTCTGTTACTTTGTTATATTCATACTTATCAAGATCTATTAGGCGTTTGAAAATAATTTTGGAGATTCTCGAATCATCCGTTTAATTTTAATTGCCAGTTTAGTAGATGTTTTAAAACTTCTGCAGACAAAAAATGTTCAATTCCTCTTTCGAGTCTAATCATCACGTTGGGTGTGCATCTCGGGCATAGAAGTATAGACTTTATGAATTTAATTGGGTTTAGAATCGCTCAAAAGTATTTACTTGTAATACTCTTTGTACTGTTGCTGTAGGAAGAATATCCATCTCCTCTAATAATACGACATGGCTACTACCATCATTTACACAAGAAGCAGGGTTTTTCTATTTTTTTTCCTATTTCGCCTTGTGAAATTGACACTGCGTGAAACTGACCATGTACTTAATTTATATTCTGATGATTAAGAATAATTGATTTCTGCAGGTTTGCAGTTCAAAGAAAACTTTGCATTAAGTGATAATATTTTACGGTGTTTTGTTTTTGTTTTTCGTAAATCACATAAATTGCACAGCGTTCACTAACGGTACAAAGTGAACAAGAACATCTTTTTCATTCATTATCCTTGAAACAGTTGAATCACCTTACGCCAACAAAACATTCTTCCAATGTTTTTCACGTTATAAACTTGTCACTTTCCATTCACTCGGTTGACCAACACTGCATTAATATAATTGTAAATGTAAATGAGCGACCAGTTTTTAAAATGCGAATGTGAGACAAATGAAGTATGCGCTTTTATTTGCGATGCACGTCTCGGACATAGAATACCATTTATATTGTGTGTCGTCCTAGTTTGCCCTGCACATTTCATCGCTAACTTTTTTTTAAATTTTAATATTTATTTATATTTTCGGACCACTGTAGCACGCAGTTACACAGAATATGGGTTTATTTTTATTTTGTCTCTAATTTAAAAACTTTTGTAATGTTACTAGATCATTCACTATATTTCCACCAAGATATTTTCAAATCATTACAAATGTGGACCTTGGCACCCACAGAATCGGCTAGCGGCGCTGAAAGCGCATCTGTCATGGCATCTAATAAAAATTTTCAGATTTGCTTACATTTTGAATTAGTGCTTTTTGTTTTTTGACACAAAATAAGGTAACAATTCAACTCAAGACGAATTTTAAATTTATTCAGCCAAATTCTCCATCAAGAAACATAGTTGACGGACACATGGTAATTACTACATGTGGCGTATGCGTAACTCATCTTATGACAATTCCGACTTGGAATTTTAGTCTACAGGGACAAATATTAATAAAATCAATGAACTATAAATTTTATTTATTATTAATACTGTCAATAATTGCATTAAAATTTTACAACTATATACTCGTACCTGCAAAATTACATTGTAATGTGTAATATTTTTTTGTAAAATCTAAAGAACACGCATATTTATTTATCACGTTAGAGTTTTACGATATTTCTTTTGCATACGTTTAGTTGATCAATTGTTTCTCCTTTGCCAAAAAATATGAAATATATTTGGAATTTTTGTTGTACTCGTACAAGGATTGTATTGCGAAAAACTTGAGAGAAAAGGAACTGAATAAGGACGCCATTAAATCTAACACGCGGGTAATGCCTTTCCAACACATAACGCGAGTGACGGCGGGTTAAATCATGGGAATTTTTTTTTCTGTAACGAATTGTTAGTTTACAACGTGTACGTATTTTTCGTAATGCTAACGTTACTATGATTTTTCGTAATATCATAAGTGAAATGTGTCTATAACGGCCGCCGGTCGTTAGAGTTTGTAACGGACGCTATACGGCCGATATACAAATAACAGATATGGCTGAGTATAATCTTCGGATGTCGGCTCGGTTTATAAACCTTACCCACGTCCGTTATTTGCTTTATATGCGCCTGCCTAATGACGTTAATTATAACAGATCAACTAAACGCCATTAGTTTAATACCCTAAAATTTGCTGGTGCGCAAGCCATTTTGTGGATGCCAATTATCAAATATTATGAAAAGTATGGAACATACAGGCACTGCTGATCAAACAAAAGTAGTTTTTTATGGTTGTTTCACAATGGTTTAGAAGTTGTTTGGTGAAATTGAAGTGGGTGACCAAGTTAAAGTGGAACGCATTAACGCATTTATAAGAAGAAAACCAATTACAGAGAAGGAGGAGATGGGATTATATTTAATGAATTTATTTCCAATTAAGAAATAGAAAGAGAAAAAATAAGTTCGAATATGTGAGTATGTAAATATTTACGTATAATTTACAGTGTTTTCTCTAGAACAAATAAGTTTTTTTTTATCCATTGTGATGAAGTTGTCGCACAAGAGTGCACGGTACGATTTAGTCGTGAGAGTAATACTCAGATCAAGTTACCTATGGCCTCCGTCCTGATGTCTTGTTTAATTATGCGACAATGCGGCATTCACTTTGTATGCGATGCTCGCGCCGCCACGTGAGAGGACCGCGAAATAATTTGGACTCCGGTCGTAAAAAATGGCGCCTCCAGGGTGAGAATTATTTATAGCGCTGTTGTCTTCTCTCCTTCCGCGTTTGGTAATAGCATGCTGTTTTGTTTATTACGAGATTTGGAGAATGCATTTACATAGCACTTCGAATATTCTTTATTACTTTTTTTTTCGGTATTTGCATTTGTCAGGTGTAATTTGTGATTAATGATTTCGGGTCGACAACTGTACATGGTCAAGACGGGTGAATTCAATGGTAATTTTCAACATGAATCTTTTATTCATTTAAATATTTATGATCATTGTTATTTATTGCTAAATCAATTACAATGCAAGAAAAATGTATGCATTTATTAATAATAATACATTTTTAATGGGGAGCATTGAATGCAACATGCAGTTTATTATGATTAAAATTAATTTTATATTCTTCTCATTAATTATAAATTTAACGAATTGTAATATACTGAGAAAAATAAATATGAGGGTTTTCTGAATTTTTTTAAGCCGTAATATTTAAATGTAAATGTCATTACCAGGGTTGTGCCTGTAATCTATGCTACGTAAAATACGTCATTGTCTACGCGTAGACAATAATGTTGTTTATTTAGTTAAAATTTGTATATTGTCTACACGCATGTAGACTATAATTATTTTATTTTTTGCTTCAAAAGAGACAAAAATATTACTATTAGGGCTATTACTGATTAATTTACAAGGTATACAAGTATGAATGAGTCGTTGAAAATAGTATACGATGTCATTTTATTGAAATAGTGAAGCAAATTAGTATTTTACGGTATAACCAATAGATGACACTAGTTGCTGGTCTGGGAATCACCAATTCTGTTCGGTTGCTAACTACTATTTTTGTAAAAAATTGACATCGTATGCTAATAGCACATATTTGTACAAAAACTTGGGTAACACTAATTATAAATATGTAAACATCTAAAACAAAAACACCTATTAATGAATGAAATCATTTTTTTGTTCACATTTTTTCTTCAGTATTAAAAAATAGTATAAAAATATTATTTCTAGAAAAAAATATAACTAAATACTTTCTCATATGTTTTTTATGATAAAATGCTTAAGCTTAAGCTTAAGATAGTGCTTTGTATTTGTCTTTTACATGCTTTAAAATAAAATTTAACTTTTTAAAAAAATTGTTCGCTTTTCTAACCCCCTTTTTAATCAGTGACTCTTACTGGGCTTTAGACTGGGTTAACTAAGAAATCAAGTGTATTCCGCTAAATCTATAGTGCGCACGTGCAATATATGTAAAGTTTACATACTTTATATTCTCTACATAATTCTTTACATATTTTACGCATGTAATCTATCATAGATTACGCGTAGAGGCACAACCCTGGCCATCACTCATTAAAACTTCTCTGGAATTTCAACTGTACATGTTTTGACAGATACCTCTGAAAATTTTAGCCATTTTTGACGCTCATTTATTGTTTAACAATCGTGTGTCAATATATGTAACAATTTAAAATGTGGAAAAATATATCCTGTTGTGACTAAATTCTTACATTTTAATGGCAATACGCCTGCACAAAGTCAAATTGCTATTTCCGGGGACTCTGCTCCAGCATTTGCCACCGTGACCGTGAAAATGTGGGTAAAAAAATGACTGTTGGGTCCAGAAATCAAACTATAAATATCGTAATTATGACAAAAGCGACATATCGCTTACTGCCTGCATTATAACATTGGATGCCAATAAGTCATTATAAGCCCCGCTCTATTGAAGACATGTTCTTTATAGTAAAATAATCTTACAGTCCCTTTAACATAAATGCTATTTTTGTTTAAAATTATTTCAAAGAAAAATAGCATTTATATTAAAGAAGAGTAAGATTATTTTACTATAATTACGAAACAGTTAGACCAGGTAGAAGTGTCATGCAGTGCATGTCTTCATTCCAGGAGACTAGCACAAAAAATGAACCGTTGGCATCCATTGTTATAATGCAAGCAGTGAACGATATGCCCCTTTGTCATAATTACGATATTTATAGTTTTATTTCTGGACCCGACAGAGTCAATTTTTCTGACTATTGAAGTTAAACATGGTCAAATTAGCTTCATCACCTCCGATAATATTGAAAAGTTCAAAGATGATAATTGATAAACGTTGAATCAGGGTTAGACAGATGATAGAATGGTAATATTATATGAAGAACTGAGCATGAGAATATTGACTGTAGGTTGGATGCCGCGCTTGCTTATTTGATAGCAAAAACGTATTCAAATGATTATATAATTCATAATTAAATCATGTAAGAACTTTACTCAGTTACCATGTATTGATAAGCGAATATACTCTTGACGACGTGATATAATCACATTTGCCTATTCACTGGGTCCCAAATATAATGTCGTTATAGGAACCACCAGTAAATACGTTTAATTTACCAACAAACGTCAAAAATTTTATTTTATTTTTGTCGTCAAATTTATTCATTATGCAGGGTGTTAACACATAACAAATATTGTTTGGATCCACTCAACATATTTGATAATACCTGCACATACGTGATATATGAATATTTCCAAGAACCCATTGAAGCAATCTGAGCGTAGCGAGTCGAATTTTGACGGGCGTTATTGCCAAAATTTACGAACAGCGGTTTGAATTGATTGACCACCCACCGTGTTTACCAGAGCTGGTTCCCAGCGACGTTTTTCTATTTTCTAAGCATAAAGTTTAGCTTAGAACCTTAGAGCATAGCAAAACACCAACTAATATTTGGACGGGTTTAAGAGAGTAGAACTGGGAAAAATGTATCGATTTAAAAGCACACTATGTTGAAAAATAATACTGAATTTAACCGAAAAGTACTTGTTACTATGTTAGGCTCAAAACTTTTCAGACTTACCATAGTATGTCTAATCTAAACAGAGGTTTTATGGAACTACAACTTACTAATTTTCTATACATAGTATGGTGAACGCGGACGGAAATGAGATTGATCTGAGATTCTTATTGGAATATTTTTGCTCAACTCAGTTGATAAGTGAGTTGAGATGGACTGAGCTTAGATGTATATGAAATGAACATATAGAAAGAATAATTCTTATTGTAAAATTTAATGATATTGTAACGTCGCCGCCACCGCCGCTCCGTAGCCTTCGCCGCCGCCGCGCCATAGCAGGTGCCGCTGTGTCGCGAGTAACTGACAAGTTCTAACTTGTTGCGGTGACGTGATCTATTGTGCATGCTGTTTACCTCGCGAAACGTTCCAGTACGTTGGAGTAGGTTCTAGAACTAAAGTCGCCGGGTATATAACCCGTCGCCAAAGCCAGCGAAGACTGTCTGTAATGTAGAAGCAACGAGTAAAGAAGTCTGATATAAATAAGCGTCGTGAATAGTTGGTGATATAATCAACAGTCGACAAGTGAACATAAATAAATGTAATTAGTGACATAAAGAGTAGTGTTAATTGTTTAAATAAATAATCTTAGTGTTTAAGTGTCTTATAATATTCTTAGTCTTCAAATTAATGTTAATATTTGTTTATCATAGTGTTAGTTATTTTTATAAACCTTTAATTATCTTTTTAATATTTATTTATCGTTTAATAAACGTATTCTTTTAATTAATAATATTTACACTTCACCCATATAAATAAAAACGTTACAATATTTTTTCTAACCACGAAAACTCAACTTTCATAATGCATGTGAGTATATTTCCCCGTAAGGGGAGATGTGAGTACAGTCAGTAACACTCAGTACAGATAGGACAAAAAGAACAACAATTTACTGAGTTCATCTGAATTGAGCTAAGATGAACAGATATTTTACCAAAAATAATACAGCTAATGTTTCACTGTTCCTTTACTTAGTCTCTAATTCCCCGCACAAAAAGTCATTCAACTCAGATCTCAGCAAATTTGGGCGAACAATTCATGCAGAAATTTCATTACCGCGAAAATCTGTCACTTGACAACAGACAATAGTTGATCATAAGACTCCATTAGGTTGTTCAAATATTGCTATCAATTGGTGTCCACACAGGTTTGTAATGAATAGTGTTCAGTCTTCTGATTAGATTTCGGTCTAGTTTGATTTTAATCACTACAGTTACTTATTCATTGTATAATATGAATAAAAAAACTGCACAAACTCACCAATTATTTTATTGTACAAACATTTTTAAAAATGAAAATTGAACCCTATAATTTATTTTTCTATTTCACTTGCAGTGAGAAGTTATTCACGAAAACCTAATTGGTTGCAAAAAATTACTTGTAATTTTGAAAACATTTAAGCAATTATAGAATGGGCCAGTTTTTTGTTATAATAATTACACTAATTACTATAATTTTCGCAAATAACATGTGTTTTGCGCACACATGCCTACAGAAAATATAATATTAAAGGAAAGAAATACACATGAATGAAATATGATGGCAAATAAAGAATATCTGAAACTTCCAAAGTTCTAATCGTTACAGAGAACTAATTAAGTATTTATTTAAGAAATGAGAAGTTTCTACAAAGCAGTTTTGTCATTAATTTCAATCAGAATTTCAAAATAAAGTTCATTACCACAGACTTCATTATTATAAACTTTATGATTTTATCTAACCAAATCAACGCCGTAAGTTAATCGCAAAAGTAAACAACGAAACAAACGAACGCTGGTGAATAATTGAAACGTCATTTAGGAGGTTCGCTTTTTAAACTTATAATTAAATTAGTATGTTCGGTCGTAAAACAGAGATTAAACTAATTATCGAACGAGTTTATGAAGTAATTGATCTCAGAGGATGTGCATTTGTTCATGTGGACCACGCCTTCTTTGATACCTAGAATTGTATCACTACGGGAAATGTTCACAAAATTCAAATTCCTCTAAACGTTAATTAAATTATATTTAATTTCAAGCTGTCATCATATCTTAGCAAATACTAAGATGGCATATTTGCCGCTGACTCTATAGAATTTGATTTAGGGAATAATAGTAATTAAAAAAAATAGAGAAACACTTTGTAGAAGAAGCAAAGCCTTCGAGAATTTAAAGATTAAATATATTTGAAGAGCCTTAAAGAATAGAATGGAATAAAACCGAAGCGACTAGGTTCAAAATATTGGATAGAAAAAATGATAAAGAGCATTCAGGTGGACCTTCCACTTCGACGATCAACATCAACATTGATATTGTGGATTAGAATAATTCTTGATCGCTCAGTCACAGTTAATGACAATGAGATAAATATTAACCACTGCGCGTGCACTACAGAAGTTTCAAGGAACAATGAATATTATTTTAGTGTTTTTGCCCTAAGTTTTATGAATTTCTTTTACAATAACACACATTAGAAAAACAACTCATTTATAATATTTATTTTGAGACGATTAAATCGTTCATTAGAAGAATAAGCAAGGAAAACATTAGAATTTTTGTGAGAAAATAGCAAAAGAATAACCATTAGGTTTCTTCAGCTAGTAAAACGTGAAGAGAAGATTTAAAAAAATGATTATAGAATCTAAATGGCAACATCGGAATCAGATATTAAGATAAATATTTAAGTAAATTCAAAGCTTATAGTACAATACTCTAAAGGAGAGTAAGAAAACGAGGTAGGTAAATAGTAGAATAAATACGTACAGCAAATAAAAACTATTTTATTTTATGTAAAAATGTATTAAACAAGAATATAACCGAGAAAACTGAAACCATTTTATATAGAATTGTCTATCAAGTAATACCTATTGCATGCCTCGGAAACCAAAAGAGTAAACTCCGACGGCATAAATAATTTTTTTAAAGAAATTAGGTGTAACAAGATTAATAGAATCCGAAAAGAAGAAATCAGAGAAAGCCTGAAAATGAAGTTAAGTTTCAGTACCTTACTAAATTGATATTGACATATTTTACTACAATACCGATAATTTACGAAAATATGGAAAATTAAACAAACAAATGGAAAGAGTAGACCCAAACAAATCATAGGACAATAAGACAATGTAATACTCGTAAATAAAATATAAAAATCTAAAAATCGAAATAAATGGTGTGTAATGATTAAAATATATAAAAAAATCTGATGTGGCCAGCACATTACCTTCCGTCAATCCTGTGTATTATGTACAAATTCCATACATAAATTGTGTTGCAAAAGATCCTATATTTCTAGTAAAATTATTTCATAAACAAACTATGCAAATTACCACTTGACATCGAGATCTTCTTTAGGTTTTTCCATTCATTAGGGATCGCTATTTTTTATTTTCTTCTTCCACTCATTTACGTTTTTGTGTCGTCCTCATTCAGTTCCATTTCTCTCAAATCAATACAGTTCTTCCATCTTATCTTAGGTCTTCCTCCGTTTCTTCTACCTTCTACTCCTCTCCTCTCCACATGACATGTTCAAACCAATGTAATAGTCTCTCTGGTATTTTTCTAGAAACTTCTACCACTCGAATTATTTCCCTTATTCTTACATTCCTTACCCTATCTTGTCATGTCTTCTCCAACATCTATCTCAATACCCTCATCTCTGCCACATTCATTTACTTTTCATTGATATATACATCTGTTAATTTGAATTATCTAAATATATTAGCAGATTCCATGGTTAGCATAGCTGGCTGATTTTTGATATTCAATATCTTTATAATTATTTAACTCTATACTTATTGAATATGAAGAATTAAATAAAGAATAACATATTCTATATAATATAATAATATTAATGTCAGTAAATGATATTTAACTGCGTTTTTTTCTAGAAAAACTGTTAAAAGTTGCAAATGAGAGTAATTCTGGTGGTTCAATTATAACCAAAATCTAATCACTTCTGCATATGGATCTAAACACGAGGAATACGAAAAAAATATAATTTTTGTGTCGTAGTGTTGGAATTATGCGATCCGAAACGATCTTCACATACACACACTCACACACACAGACGCACACACACGCACACACATACACGCACACACACACATACAGACAACATCGTAAAAATAGTAAAATCGTATTCTAGTGATCCCAAAACGTGCTTATTCATCAGATATTCACTATCGAATTTTTTGACCAAAGACAAAACCTACTTTACCTAAAGGTGACGGATGGTAAATATGAAAATTATAACACAAAAATATAATAAGAAACTAAGCCCAGAAATTTGTGTAGCCATAGGTAAATAAATGAATAAATAACTGGCAGAAGCTCTATCGATGATTGCTGGCAAAAGAAAAATAATAAAAAAAAATATTCAGACATTCTTTTATAGAACTTTCGATCTCATGGCACCCTCCCAACCTGTCAATTTATTCGGTAGATCAGACTTCAACTCTTACAACAAAGAGAGCGGCTGGGCCTTTTAATTATTCCGACCAATTTATGAAATAGTATTGTAATGTATGCAAGAGCGTTCGCCAAGGCACGCTACGCTACCTCACTGCTGCCAACCTCATGCCACTAAACTACCAACTTGCTCCGGGTCCTCACTTTCCTTTGTACCGCTCGATACCTCATCGTTTATGTGTCAAATGTGTTTTATGTTGAGTAATTTCATGAAAATTGATGTAATTAAAAAATTTCTGAGCTTTTTGAAATAATTGTATGAGGTGTTATTTTCTTTTATGAATAATTGAGTTTCATTAAAAATTGACAGGACATTTTTAATACTGACACCTTTATACGGCATAAATTTTTGACTCTGTGTGATTTACATTGACAGGTAACAAGTTTAATTATAAATTATAAAATAAAATAATCGATTTTCATAAATGCTGCAGCCGGTTTTCAATATATTATGGACAAGAATTTTGTAATGAGTGTTTTCCTCAAATTTTAAATAAATTCAATACACCTACGTAGGGCAATATTTCAATTTCATAATTATTATTATTTGTAAAAGGAATTTTACAATTTGACATTAATTTTACTGCATTTTATAAGGGGATTAAATAATTGTTTTTGGTTTTCTTTTCATTACTTTAATACTGGCTAGTGATCTTTACAACCTTGTTTAGGGAACTGGTATACATATTAAAAATATGGACGACATTATTTTATTTTTCCATTGATAATTAAATTGGAAACATTTTATTTTACAAATTTTAACTCATTATAAAAGAAATATAAAAAATAAAAAAAAACATTTTTAACGATAATCCCAATAGGTATACAGTTGATCTAATTGTTTCATTTCTAATTTTACTCATCTTTATAACCGTTTCATCCTTATGTTCTATATTTCGCAATTAAGTTCTGTATTATTATTGTTATTATTAGGTATTATTATTATTAGGTATTATTATTATTATTATTATTATTATTATTATTATTATTATTATTATTATTATTATTATTATTATTATTATTATTATTATTATTATTATTATTATTATTATTATTATTATTATTATTATTATTATTATTATTATTATTATTATTATTATTATTATTATTATTATTATTATTATTATTATTATTACTTTTTGCACTAAATAATGTGGTGCCGTTAAATGGCATATACAGGGTGTTAATAAAAAAACTTTACACACTTTAGCAGGTGATAGAAGAGATGAAAACAAGAAAAAAATTCTAATACACTTAGGTCCAATACTCATTGGTTTTTAGAAAATTTATGTATGGAATTTGTACATAATACACAGGATTGACGGAAGGTATTGTGCTGGCCACATCAGATTTAACAACTAAGGACTCTAGGTGTTTACGATCAAGTGCGTGAGTCTCTTCGACGACGGCTGCAACTTGGTTTACAATTGATCGTAAACACCTAGAGTCCTTAGTTGTTAAATCTGATGTGGCCAGCACAATACCTTCCGTCAATCCTGTGTATTATGTACAAATTCCATACATAAATTTTCTAAAAACCAATGAGTATTGGACCTAAGTGTATTAGAATTTTTTTCTTGTTTTCATCACCTGCTAAAGTGTGTAAAGTTTTTTTATTAACACCCTGTATATATTTACTTATGCTGGAAACTGTTTTAATTTCCTTTCCATATAATTATTGTTCTATTTATTTTTTTCTTTTCAACACGTTACTATTATTAATTTGAAATGATTAGTTTATTGACAGTGACATATATCTGTCAGTTACACAAATTTGAGATCTGAACTGTGTAACCATGGAGTTGTGTTCAAACAGTAAGCTCTGGAATTAAAATTATATATAATTTTATAAATTTATCCATAAAATATATACAATAATTGTTAATGCAAACCTGTGGAAAATTTAATAATCTTTAATTTTTATAACATAAATCTCGAGAAAAATTACATTCAAGTAAAATAGCATTTCCGGTTATCTGATTTACCTACATAAAAATCTAATGGCTTTTTTCCATATTCGAATAAAGTAGATATACAATGTTTCAAAATTTTCTGAACGATAGTATTTGATTTAGAGCGTAAAGAGAATCCACACATACATTCACACGCACATATACATATACTCGTACACACAGACATCATCGTGAAAATGTTAAAATTGGATTCTAAAGACATATGTGCTCATTTACCAAAATCTCGATATGTGATTTTTAGCATGAACCCTATACCTTCCTTACTAAGGGTAGCGGGAGGTAAATACTGTGAAGACAGAACTGTCATATAAACAAGGATGAGTACACGACCAAAGATACTAATATTTTGTTGTAGTCTAACTCATGGCGCAAGCGCCTTGAATTTCTGGAGTGATCTGTTATTGTTTTCGTACGAGTATGTCCGCGTCACTTCACATTGGAGAAAATGCCACCTGTGTCAATTTTGTTTAATTTGAAAATTGGTAACGTCTTTGGTAATAATCTTCAAGTTTGGCGTCGGTTGGATTTTAACTCAAACCATCAGAACCATAACCATAAACGGTCACATAACATACGCTAACGTGCCATACCATTATATTATAAATGATTCGTTTCATATATTGTTGTTTGCAATACCTTCGTTAGTTTTCCCTACACTCTGTTTAAATATTTTGTATTAAACATGTAATGCAGCCAACACAATACCTCCCGCCATTACATTCATGTACATCATATTTATTAATGCTGGAAACTACATAATAGTTCCTTTCCATATAGCTATTTTCTTTTTGAAACGTTACTATTATTAATTTGAAATGGTTAGTTTTTTGACATGGAAAGTGACATACTGTAACGTGTGAAGTGCAAAAATCAGAGAAATATTAATAATTAAAATAAAAGTATATTAAACGATAAATAAATAAGATAAATACTATTAAAATATAATAATTATAAGGAACAGTATGAATAAACAAATATTAACACTGAAGAATATTATTAAATACTCAAAGACTAAGATTATTTATGTAAACAATAGTTATTTCACTATTTATTTATATAATTATATTTATTTATGATTACCATTCGCAGACTATTTATGTATGTCACCAACTATTCATTTCACGATAAGTGCCTATACCAGAATGCCCGGCTGTCTTCCCTGACGGGGTTTATATAGTCCGGCGTCGTTTTACTAGAATATTCTCCACTATTCTATACATCGAATACAAAGGATCAAGTAACCGTAAATAATTAAAAAGGTTGTTTGTTTACTCCATTGGTGTCCGCGACGATTACGTCATTCCTCAGGTTAGGCGCTCGTTCAGCGCTCCGGTCGTTCTAAAAACGTTCGACCAGCGGCGACGGTCGAGTGTTTGCGTCGGGTGTACGCACGCTACAATACATTTGAGATCTGAACTGTATAACCAAGGAGGTGTCTTAAAAGCATATACTCCGGGATTTATACTACAGTTTATTTTAAAAAGTTATCCATAAAATAGGTATATGTATTCTGAAAAATTAACAATTAACGGCATTTTTCAAAGAAAAACTATTTTGAGCTTCAAGTAAAGTGTCATTTCCGGTTCTCCAATTTACACCAAAATCTAATGGCTTTTTTCCTTATTAGAATAAGGTAGAAATGCATGATTTCAAAATTTTCTGAATTATAGTATTTGAGTTAGAGCGTTAAGAGAACACACACATACACACAACGCATACACAGCGTCCTCGTCCAAATGTTAAAATTGGAATCTAGGGGCCTGAAAACGTACTCATTTACCAAAATCTCGATATGCGAATTTTAATACGACCCCTATACATCTCTTATCCCGGGGGAAGCGGGAGGAAATTATTTTAAAATAGTCATAAAATATGAAAATAGGATCCCGTACTAAAACAAAGTGCATACTCTTCATAAAAAAATCTGATGTGGACACCACACGACTTCCTTGTACGATTATTAAACTATACATATTTTTTTAATAAATAAATTACAAAATATTAATTTTAACTTCAAAACGGTAAGATATATAGCGACCATAATCTAACCCGGTTCTTTTTAAAGAGAATTTGGATTACAACAAAGAAATATTTGATTACAACAATGAATATGACTAATGTCACAATAAAAATATAATATTTGTTATTGTACGAATCACAAAATTGCACGTATTTAACGTAATTTGACATGAACATTTTTTTCTGTTTTTGTCCGAATCCATAGCAAGCTTTATTACAAAAACAAAAAGTATATAATTTTTAAATTTACATATCTCGCTTATACAAAGGGCTAATTTAATAATACTTGATGTGATAGACGCAGAAATTAATTCTCTAAAACTTTTATTTGAAGCATTTATTTCTAAAATCAAAATAAAATCATTTTATTCAAGAAAAACTGTTAACAACTTCATGTAATGTACCACTTCCGGTTAACCTATTTTAACCAAAATCTATTATGTTATTTCGATTGACATAAAAGCCTTGTATACCAAATTTGAAAAGTTTTGGATTATGTTTTAAAACAGTTTTTCATTAAAATCTATTATAGGCTTCATGTAAAGTGCCACTTCTGGAAATTGTGTAATAACCAGAAAGGGAGGTGCATAACTAGATGTTATAGGAGTCCTAAATACAAAATTTCAACTATCTACGGCTTACCGTTTTTGAGTTATGCGAGATACGTACGTCCGTACGTACGTCCGTACGTACGTACAGACGTCACGACGAAATTAGTCAAAATGGATTCAGGGAAGATCAAAATGGATATTTCCGCTGAAATCTGAAAACCGAAATTTTTCGCGATTACAATACTTCCTTTACTTACGTAAAAGGAAGTAAAAAACAACTCATGTTTTAAATTATTTTACATCAAAAATATTTTAATTATAAACTTTTCATTTATAATGTAAATAAAAATTATTTGCGTTACAACAATATGATGCCACAACTTCAAAATGATTATAGTAGTAAAGATTTCACAATATGAACACATGAATGGGTGACGATGCTGACCTCTATAAACAATTTCAGATCTTATTTATAAATAAAGAAATATCGAAAAATGACTGGTGGACTCTATTCAACAATAGTTTTGGATTTTTGTCGAATCTCCCCCCCCCCCTTCTTTTTTCGTGTCAAGAAGAGCAATAACTTTGTTCGTGTTTATGATCCGTAAATGATATCTTTTAGAATAGCAGATATAGCACGTAGCTCATTTTGATTAGGTATATAAGAATATAATTGCTAATACCGGATGTAATTGCAAAACATTTTTTTCTATTTAATAGTGTAGTACTTCTGCGTAATCATATTTCACAGAGTATTACAGTCATTACAAGCGTTACTACTTCACAAGGAGCAATACACTAATACACATTTTAATTGAAAATGATTTTTTCTTCCCATTTAATTAAACAATAAATTATGATAATTTATTAAGAGATTACTTTTAATTGCAAAGTACAAAATGATTCTATTGAATTGAATTGTTAAAGAAAATTGATTGTAGAAGTTGATTTATTTATTTATTGAATGTTGATAAATAAAATAATATAAACTGAAAACAATATAATATTTTTTTAATTGTTAAGTTCGCAGTTCAATATATGTTAATTAAGTCGAAGCGGTAAACTAACATGGTTGAATTTTTCTGATCGAACTGAGCTGAAAAATATCTGTTGTGATGTTTAGAGATTATAGCAAACTTTGGCTTAAGTACAAGTAGAATAACAACGGAAGCTTGTTTACTAAATAAGACTTTGAGACAATGTTGCTCATCACATTTTTGTTTTATTTTCAAACCTTTGTTAACTAACAGAAAAGTTTTCTTCAACTGATGCGCTTTTCCATTAATTAAGAATTATTATTATATATATATATATATATATATATATATATATATATATATATTTTTACTTGAATTACATGGAAATAATAATGAATAATATTACTACAATAGAGTACAAGACTAAGATTTAATTAATATTGTAGATTCTAATAAATTTAACAAAATAATTTTTAAAAATCTGATATGGCTAGTACATTATCTTTTCTTAGTTCTGTGTATTTTGTACAAATTCCATACACACAGTTTCTTGCAAAAAAATCTATATTTCCAGTAAAATTATAACACAAACGTACTATGTAATTTACACCTGACACTGAATAATATAAAATGTCAAAAAATGATATGTAACTGAATTTTTTTAAGAAAAACTGTTAAAATCTTCAATTACGGGTACTTTCGGTTGACAAATTATATCCAAAATCAAATCACCTCTTATTTTCGATATAAACTTGAGGACTACGAAAAAGTTATAATATTTGGAATTATGGTATGGGAGTTATATGATCCGAAAGGATCATAACACACACACACACACTCATACATGATCGTAAAAATAGTAAAATCGTATTCTAGAGACTCTAAAACGTAATTACTTATCAAAAACTCACCAGTACATTTTTTGACCAAAGACAATACTTTCCTTCCCTATAGGTGACGGAAGGTAAAAATCTCTTGTTACCTTGCCAATATATAAACGTAATATTTTGTAAAACTGTCCGATGTATGACCATATTTTTGTTGTCTTCTGGTTTTTAACACAATCATAACATATTATAGCTAATAATGATGGCGTTGTACCACCGAAAAGTTCAATATATATATTAATAAACGAGATCTATATTAACAAATCGTATTATTTAAATAAAAATTAAAAACAACAGTTTTGGGGAAATTTAACTGTTATATGTGCCAGATATCAAAAAAGTATTTTTTTAAACACAGCTTTAGCGTTTTTTTTTAAATGTTACAATTCAGTTATAGAAAAAAAATTCTACATTATTGTGTGCACGAAATGATTTTAATGGTTCTAATTTGTTTTATTTTTTAGTAACATTACAATTCATGCAGTTAATATTTTATCATATATAGGTATTAAAAGCAACTAAATTATAGAATTTACGGGATTATTTAAGAGAAATTTAAAAGTTAGTAAAGTATTACTTGAAACTTGAACTAGTTTTTTTAACGCAAACAGAAGAAAAATTAAAACGCTATGCACTTTTTTCCATGCGTTTATGGTATAAAAAATACATACTTTAAGAAGGTATATGAAAATATAATTGAAGTTTACTACATATAATAAAATTTAATTTTATGTTTCTTAGATAATTATTAAAAGGTGAAAATAATATTTGTTCTTTACAATTCCAAGAAACATTTTCGTACCTTTTTCATTTGCAAACCTCATTGCATTAAAACAAATGACATGTTTCATAAATAATATTGTCTGCTCAACTAATTGTAAGTATTATAACAGGTAAGGAACAATAGTGCACATGGAAGTTTATTATCGCGTAAAATTAAAATGGTAGAGTAGAGTAGCCGAGGGCGACTGTTCGACGATAAGTTAACCGTTTATGGTTCATTTAACAGAAAAGTTCTGCGCCAAAGGCCATTAGTGCCCTACGTGAGAATGTTTTAACTCCCCGAGAATCATATAGCAATTTTAATGTGCTTTTAGGTATACACATATAATTTTTTTTTTTGGGTAAAATACTTATATCAAAACTATATCTTATTAAATGATGTAACTATCATGTGAAAAATAAGTAAAAAATTATAAATAAATCATCACTGTTCTAATCCATTTCTGAATTTGACGCTATCACGTGATAAATTTCCGCTCCCTTCTGCATTATCCTGTTAATTCCTTTATTCTGTCTTTACTAGTTATACGTATCTGACGATTTACTTTTAATTTTTCATATTTTTTTCAAAATATGCTTTTATCTTTTTGCGGAGTAATTTTTCTGTAGTTTGTAATGTGTAAGTATTTTTTAATTTTTTGTATGATTGTATTATTTTTGTCATGTGCATTGTACCTTATTTGTTTATTTTTTTGTATTTTGTAGTCTCTACCGGACTTTGATAATGGTCATGTAAATGATTGAAACCGGTCAGTAAAATTAAAAGAACTGTGTAAATAAGACATTTTAAGTTTTATTTTAAAACCTTTCCCCTAATATTTTAATTTGTCAGAAAAAATTCTCAAAACTTTTGTTGCTCATATAAATTATTACTATTGAAAATCACGTCATCGAACTTAAAAATTTGCGTGAAACACATGTTATCAGATTGAAATATTAAAATTAAAGTTTTGTTGTGATAGTACCTACTTGAACAAAAGCCGGAATGACTCGCCGGTTAAAATGTTTTTTAGTCGCATCATGCATTAATATGCAACTGCCTCCAGCAGTAGCACGAGACAAAAAAGAAGAACCTGAAAAGGCTTACTTCAGTCCTGGCACTTTTGCCAATTTTCATCTGAAAGACCATTACAAATTGAAAAATACAAAAGTAGTAGTTCACTGTAAGAAAACGCTGCATCTTATGAAATTTGAACAACAGGTTCCTGGATCATATCTTCCTGCCGGCAAGCCTGTTAGTTACAAATATGCTAATATAAATTCGAATCACATTTCAGCGTTTCAATTGACCACTTATTAACATTAAACAGTAACTTTGGTAGCACGGAGATTTTTTTGATTTTTTCGATGCCCTTTAGTCAAAAATGGTACATTGACCGTAACAGGATAAATCGATCGAGAATGGGTAGTATGTTTCACCAAAATTATGTAATATAAAGTTTATCGAAGTATTAATAAAGACATTTTAGAAAGTAAGAAAATAATAATTACAGATGTCCAGGATAATGTGTTCAACATGGGAATATGGAAAACTGTAAAGGATACCAAGTCGGTTATTTTAAACAAAAATTACGCCATTAGGCCATTTTAACAAAGTATTGTTTATCCCGAATAAATCATGAGTCACTAGATATAAGAGAAAAGCGTGTGTGTGTGTGTGCGTGTGTGCGTGTGTGCGTGTTTGCGTTTGTGTGTGCGTGTGTGCGTGTTTGCGTGTGTGTGTGCGTGCGTGCGTGCTAGGAGAGGTATTGGATTCATGCTAAAAGTCGCATATCCGGATGTTAATGAATAAGCACGTTTTAAGGTCCCTACAATCCGATTTTAACATTTTTAGTATGTTGTCTATGTGTGTGAATGTATATGTGTGTGTGTGTATGTATGTGTGTGGGACGTTGGAAGGACGATTACTCAAAAACTATAAGTCTTCATATTTGTTTGGACAACCGGAAGTAGCAGATTCTTTTGAATTTTTTTCTTGGAAATATTAAAGAAAATTAAATTCTCAATCTGACACATTTAATTTTTTTATTATATTTCGTATAGGTTTGGAGATACAGTATATAACTAGCGAAAGCTCGGCTACGCCGAGTTTCCCCTAGGGCTCCGCCGATAGTCTTTTATGATAGTCTATACGTCCATCCAAGTGCTAACGCTAACATTATTCTCATTATTACAAATTTCAGACAAAAGTCGATCGACCTGTCAAAGTTTTGGCAGCCCTTAACAAGACCTCTCATTTAATACCAAACACGACGTATTTCTGACAATTTTATGCCAAAAACCAATAGCCGATCAAACTGCCAAAATTTTGACAATTCTGTATGACAGCCATTGAGAATTTTTTTATTTAATACCAAACACGGCATATTTCTGACAATTTTATGCAAAAGCTGATCGAGCTGTCATATTTTTTACATTTCTGCCTATCAGCCCTTCAGATAACATTTCATAGTATATAATAATATAGAATAATCTGTTGTATAAAATCTCGGTGCCCAAAAAACAGTTGAGATATTTAAAGGTTTGTAATTGACAAATAAATGCAAATGTCAGTGTCCAAAATCAGATTTTTCTGGGAGGTACGAGTATATTTAATATATATTATTGTATTATTAATTAAATATGTATTTCAATTATAGGTATGTTAATATTACATATATCCTTAAGAAATACCGCTAATACCGTCAATGAATTTGAAGAATTTTGAACATATTAGAAGAGTAGGACAAAATTCCTAGTAGACCGAAAGAAGAGATACAATTTCAATTATTTGTATGTACAAGAAATTTTAAACTCATTACATATAGGGCATGAGCAGTCATTTGACTTTGTTGGGCTTGGCAAGCAGATATGAGGATCCGTGTCAGAATGACGTCTAGTAGTTATTTGCATATTTTGATGTTTATGTGTCATCAATAGTATGGAATATACTTGTCATGGAAAATAATACACATGGATTTGGAAAATCATGATGTTTTAAATGAAAAATTACGATACTTGACACCTGTGTACATTATTAATACCTGTCATTCTAACACGGGCCCCCATATCTGCCTGAGAGAGGTATTGTTCTGGCCACAACAGATTTTTTCAATGTTTTAATTTTCCATACCTCGAAACCTTATAAAAAATGAGCATTATAATTTGTATGTCTAAAGAGCTTATGAAAATGTGGCTAAAGAAGTGCAAACCAAAATCCAATATTATTTCATACTTAGACGTTGTTTGTAAATATATATATATATATATATATATATATATATATATATATATATATATATATATATATATATATATATATATTGCCTATATCTAGTGATCCATGAATATCTTGCACATGCAAGAAATAGTTTACTAATGCGCAACTTTTTCTAAATGAACCGACTTCATATCTCTTTACAGTATAGATCCCCATGTTATCTGATGTACCCTGAATAAATAAATGTTGCACATATAAATTAATTTGTATTTATAATGGCTCATCATTTTGAACCAACGAATATGGCTTTATTTTCCCGTTTTTCCCATTTTAAATTCTATTCAGTGCCTTCTGTTGATTTAGGATGACACTTCAGAGTTCGATTTTTTTTTTTTATTTGGGTTAAGTTGAAGGGTTTACGGTTAATTTATAGAATTGCTCACCCTTATAATTTTTGTAAGAATCCTTACTGAAAGAATTTTATAGTTCTTGAAGTTTGGACAGATATTAAAGTCATGGATCATTATTTTTTTCATATGAAGTATGATAACATTTTTCATAAGTTTTAATATAAAGTTATGCACATGTATAAAAGTTATATGAGAGGAATATATTAAAATAACAAATTGTGACAGTATGCTAGGAGTACTCTATAATTTTACAAAAAGTATTTCAACTTGACTTTTGTAAAAATTCTCTCTACTTATCGCGTGTTCCCCTATTTCCAAACATACTTACGAGTATAATATGGTGTTACTGTACCATGCTTCCAATATCAAAACTTGTAGGTCTTACTCAATAATGTTTGCAGATAGACAACTTCATAAATTGTGTAAGAAGACTTCAAATAACAAAACATATTGCACAGATGTTAAATATACCCTCCAAACGAACTTTGAAAACCAGTATGTTGACACATTGTAAAAAATGTGTTGTGGCCAGCACAATACCTCTCGCCACTTACTTTTTTTGGTTACATAAGTATAGGGCGCGAACAGTCATGTTACATTATTGGCCTTGACAAGCAGATGTGGGGGCCCGTTTCAGAATGATAATAAGTAATTATGTACATAGATGTCAAATGTCAGAATTTTTCATTAAAAATTTCAAGATTTTCTAAATTCACGTAGTTAATTTGTCACCAGGAGTGTGGAATTGTCGAGGAAAATAAACCACATGGAATTGGAAAATCACTAAATTTAGAATGAGAAATTATGATATTTGACATCTATATACACCAAAAATTCTATTTATATCTATTCCTTATATTTAGATTTTTAAAATTTAAATTCATTCTATGAAGAAATTTTGTCCTACTCTTCTAATTTTTCGAGATGTTTCCAATTCATTGTCGGGAGTAACAGTATTTCTGAAGGGTATGTGTAATATACCTATAATATTAAATATTTAACTATTAATACATTAAGAAATAATAAAATGTATGTACTTCCCAGAAAAAGTCTTCAGTAATGTCTCCGGATTCCTGACACTGACATTTATCTGTCAGTTACAAACAATTTAAATTTTCAATTATTTTCCATGGTGTTCTTTCGGTTGTAAAATTTATTACAACAGATTATTTTATATATTATATTACTTTTATCTCTAAATCTATAGAATATATAATAAAATATTTAAATGTATCAGATAGAGAATTTAATTTTCTTTAATATCATCAAGAAAAATTTTCAAAAAATAATATTTAGATTTTTTTTCAAGAATTTTCTACTTCCGGTTGTCCAATTGTTACCAAAACCTTTTCAGATCTTCCCATGAATGTCCGATTGGGAACTACGTAGTTGAACAAATATAAAGTCTTATATTTTTTGAGTAATCGTCCTTCTAACATCCCACACACATACATACACACATACACACACACATCCACACACACACACACACAGACATCATCGTAAAAATGTAAAAATCGGATTGTAGGGACCTTAAAACGTGCTTATTCAATAAAATCTGGATATGCGATTTTTAGCATGAATGCAATAATACCTCTCTTAGCGAGAGGTAAAAAGGAGCGTAAAACTATTATTTCACATACTGGTTTCCATGATATTAAACATCTTAGTGACAACTTGACAAGCTAGGATTCTCGAAATCCTGTATTGGATATGGGTTGAGGTTAGCAATTTCTTACAGCTGATTCATTAAGCATGGGTTGAACTTTGTATCCTGTAGTTTTCGTTCTATTAGCTATTACAGATGACAACTATCATAGGGTAAAAAAAAGTAACCTAAAAGTGTGTTTCTATATTTCTGCTGCCTTAATTAAAATCGTAGAAAAAGTATATTGTGACTCGTTTTATAAACTCTTTAGGTACACATTTTTGTACACTTGCTCCACTCATGTCAAAAAAAATCGTAACAAAAGAGATATTTATGAAATATATTACTTAATTTTACTATCATTTATTTTGTAAACTGATTATTTTTAGGACGTGGTTATAAAAATTTGAAAATTCACGATAAATGTATTAATATAAATTATATTAATAACACCATTTTCATAACGGTATTAAAAACAATAATTACCTAAATTCTAATTAAAATATGACAACCTATTAATCATCGAATCAAAATTGGAACAATAACGCTATCACCATGCCTCCATTGCTTTTGTATTATCCATCCACTGCTAACAGTCCTCTGAAAATTAGTATCATCGAATCATCAAACGTATGTACCATCATCGTTGATCAGGTTGAGTGCTTACGTAACCGTAACCAATTAGTGTAGATTTTAAGATTCGAGATAATTGTGTGTCAATCAAGGAACCAATAAAAGTAATCTATAAGTTTATTGAACTTCAGTTTGGATTCACAAAGCGACGCCGAATGGACGACGATTTGGGTATGTTTGTTCCATGCCATGCCTGGTTAGCTACAGTAAGAATGTATGTAGAATGTGATTGTGCTAACGGTCTGTTTCTATTTGGGAGATGAACAGGTGTAATTTGTTTGGTTTTTTATAGACTGAGATTTAGTGATTGTTAGAAGATTTGTTGGTGGGTTAAGTGATTGAATCAATGTATTTGAATAAAACCATAGTTTTTCTTCTGAATCTGAAGCGTGTATACGTACTGGGTTAATATTGAAATTTCATTTACAACTGATGCGATTATACGAGGGATTAATATTGAGCTTAAATAGTTGACTGTGACTAAGTTATAACGTGGCGTTTGCTTAAACGTTTTACCAGTGAAAATTCATGAAATTAAACAAACAAAGAGCATTTGTGAAATTTAATTTTCTGCGATCTGAAGCCTAGGTTAAGCCATCAGGAATGTTTTGATGACTTGAAGGTGTTAAGTTTCGTACAATGCCCAAAAACAGGTGTTACTGACGAAAACATTGCAATTTTACGCGGTATATGATAGAAAATTGTATAATCAAAGCCTGTTGTGAATGCTTTCTAGTTCCCTTACATTATTTATTTAATTTATCATTAATTAAAAAAAAATCCCTACATCTTTAAGAACTTCATTTACCTGCCTAATATTTAAGTCTAGTGACAAAACTATAGTAAAATATAGACCAGGGGTGCGCAAGTGTGGCCCTTTTGATATTGGAAGGTGGCCCTTTTGAAAAATTATAAAATAAACAAAAATCCCATTTAATTCGAAAAAATATAAATAAAATTAAATATATTTTTTTAAATGTTACTGTCAACAGTATCAACAACAAGAAGTAAATTAATGTATCAGTTTTACCAATTTAAAATATTTTTTTTTGCCAACTGAATCAGTTTTTATTCACTCTGTATATTCCTTGTGAACTAGCTCTATGTATAATAAATTTGATAAATTAATGTTATTTATCATATAAATACCGAAGTTGCCCTTTAAGAATACAAAGAATAATATTTGGCCCTTTTTTATAAAAAAGTTACGCACTACTGTTATAGACCAATTGCCATTTTGTTTAATATTTCTATTTGGAAAATTTAGTCGATGATTTATAAATATATGTATAATTCAGTCTCCAATAATATTACTATTCTCCAACATGGATTTACAAAATCAAAATCAACTACGACTAATTTAATAAATATTACTGAGTACACAATGAATTCGTTACATGAAAATGCATAGGTGGATATTGTGTATACTGATTTTGCGAAAGATTTTGATCGTGTAGATCATACTATTCTCATAGAAAATCGTAACTCCAATTTCTATTTTTCATCAAATCTCATTCAGTTCCTGTCATCATATTTAAAATCTCACGAGATTTGTGTTCATTATAAGATTAATTCTAATTCATACTTTGTAACCTCAGGAGTACCTCAAGGCTCTAATTTAGGCCCTTTACTATTTGTACTTTTCATTAAAGACTGTCGATTCAGTCAAATATTACTCTAGTTAGATGATTTAAAGATTTTGATAATCTTATGAAATGGTGTCACACATCAAACTTATTTTTAAATTTTAGTAAGTGCAAAATAATAAGCCATTCTTTTAAAAAAGTACTGTTTTCATTATAATATGGAACGTAATATTTTAAATCGAGTTAGGCAGTTTAAGGACCTTGGTGTTATTTTATTATGAGAATATGTCCTATATAGTAAAATCTTCTTATAAAAACTTAAAATTCATCATACGAAACAGAAGCTTATTCAAAAATAAATGTTCGTTAAAAAGTATATATTATGCAATTGATAGTTCTAAACTGGAATACTATATGCAGGTTTGGAATCCTATCTATGCTGAGTACACATATATTTCTGATCTAAAATCAATACAAAGAACATTTTTGAAATATTGTTATTTCAGATCTTGCAGATAGTATCGAAGTTACGACTATAACTATAAATGAATATTCTGAATTTAGTTTCGCGTAGAAAACTACTAAGTTGTTTGCACCTATATAAATTACTAATTAGACGATCCTATTTGTTTTAGTTTAAAAAAAATGTTTCACGTGGTACTTGTAGGAAAAACTACCCTTCAGTGTAATTATGCAAGAGCCAATTATGAATTAAGGTCTCCATTACTACAGCTTTATAGTATATTTAACAACTTAGTTCATGACTGTTACACGGACGTAGACATATTTACTGACTCTTTAGATAAATATTAAAAAAAACATCAATAATTTTTTATTAATATGAGATATAGTTTAGTTTTTTTTTATTTGATATTAATAGCGGTAATAATAAATAATTTCCTATTTCCAGATTAGGTATTCCGAGAATATCTCTTAATCTTGTGTTAAAATGACGTTTATGGAGAGTTTATTCTAGAGTTAAGTCTTAATCCATGTTTATTATTATACATTTGTGAGTTTAGCTCGTGATAAACTAGAAATAGTTATTCCTGTGTTAAAAAGAAGCTATTATGAACTTAACCCTTGTTTATTGTTACCACTATTAGTGTTTATGATGTATTTTCTATTCTCCTCAATTGTCTACTTGTACTATTTAGACAATTTATATATTTTGTATAATCGTTCTATAATTGGAATCCTTGATTCTGTTAGATAGATTTAATAGTAAATAAAATAAAACACTCTTACGTTACTGTACGGAAACTATGTGCTCACTGGATTACTCATAATTTAACATCAAGTCAAAATGCATATGTGTCAATTGGTGCAATCACTTCTAATATGCTTTGCACGCGGATCCCTTCACTTGCGGTTTTTAACGTGACAAACGACGAAATTTGAATATTTGTATGATCCGGAAAAAGGCAGCAGTTAGCTGTTTGGCTTTTCTAAAATAAATCTCCTACAGCAAAATTTGTTCGTGAAAAAAACCGTAACAAGAATAAGGTCGCTTTTTTTTGGTATTATAGCTCTAGACTCGAGAAAGATGAATATAGTACGGTCAATTCTACAGTAGCGTATTTGAACGAGCAAAAAGCAAAACATTGAATTGATGGGTCATCCACCAAATATAGTTCCGACTTAGCACCAAACGACGTATTTTTTAATTTCCACAAATCAAAGATAAATGCAGAGAATGCGTTATAATATAGCCATGAAACTGTTAATGCTTTCAGAACTAGCTAAATAACATACCTCCAGAAATAAAATAAAAGTTTTTAAAATTAGCAACTTTGAATGCAAAAACGTATTGATTGTAATACAATTGCATTATAATATACCTGTTGCCGTTTAGAATTCGTGATAATGAACGAATTAATATACGAATTTAGGACTTTGACTGCATTAGTACGAGTTAGTTACGCGGGAAGTATCTACAGTAGTCGTATTCTTATTTCTTTTATAATCTTTCGTGCCAATGATTATAATAATTTCTTCTCAGATGTAGTAATTGATAATAATAAAACATAGGAGATCAATAAAAATAAATAAAACAAAAAGAACTACAAGAAACTATCTAACTAACTAACTAACTAGCGAAAAATGCATACGAAATATATATGATCCACAAAAGTACATACAGATTCATACTAACATATGGGAATGAGTCATGGTTATTATTTAATAGAATTAAACGAATAACACATACGTTTGAGAAGAATAATTCAGAAAAGTTGAAGAAATTATAAGAAACGGAATAAGGAATAAAACTACAAAATAAATTTTTCTGCCTGGAAACTTCTGGCCTGCAGAGTGTTTATAAAAATGGATGTGTGAGACGAACATTTGCTGAGCGTTAGAAAAATATCACATGGTAGATCACAAGTTACTATTGGCAAAATTAAAATACTATAATTTTGGAAATGCGGCTTTGCAATGGTGCAAGAGTTATTTCATTAATAGGTATTTTCAGGTAGCAATGAACTCCAAATCCTCATCTTCTAAATCTAATGTCTTTCCTGCAGTTCGAGGCGTACCTCAGGGATCTATTTTAGGCCCTCTATTCTATTTATTGTATGTAGCTGACTTACCAAACTCATTAAAATTTTGCAGTGCACATTCCTATGCAGATGACACACAACTAGTTGCAACAATTAATAAAGATGAAATTCATGATAAATCAGTAACTATAAATGAGGATCTTGAAAATTTCGGCACTTGGGTATATAACAATGGACTCAAAATTAACGCATCCAAATCGTCATTGCTTGTTTATGGATCAAGTGTTACACCTAACATAATATTAAATGGAACACCAATTGAACGAAGTGATGTAGTTAAAAGTCTTGGTATGCTGATTGATGAAAAACTATTATTTCGACCACATTTACTTAATAAGTTAACAGCCGCTAAAATAAAGTTAAAACAACTTTATCAATTCAGAAATTTCTTATCTTCGAAGGTCAAATTGCGTCTTATAAAATCACTTATATTACCCTTGTTTGACTACCTTGCCTGTGTATATGTACCTAATTTGACTGAAGGCGATAAGCAAAAAATTAACCTTTTACAAAATAGTTGTTTGCGATTTGTATTTAATGTGAGAAAGTATGATCACATTTCTCACTACCGTTCTGTTGCGAACATTGATTATATTAATGACCGTTTTAAAACACTACTTCTCTGTCTAATACACAAAATAAGAACTAAAGGTTATCCACAATATTTAATTAATAAATTAAAATTTAAGAATAACTTATATACTCTAAGAGGCAACGAGTTATACGCTGTGCCTTCTTTTAATAAGGTAAAATATAAAAACTCTTTTTCTTATTTGGCTCCTACACTTTATAATTCGTTACCATATAAACTTAGAGAATGTTCTTATGACTCTTTTAAAAATAACGTGAAAGAGATGCTCCGTACCTTAAATTAATTACTCTTTTTTTACCCTAAATTTATTTATAATTTATTTATTTTTTCTATTGTTCAATATTTTTCTATTTTTAAATTTGCTTAACTCTATGGTTTGATCTTCTACAGCTTTTATAATTTATGTACATTTTTGCTTAAATTAATAATTAGTTTAGTATATATTGATTTAGTTTATTCTTTGTAATACTACATTACTAAAATTATTGTAAGAATTTTTGAACCTTTATTTTGTAACTGTTTTTGTAATATTTTTCTGTGTAATCTTTTGGTTAGGTGGTAGAACAGCCTTGGCTGAACCTCGCCTTTGACGTTTGTCAATAAAGTTTATTATTATTATTATATTTATTTACTTATAAGAACATGGCAGATGTAAAATATCAAACCATACAAGTACAAGATCGGAAGGTTATTCTATTCTTAATTTATCTAATTTTTTACAGTATTACTCTTAATAATTAATCTTAATTACATAGAGATAAAAAAAAACAATAAGCAAATATTCCATATATAGATTAAGGAAACATTAGTAACGCACATACTGCTCAGCGTATGTACAGAACCAGAAGGCCACTTGAATCATACATTAAATATACATCCAAAACACAATGCTCTCCCGAATATTTACATTCCCATATTAGTAACAAAAACCAACATTTAAATTCTTATCCCCAACTTATCTTTAGCAAACATATCGGTTTCTGTTGGTATGTGAATCAGTGGGGCCATATTGCATTGGCATTCACCGATCACTCCTACCTCGAGTCAGCGTTTCATAAAAACTGTAAACAGCTACCGCGACTGGCGCCTTCTGCAAACCTGTTAACCTACACATGTAAACCAACGCCGGAGAAAGAGCAGAATTGCCCCAAGATACGAAAGAGCCCTACGAGAAAAGGGGGGAGATAGTTTTGGTGTGGTGTGGGTTTAAATGATTTGTTTGTTGTTTATAGTTATAAGTAGAAATTGATTTTTTTTTTAAATGATTCGGTGAAATTAGTCGTAGGTACGTATTATAGTGCAATGACTTTGCATGTTATCATCAAATCTGAAGTAGGCGGACGGATTGAAAAGTTCGCGACCTAACAGCACTCGTCGCATAATTATTTTTGTAAAAAATGAGCAGCTCAATTTATGCGTTGAAGGGAAAGTATGATCCCCGTAGTGGAAAGCCTGCAACTATTATCAGTGATGAAAACATTTTATTAAGGATAGGGTCATGGTAGATCGGCGAATAAAAGTTTGGAAAACGACAGAGGCTGTTTACATGAACTGGTTCAAAA
Organism: Harpalus rufipes; assembly: GCA_951394225.1. Lineage (NCBI taxonomy): Eukaryota > Metazoa > Arthropoda > Insecta > Coleoptera > Carabidae > Harpalus > Harpalus rufipes. The sequence goes on from OX596281.1 coordinate 40,048,953, forward strand.
CATTCTTACCAATGAGTTATGGGGGACAAAAATTTCTGCGAGGTGGATGCTCCGGTTTTTGACCATTGGTCAGAAATGTGCTTAGTTCCAGAGGTCATCCAACTTACTACTCTGTTATATGAAAATAATCCTAATATGTTTACGGAAAGATCTTATAGCTCCATCTAACTTCCATCTATTTCCGAAACTCGAAAAATACCTGGAGAACAATGATTATCGTTCACTGAAGAAGTTGTATCAGCTGAACGGAATATTTTGCAGACCAGAACGAAGCATATGATATGATCGGGATTATAGTATTGCAACATTGATGGACCCAGTGTAGGAATAAGGTACGTAAAGTCTTGGCGAAGCTAATGTAAAAGCAACGTGCATACATATTTCTTAACCTTCAAACAATTCCTGTAGTTAATATACCCACTGTTAGATTGGACTATTTAAAATAAAAGTTTAAGGATAAAGTAACCTTTACCACAGGAAAGCATGTTTTATACGCCATATTCTATGCCAAAATACACACACTCGAATGTCCAATCGTACGTAATCGAACAATAAAATTGGTAATATTTATCCGCAGTGTATGTGTAAAGTAAGAGTTGCCAGATTAACTGCATCAAAATACCTTTGAGTATCGGATAGATACCTGACAAACTAGAATTTACGTGGCACGGAAGCAAATCTCAAATTATATACCCCATGAAATGGAAGCCAACACTATCCAATTTTCAAAGTCCTTGGATAGAAGAACACCCGCAATTAGAAAGAAAATATAGCTTCCAACTACGTGGGTCTCAAAATAATCAATTCTTCGGATATCCGATATTCGGATATCTCTAATAAGTTATTTTCTATATAAGACGGCATCAAACCTAAATAATACATAGAAGATTATTTCATAAATCGATTTGTCAACTTTTGAGATACGATGCGAAAATTCCAATCTAAGGTTCAATACAGAGACTGGGTCTAAAATCAGATACTCAGGTCCAAACTAAAGATCCAATACTCAATCTGGATCGGATATTCGATACTGAAATATGGAATCCAGATTCGAATAGTCCAATATTTAATTATCCGGACATCTGGAAAAAAATTAATCCGAATCCAAAACTATCCGGATCATAGCTCTAGAAGAGACGCTTTCTGACAATCGGTAGAAAACGGGTTACTAAGTCTAAGACATCTACTGATATAAAGAATATTAAAGCGAGAGAGAAAGAGAGAGAATGTGTGTATTCCGGGTCTGTTTCCACCCCGCCTATACAAGGTTAGTCTGGGAAGATGCCCCCCCCTTCCTTTTTTGTTATAAGTAATGGAAAAAATGGCTCATATAAAAGTTTTGTTATTTTAAATATACTATTTGCTGGCAGGTATAGATATTTTTTATAGTCAGATTTACAAAATATAACTATCAACTTTCAAATAGCAACCTAGTATTGTATTGATAAAATATAAACCGCTATTTTTTGTCTTTTCAACGATGTATTAGTTTTTGTTAATGAATTTGAAAAAAATCCAGAAAAATAAGATAATTGAGATATATGAGAAATAATTTTTATTCAAATATTCTACGTGCCTGTGTGATAATAAATAAATAAAATAAATATATCATCACGACATATTACCCATTGCTGGGTGTGCCAATTTGCTTTGTACACAGATATCGATAATGATAAAATATTTGTACCGTGCGGGCGCTTACCAGGCGTCACCTCATAGACACTCAATGCTGGCGTGGAGAATGTACCACAGGGGTCGATTTAGTGCCATTAAAATTCGAAGTCATTTTTTGCGTCGGTCGTGATCGAACCCGGGTCCCCAGATTCACGACCAGACTCACAGGCACACGGCCATGAGATCCCATAATAATAATAAATAAATAGATAAATAATTAAATAATAAATAAGTAACAAACAAGTGTATACTTTGTTGATATTAACATTGTTACATTTTGTTTATTTTCACATAGCCATCTACAATATTTGAAAAAATAAAATTCTCACGTATATGTATCTCAGTTATCTTAGTTTTCTAGATTTTTTTCAAATGGATTAGTAAAAACTAATACATCGTTGAAAAGAGAAAAAAATATTATATGTTGTTATTTAAAAAATAAAAGTTGACAGTCGTATCTTGTAAACCTGACTTTATAAAAAATATCTATATCTACCGTAAAATAGTATATTTAAAATAATAAAACTTTTATATATGAGACATTTTTTTTAATACTTATAATAAAAAAGTTAAAGGGGCGAGGGGCGCTTTCCCAGACATCCTGTATAATCTCTAAGGATACATTTACTAAATTCGGATAACTACAATTGTTCTAAAAGAACTGTAGGCTTCACTGAGACACACTGCAACAAACAAATATTCGTCTCCAAGAAACATACGGTTCTTTGTACAAAAACACTATGTGAGTGACCAGCTGCGCCCACCTCATAATATGTATTTACTCCTTTAGTCTCTGTATCGCAAATATCATTTCGATGGCATTAATCAAGTCAAAAATTTAATATTGGACAAATCTGTTTGCAAAATAAATATAGTAAAATATGCTTGTGCAATATCCTCTATATAATTCACTTAAATATACAACTCAATGAATATAAATTTTCATGGATTACAGCAAAATATTCTGTAAAATAAATTCAACTAATCCTTAATATTTTGCGCAAAACAACAACAAATACCATGACGCAAACAAAATCGAAGCTATGGTCCTCATCTGCTGAAGCCATGCGCTTAAATACTCGCGAGATCAGGATCGAGCAAGCAGTGCATTCCGAACTCAACCGAACTACGAGCGACTGGCTCGCGCACTGTCGTTGGTCGCTTAGGATTCAGTCGTGCGCCAGAGGTTTGAAGAGTAGGCTGTACCGCTTAGCACCAGAAACATACGCGAATCAATCGACAAACTAATAAACGGTTGATGTTTTCTTCAGTGAAAATGGTGATATAATTGAAAATAAGTGTAGAAAATGTGGAACATGGATAAAATAGTGCATTACACAGAATTTTTTGTTTCATAAACAATAAGAAACAAATTGTGCAAAGTTCAATAATTAATCAAGTACAATAATTATGTTTACTGGTTGTGCATTGTGTAGAATACTAGGATTTTGATAAGAACCTAATAATAAATATAATAGCGTGTAAACTGTGTTGTTTCATTCATTCATTCATTCATTCATTAGTTCATAATAACTGGAACAATTCGTGACAATTATTAACATAACTCTGTTGTGATTTGGGTGTGAATTAAAGAGTGTTTTTGTTAAAAGTGCCGAGATGTCTACACGACTGTTGGGATTATGGTCGTTGCTCCTGGTAGTCGGTCCGACTCTCATTAAAGGTTGGTGTCTCTGATATAGTTCCCTATGCGGTTTCCCCGACAAACTTGGGATTAAGTTTAATTTTCCCTTGGTTGTATTTGGTTTTAACAAGAATAAAGTTCATCATGTTATCATGTATAGCGAATGTTTAATTATTTTACATTACTGAAAATACACATATTTATATGTATATAAATAATATGAACAATTTCAAGCATAGTGTTCTGTATATTTCAAAGGTACAAGAATATTAAAAAATAACTTGCCTCAAATTCATATTTTGTATATTTTTTTGATTTCTATCAATTAAAGCAATTTGCTTACTAACGAAACAAACATTATAATCTATTTAGCTCATTTTTTAAAAATTGTGCATATATTTGAATAAATTTCAAATACTTTACTATTTTATTATGTATTCAACATAATGTCAAAATTAAAACATAATAAATTATAAAAATTGAGAAATTATGTTTGTAAAAAAAATATTTAGAAAGGCGACAAAGTTATGAGGCGATAAAAAATATTTATATTTATGGCTAATAATATATGAGTTGGTGAATCATAAACGTTTATTATAAATTGCGTGCGATAAAATATCAGTTTTAGTCATTATTTGCATATTATACATACGATATACTTATTAGATATCTATGTATATACGTACAAATTCATCAAATACATTTAAAATAATTGGCAGTTTTTGTGAACCTGTAGTGCATATTTAATTATTTTAAAAAAATATTGAAATGTATTTTTTTAAAAGTTGGTGAAACATATCATCAGTCATGTTATTAGTTAGTTTTTATTTAATCATATGAAAAGATTCAAATAAAATCAAACTTAATCTGTCCTCGAACTTTCCTTGTTCCTAATGTGGCAGTGTTTTTAAATTAAAAATTAAATAGAATTAAAAATTTAGATCACTGAATCTAAATTTAATTACTAAGATAATTAAGATACTGCGATATAAAATGGTTTTCATTTAGTATAATTACTATTTAGCAATATTAGCAAAAGCTGTTCGCTATTATTAGCTCATTGTTTAGTAGTAAACGCGGAAATTAAGAAATTTTAATTAAAACTGGCGCTAATAATAAAATTATCATTAGAATGGAGATTATTATCTGAATATAAAGGTTTCATTAAGTTCCCGTTATTTTTCAAATATAAATAAACTATAAAAAATATAGACATAATTCTTCCTTTGCCAATTGCACTGTATAACTTTCTGTTGTAGATGGTGCTGTTTTCTAAATATTTGGCTATTAGTGGCGATAGTGACGAAATACCTAATTTCTCTTTAAATAAATTTTTTAAAAAAAACCAACTCTGTATTATCTAGGTAATCACATTTTTTAAAATTTATTTTGTGCCAAATAATTGTACGCAATGTTAACGTTCCCAGACGATTACCCATTTAAGTACAAACTTCACACAATAATAAATTATGACCGTGTTAAATTTTTAGTGATACTAAAAATAATGTGGACTTTATGGTACACTAGCTAGTGTATACCATGAGACCCTCACTAGTATTCAATTTTTTGTGTGTTCGCAACATTACTTGATTACGTATGAATCTATTAATATTTGTTGATTAGACTATTACAAATATTATCATTACTATATAATGGGGCACCGTGGCTGAGTGCGTTATGTCACCAGTTTTGGTTCTGACAACTGGGTTCGAATCCGGTCGGAGTCAAACTAAAATTTATCAGTATACAACTTTTATATTGCACAAAAGAGACTCTTGTGGTGCTTTCTCCCGACACCTTTGACACTACGCCCGTGTCTAATTTTTACACGTAGTGAGGATGATACGAGTTCTTTCAATAATTTAACACTGTGGAAGTCTTAATTACACGAAAACAAATTGTTGTGTTATTGTAACACAAGTGTACCATCAGGTCCAAACTAGTATAGATTTTTTTTGTATGAGATTAAGCGTAATAATTTATGGTAGAGATATGTCGTCAGTACCGAAATCTGCAGTACACTCAGAAATGAGTAATAAGCCGAGATGATATATTTATTTATCCTTCACTATTGGCGACTCGTTGCTCTAGATGTTAACACTTTTTGTGTGTGTTCATACGAATCCACATGTGTTTCTAATTGTACTGAAGTGTTCTTTGAAGAGGTGCTTAATTTTTTTGGTTTTGTAAACTAGAAACATAATAAGCTGCTTTAGAGATTTCTCGGAACACATAGACGTAAAAAATCTGACAAAGACCACCGATGGTTGTATATTAATTCTAAGCTGACTTTGATGCGAATATAATACATGGGTTTACAAACATTTTAGTGTTTTCTAATTTATACCAGGTGATTTTTGTGTTAGATTGTGGTTCAGTAGGCTGCTCGCGTTTATTTTCCAATAAGACTACTTGTTCTAAACACATAGGCAGGTACCACAAGCCTTGTTTTAACTAAAACGATGTTTTAAGAAATGTTATATTTCATTATATAATAATAACAATAAATAATATCAAATTTATCAAAATATGGTTTTCAAGCAGAACATAGTTTGTATTCAAACAAATATTAAAAAAAATCATTCTTGCACATTAGTGAAATTAGATATTGAAATTTGAATTTAACATTTCTTAAAACAGCATTTTAGTTAAAATAGAGCTTGTGTTACCAGCCATTTTCCAAAATACGGGTAATAAACTACAATTACTATTCTACTCACGCAAAAAGCAGTATTTGTTTCATTAAACTTTAATGCAGTGAAATTTATTTTACTGCTTTGTTTGCTGTAATTTTATTGCAGTGTATTTTGCATATAAAATTAGCGTAAACATCACACTAATATCACTTTGACGGATATGCATGCTTGATTTTCATTTATAATATGGCATAACTAACAATATTTACTAATAAAAAGTGGATGTGTTTTTATATTTTGACCTATATCCATCAAAAAACAAGAACTATAACCATATTTTTAGAAATTTGCCTATTTCCAAGGTTTTATTGTTGTTTTTCCTTCAAATTTGTAGTTGTGAATCTATGTTGTCTTATTGGCGACATATGTATATAACAAAAGTTTTTGTTAAAAACTCATAGCTTCACACCTTGTCTGTCAAATGAATTTATTAAGTCACTACTGGAAACAAATAAATGCAGTCTTCTACAAATCTATTAACATTAGACTTTTTAATGTTTGTTTTTCGGGTTAAAAATGTCATTTTATAACAAGTTAAAAGTGACAGATTGTTGTTACTTTTAATACCAATGTTAAAAGTGAATTAGTTACCTTGGTAATGACGAACGGAACAACAAATCGACATTTTTGACATATGTCAAAAAATGTTTTTATATACAAATTTAAATGAAAAAATCTGATGTGGCCAGCACAATACCTTTCGCCAATTTTATGTATTTTCAACAAATTCCATACCTACAGAAATTTCCTTGGAAAAGATTCTATATTTCCATTAAAATTATAACACAAACATACTATGTAAATTACACTTTACACTGTTTCCATGGTTATAAAATAGATGGATGATTTATGAAATTTAATCTTTTTATAATTTTATAACTTTATATCGGGCCTATTCTGTAACAGTGGTTATTTTTTAACACCTGGTTAAAAAATTTGTCCGATATTGATTTGACAACTACGAATCCAATTTTTGTTAAATGTTAATATACTTGTTTATTTAAATATTTGAACCATTTGTTAAGAATTAACCATTAAGTTATTAGTTGAGTTACTAGTTGATTAAATATGAAGGAATATGTGTAATCAACTCATGTAGAGACTAAAATATTCTTTAATATTTATAATGAGATAAAATGTTAAAAACGATATTTATCTGCGTTTTTTTTTTTTTAAGAGAAACTGTTAAGAACTGCAATTTAGGGTACTTGCGGTTCACCAAATATAACCAAAATGTAATCAGCTCTTCATATGGTCGTTACGAAGGAGGAATGTAAAAGAATTATAATTTTTACAATTGTAGTGTTCGAGTTATCGACGGAGAAATGTTCGTCACACGCATACCGAACAGACATACATACATACACATACACACACACACACACACACACACACACACACACACACACACACACACACACACACACACACAATTGTAAAATTGTATTCTATGGACTCTAAAACGTGTAAATTCGTTAGAAACTCATCTTCAAATATTTTGATGTTGGTCCAAATACAACACCTTCCTTTGACAGAAGGTAAGAAGAGTATTTGTAGAAAAAACAGTGTATTATATACGTGTTAAAAGTAATTTTGTTTTACACTATGATTTGCGTCGTGTTCTAAAGTTCTCACAGAATAAAATGTCGCTTTCAACACGTCATAAATAACTATTTTATTTTTATTAATAAGTTCACAAACAACGTTCTGTAAAGCCTGTTTTATATTATCAAATTTGTTAACAATTTTAGTAACAATGTGATTTCATTGGAAACTAATGTTTTGACAAGTAGAATGTTCTATGCAAGCCATCACAAATTCCCGAACAAATTTCATTATAATTCTGTAGGCTAAAGTGGTCGGCCTCGGGTATTGACTGTTGTAAATGCATCTACAACGGTAGAGGAAAATACAATTTGAACATCTAGAAAATTAGGACGCAAAATCCGTGTATCACACATGACTGTGTAGAACACCAGCTAGAAATAAACTAAATTATCAAAAAAGACAAACATGCTCGAAATGCAGTTATACAACTAGAAAGAATACCGATGTGCTGCAGAGCTCTTAGGGGTCGGCGAGGGGGTCGGCATTTTTCATTCATTTATTCAGCGTCTTACGTGAAATGTGCGCACCAAATTGCGTGCCATTGCACTTTTATCTATTTACAATTTAAATTTTATAAATACAAACGTATTAAAAATACATTAGAAAAAGTTTTTAATTTGTTGCTAAATTTTTGTTACATAATGTTATAAAATCTGTCTTCCCTTTTTATCTCTCGCTAAAAGAGGTATTGGAATCGTGCTAAAAATCGCATATCCAGGTTTTAGTGAATAAGCACGTTTTAAGGTCCCTAGAATCCGATTATAACATTTTTACGATGATGTGTATATGTGTATGTGTGGATGTTGGCGGTGCGATTTCTCAAATTCTATAAGACTAAAGGACCTGTGTAACTACGGATTCCTCAATCTAACAGTAATGGGAAGAGTTGAATAGATTCTGGTAACAATTGGAAAACCGGAAGTAGAAGTATTTTAGCAAAAATCTTCTAAATATTATTTTTTGAAAATTTATGTTATTACAAATATTAAAAAACAAAATTGTCTATCCGACACATTTAATTTTTTTATTATACCTTCTATAGATTTAACGATATAGATATATAATCTATAAAATAATCTGTTGTAGTAAATCTCACAGCTCAAACATCTCCATGGTAACTAGTTGAGTAATTAAAATGTCTGTAATTGACAGATAAATGTCACTGTCAGTGTCAAAAATTCAGAGATAGTACTGAAGACTTTTTATGGGAACGATATTTAATATTTCTTATTGTATTATTAATTATATATTTAAAATTATAAACCCTTCAGAAATACCACCAATCCCTTTAATGAATTGGAAAAACCTCGAACATTTAGAAGAAATTATAGAAAATAAAATAAATACTCGTATATCATTAAAGCATATTACCCATTGCTGGGTGTGCCAATCTGCTTTATACACAGATATCGGTAGTGTACCACAGGGGTCAATTTTGTGCCATTAAAATTCGAAGTAATTTTTGGCGTCGGTTGGGATCGAACCCGGGTCCCCAGATTCACGACTAGACAATTATAGAAAATACGTAAATATAAATATTAGGTGTAATTAGAATATTTTGTGTGTACAAGCAATGTAAAATACAATACTTACATACCACAATGGAAATGGTAAGAGGTATTGTGGTGGCCACAACAGATTTTTTCAACCTATTGAGAGCTAAGTATAAACTCCATTGGTACCTATATGATATCTCAATTATTTTGTAGATAAACATTGTAGGTTAATGTCAAAATTTTCATGAACTTGTAAGAGTAAAATATCTCAAGATGATTATTTTTGCCAATGAAATAGCATTCAATTTCTTCGTGGCATCATGTAACAACTCTACTCCTTCTCGGCGGTGAATCGAACGTGAAGTGAGGCAGTGAACCAACATCAGTGAGCAAGTGAAATTGATGCGGGAATGTTGCTATTGAATATGTTTGCCCGAGCGACGTGGATTTTTTCTTTTCTACCGCACTGCATTCAGAGGAATGTGTTGTATTTATTTATTGCCTTATTCGATATCTTGCAGATATGTACGTGAGGATGTTTTTATTCAGGCAAACACGGAGCAAAAATCCAGGGAAATAATTTATAAGTCTTCAGTGATATTCATAGATCGAATAAAAATAAGCCTTCAATTTGTGTTAAGAATGAGTTTATGAATTATATATGCAGAAATGACGACTAATGTCGCTTTTATTGGAGAAACTAGCTTATATGATGAAGTTAAATGAAGTAGCATTAAGGGAGATATTTAAAGCTAATCAAAATATATAAGCACAAATTAATGTGTAGTGTTGGAACAAAAGATAAACGTTAATAAGATGTATTATTCATTAACGAACTTGTAATAGTTTACAGCTCACATGATTAAGTAATATTAAACAGTGTTCGACAGGAATAATATTGGTATTTATTTGATGCGAAAGTAAAACACTAATAATTATAAATAATAGTTATTTAACTATCAAGTGTATTAATGAGGGCGATTAATGATCGAGACATTTTGTTGAGATCATTAATCGCCAATTAACACACGTGTTAGTTACAATATTTTTTCGTTGACCGTATCTTACTTAAATGGGAAATCTAATTTTATTCCATGACAAATTTTTTTAGGTTAGTAATGGTTAACCGAACGTCAAATTTTACGTCAGAAAATCAATAAGTTTTGTCATCAATTGTTTTTAGTGGGTGCGTTCAGTTTACTTAATGCTAGACAACACAAGTGGTTTTTTATGTTATTTGAGGAATTTTATTCTTTCAAATTCATTTTAAAGGTATGCTACGTGAATATACCTAGCTAGTAAGTGTCAAAAGCATGACTTTTAATTCTGTCTACCTTTTTGCTACAACTTAGCGTTAGCAATACATGCTGTGTTCCATGTGGTGAACGCACCCAATAAATCGTTTATTAATAAAAAAAATCATGCATTAATAGGGGTCATTAATCAATGATTTTCTATACATTAAGATAGCCTATTAATAAACGGTCGACGGAAAAATAAATAAATATGATATATTTATAACGGTTTATTACCCATTGCTGGGTGTGCCAATCTGCTTTTTACACAGATTTCTGGCATTTGCCAGGTGTCACCTCACGGGCACTCATTGCTGGAGAGTGTACCACAGGGATCAATTTTGTGTCATTTATAATTCGAAATATTTGGCGTCGGTCGGGTTCGAACCCAGTTCCCAACCAAACACTCAGGCACGCGGCCACGAGACTCTATACTAATAATTATTTTGTCTCGATTATAATATTACAGCAAAATTCCATTAGAACCTAGGGTTACGAAGTCATTGTCACCACTCTCCGTATTTTCAGAGTCTTTGAATAGAAAGAATATTATATGAAATTGGTAACCATACGATGTCTATTAATTTATCAAAATTTGGTATTAAAATGAACACGATGATGAGAAAGCCAATACAATGTAATTAATTGGTAATTTTATATAGAAATGCCAAGCTCAGTCGACACTAATTCAGAGACTCCAAAATATCAAGTAAAAAAGGCTACAAGAATAGATATTAATGAATCTCAAACGAGATCTCAAACCTATGTTTTATCGACTCGAAATAATTTTAATATTATTATTATTTTAAAGATGTGAGTTGAGGATTAATATCCTATTAACTCAGGTACAATGTATACAATAATATATAATAACAAAATACAATAAGCTATCTGTTATTATCGTGTTCTAATGAATATGTCCGTGTAAAAAACATTCAGTTTTTATATAGAAGCTGAATGTATGACTTTATATAAAATAAATCTAACTGTCCATCCCATCATTTTATGCTCTGTCTCGTAAATATCTTTTTTAAACTTTAATGTATCATATATTCATTTCCTGACTCTTGCGAGACTATATTTTACAAGGGAACGACGAATCACTTATATTAGGCTGTATTTTTGGCTACTAATTAGACTCGTACGGGTGAAGAACCCAAGTCCGCATATAGTGCCTGCATTATCAAACATATACATTAGATACTAGACAAACCACAACGATTAAAGTTTAATAGGGCTGTTGCAAGAAATTTTATGACTTTCTAAGTACCAAATTTAAAAAAATCTGATGTGGCCAGCACATAACCTCTCGCCGTATATTTTACCTGGCTGTATGCATAAAGCAAAGAATATTTTTATAAATACAAATAATATATTCATATAAATCTATGACGTATAAACTTCTTTATTATTCAATAGTAGCATGTCTCAACATAAAGATATTTACCATAAATTATGTTACAATAAATTACAAAGTAGAGTTTACCATATATAAATATTAGGCTGGTAACAGCAATTTTCAATTCGAACAACTTTGTTTACTTTCTCTTCATATTCTTCTAGTAAAAACATTAATTTTGGGCGGTCTAAAATGTATATATGTATCTGGATTGTGCATCTATTCTTATATATCTTCTTTTACATTTTATTTTTTCATACTTGTTATATCTAAATAACCTTAATTCCCTTTAATAAAGTGACGGATAGATTGCACTCCGATTATTCTTATATCGATGTGTAATTTTGTCAATATTTACAACTTACTTGAGAAGAATTTGATAGCTTTTTCGCAATTCAAAGTTACTCTAGTCTACAGTACTGGTGTACATTGTCCCATAATGTTTGAAACAAATTTAAGTCCTTCAACCTAGACTTGTCATCTCCATAATAGTCACAGATCAAGAATTAAAGGATTCTCCAAATACATTTTTCTTTCATTACTCATTATTTCTGACACTGACATTTATCTGTCAGTTACAAATAATTTAAATTTGCAACTATTTTTCATGGCATCCTTTCGGTTGTAAAATTAATTACAACATTATTTTATATATTATATTCCTTTTATCTCTAAATCTATAAAATATGTATAAAAATATTTAAATGTATCAGAAAGAGAATTTATTTTTCTTTAATATTATCAAGAAAAATTTAAAAAAAATAATATTTAGAAGATTTTTTTTCAAGAATCTTCTACTTCCGGTTGTCCAATTGTTACCAAAACCTTTTCAGATCTTCCCATGAATGTCCGATTGGGAAATACGTTGTTAAACAAATTTTAAGTCTTATAGTTTTTGAGTAACCGTCCTTCCAACATCCCACACACACACATCCACACACACACACACACACACACACACACACACACACACACACACACACACACACACACACAGACATCATCGTAAAAATGTTAAAATCGGATTGTAGGGACCTTAAAACGTGCTTATTCAATAAAATCTGGATATGCGATTTTTAGCATGAATCCAATACCTCTCTTGGCGAGAGGTAAAAAAATGTTCTTTAATGAACCTCAAATTTGAAAATACCACGAAATATCTGTTAGATATTTTACAATTAATTATTGAAATTTGTGTAATATTTTTAAAAAATCAAGTGACATTATAGTATATACAGTTTAACATGTAACAACTATCGCCTACTTTTATTTATATAAATAGCGTAGGTGATAGATAAACTGTTTTCCTATTGGCTATGAATGACGTGCAATACGTACGTCGACATCACAGGAGTGGGGGGTTGTTTTTCATGACAATTACTAGCGTTAATCTTTTTATTTAATTATTTATGAAAACAAGAATATATTATTATTACTTTTATTACTATAAAAAATATTGCATAACTTTCATTTAAAATACTTTTTAAAAAATGTGAAACCGGCTCATAGCACAAACTAAAATCTAACGGAAATATTCCAAACTTTAAAAAACTTAAACAGGGGTGGTCAACGGTCAGGGAAAGACAGGGAATTTAGAAACTATAGCCTGGAAAAGTTAGAGAATTGTTAGGATTTTACAAATTTGGGCCTGCTCTGTAACTCAGTGGTTAGTTTTTAGCAAGTTATTAAAAAAAATCACTAATCAAGTATGTTGACACAAAAAAAATTGAATTTTTCATTGTAAAATCCATTTCTATTGGACAACGATTTTAATCAGCTGCTAAAAATTAACAACTTTGTCACAAATTGGCCCGATTGTCACTAAAAAAAAATGATTTCTTGCTCTTTGAATGGCGAGAATTTTTATTTTTTCATATTTATTTAGATGATTACCCTTTATTTATTTTGTTCACCAACCCCCGGGTCAATTACAAGAAATTATGATGTGAAAAACATAAGAAAGACAGGGAAAACTAAAGGAAATACTCCTGCGTCAACAATCTTTAAGATCAGCTATTACTACAATAAATTAATAGTGGGATCTCGTGGCTATGTGCCTAAGTGTCTGGTCGCGAATCTGAGGACCCGGGTTCGATTTTGACCGACGCCAAAAATTACTTCGAATTTTAATGGCACTAAATTGACTCCTATGGTGCACTCTCCACTCCAGAATTGAGTGCCCGTGGGGTGACGCCTGGTAAGCGCCCGCACGGTATAAATCTTTTATCATTACTGATATCTGTGTACTAAACAGATTGGCGCACCCAGCAATGGGTAATATGCCGTGATGACTTACATATATATAATAATACCATGTATTAGTAATTTCCTGCCCGAAAGTTCTAGTAAAAAAAAATGTAAGGTATTCTGAATTTAATTTTCTCCTGCATATAATTGTAGCTCATTGGTATCCATTGAATTGAACTCGTACTATCGATATCTCCTGCATTCGGTGTGATTGATAAACCGGTAGTGAGTCCAATTACAACTTAATTACAACAATTACCTCGTTGTAGAGTGAGGCCTGTATATTACACGCCTTGTGCCAACTCAAGGGTTATTACATGCAGATCACCGGCAGAAACACCGTGAAAAAACATGGACAACCTACGTGACGAATGCATCGATCTCAGATGAGATGTTTTCTTCCTTATAAGATTGTGTTGTGTAAGAAGTGAAACAAGGGTAATGATATGGTGGTGGAAGAAGGTATTAATTTATTGATTTGTTTTTGTGCTAAGTACGTGTGAAGAATTGGAAAGTTATTATTGAAACGAGAACTGGAAATAAAATAATTGATACGTGAACCTGGGGTATTAATCAAATATTTGTTATTTGATGTGTGATTGCTCAATTATTTTACTGTTTTTCAATTAATGTATGACTGTTTTATTTGTACCTTTTTATACACTCGTAAAAATATCTACTAAAAGTTTTGCCTTTCAGGCTCATGTTTGAATTAAAGAAAAGATAGGCACCATTTAAATTAATCATTTAGGCTTTAAATTTAAACTATAGCATTTTTGACATTAAAATAGTAGGTACATTAAAATACAAGTTTCATAAAACATCAATTTAGCGCATGTTTTCTAAGGGACAAGTGCCCTAAAATGTCTTATGAAACGTAAATTTTATACCATTTTTCTACTTTCGTTCGTTTCCAAACAAAATACTAAAAATATTCGTTATTTCATTTTCTAATTTTTGAACATTGCTAGGAATATTTAATTTTTTATTCGATTATTGGTAACAGTGATTAACATTTACTGATATTATTACATGATTTCAATAGTTGGTCTTCTAGAAATAACAGTTACTTTAAAATGACAATTGTCTAGAAATGTAACCAATTTAATAGAAATTAGGTTTAACTTCTTTTAAGAAGTACTTTATGACATCCAAATGAGTTTCATAAAGTACATATTAAACAACTAAAATAGAAACAAATCTGTTGTGGCCATCACAATACCTCTCGGCCTTGCCATTGTGGTATATATAAGTATTGTATTTAAAATTTCTTGTACACACAAAAAATTCTAATTACACCTGATCTTTATATTTACGTATTTTCTATAATTTTAAATTCATTCTATGAGCAAGTTTTCTCCATTTCTTTTAAATGTTCGTGTTTTCCAATTCATTAAAGGAATTGGCGGTATGTCTGAAGGGTTCATGTAATATACCTATAATTTTAAATATATAGTTAATAATACAATAAGAAATATTAAATATCGTTCCCAGAAAAAGCTTGCAGTACTATCTCTGAATTTTTTATACTGACGTTAGTGACATTTATCTATCAATTACTGTGATCAATTACACACATTTAAATTTGTCAAGCAGTTACCATGGAGATGTTTGGAATATAAGCAGGCTATGAGGTTTATTACAACAGATTATTTTATAGATTATAATCTATATCGTTAAGTCTATAAAAGATTTAATACAAAATTTAAATGTGCCGGATAGAGAATTTTGTTTTTTAATATTTGTAATAACATAAAGTTTCAACAAAATATATTTAGAAGATTTTTGTTAAAATACTACAACTTCCGGTTATCCAATTGTTACCACCCTATTCAACTCTTCCCGTTACTATTAGATTGAGGAATCCGTAGTTAGGTCTTTAGTCTTATAGAATTTGAAAAATCGTACCTCCAACAACCCCCTACAGACACACACACATCCACACACACACAGACATCATCGTAAAAATGTTATAATCGGATTCTAGGGACCTTAAAACGTGCTTATTCACTAACATCTGGATATGCAATTTTTAGCATTTATCCAATACCTCTCTTAGCGAGAGGTAAAAATATGTTATCATCATAAATATTTTATGTTGGCCGAAACACGATTTTTATTTTTGTTAAACAGATTTGCACTTTACGATAGTGACACCTAGCATCAAAAGTTTTGATGGTTAGACAAATTACACTCATTTTTTAAATATAGTTTTTTTTTAATTTGAATGAAAATCCGGATTATCAGATCACAGAATTCCGTCTTAAAATTTGTCGGATTGCCAGACTTCTGACCAATGAATCGTCCAATATTTTTATTAAAATCGGTTAATTTCGTACCGAGTCTGTATTTATCTGCATTTCACTCTTATAAAATACAACGTGTGTTGTATAAGTCAGTTGTAGGTCGTTTGAAAGAATGAGTGCGAGAAATAGTAAAGTCTGGTCTAATTTTTCAATAGATAAAAACGAGGATAAAAATGACGAAACAAAAGCCAGCTGGAATATGATCTATCCAAAATATTTCTGTTCTGTATAAGAAAAGTAAAATAGAAATCTAAGATATATACGTTAATGATATAAATACGTACAGTAAAATTATTTGTCTTACGAGGTCCCTACTGACAGATTATAGTCTGTAATGTTGAACAAGGTTCTCTTCCGAATATAAGGACAATTAACAGGAGGTGCCAGAAGTACCCAGTAAAATTAATGGCATATAACATAATCTAATACAATTAGTGAGAAACTAAACAATTTAAACATTAGTAACAATTATCGTCTAAATTATACAAGCTCCGGTCTCAAAGGACGCCTGGAGCGGTCATATACCGGATTCGGATGTCCGGATTCTGATATCGTCGTACTGTTTGTTCATTGTTCGGAATTTAATCTATTTGACTAAGTATGTTTTACTAACAAAGAACAATAAATATGCATTTCATATAAGGAGAAATATAAAATAAATAACTAGGAAATTAGTTTTAGAATTAAATCTTCTCATGCTTTCAAATAAAATATGTACTGTCATGAATAAATATTATTTTCTGTTCTATAAATTAACATACATATAGATGTATAATTCAAATAAATAACATATCCTTAACATTAATTAAGTATTCTAGTGTATGCAGTTAGAAAGTACGTATTATTTTTAATTTAAACTTACTTTAGTATAAAAGTGTAAAGTAAACGTATGTAATTAATCTTAGAAAGATTATCATTAAACGTATCCTAAGTGTTCGTGTACGTAAATAAATAAGGAACACATTCGTGCTAATAATTTATAAGTAACACCATAGTTTCTACATGCAGATTTTTAAGGTCAGTGGCGTAGCCATAGGGGGGGTTTTAGGGGTTAGAACCCCCCCTTGTGAGACCATGCTAGGCCGCTTTTAACACTAATTTAAAAACATACACGTTTGTTGTTCATATATAATATGATCAGAAGCAAAAAATAATTAATTTTCATACATACATACACAAAATCACGCATATCCCACTTAGTGGGTTCGCACAAACCCGAAAACAATAAGAACAACATCAACATCATACAAAAAATCCTTACTTTAAAACATATTAAAGTGACCGATTTTCGGTAGCGAAATACCGCATCCGGATCACAATAATAGTTACGAAACAATCATCCTTCGCCACACATTCCTATCTAAGCACACTTCTTTCGCCCCGGCCACACTCATAATCGCATTAATACATGTTCTTCTTCTCTTTCCACTAGAAACCCTACCAACCACATCCATCCACTTACACACTGGTTGGACACGCAATCGAAAACCCTCAACTTCACCAAGATATATACGCTTAACAAGCCGTTCACTCGCCATTCTCTCCACATGCCGAAACCATCTCAACTGATTCACACCAACTCTCTTAATAACATTGTAAAAGAATATTAATTTTCGTAGAAATCTGTTTACACGCAATTATTAGATACAGACTGTAGAGTCTGTAGCCTACAGATGCCCTTTCGCGCAATGTCCTCATGAAAATGCCGAGCTTTACCGAAATTTACCGACAGTTAACAGTGAATCTCATGCGCTATGTTCTTGTTCTTGAGTAGAATACCTACGTTAATTTAATTTATTAGTGTTACAACTAGAACTTTTCTTGTGTTTATACTGCGGTTTGTATAAACATATTTAGGTGAGTGGTTTGAAATTCACTGCATAATTTATCATTGTTGTTATTTACCTGTTGATTTAAAAAAATGCCTACTAATAAATATTATATTTATAAAAATATTGTTTTTCTTGATTGTTATTATTAAGCCCATTTAACCTCATATTTATTTAAAATTTATTATCCTGCTTTTGTTATTGAGCGGTTTATCGAATGCGGCGGTTCGATAATTGCTACACAACGTGCTTTTCGAATTCATTTCGGACTCGGGCGTCATGATCCTGTTCCACATCACGCTACGATTAAAGTGTGGGTGTCAAATTTTAGACAAACGAGTTCAGCATTCCGGGACCTCAAAATGCATCCCTACAAAATGGTTGTTGCACAGGAATTAAGTGAAAGGGATTTTGAAACCCGTACGAACCTGTGTCGCGATCTCCGAGAACTCCCAAACGACGATGTTGTGCTCTTCACGGACGAAGCCCATTTTCACCTTTGTGGTGCCGTTAACAGGCAGAATTTTCGATATTGGAGTGACGAAAATCCTCGAGAAATCCATCAGGAACCCCTCCATAGCCCAAAAGTGACTGTGTGGTGTGCTCTTTCCCGCCTAGGCGTCTGGGGGCCTTACTTTTTTGAAGAAAATGGACAAACCGTAACGGTCAACAGCGAGCGCTATTGTTTCATGCTGGAAAATTTTCTTAGACCCAAAATGGAAGAAAATGGCGTGGAAAATGTGTGGTTTCAACAGGATGGGGCAACCGCCCACACATCGCGACGATCAATGGACATTCTCAGGGAACTGTTTCCCGGTCGCCTCATTTCCCTGAGAGGTGATCTTGGCTGGCCGCCGCGCTCACCGGATCTCACTCCATGTGACTTCTTCCTTTGGGGTTACCTCAAATCGAAGGTTTACCAGCATCGACCAAGGACCCTTCTTGCTTTACGAAGGGAAATTGCTCGGGCAATTGAAGAAATTCCTGTGGAAATGACGGTGAAAGTCATGGAAAGCTACCGCGAGCGCCTAAATCAGTGTATCCGCTCCCAAGGACAAGTTGAGTGGTTTTAATTTTATAACTTTTTGAAATCGGATAGGTTTTTCTGCCCCACCCTGTAAAAGTGCGCTCGTAATACGGACGAAAGAGTTTTCTTTTCTATTGAATATCTTAGTAGTAAAATATAGAGATATAAAAAACTAGTTTTTTAAAAATATTTTGAAACTATTTAGGAAAAATAATTGGCGCTACAATTTACAATAAATAATAATTTAATGAAAAGTAATTTCAATAGTTCTAAGTTTATTTTTTATTTAGTTAAGAATGACAAAATAATTTGCATTATTAGTGTATATTATCAGTAGCTGTTTACTAATACGAGAATACAAAAGAAGTAAACTATATTGTTGTTGTAAAATAGAAAAAAAATTCTATTCGTCATCAGTTAATAGAAATTATGAAATGTAATTTAGGGGTTTCCCAGAGAAGTCGATCAAGTTCATTTATTGAAGTTTCTGTGTTATGGCGCCTTGTTGTTCAATTCCAAATGTGTCACATTGTGAGCAATATGGTTTTAACAAAAATCAAACAAAGTGTGGAACATTATATAAGTACGATGTTTATAATTCAATAAGAAGAACCTAACTAATCACTAATCCATACCGTTTTCTTACAAGTACGAAATGTAAATAAATAAAATAAATATATTATCACGGCATATTACCCATTCCTGGGTGTTCCAATTTGCTTTGTACGCAAATGTCGGTAATTATGATGCCATACTATAGGTATACCGTGTTGGCGTTTACCAGGCGTCCCCTCACGGGAATTCATTGCTGGCGTGGAGAATGCACCACAGGGATCACTTTGTGCCAACTAAAATTCGAAATCATTTTTGACGTCGGTCAGGATTGGACCACTGTCCCTAGATTCGCGACCAGACACTCAAAAACAGACACCATAGTACGAAATATTTTTTCATTTTCTACAATTTTCTTCAATTTCTACAAATAAGCAAACGAGCCCATGCGTCGTTTTTCCTTTTTTGTTGAATCGTTGAATCTTGGATCCACATACACATTGTTTTTAAGTTTCTTATAATGAGACGAAAAATTTTGACAGTCATGCGTTTGGTCTTGAAATGAGACATGTTCAGTTTTTGTGAAACTCTTTCAATTATACACCTACTTATTTCGAATATTACCTTCAATATTTGAAACATTTACATGAGGTTTTAACTCTGGAACATGAACGAGAATGGTTATGCAAATTTTGTCAACAAATCAAAACATTCATTTGGTTATGAACTGTCTGAAATTTGCAGGAAACGTGGAAAAGTAACTGAAAATCATCTATTAGTTATTAAAATTTGTCTAAAATATTAATTTTTATGTGAAAGTATTTGCAAAACTAAAAGACGAGGTTGGAAAGATTTTCGTTTTTATTCCCGGACTATTGCACAGCCGCCTTTAAATTTTAGTCGAAATCTCGGTTGAATCCGCCTGCATATTACCCTGCCTTGTGTACAGTGTATACATATTCCCCGTCCCGTGCATTATTTATCCCTGTATCTGGGCACACATTAGCCGCATTACAGGCCGATGGTATCAGCGATGCTGGGCCGAGGTCCACATTGTCCTGTTAGGAGATGCTATCTCCGATATCAGCTCGGTGCATCGCTTGTACTGCATGCCGCCAATCATGCGGTATTGATACGTACAAGATACGGGATGGAAGCGTACCATTTGTTCAGAATAGGGAAAGAATATAATAATTAAATAATTTACAGTGACGGCGCGTGGCTAAGTGTTTAAGTAACTGGTTCTGGTTCTTATGACACAAAATAAAAATAATACTAGATTATTTTAGCACAATTAATGTCTAGTTGCACCAACAAGACTATTAAACAAAAAAAAATGCAAATCGAAATGTTGACAGCAATGCATTTATTTATTCGTTTGACATTTCAGTCCGATGAAATATTTGCATACGTAATATAACAAGTGATATGATTATCATCGGTTATTCTCGAATGAAACCGGGTTGCAGATTTCACGAGTCCGAAGGACGAGTGAAATGTGCTGCTTCGGTTTCACGAGCAGTATCTTCGATTATTAATCATATCGCAATATTATATATAATGATGTTAACCTAACTTATTGTATATAATAATTTTTATTGTATATAATCTTATTTTTAGTTATTACAATTTTGATGATATAGATGGGGATGAGCAGTTTTTTCATTATATTTATTTATAACATTACACTTGTTGATGGAGATGCGATGAAAGGACAGACACAAACATCCAAGCCCGTGGTGGGAATCGAACCCACGACCCCAAGATCCAAGCGGTGATGGATGAACGCCGCCTCACCACGCTCGGCCACCGCATATTGTATTGAAACATGGTACTTACAAGTTTTATTTAATATATCGGAGTTTGAGTTATTGTTATTACCAATTTTTATAATCAAAATTAACTGTCAATCTTCAAAAAAAAATAATACAAATCCTATAGTAACGATTATAAATGAGATATTTTTTTGTTTTTTTATCCTCGTTGTGATAGATATGTAACTAGGGAGATTCTGAATGTTGATTGGCGGAAAACATGTCACATGACTAATGAATTATATTCTTAAATTAATGAAAAAAATTTAATAGCGTTTTACATTTATATATTTATTTTTGCACTTAATGCAGCTAATGATGTCATGCCCGGCACTAATCCTTATTACAACACATTCGTAGTACATTTTAAATTAAACATGTTACAAAAGTTTGTTACCTTTCACTGTCAAATAGAGAGGTTATGTATAATATAAACTGTTTGTATATATTTACTAATGCAAGTTTCCAATAATTCTTCTATTATTAACAAAGTTATTTTTTTTACATCCATCGTACAGTGCAGACACTTTTAACAAATATATGAATTTGGCGGACTATACTATCAAGAACTGACGACCGTAGTAAGGGCAATAAAGTGCGCATTCAGTAAGGTTCAGTTCACTCGAAAAGTATAAATGAAACACGTAAAACTCAGCTAGCGCGTACTGATTATATAAATGGAAAACAAGTTACGTTGATGCAACCGGCATACTGGGGCTCCATATATGTTCAGACACGTTCAACTGGACGCCGCGACATCTGGGGGATAGTCAACTGGGCGCCGCGATATCTGGGCGATAAAATGTAGAATTATACAATTGTTTGTCATGTTAGGTAATGTTAATGTTAGTTTAGAAAAATCAGAGGGTTTTAACTATTTTTCCCTTATGAAAAAAAAAATTAACAAATTATATGCTTGCTAAACGTGCAAATTTTTTAATTTTATGTCGTTCAGTTGACCACCGCGCAAATATCGCGGGGCCTAGTTGTCGGGTACTGTTATATTTGATTATTTTACTTTTAGCCGTACTAAGATTCACATTAAATCGTATTTGGCTTAATGAATTATTAGAAAATATTTAGCAAGTTTCGAACTAATATATGTATTAAATTTCCTAAAATAATGCTCCTAAGCTCTTATCATGTTGTATGATACGTATGTAGTATAAGTGTATTACAGAGATGGTGCTATTTTTATTTCCAATTTCCCTACATAATTTATTTATTCAAAACTTTCTCAAAGTGAATTGATGTGTTTAACTTTTATTTTAAATCCCTTATGTGATTGTTTAGTATTAAATTACCCATATTCTTATTATCCCTTGCTCATATGCCTGTTATTGTCTTGTTGTTTGCCTACGATACCCCACTAATGTAACCTGATACCAAATTTAAACAAAATTCATATCCGTATCGGCATCTGCTTAATAGTAAGTCGGGTAACGATCCCCTGCCCTAAAAGTGGGGTTCCGTCCTGCACTGGTATAATATTTCACGTTAAGATAAAAACTCCCCTAGTACTCGTATTTTTGCAAACACATTTCAGCTGCACTCCATTTTTCACTGTAGTTAAACTGCATATTACGTTTCCTACAAAATTCAGTGGTTTTCTTCCAATCGATATTTTTTGTAGGGAACAGTTTCACTTGAATTCTGTTGAAATAAATAAATACATCAATAATTCTACCTATAGTAATCAGATTACAAATTTTGTTCAGTAATACGAATAACACTAGAATTATTAAGAATAAGAAACATGGTTCATATTTATTAGAATTTGATTTTAAATATGATGAGAGCAGTTCCTGTCAAAAATAATAGATTTCATCATTCTTTCCTTCTACTTCTTAAAAGCCCCCAACCAATCTTCTTCTGGAATGCTTTCAAAATAATCATAAATTGCAGCATCTATTTCTCCTCAGACATATACTTTCCATCCCGTATTTGTATTTGTACTTTTTAAAAAATGTACATATTTGCGTACGAAGACTGATAACTCTATCTGAGGAATAAATATTAAATAATCACTCTCAATAAAATAAAATAATAAAAATATCATTCTATAACTCTGGTTAATTTCATATTTTCAAAAATAAATAAATATATCATCACGGCATATTACCCACTGCTGGGTGTGCCAATCTGCTTTGTACTTAGATATCGGTAATGTTGAAATATTTGTACCGTGCTGACGCTTACCAGGCGTCACACACTGGCACTCAATGCTGACTTGGAGAGTGAACTACAGGGGTCAATTTAGTGCCATTAAAATTCGGTCGGAATTGAATCCGGGTCCTCAGATTCGCGACCCTACACTCAGGCACACGGCCACGAGACCCATCTCATATTTTCACTTACATCGATATTGTAAAAAAATTATTAACTAACTTTTGCAACTTAAGTTTAAATGACAGATAAATAACTGTTTAAAATGATAATATAAATTCCATTGTCCACGGCTTGCCTGATTTTCTTATTGTCAATAATTCTAGCGTGACCCCCGTAATAGCATTTAAATTCAAAGGGATTTATGAACCAAAAATATTTTTACTTGAAAACGATCTATGAGCCAAGCTCAATGTCTTACAAATGTTACAAGTGTTATAAAATTATAATAGAGGTAAATCCAAAGTTATAAATTGTTGAAAAATCAAATAATAAAAAGAGTTTTATTTTATTGTAGTAAACAAGTAGGTATCATTACCACAGATTTGAAAGGGTGATTAATAAATGCACTTAGATTTTTCTATTGATAATAAATGTGTAAATTATAGTTGTGTATGTAATTTATAGACGTCAGAGGATTTTCTCAGAAATATTACTGATTTAATTAATTTAATTAAATATATACATGTTAATGGACACGTTTAAGATGCAATTAGAAACAGACGTTTTATAGATACATAAATTAATGTCTATAAAATTCCTTACCGCAATTAGCAATTTTTGCAAGTAGCAGACATCTTGAAATAAAAATGGTTAAATAAAAAATTATTTTATAGATAAAGAAGACTAGTTTCAGGAAGAATTAATTAGTGAATAATAATTTACAATTAATAATTATTGGTACTTGAATGATATCGCATTTGCTTAGCAAGTAAACAGAGCTATGTATTGTGTCATTTGACTTTATTCTTATTTTTTTTAATACCTACATCGCATGTCTACTTGTAACCAGTTATATAAGAAATACAAAGTTTTTTATTTATTTCTATGTACATAGTTACTTACTTATTAATTTTAAAGGAAAGTTGTAAATGAAGAACTAGTGCATAATTAAAAATTGGACAAAACGAGAATAAAATAAAATTTTCTTTTTATTAAAAAAGGAAAATATGTAATTTAATGCACATTTCAGAGTGTCATTTAAGTACTAATAGTGATGTATTGTTTCTTGTTTGCCATTATATTTGTCAAACAAACAGTAAATAATCTCACTTTATTTTCATGATGGTACTTTGAAGTCCGTTGTAATCTGCAAATTTAATTTACGCATATTTCGTTAAAAATTGTTATTAATTTTAGTCTCATATTGTGTAGTTTTTAATACTGAACAAGTTTTGTATGTAAAAGTATCCTGTGAAATTAATAGGTATCTACTGCAAAAAAAAAACCAGTATATTTGTTAACAAATTTCAAGTAGACACAGTGTATATTTTGGAAAGGTCTACAAATGATAAATATCGTCCTTTAACAAGCGTAGGTCAGTTATTGAAACTATTAACCTTTGATGCAAAAAAGTTCTACTGCGAAACGGAGAAGAAAAGTGCACTACCATACCAGCAAGTTATTGATCTTAAGAAAACCAATATTCAAAATATTTAATATTTATGTAAAACTATTCTTAGCAGCGTATTCTTTCAAATTTCTATTTGCTTAACAATATCTGGGTAGGGCAACGACAGCAAACACATTAGCCCCACA
The DNA here is from genome assembly GCA_951394225.1 of Harpalus rufipes. Classification (NCBI taxonomy): domain Eukaryota; kingdom Metazoa; phylum Arthropoda; class Insecta; order Coleoptera; family Carabidae; genus Harpalus; species Harpalus rufipes. The sequence goes on from OX596281.1 coordinate 40,074,462, forward strand.
TTTGACGCGAGTAAAGAGCCAAGAGCCAATGCCAATGACTTGAGAGCGACTTAACTAGAATTTATTTGAAACTATAAAGCTGGTACACGATGTTTACAGTTTTGTCGTAGCTTTCTCGACGACAAAAAGTCTGTGTACGAGACTATAATTCCTTGTACTTTGTCACCTTTCTTCTTACTGACAATGTAATGATAAAATCAGGTGTAGTATTAGTAACCGAATGGTGAACTACACGACAAGGCATGATAAGCATATAAATAGTTATTTCTTGTATTTATTATCACGTATATAATACCTACAAGAAAGTGTTTGTCTGAAATTTTTCTCATTGTAAATACATAATATCATTATTTCAATCTTTATGTTTCAAGTCTTTAAATTCAGAGGCTAGAAGTATAACAGTTATACTTGCCGTAAGTCTATGGAGATGAGGAAAAAAAGAGTTGAGAGAAATAAGAAAGAGGTGAGCTAACTGGACGACATATTTTAATGAGGTATTGTATTTAGAACATTATAATTGAAAGGAAAACACATTGGTGAAGGGGAAGAAGAAGAAAAATTGGAATGTTGACAAATATCCAGGACAGAGGAAATTACCAGGGTCAAAAGCAGACTGGTGTGGAAGCAGCATCGGAATTCACAAATGATAATAAAAGTGCATATAACTAAAAAAAATGAAAACTGATAATTATACCGATATCCCGATATCCAGAAAAATAAATATCGACATAACATATTTTAAATTTTCCACCGATATTTCAAACCTTAAATAATCTACAGTTGTTGGTTAAACAGAATATTCTTATTTTGTAATTTATGGTCGCATTGATAAAATGCAAAACAAATACAAAGAATCTCCTAAGACCTCATTAATTTCCCAGCAATACTACAGCGATAAAAAACAAGATTAAATTTTGATTACTTGAGTCGTAATTTATTTCTTAATAACAGGGCTTGGATACTTAGCACTCGTTCCACCTTTAGAGGGCGTTAATTTTAATTCACACCCGAATTGTAGCTCCAGCTTTCTTAGAAACGATGGCTAAGACAATGGAAAACTATTTCCGGTATGTCTGGTACATTGTTTATACATGATTTTGTATTGTTTAAATATTCATGGCAGCCGATGCGACAAGATGTCGATAACTCGTGATACGACGTACATTATTTAGTATGCCACTGGGAATATATGGGTTACGGACACAATATGATGTATGGTATATTCCAGAGGTATTTAACGATACGAAATGATGTGCTGAACTTATCATTTTGACGAATAGGGGAATAATAATTGAAGCAGGTACGAGTATATGGAAAACAGATTCTGCGGTAGTTATTGTAATGGTGCGGATACCCGGGTGCATTCGTGCACAAGAAAGAAATCTCCATGCAGCAATACTTCGGATAAGTTTCTAAAAAACAAACCACTAAATGAAATAGCGTAACACAAGGGGAACACACTACCAACAATATATAACTTTTAGATTTTTTGTCGATATAATATCGGCGACTATAATGCATATAAGAACCAACAGAATCCATTGGCGGAGCTCTAAATGCACTTATCATAGCACTGAGTAAAACGTCAGATTTGTTTAAATTTTGCCACAATTCAACTAAACACGATTTTTGAGTTTATTCAGTAGAATCTGTTATCAATAAACATAGGTAGTTGAATGGCGACAAGTAATATTTTTTTTCTTTAATTACTAGTTGTAATTATTTTTTTGCACCAAGAGCATAGTATAGTATCAAATAAATATATCCATGTTCCTGTTCTGGAAATATGAGCCGATACATATAAGGAACCGTTGCCCATGGAACGGACACCTAAGTGTAATTGTGGTAAAATCATTGTAACTAAAGCATGAGAAATTATTTTTCCTGTAAGTAAGCGATACTTTGCGATGTTTATATATTTGACAGGTCGCAGTAGCCATCATTAATTTAGTTCCGTAAAATTCCGCAGTGCAATATTCTGTTCTTCGGGTCCCAATAGAAGAACGTAGACCACTTAGAGAAATGTTAATATAAAGATTCATGTATACAGTGACTCAAAACCCTTCGCCGATTATTTCAAGTTTGGGGAGAATTACATTATAATCGTAACTACCGACTGATATTTAATATAATTAAATTAAGAAAAATTCCGCGATGTAACGAATTAGAGTTCCTATATTTAGAGATAGAGGTAACGTACATGAAGTTGCCATACAAGCGCTACCTAGCAAAACACTTCTTTTTGATAAAGTTTAATATATGTTTGTCTTATAGTTTCATGATGAATGCGAGCCTAACAAGATTTTAGATTGCCTCTAGATAGGTATAGATGATTTAAATAGAAATAGAGAGAGTGCTACAGCAAGTAATAACCCTTGCCAAATTTGAAAATCGAAGAAACCTAGAACCATCAATTGTAAGTATATATAACACATTTGTAATGAGCTGAACATATTCAACAATATACTTAATGTATGTAATTTTAATTCATACTAAATTAAAGTTATGTTGTTACCATGAACTAATTGTACTAGTACTTGTACTAGTATATAAATACTATATGGTTGTGATAGACGTAACATTTAATTTTTTCTGGAGGTGATAATTGTATAATTATTAATACTTAATAATAGATAATATGGCTGTCAAATAATAGAACATATCAACAAATAAAACCAATATCCAATTGACAAGTAACCTTAAAAATAAAGGTGTGCTGATACATTTCTTATTATATGCTATGATTAATTAATCGCTTGATTACTTTCGGATAAATATTGTGAATTATATTTAATAATAGCCTTTAAGAGATTTTTATTTTGTCTGTTGTCATATTTGAGAAACGGTTGCGAATGTCTACAGCAACTCTATAATTAATCACTCGAACGCACCGTGAATGTGACTTATTGTGCAGAGCTCAATGAATAAAGAATGCGTTGTTTATTTTACACCGTGCAGAAAATTAAGCACTTGTGTGCTCTGTAAGAGCTCGTTTGTGGCTGGAGATTTTCTTCTGCTGTTGAATAATTTATAGTCCAATGTCAAGAGTGATAAAAGATTGGCGAGCTATTTATGCCAAGAATTCAAGGTGCTTTATATGAATATGAAACGGAATTTTCTATGCGTTTGCTTCAGTTTATTCAAATTAGACTCTGTGGGCATTTCAATGTTAAGGTTGTTTATATTTTTCTCCAAAATAATTATATTCAAGAGAACCTACAACTCGCTTCAATAATAATTATTGTATTTAAGTTTAAACAGATCTGAAATAAAATAAAAAACTTTCGATTTTTAAATGAAATATTCTGCTTGCTAACCACAATGGATAGTAGTATGAAAAACTGATTAGCGAGCATTTGACTAGTATTATTTTACCTCTGTCAATCGTGTATGAATTATTTTAGAGGAAAATACTTTAAATAACAGTTGTGAAAAAGTTAATTAACAGAAAAAACAACACTAGTCAACTCTTATAAAACGATTTACATAACATATATTGCAGTATTCGTCGAAAATAGACCGGAAAGCTAGTTCATTTGCAGCCTATACCAGAACCAGTGCGATATTATTATAAATTTAGACGTCAGTAAAATTGCAATGCTGAGGACGACTACACAATAACCCGAGAACGAGAACACTTCCAACCTCTCTTCATTAGCTATCAAACAAATATATCTATATAAAAATTATTGTTTCAGACAAAGTTTTAGCATAAATAAATAATTTTCAGTTAAATTTATCTATTTCCTGTAATTTCAAACAGTTTAATCATCAAATATAAGTTTTGATATGTCACCAATCTTGATCTCTTTCCTAGGCTTTTGTGCAGCCGCCTTGAATCATTTTAAATTATAAAAATAAACGTACTCACTTCTTTATACAGGGTGTTGACCGCCACACTAGAACATGGGATTTTAACATGTAAAATCATATTTTTGTAATTTCCTGCTTCCCTAAATAATTAAGTTAAAATGCTTCAAATAAAAGTTGTAGAGCTTGACATTCTGCATTTGAATTAACAAACAAAATAATTAATTAATAGCAGAAATTAGGTATGGAAATGTCAAAATCACCCCAAAAATAACAATAACCATAGAATGGACCCATAAACTAGATTTATTTTTTAATTTTTACCTCTCGCTAAGAGAGGTATTGGATTCATGCTAAAAATCGCATATCCAGATTTTATTGAATAAGCACGTTTTAAGGTCCCTACAATCCGATTTTAACATTTTTACGATGATGTCTGTGTGTGTGTGTGTGTGTGTGTGTGTGTGTGTGTGGATGTATGTGTGTGTGTGTGTGTGTGTGTGTGTGTGTGTATGTATGTAGGATGTTGGAAGGACGATTACTCAAAAACTATAAGACTTTAAATTTGTTTAACTACGTATTTCCCAATCGGACATTCATGGGAAGATCTGAAAAGGTTTTGGTAACAATTGAACAACCGGAAGTAGAAGATTCTTGAAAAAAAATCTTCTAAATAATATTTTTTGAAATTTTTTCTTGATAATATTAAAGAAAAATAAATTTTCTTTCTGATACATTTAAATATTTTATAATATATTCTATAGATTTAGAAATAAAAGAAATATATGTAAAATAATCTGTTATAATAAATTTTACAGCCGAAAGAATGGCCATGGAAAATAGTTGAAAATTTAATTTTTTTGTAACTGACAGATAAATTTCAGTGTCAGAAATCCGAAGACATTACTGAAGAGTTTTTCTGGGAAGTACATACATTATATTATTTCTTAATGTATTAATAGAATTGGAAACATTTCGAAAAATTAGAAGAGGACAAAATTTCTTCATCAAAAATGAATTTAAAATTGAACAATCTAAATATATATGGAATAGATATATGCGTAAGTAGAATTTTTGGTGTAGAGTATACAAGAAATGTTAAATACAATAGGGAGCGAGCAGTCATATGATTTTGTTGGCCTTGACAAGCAGATATGGAGGCCCATGTCAGAATGATAGCTAGTAATTATGTATAAATTTCTCATTCTAAATTTAGTGATTTTCCAATTCCATGTGGAGCAGAATTAAATGTTAAATATCTAAGGCATACAAGTAAATTTTAAACTCCTGGTGATAAATTGACGTAAATTTAGAAAATCTTAAAATTTTTAATGAAAAATTCTAACATTTGACATCTATGTACATAATTACTAATTATCATTGTGAAATGGGCCCACACATCTGCTTGTGAAGCCCAAAAATGTAACATTACTGTTCGCGCCCTATACTTATGTAACCAAAAAAAGGAAGTGGCGAGAGGTATTGTGCTGGCCACAACAGATTTTTTCTTTTGTTATAATACTATGTACAAAAACATGACGATTAATGAAAAACCGGCATGAAAATTCCATATTAAGCAAGATACGATTTTTTAAGTATTGCAATAAGATAGTGACGTCACGTGTGACGACCAGTGGCACTGAAACAATGTTTTTTCATGAGAGCAGATATATATTTTTTAATACAAAAAATATATTTTACATATTTTAAGTCTTAATTTATAATTAATTAAACTTATACAAACCAAAATTATTTTTTTTCAATTTTATGGTATTTACTTCATATTCGAGTAATTGCTGTACAACAGTTTGGCGTAACAGCGGCGCTAGTGATATAAGCAACTGAAATTTCAAACAGTACAAACGAAATATTTTTAAATTTCTGGCAAATAGAATCAATAGGATTACGAGTGAAATGAAAGAAATGTTTAATTCGTTATATCTTTTTACAGAAGGATATTTTTTTAAATTATTTAATTTACTACTTACTGATCAGCAAGTATTTCACGATTTATATATATTTGCTGTATTTCGATAATGATTTATGGACCCATTGAAATAGATATTAACAAATGTTTGGCGTTTTAATTGTCAAGTAAGGTTAATATAGTTTTATTATGTATTATTTGTAATATCTGTTCAAGTAAACAATTATCTTCTAAATTAAATAAATAATTTTTCACTTTAACAGAAATTACAAATAATAAGAAAAATCAGTTAACCTAGTTTAACAGATAAATCGCGAACACTTGTTAATATTTAGTTTCAATTCAATGGCTATTGCTATTTTTGACATTTTCATATCTAATTTCTGCTGTTATAGAGCATGCAAAATTAATTCTAATTACTTTATGCTCTACAACATTTATTTGAAACTTTTTTACCTAGAATAGTTAGGGAAGAAGTTCCGAAAATAAGATTTTACATGTTAAAGTCCAATGTTCCGGTGTCGCGGTCAGCATCTTGTATTATGTCACCATTACTAAAATATGAGTATGACAGTTTGCAACTTCAACAGTAAATAAGAAACTTCCATTTTATATTTATTTTTATTGCGTTTCAATTTTGTCATACATACTATCAAACACTTACTTTGATATCAAACGTTTCCCACACGATGTCTGCAGCTATCAGCATCATAAGTTGAACTTGTGTGGTAGACTCTTTCCCAGACATGTCAATTTGGGCTGGAGACGTTATCTGACTATACGTAGCTGAAAGCATAGTGATGTGATGTATGACTAACGTGCTCCTTAACGGTCATAACGGCCTAACGTGTGCACATTGCTCAACGATTTGTAGATATCGTGACATCATCCCATGTTCGCTAAGCCGAGGATGGTTTTGATTATGTTGTACGTAAATAAATATAGCTAATGATGGGATTTAATAGATGGATATCGCATGTGAGCATATGTGGAATAGATATGCGATAATTCTGTTTTTATTAATATTTATAAGTTTTCCTTGATAGAATAATTTTAAAATTTAATAAAATATGAAGGTAATTCTAAAACTAACAGAAAATTGATGATATTTCAGAAAAAGAACGAAAGAAAGAGACATCCTTTCAGAACGCGTTGTCAATGCCCAATAAATTAAATGACATGTAAAATAAAGGATAACATGTACATCATGGAGAAAATAGGCTACAGGACAAACATATACTTCGATAATAAATCGTGCGAATCTTTGCTCTCAAGTTGGAGGCAATCTTTGGAACACATTTTGTGACAACAGTTGTGGAAAATATCTTGTTTTCTAATATTATTTATTTTTAATAAAGTTTAAATGTTAATATTTGTTTTTACCTTCCGTCACCTCTAGGTAAGGAAGTATTGTCTTTGGCCAAAAAAATCGGTGGCGAGTTTTCAATGAATAAGCAAGTTTTAGGATCCATACAATACGATTTTACTATTTTTACGATGATGTCCGTATGTGTGTGTGTGTGTGTGTGTGTGTGTGTGTGTGTGTGTGTGTATGTGCACGCATGTGTGCGTGTGAGTAAGTGACTATAATTTCTGCCGCGATAACTCCAATACTAGAATTCCAAAAATTACAATTTTTACGTATTCCTATTCCCTACATACATATACAGACTTGGTTAGATTTTGGTTATAATTGGTCAACCGGAAGTACCCTCATTTGAAGATTTTAACAATTTTTCTTGAAAACACGTTTTTAAATATTATTTTTTGACATTTAATGTTATTGTAAATAATAAAGATTATTCTTATCTAAACGAATTGATTACATTTTATATTTCATATTCATTGGATATAGAGTTAAAGAATTATGAAGAAATTAATTCTTATAAATCAGCCAGCTATTATATTCAGAAAATTCTGACAGATGTTAGTGTGAATGAAAAGAAAATGAATGTGGCAGAGATGAGGATGTTGAGATAGATATTGGGGAAGACACGGAAAGATAGTATAAAGAATGAAAAAAATAAGGGAAATGGCTCGAGTGATAGAAATTTCTAGATAGATACAAGAGAGATGATTACACTGGTTTGAACGTGTGATGAGGAGAGATGAAGAATATATTGGAAAAATGAATAGCTTAGTAATAGAAGGTAAACGAAACAGAGGAAGACCAAAGAAAAGATGGAGGACTGTATTGCGGAAGAATTGAGAGAAAAGGAACTGAATGAGGACGACACGCAAAATAGAAATGAATGAAGAAGAAAATAAAACATAGTGAAACCTAACGAATGGGAAAAGCTAAAGAAGATGTCAGTGTCAAGTGCAATTTGCATAGTTTGTTTATGAAATAATTTTCCTGGAAATTTAGAATCTTCTGCAAGACAATTTATGTATGGAATTTGTACATAATACACAAGATTGACGTAATGTAATTTGCTGGGCACATCAGATTTTTTGTTAATTACTTGATAACGAAAGACATTCAGAAAAATTTTCACTCTTAATATTCAATTTATTTTAGCCCCTTGAATCAAATCTCTTTTGATACAAGTTTTAAAGTTTTTTGCTTGCTTGTGAAATACTAACCAACATACACACCCCAAGTTTGCAAAAATCTTCGAGTAACAGATTATATAAAATAAGTCTATAGACCTTTTTACCTCTCGCTAAGAGAGGTATTGCATTCATGCTAAAAATCGCATATCCAGATTTTATTGAATAAGCACGTTTTAAGGTCCCTACAATCCGATTTTAACATTTTTACGATGATGTCTGTGTGTGTGTGTGTGTGGATGTGTGTGTGTGTGTGTGTGTGTGTGTGTGTGTGTGTGTGTGTGTGTGTGTGTGTGTGTGTGTGTGTGTGTGTGTGTGGGATGTTGGAAGGACGGTTACTCAAAAACTATAAGACTTAAAATTTGTTTAACAACGTATTTCCCAATCGGATATTCATGGGAAGATCTGAAAAGGTTTTGGTAATAATTGGACAACCGGAAGTAGAAGATTCTTGAAAAAAAATCTTCTAAATATTATTTTTTGAAAATTTTTCGTGGTAATATTAAAGAAAATTAAATTCTCTATCTGATACATTTAAATATTTTATTATATATTCCATAGATTTAGAGATAAAAGAAGTATAATATATAAAATAATCTGTTGTAATAAATTTGACAGCCGAAAGAATGCCATGAAAAATAGTTGATAATTTAAATTTTTTGTAACTGACAGATAAATGTCAGTGTCAGAAATAATGAGTAATGAAAGAAAAATGTACTTGGAGAATCCCTTAGTTCTTGATCTGTGACTATTATGGAGATGACAAGTCTAGGTTGAAGGACTTAAATTTGTTTCAAACATTATGGGACAATGTACACCAGTACTATAGACTAGAGTAACTTTGAATTGCGAAAAAGCTATCAAATTCTTCTCAAGTAAGTTGTAAATATTGACAAAATTACACATCGATATAAGAATAATCGGAGTGCAATCTATCCGTCACTTTATTAAAGGGAATTAGTGTTATTTAGATATAACATGTATGAAAAAATAAAATGTAAAAGAAGATATGTAAGAATAGATGCACAATCCATATATACATTTTAGACCGCCCAAAATTAATGTTTTTACTAGAAGAATATGAAGAGAAAGTAAACAACGTTGTTCGAATTGAAAATTGCAGTTACCAGCCTAATATTTATATATGGTAAACTCTACTTTGTAATTTATTGTAACATAATTTATGGTAAAATATCTTCATGTTGAGACATGCTATTATTGAATAATAAAGAAGTTTATACGTCATAGATTTATATGAATATATTATTTGTATTTATAAAAATATTCTTTGCTTTATGCATACAGCCAGGTAAAATATACGGCGAGAGGTTATGTGCTGGCCACATCAGATTTTTTCTAACACGCTTTTATGTACCTACTAAAAGGAAAATCGTATGCAAAGTTTCACGTACATCATATATGATTAATTTGAAAAAATAATTAATCTAATTGCATTAGAGTCTCGATTAACAGAGTTGAATGGAACTGAGACTCTCTTGGATTATGTGTAGGTAATTAGAATTATTGAAAAATGTAATAATCTAATATCTTACAAGGAATTAATGTTTTATTATGAAAATAATTATGAATAAGAAAAAAGATTTATGTACTGAAGTTGTCTTAAGTTTGGTCCCCACTGAGTCGGCTTTTACCCATCGGCAAGACAATAAAAATATGATAGACATAATAATAGTTTAATAGAAATTGCGGTTTTCTTTGGTGAATCTTTATGAACTTGAAATGCGACTTCGTTCGGCCGAGCCGGACTGCAAGGCTGATGCAGTGGAGACGCGTCTTTAAATGTTAAATAAAATATATAACATATGTTCACTTTTTCATGAAATAATACTTGATTTTTGTTTTTTTGAAAATGTTGTTATTGGATTACGGAGACTGTATTGTAATTATTTTTTCAAGAAAATATATTATCATCTGGTCTATGTATGTTTACAAACTTTCAAGTTAATCGGATATATGGAAGTGGGTCAAAATTGGTTTACAAGATTTACGTGAGAACGAACATTGAGAGACGTTGAGCTTGAATTGTATTTGTACTATGTAACCATTGCATAAGGAAAAGAAAATAAAATTCATGATGCTATTAATAAACAAACTATTATTATGCATCATATTTCAATCGTTATTATGAAAAGTATTTGATTTATAGTGTTGTAGTGAATTTGAAGCGAAATATAAACAAATAATAAATATGTCATGAGGCACTTTCCCCAGTTAGCAAGGGTTTACATTTTTAAAACTTTGATTAATGACGTCTAGCCGTCAGATCAACATACCATAACACAAGGGTTCAACAGAGGGTGCTATGAAATATACTTTCGTAAATATTTTTCAAATTTCACACACGCACATAAACCAAATTTTTTAAACGGAACAACACAAATCATTAAAATGTTTTGAAGAAGATTACAGCTGCTGCACAGAACTCGGTTTTACTAAAACGCTTTATACAATAACAACATATCCAACTTATAACTGTTTAGGTACCTATTATACGTTTTTTACTTTTTTAACTAGGATGAGTAAACTCAAAACTAATATTTACAACAATAAAAATGTTGTGGCCAACAAAATGTCTTCCGCCATTTAATTTTTATTAGACTAAGATAGAAATGCATGGTTTCAAAATTTTCACGCACGCACGCATGCACACACACACACATCATCCTGAAAATATTACAATCGGACTCTAGGTACCTTAAAACGTGGTCATTTATCAAAATCTCATATACGATAGCAGGATTCCTGTATCTCCCTTACCAAGGCTAGCGGGAGGTAAAAATCAGAAAATGTTTACAGTCGATATAAATAATTGAACTTTTAATTGAAATACATATTACGGTATCCTGCAATGTGGTCCTGCATTATAGTAATTAACTAGTAAATGGGATATTTATATTAAAACTAGACCTTAAAACACTGTATGATAGAGACTTTCAAAATTGAAATAGTTTTTTGTTTTTAAAATATTCAAGTTTTTAGTGCCCTTTACCTCGCATTAACATGTATATTACAAATTTAATCTATTCCATATTCTTTGAAGTATTCTGCTATCGTTTTTTAAAATCCATTTTCAAGTAAATGAATACAGAAAATAACAAAACAACGAAAGTAAGGTTATTACAGCCATCGTGATGAGTCCGCCATGGCTCAGTTGGTTAGAACGTTTAAATTCCGGTGGCTGACATGATCTTTTTACAATTTATTTCCCGAAAAATAATGCCATATCCCCCATACCAGATAGGATCACGGGCGTTGGTATAAATATAAAATATATGTTGAATAAGATAAGGCTACTAGAGGTAATCAAAACTTGGACTATAATCAATTTATGATCGTTTATTAATTTGTATTATTAAATTTCTTATCATCTATGCATATTTCTAGTTATTAATCATAAGAGTTATTTTTGAAATTATTTAAAACATATTTAAAATGTATTAGTGAAATCCATTCAAGTGGCATTAACATCTACTTCACACAATATTAAAAAAATATATTACGGTACTGTACTGTACTAATCCATTTTAATTTACAAAGAATATAATTTAACTGAAATGTAGAATATCTTGGCAGGCAACATTTATGCAGATCAACTCTACGTCTTTAAAGGGTTGAGGTTGAATCTTGAATTCGTAAGAAATAGTCTTGTGAGTCGCGTAAATTTCTCTCAACTCTTCTCTAAATGCTCTGAACCGACGTCTTGATAAGAATATAAAATTAAATTAAAATTAGACGAAAGTTCAGTGATGAAGTCGCTGAGAGACAAGTCACTAAATTAAATATTCTTTCCACTTTCAACTTTTTTAATGAATGCACTAGTTCCCAGCGCTCTGGATTTTACGAGAAGTGATATTATTTTTAGAATATAAGAGTTATAAACTTGAAATTTTATACATGAATATTTCTGATTATACATATTTATTGTTAGTAGTATGCTTTTTATGTAAAATACCATCAAATTTAATCACATTCTAATTAATAGTAAATAATTTACAGATTGGTAGTGGGTAATATTTTAAAATTAAACTAAGATATTAGTTCTTTATAATATGAGTAGTTTTAAGTAACATTTATGTCTACTTTTAATTTTTAAGTGTGTTTCTCATATTTTTGATAATTTTCTTCTAAAGTTTTATTCATATTTTTTATGTTTTTTAAAATTAAAGGTACTTTACTTAATCCTGAAAATAGAAATATCGTAATTTTGGCTACCCTGGATATTATAGATATTGACACTATGCATTTTAAGTATTAGCTTGAAGACAAAAAAATATGATTTTTTTTGTCATTTTAATAATAGTTTTTTATATGCTGCAGCCGAATCAATCGCACTGTATTATTTTAAAATAAAAGGTTAAAAAATCTAATCTTTCGTTGTTAAATTAGAATGTAAAATTTGAAGGTTATATTTACATCCTACAAATAACAACAGAAAATACAACAAATTTAAATTATGGAACTTTTAATAGTTATATGTGAATAAATTGATAAAAGATGTGTTAAAATGATTAATAGTAACGGGATTCAATAATCGATATAAACATAGTTTAGTACTGGCCAATCAGAACGTCTATTTGACTAGGGAAATTAATTTTATAAACGGACTATACTAACAAATGCTATTTGTTTACAAATTGACACTCTGATTTTACTTTTGTTTTTCCACATTTACGATACGATATGCTGATCCATACTTTCCACATTTGTAATAAAAAAAATCTTTTATGTGAATGTCTAAAATGATTCATGTTACATTGGAGTTATTCAGGAAACAATGTTTTTTATCAAATTCATTTATCTGTTTTGATTTATACTGTGTGGGGTAGATGCGCGATATTTGAGTTTTACGATGTATATTGAAGTGTCGAATTGTAAAACGAATGTGGGCGCCTTCACTTCTGAACATATATTTCTGTAAATTGAAGGTGAGTGCATGTGGTAGAATTTTATTACTGGCAGACGATCTGTTATCTCTAACGTACGAGGGTGTGAAGTCATTTATACAAGCTCATGCAAAGTATATTTAAAATACGCCTCTGTCAAACCGTAATAAATTATATAAATACATCATGAGTCATTTTACAACATAGGAGTGTCAGCAGATACTAATTTTTATGAAATTTTACAATTTACTGCAAGGAAAAATCATTTTCACTTTTTTTTCTACTTTAATTAGCTAAATCACTAGATTTCCACTAAAACCATTTCAAACTACTACAAAACAAAACAAATTTTAAATTAAGGTATAGTCGATCAGAAGACATTAAAAATATAACTTAAAGAAATAACCTTATTTTGAAACTTTAAAAATATATGAAACAACAATTATTGTTGTCAAGATAAGAGCTTATTGCAACTTGAATAGGTTAGTTGAATTGGGCTAATCGTCCCTCTTAATTTACATGTCCGTAAATTTGTAAATATGTAGACATTAAATTTTGTCGCATCATGGGAATGTATAAAAAGGGATCAAATTAATCCTACACACAGTTAACGTGTTAAAACTGTCAGTTCCTAGTGTGTTTCCTCATAAATAACGCTTTGCAAAAGTCATCGGAAAGGTCTATTTCATAGCCACAAAATTAAAAATTTACATTAATTTATGAAAAAATATATTTCAATTAAATAAAATAGAAAACCCTTAATAGTTATTTCTAAGTGCAGGAAATTAGTAATTCTGAAATGAATGCAAGTTTCCGAAATGAATGCAGCGAGTTTTTAATTTGCATGGAGTTTCAGAATCACGATTTTCGCATGTGTTGTAAACAATATTTTTTCTGCAATCGTCCAAATGCCAAAATAAGAAAAAATAGAATATGTATCACAAATTTTTAACATACCTATCATTCACTACTACTTGAGCGGCTGTGAATGAAATTTAAGCAATCTAAACAATAGATCTTTTCAATTTATAAGTTGCCTCTTTGTATCTGCACACATTAAGTAAAATTGTACTAGCACCTGTCAGCTGGGCTGTTAAAATCTCAAAAATATTGCATTCCTTAAAATACGTGCATGCTCGGTGAAAATTACATCGTTTGACATTTTTCTTCAATAAAAGCTCTTCCACTGAGACTTTAAACTTGTCATAGACTTTCCCCAGATTTTACATTATCGCCATTTTACTTAATGTTTTTTATCTCTTAATTGAAAATGGTTATCTAGTTTTGCTTACACAATAACGAAATAAAAATCTTATGTTTTAATTATTTCCACACTAGTGCAGGACTTCAGATATCCCGCACTCATTTTGAGTTTGAGAACACTTATGGTCTGCGTGATTGTAGAAAATAATATTTGTAATTCAATCAAGATACATGTTCAGAAATAAGTAAATAAAATAACTCGTAGAGTAACCCACACATCCTTTTCACCTGATTAATATAGTAATGTCTAGAGTAATGTAGATGGGAAAATACTTTTCAGTGTATAATAAAATGAATTTAAAGTGAAACATTCACGATCCAATAAAAGAAATATGCATACTATGTGATGCATATTTAAAACAACACAATTTTTCGAGTGCTCATACTTTTGTTCTCCGTTAATGATATCCTTTCAGCAGGACATCTGCGTCCCAAGTATCTCATTCTGTATAGCTTACAGTAATAAGCAGAGTGCAAACACGAATGTTTTATCCTGGCCTAGCTGTGTACACATACGAATACATAACCTACGAACAAATTAGCTGGTATGCATGTAGAGCATGCACTTGTAGTTACATATGTGTGCAAGCGCACTTAGGTAATTCAGTGAAATGCATCAAACATGAAAATAAATAGAAACGTTTGAGTTTTCCGCGTGCATGTAGCAGTTAGCGGTAGCGGCGATATCTCATTACATATGCCTTTTGTGCCCGACGTTTCCTCTCTCAAAACTCGCTGCATTCTAAACCTGCATATATGAATATTTTCATGTCAAATACCCATTTAATTTTAGTTACATTGATGGAAATTTTTAACGATTTCAAATCATTTTACTTGGAAATTCTGTAAGCTCTCCAGTTTTAATGTAAATATGGAATAACGGTAGCATACATTCAATTATGAATTGAAAAGGTTGTTGCCAATAAAAATAAATAAAAGTAGTTTAACGCAGTGCATTTAGCGAATAAATACAACTGTATAAATTTTTGCTTTTTACCAAATTGTAATGCAAAGCATTAACAGTTTATTATATAATACGTTTCTTAAACGTATATAGTCACGATTTCTTTTTTGATTCGAACGGAGCGAATTTATAGAAACAAAGTATCTAAAGAGTTTATAAAACTTTTAACATATATTTTTCTACGACTGACAATGGGGTCCTCCACCGATGTAACAAATTAGAACATGGGTCATTTATATTAAAACTAGACCATAAAACTGTATTTTAAAGGCTATCAACGAAAAAAAAAGTTTGCTTTTAATACAATTTCCGCATCTCTATATCCACGTTACACATTTACTCTATTCCAAAATATCAATACTTTGAAGCCTTCTGCTTTTGCTTTTATTAAAATACGGAATCAATTTTCATATATACGAATGAAGAAAATAACAATAAGAAAACAATGGAAGTAAACTAAATAACACTTCTTTAAATTTATGATGCCACGCCAGACGTATGCGTTGGTATGAAAGAGACAGATATGTTGAATGGCATAGGCTACCAGTGATAATCAATACTTAGACTAGAATATTTCTGGTTTTTTATTAATTATTATATTACGTTGCTTGTTATCCACGCATATTTTCAATTATTGCTTACAAGAGTAATTTATCATATTTAATATATATTTATAAGTGCTAAAAAATATGAATTTATATGATTCCAATTATTAGCGAAGTCCATTGTTTGAGAATGAAATCATCTCTATATCTATGTCACAGAATATTAAAAAAATATATATTATGGTTGTACGAATAAAAATAAAGACTATTTAAAATTAAAAATCGCTTTCAATTTAGATGAACTTTCATAAAAAAAACACAAAATTAGTATATTATGCAACGAGTTTAAATTAACAGTCAATCGGGCTTATACTGTAACTTAGTGGTTAATCTTTAACAATTAGTTTAATTTTTTTCCAATAGATATTGATTTGACAACTAAAAATCCAATTTTTTGTTAGATACATATCAATATACTTGATTGGTTAATTTTTTTAACCAGTTGTTAAAAATTAACCACTGAGTTACATAATAGGCCCGATTATACATGAGTTGCATATACTTTTTTTTTCTATGACAATTCATAATCATTTAAAAAAATTAACTATAACCTAAAATTCATCTGTATAATTAATAATCTGTAATGAAATGAAAATTTGTTTCATAATAATAATCTGTATCGAAATGAAAAGAAAATCAGTATTATAATGATAATCTGTATCAAAATGAAAATCTGTATCATAATGAGTGTCAATTATGTACGATGACACATACTTAAAAAGTATATAAAAGCATAGGAGAATAAAATTAGTATATTAAAGCATAAGTTACAAAAGGCATCCTATTCAAGCACCACAGCATTATTTTGAAATTCGGACATGAGCGCGCATTAGCGCCTACGCGAACGAACAAGTGCTTAAATAGCTTTCTGTAACAAGCGGGAGTATTTTGTGCTATTTTTTTCTATTTCTGCTTTCATTTACATTATTTATTTATAAAAATAGTTGACAATTTCCACTAAGGGAAATTTTTGACAGAATAGTTAGTTTTTGTTTTTATTCTGTCCGCTACCAAGATATTATGTGTATTTACTGCAGTCGTACAATCCCAAATAACAAAATATCACTAAAAAATATTTTAGAACGCAGCTTTTTCTAGCATCAAGAAGCGCGCTAGAATATGTCGTTCTATAGGATCAACTAAGAAAGTTAGTTGGACATTTATGTGAACATAACAATTTATCATCAGTGTGCATAAGTGCAAGACTAATTAACTTCCTTAATTGAAACTACATCCTACTTTCAATAAATGGTGGTCTATGAATATGGACAAATATTTATTTTCATAGTTTATTTTCTTGTAAATGTTTTCCTCATCTGCATTTATATTCTTCACAAATCTTTCTCAAATATTCTACTTTATTTTGATTTGTTGTCACCCCCGTCCGATTAGCTGTCCAGAACATTCTACTACCTACTTCAGCACACTATGCTGCACGTTATACCCATATTTCCTATCTAGTACCTATTACATTGAAAAAATGCCCTTGGCATATTTGAACAGCAATAACATCATTTGAAATCTTCTATTATATCTTGATGGGATGTATATTGATTGACCATGAATCCATCTTTCCCGACCTTTGCCCTTGATAGATTTGGCATTTTGCCCGCGCTTTACAACCTCTTCTCTTTAAACCATTGTACCAAATTCTCGTTCCGGCTCTCACATTGAGATTCAGTGAGTGGTCGCTATGTAGCTACCCGTTACCCGGTATCTTTGATCTGTCTCGGCGGTCTGGCCTCGCAACTGTTTTACATACATCTTGTGTAGTGGCCTGTGGCTCTGCCGGTCCTATCCATAATTAATTAGGCCTTTCTCGTGACGCAGATAAGCGGGAGTCGATGTCGGTTGCGACTGCGACTTGGAGACCAAACCGTACGGGATGGGAAACGAAAGTTAATTGCAGGACGAAATTCAGAAAGTTATACAGGAGTTATAATAATTCTCAGGTTCTTTAGGTATTCAGGTGGTTGAAAAAGTGAGGTAAAAATCGATACCATTTTTGATTTTTACGGTTTATCTAATAAATCCGGTTTGTATTAGTAGTTACCGAAAATTATTAATATTAACCTAGGAAATTATTAATACTAATCAAAACTAACCTAATGTTTGTATTAATAATACCCAGTAATTATTAATATAAACCAAATAATTACTTGGACTATAACAAGTATATGCTTATATTTTCTGAAGGTCATTTGAATTTGCTCAGGATGCTAAATACATACTTGCATTTTAATAAGAAAATAATCTAAGTTGTAATTATTTTTTAAAAACTTTTAAGAAACTTCAATGTCAATTTGTCAAGACATTATTTATACCTACTTTCTTTGTGGAAATATTTTGATGTTTACCTGATGTATCACATTATTTTCCTTGCGTAAAAGTGACCTGTTAATTTAAAACAAAAATGCCTCAAATAAATATTGTAGAGAATTAAATGGGGGTTTTAATTTTTTTTCATTTTTATGTGTTAATCCGTACATAAAAATATTAGACCCAAAAAAAAACTAATACGCCAGAAAAAAAAGTTATATAAATGATGCCCGAGAAATCGACGACGCGTTTGAAGTCATTTACACCAAAAACATACGTTTCTAGAAACGGATATTTAACAAAAGCAAACAGTGCCCATCACGTCACAAACATGGCTGATACTGAATTTTACGCGCTCGATTTAAATGCAATACGTTTTTCATTTTGATATTAGAATAATTATATTCATCTTAATATTATTTATACATGATGAACATTGATATCCAATAAGTATTATTTTAAAAGCTGTGGACTTGGAAACCTTTATTTTGCATCCAATTAAATAATCACATATTATTTTCAGGTTATGTAACAGAGCAAAATCGTATTTATAATTTTATAAAAGGACCTTTTTTTAGTACTAGCCATGGATTAAAACAAAACATTGAAATTGGAGAATTATTCTCACGCAGAAAAAATACAAATGAAACTTTTGTTTCAATTTCACAGTTAACCATAAAGAAGTGACATGTAAATTTAAATTCAATTTGCTTGGTTACAAAATGTGCAAAATAAGATGTGATTATTGAATTGGATGCAGAATTTAATTCTCTACATTTACTTTATTATTTATATTAAATTTAAAAGTCCTTAGTTCATAAATCCATATTATGTAGGTACAGTGCGTTCAATAAAAAACCTAACATTTAGATAATATTTTTGACAATATCTCGTGTCAAAATGATATTTAATTAAATATTTTTAAATTTACATATGTTTCTTTATTCATAGCCTGCTCCGAACTAGCTTTTTATTAAACACACTGTATGTCGTTTAGTCTGTAATCAGTTTAATACCAAATGGAAAAGAAATTAATGTGATTGTCTAATTTCATTTAACGTTTACACGTGAATCCCTTGTTCCCTATTTTGTTTACTTTATCGACTGTTTTTATATTTTACGATTCTCTTTCGTTCTTATTTATTTATATTCTTTAAATTCAATGACATTATTTGCCTTTTAATACTATAGATATTTGTCAAATTATATTAATATTTAATATATTTAAGCAAGTTTTTGTTCAATAACCAGAGTACAAGTTTAAAAAAAAATACTGTCCTAATATTCTGTGTTGCTTGTTACTCGGCCGGAACTATTTATACAGTTTTACGACAATAAACAGTTTCTGCCGTATACCTAATCTATGATAAAATTATACAATTATGCTATTCTGTGGTTTTCCTGGCATGAATGCGGCTGATTTAGGAGTAAGCATCGAAGGCTAGTGACCATTCTGGTCAGCTCGATAACTAGTCCAGTTATTGTGTGATAGCGATTACGCCTTGCTCTGTTTGTTGTTAGTTTATGGCAATCCTGATTGGATCGAATTGTTTATATTGTATTGTAATGAGCATTGTGATTTTCTGATTTCACATTTTTATTCACTGGTACACGGCTTGTTGAATTTGAATTAAGTATTTTTAATGTTTACTGACTTTCATTCGGATTATTTTTAACACATGCTACGATAAATATTTATTTGTGTAAGTAAGTTTAATAACCTGTTGATAGAGAACGGGGAAATATTTACCAATCAAATAATATTTCTTGTTCATCAATTTTATAATGTAAATAAATATTTTTTTTTATTTGAATCGATAACATGTGCATGTGCAAATAACGAAAAGTATGATGACAAATTTAACTACTCGTGTAAGTAAATAAAAATATATAGATAAGCTTTGAAATATAAGGAATATTTTCTTCTTCATATTTTCGAAACTTGTTCAGGTATGGAGTTTCCTTTTCAAGGTAAATTTTTAATCCATTCCTTCAACTTTTTTCTGCCTTGTGCTATTTTTTGATTTCCAATTTTTTACCTTTTCCATTTTAGAGTTCAGATATTCTTCTGTCCCATGTTTTCCTCAATCTTCTTCTTCCTTTTCTTGTTGATACTTCCATCACTAGACTGTGTTGAACCATCCTCATTATTTTTCTATACCAGGCCAGTTCTGTCCTGGTTACTATATCTAGTCCTTGATTTGTCAATATGTTGTCAATCCTTTCCATGTCCCATTTTTATTTATCGGCAATATTCATCATACTCGAGAATTCGCAGTGTTATTTTTAATACGGTTATTACTCGTAGTTATTGTATTGTAACCCACCGGCAATATTAGGAGAACACCAAAAAAGGTAAGTATTTAAAAATGTTTCATATTTGTATTCTACATCTACAACAAATAACAAATGACGATATATCACCTAATTGTAGCCACCTATTAAAGATTGATTATCATTTATCTAGATGTTAAATATTGCTTGGTCTTTAGTTTTCTTAAATATCGGTGTTTAATTCGTGTTCACTTCATCTATATGAAGCGTTAACAATAATTTTTGCTTTGTTGTCGTTTCAATTCTAAATGTTTTCAGTAGGAAAATAATTTTAAGAAAAATGGAAAATTATTGTTTTTAAGTAATATTTAATAATAATTGATAATTAATAATTTATATATAATGGAAAATTTAGTTTTTTAATTAATCTAAATTTGCCACTGTCTATTTTCCCATCTTGTGTTGTCATACTTCCTAAATATTCGTATTCTGTATATTTTTTAAGTTTTATTCCATTTATTCTACTGTTTTGTTATGAAGAAAACACACAGCGCTCTTTTTGTGCTATATAAAAACTGAAAAAATAAAATAATATCGGCTAAATTGAAACTCGGGCCTTTAAAACAATAATCGGTCTCAAATCGTACTTACGTATTATTATTATTATATTATTATTATTATTTTCTTAATAAAATATCCTTACATTATCTGATGATACTGAAAATCTAACTGTGTCATTTATTTGTTTTAAAACAACACGTTTAATCTTATTTGGAAATGTACCTTGGTTTCTTGGAAATTTATACAATTTCAGGGAATAATTTAAATAAACAAAAGGGTTAAAGGCCGATAACACAAGCGAGTTGTATTTACAAAAGGAAAATAAACATTTCCAAATCCAAATTTGCTTTTTAGTGTACACATCGTAACAACGTTTACCCAAATAAAAATAAAATGAAAAGTGCTTTGGGCAAGTCCTGGTTATTCCGTCAGTAACAATTACAACTCATTGTAATTCATAATAATCAGTTACTAATTATCCTCTCGGGCAATAAGATGAGCGATAAAATTGCCTGGTGTTAATTTCTCATGTGTTTGTGTCTGCATGTTTAGTATTTGGGTAATTTAGTACCGCCTGTAGACACGTTAAGAACACTAGTACCTACATTATTTTTTCTATTAATAGTCGACGAAAATTATAGTGCTCCAGCTACTTAAATATTACGTGTAGAAAATGATTTATATGTTTATTTTTATCTTTAAGCAGTTCGAAATTTAATGATTCCTTGCATTCCTCTTCATAGTACAAACATCTTAGATGTTTCCACTTTTTACATAGATCTGACAATAATTTATGGAAAACAATTATTACAAAATATGAGGAAAATTTTAAAAGAAAGAGTAATTCATAAAATTATCATTCCCAAATATGAATATTTCAAGCTGCCACATTGCCAAATACGAGGGTGGATTAAAAAGTTTCCGGAATCACTGAGAAGGCCTTGGTTTTTCTAAAACAATCTTAAGTCGTTGTTTTGTTTAACTATTCATAAGAACTGTCAAGAAATTTCAGTACAATCTGTCTATCAGTGTAATAGTGAAAAGCGTCTGTGTCGATCTACCTAGTAGTACCTAGCGTTAAATCAATAATGGATATAGGAGGTTGGATGCTGTCCTTGGAAAAGCTCCACCTTCATTTTCCTCAGTGAGTTTCTGGTTTTCGGAATTTAAGCGTGGCCGAACACACACCTGTGATGAGCCACGTTTAAGTCGCCCAAAATCGGCTACCACACCGGAAATTGTAGATAAAGTTCATGATATGGTTCTGGAAGATCGCCGAATGAAAGTACGTGAGATTGAGGAAGTCACAGGGATCTCTTATGAACATGTAGTTAATATTTTATATAATGAGCTGAGCATGAGTAAAATGTGCGCCAGGTGTGTGCCGCATTTGCTTATTTCGGAGTAAAAGCGCATTCGGGCACGAACTTCAGCCGAAATGGTTTAAGATTTTATAAAAGACGTTTCATAACCATGGATGAAACTTGGACGCACCACTAGGTACACTCCAGAGAATCGTGCATTGGAAATGGTGGGTCGGCCCCGAAGAAAGCGAAGTCAGTTCAATCGGCAGGATAGGTGATGGCGTCAGTCTTTTGGGACGCCAAAGGCATTCTGCTAATTGATTATCTTGATAAAGGAAAAACTGTAACTGGAGAATACTACGCCATATTTTTAGACAAGCTGAAAGCAGCAATTCAAGAAAAACGCCTGGGAATGGCAAAGAAAAAGTTTGAAATCGTCCCCCATCTACCTTACTCGCCCGATTTAGCTCCCTCGGACTTCCATGTTTTCCTGAAACTCAAAACGTTCCTCACTGGAAAGAAATTTCGATCCAACGAAGAAGCCATCGAAGCAGTAAATGCTTATTATGAGGACCTCAAAAAAAACCATTTTCGGGAGGGAATAGAAAAGTTAGAAAAACGTTGGACGAAGTGTGTTGACCTCAGAGGGAACTATGTAGAAAAATAAAATGTAATCCGTGTTAAACATATATATATATATATATATATATATATATATATATATATATATATATATATATATATATATATATATGAAGGAATTTTGTATTTGTCAAATGAAAATTATGACATATAAATTTGTTGTTTGAATACTGTAAATAGGATTATTGAATTTATTCCTCCTAGTTTAAAACAGAGTACAGAAAAATATCGAAGCAGACTTTCTCGTTTTTACGTACTATACATACGCCAACACAAACTATCCTACATAGCACGAGCGGGTAATGTACGAGTGCTC
Organism: Harpalus rufipes; assembly: GCA_951394225.1. NCBI lineage: Eukaryota > Metazoa > Arthropoda > Insecta > Coleoptera > Carabidae > Harpalus > Harpalus rufipes. Next base: position 40,097,904 of record OX596281.1, read on the forward strand.
GCATTCCGTAATGTAATAATGATTGTAGATCTACCTACCTAAAGCTGGGTAGGTACGAACATTAATGTGTATTTAGTCCAAGAAAAATGTTTCTTATGCTGAATGGAGATAAACGTTTGTGTGGGAATGTTTATATGCGAGATTTATATGAAAACTGTGTAAATACAATTTAAGAATAGAGATAAAACTATTTGGAATTGTAAACACTAGTGTTTAACTTGAAATAACATGGGATTAGGTTCTAAATATGTAGGTTAAGATGAGATGGGTGTGTTGCAAAGTAAAGAGAAGATATGTTTGAAATCTGATATGCTAATGGTGACAGAAACTTTTATTTCAAATCAAGTTTATTTTAAATTTAGTTAAATTCAATATTAAATAATGGTCAGAAGTATTAGTCACTCTGTGAATATCATTATTTCAAAATATTTATAGAGCATTTGTCGAATAAAGTAGGGTCTGATGAATCAAATTTTTCAGTTCGTCCCATTCGATTTTTTAAAAATGGTCTTTATTGGTATAATATTTTCTAATATATGTCTAGCGCTCGGATCCTAGTTGCTCATGAAATTCATATCATGAATCAAGTAGCTATAGGTTGCTATGTATTTTCGGCCTATTATTGGAATTTTATTTTTATGTTTGCCTTAACAACTTATAGAAAATAAACAAGCAGTATCAATTAGAAATTCAGGCTATAAACATCGAAATTATTTTCTCTAGAATAAAAATTTATTTATTTGTGTGATTTATTGTTTAAGTTTTAAGCTGTCTACAGACTATGCATCTATTCGCAATTCGTGATGCGCGATGCATGATTCGCGGGAAATTTGTGAATAGTGTGTAAGGACTTCGTTAAAAATCGATTCATGTGTTCGCAGTGATTCGCTCTTGGAGGCGATAAATTGGCGATTATTGAATACCGCGTATTAACACGATTCGCTGATTCAATATAGTTCGCGTTTGATGCATGCCAGTTCTTTAGTGCGCGCTAGTTCGTAAAGTTATTCATTATTTTATTAATGCTACAATGTTTTTTACATATTGTTCGTTTTAATATTTTTATCCCAAATTGCCCATGGTCTAAGAGTACTCACGAGGCTAAACAAGAATACGACTGGTCTGTCCATAATCAACGTTGTTTCCGGTTTGGTTTTGATTTATTCTTCTTCTTCATTTACGCCATATTAACGAAAATAACACTAGCTATTGCCAGATTTTCGTCGCTCTCCATTCTTTCAGATGAGAAAACGGTTTATTATTCGTGAATTTACAATATAGCGCATAATATGTAGGCTTTGTTCAGAAACTCCAGCGAATTAATACGAATACGACGAATCATGTTAATGTGCATCACGAAACCCGAATGCACGCATATACGCATAGTCTGTAGCGTCATTAACAATTTAAAAAGTATTATATTTTTACAAGACATCAGAGGCTGATTCCTTTACATATGTACATGTTAGAAGTGATATTATTTTGTGATAGTTGGGGACACGACACGTAACGGAGTGGCTCAACACTTTTAACTCTTACATCATCAATTATTATGTTGTACAGACATATTTATACATATAAATATTTTCGTTGAAAATTGTTTCCCGGGCATAAATTGTATCACTATATTAATACACTAGATTTTTCAAAGAAAGATGTATAGAGCTTCAAATAATGTACTACTTTCGATTGACTAATTATCAAAAACTAATTAACTCTTCCGATTACTAATGGTAAAAAAAATAATACCAAATTTCAAAAGTTGTAGCTTATAGTAGGGGTTCTATTTAAAGGTGCTTAAAATTTAACCGAGCTGTTTTCGATATTTTTAATATTTCAAATAATATTAATGGTACAGCAAAATGTTTTATGCATTTCATAGCTAATTTTTCCAGACAAATTTAATAGTTACCTGAGATATTAACGTCATATTTTTCATACAAAGAAAATCTGACTAAATTGTCGATTCGAGCTCCGAGCTTGCCCATATGTACGGCATTTCAAATTAATATTTTAACCAGCTTAAAAAAAAGAAAAACATGTAAAGCATATTATTATAATCAAATCAATTGAATATAAAAAAGTTTGTGATAAAAATAGAAAAGTCCATTAGAAGTAGCACTCATTTAAAATTCAAAATCATTGAATCTTGTTCATCCTCACGCAATCTAAATAATCACCTGAGTTATTTAAAAACCATTATTAAGTCAAGCATTCCATCACCTATCAACTGTTACTTGTGACGTCGCTTCTTCTGAAAGAGTCCACGTGTGGACCTAACCTCACTTCGTGCCGGCGATCATCACTTGTTATCAGCAGCCAATCGCTGTCCTGCGCGCGATTATCCGCTGTTTATCTGTTACCAAATGAGTTTGTGATGCACGAGAAGAGCTAACAACGAGAACGTGAAACTCTGATCGAAGACAGCTCTGCTTGCTTGATCACGAACTCACGACGGCTGCGCATGTGTTGCGCAAATAGAATAAACGGGAGTTCGGCTGCGCAGTTACGCGGGAGTTGGTGAGTCACGATGCACTCTTTAATGTTTTTTTCTTTTTTGCGTCATTGTTTATTTTTTTAGGTAGAATATTTTGAGCGTGTAATCGAAACCGTTTAATATTAATAATCCGATTTTTATTTGTTTTCGAGTTAGTATCGTAAACGTGTTGCTCTCGAGTTCATCTTGATTTTGTTTTATGCAACATTAAAAAGTATAAAGAATTTATGCATCTTAATAATTCACTTCTGTTCGTATCAATGGCGTACCAAGTTTGTTGCAATAAGAGCTGTGAAGAGAAGTGAGTTGCGTTTCCTGGGAATGCTTACGTGAACTCGTCAGTAAGGCTGTAAGCCATGCCCTGCCTTAAGGTACGGTTTCCTAGACGCGACAAGCCGCGGCGGTCGGTCGCCGCGACTTTACTCCGATCGCTAGTCGCAGAGTACTACTGTTTTCCTAGACGCGACCACTGCAGTTCGAAATGAAGCGAATTATTTTACAAAATAATTATATTTTCCAAATGTAAATTTCAATTTATAGCAACATTAATTATTTTATATTATTTCATTTACATTCTCCTAATTTTCTTATTTTTTCTGCAATCTCCTTCCATATTTCGTTTTTATATATTACATCTTTATATTTATCGTTGCTACTATCATATAAAACATTTTTTTCTCGAACTTCTTCAACTAATTTCTCATCATCTGCGGCTGAAAATGCTGATTTCGCCATCCGGTCGCCGGCGACTGTCGCGGAGTACTCCTCACAATACCAGTCATTCGTTTGTCGCCGCGACAGACGACCTGCCGCACAGTCGCGGTCGCGCCGAGGAAACCACTTCTTGTAATTTGCCTATACGCAGAGGTGTCGCGCGACTAGTCGCCGCGGCTTGTCGCGTCTAGGAAACCGTACCTTTAGACACTGGAAGTTGGAGCGGCCGGGAATCGAACCCGGGATCGCGTGATGAGAGGGAGACGCAATGATCACTGTACTGCTCGAGACCTACGAAGGTTAAGCCGAGTGGAGGGCTCTCGAACGTCGCCAGGCTGAATTCCGACCGCCACATTTTTAAACAATCAATAATGAATGAATAATTTTATTTGACAATTAAAATTTGCTAACCCACTTCATTGATCTTAAATATAGGGACGCTATAACTCGTAAACAAATAAAAATCGGATAAGAACTTTTGGGTTTTTAGCCATATATGTATATCCCAAAATTTGTCACTATCCTCATGACAACCTTTATATTTAGGTTTTTGTATTTCTATTCCTAATATGCCTGTATATTTTATAGGAATTCTTGTTTATTTTATTTCCATTAAATAACCCCAGCCCATTACGAAACCAGTCCGCACTATAAATTATATAATACAGTAAATTACTCGTATGTCTTCGTCGATCAAAATATATTTGCGTTGCCGTGAAAAAAAAAATTAATTATAAGATATTAATCTTCATATTCAAGTTGTTAAAAAATATGAAATTATATGAAGAACAAATAGATAAATATATGACAAAAAATAAAACTTTAGGCACATTGTTTGATAAAAACAATAGTAGATTAAATTCTTGTATTATAAGTATATATAATAAATTGTAATTAAACATTGTTTAATAAATCTACCGTTGTTAATTACAAGTGATTTAAGATTAGTTATTTATTTAATTACTTGCTTTCTGTTAATAGTGTAATAAATTTAGTAGTTCTAGCTTTCTTTCATCACATTAAGAAGACGAACAAAAAGTAATTAATCAATTAGTTACTTTTATAACGTACTGCGCGTTACCTATTTAGTAGAAAAACTATTAATTAAAGAAATTTAGAACCACGAAAAAAAATGTTTCAATTATTTATTACTCCATCTCACATATATCACTAATTAACGGCAATAAAAATTACATGAACAAACTTAATACATAAATTAATTTCAAATCGAACAAATTAACTATTAAATCAGCCTACACAATCATACATCACTTCCGACCACACACAAAATGTAGCGAACGACATCATTAATATAATACTCTAAATCAATTCACTAACTAAAATATTTCACGCATGAGTTGATTTAGATTCTCGATTAATTATTTTCAATATCAGTAAAATCCTAATTAGAATGCAAATGTAGTATTTATACTGCAGAATCGACAGGTAGATCTCGAGTGATGTGTTTATTCGTATGTTGAAACACCTTATAATTAATGTTTTTAATTATCATCATTTTTCACATCTACAAGATCGGAATATTAATTGGTATCTTTAATGGGATACACAGTAACTAACATGTTAAAGATAACGGACGGTAGCCACAGTGGCCATATCATTTTAATTCAAATTCATCAAAATATATTAAGTAATAGAATTAATATATTTCATCATTGCTTATTATTTGTTTATGAGTGTACCAATCAGCTTCTTATTAGCGCAGTCAGTAACCGAAATATTTGAAACAGAGTACACGGATACCTGGCTATGGCCTTTAGAACCGGGTAGTGGAACCGGCCCTCGGATACGGGTAGTGGAAAATGGAACTGATGTTCAGATTCGGGTAGTACAACCTTTGTTCGTAAATCCTGTCCTATTTGAAACGAGAGAATGTGGAACTAATCCTTGAACAGAAACAAGTCATTCTATTGGACAAAAGAGGATAATTTTGAAGCCGAACCAATAAGACTTGTTTCTGTTTTAGAATTAGTTCTACATTCTGTCGTTTCAACGAACGGAGTACAGAAACCGTGACATAGGCGTTTAACACGATAAAACAGTTTTCTCAAGTATTATCTGTTCCGTACAATGTGATTTAAAAACAGATTTAGGGTCGGAATTATAAAGAAATTTAAACGTCACTTAAAATTTAATTGTCAAGATTTAATGAAATGAACAAATTCTAATCAGTTTCTATGTTCTTATGACACTTAAATCACTCCTGTCGAAAAAGGCGTTTTTTTTCTTTTCATTAAATTTACTGTGGAACGAAATTTTAAGTGAAAAATTAATTTCTTTATAAAACCGGTCCATAGAGAATAAAATTCTGAATTTTTATGTGTCAAAATTTACACTTTGGATGCTCGGGTAAATATAATTTTAAGACATGGTAAAAACGTATTTAGTAATCCGTTATTTCAAGAAATGAGCGTTGACAAACTGCCAGATACCTCTTTTTGACAGGTTACAATGGCGTTCATTTTTTTAAATACTCTCATACTGAATCCATTTTTACCACTTCTTTAAATTAAGGTTCCTTGAACACAAAAAGTGTAAATTTAAAAATGTTAGCATCCAAAAAGTTGTGAATTTTATTTAAAGCACTACATAATGTTTTTTGGGATAGATAACATTTGAGAAAATCTGTTTTACCATGCCACGGTTTCCCGTATACCCTCTGTATATATTTTAATAGGACAAATGGCCAAATATAAACGACAGTCATTCCATTAAAAATCTAGTACGTTGACATATAACAAGAAAATGGAATTTTAGTCGTCAAAACGGCATCTTTATATTGCTGTACAATTTTACAAGTTGCTTAAAATTAGCCACTTTAATACAGAATAGGCCTGCTTATCAGTTTCAGAATCGAGAATTGGTCTGTTTTGGTTCCAGAATCAGAAACCGGTTAGTTACACTTCAAGAACCGAGATTCGGGTTATTTTATTTCCAGAATCTTGAACTGATGTTTCGTTTGGTTCGTAAATTGTAAATCTTACCCAGTACGTACATCGGAATAGTTTCGTTCTGAAATCGAACTCGACTAGCTTCGAATCCGGAATAGGATAATTACACATTCAAATAACCGAGCACCAGGATAATTCTAGTTCAGAATAGAATCTAACCGATTTCGCAGATATATATATATATATATATATATATATATATATATATATATATATATATTGTTCATATTTTCTATATGTTTTGCTTAATTGTATATATACATCTTTCGTAGAATTGTAGGAATGAGTGGGGGTTTCCACCCCCACTTCTTCTAAGTAACCACCCTGTATCTGAATACCGAGTTACCGAGAGAGTCGACGACAAACAGTCGTAAGAGAAGGTCGTAAGACCGAACCAATAAAAATCAGTTATATACCAAATCTCATCTTATTTATAAAAAAACACTACCTTCTCCAAATCCCAAACATATATATATATATATATATATATATATATATATATATATATATATATATATATATATATATATATATATATCGTTCGGAAGTTTACAGGACAATACGGGATCTCAGAGTTGTGACGAGTGTTTTATATGCTTTTGAAAAGTTTTTCGTTGGTCGGATCCTCGACCAGTTACAAAAAGTCTATGCCACGCGATATAAACCGTATAATTCATTATGTCATCAATAAGACTCTGACTGTTCTCAAAGTTATTATCAAAGTAACGAGTGAATCCTTTAATCGAAAGATAAGTTTCAATCGTTGAATTTGCCACAGTATGGCGCTAAAACAAAGTTGAAAGAAAAATGAAAATTAATTTGCACTTGTGGAATTTCTGTTTTTACTCAAAAACTTTAAAGCTCTTTCAACTTTTATATAAAAGTTTAGATTGATTTCAAAGAATTGTTGATCTTTTCCCTGGGGTGATATTCTGAAAGTGTGAGAAAAACAAAAAATTATAAACAGCTTTAAAATGTTTTTAATATTCAAAAGTAATGGATACATGGGAGCATAAAATTCCGAGGATAATTTTTATTTTCCTCTTCCGTTGTTATGACAAGCGAATTGTCTGATGTAGTACCCTGCCATAAAAAAATAACGTCGTCGATTATTACATGTCATTATAGATTTTATCCTTAGCTACTTTAAAGTTTATTCGCTGCCAGCAGTTATTGACTGAATATGCCTCATAAATTATAAATTAGCTGGTTGCTTGCCGTAAACAAGTGCAGTACGAGTATAAAAACTTCATACTGCACCGACGCTAACTGTTGTTTTTATAGTCGAGAAAAATTTCGAATAAAAAATTTATTTCTGAATAAAAATGAGATATTTTTGTCAAGTACAGTGTTTTACTGTTAAGTGATCTTAAAATTTCATGTCTTTATTAAATTTTTTATGGCAAATTGCTTCTATTTCGTTCTTTTATTCTAGTTATATCACAGCGCATATTCATTTTATAGTTTTTCACTATTTTATTCCTATTCATTTTGTATATGAATTTTTAAAATTGAATCTCACAGCTTGTTATGATATGGATGTTGTTTTACCTCTACATCTAAAACTGAACAAGTAACTGTAACGAAAATTTAACTATTATTTTTCTGATATTTTGTTAATTTTTACCGTCGAATCATTACTCCTTGGGCATCCATAGCTGTTTTGGAGATTACCAATTGGGTCACTTTCAAATAGAATTTCTTGGACAGTAAATAATTTATGTATGTATAATTTTATTTTTACAACTACCTATTTTATCTATTATTACTCAAAGGCTTTTCTCAAAGGTCTTTCTTCAGTTTTAAGGAAAGGTAGGTAAAAACCTTTGCCATGGAAAGCCTCTTGAGGATGATCCGACAAACGGTTTTTACGGGTTTCTACCTTAGTGGTGAGAGGAGCAGTTGTGGACAAAAATTACAGTTTTTTTTATGAAGTTAAATTTACGTTATCAATAACTTTTGTAGATATCTACGTCAGTGATACGCAATGAGGATGCAAATGGCACAAGCACTAAATCAATTTCTGACAATTTTAAATCATAACCTACTTGAAACTATTCATGAGTGCCATCAATGTCTTCCAAATCTTTAGTAGCTTCTGACAAAAATTCATTAATTTTTTCCGAATTTTCGTTGTGAATATTTTTTTACATTCTTTTAATTTAATTATTTTTTACCTCTCGCTAAGAGAGGTATTGCATTCATGCTAAAAAACGCATATCCAGATTTTATTGAATAAGCACGTTTTAAGGTCCCTACAATCCGATTTTATCATTTTTACGATGATGTCTGTGTGTGTGTGTGTGTGTGTGTGTGTGTGTGTGTGTGGATGTGTGTGTATGTGTGTGTGTGTGTGTGGGATGTTGGAAGGACGGTTACTCAAAAACTATAAGACTTTAATTTTTTTTAACTACGTATTTCCCAATCGGACATTCATGGGAAGATCTGAAAAGGTTTTGGTAACAATTGGACAACCGGAAGTAGAAGATTCTTGAAAAAAAATCTTTTAAATAATATTTTTTGAAATTTTTTCTTGATAATATTAAAGAAAAATAAATTCTCTTTCTGATACATTTAAATATTTTACAATATATTCTATAGATTTAGAGATAGAAGAAATATAGTATGTAAAATAATCTGTTATAATAAATTTTACAGCCGAAAGAATGGCCATGGAAAATAGTTGAAAATTTAATTTGTTTGTAACTGACAGATAATGTCAGTGTCAGAAATCCGAAGACATTACTGAAGACTTTTTCTGGGAAGTACATACATTATATTATTTCTTAATGTATTAATAGAATTGGAAACATTTCGAAAAATTAGAAGAGGACAAAATTTCTTCATCAAAAATGAATTTAAAATTAAACAATCTAAATATATATGGAATAGATATATGCGTAAGTAGAATTTTTGGTGTAGAGTGTAGGTATACAAGAAATGTTAAATACAATAGGGAGCGAGCAGTCATATGATTTTGTTGGCCTTGACAAGCAGATATGGGGGCCCATGTCAGAATGATAGCTAGTAATTATGTATATAGATGTCAAATATCATAATTTCTCATTCTAAATTTAGTGATTTTCCAATTCCATGTGGAGCAGAATTAAATGTTAAATATCTAAGGCATACAAGTAAACTTTAAACTCCTGGTGATAAATTAACTACGTAAATTTAGAAAATCTTGAAATTTTTAATGAAAAATTCTAACATTTGACATCTATGTACATAATTACTAATTATCATTCTGAAACGGGCCCACACATTTGCTTGTCAAGCCCAAAAATGTAACATTACCGTTCGCGCCCTATACTTATGTAACCAAAAAAAGGAAGTGGCGAGAGGTATTGTGCTGGCCACAACAGATTTTTTTATTTTGCTTTCCCAAAATTAGTGCTTTCTTTCCTTCTCTTTATTTTGCCTCATCCGCAATGCATTTCATTTCTGGAGTGCTGGTCAATTTTTAGACCTGTCCATAACTGCCCCGACATGCCGGTCAACAAGTACCACATTAGGAATTTTAATAAACAATAGTATTAGAAGTTTTTAGGAAAGCAGTAAATAAAAATACAGTTACTTATTCATGAAGAACCATTAGTTACAATACAAATATCACATGTGGAAACTAAAATTCTATGGAAATTTTACGATACTTTTACTAAGAAGACAATGTTTTACTTTTTGACTCTCAAAATATGTTATCACAGACATACCAACTTGTATACTGTCTAGAGAATACAAAATTTTAGTGTACATTCTGCATCATATACGACATCTATCACGAAGTTTTTAAACTTAATACATGTTTTTATATTAGAGAAATTTGGGCTGTCCACAACTGCCCGCCACTCGCCTGCTGAGATTTCTTTCAGTATCGGGCGTCTATCAGTAAATAATTATTCCTCATCCCGACACACAGTTTCCGTTTCCACTGGCCGACCATAGCGACAATTGTCTCAATGCTCACTCTTATGTTTAGCCTAGCCTTTCACGGTGGAATATAACAGCACTGTACTAAATTTTCGACATTATAGTCATTTAGCAGAGAACTACTTATTCAAATAAACGTCATCATTCGATTGGCGCATATAGACAGTTGAAACTGATATACTAACCTCTCCATAAATAGCACTATTTGTCATGTACATAAAATTGGTGCGAATTTGAAATCAAATTTGAAAATTCCCGGAATTACAATTTAATAGTATTAGCCATGGAATTAGACACAAGAGACGAACAAAAGCGTAACGTTTTATTACGTCAGTGTCAGAATAATGATTTTCAAAATAAACACTAATAATTTAGAAGAAAGAATTAAAGATGACAAGGAACGGAAAAAATAGATAGAATAGATTAAAAATTATTCTTGAGAAAAGGGAATTCCACACCCGACTACGAGTGTCAGGAATATTGAGAAGATATACCTATATTGATGAAGGCACTTGCTAGGCGGTGGAAATAATTTCCCTCGTAGTTTCTTCGTTGATTCATGTTGGATTCGAACTCGAGACATCAGATCCACAACCGCTTGTTGGAATAATTTGTACTTTTATGATCAAGCGATCAAAATGATTTCTATGGTGATGTTATTAAAAAATGTTTTCGAAGTCTAACGACTGTCAATAAAATATAGACACAGATTTGGTATTCTGGCGTTTTATTGTGTTAAACAGTGAATTCTTTAAAAGGTTATGGGCCCAGGGTACTAGAGAGTAGAAAGTATTAGTCAAAATATTCCCAGGAGTGAATTATTTAAAAATAAAAATGTCAGCTAATATTCAGTACCCTCAGCTTACGTCCACAAATTTCTCAAATTGGAAGTTTAGAGTTACCAATATTTTAGATGAAAAGCGAGTAAAAGATGTAATTTTGAAAAATACAGATACTTCCAAACTTAATGATAAAGAAAAATCAGAATTTTTAGCAAAAGACGCAACAGCAAGATCTACAATAGTTATGTGCATTACAGACAAGCACATAGAGTATATTAGGCACGCAAAAACGGCATATGAAATGATAAAATGTTTGGAAAAGGTTTTTGAGAGAAAAAGTATTTTGTCAAAACTTTATATTCGACGTAAACTGTTACAACTGAAATGCAATGAAAGACAAGATTTGCAGGATCATTTTGTAGCATTTGATGAACTAATAAGAGAATTGGAATCAACAGGAGCGACCATGGAAGAAGAGGACAAAGTATGCCATTTGCTATTGACACTACCCGAAAAATATGACACCGTTATCACCGTATTAGAGACAACAACAGAAAAGCTTACAATAGATTTTGTTAAAAGTAAATTGCTTGACGCAGAATTAAAAATCAAAAATAATGGTAAAATGTGCAATAACGAAGATGAATGTTCATTCAATGCAAATCAAAAGCAGAAATGTTATACTTGTGGTAGCACAGAACATTTCAAAATTAACTGCCCAAAGAATAAATACAAAAAATATATAAATAACAAAGCAGGAAATAGAGAAGGAAATAGGAATGATAACCAACGAAAATTTAATAATTATAGAAATAATTTCCAAAAAGGGGCAAATATTACTCAAGAATGTAAAGACGTGTCATTTATAGCTTTGTCATCAGAAACAGAACAAAATACGGGCGACATGTATTTCGTTATAGATTCAGGTGCTACAAATCATTTATTTTGCGAAAATATACAAAAATACTTAAAGAAAGATGATATCATGGAAATAAATCCAGTAAATATTAAAATCGCGAATGGAGAATTAATTACAGCAAAATACAAAGGAAAACTTAGAGTTCGCTGCTGCCAAACAGGTATTGTAATTAATATTGAAGGACTTATAGTAGAAAACCTAACTTATAATCTTCTTTCTGTTCAAAAAATAAATAATGCAGGATTTCCTATTGTTTTTAAAGATAAATGTGCAAAAATAATGGTTGGTAATATTTCTATTAATTGTAAAATAAATAATAATTTGTATATTGCTCATTTTAAGATAGAAAATTCTACAGAAAGCGTCATGGTATCGAATTTAAATGATAAACTCTGGCATCTTCGTTTGGGTCACATCAACAGAAGAGGTTTGCAACTGATGAAACTCCCTTATAGTAAAGAAATTTGTGATTCATGCCAAATGGGTAAAGCTACGAGACTTCCATTTAAAAACGTACAATTTCCACGATCTAAACGAATAGGTGAACTTATTTACTGTGATGTATGGGGACCTACGAATATTACGAGTCTAAATGGTGAGCGCTATTTTTTATCAATTACTGACGATTACTCTCATTTCACTGTAATTTATTTGCTATGTGAAAAAAGTGAAACTGAAAGTAAATTAGTAGAATATATTGAGCAACAAAAGGTTAAAGGAAATAGAATTTATAGAATAAGAACAGATAAAGGAGGTGAGTTCATTTCAAAGAGTTTTAAGAATTATTGCCTAAAGAATGGTATTAAACAAGAATTTACCGCTGGTTACACACCACAGCAATGCGGTGTTGCAGAAAGGTTAAATAGAACCTTAATAAATAAAGTTAGAACCATACTAATTGATTCTAATCTGCCTAAATATTTATGGGGAGAAGCAGTGCGATGCGCAACTTACCAGCTTAACAGATCACCTACTTCTGCTCTTTCTGGAAAAATTCCAGCAGATATATTTTTAGGAAAGCTAGATTTAGATAAATTGCGAATTTTTGGAAGTAAATGTTGGTACTACAAACTGCCAAAAGGTAATAAATTAGAACCAAGAGGAAATATAGCAAGAATGGTTGGATATGCTGGAGCAGGTTACAGACTTTGGGATCCAAATACAAATAGTATTGTAATTTCACGTGATGTAAAATTTGATGAATCTGATTTGAAATATTATGAAGAAAAGACACCCGAAGAAATACAAATTGAAGAAACACCAAAATTTGGTAGAAGAATTTACAAGAAGTAAAGTGAAATCGTATTTACTTATGGATAATCAAAGTGCTATATTCATGATTAATAACCATGAGAATACAAGAAGATCCAAACATATAGATATAAAAGTACATTTTGTTCGTGACATTGTGTCAAAAGGTTTGATAGAAACAAGTTTTGTTCCGTCAGATGACAATGTTGCTGACATTTTCACTAAACCCTTATGTTCAGATAAATTTAAGAAATTTAGAGATATTTTAGGTATTGTTTAGTATTCAGCAATATGCAATTTCAAGTTAAATTTTGTTTTGTATACTTGAAATTGTGAGGGGATGTTGGAATAATTTGTACTTTTATGATCAAGCGATCAAAATGATTTCTATGGTGATGTTATTAAAAAATGTTTTCGAAGTCTAACGACTGTCAATAAAATATAGACACAGATTTGGTATTCTGGCGTTTTATTGTGTTAAACAGTGAATTCTTTAAAACCGCTCACATAACGCACTTAGTCACGTTACAAACTGTTAAGACTGTGACCATATATGCAGAAGAATTTAGCGATTAATTATGCTCGGCAATATCACTCTTTCTTCTCGTTAGTGAAATAATGGGTAGCTGCGAAACAATTCATTTTAATATTCTTCGCAGCTTTGCAGATATCTCTCGATATGGCCGGTTGTATAGGCGTGCATATAGCACTGGGCAGTGCCTATTTATTCCTGCCCTGCAGCAACGACAAACCAGTGATTATTTCCTAGCTTCTACAATTGTTAGATACGGGAAACATGCTCACAATAACGTACATACAGTGTAGATCCTCCGATAACTCCTCTCTCTGGCATTTATATGGAAGTCGTAGATCAATTTGGTATTTGTTGCAGGGTAAGTGGCAGTTTTAAGAAGATCGTGATTGTTTACTGTTTTAATTTGAAGTTACCTGCTGTTTCAGTGCAATTATACTTGCTGACTCACTGCGGCTTTTCTAACGAGTGGGCAGTTGCTTTAATTACTAGCTTGGTTCTCCGATTCATATTTCAAATGATTCTAACTGGAACACTACCTCAATGGTAATAGTTTGTACTGTGGAGTTTAACCTATGTTGCTGAGGATTATCTGATCGGAGCTGTAGTTTGTAGCTATTTTAGGAATTTGTGATCTGATCAGATTAGTATTGTTGCGGAGTCTTACCAGGAAATATTCAAGTTCAAGCACTTTGAAGATGTTTAATGAAATATTTCAACTAATAGCTTTCATGCCGCTAGTTAAATTACGTGGCACTATATTCATAATTAATGTAGGCGTACTCGTTTCACAGCCCTAGTATACGACTAGTAAAATTTAATTGTTTTTCAAAATCACTTATAATAAAATTATTATGAAACAACTAGATTACTGCATAAATAAATGCCTTGTTACTCGTACTAGCAGCTTACCTTGAAATAAATACTATGGATTAGTTTTAAAATTGAAGCTTTTTAAAATATCAAGCTTGGTTTGAGTAGGGCTTGATAAAAATAAAGCTTTATCTTGGCTACAAACTAAGCCCGTTTGAAAGCTTAAAAGGCATAAAAATTCTTGGAAACCGAATAAAGCTGTAAATTCAGAAATTTATGCTTTGGGTAAGTCAAGTTTTTTAATTTCATGCCTTATGTACTTGGCTTGGTGATTAACTCATTCCAAAAATATAGTGCAGATAATATAAATTCATAAATCCTACCTTTGCACTTATAAATAACTATCTATGTATACCTATCCATTATAAAATCGATGTGAAATTCTCTTTTGTTTTCCGTGATCGTGCGGTATCTATTTCATTGTGTAGAGGGCGGAGTATTAGGTAGAGCATTCAGCAGCCGAAGGAAGTGGTTTGATTGACGGGCTTGATAGCCCTGTCTGTGAAGTGGTACCTAAATTGACACCTTAGGGACTTGTGGCCGGGTAATTGTTGGGTTCGGGCGGAACGTTTTGTTGATTGCTGTTGATCTCACACTCTTGGGTTTTGTGGGTTTACACCTATTACTACTATAATTTAAATTGCTGCTTGGTTAGCTTTTACTTAGGAGAAAAGGAAATAAACCGCTGTAACAGAAAGAGGAAATATCAATTTTAAACTAAACAATTATTGAAACATGCAGATGCACTGTATTTAAATTTTTAACATCTAAATACCACAATGAAGTAGTACAAATACGTTCTTTATAATTTTGAAATATTATAATAAAGTAGTTCATCAAAAAATTAATTCCTGGGATTTTGTGTATAATTGGATGATTTGCACATTGCCCGGCAAATGTAGAGATTCGCTTGCAAATGAATTTGCTTGCAATTTAACTAAATATAATAACATTAACCTCTTATAACCCACAAAACTTGCCCCGAATTTTCCAAGAGTAACTTTTGTGCGGTAAGTGAGGTTATTGCTGTATTTGGTTGGATTGCAAGCGATAGTAGTTTTGGGGAAGTCTCTACATTTATCGGCAATATACACATTCCGAAGTACATTTTAAAACGTGATCAAGGGCTTTGACCTAATAATTTATAGTAATTAAGTAGGTCACCGAATTCACATAGAAATACTTCCGGATCACCCAGAAATTAATTCAAAGAATTTAATCTAGATACTCTAATACATGATCTATTTTTCGATCTACTTAATTAAAGTATATTATCCAAATAAAATTCCAGAAATTCATTTCCAGATAACTATTGATTGAGAATAAGAAAATAATGTACTTCGTTAGGCTGAGGAAAATAAAATTTATGCTATTATTATTTGAAACATTTACAAGATTTACATGTCATTTGAAATTAAGTTGTGGAAGTTAAGTTAGTTACTTAATTTTTTACAGTATCGTTTTGTGTATATTAATAATTATTAACCAGAAAGCATTTTCTTCAGATTTTAATGACAAAAAAATAAAATAAAAATAGAATACTCACCATACTCACCTGATTTGGCTAGTTTTTGGACTTTTCGTCAGAAAAAGGGATTGATGCTGCAACAGAACGATTAATAATTATTTAGGAAGCATTTAACATTTCAAAAGAAGATTGGTTGGCATTATTTTTAGAAGTGGAGGAAAAGAATGGTGAAGTGTATTATTGTTACTTTGAACATATTAAAAATAAAATTCAAAAAATATTAATCATGTGTCTTATTTTCAGTGATGCTAGCATAGCCCTTGTATTAGCATTTTATGATGACTTCCTCCTAGTTTTAGGGGTTGATAGAAAAATATAGAAGACCATACAGAATTTTTTATCTGTGAATGAAAATATAGGTACAGTAATAAAAACCAAAGTACGTGTTCATTTGTGTTTATCTATACTCTTTAGTTCTTGCATACTTTACGTTTCGCAAATACGAGCGATGAAGTATTTTCTTTTGGCGAATGATGTTTTTATAACCTGGTTTCTGCGAATGCACCCCAGCCAGCCATCATTAAACCTGGTGTCATACACTCAAGTGTTGGCTCTAGCATCGACGTATGTGTTTACAATTCATTTCATGGAGGATAAATACTCGAGCAAGAGCATAATGTTTAGTCAGGTGCAGTGTTGGTGACGGTGACTCATTCAATGACCTGTATCACTGCAACTTTGTTATTTTAATTTGAAGTTATCAACGGATTGAAAGTTTCCGACACGTCTATATCTGGATACAGACATTGCATTTCCGTTCGCGATCACGAGGCTTCTGTAAATAATTGATCCGCCAGGCAGTCATACGTTTCCTGGATTCTATTTCGATTTGAAAAAAGACAGAATGGAAGACGGAATACACTAACCTACTTGCTGATGTTTACTCAAATAATGGATTTCTATTTGCATAATTGATTAACCGGATTCAAATATTGTTCGTTTCATATCTTTTGAAGTACCTATGTATTTACAGTCCAATGATAAATTATTATTTTCTTTTAAATATTCTGGGCTCAGCATACGAGTTTTATATTGACACATCAGATTATTATTCTTAGTCCTTACCCTTAGTTCTCTATATCTGGTAGAACCGGCACTGTCTCATTCAGATGTAAGAAAAAATGTGTGGCACTACCGCCACTTAATAAAATATGGTTTTGTAAAGCCAACGATGTATGCCAATCTAATCACTTTTGCGGGTACTATATTTTGAATAAAACGATTTTGTTCTCTTTGCTTTACAGAGGCTAAACCATCACGCTGAAATATATTCAAAAGTGATAATTCCAAAACGCTGACCCACACCTTTACATATCTTTCCTTCCGGGCGCATATATAACAAATAAACCCTTATTTCCTGCAGTATCCCACAATATAAAACGGCACTTTCATCCTTCGCGAGGCTTTAGAAGCCTTAGCAACGTAGCAGGCCTGGGATGTATGGTAATAGGCCACGTTCGCAGACACGTATACAGGACAATGTGACGGCCAATGGCCACTACTTTACATATAATCAGCAGACCAGCGCCAACTCTGAATTAGGGCGGGAGGAGGGAATGTTTTGTGAGGGAAATTTTTACGGAAAGAACAATACCCGAAGATAAAAAGATACAGAGGAGAAATAGTCGTGGAAGGGGAATTTAATTAATGAAAATACCTTTGGAAGGAATTGTCATTATAACATAAATAAGTATGTAACACTAAAGGTAGTTTTTTCTTAGGTACTTACGATGAATATGAGAAACCGTAACAGTCGTCTTACGAGCGAAAACAGTTTTTTTAAATTTTCTTTTCCATAAAACTTTATGAAATGTATACGTTGAATTTTAAAGTATACAATTTCGAATTTTTGTGCTAAAATATTTGAATTTATATCTGGTGGTAATCTTAATTTAAAAATGTGATAAAAGTAGATCTAGTACGCTATTATTTCAAATAATGAACGTCAGTTTAACTGCCATGCCAAGATAAAAACTGGTATTTGACTTCAATCTGACGCTAATTTTTTTGAACACATACTATATCTACTTTTAACACGTCTACAAATTTAGTTTGCTTAAGGCGTAAGTTCAACACTTCTGGCATAAAAAATCCATAATTTTATGTTAAAAAATTCAATGTATAAAGCCCTCTATAAAGTATTATGGAACAGATAATAATTGAAAAAAAAAGTTTTCCATGTTAAACACCTTTATATAAATATCGTAATTATTATCGAATTAAAGGAGAGTCCGTGAAGTAACGCCACGCCCAGTAAATGCCCTTTGCGGTATAAATACATCATCATTATCAAAATTTACGAATAAAGAACATGAATTTACTGAAATTTTATAATATTTAATAATTGTTTCCCAATCAACAAAATTATGAATTTAAATTAAATAAAGATGGCTTTGTTCTTCTACAAGGCGCAACTTTCTGCGAACACCTAGCATTAGGTTTTGAATATTAACATCAGTTTCTTGGATTTTACATTAAGAAACTCCGAAATTAAGGGAAATGATGGTTTTTATATTGACAATATTGCAGAGGTCCCTAATAATGTCATATATAAACGAAAAGCCAAATTCGCAGATAAAGTATTGATATGGTGCGCTTACTCCACTAGTGGTGTATCCAGGCCTTATGTGGGCCGAGTAAGAGGTAAAGCTCTGAATAGGCATAGGTAAATCGATAATTAAAATTGTTTAATTTTATTGAAGAAGAACAAGCTATGGATGTTTTTATATTCTGGCCAGATCTTGCGTCCTGTTACTATGCAAGACAAACTCAAAATTGGCTAACATACCAAAACATACCATTTGTTCCGCGAAACGACAATCACTCTAAGCTTCCTCAGGTTCGTCCCGTAAAATATTTTTGGGTTCTATTATCTCGAAAAATTTACGATGGTGGATGGAAAGCCCAAAATGAAGTAATAAGCAGGATATTCGACGCAGAATATTGAACATAGGAAAATAAATGTTGTCGAAACCTATTGCTATGTGTCCGTAGAAAGTTGGGCTTTGTGAAAGAACACGGCCATCTTTATTCAATTTAAGTTCATAATTTTGTTGCTTAAGATAGTAGTAGTAGTAGAGATAGTAAATTAATATATTTTACAAAACTTTAGTAAATGCTTAAAAAAAATATTGAAATTTGTGCCTAAACTTATCAGACATACGTTATTTCTGAATGTAACAATGTTCTTTTATTCGTAAATTTTAATAATGATGATGTATTTATACCGCCATGATTAGTACACATATACAGGATATTCCAAGAGTAATTTCATGTAAACATAATCTCACAAATGTTTCGTTTCCGACAAATTTGCATGAGAGGGCAGTACGAACGCGGTGCAAATATAGTTTTTGTTATATTATAACAATGGAATATGAATCAATTTTAGAGTACAAAATTAAATGTCACAATAGCAATTCAGATTCAATGCAAATAAATTAAAAAAATTATTAATGTTACTGATGCAATCATTTTTGCAACTCATAGTATCAGAAAACGATTGAAACGGTTAGTTAGTTTAGAAGATGTCTTAATGAACACTAAAAATAAAGCAACATTAATTAAACACATTTACATCGTTATCTCCTGTGATAAATACTGCAATCCTGTTAATGACACTTTAGCAAAAGAGGCAAAATTACATACATCCACTATTTTATCTCCCCAACAAAACTCATCTTTAGCATCATTTAATGTTCTCATCATTATACGTGCAATCAGCAGCTATCAGCAAATAAATTGTAGGAATTTGTCTGCGACTTGAAGGCATTAAGCGGTGTCAGTAGCAAAACCCGAGTCACTTGGCAGACCTGGCCACCAGTTGCACCGAAAGGAGAACTTTACAGCTCGTGCTTTATCGCAGATGAAGGGTTGAAGATACGATAGTGCTACGAGCAGATGGTTTCAATACCAATGCGGGTAGATTTCGAACAGGAAATGAGCAATATGAAGTGACTTCAAGTAATTGTAGATTGACATTTAATAAAAAGTAACAGTGTACTTAACAGTTAGAGCATAAAATAAATTCAATTAAATATTACAATCATGGATTAAATAATATGTGTATGATGATTGGCAAAGCTGAAGTAAATTTGCGAAATTCAGTTTTATTTCGTCAGCGCCAGCTTTCGCTGTAAGTTAACAGCGTTATTCCGAGATATTTAATTTAATTACTAGTATATTTATTTTTAACAAACGCCCCATATATTATATCATAACTTGTTGAACATTATTAATAAAAATAAATAAGGAAGGTACGATTAATAATATTAACTTATTTTTCTTTTGTTGCAGGTGAGAATTTAAAATTTATCTAACAATCATTTTGCGGGATACATCATACACCACCTTCAAGAATGTCTAAGCAGGTATACCTATACTTCATTGGTCAGAATGCAAACCTAGTTCACAAAAACGAAACAAATATCAACTGTCAGTTGCAATTATCAAATAAAATCTACAGAATTATGTGATATTTAAGCATTTTTTGTTTTAATTTCTAATATTCAGGTCTTATACATTTTTACATATATAAATATTTATTATTGACAAATGGAAACAGGAAGTAACAATTCTCGGACTTGCAGTTAATAATAAAATTTATTCGCGCCGACGTTTGACTATACTCTAGTCTTCTTCAGGGCTAGAATTGTTGAGTTGAAAAAATTAAACATGTGGACAACGGAAAAATATATTAAAAGACGAACATTTAAAAATATAAATAAATAAATAGTTAAAAACCACAGATCACAGAGTGAAAATCGTCAATTATTAAAAAACGAGCGCCATTTACAATATTTTACTTCTCTTAATCCCAACTATGAGTCAATCAGTGTTATAGAAATGAAAAATTATAGTTTGGTTCACGAAAAATTACTATTCAATTTCATTTATAAGCCGTCTGATATAATATTACTTGCATAGGCATGCAATATGAAATATTTATGGATGTTTTAACTCAAGAAAATAATTTTTAAAAAATGCCTTACCCAAAAATGTATGTTCATTCCCTATATTCATTGACTTGACAAACCATGGAAAAATAATTTGAATTAAATATCAACGTCACTGGGTACACATTATCAATATTATCATAGAGGGCAGTGTAGTAGATAATTTAATATCTGTACCTCTACGACATATGTAATTATTATTTGTAGTGTGTTAGAAAATAGTATCACCATTTACGTATATTTGAAAACAGAACATAAATCACATAGACATACGTCAAATAATCTCTCTCTTTTTAACATGAAATATTTGCTAAGCTACTGCTGTAGAAATGGCTGTATATTCTTTCTTGGAACAAGTGGCCTTGAATAGTCTTTCGTGAATCCAAATATAATGAATAAATCATATATAAATAAAGTTATTCCATTGTAAATTAAGACAGGCTATAACTTCAGTTTGAATCTATCTTCCGGCTAATCGTATATCAGGCATTAATACCACTTGGACGATGTGACCACTTGTCCATTTGAAATAAATCAGCGCTTGTTTTTACAATACTAATCAATGATTGTCTCACGAATTAAGGACCGCAACACAGATAAATATTTATTAATGGGACTTAAAACTTTTATTTACTGATGATATTTGCACAGCTAGGACAAGTGCGATAACATGCCTAATGAAACATGTTTTTATACATTTTTTTCTATTGACGTAATTTTATAATTGTGTTTGATTTTTAAAAGATGCGATTTGTTTTTGTGTTTTTTTATTAGTTATGTTGGTAGAGCTTCCCGCTAACTTCATAGATGAAAATTGGTTGACTGACAACAATTTGAGGTTATACGTTGTATATCTGTCAGTTTTCAAAGCATCCATACCATTTCTAGAAAACGAAAAGCGCCGAAAACAGTGCGTTTTAGATCTTCT
Organism: Harpalus rufipes; assembly: GCA_951394225.1. Classification (NCBI taxonomy): domain Eukaryota; kingdom Metazoa; phylum Arthropoda; class Insecta; order Coleoptera; family Carabidae; genus Harpalus; species Harpalus rufipes. Next base: position 40,119,782 of record OX596281.1, read on the forward strand.
TATGACGTTTTTTCAGTGCGAAATTGAAAAATATTATTATTAAAACTAAAATAATTACTAAAACTAGTGTAAATGCTGCTTTCACTGTCGTCTTTTCATTGCCGAGCACAAACAATAATGCAACTACCTATTGTAACGTCTTCGAGGGGTTGTGAGAACTACATAAAAAAATATTAACTTCAAGGGGTTGTCTTGTCAAGCCTCACACGCTAAAATAAAATATCTTAAAAATTTATCTGTGTTATGTGCAGTACAAATCAGTCAAGGAACGAGTACTTTCTGTATTTACATCCAAAACTCGAGTAGGACTGTCATGAAGTTGATGTATGATGTATACGATCATTTAATGTATCCCAAATACACTATTGAAAATAAAATAGCACATAGGGACTTCCAAATCAACATAACAAAAACTTATCTCATCCCTGCACTCGAATTTTTCCCTATAAATCTTTTCCATATCCCCCAATAAATACTACTCAGTGTAACAAGCTCCACCGATGTAAATTCAAATATCACAGTGCACAATCGTGGCCTTTGCGGGCGGCTATAGAACGCTTACTCTTCGCATGTATCGTTTCCCCGGCGCTGGGCACAATAGGGTGTCGAGTCGACTCGATCGTGCGGTGCTTTGCTTGCGAGCGACCATTACTTGTGTAAAAAGCCGAGTTCTTTCCAACCGGCGCATTGCTATTGGCACATTAGTGAATACCGGAGCTGTTGTTGTGACCATATACGCTCCGCACGCTGATTTCTCTGCAGGAGATGAAAGCGGACGAGATTCAGAAAGATGAAAGAAACAAGGCTAGCGCTATCAATTTGCTATTAAATTTCATATTTCATATGATGTGTAGTACAAAAAGGAATTTGTTTGGAGTCTTAAGACTGTCTCTATTTCTGTCATGGATTTCAATTTTTAGAGATTCAAGCTCGTACGTTATTCTTTTGCGAGCCCTTTTGCTTTCGACATGAAATGGATCATTTACATACTGTAATATTTTCACCGATTCATTTTTATTCTAATTATTACGAATAGATGAACTTAAATTTTATAATTATCTTTACAATAATTAAATCTTTATTTAAAAAGTTAAATTCAACTACTTAAAGGGATCATTGCGCTATCGCTATACGGTGCGATAAATTTTTGGACACAACGATCACATTCGATTTTCAAGTCAATTGGAAAACTGAAAATGGAGGTTTACTTGACGCTGTAAATGTTTTCGTGTTGGTAATACTGATTAATAATAGGAGTCTTAGGTTAAATTATAACTAAAACTAATACAATTACCCCTTAACCTTAAAAGTATAAAATAAGCTATATACGTATTTCGAGAACTAAATTCTCATCATGCCAGAGGTCCTAACAACTCTGAGAGTTAGTTCTCGAAATACGTATATAGCTTATTTTATAATTTTAAGGTTAAGGGGTAATTGTATTAGTTTTAGTTGGTAATACTGACTGAATACTGCAGTATTCAATTTCAGATATGTTATCTGTCAATGTGGTCTCGGCATTTGATGAGTTACAAATTGTCGTCTGCTCGTCTGTAAAATTATTTATTTGGTTCAGGATTGTTATTTAAGGTCGTTTAAAAAAATCTTGCATACACCTCAAGTGTAAACAAGCTTTATGACATAAATTCTTCGAAAAATATTTTTATGATTTTTTCGTAATTATATTATCATATAAATTTTCTACAATTTTGTGTTTATACTTTCCTTCTCCTTAACTCTGATGCCTGTAGTCGGATGTAGAATTTTCTTATCTCAAGTTCATTTTTTTAAATCTGTTCCTTCCACTTCGTTCTTTCCTTGCCACCTTTGTTTGTTATTGGTATTTTTTACCTCTTTCCGTGTTCTTATATTCTTCTTTCGCGTGTTTTCCTCGGTTTTCTTCTTCCTCGTGCTTGTTTATACTTCCAGCTTCTGTTTTCATCCATCCTTATTTTATGACCATACCAACCCAATTACTTCTGTCCTATTTCGGTTACTACTATATCTATTTCTTAATTTGTCATCTGCATTATGTTTTCATTTCTTTCTCTATCATTTTACTTTTCTTTTTATTATTTTGTTGGATACTTTTCTTAAATATTTTAAAATATAATTGTGGGTAATTTCTCGACTGCATGTGGATTAGGTGTTAACAATTACTCGAAAGTTCAATCAAACAGCATTTAATCTTATCAAACCAACGTTTCGGTGCACCTTGCACCTTCTACAGGGTCTACAACAATTATACAATATAATTTATGAAACAAATTATTTTAAAAATTCTCGTATCCTCTGCTTTAAACAGAACTGTGACAATATCGCCATCAAAAAAGTAATAATGACGTTTTTAGAGGAATATAATAATAATAAATTGAAATATAAATTTGTGAATATAAACGTTATATTTGCCACCAGTAGTAACATGCAAACAAAATTTAAATAGTAGGAAATAATGTGTTGGACACACCATATTTTTAGTATTTTTTTAAATATAAAATAATAATAATTTTAAACAGCATCAAAAATAGTTTCTATTGAATATTAAAGCATTTGTGAATAATAGTTTTTCCATTGTACTCTCCCCTTTGCGGAATCCTCTTTCCCGATATGGTGGTCTATCGTGATTTCTGATTTCTCTGCTGGAGATGATAGCTGTATGGATTCTGCAACAGATGCTCGCTGACTGGAAGTTATGAGGTGCAGGTAGATTGATGATGTTGTTTCAAGAGTCCAAGACTTATGGGAATGTGATTTCTTATTCTCTGTAGGAGATGAAATACTGGACTATATGCATTGCTAATAAGGATACGGAATAACAAGCACGTTTTGCTATATTGGTTTATGGATGGAGTAGAATGTTGTACTTGTGTAACTTTAAAATGGAAAGTCACAGAGGAATGAGAAATAGACTTACCAAATTTGTTCGCAATAAAACGTGTGTAAATGCATTCAATAATTTTTATTTGTTTTATCTAAACATAGTTGATCTCAAATTTTCCAGAATGAGCAGAATGTATAACAAGGAGAATAAATATTAATGGTTTTCTATTTCACATTGTTAAAATATGACTTACCGTACTGGTTTTTATGGCGTTTAATCACAACTTGACAAGCTATGGTTTTGATCGTATAGGATACGACGTGAAACTAGCAACCACTAAAAGCTGAAGACTGGTAATGCATCTCTGCTATGTTAATTTGCAGTCGTAGATAAAGTATAATGTGTGACTCGTTTTTTAAACTCTTTAAATACTCGTTTTTTATTCACATGCTTCGCTCGTATAAAAAAAAACCTTTACTAAAGAGACGTTTATAAAACTTGTTATATAATGTGGGAAATTTCTCGACTGTGATGTGGATAAAGTGTTAACAGTTACTCGAAATCTCAGTCAAACAACATTTATTCTTAGAGCACACACACAGATCCATTTGCAACATATACTGTCGTCACGGCGCTAAATCTTAAGGCCCATCTATACTGCATAACATGTTGTAACACATGTTATATAACGAAGTTTTTTTAACATAATTATACAACTTACAACTTGTACAGTTACATGATGTCTTTTGTAATTATTTCAAATAAAAGTGGAAAAATAAACGAATCAAAAAACGCAGTAATAGGAAATTTTGAGTAGGTACATCTAACATTGCTGTTATTAAACGTTGTTTTTAAGTATTGACCTGTTATAACTGATTTATTTTATAACATTCTTTGATCTTTACCACTCCCAAAGCGATAATATATAACATTGTTCGCGTTCAGCCGGGATAGCGGTAACTTAGCAAAAAATTAGCGCTATTTGTTAAAGCTAGATTGCGTACTGAAAGGTATTCATTTATTAACTTTAAAGTAAGAAAATAATTGACAGTTATATCTATATGGTATTGAAAGCTTGCAGACTTCATTTTGAAATGTAAATTATTACTTGAATTGTTAGAAGATGCAGCAGAAGTAAATATTATTAACCATGTAGTAAATTTGTTACAAAGTGACGTTCGTTGCAACCATACATGACGCATGGAGCTACCAACCAGTTTGCTAGATGTTTTGGAGAAATAATTCGCGCTAGCTATTTCTTCTAGCGCTATGCTATATCTGCGCTAGATTCTAGCGAACCGTTTAATTATTTTGCTAGTCTAGCGCTGGCTAGCGCTAACCAGGCTGAACGCGAGCATTGTTGTAAACACAAAATTTTGCTATATTTTGTTGAAATTTCTGTAACATGCTACATAATATCATGGTTATATTACTATCTTATATAGCTTATGTGGTCGGGCCTTTAGCCACAATTTTATTTATTGGACAATGCGTGAAGGTAGCAACAAATAGTTAATTCGTTACAACGGCTGTTGTCATTCTGTAAAAATTGGTAAGCTAAAAATGATTTTCTTTATTTCTGCTGCCTTAATTTGCAGTCGTAGAAAAAGTTTATATGACTTGTTTATAACTCTCTGAAAACTCATTTTTACCTTCCGGCACCTTTAGATAAGGAAGGTATTGTCTTTAGTAAAAAAATCTGATAGTGAGTTTCTAATGAATAAGCACGTTTTGGGGTCCCTAGAATACGAATTTACTATTTTTACGATGATGCCTGTATGTGTATGTATGTGTGTGTGTGTGTCTGCGTCTGTGGATGCGTCTCTAATACCACGATTCCAAAAATTATATATTTTTTGTATTCCTCGAGTTTAGATGCATATGTAGACATGATTAGATTTTGGTTATAATTGATACACCGGAAGTACCCTCATTTACAACTTTTAACAGTTTTTCTTAAAAAACGCTGTTAAATATCATTTATTGCCATATATAATGTTATTATAATTTTTAAAGAATATGTTATTCTCTATATGATGTGATTGCATTTTATATTTCATATTCAATAGATATAGAGTATAAAGATATTAAATTTTATAAATCATCTAGCTATACTAACCATGGAAACTGGTAATATATTTAGATAATTCAAATTGACATATGTCAATATCAGTGAAAAGTAAATTAATGTGGCAGAGATGAGGATGTTGAGATAGATGTTGGGCAAGACACGGAAAGATAGAAAAAGGTATGAAAGAATAAGGGAAATAATTCGAGTGATAGAAGTTTCTAGAAAGATACAAGAGAGACGATTACATTGGTTTGAATATGTCATAAGGAGAGATGAAGAATATATTGGAAGAAGTATGAATAGAAGGTAAAAGGAACAGAGGAAGATCAAAGATAAGATGGAAGGACTGTATTGCGGAAGACTTGAGAGAAAAGAAACTGAATGTGCTGACCACATTAGATTTATTATACATGCGCTCCGCTCGTGCCAAAAAAAATTGGTGACTAAAGTAACGTTTATAAAGCTTAGTACATAATATTATTAGCATATTTCAAATATACATAGTTTGTTTAATGTTAAGAAGTATGAGAACATGAAAAATATTTTTCCGTCGACCGTTTATTAATAGGCTATCTTAATGTATAGAAAATCATTCATTAATGACCCCTATTAATGCATGATTTTTTATTAATAAACGATTTATTGGGTGCGTTCACCACATGGAACACAGCATGTATTGCTAACGCTAAGTTGTATCAAAAAGGTAGACAGAATTAAAAGTCATGCTTTTGACACTTACTAGCTAGGTATGTTCACGTAGCATAACTTTAAAATGAATTTGAAAGAATAAAATTCCTCAAATAACATAAAAAACCGCTTGTGTTGTCTGGCATTAAGTAAACTGAGCGCACCCACTGAAAACAATTGATGACAAAACTTATTGATTTTCTGACGTAAAATTTGACGTTCGGTTAACCATTACTAACCTAAAAAAATTTGTCATAGAATAAAATTAGATTTTCCATTTGAGTAAGATACGGTCAACGAAAAAATATTGTAACTAACACGTGTGTTAATTGGCGAATAATGATCTCAACAATGTCTCGATCATTAATCGCGCTCATTAACACACTTGATAGTTAAATAACTATTATACTAGTATTTAATGAAATACAAATTTCGTAGTAAAAAAGTTAAATTTACGAATATGATTTAAATCGAAACATTCTTTTACAAGATGTCGTGTTCTAGAATTTTATGATTCAATTTATATTTTGAAAGTTTCCTTGGTTTAATTTAAGATTGCCTAAGTATATTTAGTATTCAGTGAAGAACAGCTTTTCAAAAATGTAATTACTGTTATTTTTTGCTCGTGCTTTATATTAACGTGGGCGACGAAGTAATAAGGAAAACAAGTAATTAAAAAATTAATGTGAGGATAATAAAAAGATATTTCACACGTTATAATCACGGTTTTTTATGTCAGCTCGTTCTCGTTAAAAGAACGGCTGATATCTATTTAATATAATATTATATGACAGTTATCATGCAAGTGCTAATTATTTAATTCTGTACGAGATATCAAATTTATAACAAGCGTGAAATTGATCGTTTAATATGTTAATGAAGGCCAGCACGAAAAGAGAGTGTGAGAGTCTATGGTATGTGTCTGTTATAATTTCATTTCTATTTGTTCTTCTTTTTCATTCTGCTCCGCCTTGTTATTATTCTATTGTGTGTCGAAAGTGAATTTAAATATAGCCGGATATTTTTAAGTCGAAATGAAATTACTAGGTATACTGCCTTCCAGCCAAAGCAGTACAGAGGTGTTTATCGTAGGTTGCTATTGGATCTAGTGACATGATATTTAATAGGTGATAACTTTTTTAGATCAAGAATAGTATTGTTTTGTTTTTTATTGCCTTATGAATTCATTTTTATACGTCAAGACATGTATTAATCATAGTAATTACATTTTTATTACCGTATATAATTTAAAAAACAATTACAACTATAAATCATAGATTTACTTTTATAAATACGAGTTATAAAACAAAGAAAAGCCAGCTTGTACTATTGTGTTTTAACAACTTCATTATTATTATTCTTATATCCAATAAGGAAATATAATTAAGCAATAAGATATATTTTCAATTTATTACAAAATTATTTCTTTGAAGAAAATATTGAATATAACAAAATAGAAATCTTACAAATAAATACAAATAATTATAATTCCCGAATCCAGGCATTAATTGTCAAGCGCGTTCGACTACCTGTTCTCGGGGGCAGTCTACTGTCTACTCAAACTGTCCTCTGACCAGAAAGGTGAGGTTAGAATTTGCCTTTGGCGCGAGTTTATAGTTTGAATTCCCTAGTATAGATTTCATATGGGAGTTGAGAAATTAAGCAGCTCTTGTTAAGAATTCGATACTTTGTTTATTCAATAAAAGATTGCAACAGTTTAAACCCCTAAAAAAATAAAGTTCAAAAAGTTATTAGAACGATAGGTGCCAGCCGGGATAATGTATGTCGTTGATAGTAAATAGGGCAAGTGCAACAGGAGCTATGCAGCGTACCGAATTCTTAGGATCAAATCGAGACATATGTTCATTGAATTTTGTAGTGTTGCATTTTTGTTTAAATAATTATAAACTGTGCACAGTTCATGTGAATACTACTATACAAATCTGGAAATAATGGATCGATTTAAGTGTTACATATAATGCATTGCGTAAGAAATTTAATTTTATGAGATTTCTCAGCCTTTAAAGTTGAGCAAACATTTCTTCCGTAAGAAATACATGGGAATGAAAATTATGTTCTCAGCGTTATGAAGTGAGTTTGAATTTGGCGCCTATTTTTCACCATTACACTTTTCTGGTCTATTCTGTATCATTCTAGAAACATGCTCGTGTCTTACCATGTTCTTATTTATTTTGTTTTCTGGTCAATATTTTGTATTTTATTTCAATTTTTGAAATGTCCTGTATCGACGAAAATAGTTATATTTGTTAATTATATGTATTGTGAACGCTGTTTTTCAATCTCTAACTACTAATAATGATAACCAATAACTAACCATAACTACTAACTACAACACGAACTAGTCATTTTGTATTTTGAATGTTTTTTTTTTTATGTATATCGCTAGACGTAGAATTCCGTGAGAAATTAATTTATTATAAACACAAAACTTCAGTCTTTAAAATTAACATTTTCTCAGAAAAGTTTATTTAAAATCCTGTTGGAGGGAGAGATAACATTTTCTTATTGATAGAGAGTTCAATATTAGTGTCATATAGTTCCTTTGGATAATTTTTATAAAAATTATGCTTTCTCTTCATTGAATTATACAGTATTAGAACAAGAGAAATCATTTTCTCTCAATTAAAATACCTTTGCACATTAACAGCCCGTATGATAACATTCTCTTTAAGTACAAGATATCCCGTATATCATCCAGACCAGTTTTTACAATTAATGTTGTTTTAATCTGCGAAATTAAGAACAGTTTCATTTTCATTAATGCCTGGGCCGTTTACAGCGAACTGTAATTACACGTTTACCGGCTCGTTACAGAGCGGAATGAACTGAAACCTGGAAACATCTCTAAAGACTTCATTAGGACACCAGGGCAAGTCTTCTGTCCCGAAAAATTATACGACTCCAGCGAAAAATTACCCAGGACTCTGTCTTTCTAATTGTCTTTTAAATATGTTTGTTTTTGTATAAAACCTTCGTAAAAGATGCTTAATTTTTGTCGGGAAATTAACTTTTAAACGAACGGAAAGTTATTGCTAAATTTTAAGCGTATAATAATTAGGTACAAATTATTTTAAGACAATGTTTTACCTTTGACTTTTAGAAAGAAAAAAATGCATTTACCTTAATTAATAATGGTCCAGATACTTTGATACGATAATAATAGGTGCGTGAACTTGGCACATAAACTGTGGGTGCAAATTCTGAAATTTTGCAAATATTTTGCACCTAATTTGCACCTATTTGCACCGTAAAATTTTTTTAACTTCCTTTACTAGTTCAAAAGTTATAAACAATTAAACTTTTTTGTGCCAACTTCACGCCAGCACAAAGAAATATTCGGAATCAAATTTTTTATTTACCAATAATTTGCACCCAATTTGCACCCATTTGCACCATCAAAATATTTTTGTTATCTTTTTAAATAAAAAAGTTATTAACAATTACTTTTTTAATTGCCAGCACAGAAAGTGTTCACATTTGACAATTTTTTACGGGAATAATTTGCACCCAGTACAACAAAATTTGCACCCTAAAAATTATTTCCCTATGTTTATTATTTCTAAAGTTATAGACAATTACATTATTTTTGTGATAACTTCACACGAACGTACATCAAAGTCATTAATTATGGATTGTTATGAGGGTGCAAATTACGAAATTTATTTATTATTATTAACTAGGATAGGGTACAATTTGCACCCTAAAAATAATGTCATTTTAACATGTATTTATTTAAATAATAGCGTTCAAATGTAGGAATATGAATTACATCGGTATATATATTGCAACAATGTCATTTATTATGGATTGTTATGAGGGTGCAAATTACGAAATTTATTTATTATTATTAACTAGGATAGGGTACAATTTGCACCCTATAAATAATGTCATTTTAACATGTATTTATTTAAATAATAGCGTTCAAATGTAGGAGTATGAATTACATCGGTATATATATTGCAACAATGTCATTTATTATGGAATGTTATGAGGGTGTAAATTACGAAATTTATTTATTATTATTAACTAGGGTAGGGTATACTTTGCACCCTAAAAATGATGTCATTTTAACATGTATTTATTTAAATAATAGCGTTCAACCGTGGGAATATGAATTACATCGGTATATATAGCAACAGTGTCATTTATTATGGATTGTTATGAAGGTGCAAATTACGAAATTTATTTATTATTATTAACTAGGGTAGGGTATAATTTGCACCCTAAAAATGATGTCATTTTAACTTGTATTTATTTAAATAATAGCGTTCAACCGTGGGAATATGAATTACATCGGTATATATTGCAACAGTGTCATTTATTATGGATTGTTATGAGGGTGCAAATTACGAAATTTATTTATTATTATTAACTAGGGTAGGGTATAATTGGCACCCTAAAAATGATGTCATTTTAACATGTATTTATTTAAATAATAGCGTTCAACCGTGGGAATATGAATTATATCGGTATATATTGCAACAGTGTCATTTATTATGGATTGTTATGTGGTTGCAAATTACGAAATTTATTTATTATTATTAACTAGGGTAGGGTATAATTTGCACCCTAAAAATGATGTCATTTTAACATGTATTTATTTAAATAATAGCGTTCAACCGTGGGAATATGAATTATATCGGTATATATTGCAACATTGTCATTTATTATGGATTGTTATGTGGGTGCAAATTACGAAATTTATTTATTATTATTAACTAGGGTAGGGTACAATTTGCACCCTATAAATAATGTCATTTTAACGTGTATTTATTTAAATAATAGTGTTCAAATGTAGGAATATGAATTACATCGGTATATATATATTGCAACAATGTCATTTATTATGGTTTGTTATGAGGGTGCAAATTACGAAATTTATTTATTATTATTAACTAGGATAGGGTACAATTTGCACCCTAAAAATAATGTCATTTTAACATGTATTTATTTAAATAATAGCGTTCAAATGTAGGAATATGAATTACATCGGTATATATATATTGCATCAATGTCATTTATTATGGATTGTTATGAGGGTGCAAATTACGAAATTTATTTATTATTATTAACTAGGATAGGGTACAATTTGCACCATATAAATAATGTTATTTTAACATGTATTTATTTAAATAATAGTGTTCAAATGTAGGAATATGAATTACATCGGTATATATATTGCAACAATGTAATTTATTATGGATTATTATGAGGATGCAAATTACGAAATTTATTTATTATTATTATTTAGGATAGGGTACAATTTGCACCCTATAAATAATGTCATTTTAACATGTATTTATTTAAATAATAGTGTTCAAATGTAGGAATATGAATTACATCGGTATATATATTGTAACAATGTCATTTATTATGGATTGTTATGAGGGTGCAAATTACGAAATTTATTTATTATTATTAACTAGGATAGGGTACAATTTGCACCATATAAATAATGTCATTTTAACATGTATTTATTTAAATTATTAATAGGGTTGAAGGTCAAACACATTTTTTATATTAAATTAAATCTTTTTTATTGAACAAATGTCTAATGATAATAATAATAGTGAAATAAATATGTTTCTCTATACCTACAAAATTATAAATACTTACCGCTTTTGTAATTGTGTGTAAATGTATGTTTTATTAGGTAAAAAATGAAAATAAACAAAAACAAAATAAATAGAATATTTATTAAATTCAACTTACAAAAATATTATACATAAGCATGTTAATTGCAAAGTGTATGTTAATAAATGATCTGTAACACTACAGTATTTCTTAACATTTTTATATTGATCACACTGGTAATCATACAACTCCCACATCGAATCTAGACAATAAACATAGTTCTAATATTTAAAGCTCATTTATTGCTAATTTATTGCTCATGTTTAAAATGTATTGCTCTTGCCGATTCGAAGAAAATTGATGTGAGCTAGCTTAAAGACAAGCTGCTCACAACCAAAAATTAAAAAAAAAACCTGTCGCAAGACAGAATACGATCTGTTATAATTTATTGCTCTAATTAAAAATTTATTGCTTGCAAATATTGAAGGTTTTCGTTACACAAATTGCATACAAGACGTTTTAGCCTACTTAATGAATATCTGACTTCAAAAACTGCTTTTCTACGGAAATTATACTTTATCGTATGTCATTATTAGTTTTCAATAATATTTACGCGTGTAAGCTGGAGCAATAAATTATTTAAGGGGCGCATTTAGCTAAAACTCCAATTTTACAGGATTACCTCGCAACAAAATCTATCTGTCGCTATAGAGCATTTCAAAAACTGTTTGCCTACGGAAATTATACTTTCTCGCAGGTCACAAATTAGTTATCAATAATATACACGTGTGTGAGCTGGAGCAATAAATTATTTTAACCGCGAATTTAGCATAAACTCGACTTTTACAGAAATATTTCGCAACGAAAAATTATCTGTTTACATGAATATGTATAATATTTTTGTAAGTTGAATTTGAAATTTAATAAATATTCTATTTATTTTGTTTTTGTTTATTTTCATTTTTTACCTAATAAATCATACCTTTACACACAATTACAAAAGCGGTAAGTATTTATAATTTGGTAGGTATAGAGAAACATATTTATTTCACTATTATTGTTATCATTAGACATTTGTTCAATAAAAAAGATTTAATTTAATATAAAAAAATTGTTTGACCTTCAACCCTATTAATAATTTAAATAAATACATGTTGAAATGACATTATTTATAGGGTGTAAATTGTACCGTACCCTAGTTAATAAAAAATAAATTTCGTAATTTGCACCCTCATAACAATCCATAATAAATGACATTGTTGCAATATATATACCGATGTAATTCATATTCCTACATTTGAACACTATTATTTAAATAAATACATGTTAAAATGACATTATTTATAGGGTGCAAATTGTACCCTACCCTAGTTAATAATAATAAATAAATTTCGTAATTTGCACCTTCATAACAATCCATAATAAATGACACTGTTGCTATATATACCGATGTAATTCATATTCCTACATTTGAACACTATTATTTAAATAAATACATGTTAAAATGACATTATTTATAGGGTGCAAATTGTACCCTATCCTAAATAATAATAATAAATAAATTTCGTAATTTGCATCCTCATAATAATCCATAATAAATTACATTGTTGCAATATATATACCGATGTAATTCATATTCCTACATTTGAACACTATTATTTAAATAAATACATGTTAAAATGACATTATTTATAGGGTGCAAATTGTACCGTACCCTAGTTAATAAAAAATAAATTTCGTAATTTGCACCCTCATAACAATCCATAATAAATGACATTGTTGCAATATATATACCGATGTAATTCATATTCCTACATTTGAACACTATTATTTAAATAAATACATGTTAAAATGACATTATTTATAGGGTGCAAATTGTACCCTACCCTAGTTAATAATAATAAATAAATTTCGTAATTTGCACCTTCATAACAATCCATAATAAATGACACTGTTGCTATATATACCGATGTAATTCATATTCCCACGGTTGAACGCTATTATTTAAATAAATACATGTTAAAATGACATCATTTTTAGGGTGCAAAGTATACCCTACCCTAGTTAATAATAATAAATAAATTTCGTAATTTACACCCTCATAACATTCCATAATAAATGACATTGTTGCAATATATATACCGATGTAATTCATACTCCTACATTTGAACGCTATTATTTAAATAAATACATGTTAAAATGACATTATTTATAGGGTGCAAATTGTACCCTATCCTAGTTAATAATAATAAATAAATTTCGTAATTTGCACCCTCATAACAATCCATAATAAATGACATTGTTGCAATATATATACCGATGTAATTCATATTCCTACATTTGAACGCTATTATTTAAATAAATACATGTTAAAATGACATTATTTTTAGGGTGCAAATTGTACCCTATCCTAGTTAATAATAATAAATAAATTTCGTAATTTGCACCCTCATAACAATCCATAATTAATGACTTTGATGTACGTTCGTGTGAAGTTATCACAAAAATAATGTAATTGTCTATAACTTTAGAAATAATAAACATAGGGAAATATTTTTTAGGGTGCAAATTTTGTTGTACTGGGTGCAAATTATTCCCGTAAAAAATTATCAAATGTGAACACTTTCTGTGCTGGCAATTAAAAAAGTAATTGTTAATAACTTTTCTATTTAAAAAGATAACAAAAATATTTTGATGGTGCAAATGGGTGCAAATTGGGTGCAAATTATTGGTAAATAAAAAATTTGATTCCGAATATTTCTTTGTGCTGGCGTGAAGTTGGCACAAAAAAGTTTAATTGTTTATAACTTTTGAACTAATAAAGGTAGTTAAAAAAAATTTAGGGTGCAAATAGGTGCAAATTAGGTGCAAAATATTTGCAAAATTTCAGAATTTGCACCCACAGTTTATGTGCCAAGTTCACGCACCTGATAATAATGCATTCTAAATATAGTTCGTTTTTATGAATTATGTATTTTACTGTTGGTTTTCGTTGAAATATTTAAAAAATAATTAAAAGAACGACACTAGATAAGTTTGAAATGAAAGGTTTAATTACAATACGAGTATGTATTTCTTCTGTAGAATTACCTGCTGTTGGTCTAGAGTAGCACAATACGTTTCGTAATTAAACCTTTTATTTAAAACTTCTTTTTAATTAATATGTTGTGCAAGTTTATTACTAGCGAATAAATAAATACATTATCACGCCTTATTACTTAAGAGTTGACAACAGGCTACTCTCCGTTAGTAAAAAAATTAACTATCTTAATATAATATGTAAAGATTCATGTCTTAAGAAATTTGATTGGTTGCCTCGTTTTAAAAACGATACGTGCGCTCGATTGCTATGTCACGCGCGGAATTATGAAATTTACATCTCCTAAAATTTTTAAGTCACATTTGTACTAAAATACTTAATCCATCCTTTTATTCAAAAAAAGAAATGTACACCAGAACCCTATTGTTTATAGTTAAAGTACATGAAAAATATTGGCCTAAATAGTTTTACAGAATTTTGAAAAGTGTTTAGGGGCGGTGTTTACATTTGGATCCTAAAATTAATTTATCTTAATGCATTATTCTACATATCTAATTATAAACATAGAGAGGGTAAACATGCCTTCATAAAATTACAAATACGAAGTTACGTGAGGTGATGATATTCCTAATTAATAAACACGCATAATACTGTAATAGATTTAAAACAAAATGGTCGTGTTTGATAAATTTCGTCAAGTGTTGTCAAATTAATAGGATGAATACGAGCACAAAAATCTGATGTGGCCAGCACATAACCTCTCGCCGTATATTTTACCTGGCTGTATGCATAAAGCAAAGATTATTTTTATAAATACAAATAATATATTCATATAAATCTATGACGTATAAACTT
Source organism: Harpalus rufipes (assembly GCA_951394225.1). Lineage (NCBI taxonomy): Eukaryota > Metazoa > Arthropoda > Insecta > Coleoptera > Carabidae > Harpalus > Harpalus rufipes. The sequence goes on from OX596281.1 coordinate 40,134,851, forward strand.
CTTTATTATTCAATAATAGCATGTCTCAACATGAAGATATTTTACCATAAATTATGTTACAATAAATTACAAAGTAGAGTTTACCATATATAAATATTAGGCTGGTAACAGCAATTTTCAATTCGAACAACTTTGTTTACTTTCTCTTCATATTCTTCTAGTAAAAACATTAATTTTGGGCGGTCTAAAATGTATATATCTGGATTGTGCATCTATTCTTATATATCTTCTTTTACATTTTATTTTTTCATACTTGTTATATCTAAATAACCTTAATTCCCTTTAATAAAGTGACGGATAGATTGCACTCCGATTTTGTCAATATTTACAACTTACTTGAGAAGAATTTGATAGCTTTTTCGCAATTCAAAGTTACTCTAGTCTACAGTACTGGTGTACATTGTCCCATAATGTTTGAAACAAATTTAAGTCCTTCAACCTAGACTTGTCATCTCCATAATAGTCACAGATCAAGAACTAAGGGATTCTCCAAGTACATTTTTAATTCATTACTCATTATTTCTGACACTGACATTTATCTGTCAGTTACAAGTAATTTAAATTATCAACTATTTTTCATGGCATTCTTTCGGCTGTCAAATTTATTACAATAGATTATTTTATATATTATACTTCTTTTATCTCTAAATCTATGGAATATATAATAAAATATTTAAATGTATCAGATAGAGAATTTAATTTTCTTTAATATTACCACGAAAAATTTTCAAAAAATATTATTTAGAAGATTTTTTTTCAAGAATCTTCTACTTCCGGTTGTCCAATTATTACCAAAACCTTTTCAGATCTTCCCATGAATGTCCGATTGGGAAATACGTTGTTAAACAAATTTTAAGTCTTATAGTTTTTGAGTAACCGTCCTTCCAACATCCCACACACACACATCCACACACACACACACACACACACACACACACACACACAGACATCATCGTAAAAATGTTAAAATCGGATTGTAGGGACCTTAAAACGTGCTTATTCAATAAAATCTGGATATGCGATTTTTAGCATGAATCCAATACCTCTCTTAGCGAGAGGTAAAAATACGGTCATATAAAATGTATGAGTATAATGTATAATGTGCTATCTTTTATTTTGTTGGCTAAGAATGAATTACTTTTTTCACACTGTAATTAATTTAAAAAATCTGATGTGGCCAGCACATAACCTCTCGCCGTATATTTTACCTGGCTGTATGCATAAAGCAAAGAATATTTTTATAAATACAAATAATATATTCATATAAATCTATGACGTATAAACTTCTTTATTATTCAATAATAGCATGTCTCAACATAAAGATATTTACCATAAATTATGTTACAATAAATTACAAAGTAGAGTTTACCATATATAAATATTAGGCTGGTAACAGCAATTTTCAATTCGAACAACTTTGTTTACTTTCTCTTCATATTCTTCTAGTAAAAACATTAATTTTGGGCGGTCTAAAATGTATATATCTGGATTGTGCATCTATTCTTACATATCTTCTTTTACATTTTATTTTTTCATACTTGTTATATCTAAATAACACTAATTCCTTTTAATAAAGTGACGGATAGATTGCACTCCGATTATTCTTATATCGATGTGTAATTTTGTCAATATTTACAACTTACTTGAGAAGAATTTGATAGCTTTTTCGCAATTCAAAGTTACTCTAGTCTACAGTACTGGTGTACATTGTCCCATAATGTTTGAAACAAATTTAAGTCCTTCAACCTAGACTTGTCATCTCCATAATAGTCACAGATCAAGAACTAAGGGATTCTCCAAGTACATTTTTAATTCATTACTCATTATTTCTGACACTGACATTTATCTGTCAGTTACAAATAATTTAAATTATCAACTATTTTTCATGGCATCCTTTCGGTTGTAAAATTAATTACAACATTATTTTATATATTATATTCCTTTTATCTCTAAATCTATAAAATATGTATAAAAATATTTAAATGTATCAGAAAGAGAATTTATTTTTCTTTAATATTATCAAGAAAAAATTTCAAAAAATAATATTTAGAAGATTTTTTTTCAAGAATCTTCTACTTCCGGTTGTCCAATTGTTACCAAAACCTTATGTATCAGAAAGAGAATTTATTTTTCTTTAATATTATCAAGAAAAATTTTCAAAAAATAATATTTAGAAGATTTTTTTTCAAGAATCTTCTACTTCCGGTTGTCCAATTGTTACCAAAACCTTTTCAGATCTTCCCGGGAATGTCCGATTGGGAAATACGTTGTTAAACAAATTTTAAGTCTTATAGTTTTTGAGTAACCGTCCTTCCAACATCCCACACACACACACACACACACACACACATCCACACACACACACACACACACACACAGACATCATCGTAAAAATGTTAAAATCGGATTGTAAGGACCTTAAAACGTGCTTATTCAATAAAATCTGGATATGCGATTTTTAGCATGAATGCAATACCTCTCTTAGCGAGAGGTAAAAACTGAACAGTGTGTCTGTTGTCCTCTTAAAAACAGACCTCCTCGTAATTGTATAAAACCTAAATAAAAACAATTAATAGAGAGTGTAACGCAGCTTTTTGTATGAGGTCAAGATAGGTCAAAAGACACAACACTATTCACACGCCTCCTAGATCCAATAAAAGTTTTATTTGACATATGAGGCTTTGTTTTGTACCGCGAGCCAAAGTTTTTTCATAAATCAAATTTGTTGTAAAGTGTGCCGAGGATATTAGAAACGTATTTCCGGTCCAGCGGACAGGAAACGCAGGCCGCTACCGGAACCGCGAGGAAAAATGGGATTTTGATTGTTTTTCTTCTTTGTTGATTTTTTTCCCGTACGGATATTAAAGTTTGGGAGCTCTGGTTCGACCGCTAATGTTTGTTTAAAGGGTGATCACTATTTTTTGAGAATTTTTATTACTTTTTTATTTCGGCTGAAAAAGATATCACGGATTGGAAATCATCAGTTCATTCTCTAACTAAGGCTTCTTAGATATTCTTCAAATTAATGAATTTAAGAAAAAAAATCTGTGATTAGCAAATCTCCCGCCAATTTCATATACATATTTTATAAATTTCACAAAATAAAGTTTTTTTTGCAAAACATCAAACAGTGTTTTCAACTTATACTTCAAACGTTAATGGGTAATACAATATTATATTCTACTAACTTATTCAGCACATCTACGTTTCAATGTACATTGATTGAAGTGAACATTTTTTCTACTACTGGATTTCAATATTTCTCTAATAGAATTGTAACAATTTAATTCAAAATACATTACGTATTGTTTAAAAACAAATTAAAATGTTGCATTTTAGTGAGAAATGAAGAAAATATTTTTGCGAAATTCGAAAAAAACATTTTTGTAATAACGTTTGGTCTCGCATATGATGTATAAATAATAAAACACGTAGCATGTTTTCAGTAAAATTATTTCACGAATATATTGTATAAGTTCCACGCGACACTGAATTTGTTTCACGGTAAAGAGTATAATTATGAAACTTAAATTAGTAATAATTGTTTACCTCTAAATCTGTAGAGTTTCAAAAAAAGTGCCAGTGGCTGTTAGTTTAATTTTAACCAAAATTTAAAAAGTTTTTAATGTAAATGTAACAAACTTTGTGTGGAACTTATTGTATATTGTAAATTTATTAAATCAATTGTTTATTGATTTAAATCTCATAGTTTTTGAACAAAGACAATATCTCCTGTACCTATATATAAGTAACGGAAGGTAAAAATAATTGGAGAGACTATTGCCTCCTTAGGGATTTTCGTGTTTAATTTTTTGGAGTGTGTTACTTCTCTAATCAATCATGTGTTATTAAAAGTAGTTTAACATTAATATGCGTACGAAATGTGCGTGCAAATATTTGAAGCATTTTCTACAACACATAATTTATGTGTTTTGGTTGTATTCCTTTGTATGGTATTAACATGATAAGCTATCATTAAAAATCTGACATGGAATATTAAAATCGTAATTTTCAGGGCTTATTAATAAACATAAGTGGAATTAAAAAGAAGTGAAAACACTTTCGCGATTTGTACGCAGCTTGAATTTTTTTTATAAAGAACAGAATTGATTGCATATAGAAATAAGCTTCAGGGAGTTCGAAAATAACTTAAACTGATTGACAGACGTCTTTGTACAAGAGTAGCCATCAAGACAAGATGAGTAAGTAATAGCAGATCATGGGTTAGCTTCAGGTCTACATATGCAGATTCATGGTAAATTATCTTAGTGGATGATATGTTTCACATTGATGCTATTACTTGCTAACATCTCAAAATAAGTTCTGCCATTAGCATGTCTTGCAATCTATGCATCTTTCGTATTCTACACATACATAAGTTATATCATGTAAATTTTTATAAAAAAAAGTTGCTGTATAAACACGAATGGTCTCATTTCAGTCACTGTAGAAGACAGACATGTTTGATTGAGCTCATTAGTTATTGTGTAATTTCAGTAAATAAATAATTAAATATGAAACTGAATCTCATAGATCATCAAGGAAATTTTAAGGACCGCAATAACGATATTAGATTAATATTCTGGCAATATCAAAGGACATAATTATTTATATATAGCTGGTAGATCGAAATTAGATAACGGAATATGTGTAGAACCCAACATTGCACTTTAAATATAAAAGATTGAAATGATCGGCATTAAATTTAACTACAAAGGACTTTTTATGCTTTCGAAAACTTCAATTCTTTTAAATTCAACACAGACTATTAACCAGAGAAAACTATTAGTTTTATTTATGTTAATATATTATTTATCTACGACTAATAAATAATATGTACATTAAATATGTGGTTTTTACCATATAATGCCATATATGTATAAATCCCAGATAGAATAATAAGGCAGGAAAAATAGTCATTAATCCCTCTGATGCAACAATCAGAATATTTCTAATAAAATATATGTGTAAAAAAAATTGACGTCAGTAATAATTTAAAGCCGACAAATTATCCCAAAAATGCAATGAAAAACTAATAATAATAATTCTGAATAAATGCTTCAGCTACATGCCTAATTAAACCAAAGGAAAATTTCAGATCTAAAAAATCATCCAACATGTGGAATTCAGCTAGATTTTTTTTAATTCCGTCTTCACATTTAAGTACAATTGGAATATTCTAAGAGTATTGACAATATCTTCACCGAATCCAAATACTATATAAATGCATGTAGTAGAAATCGAGACAAACCACGTTAAAAAATTCCGAATTGAATAGTTGGGTCCACTGCACGTATTTTTTTATGTTTTATGTTCGTGAATCTTACTTGTGCCTATAGAATGGGTCTCTAGTCCGCACCATGTCCAGCTGCATGACCGGTTGTTAGTTTCGTCCCCTGTTGGTACTTTTACAGGGTGGACCTGACGTATTCATGATTTAGTTTCACATTGTGACTTGTGACCAGCTCTGATTAATATTATCTTTGAAATTTCTTTTTATAATTGCTAAGAAATCAAAAATAAAATATGTGTGCAACTTTGCATTGCAAAATTTTTGCCGTAAAATTAAAAAGTTTCATACAATATCTCAATTGCATTAAACTTTTAATTTCACATGTTTACCCCTAACCGGTATGTTTTCGTTTCTGAATAGTATGCTATCAATAAACTTCCCAATATAATAATTTGTTGTTGCTTACCTAGAAACGCATTTAGGAAACCTTAATAAAAAATCTGATGTGGCCAGCACATAACCTCTCGCCGTATATTTTACCTGGCTGTATGCATAAAGCAAAGAATATTTTTATAAATACAAATAATATATTCATATAAATCTATGACGTATAAACTTCTTTATTATTCAATAATAGCATGTCTCAACATAAAGATATTTACCATAAATTATGTTACAATAAATTACAAAGTAGAGTTTACCATATATAAATATTAGGCTGGTAACAGCAATTTTCAATTCGAACAACTTTGTTTACTTTCTCTTCATATTCTTCTAGTAAAAACATTAATTTTGGGCGGTCTAAAATGTATATATCTGGATTGTGCATCTATTCTTACATATCTTCTTTTACATTTTATTTTTTCATACTTGTTATATCTAAATAACACTAATTCCTTTTAATAAAGTGACGGATAGATTGCACTCCGATTATTCTTATATCGATGTGTAATTTTGTCAATATTTACAACTTACTTGAGAAGAATTTGATAGCTTTTTCGCAATTCAAAGTTACTCTAGTCTACAGTACTGGTGTACATTGTCCCATAATGTTTGAAACAAATTTAAGTCCTTCAACCTAGACTTGTCATCTCCATAATAGTCACAGATCAAGAACTAAGGGATTCTCCAAGTACATTTTTAATTCATTACTCATTATTTCTGACACTGACATTTATCTGTCAGTTACAAATAATTTAAATTATCAACTATTTTTCATGGCATCCTTTCGGTTGTAAAATTAATTACAACATTATTTTATATATTATATTCCTTTTATCTCTAAATCTATAAAATATGTATAAAAATATTTAAATGTATCAGAAAGAGAATTTATTTTTCTTTAATATTATCAAGAAAAATTTTCAAAAAATAATATTTAGAAGATTTTTTTTCAAGAATCTTCTACTTCCGGTTGTCCAATTGTTACCAAAACCTTATGTATCAGAAAGAGAATTTATTTTTCTTTAATATTATCAAGAAAAATTTTCAAAAAATAATATTTAGAAGATTTTTTTTCAAGAATCTTCTACTTCCGGTTGTCCAATTGTTACCAAAACCTTTTCAGATCTTCCCGGGAATGTCCGATTGGGAAATACGTTGTTAAACAAATTTTAAGTCTTATAGTTTTTGAGTAACCGTCCTTCCAACATCCCACACACACACACACACACACACACACACATCCACACACACACACACACACACAGACATCATCGTAAAAATGTTAAAATCGGATTGTAAGGACCTTAAAACGTGCTTATTCAATAAAATCTGGATATGCGATTTTTAGCATGAATGCAATACCTCTCTTAGCGAGAGGTAAAAACAAAATTTAACTCTTCCATAAATTTCACCTATTTATATGAAATTTATCGAGAGCCCCAATCTCTTGTTGGGCGAATGTAACGTATTTCAATACTTTGTTCGTTGGGGTTATTGGTTCCCATGAATGGAGTTTACAAATTATTGGCAATTTTGCTTCGTTTCCGCGGAAGATATAACCCCGTCCGAGCTTTAATCATGCTCGAAGATTTATTGCGAACAAAAATAAAATGACCCGCTTGTGCGATTGAATTCTTTGTGTCCTTAGACTTCTTCTCCTCGGTCATATAGCTGAAGTGTGGAGGAAGAGAGTTAGTGAGACAGGATGTTAGTTCCAGAACATTTGTTGGAAGAATAATACGTCAGGAATATGTTGAGGCAAACATCAATATGCTTGTTTATTCGATGTTCAGATTTTTATGTGTAAGAATTGTCTTATTGATGGAAGGTATTGTTATTATTTATTTCCTTGTTTTTCAGTAGTTTCTTTGTTTTATCTCTTCCAAGAATTGAATGGTTATTAGAGATGTGTTCGGAAGTGTTTGTGAATTTGTTTCGTTCAAATGACTGAATAGCTCTTAAGATGAATTGTTCAATAAATTTTAATTATTTACGTGGAAGGCAACAATACAAAACGTTACTTCAGAGAATCTAAATATGTTTGCGGAAAATGAATATGTTTCCTGTGTAATTACCACTTGAAAGTATATATAATAGTATGCTATCTGCATTTTGGTACTTAATTTTTCTGCAAGTTTCTCGAACTGGAAGATATTTTTCATTATTTGAATGAAAGTGGAGTTTTATCGAGAGTTTTACTATCTTACAATTACACATTTAAAGGAAGATCTATCTCTTGTTGTTTTCTGAGATTGAAATTTTTAAGTAGGTATATTTACTAATATATTACCGTTACCATTACTTGGAACTTAAAAGTTTTCATTGCCAGTCAGTATCATTACATAATTAAAATGTCAAATATAGCTACCAAGTAATGGTAATTTGTATAAATACTGGGAATCCTACACTAGGAATATGTTGTAATTAAAACTGATAATTAATTACATGTAACTATTTTTGGCAATAGATACACAGGTACTCATAAATAAACGTTTGTCATTTCTATTTATTCTTTTTATCTCCCCCTACCCTTGGTAAGCGAGATATAGGGATCGTGCTAAAATCACATATGAAGATTTTGATAAAAAACACGTATTAAGGTCCCTGGAATCCAATTTTAATATTTTCACATGCATGCGTATGTGTGTGTGCGAAGCTCAAAATAGTTTTTCCTCGAAAAATACCTTTAAATATCATTTTTTGCGTTTTATGTTATTATAATAAGATTATTAAATTTTCTACAGATTTATGCTTTTCATATACATATATTGTGTAAATAAATTTATAGAATTATCTATTTTAATACATCCCACAGCCTATGATATATATATATAAACACATCTCCTTGGTTACACAGTTGAGATATTCAAATGTATCTAATTTACAAATAAATTTGACTGTGAAAAAAACTAATCATTTCAAATTACAAGAAATAAATGTCAATATCACAAAATAAATTTGAATTAATGTAACGGTATGATTTATGAACAATCGCTTTGTTATTATGTAAAGAAATTTAATACATGCATTATTGGTAAATATGTAAGTTTGTACTAAAATATATAAAAATTGTACGGCAAGCGATAATGTGCTGGCTACATCAAATTTTTTAATAGAGTATCTCATGTATAATGGGGATCTTCCGTCATAGTAACATTTAGAAAATAGGTCATTTATATTAAAACTAGAGCTTAAAACTATTGTAAAGACTATCGAAGTTCCAAAAATGTACTCCTATCAGTTTTTAAAATATTCGAGTCCTTATCTACGTCACACATCTACTCTATAGCAACTTCTTACTACCTACTTTCAATATTTTTATTAAGCCACGTACACTGCAAGTTCGCGACCTATTTGCAAGCTGTTCGCGAACTGTTAGCGAACACGTGATGAGCTCGGTGTGTACTGGAGATCGTGAACAGCTCGGGTTCGGTTCGTCTGTACGGATGAAGTTCGTTACATGGGCGGTAAGATGAAAGAAACTGTTCGCGAGCTTGTAGCAAACACAATTTCCAATGTGGACGTTAAGTTTAGTTTTGTGTCGAGCGAAGGTATCATAAATTTAATGGAACAATACATCCAAATTTGTATAATACAAAAGAACGTAATTATATAAAAAAAGTAATTTTAAAAAGGACTTACAACAACCTGGTGTGGTGTTAAATAGTAAACTACTACTACGTAAACTAATCAACATTTTAGCGCAAAATACTCGTATTTGTCGATTGTTTTAATAATTATGAAGCTCACGCATGCAATTATAATATCATTTTCCACACTCGTTTTAATTTATTTTTTCTTTGCTAATTCCAAACGTGAACTTTCTTCGAACTACAAAGCGAAAATGAGGGCATGTTTTAAATATGTGGTGTGGACGTTGAGCTCGTGCACTAATAGTGAACTGTTCGCGTATAGTTCTCGAACTTCTCGCGAACAGCAAATGAGTGCAGAAATTAACGAAACAATTAAAGTAAACCAAATAACACTTATTTGAATTTATGTTGTTACTCCAGGCAGGGACACATGCGTTTGTGTGATTGTATGGTGTTGAATGAAAAGTTCAATGACATTGGCAGCAACATCGTACCACTAGCAAGTATAACTTGGACAATAATAAACAGTTTTTTATTAGTTTACAACCTTATATTATAGAATTTCCTCCCATTTCAATTGAAATTTAAAATATGCTTCCTTGCCATATTGACCTTAATTATCTAAACTTTTAATTTTTTTTTTATAAATCATTGTCTAACCAATACCAATAGAAATTGAAACTTATAACATTGCATATTTTTTATCCGAAATCTGTAATAGTCAAAAATATACAATTTTGAGTTTGTATAGTTTTCTTAATTTTTAATATTTTTTATGGAATAGCGTGGCTTCGATCGTTTATGTAGTGCAGGTTGATACACTGTACATCCAATAATAAGCCCTAATGACTTTGTAACTTACTAGTGTATTTATAGTTCATATTCTTCGATGTTTTATAAACGTGTGGATATTCTTATTATCGTGACAGTTTTCAAATTATTTACGACGCTTTAAATTGATGATAATAGTTATGGATCCTCAGGTTAACTTCGCTGATTATTTAATTTAATAAAATTATAGTCCCCGGCGCGCAAACAGCAAATTCATCTAATCGGCGTTTATGATTTAATGGCGTAATTTGATAAAACTGCGTCCGAAGAGATTAAGAAGAGAGATAATCGTAAATGCGTGTAAGTATGGAAATGACAGAAATTATGCCGACGTATGCAAATATCGGTGTTGGATTAAGATTGAAATCCGCGCCAGACGGATTACCTTCAGCTTTTAATTGGTCACCAGATAACAATTATAAAGAGCTATGTTCATTATTCTCATAAAGAGTCGTTTGATATACTAAGATATGCTCATATTTTATATGTAAAAGAAAAATTACACCGTATCGGATTACCGACATTTTCATACGCCTTAGTACAATGATAGAGCGCTCGAGTTGAAATATGTATGAGAAATAGCACTTTTATCTTTTATATACTTTTTTTTATTAGAGTATCACATTATGTACACCGGATTATCTTAATTTATTTTAATATTTTACGGTCGGGTAAATACATATTAATAACTTTTAAGAAAGTAATCAATCATTTTTTTATTCTTAACATATATCTTTAATGGTTTAGGGAGCGTGAACCAAGAACGATCTTGCAGGGCTATTAATTTATCGACTTGCTTCAATAAAATCGGGCTCCCTTTCCTAACCTAAAACTTTCACGAAAGATGTTCTCTCCATGGAATAGTGTAAATCGCATCAAAATCCGTCCATTGGTTTTCATGATTGGATTGAACGAACAGACAGATCTACGCCTACCAGGAACTTTATCATAATGTAGAGATATGTGCTGTGTTGCTAATTTATAATAAAACTTAAAATTTAACCTGGCAATATCGATATAAGTACATTTTTTTTCACTATTCAATCAGTATTTATAGTTCTTTCTTCTTCAAAACAGATTCAGATTTTATCATCAAAGTTATTAGTCTGTCCGAACTGTAGATTTCTTTACAATTAGCTTCAACAATTTTCACGAAAATTATATTGTTTTATGTGTAAAAAACGAAGAGAGATTTTTTACAAAATCAATGTTATCATGAAGGAGAACATTTTAATGTATAGTCATGTTTTATTTTATTCGGATATCTCTTGGTTCTACGCATTTTGTTTCCTACTCAGTTGATTATTGGTTTCAATGAAATTGTATATACCAAATTGTCAAAGGTAATACAAGTGTGTTCAATAAAAAACCTAACTCGGGGTAGGCTATGAACAGAAAAACGCATGTCTGATCATTATTCATTTAGAAAGTTAATTTGTCAAAATTGATCTTGAAATGTAACTTTAAGGAGAAAAGATAATAAAGAAGGATACAGTATATTGCCATTCGCCGTTTTCTAATTTGTTTCCATTTCTAAAATAAGATTCAAGAAGAAAAGCTTCGATTTGTTCGGATAATATTCTTGACAATATTTCATATGAATTTGACTTTTAATTAAATGTTTTTTAAATTGACATATGTTTATTTGTTTATAGCATGCTCCGAGTTAGGTTTTTTTTAATACACTGTACAATAAGTTGTACACTATATTAGCGATAATTTTGCTAATGATATTATGGCTTACCTTTACTCGCATAAAAAATAAGTATATGGTTAGAAAAACTAAGTAAACTTAAATTACAACCAAATATGTGCCATATCAACCCACAAAACTTCTGCACGAATGAAATAAAAAAATATTTATTATAATTTACGTAGGAGGCACTTTATTGATAAAATTTCAATAGTCCGATTCATTGTCACTTATGCACTCTCATATACTATATGTCAGCATCATTTAACAATTATATTTAGGGAAAGTAGCTCTATATCATCTCTTTCACCGTAGAAATTCTCCCGGACTTACCTTATATTATCCGTAAAATATGATGACACATTTTCCCAGCATAATAGTTTTTGTTCCATTGCCCTCTTTTATAAATTTACGTATATAAGTTGCTAAACTATGCTCATTTTATTGTAGGTACTTGTACCACTGCAGAAACTGCAAAACTCAGATAATTTGATCATTCGAATCAAACGTATTGCGTAAGTAGAAAGATATCATGTAATAAGCAAACTCATGTTTATAACATTTTAGTATTAGTGTATTTTCTTTTTAACGCAGCATCAATTAAATTCCACTCACATTACTATCCGCGCCTTTACATCAGTATAACCACTATAAACATTATCTTAAGTAGTGTTGAGTATATTTCCTTCATAAGCGTTTAGCGTTGCAGTATCTTACATCTTTCTTCCTTGATGCACGGATGGTTTGCATCACGTCTGTGGAGCTGAATGCGAGTACCAAGTAGAGGTTCACGGCTTGCGACCTCGACATCGACACCGAACCCGGAGTAATGAGCCTCAGACTGGGTAGCGCTGGGTAGGCACTCCATCACACGCGATCGGAGGATCGGACTAACGGTTAGCCCAGGGTCGGAACGAACAAATAAGATTTCGTCCTTAGAAAATGGTATTATTAGCGTACGGCTGTACAATCGTCACATATTTAAATATAGGTACAAACCATCAGATACAAAAATGAAATAATTTGTTTAACGAGGTCCCAGTTGAAATTTGCGATTGTTGCGATGGAATCAACGAGGTCGGTACTTACTACACTTGAAAAAACAGAGGTAGAGGTAGAAGGCACTGTTCAAGATGGTGTAGTACTCTTTTGTTTGTCCAATCCTGGAATGCTATAAGGTTCTACAGAAACTGCTGTGTCGGTACTACTGCGGTTAAGCCATTTTAACAAATATGGTGACCAGGAGATCCTCTGGATTGTTTGGTCACCTATTTGTACTAGTTTATTTCGCTTTATCCAGGATGCTCACGAGGACATTATCTTGCTATACATACCAGAAAAATGGGATAAATAAATAAATTAATCATCACGGCATATTACTCATTTCTGGTTGTGTGCCAATCTGCTTTGTACACAGATATCGGTAATGATAAAATATTTGTACCGTGCGGACGCTTACCAGGCTTCACCTCACGGGCACTCAATGCTGGCCTGCAGAGTGTACCACAGGAGTCAATTTAGTGCCATTAAAATTCGATGTAATTTTTGTCGTCGATTGGGATCGGACCCGGGTCCCTAGATTCGCGACCAGACACTCATGCACGCGACCACGAGACCTCACAAAACAAGATGCTCCTATATAGATCTTACTAGTCCATAAAGTTTCTTACCTACAGTCTTTTGAACCTTACCAGCAGCATCTCTCATGCCGTGAACATTGCAAGCTGTCATTTGTTCCCATTTTTAGATATAGACAAAGTCTGATAGGGTTTCAGGCCCGATCAAAGACTTTATCTGGCATGACTAACTACTATTCAAACTGATCAACTTCGTATTAAATAGGCAGACGTATATGCCATCGTATGAGTTTTCAATTCCCATGTATATATACCACTCGCAGGCACACTATAAGGGTCAATCTTGTCACCTATTTTTTACATTTTCTACTCTACTGACGTACTGTAATCGACTACGTCGTCCATCTTGTTGGTACAATATACAGAGGACTCTGCTTCTCAGCAAATACGATGCAAAGGCCAAGAGAAAAATATGGCAAATACTAACTGGTAGAAGAATGTATGCGACGATGAAGAATCCGTGCCAACACGCAGAGTCCCAACTGATGCTAAAAAAATATCTTGGGAAAAAGGACTTTTTGAGGTACCAGGGTTCGAATATCAACTATCGTAGGATTAGAAGTTCCTAATTCTGCAATGGCAGAAGAATGGCGAAGAAGAGTCAAATTAATGTACTGTCTGGCCGGAAAGTTTTGGTGATGCAGCAATACATTTCTTCGGCACACAATACGATCATTCTACCACTAGGATAAGTTAATGCACGCATTGTAAGCTACGAAGTGAGCAGTATTAACCCTACGTTAGTCGCGTGCCTTATACTGACATAATTAGTCGCGAGTGTAACATATGTCAGCTGAAATGTAATGTATAGTAACATATACAAAATTAATGGGTATTTATTTAAAGTCTTTTATTCAAAATACAAATATATTAAACGAAAATTAAACACTATTTTTATAAACTTGCTTTATATTAGAATATTTACTATATTCATTCTTTGGGGTCTCGTGGCGGCGTGCCTGAGTGTCTGGTCGAGAATCTAGGGAACCGGGTTCGATCCCGACTGAAACCAAAATAAATATTTCGAATTTCGAATGGTATAAATGTGACCCCTGTGGTTGTAGTCTCCACGCCAGCAATGAGAATCCGTGAGTTGATGCCTGGTAAACGCCCGCACGGTACAAGTACCGAAATTTGTGTACAAAGTAGTTTGACACACCCAGAAATGGGTAATTCGTGTATGCAGTGATGATAAATTTATTTATTTTTTATATTTAATTCTTTCTTGTCTTTTTGATCAATATCTTTGTGTTAGAAATATATATCTACTATTATTCCTAAAAGGTATTTAGACTTGTGGATTTATACAATTTCAGAAATAGGCATTAGCGTGTATTAAAGTAGAGTGGGTGACGTATGTCACTCGCGCGATTAACGTAGGGTTAAGGACAATATGACGCCAACGTCCACAGTAACCTTAAGCGGACGTCTACCAGCTGCGCAAATTGGTCCCATTTGGTCATCGTATTACGAGACTCTAAAAAGTTCACCCTCAAAAACCTTGATACCACTAACTCTTTCCGAGATGTCCTATTAAAGGTGTCCCAAATTAAAAGCCTACACAAAAAATCCAGTAACGTTATCAGTAGGTACTCCTCTACCATCAGAATTCATCGATTCTCTACAAGAGACAGTATTAAGATTGAGAAACTAAAGCAAGGAACAGTCGAAAAGAAAAAGTAAATATTGGCATAGACTTACACCGTAGTGGGCTAAATTATTAATTTTCATGTAAATCAGTGACTCTGACGTTACTACAATTCAGATAAAGACGCAACTGATGTTTGCTATTAATAAGTTGCATCTACCTCTACTCTGAAACTGTGTCAGATATGTACGGTAACATATTTCGATTTTCTCTTGATATGGGCAGTGATGCTGATGTTACAATTATGGATTTTCTATTTTTATATTTTTAATAAAATTTAAAAAAAATAAATGGACGTGTCTATTACATTCCCTTACGTTGCAAGTGGTGTAAACACCTTTAGTACCTCCCTGTATTGGCGACACGGTGTCTGCATCCATCTTGCACGTTCTGATCCTTCGTTAGATTTATTACGCTTTACACCTTCCTTGGATAACTCTATATAATTATAATTAAATCGACTACTTGCGATAATATATCAGACAGTTTCTTATGTTGAGATAGACCAAGTGCGCAATTACACGAAGAAGTACCAAGACTTTACACATACATCCTTATAAATCTTGAACCATTACCTGTTGCAATTATAAAAATACGAATTGACACTTTTCAATAAGGAGTTGAAGCAGGAGAAGAGTTTTTCGTAATTAATTAATTCAGCAACTTCCAAGGATAACTGTATGAAGAATTAATCATGATTCAAATGGAATGCAAATAAATTGCAAATTAAACGATTTAATATCTTTTTGCTCTCCGTTAGCGACTAATTTATTTATAGATTTCTACAAAAAAAAATTATCCATGCTACAAATTAGATTACTAAATAAGAGGATTCAATAATAATCGTAAATTCCGATCTTATTTTTACGAATGTGATTATATCGTATTAATATTCTTCTAATTAAAATCGGACTAGTTCATTGGCAAATTTTAAATAGCACTTATAAAAAACTGATCTGGATTAATAATTGTATGTAGATCTCTATCAGTTTATTGAATCATTATTGCTAAAAAATCTGATATGGACACTACACGACTTCCTTGTACGCCTGTTAAACTGTACATATTTTTTTTAATAGCTAAATTAGAAAATATTAATTTTAACTTCAAAACGGTAGGATATATAGTGATCATAAAGGGAGGTGCACAACTAGACTTTATACAAGTCGTAAATACTAAATTTCAACCTTTTACGGCTTACAGGTTTTGAGTTATCGTGAATATCTCTAAAGCGGGAGGTCTAATAGATTTCATACCTCCAATATAAAGAAATATTAAATTGGCCCTTTCTATAAGCGAGATATTTAAATTTTAATTGTGAAGTAAAACAACCTTATAAAATTGCACGTATTTGATGTCAGGACGATCAACGTGAAGTATAGACCCAATCATAAAATTACCGCAATTTGACATTAACATTATTTTTTATTTATTTTTTTATTTTTGTTCTAATCCATATCATGCTTTATTACAAAACCAAAAAGTATATGATTTTTAAATATACATATCTCGCTTATACAAAGGGCTAATTTAATAATACTTGATGTGCTAGAATTTAATTCTCTCATATACCAGATTTTAAAACTTTCTGATTATATTTTAAAATAGTTTTTGATTAAAATCTATTATAGGCTTCAAGTAAAGTACCACTTCTGGAAATTATGTAATGACTAAAAATAGAGAGGCAAAACTAGATGTTATAGCAGTTCTAAATACAAAATTTGAACTTTCTACGGATTACCGTTTTTGTGTTATGCGAGATACGCACGTACGTACATTCATACGTACGTATAGACGTCACGACAAAATTAGTCAAAATGGATTCAAGGATGATTAAAATATATTTCCGCTGAAATCTAAAACCGAAAAATCTTGAACGCCACACGGCCTATATGCAAATAACAGACTTGGCTAAATACAAACACCGACTGTTGCTTCGGTTTACAAACTTCGGCTCCGTCCGATATTTGCTTTTATATCAGCCTTATGACGTTAATAACTATTTCGTAATACCATACCTTTATTATGGTTTAACAGAACTAAAAACAATAGTGAAAAGTTTTCCATAACGGCCGCCTGCAGTAATTGTAATTAAGGTACCAAAGGGAGTTATAGGGACATTAGTCTGAGGTCAACAGTGTATATCCGAGGGCCTTTGGCATGAGGTGTGTATGTTGAACAGAGGTATTATTGTCCGTTTAACTTCCGTGGTGCCGTCAACGTGTAATATCCGCCTATAGTTTTTATAGTTTTAATAAAATTTACGAAGCAGGTAGGCTATGAATGCTTCCGTTTGTTTTTTAGGCTTAATCCGTAGCAATAACTCATAATGCCCTTGGGCATTATTTGTTACTTAAATACACTGAAAACAAAGTTGTTATGATAATAATAATACAGCAGTAGGATAGTAACATTTATAACGGACGCTTGAATTAAAAAGAAAAGTTAGGTCCGGCGCGTGGTTACAACTGTACTTCATTGTCATATTTTCTGTTCAGCTGCGCGCTTGTGCAGATACATACTGGATTCTCATCGTATTGCAGTAACACCCTTCTATAAGACAACATGCATTTTTTAATACAGCGGTTGTAACCGCACGGCTGCAACCGCGACCGCTACCGCAAGTGTGGTACTAAGGTTTATAACGAACGCCTGCAATTAGGGATAAAGTGTTACTAAAAAATCACAGTATCGTGAAGAGCATATGGTATTACGAAAAACCTTGTACGCTACACGGCCGATATGCAAATAACGAACTTAGCTGATTATAAACAAAATTTAATGTAGATTTTTTGTTTTGTCTTTCTTAAATATTTCGTGAATATGTAGTAGTGTCCGTGTCCCTTATTAATGAAACATGACATACACGTCACAAACCGTGGATAACAAATTGAGCTCAATTTAAAACTAATAACACGCGAAATTCAATAATTTTAATTATTTTCTTATTAAACTTCGTATTTACTTCATTGCTCTTTGGCTCATAGTAATATTTAATTTATTTAAAATTTAGAAACACATGTACTGAAATCTTAACAAAATACGCATAAATGTATGAGTAAAGTTCATACATTTAAATTTGCATACTCCTACAATGTAAATATTGTTTGAGGTCAAACAAATATTTCTATTTGTTTATAGTAAAATGTAAATATCTAAAACACACTATAATTTATCTATCTTCAATATTGTGTAGGTAAATACAGATATCACTTTCTACATCATTTACTCCGTGTTATACAGCATGACACCGTCATATTCAAAACCCGAGTAAAAGTCTTCAAGTAACCAGGTACCAGGTTACTCGTTACTCCACAACATGCCATAGCGCATGTATTAGAATGTCTCAAAATCCAAACAATACCAAACCACACCTCAAGACAATAACCTATTATTTGTAAATGAAAGTAGCATGTTTACAGCACACACACTTTACATGCCACGCCGTATAAACAATACCGAGTATACGTTTCCAGTAGCGCCTAACACGTATAACAATCTGCTCAAGAACAAATGCTACTGACAGCTCAGATGTCGTGATCTCAGTGTTTTGTTTGACCTTCGCCTACTGCGATGCTGAACTGATTCTGATGCTGATTTGTTTCTGTCGCCAGGTAGACGGCGTGAAAGACAAAGGAAGACTTTCTATAATCAACAGACATGTCTTCAACACGAAAAGAAGAGATTAATACGTAGCGTAGGATTTTTAAAGAAAGAATAATGTATGAGTCTACATAGTATTTATTACAGCATGTATGAGATAATTGAATCGTTTGGCTCAATTGTTCGTCTTTATTAAAAATGATAATAATGTCATGTCAAACCTACATGAACAACTTTTACTAATTATACTGCTGGGAGTTACGCCTCGAATTTTAAATTAGTTTATGAAATTTTACGCCTCATTTTTTCGAAGACTGATTCTCTTTCGCAAAGCTTTCTTCAAAAATACAAAGATAATGCTGCCTCAAATATCTGCACAAATTTAATGGTCATAAACCAAATTCCTCGAAATTGTTGGTCTTACTGTATCTACAGTATTTTCTTCTTCTTTCCTGCATCGCTGCATGTACGTTTCTGCTTGACTTGATCGGAAGGCTCTTATTATATAAAAATGACTCCCAAGTATCCGGTAATGCACATAAAATATTAATAGAAGTAATTAAATAAGTACAACAAAAGAAACTAAATATTATTTCATTAGTTTATTAATCGATTGTTAATTAATACTAAATAAAATCCTTTATATACCCTTTATATACTTCATTTCACGTAAGAAAATAGCATTGGTTTACATAGGGATATAAATTCTGCCCTTTCATTGGTCAGAATGCAAACCTAGTTCACAAAAACTAAAAAAAAATATCAGCTTATTTTTACGTATAAAAATATTTATTATTTGGTTTTACGAATTTAAATTCTTTATTTAATGCATATAAAAATGGTCGACTCTCAAGCGCTGTCTACTATTTTCTTACGAGAAATGAAGTATATAGTTCGCTGGCTTGCAAAATAATCGCATACGCCTATATTTTACTGTGTTGAATAGGTCTTAATTTTTAAATTATCAATTTCGCTAGTGTCAATTAAAATGCCAAAGTATTTCAGAAAACGAGAATATATACTTCTTCGTTCTGTCACTATTCTGAAATATAATTGTAATTCAAGAGTAAATTAACTACACAATAAATAACTTGCTCCGCAATAGATAAAATAGTTACATAATTGTGCCAATAGTGACGATAATATTGACAGTTGCTTTAAAAAAAGTCATATTTGCATAGCTACTGTGAATCGTTACTATTCACCATGTACGATTGACAGCACCGGCGAAATCGAAGGTATACCTACCGTTAACCAGGACGGCGAGTACATATCTCCGGAAATTCTCCCTTTACGCCAATGGGAAACTGCCTGTAAACAATGGAAGAGATGTATGCTAACCTATTGTTGATCGCTGACAAGGTCTGCACATTATCATACTTGTCTCTTCATAATCTAAGAGATTTTCTGGAGAAATGGTGGAATGTATCAAATCTTCTTTTATTCAATTGAGTCTTCGTCTCTCAAGATTATCTTCCTGGGAAGATATATATATATATATATATATATATATATATATATATATATATATATATATATATATCTTAATAAAGTTTCTAATTAAAATAATATTTATATAGGTTTTCCTCTTAATTGTTATTGGGTTGCATAAAAATTCGTATTACTTGAAGTTTTTAACAAAATTTATTCACGTACTTTCCTATAAGTAATAAATAATATTTTTTGGCAAATAACTGTTACATTATTTCATAAGGAGATGGAAATCATAGATCAAGGTCTTGCTTCTTGCATATCGCATTTTATCTGCTATGAGTATAACACACATCTGTCGTTGCACTTATACGGTTATAATTATTTTTTCAACTGCCTGGTTAATTTATCAGTTCCATCATTAAATGATAAACATATATCAGAAAAAACAGAAAGAGACTTACGTCTAAATATTGTTCAGAATTTATACCACAAATCACGTGTCTCAGCTTTTCCTGTGTTTACTGAACATATTATTAATAACAATTTTTTTCTCCTCCTACCATCGCTAAACAATCCAAAGTTAATAACCCACCCTCTGTGTCTCCCATCTCAATCACACCCTGATGCGATCCTCAATCCCTCATTTGCATTGCGTTCACAATAGCAAGACTTCACCATTCACACGTCAGTCCTGCACGAGCGAAAGGGCATTAGCATATTCATGCCACATGCCATGCTACGCCACATGACGTGCGGTTCTCTCACCACTGCCGAGTGATGTGATCAGATGGACCACTTCACTTCTTTATCACAATGGACGAATAAGGGAAGGAGGGGTAATAGAAAGTGATTGCTAGATACGATGAAGAATTAATCCTGGAAGCCAATAATTGAAAAGACATTGTTTATTAAGTATTAAATGTAAGACCAAATCTGTAGTTTAACGTAGAAACACCTAATGTCAATCTTAAACCAAAATGAAATTTACTTTGTAATCGGTTATAAGAAACGCGTATTCTTATACAAGAACAAGCGAAACTAAATCTTTAGAAATCGTCATCAATACAATGTCAATCTAAAAATTGATATGCTAGTAAAATCTTGATGAACTTGAGTACTATAAATAATTTAAATCACATTATTAAAGGTATTTTTAATCAACATTAATAGAGCAGAGTGTTAAATATCACAGTTATAGGTACCCTCGAAGTCTTGTTTATAAAATATTTTTTATTTATTTACTTACCTTAAGTATTATGGGATGGAGATGGAAACAGGAAGTAATAATTCCTCGAACTTGCAGTCAATAATAAAATTTATTTACGCCGACGTTTAAACTATACCATTGTCTTCTTCAGGGCTAGAATTGTTGAATTGACAAAATTAAACATGAGCCAGTCCTTGTCTCTTATGTTAAATAAATCTGTAAATGTTACATTGTTATAATTTTTGTTTCATCCAGTTTTATTATATTCATCCAACATACATTTTGTAATACTTGACGATGTTCACTCTGTGATCTGTGGTTTTTAAATAATTATTTATTTATAATTGTAAATGTTCGTCTTTTAATGTGTTTGCCGTTATCCACATGTTTTATTTTTCAACTCAACAATTCTAGCCTTGAAGAAGACTATGGTATAGTCGAAACGTCGGCGTGAATAAATTTTATTGTTGACTGCAAGTCCGAGAAATTGTTACTTTCTGTTTCCATCTCCATCCCAAAACACAGTTGAACATCGTTTTTAAATTCTTAAGTATCAAGTTATTTTGAGTTATATATATATATATATATATATATATATATATATATATATATATATATATATATATATGTTTGTCTTCACGGAAGTGCAAGTTCCGCAGTACTAATGCTCAGGGAACTTTCAGGACCGCGTGGAAGTTTGAGACGGACCTTGAACTTCCATTCTTTTTTTTAATTTTCTTTCTTTAGGAGTAAAAGCTAACTGCTTTCTATCATATTAAAATATTATCCATTCTCTGCTGCATTTTTGACAATCATTATTTTGTCACAATTTTACATAATTTGTAAGATAAACGCATTTTAAAATTGACTGAAACTTCCGCAAAAAGCGTATGGCCAAATCTGTAACTACCAACTGTAGGTAACATTCCAACAGATGGCCATAGTTGTTCGATTTTAAAAATATTTTGAAATTGAAATTAAGTACTTGTTTGCGGACACCGAAACAAAGAAAATCAAATTTAAAAAAATATTTTTTAATTGTAACAATAAAAATGAATTGTTTATTACATATTAGAAAATTAGTAATATATGTTTTGTATAATATTAAAATACCGAAAGCAAAGTATAACAGAATTAGTGCCCTTTTTGAGTTACAAATTTGAAAATTGTTTATAACTAATTACGACTGTTTAACAGCTTGATTCTCGTGACACTTGTTTACAAAACAATATTGTTTCGTATACAATATGGAAAACAATATAGTTTAAGATATTGTATAAAATTCGCATTCACGTGACTCCCTTGTAAACTGTCTGTATACAATTTATTAAATTTATTGTATTGTAATGTATACAAGCATGAAGTTAGTCAATTTTGTTATTTGTATTTATTTAATTTTTGACATAAGTGACATTTTCTAAATTCAAAAGAAATATTATATTTGTTAATAATGGTGTTATATATCTTTGCATACATTAAAGAAAGAAGATAGTATGAAGGACGCAATAGCAGATTATGTATAAGAATATTTAAAACTCGGCACAAGGCACCAAATTTAACTTATGTTTTAGCTATGACAAGAAATAATAGATTCTTGTGGAAACGAGGAAACGGACGAAGACAAAAGAACTGGAAAATAGTTAATTACTAGAGTTTGCCGAAATTAAGTATGGCAGTATGAACCATAATAACTAGTTCTCTTATATTATGATATTCTGGAGATATACAGGGTGTATCACGAAAAGTGAAACATAGGCGTTTAACATGGGAAATCAGTTTTTCCGTGCGCATTGCTCCCCTAATTATTTTAGACAAAAAGTTTCAAATAGATGTTGTAAAGCAAAAATTTCTACATCCGAATCAATAACTACTTCATAACTACAGAAATAAAATTTGACGTAATAAAACGTTACCCTTTTGTTGGTCTGTTGTTTCTAATTCCATGGCTAATACTATTAAATTGTTATTCCGTGAATTTTCAATTCTTATTTCTGCAGTTATGAAGTAACCAAAATGAAATTTTTTTATTGATTCGGATGTAGAAATTTTTGCTTTAAAACATCCATTTGAAATTTTTTGTCTAAAGTAATTAGGGGAGCAATGCGCACTGAAAAACTGATTTCCCATGTTAAACGCCTATGTTTCACTTTCCGTGATACACCCTGTATACATATATTCATGAATCTTAAAAACTAATAGTCTTGTGCCCGGTTTCACCAATAGCAAATAACCTTCAAATAGCTTATTCGTCGAATAAGAGAAAAATATCGCATCGAAACCATAACACAAATGACGGAATTTATTCTAGCTGTCATATTTTGATGCGATATTTTTCTCTTATTCGACGAATAAGCTATTCGAAGATTTATTTGATGGTGAAACCGGACATTAATAATGTAATCATTGATTACATTTTTACTAGATGTAAACATCCACTAACTAATGACTAATTTATGAAAAATAACTGTTTAACAGAAATAACTTTTAAATAACGTCTTTGTTGAATAAATGTAATATTTATAAGTGAATAAAGAAAAGAAAGTTCAATAAGGTAGTTTTATGTTATAAAAAAGATATTTCAACTCGATCTGAATTTGATTAATTCAGCGGAGATGAAACTTTATATTTGTAGAAATAATTCATTAGTGTAGATTGCACATGTATGTACACAATTTTTTTGGGCTATTTTTTTATTCCAAAATATCATAATTCTCCTTTTCGGCATTAATTATATTATTAATTAACATAATTAAATTTGTATTAATCATTATTTACAATTTAAATAATATTTTAATATTTATTGTTTTCGTAACAAGTAGCTGAGTTCCTTGTTCAGAATACAATATTAGAAAACAATTACTGTTTTCTATACAATGTAGTTTTGTTCATCTGAATACCAATAATTGTATAGTTTACAATAAATTTTTGACAATTCAATTATTATTTTGTATACAATATTGTTTCAGAATCAATGTTCACGGGAATTCCAAAATTATAATTTATTGTACTCAAAATAATAATTGTTTCGTATACAATATTGTATCGTAAACAAGTGTCACGAGATTCAGGCTATAAGATATACTTTGACTATACTTTTCTGGTGAGAACAAATGGAAAAGATTAGTTATTTGTTTAACTAGGCACTAAAATACCAGATTTACAGCAGAGGCTGCCGTTTGACCACGCGAAGCGGAAACAATTAATATTATTATATTAGTAATCGATTTGTCTAAGCTATACATATAAGATTCATAACAATATTTTTCTTGGAGCACTTGAATTTACAGTTTAAATTATTGTTGGTACACACTGTTGACTACATATTTTAATATCTAGTTGTTAAATTGTCCTATATTTCGGACCTAACTTGTCAAATAAACATATTAAGCAATTAAACAATGTACAATTTGTTGAAAAATTGAATATACTATATTATAATTATGCATATTTTGCAGTTTATTTGTATTATATACCTACAGTTTATATTTGTCCCTGCGACAGTTTAAGAATGCCTACCTTCGGGGAACTGTCAGGTCCAAGTGGAAGTTTGTAACGGACCTGAAACTTCCAGTCTCCTTAGTTAAATATTTAATAAGTTTTTTATATCTCCATTATTCCCTTTATTACAATATTTTGTTGTTTTATTGATTTAATACATACAATTAATATGTTTTATAAAAGTTACTTAATTTATAACATAATTGATATGTAAGTAATGGCTGGAACTTCCTTAAAATTATACTCCAAGGAACGGGAACATATAACTAAACTAGCAATTATCCTACGTTAAATATCGACATGGCGGGTGGTACAATATAACAAGAAATATAATATTCTACAACATTTGTTTTATATACCTACAGTTAATATTTGTCCCTGCGACAGTTTAAGTATGCCTACCTTCGGGGAACTGTCAGGTCCAAGTGGAAGTTTGTAACGGACCTGAAACTTCCAGTCTCCTTAGTTAAATATTTAATAAGTTTTTTATATCTCCATTATTCCCTTTATTACAATATTTTGTTGTTTTATTGATTTAATACATACAATTAATATGTTTTATAAAAATTACTTAATTTATAACATAATTGATATGTAAGTAATGGCTGGAACTTCCTTAAAATTATACTCCAAGGAACTGGAACATATAACTAAACTAGCAATTATCCTACGTTAAATATCGACATGGCGGGTGGTACAGTATAACAAGAAATATAATATTCTACAACATTTGTTTTATATACCTACAGTTTATATTTGTCCCTGCGACAGTTTAAGTATGCCTACCTTCGGGGAACTGTCAGGTCCAAGTGGAAGTTTGTAACGGACCTGAAACTTCCAGTCTCCTTAGTTAAATATTTAATAAGTTTTTTATATCTCCATTATTCCCTTTATTACAATATTTATGTTGTTTTATTGATTTAATACGTACAATTAATATGTTTTATAAAAGTTACTTAATTTATAACATAATTGATATGTAAGTAATGACTGGAACTTCCTGAAAACTATACACTAAGGAACTGGAACAGGTAAATAAACTAGCAATTATCGTACGTTAAATATCGACATGGCGGGTGGTACAGTATAACAAAAAATATAATATTCTACAACATTGTACTCTTGCACAAATTATTGGATAATAATTTATTTCATAGATATTTGTTAAACAAATTATTTGTTACATGTCCATAAAATAATGAAAATATAAAAGAAGCAACTGTTTGCGTGCATTTCCGCTTATGTGCAATAAATTCAATTTTTCATGGAAATTATAATAAGAAGCTTAATTTTAATATTCAATATGGATTTTACTATGTTTATTCTAGATAAACAGATATTTGTTAAACAAATTATTTGTTACATGTCTATGAAATAGTGAAAATATACGATAGTCAACTGTTTGCGTGCATTTCCGTTATATATACAATAAATTAAATTTTTCATGGAAATTATAATAAGAAGCTTAATATTAACATTCAATATAGATTTTAGCATGTTTATTCTAGGTAAATAGACTATCGTTAAATAAATTAATTGTTACGTGTCCATAAAATAGTGAAAACATATGAGAAGCAACTGTTATTAGCGTGCATTTCGGCTATATATTCAATAAATTCAATTTTTCATGGAAATTATAATAAGAAGTTTAATATGACTATTCAATACGGATTTTAGCATCTTTATTCTAGATAAACAGATATTTGTTAAACAAATTATTTGTTACATGTCTATAAAATAGTGATAATATACGAGAAGCAATTGTTTGCGTGCATTTCCGCTATATATGTGCAATAAATTCAATTTTTCATGGAAATTATAATAAGAAGCTTAATATTAATATTCAATATGGATTTTACTATGTTTATTCTAGATAAGCAGATATTTGTTAAACAAATTATTCGTTACATGTCTATGAAATAGTGAAAATATACGATAGTCAACTGTTTGCGTGCATTTCCGTTATATATACAATAAATTAAATTTTTCATGGATATTATAATAAGAAGCTTAATATTAACATTCAATATAGATTTTAGCATGTTTATTCTAGATAAATAGACTTTCGTTAAACTAATTAATTGTTACATGTCCATAAAATAGTGAAAACATATGAGAAGCAACTGTTTGCGTGCATTTCGGCTATATATTCAATAAATTCAATTTTTCATGGAAATTATAATAAGAAGTTTAATATGACTATTCAATACGGATTTTAGCATCTTTATTCTAGATAAACAGATATTTGTTAAACAAATTATTTGTTACATGTCCATAAAATAGTGATAATATACGAGAAGCAATTGTTTGCGTGCATTTCCGCTATATATGTGCAATAAATTCAATTTTTCATGAAAATTATAATAAGAAGCTTAACGAATCTTATTTGGCAACGCGGGCAGCGGCAACGGGGCATTCCAGGCAATGGCACAGTGAGACGTATGGTGCGGTGAATGAGGGTAAGTCGCAGCGAGTGAACAGACCAGTCGCGGCCAAGAGTAGGAATACGCAATCGAAAGATAGTATCGATATTTTTACTAATTTTTAGTATAGGAAAGAAGTATCGATAAGTACTCAAATATCGATTTGAAAATACCGATATTAGTTAATATCGATACAAAAGGATCACAGTTATATTAATCAATAACTTATAAACAAAAATAAATAATGACATATTAAAAAAAAAACAAGATATAAATATATCTTTGCACAAAATCTTCGAAATAATAATTATATTATATTTAAAAATATAATGTATAATTATAAATAAAAGAACAAATTCTAGAAAAACCTGCAGCTGCAAGTAAGTCGAACATGAGCAGAATGTGAGTGCACGAGAGTCGCATATACAATAAACTTAAAGTGTACCTATCTATTGTTAACCATTGTAATTATATATGTAAAATTGTATTTATATTTCATAAACGTAATGCTCAATACCAAACTGAGCGTAGAAGATTGAACAAAGCTTAATATTTTAGCATGTTTATTCTCGGTAAATAGATATTTGTTAAACAAATTATTTGTTACATGTCTATAAAATAGTGAAAATATACGATAGTCCACTGTTTGCGTGCATGCATTTCCGTTATATATACAATAAATTAAATTTTTTATGGAAATTATAATAAGAAGCTTAATATTAATATTCAATATGGATTTTACTATGTTTATTTTAGATAAACAGATACTTGATAAACAAATTATTTGTTAATATACGAGAAGCAATTTTTTTGCGTGCATTTCCGCTACATGTGCAATAAATTAAATTTTTCATGGAAATTATAATAAGAAGCCTAATATTAATATTCAATATGGATTTTACTATGTTTATTTTAGATAAACATATATTTGTTAAACAAATAATTTGTTACATGTCTATAAAATAGTGGAAATATACACGATAGTCAACTGTTTGCGTGCATTTCCGTTATATATACAATAAATTCAATTTTTTATGGAAATTATAATAAGAAGCTTAATATTAATATTCAATATGGATTTTACTATATTTATTCTAGACAAACAGATATTTGTTAAACAAATTATTTGTTACATGTCTATAAAATAGTGAAAATATATGATAGTCAACTGTTTGCGTGCATTTCCGTTATATATACAATAAATTAAATTTTTCATGGATATTATAATAAGAAGCTTAATATTAATATTCAATATGGATTTTACTATGTTTACACTGAGAAAAAGGATCGTTTCATCTAAATCAATTTCGTTTCTTACAAACCAATATGTCTTTTGAATTCAGCGGATTAAATGTTTCTTATACGGAAATATATTATTTATTTGAGTGAATTTGTTTGACGGAAATAAATGTTGTTTAAATAGTCTGCATTAATATTTCAAACAAATTTATTTATTGTAAATAAATATTTATTATTTTAAAAAGAGTAATGTGGTTCCATAAAATTCTTAATATTTGTCACAAATAAATGTTTTACTTCCAAAATATTTATTCATTTATTTGAAAGCTATTATTTTTTTCTTTAAAATATAAAAAAGGTTAAAGAAAAATAATGTTTTTTATTTACATAAATAAATATTTATTCGATATAAATACCATATATACGTATTTCTTGGTTTATAACATATACATATGTCTATTGCGCATGATAGTTGTGTTTTGTGTTTCAACTATATGTCACTTTCCTCTTTCTTCTTGTTCGTTTATATGGTCTGGAAAGAAGTTAATATTATAAAATATACAACTATGAGAAATGTATTTTACCGAGTATTTTATCTTCTACGAATAATTCCTTTCGTGCTTCAGAATCAAACTTGTCGATGAGTCGATGTGGATAGTACTTTTCTAGGCGCATGCTGTTCGTAATTCTGGAATTGTCGATTAATTTTCCACGAACAATACCAGCTTTATTTTGATTAGAATGTATAGGTGAAATATAATAAATTTCATTTTTCTCGTGGAAAAAGTTCTATTTTATCTGCTAGCTCTATAATGTCTGCATTATTTAAGCGGCTAGAAAAAATATAAAAAACCCATAACTACTTCCATTCAAAAAGTGCAGTGTTCCAATTTCAACCAAATAATTTTGGCTCCTTATATTAATTTGCTTACCTGTAAACATCAGTTAATTCCGACATTTGCCACAGTACTAACAGTTCTTTTACTTTACTGTCTGCCATTTTACAATCATTTACATCGACTGTTTCTTCAACGGACTTGTTCGTTCTTGTTCGTTAAGATTTCTTATTGACAAATATATTTTGTTTGAAAGAAAAATATCTTTAAGTTAGCCAAATGAAGTTATTTTAATACTAGCTAATATTTATTTCAGCGAAATAAATCTTATTTTATTAAAAAGGAAACATTATTTTGTATTATTTAATGTACTATTATATTTAAATAAGATTATTTTCTTTGAAACAAATGATTTTTATTATAAAAAATCTGATGTGGCCAGCACATAACCTCTCGCCGTATATTTTACCTGGCTGTATGCATAAAGCAAAGATTATTTTTATAAATACAAATAATATATTCATATAAATCTATGATGTATAAACTTCTTTATTATTCAATAATAGCATGTCTCAACATAAAGATATTTACCATAAATTATGTTACAATAAATTAGAAAGTAGAGTTTACCATATATAAATATTAAGCTGGTAACAGCAATTTTCAATTCGAACAACTTTGTTTACTTTCTCTTCATATTCTTCTAGTAAAAACATTAATTTTGGGCGGTCTAAAATGTATATATCTGGATTGTGCATCTATTCTTATATATCTTCTTTAACATTTTATTTTTTCATACTTGTTATATCTAAATAACCTTAATTCCCTTTAATAAATTGACGGATAGATTGCACTCCGATTATTCTTATATCGATGTGTAATTTTGTCAATATTTACAACTTACTTGAGAAGAATTTGATAGCTTTTTCGCAATTCAAAGTTACTCTAGTCTACAGTACGGGTGTACATTGTCCCATAATGTTTGATACAAATTTAAGTCCTTCAACCTAGACTTGTCATCTCCATAATAGTCACAGATCAAGAATTAAGGGATTCTCCAAATACATTTTTCTTTCATTACTCATTATTTCTGACACTGACATTTATCTGTCAGTTACAAATAATTTAAATTTGCAACTATTTTTCATGGCATCCTTTCGGTTGTAAAATTAATTACAACATTATTTTATATATTATATTCCTTTTATCTCTAAATCCATAAAATATGTATAAAAATATTTAAATGTATCAGAAAGAGAATTTATTTTTCTTTAATATTATCAAGAAAAATTTTCAAAAAATAATATTTAGAAGATTTTTTTTCAAGAATCTTCTACTTCCGGTTGTCCAATTGTTACCAAAACCTTTTCAGATCTTCCCATGAATGTCCGATTGGGAAATACGTTGTTAAACAAATTTTAAGTCTTATAGTTTTTGAGTAACCGTCCTTCCAACATCCCACACACACACATCCACACACACACACACACACACACACACACACACACACACACACACACAGACATCATCGTAAAAATGTTAAAATCGGATTGTAGGGACCTTAAAACGTGCTTATTCAATAAAATCTGGATATGCGATTTTTAGCATGAATCCAATACCTCTCTTAGCGAGAGGTAAAAACAACATATATATTTTCAGAAAATGAAATTATATTTATTGTAAAACAAATGTTTATTTAAATACCGTAAAAATATTGTTTTATTTCTTAATAGTATATATTTGTTAAATAAAAATAAATATGCTTCAAATAAAGTTTATTCTTATTGTAAATATCACAATTTATTTGCAGCGCGGAAGGGGTATTTATAGTGAATAAAGCAGTTTTATAACAAATAAATCATACTCAAAACAACATATTTTGTTCCTATAAATAATCCTTTTTCTCAGTGTATTCTAGATAAACAGATATTTGTTAAACAAATTATTCGTTACATGTCTATAAAATAGTGAAATATACGATAGTCAACTGTTTGCGAGCATTTCCGTTATATATACAATAAATTAAAATTTTCATGGAAATTATAATAAGAAGCTTAATATTAATAATCAATTTGGATTTTACTATGTTTATTTTAGATAAACATATATTTGTTAAACAAATAATTTGTTACATATCTATAAAATAGTGAAAATATACGATAGTCAACTGTTTGCGTGCATTTCCGTTATATATACAATAAATTAAATTTTACATGGATATTATAATAAGAAGCTTAATATTAATATTCAATATAGATTTTACTATGTTTATTCTAGATAAACAGATATTTGTTAAACAAATTATTCGTTACATGTCTATAAAATAGTGAAAATATACGATAGTCAATTGTTTGCGAGCATTTCCGTTATATATACAATAAATTCATTTTTTTATGGAAATTATAATAAGAAGCTTAATATTAATATTCAGTATGGATTTTACTAACTTTATTCTAGATAAACAGATATTTGTTAAACAAATTATTCGTTACATGTCTATAAGATAGTGAATATACACGATAGTCAACTGTTTGCGTGCATTTCCGTTATATATACAATAAATTAAATTTTTCATGGATATTATAATAAGAAGCTTAATATTAATATTCAATATGGATTTTACTATGTTTATTCTAGATAAACAGATATTTGTTAAACAAATTATTTGTTACATGTCCATAAAATAGTGATAATATACGAGAAGCAATGAGGTCTTGCACGATTTTTCATTTTTAACTTTAATCGATAGAGTAATGAAAAATAATAGACACGTGTTTTTCATTTTTCCTCAAATCGACCTTTAATAATGAAAAAATTGCAATTAAAAATGACATGGTTCAAAATGCGGCTGTTTTTCTCCACTTCGTCCCTTGTCCATTGACGTCAGAGGTATAACAACGCGGCCATGATTTTCACATTATATGAAACGTCAGAATGACATTTAAACATAACCTGAAAGTTACGAAAGTAAATATGTCTGTGAAACGCTGTTTTATACAATAAAATGAAACGAAATTATAAGAAAATACAACGAACCACGGAGACACGAAGAAGTAAAAACGAAACTAATCACTAATGACAATGACAGACGTCAGACGTGGATAACTTCACACCAAACACCAAATGAAAATTATATTTATAAAAATGAAAATAATTATATTATATTAATAAATTATAGTATTTCTGTCTATTTAATTCTCAATTTATAGTCTATATATTTTTTTCTTTTAGAAATTGTGTGTCGATATTATAAGTCTGTATGAAATGAGTCTGAACTGAGCAGTGTATACCGGATACGTCACAACATGGCTGGTTTTTGCAACTTTTTAAAAATGTGATACTTTAAAACAATTTTATACAACAAAAAATGTAAATAAAAAATAATTTATTCACACATATCGATAAATTAGACTATGCTTGTTCGATTTAAACAAAAAAAAACGAACAATTTCTTTTTTTGCATGACCTCATTGTTTGCGTGCATTTCCGCTATATGTGCAATAAATTCAATTTTTCATGGAAATTATAATAAGAAGCCTGATATTAATATTCAATATGGATTTTACTATGTTTATTCTAGATAAACAGATATTTGTTAAACAAATTATTCGTTACATGTCTATAAAATAGTGAAAATATACGATAGTCAACTGTTTGCGTGCATTTCCGTTATATATACAATAAATTCAATTTTTTATGGAAATTATAATAAGAAGCTTAATATTAATATTCAATATGGATTTTACTATATTTATTCCATACAAACAGATATTTGTTAAACAAATTATTTGTTACATGTCTATAAAATAGTGAAAATATACGATAGTCAACTGTTTGCGTGCATTTCCGTTATATATACAATAAATTCAATTTTTCATGGATATTATAATAAGAAGCTTAATATTAATATTCAATATGGATTTTACTATGTTTATTCTAGATAAACAGATATTTGTTAAACAAATTATTTGTTACATGTCTATGAAATAGTGAAAATATACGATAGTCAACTGTTTGCGCGCATTTCCGTTATATATACAATAAATTAAATTTTTCATGGAAATTATAATAAGAAGCTTAATATTAATATTCAATATGGATTTTACTATGTTTATTCTAGATAAACAGATATTTGTTAAACAAATTATTTGTTACATGTCCATAAAATAGTGATAATATACGAGAAGCAATTGTTTGCGTGCATTTCCGCTATATGTGCAATAAATTCAATTTTTCGTGAAATTTATAATAAGAAGCTTATCGAATCTTATTTGGCAACGCGGGGAGCGGCAACAGGGCATTCCTGGCAACGGCATAGTGAGACGTATGGTGTGGTGAATGGGGGTTAGTCGCAGCGAGTGAACAGACCAGTCGTTCCCAAGAGTAGGAATACGCAATCAAAAGATAGTATCGATATTTTTACTAATTTTTAGTATAGGAAAGAAGTATCGATAAGTACTCAAATATTAGTTAATACCGATACAAAAGGTTCACAGTTATATTAATCAATAACTTTTAAACAAAAATAAATAATGACATATTAAAAAAAAACAAGATATAAATATATCTTTGTACAAAATCTTCGATATAATAATTATATTATATTTAAAAATATAATGTATAATTATAAATAAAAGAACAAATTCTAGAAAAACCTGCAGCTGCAAGTAAGTCGAACATGAGCAGAATGTGAGTGCACGCGAGTCGCATATACAATAAACTTAAAGTGTACCTATCTATTGTTAACCATTGTAATTATATATGTATAATTGTATTTATATTTCATAAACGTAATGGTCAATACAAAACTGAGCGTCGAATATAGAACAAAGCTTAATATTTTAGCATGTTTATTCTCGATAAATAGATATTTGTTAAACAAATTATTTGTTACATGTCTATAAAATAGTGAAAATATACGATAGTCAACTGTTTGCGTGCATTTCCGTTATATATACAATAAATTAAATTTTTCATGGAAATTATAATAAGAAGCTTAATATTAACATTCAATATAGATTTTAGCATGTTTATTCTAGGTAAATAGACTTTCGTTAAACAAATTAATTGTTACGTGTCCATAAAATAGTGAAAACATATGAGAAGCAACTGTTAGCGTGCATTTCGACTATATATTCAATAAATTCAATTTTTCATGGAAATTATAATAAGAAGCTTAATATTAATATTCAATATGGATTTTACTATGTTTATTTTAGATAAACAGATATTTGTTAAACAAATTATTTGTTACATGTCTATAAAATAGTGAAAATATACGATAGTCAACTGTTTGCGTGCATTTCCGTTATATATACAATAAATTCAATTTTTTATGGAAATTATAATAAGAAGCTTAATATTAATATTCAATATGGATTTTACTATGTTTGTTTTAGATAAACATATATTTGTTAAACAAATAATTTGTTACATGTCTATAAAATAGTGGAAATATACGATAGTCAACTGTTTGCGTGCATTTCCGTTATATATACAATAAATTCAATTTTTTATGGAAATTATAATAAGAAGCTTAATATTAATATTCAATATGGATTTTACTATGTTTGTTTTAGATAAACATATATTTGTTAAACAAATTATTTGTTACATGTCTATAAAATAGTGGAAATATACGATAGTCAACTGTTTGCGTGCATTTCCGTTATATATATACAATAAATTCATTTTTTTATGGATATTATAATAAGAGCTTAATATTAATATTCAATATGGATTTTACTATGTTTATTTTAGATAAACATATATTGGTTAAACAAATTATTTGTTACATGTCTATAAAATAGTGGAAATATACGATAGTCAACTGTTTGCGTGCATTTCCGTTATATATACAATAAATTCAATTTTTTATGGATATTATAATAAGAAGCTTAATATTAATATTCAATATGGATTTTACTATGTTTGTTTTCGATAAACATATATTTGTTAAACACATTATTTGTTACATGTCTATAAAATAGTGGAAATATACGATAGTCAACTGTTTGCGTGCATTTCCGTTATATATATACAATAAATTCATTTTTTTATGGATATTATAATAAGAGCTTAATATTAATATTCAATATGGATTTTACTATGTTTATTTTAGATAAACATATATTTGTTAAACAAATTATTTGTTACATGTCTATAAAATAGTGGAAATATACGATAGTCAACTGTTTGCGTGCATTTCCGTTATATATACAATAAATTCAATTTTTTATGGATATTATAATAAGAAGCTTAATATTAATATTCAATATGGATTTTACTATGTTTATTTTAGATAAACATATATTTGTTAAACAAATAATTTGTTACATGTCTATAAAATAGTGAAATATACGATA
Source organism: Harpalus rufipes (assembly GCA_951394225.1). NCBI lineage: Eukaryota > Metazoa > Arthropoda > Insecta > Coleoptera > Carabidae > Harpalus > Harpalus rufipes. Next base: position 40,170,535 of record OX596281.1, read on the forward strand.
GTCAACTGTTTGCGTGCATTTCCGTTATATATACAATAAATTCAATTTTTTATGGAAATTATAATAAGAAGCTTAATATTAATATTCAATATGGATTTTACTATGTTTGTTTTAGATAAACATATATTTGTTAAACAAATTATTTGTTACATGTCTATAAAATAGTGGAAATATACGATAGTCAACTGTTTGCGTGCATTTCCGTTATATATATACAATAAATTCATTTTTTTATGGATATTATAATAAGAGCTTAATATTAATATTCAATATGGATTTTACTATGTTTATTTTAGATAAACATATATTTGTTAAACAAATTATTTGTTACATGTCTATAAAATAGTGGAAATATACGATAGTCAACTGTTTGCGTGCATTTCCGTTATATATACAATAAATTCAATTTTTTATGGATATTATAATAAGAAGCTTAATATTAATATTCAATATGGATTTTACTATGTTTATTTTAGATAAACATATATTTGTTAAACAAATAATTTGTTACATGTCTATAAAATAGTGAAATATACGATAGTCAACTGTTTGCGTGCATTTCCGTTATATATACAATAAATTCAATTTTTTATGGAAATTATAATAAGAAGCTTAATATTAATATTCAATATGGATTTTACTATGTTTATTTTAGATAAACATATATGTGTTAAACAAATTATTTGTTACATGTCTATAAAATAGTGGAAATATACGATAGTCAACTGTTTGAGTGCATTTCCGTTATATATACAATAAATTCAATTTGTTATGGAAATTATAATAAGAAGCTTAATATTAATATTCAATATGGATTTTACTATGTTTATTTTAGATAAACAGATATTTGTTAAACAAATTATTTGTTACATGTCTATAAAATAGTGAAAATATTCGATAGTCAACTGTTTGCGTGCATTTCCGTTATATATACAATAAATTAAATTTTTCATGGAAATTATAATAAGAAGCTTAATATTAATATTCAATATGGATTTTACTATCTTTATTCTAGATAAACAGATATTTGTTAAACAAATTATTTGTTACATGTCTATGAAATAGTGAAAATATACAATAGTCAACTTTTTGCGTGCATTTCCGTTATATATACAATAAATTAATTTTTTCATGGAAATTATAATAAGAAGCTTAATATTAGTATTCAATATGGATTTTGCCATGTTTATTCTAGGTAAATAGATATTTGTTATACAAATTATTTGTTACGTGTCCATAAAATAGTGAAAACATATGAGAAGCAACTATTTGCGTGCATTTCGGCTATATATTCAATAAATTAAATTGTTCATGGAAATTATAATATGAAGCTTAATCTTTATATTCAATATGGCTTGTAGCATGTTTATTCCGAATTCAATATAGTTTTTCTATCTGCAATTCTAAATCAAAAATAAATTTGTTATAATAATAATAGCTAAGTATTTGTACCTAATCTTGATACAATATCACTTTTTTCTATTATTATTACATCTATTTACCTAGAATAAATATTTACATTTCTGTAATAATTACTTAATTAGATCAATAAATATAGGAAGAACAAAGTGCCTGTATATACTTGTTGTTTGATAAAAACATCTGTAAATAAAAGTATGTTAAATTTGTAAATAGTGGAGCAGTCGTTTATATACAACGTCCCGAGCTATCGAACAGAAACTGTTGTCGGACAGTGATGCAGTCGCTTGCCGGCAAGAGAATTGGCGCCAACCGGGCTAAGTAAATTTTTGTATGATCCTGATACTAATCTAATAAGTAGGCTACAATATCTAACTTTCATATTTGAAATGCTAAAAAACCAATTGCTAGGGTTATAATAATATATTATGCAACGAGTTTATAATGATAGCTATAAATACACAAGCATGAAGTATCTGTATCATAATGAAAATCTGTATCTTAATGAGTGTCATTCAAGTACAGATAACACATGGATAATAGGTATATTAAAGCATAGGAATAGAAAAAAATATTAAACCGCAATGAGTAGCCAATATAATACAATCCGACACGAGGTGCGTTCCAAAATCATACTCCAGAGTATAGAATATGCTCAAAACCGTTAGTAAACTTCTGAGTATTACTCCAGGGGAAACTCCGAAACTTAGAAACTAAGAAAATTATAATAAACAATGACATGAATGTATGGTCAGATGATGATGAAGAATTTGATATTGATGTAACAACTACAACTTTTGATAAAATTACAAGAAATTTATTTCCTAGTAATTACAAGAAAAATGTTAGTACCCAAACTGAAAAACGAACCCATAATGTCGCCACACAAACAGATCCTGACCAGGAAGGGTCTACACGCCGGAAGTAATATATGTTGTGTTTTTATATTAGACCAGTTAAATTAGATAAAAAAATGTAGTTCTATTTCTTTTATAAGGTGTTAGGACTTAAATCAATATTAAGAAACCAAGTTTGCAACTTTGAAAGACCTGTGCGAGTTGCGTAGCGTTATCTCCGCAAGTATGTGTCTGCCAGAAAAGTTTCAGTCCTTTTTTAAAGTACATTAAATTTCCTTAAATAAGATCTTGCCGAGCTTCGTACGTTTAGTACTTTCCTAGATACAGCTTTTCAAATTTAAGCATTTGTTCCATAAAGTTAAAAAATTTGCGTTTTTTGTACAAAATCGTAAAAAAATCGGTTCATACAAAATTTTCAGGAAATTTTGTCCTCTACCAGTCGGCAAATAATTTGTTGCGCTGAAATTTACCAGAAAAAAGTTATAGGCGAGAAACTGAAAAGGCGCCGATTTTTTGTTTCTACAAGATGGCGGAGGCAAAAGTGCCCGACCTGTTCTAGGGTAACCCTCTTTTTCGATACCTGTTCACTTGGGTAATGACAAAAACGCAATTTTTTTCAGTTTATGGAACAAATGCTTAAATTTGAAAAGCTGTACCTCGGAAAGTACTAAACGTACAAAGCTCGGCAAGGTTTTAAATTTAAGCAAATTTAATGTACTTTAAAAAAGGCCTGAATAACTTTTTCTGTCAGACGCATACTTGCAGAGATATTTAGCAAAACGTGGAAAATGTATGAAAATTTACCACTTTTTTGGTTGCTACGCAACTCGCACAGGTCTTACAAAGTTGCAAACTTGGTTTCTTACTATTGACTTAGGTCCTAACAACTTACTTGCGTCACAAGTTCGAAATAAAGTGGAAAAACCAAGAATCTGTGTTTTATTGCTTCAGCTAATATTATGTTTCACAAAGTACCGACTACCAATACTCTTAAAGTTATTAGAGGGTAGTTATTCATTCGGCAGTTCAGTGAAATAGGAGAATTTGATTTTGTTGAATACTTTGAATCATTTTGTTAGTTTTCCTCGTTAATTTAGTGGCTTTGTTAGTTTTTTTTTCGTTAATTTTGTTACTATACCGTACAACATTGTAAATTTCAAAACCTGAAAATTTATAAAAGAGATTAATAAATTTTGAATAATCAATAAGTTTGGATAAGGCATGCCTAATTTAAACTTAATATTTTGTACTTCCCGCTTAAATATTATTGGTATCACTGTCAGCTGAACTGGGTAGTCGGCCAGTTAAATACTGTCATTGTTAGAGTTGACCAAATCTAAATAAATACTTGATTATCCATAATTACCAGCCTCGTAGCCAGGGGAGGGGCTCGAGGGGCTGAAGCCCCCCCCGAAATTCTTATAAATTTCGTTTACATCTATCCAAAGGTATCTATCATACTATCTAAATTTGAATAAGTGAAATTTCACTTTTCCGTAGTACACGACTTATAACTGTTTGACATAGTGAATATTCACTACGAGAAAGTGAATATTAGCTTTTTGAAAACGTGAATTTTCACTTTGGAAAAAAGTCAATTTTCTTAACACGCGCGGGATAAAGCCCACTTTTCCAGCCCTTCGGGCTGCAAAAATGGCCTTCTCCCGCGTTTGTCACGAAAAATTACGTTCATTACACGACGGAAAAGTCGATTCCTCACGAGTGTCATTTAGAACTCAGCTTCGCCTCGCTCCGAAAGTACACTCGTTTCGGAATACGAACTTTGCCGTCCTAGTAACGAAAATACCAAATTATTTGAATCACGCGCGAAAAGAATTTTCGCAATTACTTTAAAGAGATATGATATAGCGTTCCCATATGAGAAAGTACTACAAGAAAGTGTCAGTTGCTATTATAGTTATGAAGTTATGTGCCTAACTTCACTGTCTAAAGCGTACTGTACTCGCGCCGCTTTTGAACGCCTGTGTTAATCGTATTTGAAGAGGTTGAAATGAAGCGATCTAAAACGAGTCAATTAAGCATCGTTTCTTTTTTTAAGAAACCTAAATTTGATTTAGGTTCTAATCGTGAGTACAGGTTGTGTTGTTATGTCTTTGTTGTTTCGCATTGTAAACGTTTACTGTTTTATTTGCCAATTTATAAAAATACAGATTATTACATTTACATAAAATTTCACATGATTATTTAATAACTATTGTGTTGAGAAAAGAAAACATTGCTACTTGGATACAAATTTGATAGAGGAAAATTAATTAATCCCTCCCCACCATTTCCTAAAATCTCCAAGCCCCCCCCGAGAAAAAATCCTGGCTACGGGCCTGATAATTACTACAAATTACCTTGATTTTGTTTTATAAATGTATAATAAATACGAAAGAATATTAATAAAAAACGTAATATAAATAACGGACAGATTAAAACGTTGGGTAACGCGTTTCAAATTAGGAGAATTCTGGCGACTTTTACATTACATAATGAGAATTTTAGAAGTCTACAGTTGGCAACATTGCGCAGCAGCTGTACGTACCTCGTATACGTATTAGAAAATTCTAATACGTATATAACGTACCCAGCAGTAAGCAGTATAGCCTAGTCGTAGTTCGTAGCAAATGCAACCTGGGGAAGTACGATTTTCAGTGTATGTTGGATTTTTCAGTGTATATTTATATTTTTCTCTTATAATATGTGAGTAACTGATTTAATTTCTTTTATAAATTATACATTTTCTTGTTAATAACAAATACATTATGTCACATTGTCAGGAGATTGTTTTTTTGTGAATAGTTTTTAACTGTCATTGTTCTTTAACAATATTTGAAATCAGCGTTGCTAGTTTATTAAAATAGGGACTTTCGCATCGGGAGTTTTTTTTTTTTTATAAACTATTGTTTGTAGATTGTACCTGTATATGGTAAAATATGTTCGAAATAAATTTGAAAAACAAAATATTTATTATATTTAAACAAATTTTAGAAAAACAAATTTATTAAATGTCCTTGTGATGTACGGACTCAGGTCTTAAAGCGCTTGTGTTCCTCGAAAAATATTTGGCGGGAGTGTTCTTGTTAAACATTGCACATTTGTCGTTGAGTTGATGCCTATTTTACTCTATGTGGCAAAGTGAGGTTAAATTAGCTTTGTTTTATAGGTAACATTGTTTTATTATTATATGTATAATTACCGTAAATACATTTTATTCACAATCGGTTAGTAATATGTGCGTTGCTACCCTACCAAACAGTTGGGAAGTGACTTATTGTTTACTTCAATTCCCAGCTAGCTGGAAAAATCTTTTCCGGCTAGCTAATTTCACTTTTCCGGCTAGGTAATGTCATTTTCCAACAGTTAAAATATCGTTGTCATTTTGACAAGTCAAATTGTAATAAAAATGTCAAGAATTAAAAAGAATGCTTTATTTTACAAATAGATTATAGGTACGAAATAAATTAGTAAAAGTATAATTACTGAGAAAAACGGTAAAACTTCAGAACAGGTTAAGATAACTCAACTGACAAAATCAGTAAATATTTTGTCGTTACCTAGCAACATTGTCATATGTTAAAGTAGACTAAAGTATAATAAAATTGTCAAAAAATATTGATAATAATCTCTAAAACTCAGTGATTATTAATTGATTGTGAATAAAATAGTATACACACCTCGCGGATATGCAAATTCCAGCCTCGCGCTTTTAGCTGACCTCGGTAAACCTCGGTCATCTAACATAGCGCTCAGCTGTAATAGAGCATCTCCCGGCTCGGTATGTAATATACTATTAAATTGTTTAATAACGTAATATTATTGCCTTTGAATCAAAATTTGTGAAAGTACTTAGCCGTTATTTACCTCTCGTGGTTTTGTTTACGTTGATTAATATAAAAAATTGCGGAAGCCTCCACTGTAATAGATCTGATACGTTTTCATTTAAAAAAGAATATAAAATTTTATATTTCTAAATCTTACTATGCTATAATAGTTAATGATTTACTTTTACTTTCAATTCTTTAGAAGTGAAATTAATAATAACGTAATATTTTCTTTAACTTATTACAAGTGAGATTAGTTTTCTTTTTTGTTTTTACAGAAAGCAAAATTTTTTATATTTTATATTACTATAATTTAATAGATAAGAAATTTTTCGATCGTATGTAAAAATTATATTTTTTTAAATATCTTTTACGTTTTTGTACCGACCTCCGTTACGAATTAAAGTAGGATGGTGGCAACATTAGTTGAAATTTGATTTTATCATTGCTAAAAGTGAAATTGTTACAATATTGTTATTTATTTTCAGTAACGATAATAACAATAATGATCTTTTTTTGAAGCTATCAAATGATATTTTTAACACAGCATTCCATTTGTTCTAATATGAGTATATAGTAAGGCGAACAAAATGGAACATTTTCGTCCACCAAACTGTTTATCTCTGCAATTAGAAAAGTTAGCACTGTGGATCCACTTTCTTTACACATCCTCTGTATGTTGCTTTTTTTGCAAAGAAATTTATTTTTGTTGCAATATTTTTCTTCAAACATATTGTACGTATAGAGCATGTTATCTAATTGAATACTGTCATTTTCAGAAAATAACTCGGAGTCTGAGGAAACAAATAAATCCGACACAAAACGTAATTATTATACCGGTATTATATGTTGTATTTTATATTTATTAGTGCTTTTTGTAGTTCAAATCGTTCGACGAACATGGAACACTCCAGAGAAACACGCAATGCGCAAATTATTTTGTGACCACTTGAAAGCAGGTACTTTACCAACTATAGCTGAATGCATTGATGCAAACGGTGAACGAGACCTTAAATATAGAACTCCAGAACAAATAAAAGCGTGGGTCTATAACCAAATATAACAACAGAGGCGAAAAAAAAAACAAATGCGAAAAAATCAGGTGAGCATATATTTCATTTCATTGTAATTCCAATGTATTGAAATATAGTAGGTATATCTCATTTAGAGCATATTTTAAAATATTTCATCGATAAATTTGAACGTAGTTTTTCTTGTTTATACAGTGCCATAAATATTTATTATCTAATTCATACATACAAAGTCTATTTTATAACACTGTTTTTAGTTCAAAACAGAGTTATATGTTAATATTTTATAACACTGTTTTTAGGGACTTTTCTATGGCCTAGATGTCATGCAAAAAATAAATTATAATTTATTTACCTTTATTTATATGAAATGTTCATAAATTCATAAAAATTAAGAAGAAATGTCACCATTTTTCATAAAATGTTTAAATTTTGAGTAGGAAAATTTCTAATTTTGATAACCTTAATCGTCAAATAGAAGAGATTTTAAAGAAATTTGGTTTTACGTTTACATTTCTAATATTAAATAAATGTGCATTATTCTTTTTTTTTTCATTAAATAAAATAATAATTAAAATTCGTGTTTTAGGCCCGGTATTTTCACTTCCGAATAAAGTTCCAGTTAACTTATCTGCCAGATAAAAAAAAAGTAGAACATCGATATTACAGCTTAAATTGACAAAATTATACACATGTCAACTATGTGATGCGATATTTTTATTTTATCTGGCAGATAAGTTAACTGGCACTTTATTCGGGAGTGAAAATACCGGGCCTAAATAACGTTTGAAGAGCGTATAAACTTATTCGTTTTATAAACGCAGTCATTATAGTACTCGTTATATTATGGATGTTATAAAACACAAACTGGTAATCTGTCTCTTATTCATGTCTAACTATTAAAATGCGTTTGAGAAATGTGTTGGGTAAAATAATATATCAAACTCTCGTATCTTAGTAGCATATAATTTATTCAAGAAATGTAAGACATTAATTAGTTGTGTATATAACTTGATATTTTACTTTAGTTACTCCTGAAAATGCCAGATGTTCTTAGTAAAACGTATAGTATAATAAAAGAATAATAATTTTGACTTGTAAGGGGCGGGTGCGTAGGGTGTAGTGAAAAGCACCCTCGTTGACGTACTGAATTAAAGCTCAGGCAACCACAGTAAGAATATAAAATAAAGTTATACTTACCTGTGTCACTACGCTGGCCTGTGCTGACACTGTGAAGGAGTTGACAGGGTTGTTGCACAATAAATTATATATTTTTGGAAATAGATAATTATATTAAAAATTCAGAAAAATATCAAAGAAATTAAGTACAATTTGAAAGAAAATTTAAAGTATAATGCAAAATAAACTAATAATCTACACGACTGTTCGCCTCCACGATCGGGCAGAGAATCCCTCTCGATTGTGGCTACGAACACTTCCTAGGCTAGTTCAATTGACCACGTAAACACTTTACTGGTAATATTCCGCTTTTCTCCAAATATTCTGCAAAAATACTGAGCGGAAGATCGCCAGCCGCATGTCAGCAGTTTGCAACAGTCACGGCGTTCATTCGAAGGAAATATTGAATTACAAAAATTTAGGGTTCACACCCGTGGCTGTTACAGACTGAATCTCCAATATTTTCTATCCTTGTCTTAACATCTTATACCAGTAGACTATTTTTTGCATCTATTTACAGGTATAATTCTTCGTCAGACATGGAGGACACCAGAAAAGCAGGTCATGCGAAAACATTTTTTAAAAAACTTGAAGACATCAACACTTCCATCTATAAAAGATTGTATGGAAGTATTGAAAAATGAGCACATTCTGAAATCCAGAACTCCAGATCAAATAAAAGCTTGGGTTAATAATGATATTAAAAGAAGAAGCCGTTGTAACAAATAGCTTTTTCTTATCCGGCCTCCAAAGATGAATGAATCTGTTTTTGACCGCTCCCATTACTTTATTTTGTATTTGGTTATTTTCATTCACGATTTTTGGACTGGGATTATTCCTTTTATAAGTACATTTTGGCTATTTAGTTTTTGTTTCTTAATTGTTTGTTATTGGTGTAGTAATTTTTTGTGATGACGATGATAGACTCGGTTTACTCAAGAAAATCTGTTTATATTTTGGCAATCCCAAACTCTAAATCCTAATTCTGATAATTTTGTAGTCACTTATTTGTCTTTTGTCATATTTCACTATAGTTTTATATTACATGTTTGCGTTTTGAAAATTTCTCCATGTAAGTAATTCTGGAAGGGGTCATTCACGTCGACCACTTGGTTTCCATCGTCTGATTGCAGTAAGTGCACAGACTTCATTTTTGCTTCACAGTCATTTTTGTAGTTCAGTTTAAATTTCCCTTTGTGAGAAGCTGTTACCTTGGCTTACTCGGCTCCCTCGTCTGATTGCAGTAAGTGCACAGACTTCATTTTTGCTTCATAGTCATTTTTGTAGTTCAGTTTAAATTTCCCTTTTTGAGAAGCTGTTACCTTGGCTTACTCGGCTCCCTCGTCTGATTGCAGTAAGTGCATAGACTTCATTTTTGCTTCACAGTCATTTTTGTAGTTCAGTTTAAATTTCCCTTTTGAGAAGCTGTTACCTTGGCTTACTCGGCTCCCTCGTCTGATTGCAGTAAGTTCACAGACTTCATTTTTGCTTTACAGTCATTTTTGTAGTTCAGTTTAAATTTCCCTTTGTGAGAAGCTGTTACCTTGGCTTACTCGGCTCCCTCGTCTGATTGCAGTAAGTGCACAGAATTCATTTTTGCTTCATAGTCATTTTTGTAGTTCAGTTTAAATTTCCCTTTTTGAGAAGCTGTTACCTTGGCTTACTCGGCTCCCTCGTCTGATTGCAGTAAGTGCACAGACTTCATTTTTGCTTCATAGTCATTTTTGTAGTTCAGTTTAAATTTCCCTTTTTGAGAAGCTGTTACCTTGGCTTACTCGGCTCCCTCGTCTGATTGCAGTAAGTGCACAGACTTCATTTTTGCTTCATAGTCATTTTTGTAGTTCAGTTTAAATTTCCCTTTTTGAGAAGCTGTTACCTTGGCTTACTCGGCTCCCTCGTCTGATTGCAGTAAGTGCACAGACTTCATTTTTGCTTCATAGTCATTTTTGTAGTTCAGTTTAAATTTCCCTTTTTGAGAAGCTGTTACCTTGGCTTACTCGGCTCCCTCGTCTGATTGCAGTAAATGCACAGACTTCATTTTTGCTTCATAGTCATTTTTGTAGTTCGGTTTAAATTTACCTTTTCGAGAAGCCGTTATCTTGGCTTACTCGACTCGCTCGTCTGATTGCAGTAAATGTATAGACTTCATATTGCTTATTAGTCATTTATGTAGTTTAGTTTAAATTTCCCTTTTTGAGAAGCTGTTATCTTGGCTTACTCGACTCGCTCGTCTGATTGCAGTAAATGTATAGACTTCATATTGCTTATTACTCATTTATGTAGTTTAGTTTAAATTTCCCTTTTTGAGAAGCCGTTATCTTGGCTTACTCGACTCGCTCGTCTGATTGCAATAAATGTATAGACTTCATTTTGCTTATTAGTCATTTATGTAGTTCAGTTTAATTTTCCCTTTTTGAGGAGCCGTTACTTTGGCCTACTCGGCACTCTCGTCTGATTGTAATAAGTCTACAGACTTCTTTTTGTTTATTAGTCATTTATGTAATTCAGTTTAAATTTCCCTTTTTGAGAAGCCGTTATCTCGGCTCATTCGGTCCCCGTGTCTTTAAGGCATTTAATTTTTACTAAATCTCGAGAATATTTTTTTTCACGCTCCGAATTTAAGCCGTATTTAGAATAAATAAATTTATTTTTATAACCACATATTTGTCCCCACCCTTGTTTTATAGGCGTATGTACCTAATTTATTGTTTGTTATTGGTGAACTCATAAAACTAATTGGTTGTTTTAAGAAACTTGCTGTTTATGTATTTTAAAAATAAACCAATGTTAAACACTACTTCTATATTTGTTTTCCTTTTATCCAAGCCTGTTATTTTTAATAGTTATATTTATTATACATTTGTGTCACTCACGGAAAAAAAGTCCGTAGCGGGACCAGTAACATTAATACTTGCTTTTAATTCACTTAAGAAAAATAAGTCATACGACTTGTCGGTCTCGTACTATTTTTTCATTCGTGTATTACATGCTTTAAATGACTGATATAAATATTTCTTGTTTTATTTGATTATAATTAAATGTAATCGACGCCAACGGAAAGATAATATGGAAATATTATAGTTACAAAAAGTAAGTACAATATACTTTATTATTTGTGAATATACAGAAGCAAAATAGTATACAAATGTAATAAAATGTAACATTGGAACTTTCAGTTCCAACGCAATCATGTATAACAACCAACGCTCGCAGATAACTGTATTACCATCTTGTAAAATGAAATATCAAGGGCGCCCTCGGACCTGAAAGAACCGTATACAGTGTTTATCAATAATATCTCAAACACTAAACAAAATAAAATAAATATATAAAGATTATACTTTTTGGTAAAGTACGAGACAAAAAATTATAATTCATTTATTTAAAACAATAGTAAAATAAGGGGGGGTGTTGAACTTCCGGACCTGAAAAATCCGCCTGGACACGTATATATATATATATATATATATATATATATATATATATATATATATATATATATATACCGAGTACCCAGACAGAATTCTTTAATAGCGATGAGAAAAGATTAATAATGTATTTATGTTTCATTTGTATTCATATTCGAGATCATACGATTATTAACTAATGTATATACTTGAAGAATATTTTATAAGCATCGATTATGAGATAAACCACCTAATTCAACGTCATTATAATCATAATATACGCATTTTATTACCCATGAATTTGATGATATTACCAGTGGCGTAATGTAATCTCATTAATATGATGCCAAGCCATTTATTTATGTCACTCTACTTCAGATATTAGGTATTCATGGTGGTAGATATTAATATTTTATTAGATTTTCTACTCTTTAGATACGCTCACTGGCTTTTTATTAAGTATAGAACAGTTTTTATTACTAACATCCGTTGTTACCTATATTAGTTTGCTTGATACTTAATTGTAAATTAGCTACAGACTATTATTTGAAATACCAATGTCTCATTATCTAAATTTGTTGATTGTTTATCTAGAATCGACTAACTTTCCTCTTTACATTTTCCACCGGTGGTTCTGGAATTTTGGACCTCATTCCAGAATATGTCATTTTTCTTTTACCAAACATGTCCGATTATTTGCTTTGGACACATGCAAACTGCGCGCTACATTTTAGCATACCTTTCTAGAAATATTATTGTTTGGTGTTGTGTTATAATATTTTTCAAAACACAATTCCATAAAACAATTTGGCAATTGCAGAAATAATCTAACAATAATGTAGTATGTGGTTTTCAACCCTTCATATTTTTTCTTGTGGGTTACATCAGAGTCGATACGTTTTCGTAGCCGTAAAATTTATTAAAATGATTTACTTTCTTCAAAAGATTATTCTCAAGTAAATAATACATCGGGGAAAATCATTAGTTAATTTTTTTTTTTAAAATAGATACCTTTTGTAGCTTATTATTAAATGTTCTATTTTTCCTGATTTTTAATATTTTTCCAGATGAGAGTAATAAATATTTAGAACATTCAAAATATCCCAGATGTAGGTTTCACAATTAATTAATGATTGAATAAAAACTCTAAAAACTTCCAACCAGGGTGTCGCGACAGACTAGGGTGTCAGTATAAAGGAATAATGGAGTCGCAAATTTTTTTTTAGTGACAGTAATCAGTATCATAAATATTAATTTTTGTCACTACAAAAATAAAACTAAATGAAAGGAGCGGCAACGTACGGCAAGCATTCATTACCTACTAAAAATAGTGACACACTATAGGTACTAGATACTGGAACAGCATTCGTCGGACAATGTTCAACATTTTTCTCGCGAGCAATAATTCTGTATCGTCAAATCAGAAATTAATATTTGTATTTATTAAAAGAGGTTAGAAATAAAATAAGGTTTTTTTCACATTTAAGTAGTTCAAAAAAATTGTCCCGTTTCTCAAAATTTTGCTGTTTTGTTTAACAATATTTAACTTTTCCAAATTGTAGAATTAGAAAACAAAATTTAAAGAAATATTATATATCTCTTAAGGTTTCTCATAAAAAGAGTGATGTAGAATTAGCAAAAAAAAATTGGTTTATTATTATTATTATTACTACAGTTTGCCATAAATTTGTGAACAAGGTCTTTCTACAGTGACAACAACAAAGTCTCTAAAAATATAAAATGAAGAAATAAGGTTATGCTTGTCAAAAATCAAAACGAAAAATTTTCACAATACAAAAATGCAATATTTTCACTGGTATAAGAATTTTATTTATTTTTTAATGAGATAATATTTGGGGGTGTCGCACAAGAAGCCACATGTATGTCACGTTATCCAAAAAGTTGGAAAGCACTGTATTAAGGCATTAAAGCAAGGTAAATATGGAATGAATCAGAGAATACTTTCTTTAATTTGTGACAAAAAAAGTAATAGAACACACACCATACTCAATTAATTTGAAAATATGTGCTTTTTAGCTATTTCTGGTCATAAAAAATTGCGCGGTAGAACGTTTTCGTCTCAAGAAGATATTGTAGTTACGGTAATTGTGCAATTCATGATTATTTTGAAAGCTTTCAACATTCCAAAAGAAAATTGTTAGGTAGATTTTAAAAAGTGGCAGGAAAGAATGGTGAAGTGTATTGTTGTTGAAGGGACATTTAAAATAAAATTGTAAAAAATATGAACCATGTGTTTATTGTCAATAATTGTGGCCCTTGTATTGGTAAGGCTTAATAGTAAAATAATCAAAGATGGCAACATACTCGTAATAACGCAAACAGTGTAGTATGCAATACGCAAATACTCATAAAAGGTTACCAATATGTACATATTATTTAATAAATTACTATTTTCTATTTTGTTCAACAATAACTTTATAACTAAATCAAAAATAGACTTCTTGGTATGGTGCATTTTCGAAATGCAACTCATACCTCTCTTATCTCTACTTCATTGAATTCTCTTCCCACCCAACTCCGATACATAAATCACGACTTCAAACAATGCAAACTAAAAAATTCACAATGAATAATTCTTTTCCAGGTAAGCACCCCATTCCAACCCAAGTCGCGCTGGTGCGAGAGAGATAGTCTGGTTGATCAGTAAGGTAAGAAAGAGATGGAAAGAGTGCGGGGGTGGCCAGTTCAACTGTTTCCTTCATTACCAAAACAGTATGTGTGTGGCTCCAGCACTCAAGTGTTTTTTAAATTGCTCTTTGAATATTTTACGGGGTTTTAATTTACTGACGAAAAAGGACTGAAATATTTTATTTTAATTAAGCTTCGAAAAGTACAGTCAGTAAAAAACAACCAGTGACATTTGTTATAAATTTTAAAAAAATAGATTGATGCGTGATCAATTACTGTAGCAATTCAAATAGGTATTTGAATAATAAGGGATCTATGTAAGATTTTATGATAAAAACGTTCTACGAATTAACAGTATGTTTCTTAAAATAAGAAGTAGAAAAAAAAACATATGCATTATATTTATAACAACATAATAATTTGCTGAATTGGCTTATGGCTATAATCTGTTGTATTACCGTATGTGATTTGTTTTTACCATCTTAAATTATTTTATATTTTTATATTTCCAGTAAAATCTTTTCACAAAGATATTATGAAAATTTTATTTGACACTGACATCTGTCAATTAGTAATATTTGAATATTATGTTTCCATGGTGCAGCTTTTATCAGCATTACGTTGCAAGTTATTTCTTTATAATTCTTTATTTCTAAATTCAATGAATATGATGAAAAAAGTATAACTAAATCGAATAGAGTATAACTTATTCTTATATTTATTTATATATAAGGGCCAAAAAACGATATTTAACAGCGTTTTTTCAAGAAATACTGTTAAAATCTTCAAATTAGGGTACTTCTGGTTTACCAATTATAACCAAAATCTAATCAACTCTTCTTATGGACGTACAAAACAGGAATATGAAAGAATTATAACTTTTGAAATTGTAGTATTGGAGTTATCGAAGACGAAATTTTTGTCACACACACACACACACATACATACGCACACACATACATACGCACACACATACATACACACACACATACTCGTACACACACATACAGACATCGTCGTAAAAACAGTAAATTCGTATTTTAGGGACTCTAAAACGTGCTTATTCATCAAAAACTCACCATCGAATTTTTTGACCAAACACAATACCTTCCTTACCTATAGGTGACGAAAGGTAAAAATGAACCAGGATAACAATTTGGAAAAGAAACTTAAATTAGAGGAAAAATAAATAATATTACATACTTAATACTTTAATAATTATTTATAATAGATTCCATTCGACGTGGCAACGAATTAAGTAAATTATCAATGATATTTAATTAATTGCATAGAATTATTAATATTACTCCTTGCAATATTTTTAGTACTGGTTTTCAACAGAATTTCAATTGTATTAAAGACCAGATGACTATTTGTGTGTTATAATAGACATCGATACAATTCGGCTCATTACTTGTTTTTCATTCACCACTCTCATACGATAACGCGGTTTCTAAATATGAATTCAGCATAAAATTATCGTACTTATTATGTATTACACGATTTTAAGGGATGAGTGGTACACGAATAAAACACAATGGAATTCCAAAGAAATTTCTGTAATAGGTATTTTAAATATTTTAAAATTGGAATATTTCTCATATTTCACCCACTACTTCGACACCGTTAAAGGTATTGTAACGCGGTTTAAATTCGACATGAATTATTCTTTTATATCGTATTTGCACGATTGTTGCTGAGGAGTGGTTAGTAGGTTTGAAGATGTTCAATATCTTAAAGAAATTTGTACTTCACAACTTTGATTATGCGTACCTACTTATTTCGTAAATATTTATGTAGCTACTTTAGGCGCTATTCCATTATCTTGGAGCTATAGTTCAAAGAAGAAATATTTTTATGGCCTGTTATAAAAATTCCGCAAACATGTCGTAAAAGACAAAGGAATGCTACTAAATTTTCTATTATTGACAAGAGGAATTTATAAAATCGTGAACCAATTAAGAGGGAACATAATATGATGGTGTTTCATTAATTACAACCTGTTAAGAATGTAATATTTTATCTCGATTTTAACGGTATAACATCGTTAAATCTTTGTTTTATTATTGCATTTGCGAGTATCTTGTAGACTCGCAAACAGTAGTTTAAATATGCACTTGACCATAAAATATTCACACATTCTGAAGTTTATTTCAATTAACAGAGTTATTAGGAATGAAATATAAATGATATGAATAATGGATGTATGTAAAGTCTAAATAAAGTATTTATAAATGAAAATTTATACGAGTTTTTGTGTTCCCGGAAGAAATGAATTTTTAAAAGCACTATTATAATAGCTTTATTTGCAAATATGGAAAGGAATTTCACATATATTTTTATACATCAGTGTCTAGAAATTTTAGCAGTATCAAAGTTTTGCTGAAATGGATATATAAGAAACAAAAGAAAAAACTTAAAATGTAGAAAGTTATTTCAATACATATTTGCTATCGGATTTCCACTGAAATATATTGAAGACTGGAACTCGCATGGAGGTAGGAATAATATGGAGGGAGTATTTGCAATTGCTATCGCTTCCCCCTCTACAATGTGTCCCATGTCAGTTTGAAGTTACAAGGTTATTGCTGTCAATTGTGCATTGTATGTTTTTATACGTTTACGTGTGTTGAAGATATGTTTACCGTTTGCAAATTTTTGATATATATCGTGTTTACATTGGTTTTTCTTTAGACGTTTCGAGAATTCCCACTACGAAGTGTACTTCTACAGTAAATGCGTCCGTCCCCATCGGGTTACATTCCCCTTGTCCACAGTTCAAGTTCATGCTTTCTCCATATTATTCTTAGCTTCATGGGAACTCGCATACTCTACCTATCACTGAAGTTCCATTGAATGACAATTGCTGGCCCGGTTCCTGCATGTTCGTGGCGAACCGAACATAGTCGAATAGTCGTATATACTCTTCCCACTATTCACATTTAAAACTTGCGCCTTGGCCACTAAACGGAGCGCACTAGACGAAGTAATATTCGTCCTCACGAATTGTCCCAATGTTTGTCGATTCCTCCATTAGCGTTCAATAGGCCTTCACTACCATAGTAAGAATGCGCATTCCAGTCAATAATATATTTTAGTGGGGATTTCGGTAATAGAACAATACTAGAAGTATTATGGAAGAGTAACCAAATACAATATACCTATTAAACTACATATCGCTGAATCCCTATCTCTCGTATAAGTGGAAAGTGTCCGCAATATTACTTTATCCAACTTGGTCTAGTACTGGATACCAATCTACAAGCGCAGGCGCGCATAGCCTGTAGGCGAATAACGAATCGAATGCAGTTGACGCATGCGCATAAGGTGCCGTTTCCACGTTTGAAGAGTGAGAGAAGTTGTGAATATTTCTTGTGTGCCTTTTAGTGGTATATAGTTTAATAGGTATATTCCAAATACTAAGAAAGCATTAACAAATTGTTAATAATTTGATATTTTGTTTTCTGAGTTTATTTTCAATTATTACATACATATGTACAAGTACCTATATAAAATCACATTTATCCCACACGGCGGGTTAGCATAAACTCCTATGAATGCATTCATGCAGCAATCATACGTCGCCACATATTTCTGTCCAAGCACACGTCCTTTATCTCGTCCGTATTCATAATCGTATTCATATATTATGTTCTTTTTTTCTTTCTTCTCGTGCACATTCTCTCCATTGACACACTACTAATCACATCCATCCACTTACACATTGGAAGTCCACGTGACTGGCCACCCTCAACTTCACCAACATATACCTATACGCCTTCAGTCGTCATTTTCTCTACATATTTAAACCATCTCAACTGACTCACTTTCACTCTCTTAACAACATTCTTCCTAATATATATATATATATATATATATATATATATATATATATATATATATATATATATATATATATATATATATATATTCTTCATGCGCCAAATTATTTACCACGTAATCCCGCATTACCTACCCGCATACACCACGTAAATGCCTCAATTCCACGGCAGTTACTCTGTCTTTTTATGCTTTCTTATCCAGGTTCAACATTTGCTCCCTATCAAAGCCGACCCAAGCACTCTGTTATATACTTAACCGAGAATAATAACAATAATAAAATTTATTATATAGTATGGTATATCTGCGATATTCGTGAATGAAAACCTATAACTTCACTAATAATACGCAATATTTTAATAATAAGATAGTGTCTGCTAATGTCATTATACTGTCACCATTTGGTATTATAAACATAAATCTTACAGGAATTTTATTAATATTTTACTGCATGTACAATTTTATTCATTACAAAAAATTGCATATACTTTTTGGGGGAGACGTCATCACAGCATTCGCGAAATTAAAATATGTACAGCCAGTGGAAAAAGGATGAATGTTCATTTTTTAGCAAAAGCTTGATCCTACTAACAGATTGAAAGTGGGGCTATTAAATGGTATATTTAAAGGAATCTATAACGGTAACACTTCTAATATACAGGATTCAGAAATTGCAATAAAAGAACTAAAGAAAAAGGATGAGGGTCTAAGCATTTGGGTATCAAATGTCTATTCAGTCTTAGTCAGATGATTTCTATTCAGTACGAGATTTATTACGTTAAGAGCGGTATCTCTCACTATCTGACGATAATATCTACTTATTAGTTATGGGTAGCATTAATAAAATATATTTAAAAATAATCACTTCTGTTTACTCAAATATTCTTAAATTTGAATAAAGATGAGATTTTTGTAGCTAAATTGTTTTCTTACTAATTAGATTCGGTATTTAAATTAGTAAAATTCTATTAAATCCGACATAAGTGGAAACTTGACCTATCTGTGGGTATAGTAATGTTAAAAAATTACCATTCTGAGTTTTGGACTACAATATTGAATACATTATGTCATTTCAAAAACAGTCCACGGGGTTTCAAACTTCAAAATTCGTGTACTGAAAAAACTACACATTTTGTGTCATATATCTTTTTTGTATGTACTCGCTCTCTTGTGCTTTCAAACCACTACATGGAAAGTATGTCTTACCGCACATAGTTTGTAAATATGTATTTGATCAAAACAATAATTTAGTGTATATAAATTTAAGGCATTTTTTTTTTAGAAATCATCACCCGAAATATCTGCTGGTACATGCCTTAGGTTGGATACAATAAATGAAATCTCATTCAGCACTCCAATGTGTGCAAGTATCTGTGATCCAATTTCCCAGTTGAACTAGTAACTAGTTGTTAATGAAAACCGGATGATTAATTGAGGTATGATAGCTATAGATCCGAATGAATTAAGAGGATTCCTCTCGACCACAATTAGTTGGAGAATAGGAGAACCGAGTTTATACGGGCACCGGTTAGATAACCGGAGGTAAATCCACATCGCAGGTGAAATATGAGGTTGGGAATCCTGCGGCACAAACGAGTAGATCCTGCTGACTCAGCATCTCCTGCGAGCAGTTAAACTGTAAAAGGTGCTGAAATTCCAAGTTCGGGTCATTTAACACATGGCCACATCTCCGTCTTATCTTCTTCTCATTTCCTGGTGTTATCACATAGATGGCTCGCCAATCAATACCCGCACCCTCGCTTGTTTTATCTCGGGCATTTATAACCAGCTGCTGCCGATGCCGAAGTCGCTTCGCTTCTGTTTATCTCCTCCCGCAGACGTCAGCGAATATCACGTTCGTTGCCTCTGCCAGCCAAGTCAAGAAGTTATTCTATCAGTTTTAAATGTTGTAGGGGAAGGTTTAATTTAATGGGGTGCAAAATATTCAGGCGACGCTTGGAAAATTTACATCCGCGGAGCTGTGAGATGTCAACGTCACTTTTTAGGGGCGCGAGACGTTGTAGATTAAATAACAGCAAGAGTAAGGACGACGCGAGATGAAATTGATTTCTTAGTGCGCGTCAATTAGTTAATTAGTGAGCTTGTAAAAATTTGTGATGACAGCTCGACATGCACCTATATTAATTTTTCCTCCCCTGAAACTCATAACTTTAATTTTGCTTGATAAATTATAATGGCGAACACTACTGACGGTTACGCTCAACTTGTAACCCCTTGCAAAAGAAATATCTCTTTTAACTAACACCATCTATTTAAATAAGAGTTATTGAATTTTTTGATTGTTTAAATCATCAAAGAATTATATTTTAAGGCTAAGGATATCTTATTCCAATTATTGTAGCAGACAGACGTGTTTAATTGAACTCCGTAGTGATTGTATAATATCGCTAAATAAGAATACATATAATATGATCGCGAGGAGTAGTGATGTGAAAGGAAAAAGTGACACAAATAAAAGAAGGGAATATTAAGGACCTGGCCAAAGTAAGAAATTGTAGATGAAGATTCTGGCAAGTAACATAGGATAGGATTCATATACAGCTGGTAGATTGAATTGTATATAATGGAATTTAGTAACATTTCACTTGAACATAACAGTATTGATATGAGACATTAAATTCATCTAAAAAATAAATAATATGAAGTTTAATATCGTATATAATACCATTCATACATACAGAATGATTCGTAGGTTAGTTCTTTTTTAATAACTCGATTATTTTAAATATTATGGAAATAAAATCAAACGAAGTTTATTTTAAATTAAATGTTTATAAATCCGCCTTCTAGGCTTCTCTACAGGTGTTCCATTTTTAGGCAATGGTTTATAACTTTATATTTTCAAATGGAACACTATATATTTATTAAAATTTGAAATGTATATAAAATTCGTTAGCCAGTAGTACAAAAACTATCTTATGTTATATTATTGAAAAATACAATAACGAATGATTTAAATATTACATTATTATTAAATACAGAAGGCTTTGCAATACTATTTTCTGAATTATATTTATCTGATAATGTTAAATAATAGGTATAATAATGAAGTATCGGATTGAAATAGATGAAATATTTAATTAATTAATTTTCAGTAAAACGGGAAAAATGTTTCAAAAAAAAGTTAGACATTTTTATTGTTTATCTAGTGCCGCACGAAAATAATTTTTATGTCGGTAAATTTTCGAAACACAAACTTTCATTTTTTACCTCTCGCTAAGAGAGGTATTGGATTCATGCTAAAAATCGCATATCCAGATTTTATTGAATAAGCACGATTTAAGGTCCATACAATCCGATTTTAACATTTTTACAATGATGTCGGTGTGTGTGTATGTGTGTCTGTGTGTGTGTGTGTGTGTGGATGTGTGTGTGTGTGTGTGTGTGTGTGAGGTTGTTGGAGACACGATTTCTCAAATTCTATAAGACTAAAGACCTTTTTGACTACGGATTCCTCAATCTAACATTAATGGGAAGAGTTGAATAGGTTTTAGTACCAATTGGAAAACCGGAAGTAGTAGTATCTTAAAAAAAAAAAAATTTTAAATATTAGTTTTTTGAATTTTTTTATTATTAGTATTAAAGAACGTAAAATTCTGTATTCGATACATTTTAAAATTTTATTATATCTCCTTAAATAATAATATGAAATAATCTGTTGTAATAAATTTCAGAGCCTAAACAACTCTATAGTAACCATCAGATGTTTGTAAATGACAGAAAAATGTCATTGTCAAAAACCAACAGTAGTTCATAAACCTTTTGGCAGCTCATTTCTAAAACTTGAACTTAAGTCTATTTTAACTGAACACATGACAGTGGATAAGAACCGATTCAGAATTTGCCCTACGAATATGGTTTTATTAGCTGAAAATAAATCTTAGATATTCTTTTTTGGCAACATAACAGTAAAACGTCAAATTAACTGACATTATTGAAGAATTTTTCGGAGATATTGGTAAGTTTATTATTTCTTGTGGTATAACAATAATAACAATTAAATATTTAAAATTATAGCTATATACATATACCCATCAGAAATCCCGTCAAGAAATTGGAAGGAATTCGAACATTTAGAAGTATAGGAGAAAACTTCCCCAAAAAATAAATTTTAAATTATAAAAATAATCTAAACATAAAGAAAAGACATGAGAAATTTATAGGGCGCGAGCAGTCATGTGACTTTGTTGGACTTGACAAGCAAATAAGGGCCCGAGTTAGAATGACAGCTAGTAATTATGTACATATATGTCAAATGTCAATTGGCCATCCAAAATTTCATGATATTCCAATTCCATGTGGTTTATTTTCCTCGACAAGTAAATCCCATATTCCTGGTGACAAAATAACCATGTGAAAAATTACGACATTTGACATTTATGTAAATAATTACTAACTGTCATTTTGACAAGGGCCTCCATATCTGCTTGTCTAGATCAAGTATGACTAACTATGTGAATTTAGAAAATCTTGAAATTTTTGATGAAAAATTCTGTGACATTTGACATCTATGTACATAATTACTAATTGTCATTTTGACAGAACTCCCATATCTGCTTGTCAAGACCAACAAAGTCACATGACTGCTCGCGCCCTATACTTATGTAACCAAAAACGGAAGTGGCGAGAGGTATTGTGCTGGCCACAACAGATTTTTTTAAATGGATCCCATATTTGATTATTACTTTTAAAAATGCTTATTTTGCTCTTTACTTTATTACTTAATTGTGATTTATATTTTAGAACCTTTTTAGTTTTAGTTCTGTTTATTATTTTAAAAGTACAAAAGGTTGTATCATTTTAATTGGATAATGAGTTCTGAAAGATTTCTTAGACTTCAAAGTAACATAACTTTTTTTAAAGTTATATGGAGATCATTATTAAATTTTATTAATCCACAAGTATTATGAAACTTTTTTATTAGTAATATTTCAAAACGGAAAAGAACACCAAAAATGCATGAAAGAATGAGAAGAAAAATTTGTCCTATAATCTAAAATGTCAAAATAGGGAGACCAAGGACGTACTTAATCGAACCATCACACTAAAGGGAAATTTAAAAATGTAAATATGATCCGGGATCTCTTTTAAACTTGGCTCCACATATAAGGACAATTGCTATATTTTAGGCATATTAATGACATCTTTACCGAATCCAAATAGGTAAATAAATGAATATGGTAGAATTTCACGTTTAAAAAGTCGCCTAATAGAGATTCCCATTTGAAAAGATGCAGAGCCCACTGAACGTTACTTTTCTTTGTTTTATCTCTCACCAGTTTGCCTATAATACATCTACCAAGACTAATTGTTTATAAGACAAAACTTAATAACCATTCCTATTTTACTACTGCGCTTTATCTGTATCTAATTTCAAATTATTTCTGTAATTTGATCTTAGGTATTATGGCCACTAACAAAAACGGCGACCAGCGAAAGCAAGAAAAAAATGTTCTACTTACAATTTTCCGGAACAAAAAATACTGACAGTTTCTCTTCTTTCTGCTGTCTACACTTTTAATCTTAGCGACCAGAACAAATTAAAAACACGGTCACTAAATTACCAAATCTAGTTTTAAAACCGGTAGCCCATAATCTCATTTGAGAAAATAGTTGCGTCAAAAGATGAATGAAGGCTGACTGGTCTTCTAAACTTAGTAATATTTTTTATAAACATTAAAGTCTTAAAAAGCCATAAATTATTTTCACGGCTGGGAAACATATACGCAATTTCCGCCCCGGATGATAATCCATCGTGAAGCGGCTGACATCTCCAAAATGAAAAAGTCTTGAGAACCGCTTGGTTAACAAGATTTTAGCCGGTGAGCTACACACGTGCTGTCACCTGACTTGTGCGTAATTAAGGCCTTAATTAATTAATAGCTGACTCCAGCCTGGTTAACTGACGCCATAAACCAATGTGACACTATCTGACAGCATGAGACCACACCAGCATTTACCACATGTTTATTTTATTTAGATCGCGGATCTCAACCTTTAAATTTCAGGAGAATGACATCTGACGTGTAAATATTTTCATAGTGGGGCGGGATCCTCCACTATTTTTAATTTTTTTTTTTTTGAAATCGATCTGTAATTTTAGAAAATCTTAATTGTTAGTTGTTAAATGTAATATTTTTCAATATTCAATACTTAAATTTGAGGCTCATTGGCCGCTAGTATGAACAGTGGTTAAGGGTGATAAGCGAGCATTTGACTAACGTTGTGTTGACTCTCTCAATCATTTATAGATTATTTTAGAGGAAAATACTTCAAATAAAAGATGCGTCCAATTAATTTTTCTGTAACTCTTATTTGATGTGTTTATCTCTAAAATAATCCATACCGATAGACAAAGATACAATAATGCTAATCAAATGCTCGCCAATCACCCTTAATCAGTTGTTCATACTAGCGGTCATTTTGTTCTCAATCAGTGCAGTACGTTAATAATTTGAATTACATAAAATAATCGTTTACAGCATTAAAATATATAAATATATTTAACACAATAATTGGAAATAATCGTACTCATGGATAATATGGAATTTAATTTAAATAAAAAACTCAGTATATTTATAGTCATATACTCGTATGTTATCATTATTACCGAAATCTGTAAAAGCAGATTAGCTATTAGATATTGTAACATTTATTTATTTGGGTGAAGTGTAAAAAAAGCAGAGAAATATTATTAATTAGAAATAAAAGTTTATTAAACGAGAAATAATTAGAATAAAGATAATAAAAATAACCAACACCATGATTAAATAATTGTAAACACTAATTTAAGACTACGAATATTATTGAACACTTAAACATTAAGATTATCTATTTAAAAAATATTTATTTCATTATATTTATGTTCAGAACTCGTAGACTGTTTATCACCAACTGTTCATTGCTCAATGTTCGTCTATAACAGAATGTCCCGGCAGTCTTCCCTGATGGTATTTATATAGCGCGGCGTCCTTCTAGAACTTTTTGACGCGATAATAACATCGAGGTAATTATACAGATCTAGATGGGTTTACTACGCCGATTATGACGCAGATTTCGTCATCGTCCAACGCGGCGACTTTCTGGAAATATTCTACTAGTGACGGCGGTCGCTTACTCCTAGAGTCAGTGGCGCACATTACAATATTATAGTCCAAGTTTTGATTGCCATTGCCACTGGCAACCTATGTCTATTCAACATATCTTTCGTTTTCATACAAACGCAAGTGGTTCGTACCTGCTGCGATGTCATAAATTCAAACAAGTGTTATTTGATTTACTTTGGTTGTTTCGTTATTTTCTGCATTCATGTACTTGAAAATGGATTCCGGACTTCAAAAAGGCGACAGCAAAAGGTTGAAAGTAGTAATTTGAATAAAATAGATGTATGACGTAGACATTAAGAGCATTAAAAACTCGAATATTTTAGAATCTAATAAGTAACTCTTTTTAATCTGATAGATCCTTTCATACAGTTTTGAGGACTAGTTTTACTATAAATCATCAATTTTCAAATTTGTTATTAATTCTGTTCGTTTCGCCATTTTCCGTCTACGGTTACTGTCGCGTCCGTACAAAGTATATGGAAGCAGCTGTAAACCGTAGACGCAAAGCAGCGAAACGAACAGACCGATTATGGTGGAGAACCAATTAAAAATAGCACTACAAATAAAGGTCCAAACCCACTTTGAAACACATATAAACTTGAATACATAAAAAATCTTAATTTATATTTTATCCGCTAGGGTGAATTGGGTCATTTGAATGAATTTGTGATTGAATAGAGCATATTTATTTAATAATCTTCATTATTGTACAAATGGCTTGAAACTATTATTTACATTTATAATCCGCATTCTTTCAGAAAAAAAATAAAACAAAAAGTGTAACATGACACTAATTTAATCTTTAAAATGCATTTTTCCATAATTCGTTATAAGTACCAATATATTTGAATGTGTACCAACTTCTCTGGCTAATAAAAAAACGTGTAACTAAATTAAAATAGCTATGAATTAGGCTCACTTTTTTCTCAATTTTTCTTCTTTTCATGAATGAGACAAGCCTATTCCATTTCCTATCTCGACTTTCTCTAGGGACGACTCAGCATGAGTCCATTCGTTTTCCTTCTCTTCTCATTCAATGTCCTATTGCTCGCTGGTGTCCGAACGAACGGAATTGATGAAATGCGAGAAACGTGTAAAGAGAATGAGAGGCGTGCCACCGGAAGCACGTGGAGCCAGGTAGTATTTATAGGTTTTGGGGAACGTCCCAGTGAATTGTGTAAATGAAAACTGACGTGACTGGCCCATTGTGTCCACCACATTCAAATGAGGCGATTTAATGGTCGAACTGTGTTCGGTTCTATCTCACAAGGGTAATTTCATGATGTGGATAGTTTCACGACAAGATAGGTGTCCGGACAATGTGTAAGAGAATGTGTTTAGCCAGATAATTCCAGGTTATTATGAATAATTGTAACTTGTCATTATGATGGTTTATCAAGATTTACACTGCTTTGATAGTTACAATGTTTTATACAGCTCGCTTATTTAGATTTAGATTTCATCTATAACATCCACTATAGTGTTAATTACAGTTCATGCTGGATTAATATGTTACATTGTAACGTAACACTACAGGTCGACGTCCTACCTATGAACCATAAGGTCGTTGTAATCAGACTTGCGGTTTATTTTATATCAACTTAGTGAATCGACTTAACTTCAGTGATGATGCGGTTAACCCCGTTTCAGCGGAATATTGTTTTACTGACCGGTCAGGATAGAATTACCAAAATATAACAAACATTGAACTTATAGTTGTTGTGGGGTTCTCACCACAGGAGTTGATTTTGTGTGAAAAATAATTTGTATAATAATGATTTTGGCCAAATTTAATCTTGAATAGTTATAACTATTACTTAGTAGGTACATATAATAATCCTTGGATTTAAAGAGAAAAAAACATTGGAAAATTCACCCAAACTTTTTAGCATTTTAAGAAATTACATGGTGTGAAAATGAGCAGAAGCGAGGTCCCTATAATATGAGACAGTTCGAATTTATCGTACTATTGTATAATTTTGACTATATTTTAACAATGTTTTCATTTTAAATGTAAGTGTGATAATGAATGATGGGCATGGCATACGTAATCTACTGCTATTTACTACACTGATTACACGTAAACAATTAAATCTTCTATACATTTGCATCAACTATGTATTTTTTTTTTCTTGAAGAAACCATCAACAGGTTTAAATCCGAAATACAGATTAGGTTCACATTCACAAACACCATTGCTTTAGTGGGATTCGAAGCTAGAACCCTTAGCGTACTCATGATTAAGAGACGTTCTAACTTCTAACCTTTGAGGCACCGGAGCCGACAAATGAAGACAATAAAATTTAATAGAAAGTAATAAAATTTATATTATACATAAAACAAATTATAACAAAAGTTATATAAATTAAATGACATTTTACAAGACTTAAAGATAGCACTAATCGAAATTATCGAGAATAGTTTATATTAGTATGTAAAAATTTCTACCGAACTGCCATCTAGTAATGAATATTGTCGACATTTGATACCAGGTCTACAGAGCCATCTTTGTCTTCATATTTGATACGTGTAGAATTATACAGCCTGTTCAGGAATACGTGTCCAACCTGGGGATCTCAAGATCTATACGAATAATTTAGTGGTATATTGTTTATTTATACGAAACAAAAAAATCACGTACCTATCACTATAAGCGACAATGTAAATTCTGCAGTTTTTAATTTTTGCAAATAATATTTTAATATCAAAAATACTGGATTCTGATTTGCATTTTTTTAGGGTACATTTTAAAGTGCAATGTTCTAATATTTTACAACTATTGGATTTCGAGTTATGATACTAAAGCTATAATCGTTATATGGACGCCATAGTTGAAAGTTGCACCGTTAAAAATAATATGTTATTAGCTTTTCAACGATGTCTAATTATTTATTGATTCGCTTCAATCAGCAAATATGTTATTTAAACGTATAGAGAGATGATTCTTGTCGCATTGTTACATTCCTTGTTTCTTGTATTCATGTCATTCATTTATTGTGGTATTTTCATCTATATTTCACTTGTTTACATCAACATAGATCTGTATGTTAGATTAATATGTAACATTGGAATTCCAAAAGTGTAGCTCGTCGTGCTAACAATTAAAAATAAAAGCTTGCAACCAAAGAAATCTGAATTAAAATCTCAAATTTAATATTTTTCTTCGTACATTGGAAAAATAATTATTCTTCGATGTTCCAACTTTAAAAAAAATAATTTCCGTTTGTCTCGTCGTAGATATATAACCTATCAATTGTATTACTACAAAAGGAAATGGAAATATTTACTTATAAATGTCTAGAATGCATATAAAATCATAGTGAGCGGAATAACAATCAGTAATAAATATTTCCAAATCCCATTAGAGTACAATAAAACCACAATTCACACCGTACGAGTTCGGAAGTAACGTCCATTGGGGAAGTAATATTTTAACCAGACTCTTAGTTTCTTAGTAACGACGTCAGTTTAATGCAAATGAATTCACGCGACGAGACGGTAGCAAGAAACCGTTATTATTACAGAAGGCCCTTGATTGCATACCACGCGCATGTCCAAAAGAGAGAACAGTCGAAAGTAATTATACCCTTCCAAAATTAAGAAACAGCGGAGATAGGAATAATCAAAAGTTGAAAGAACAATTAACAATCTTCTTTGGAGTAAATGCAAAAATTAAATGAGAAATTTTGGAAAATTCATTTCAAAGATAAAATTTGTAATGACAGTCCAATGTTTCAGAAAAGGTATAAAGTATAGTTGAAATATAAAGTCTCAGATGAAACTGTATAAGTAATCTTATGAACAAAAGGCTATGTAGTAGGTATATATAAGTAATTATAACTTCTGAAATATTTTGGCTCATACGTCGGAAGGGTAGTTAGTATTCAGCATATATTTAAACAAAATGAAAAGGATATTGGCAACAAATCTGCGACCATCAGTATTATTTCGTATAAAATACTTTTACTCTAAAAATAAATATAGTACTTTGAATTTATATATATGGTCCATACCAGAATTATTGAGAATAAGAAAATCATATAGGCCGTGAATTTTGAAAAATACCGGGTAAAAGGTTTTTGGATGAAGAAAGATTGATGCTGCATTAGTGCACTTGAAACGTCTAGTTTAAAAACCGGTCTAGTTTAAAAACATGGTCCTATTGAGTATACGTTTTGTTTAATAATGTCAATTGTTTCTTTGCAGTAATGTTATAGGGAAATAGTGCCTATTGGATTTTATTACCTATCAAATTTTAATGTAATTTCAATATTTTATAATAATTAAGCAATTACAGAGTGTAGGGGTGAACATAATAAAATTAAAAATCTGGTGTTTTAGAGCCTAACAAAGAAAAACTTGATGATGTTAATATGCTATAGGAAAAACATTAAAAAAATACAATGATGGTACTACAGTTAAGGAGGATTATGTATGCAGTATTAATTTGTGGAAAGCAGTTCATGAGATACCCAATCTAATAATCTAATTATCTTCAATTTTTGATAGTGTAATTTGAAATATTTTTGTAATATAATGGAATAAACTTCTACTGTTTTCTTATAAATCTAAAATAAAAGAAATTTAGTAGGTAAATTCAATTAAATCAGATATTGAAACTCGAAATATCCAAAGTTCAAAATCAAAACTCGACAAATACATTTTTTAAAGTTCAATTCTGACATTATTAATTAGTTTTTCTTATTAAACAAAGTAGTTTTTGTTCTATATCATCATTATTCACTTGGAACATATCAAAATATTTTTTTTGCGATTTTCCAAAATTTGATCTAAGTGGATTTGTCAGGTTTGGAAACTAATCAATTTAGTTATCCATGTCATGATTTGTAACCTTTTTCAATATTAATCAAAAATACTGTTGTATTGCGTTTTTATCTACATGCAAATAAAATTTCTCATCATCCTTTTTTTCGTGGTGCGAATTCGACGGGCACCGGTCAAATGAATTGGTGTGAAAGGAAAAGGACCGGTAATAGCCCTATACCGGTAGCCCTGCCCTGATGTCCTTACGGTAGCGAAACAAATATTGATGGGCTAGGTTTTTTGTGATGAAGATTTTTGTCGCTCCCAAAGGAAAGGTGTTATGGGTTTTAAGATTATGTGGCTTGATTAATTTTTTACGTTCTTGTTTATGGTTTCTTCAGAAAAAGATAAATGACATTATTAATGGAACAATAGATGTTTTATCACAACAAATTTTAACGTTAACTAAACTTATCTTTTGTTGGGGATAATGACGAAATTTTTAAAAACGTCAATGTTTAAACACAAAGAGTATTGAAATATGTATAGTAAAAGTCAGAAGTATAATGGACAATAAAATTATGTAAAGCCTTGTGAAAATTAAATTATATAATATTTGAACACAGCCACGTCACCTGTACTTAAGGAAGGTTGCAATGAATAAGTAGTACAGTTTAGGATACGATTTTACTCTCAATTTTACCATTCTTAGGATGATTATATATGTGTGAGTCTAAAAGCGTTATTTTTACTTTCATAATTATTATTACTCACAATAAATTAAGATTGGTTCGAAAAGGAAGGGGAACGTGCTCTCTTTTTAATGTATAGTACCTGTTTCAGTAAAATTTATTAAAAAAAAAAACTAGAAAATAAATATTGTTTTTTTGCACTATCGGGTTTTTAAATTTTTACCGATAGGGTTTCTAAAGCAGTAGGTTTTATTTACAAATTACTGATCGGTAAGTGAGTGTGATTACTTTTTGTGAAAATCGTCAGAAACAAAAAATACAATTATAAAAATACATTTATGTTTATACACAATGTTCCCTTTGGAAAGAAAGAACGGCATATCCATTATCAGGGATGGTCGGAAGCGCGGGTCCTCTCCAAGAATTCATTAATGGAGTAACAATAATTGTTTAACAGGTACAGCTTTAGGTTTTTTGAGAAGGTTTTGTAATTGGAAGTACTGGTTAAATTGGTTGGAAGTTTATTATATATCCTTAAGCCAAGAATATTTGGAGTAGTCATTGTCAAAGTGTTTCTGGTAAAAGGAACTCTAAAAGAGTCCTTTTGGCGAGTGTTAATGTTATGAAAATGATTATTAAGTGTGAATTTTTTTTATTTTTGAAAATATATTTACAGGTTTCTAGTATGAGTAGACTGGAAAAGGTGAGAATATTAAAGTTTGAGAACAGCCGCTTGCATGAGTGCCTGCCACATTACAGATATCAGTGTATAAAAAGCAGATTGGCACACCCAGCAATGGAGAATGTACCGTGATGATATATTCATTTATTTAACTAAAAATTTGAATATATCAAAATTTACAAATCTTAATTTTTTAAATTTTGTGTGTGGATCGTGCAAAAACCGTAATAAGCATTGCGGTCAGTAAGTGCTCTTCTACCCGTATAGGATGTCTCGATCTTCAAAATCATCCTCGACTGGTAGGAAGCACTTAGTACTTACTGTCGTTAATACTTAAATAACTATTTTTTTACGTCTGTTAATAAAAGTACACTTCTTTTTATTAAAATGGGCATATAAAGTATGTCTTTTAACACATAAAAGTGTGGAGACGTCAAAAAAATTGTATGCGACTAGAGTAAAAAGTGTCTTATTTCACTCATAGGTTTTGATGAACTCGCCTACGGCTCGGTTGGTCAAGCTTTTCTTATTCGTGAAATAAAACTATACTTATTACTCATGTTACATAAATAACTATTATTAACTAGTTAATCGGTTAATCAAACCGTTTTAAAAACTTGTTTTTAAAATTACGTTATCTATTTCGATTAAAAATTAACCGTTATTTTTTCGGTTTCTCGGTAACAACACAATTCCAAAAAAATACATTTTTCGCATTTCACATTCGTACATCTAAATGACGAGTTTATATGATTCTGGTTTGGTTACAATTAGTTAACTAGAAGTTGCACTTTACTTGAAGCTTGAACATATAAACACGGATCCAATAACAATATTTTGTTGCCACTAATAGCGAATATTATTATTTATATTATTATATTCCTCAATATTTTCATAGTAATAAATACTTAATTTCTGTATTACCCTGAATAAGTAATACTTGAATATCCTTTGTAATACCTGAAAATCTTATGACCACATAATATTTTCTTATATAGATACATCATGTTTCTATTTCAACTTACTCCACAATTAATATGATAAGTGTATTTATATATGAAAAATATTTATGGTTATGTTAGTAACTGTTTACTTATGTGCAATGAAACAACTTATGACATTAAGCAATAAATGTAACGACGGTACGTTTACGGTTTATACTGAATAAAATTACACGCCCTTTGAAGTTTATGGGATATGATAGTATATGTCCGCATATAAAATATGTAATTTAATTGAAATGAACTACAATTTATCTATTCTACACGCTTGGAATAGGAACGATATGAAAATAACTCAATTATTATGATTACCACATTCCTTTCACATACACACATAGCATCTCTGGTCTTCGTCAGGCATCTTCGTTTCCACTACGCGCATTTCTCAGTCTTCACAATAAATGTATATTTACAATTAATTTGATTCAAGCATAATGTTACCATTGCTTAAGATTGTAAATAGGCCGAGGTAGTATCAAGTTGCTAAAATTTGGTTCGAAAATAACTTCAAATCGAGCGTGTATTTTATGTTTAATTTAATTTGTGAAGTTTAAAGTTTAGATTATTCTTGTCATCAGTTTTAATAAGAAATACGTATGTCAGTTTTTCAACAGAAACGTCCAAAAATTCAAATTTTCAGAACACATAAAACACTTTTCATATCAAACCCGTTTATTGTACTACTATAGCAATTTTTCTCCGTACCTACAGGCTGAATTATAATGCGTGAAACAATATTAAACCATATTTTGAGGGAGTCATTTTGAGTAAAAAATGTTATATGAAGGTATGTCTGGAAACATTTCGTTACCTTTGATGGTGCCCCTCATAAGACACACTAAAAATTGAAACTTAGTATTAGGATACTACTTATTTAGAGTTGAGATACAGTCAGAAACAAAAGTAAGTATAAACGTACATCTAAATATTTAAATGAGAATATATTTCATTAGTCACGTGACATTTTTTACGCCAATCAACATTCAGAATCTTCCTAGTTACATGTCTATCACAGCGATGATAAAAAACAAAGAAATTATCACCTTATTTATAGTCGTTACTAAGGGATTTGTTTTCTTTATTTACGACATTGACAGTTAATTTTGAGTATAAAATAAGTAATAACAATAATTCAAACTCCGATATATTAAATAAAACTCATAAGTACCATGTTTTAATACATTATGAATATGTTTATCAAAAGTTAGGTTAACATAATGTGTTACAAAAATTCATTATATTCTCTCATTAAATATAAGCTCGTGATATGATTAATAATCGAAGATATTGCTCGTGAAATCGAAGCAGGACATTTCACTCGTCCTTGGAGAATATCATCGATGATAATCATATTACTTGTTATATTACGTATGAAAACAGTATCTCCATACATATAAAAATGTAATGCAACAAGTAACGGAGTTATTAATAAAAATGTGTCTGACGAGGTACACCTTCGAAGGGCTTTAACACTGTAACGCAACGTTATGTTACCTTCATTTAACATTTTTTTACTCAAAATAACTCTCCTAGTATATGGTTTATTCAATTTTGCGTGTTATTTATCATCCTCTATATATCTTAACTTCTTACACTTCACATTACCATATCTATTTATCATAACTTATATTATCCTTTATCCCTCTCCAGAACTAACAATTTCCATTTAATTGTATTCCAAATTCAGAACCGATCTTCTAGACTAGACGCCAATATCATTCGAACAAGCCCGTGAGACGCCTCACGTGTTTCTCATTCCATCTTTATCTAGTTCATGAGAGAGAGATAAGTTCGTCTTGGTTCCACTTTCGCTGTCTCGCGACACATAAAGCTTTAGTGGCAGCCTGATCGCTTCCACGTATTGGATGAGAATGTGGCTTCAGGGACGTACTGGGAATAGTTCTAATATTGGGCTAGACACACTAGGATTTGTATTATTACTTGCATCCCAAGGAGTTCTTGTAAAAGATATTGGCGTGTGAGCAGGTATGTGAAGTGAATAGAAAGATTTTTGTTGGAGTATATACCAAGGTATATAAGGTCTGACAATAATACTGAATTAGACTGATTGTTTCATACTTATTATGGTAACTTTACGACCTGCTACCACAAATTATGTATTATTCTTGCCCTCCCCCTCAAATTGGCACGATTCTGAAATCTGTCAATCTGAAGTAGCTTCTTGACAACTAAAGATTTGTACATGCGAACATTACGCAGCGGAATGACATCTCATTTTGTCTTAAATTTGGCGAATATGAAAAATACGTAAATAGTTTTATTTTTACTTAATTTTAAGGTTAGGGGTAATGTTTAAAGTTATTGTCAATTCGATAACATCTTTTATCAAGACACCAACCTGCTAGTTGTTGGCTAAAGTCTCGGAAGAGTTTTGTAAATACCACAGAGAATCTTACTAAACCACACCGATAAACGAAAAATGTCCGCCATGGCGTAACGAGAACTGGACGACTTGGAAATCGTTAAAAAGAATACGCTCTGGGGTTACTAGATATAGAAGTAATATGTGGAAATGGTGCTTTTCTAATTACTCGGTGCTGTGTGATTGTGGCCATTTGCAGACAACCAGCAATCTCACAGTAAATAAGTAAAATAAATAAATATATCATCA
This sequence comes from Harpalus rufipes, assembly GCA_951394225.1. Taxonomy (NCBI): domain Eukaryota; kingdom Metazoa; phylum Arthropoda; class Insecta; order Coleoptera; family Carabidae; genus Harpalus; species Harpalus rufipes. Next base: position 40,205,642 of record OX596281.1, read on the forward strand.
CGGCGTATTAGCCGTTGCTGGGTGTGCCAATCTTCTTTGTACGCAGATATCGGTAATGATGGAATATTTATACCGTGCGGCCGCTTACCAGGCGTCACCACACGGGCACTCATAGCTGGCGTAGAGAATGCACCACAGGGGTTAATTTTGTGCCATTAAACTCGAAATAATTTTTGGCGTCGGTCGGGATCGAATCCGGGTCCCCAGATTCACAACCAGACAGTCAGGTACACGGCCACGAGATCCTATCTCACAGTATATGCACAATATTTAAATACCTGCACAACAGAGGACCTTATGAAGGCCACCTCAAACCCAAATGCTTTAGATGTAGCGATATTTAGGGGAAAAATATGTTAATGTTGATATTATTATTATCATTCTGTATTTACTCATCTTTCTATATTCAAAATTTGAATTGTTTGGTTTTGAATTTGAAGTAGCACAAAATTGTCCCCTATGGTGCACTTTCCATGCCAGCAATGTGTGCACATATGGTGATGCCTGGTAAATGCCCGCAGAGTACAAAATGTCACCATCATTACCGAAATCAATAAACAAAGCAGATTGGCACATCCAGCAATGGGTAATATGCCGTGATGATATATTTATCTTATTTATTTATGTTATATCGTATGTCTGATACGATTAAACAAAAAGATAAGTAAATTAGATAAATGTCTCATTCGCCGATACATGCGGGAAGCAACTTTCACTTTCTGCAAAACCATATTCCCGTTGGTGTTTCCGAAATACAGGAAAGGTGTTCTCCCATTAGTATTTCATGAAAATTCATATGACATTAGGTGAATTTTGTTCATTAACAATAGTGGAACCTTTCCAGTAACAAACCTGCCGTAAGGACTAAGTGAATTCGATTTAAGACCACGGCGTCGGCGTTGTGAATTATTCATGCCCGGTGCGTTGCTCCAGTCTGCACGAATCACACGAATGAGCATTGAAATGCCCAGCTGGATTGTGCCGAGACGCTGGAGCACTGGTCCACTTGTTGGTTCCAACGCAGGTAAAAGGACAGTGAATTTTTGTTATTTTAAGGATGTGATGTTTGAAAGAATATTTAAAGTAGGATATCTCAAAAATATGTTATTGAATTTCTTGCAAAATTAGAATCTATTCTTTTTACAATAATTATTGGAATATAGAGAAATTCCTTTTTGCTGCATACAAAAATAAAAATCATATTGACAAATGTAAATTTAAATTACCTTTTTACACGATCGGGTTTTTCTTTAATGTTTATTGATATGGTTTCCAAGGGAGTAGGTTTTATTTAAAATTACTTATCGGTAAGTGATTGTGATTACATACCGATCAGGAGGCGAGGCAGTAAGTAAATAAAAATTATGATCAAAACTTACTTTAAAAATAAAATAATAAGCATTGCGGTCAGTAAGTATTCTTCTGCCGGTATCGGCTATTGTAATGGATACGAATGTTTTACTATTACAAATTTAATATTTGATCGTACGACTGTACTCTAAACAAACCGGTATGCGACTAACGAAATCACCGGGACGAAGTTAGTCTTCAAGACTCATTTGGTTGGGTTGGGTCAAAATTTCATAAGAGAGTCTTCAAAAGTTCAAAAGTTTTGTAAAAGAAATTACTCAAGTGAAACCGAATCCCTGTGACCAAGAATTGTCCCAGGTAAGACTTCTTTCACTCCTAGAAACTACTGAAAGTAGATTTTCTTCTTTTGTATATTTTTACTATTTTTATTGTTCATGTATTATTGGGTAACCATTTGTAACCATTTGAAACATTCGTAATCATTATGTAACATTAGTAACAGTTGGCAATATTTATATTTATTTTATTGTTTAATCTAACATTTTTGTATATACATTTTTCTCTATTTTTAATTATATTTTGTTTGTTAAATTCGCATTAAAATTATTTTCCTATTAGTTTTGACACCGCTCGGTCAGAATTGGAAATAAATTTATTATTAAAGGTAAAATAAAGTCCTACCCCAGCTACCAAGGTAGGTAAATTTTGATAATAACTATAGTATATTATTACTTTTGGTGATTAGCGTTCGAGTTCAGCGCTGAGTTCGCTACACTATATTGAAGATCTTGACGTCGTCTCGATCTCCAAAATCATCCTCAACCGATAGATAGCACTTACTGCCCTTAATACTTAAATAACTATTGTGTTAAATGTTTTTATTTTATTAAATTTATATGATTTTTAAAGAGCACTTTGTATAATATATTTCATATTTTCACTCATTTGGACATTCATTTTGCATATTTTGTGTTACTTTTGACATTAAAATATAATCTACTTTATTTTAAGTAATTTATTTATGAATCCACCTTTAGGCCCGATATTTCCATATCTGGTTAAATTGTCTGTTAACTTAACTGCCAGTTTAAAAAAAAGAGTGACGCAAACAAATTTCGTGAAAATAATATTTACATACATTGTCACTGATAGTCATTCAGGAAAAATAAAAAATAAAACAGGGTATATGTCATGACCCCATTTTCCATTTGACAGTCTATTGATGTTGACACTTTATGTAAATGTGAAGCACACTTGACTTCATTTTAAATATTATACTATATAATCAGTGAAATATATTATAATTTTTATATAAATTTTAAAATTTACATAAAATTATATGCTTTTATAATTACTTCATAGTGACAACATTTTCTGTGATATATTTGTATTTACATATCACTATCATTAGTAATTATTTGAGTGTGATGATATACGAATAATATTTGCAGAATGAAACTATTACAATCATTTGTGTCTGTAGTAAAATTCGTCATTCGTATAAGAGTATAAATGGCTTAATGGCTCATATTTGAATTGTAAATACTTTGCTAGAATACTTAGTTAAATATTATTATTTGGTTATGATAACAGTTATATGGCAATACACACATAGTATAAACTGTTCTATCTAATTTGAGATTTCTTTGAATGCACTACTTTCATAAACCGCCTTGAATTTCTTGGAAGAAGAACCATATGGTCGTAAAAATCAAAAAGTAAACACAGACGAATTATTATCACAGCTCTTAAAATAGACCCAGATTTAAAAAGCAATAAAAATAAAATAATTATTCGTAACCAAAACATTTAATTTCGAAAAAAAAAACAGTAACAGCTATTTAGAAAATGTTTTGTGCAAGAAACAATAATGACATCTTTTTATTATTTTATTATCCCTTGTACACCAATTTAATTTCATATCTTGCATTAAAATTCATACATGTCGGGAATTTTATGGCTTTATACTGTTCCTATTTTCTATATCATTGGACATTATTAGATCCAGTGATATTAGTTTAATCTACATCTACACTATATAATTTATATCATTATTTACGCGTATAAATATAATTAAACATTGTACATTTTAATTTATTGTCAGCATATGTGTGGACTATGTAGAGACATTAAACTTTAATAGAAAATAATTAAATTATTTTATGATAAATTCAATATAAGAAAATATTTATATGAAACTAGAAAATAAACTCTAATAAATTACGTAATTTATATAACATTTTACAAAAAATAAGTTTAGTGTTAAAAAATTCTACTTTTTTGCATAATCTACTTTGTCCTCCTTCATATTGTTTAACTGTATAAGTACAAAATTATATTTTTCTAAAATTATGAGGCAAGATTCTAAATAACCACGAGAAATATCTGATTCTCAAACTAGTGCGAGAAATAATTAAAGAGTTAACTTATTTTATTTATTTGTTGGCATGAAATCAATTGATAATGATTGCATATTTAATTAAATAATGACAGCGGAAGTAGAATGTAGGCGACGAAATGGAGAAAATGTGTGGCAGGAATTACATATAGGAGATTGATAAAATCAAATACAGTTGCAATACAACACAACAAAATAATGGAAACAACAGAAAGAGATATAAAAAATTCTGTAATAACAATAGGCATGCCATATTACATTTTAAAAGAAAATAATCAGCCCAATTTTGTAAGAAAGTTGTTAATTCTTAGCAACGTTGCTGTAGCAAATAACCAATAATAACTGCGAACACTGAATAAAACATGAAATAGACAGGCTTTACATTTGTTTCCATTAGTTAAATTTTATACCAACGTTGCTAAGATTTAACAACTTCCTGACAAAATAGGGCTGAATATCTGCTTAGTTGTAAGATTCTGCTGCGGAAATAAAGAGAAATATAATAAATATTGACAAAGCCCGTAATGTCACGATCTATAATTCTGCACAGATTTATGGACAGACAGAATTTTATAGACGGTAGCATATAGAATTTTTTATCAAGGATTTTTGTCTATCCACAAAATTCTATTTTTTAAGGACAGAAAGTGCGCACATAATATGAGCAATGTATTATGACATCTGGCAATCAGCAGTGGAATTTTTGATAATTATTGTGGTGGTAGATTACTGTTTATAGTTTTAAATTTAATAAAATATTATTAAATTATCTTGGATTCGTGAGAAAGTGGCAATGCTCATAATAATGTTAAGAGAAACATCCATATTTATTGTCAGAATTATGTATAAAATTACGTGCACAGTGGCATATAGAATATTTGTATACATAAAGTTCTATCAACAAATTTGTTAAAAAAAAATTTAGTCAGAATTATGTCCGTAATTATGTCCAGAATTATATATAGTGACAAACGGGCTTAAAATAAGAAAAACGTACGTTCCGTTTATGAAACTTGAAAGGTAAAGATGAACAAATAAATTTGAGATCCAAATCAAAAGAAAAGGAAGGTAGGGAGGGAGACAATTTAATAAAATTATTCATATAATACAATCATTAATAAAAAATTAAACTTGTTAATATCATGTAGATTTAAAGCCAATAGGACAGAATTAAATAAATATGATGCATTACTATAATAGATAGAATGTATGGTTAACAAAGATCTCAAGTGTAAGTTAACTTTTGTATGAGAACTCCTCTAGTAGTCGACACAAAATTGATGTGTTTAAAGGTGAGAATATGTGGCGAAAATGATTGTTATATACATGATTAAATTTCCCTCGTACAAATTAATTTTCGCGACATAACATTTGTTATGTTTATAGCCCTTGTAATATAATATCTTTTATTATTAATGTAATTTATGACACGTTTCGCAATTAAACAATTCATCCAAGTTGTAAGAGAGCAATTATCATAATTAATAAACTCACATGTTCCATTCCGTAAAGCGTGGAAATGTTACAAAAGACCCGCAAAAGCCACATCAAAATTTTATGAAACCTCAATTTGTTAACCTACGTATTTATTCCTTTACGCAGAACGTAACCACATTTTCTCGTTGTCGTTAGGTAAATTCACGTTTCCTTTTCTTTACAAAGCAATAGGCCTTTGTTCAGGATTCCTTTTTGCGGGCTGCTAATATGAATGAAGCGTGTGTTAGAAAGAGAAAAGATGGGATACGTCTACAAAAAATGAGTCTTTGAGCATCGGCTGGGGGTAGGTTAAGACAGATCCGGATTTACACGTGAAAAATGGGGCCCAATTGTGAGATCTATAAGGCTATTATGTCTAAACGCGGGGTTTAGGCCCTTTATATAACACACAAATGAACAAAGGGTATAATGTCTTCATATTATGATTGATATACGAACTACAATGTACGGTTTCAAAAAAAAAGTTTATCATTTTAAATAACAAAATTCTCTGAGAATACTATAAGATAATTATTTTATTTTAAAATAAATTCATATATGACAAATTATGAATATATTAAAGAAAACAATTAAATATGTCAGATTTTATTGATTTTTGTTCCCGGATTGTAGTATTTTTTGTAAAAATATAATTATATATCGTTTCTTGTCCAATAGAACCATATTTCTTGATTTATTTAATTAAATATTTCATACGTCCTCTATTTTATTATTTTATAATACAACATAACACTTATTTACCAATATTATAAGGAAAATTTTGTGTACCTATTTTTCAAGAATGTAAATAATTAAAATATATTCTATTCGAAATTTCAAAGTTATTATCGCATTCTCCAGTACAGGAAATAACAGCACACATATGGATTCAAGTTGTATGTCTTTATTTTGTATGAAAATTAAAATACAACCACTTTAAATCATTTAAAATCAGCTCGTTTAACAGATCGGACGTTATGTATCGTCCGACGAGAAATAAAAATAGAAATGTTGAAATAAGTATATTATGCAACGAGTTTATAATGATTGTTATTAATATACTCGCCATGGCTCGTATCGTAATTCATGCAAGTGTATTAATAGTTATTATATATTAGTTGCATACATTATTTTTTCTACGACTATTCATAATAATTAAAAAAATAAAAATAAACTGTAAACCAATAAATTAGTTATAATATTCATCGGTATCATAATGATAATTTGTATCGAAATGAAAAGGAAATATGTATCACATTGATAATCTGTATCGAAATGAAAATAAAATCTATCGTAATAATAATATGTATCGAAATGATAATCTGAAGCATAATGAGTCTCATTCGTGTACAAATAACACTCATTACAAGCCCCGTTCCACCCGCTTTAATTTCATATTTACTTAATTTATGATACAAATAATAACTAAACTAAATTATCGCCAATATTTATTAATATTACGGACATTTTAACGTTCTAAAAACACATAGAAGATGTTTTGAAAATGCCAAATTTCAATATTTAATTTCACCCATATGTTTAAAAAACGATTTTTTTCAAAGTATAATTTTAATTCAAATAAACTAAGTATTATTTATTTCTACATTAAAACAATACAATATTTAAGAAAACATATCTTGCTATGACTCAATAGAACAACAAAATGTCCATGATATTAATAAAAATTGGCGATAATTTGTTAGTTATTATTTCTATCATAACTTAACTGAGTAAAAATTATATTATAGCAGGTGGGCCAACTGATGTGGGACGGGGTTCGTAAGTATATTACAGCAAACAAGTAGAAAATAGTTATTTTTCTAACAAGTGCATAAAATTAATGATTCTCAAACGAATTAAGTTTACATCAATTTAAATACTTACCGCACTCATTTAAAGTTTTGAGAATACTTATTTTCCGTAAAATTGCAGAAAAATAATGTTGTTATATGTCCGCCGTCAAAGTTGTTCCAGTTTTAAAATTATTATATTATAACACTGTTGCCAGTACAATGTACAACATATTTAAATATAAAATGAGTTTTATTAACATAAATCCATTTTATAATTTAAAAATAAATTAATCTCTTTCGTATGGGGAATACCACGAATCCGAAAATAATTCACTCCATATTATTAAGGATACGGATATATTATTATAAATAAATACAACAGTTAGCTTGTCCATGTAAAATTATCATTCATTATTGTAAAACTCCTACCATTTACTGTTACAATTTCGTCAGATCCAATAGTCCCACTCATACTATCAATATTCATAAATTTTTGAGCTTGCAAACAGATGCTCGATAGTCGATAAAATAGTCCATATCGTGCGAAGCCATCGTAACGGTAGGTGTTTGGTTCAAATGTTCGCAACAGTGGTGTTATTGTATTAGCAGCTGCAGGCGTTGAAAAAATATTCTACCTTGCCCAGAATTCACACAATGCAGCGTAAATCATCCACGGAGCATGGGATGGGTAAATTATAGGTGCCCTTGTCCCGTGAACTTGGAAATATTCGCTTTTTATGTGGGGATTATTTTGAATAATGCACGGATTTTGTAATGTATTGCAAGTGTAGTAGATTTATTTTAAAATTTGTCATGATCGTGAATTATCCTACTTTCCGGGGTCTATTTCGAAGATGAATGGGCGATATTTTAATTGGTATAAATAAAATATTTGCAGTTTATTATTTATGTACGAGATATATCATAGTCAATTTGTAGAAATATATCTTTACTACAAATATCTGAGTGTGCCGATTTACTTTTATTCGCAGATTTTGGTAATGATATAACTGTACCACAGATTCATTCATACCACTAGGGAATATTTTTTGGACAACTTAAAAATTTGAAATAATTTTTAAGTTGACACCGATTGAATTTGATTCTAGGCTGCAGAATCTCAACCAGTCACTTAACACACTCGGCCACGCGACCTCATAAACTTATATTTATTTTAAATGGAACACATAATACATTGTTCTACCCTATGGAGCGTTGCACGAGATAGAACCAGTAGTTTGACAAATGATAGGTTATATCAATACATAACATACAAGCTGACCGCGACCCCAGAACATAGAACTTTACCATGTAAAATACTTTCTTAATTTCCTGGTTCCCTAATTATTTTAGGTAAAAATGCTTCGAATAAAAGTTGTAGAGTATCTGAATTAATAAGCAACATTAATTTTGTATGCCTTGTAACGGCAGAAATTAGGCATGAAAATGTCGAAAATCACCTCAAAAATAGCAATAACAATTAACTGTTCATTTAAATTGATATTTGTTCACTTGAACAGATTTTACAAATAATAATGAAATTAAATTAACCTAGCTTGACAGATAAATCTTTAACATTTGTTAATTTTTTGTTTCAATTTCATGGCTATAGCTATTTTGCGCTGATTTGTGACATTTTCATACCTAAGTTTTGACGTTACAAGACATACAAAATTAATTTTGCTTCAGATGAAGAATTTTATGCCCTACAACTTTTATTTGAAGCTTTTTTACCTAAAATAATTAGGGAAGCAGTCCCATGTTATGTGGTCGCGGTCACCACCCTGCCATTTTCTGCGACTAAAATCAAGTACACCGACTCACTGCGAATGGGAACGTACAACCCTGTGCGAATCTTGTAAAACCTGTATCCGTATTTACATTTTAATTATTGCGGGTAATATTTGTGTTTTAGTTTAAACATAATTGACAGGCGTCTCATCGTTTTATGACAATCTTTTTAAATTAAGAAAATAAACTTTACTGCTAAGTGTATATCTAATAAGAAATACACTGGCTTGCAAAAAAATCGCGTACACCTGTTTTTTGCTGTATTGAGTCGGTATCGATTGTTAACTTGTCAGTGTCACAAGTCAGTGTGATTAGTGTCAATTAAGATGCCAAAATTATCAGAAAACAGAAAGTTGTAATACTTTCTAAGTTAGAAGAGGGGTGGTCAATCAGATCAATAGCAAAACATTAAGATTAAATAAAGTACTGGACGCTAATGGAGCGATAATAAATTACTAATGTTACTTCGTCCATAAATTGTTTTACTCATAATTTTTACTTATTTATAATCCATTTAAAATAAATACTTGGTTGTTCTTTAATTTTTCTAGAATATAATTGTAATTTAGTAGTAACTTAGCACAATGAAGAACTTGCTCCACGGTACCTAAAATAATGACATGACAGTGACAACGGTGACAACTTCATTGACAGTTGATATTAACCTATTTTAAAAAAATCGTATTTACATAGCTAAAAATCTGATGTGGCCAGCACATAACCTCTCGCCGTATATTTTACCTGGCTGTATGCATAAAGCAAAGATTATTTTTATAAATACAAATAATATATTCATATAAATCTATGACGTATAAACTTCTTTATTATTCAATAATAGCATGTCTCAACATAAAGATATTTACCATAAATTATGTTACAATAAATTACAAAGTAGAGTTTACCATATATAAATATTAGGCTGGTAAGAGCAATTTTCAATTCGAACAACTTTGTTTACTTTCTCTTCATATTCTTCTAGTAAAAACATTAATTTTGGGCGGTCTAAAATGTATATATCTGGATTGTGCATCTATTCTTATATATCTTCTTTTACATTTTATTTTTTCATACTTGTTATATCTAAATAACCTTAATTCCCTTTAATAAAGTGACGGATAGATTGCACTCCGATTATTCTTATATCGATGTGTAATTTTGTCAATATTTACAACTTACTTGAGAAGAATTTGATAGCTTTTTCGCAATTCAAAGTTACTCTAGTCTACAGTACTGGTGTACATTGTCCCATAATGTTTGAAACAAATTTAAGTCCTTCAACCTAGACTTGTCATCTCCATAATAGTCACAGATCAAGAATTAAGGGATTCTCCAAATACATTTTTCTTTCATTACTCATTATTTTCTGACACTGACATTTATCTGTCAGTTACAAATAATTTAAATTTGCAACTATTTTTCATGGCATCCTTTCGGTTGTAAAATTAATTACAACATTATTTTATATATTATATTCCTTTTATCTCTAAATCTATAAAATATGTATAAAAATATTTAAATGTATCAGAAAGAGAATTTATTTTTCTTTAATATTATCAAGAAAAATTTTCAAAAAATAATATTTAGAAGATTTTTTTTCAAGAATCTTCTACTTCCGGTTGTCCAATTGTTACCAAAACCTTTTCAGATCTTCCCATGAATGTCCGATTGGGAAATACGTTGTTAAACAAATTTTAAGTCTTATAGTTTTTGAGTAACCGTCCTTCCAACATCCCACACACACACATCCACACACACACACACACACACACACACACACACACACAGACATCATCGTAAAAATGTTAAAATCGGATTGTAGGGACCTTAAAACGTGCTTATTCAATAAAATCTGGATATGCGATTTTTAGCATGAATCCAATACCTCTCTTAGCGAGAGGTAAAAATCTGATGTGGCCAGCACATAACCTCTCGCCGTATATTTTACCTGGCTGTATGCATAAAGCAAAGATTATTTTTATAAATACAAATAATATATTCATATAAATCTATGACGTATAAACTTCTTTATTATTCAATAATAGCATGTCTCAACATGAAGATATTTTACCATAAATTATGTTACAATAAATTACAAAGTAGAGTTTACCATATATAAATATTAGGCTGGTAACTGCAATTTTCAATTCGAACAACTTTGTTTACTTTCTCTTCATATTCTTCTAGTAAAAACATTATTTTGGGCGGTCTAAAATGTATATATCTGGATTGTGCATCTATTCTTATATATCTTCTTTTACATTTTATTTTTTCATACTTGTTACATCTAAATAACCTTAATTCCCTTTAATAAAGTGACGGATAGATTGCACTCCGATTTTGTCAATATTTACAACTTACTTGAGAAGAATTTGATAGCTTTTTCGCAATTCAAAGTTACTCTAGTCTACAGTACTGGTGTACATTGTCCCATAATGTTTGAAACAAATTTAAGTCCTTCAACCTAGACTTGTCATCTCCATAATAGTCACAGATCAAGAACTAAGGGATTCTCCAAGTACATTTTTAATTCATTACTCATTATTTCTGACACTGACATTTATCTGTCAGTTACAAATAATTTAAATTAGCAACTATTTTTCATGGCATTCTTTCGGCTGTCAAATTTATTACAACAGATTATTTTATATATTATACTTCTTTTATCTCTAAATCTATGGAATATATAATAAAATATTTAAATGTATCAGATAGAGAATTTAATTTTCTTTAATATTACCACGAAAAATTTTCAAAAAATAATATTTAGAAGATTTTTTTTCAAGAATCTTCTACTTCCGGTTGTCCAATTATTACCAAAACCTTTTCAGATCTTCCCATGAATGTCCGATTGGGAAATACGTTGTTAAATAAATTTTAAGTCTTATAGTTTTTGAGTAACCGTCCTTCCAACATCCCACACACACACATCCACACACACACACACACACACACACACACACACACACACACACACACACACACACACACACACAGACATCATCGTAAAAATGTTAAAATCGGATTGTAGGGACCTTAAAACGTGCTTATTCAATAAAATCTGGATATGCGATTTTTAGCATGAATGCAATACCTCTCTTAGCGAGAGGTAAAAAGAGGTAAAAACTCGGTTACTTGATTTTTAAGGTGTACGCGATTTTTTGCAAGCCAGTGTACATCGACATGTCGACAATAGTTCTGGAAAGTTAATACGTAGACTCGTATGAAATCTAGACTCATATAAGAACAATTAATTTGGAATCAGATAAAGCAGCCTTGTTTAGACACCTAATTTGTTGGTAAACTACGCGATTTAATCGTCAACAGTAAGTTCTAAACTATATCATATAAATTTCTCTTATTACATTGTATATTTTTGGGATTACAAAACTACATTCAATTTGTACTTCCCAAATATTTACTTCTCTAAATCCGCTTATAGTAACACCTACATTCATCCATGGTCAACACCAAAAAATCCTTTGTATTCTACAAAACCGAATTTCCATCCCACAGTGCTGTAGACGTAATAACAGTCCTCTAGGTAATTTATGGCGTTTTCTCTACTAACCCCCCACATAAGGGTTTGTTTCCCTTGCCTAGGGGGAGCAAGTTCGTGCAACACAAGGCTTAATCTTGTCTGCTTCCTCGTAAATAAGTGTGTTTAGTTCTGGAATATAATCTCGCGTCACTTCTTCGCCTAGCTATTTCACACTGCGTGGAACAGGGGCAGGATTTTCGCATGAAAGGTTGCTCAAAGACGCTGAAATGCGAAATTTTCACCAGGAAATGACAGTGCGAAGAAGATGACTAATCTTATTACGGATAGTTTGTGCTCAAACTTTGTATAGAGTAAAGCAAAAATAGTTAGGGACGGAATAATAAGAAGCGCAAAATTTCACATATATTGTTCTGGAATAGTATTCAATAGTTCGTAATAATAGGATTTTGTTGGTGAATGCTGATTAGAAATTTTGGGGGAGAAAGTATTCAAGTGTAAAAAGAATTTGTTTAATTACAATTACAAATGTGGACAAGGCTAAATGCATTTATTACGGGTTTGTACTAACCCATCGTGATTTTCAATAGATGTCTTAGGTGTTATTAAATAGATTGAAGAGCGCTCTTATTGAAGTACAACAAGAAAATGTGAGAGACAGAATAAGGTATAAAACAATAAGACGAAATTAGTTTGTGAGTCCTAAACAATATTTATCAAAAAGAAGAAGCTTGATGGGTGGAACCATCGCATCAAAATGTCTGATGAAACAGATCTGGCAAACGAAGTTAAAGAAGGAAAGAGATCCTGCCAAACTGAGGAGGATCTACAAACAACATAATAGAAAAAATACATATATGTATACTGAAGGCAAGAACAAAACTATAGAGATAGTAAATAGATCCATAAAAAAACAAGAAGAACTGAGCAAAATTCATAAATGGATAAAAATGAAAATATCTACAGTGTCATTGGAAAAGTAGGGGCAAATCGCTATTTTATTTATTCTTAATTTTAAACCTATATTTTAAATTGCAAAGCGTCCTAAAATGCCACTTTTTGGGCAGGAAGTTCCTGAATTCTACTATTCGTTGAATTGAATCAACACTAATGATACGTCAGGTAAAAGTCAAAATATTTCTTCAAACAAAATACCAATGCCATGGCAATTAGCATTACTTTTAAAAGATCAGCGATGAATCGCGTCCGGCGAACGTAGAATTCATATTCTTTTTACACCAAAAAGTGACAATAAGGTTCACACCCCAACTGCAATTTAAACTAAATGCCTAAAATTTATAATAAAAAAAATACTGATTTGTCCTATTTTTTCATTCACATTCTATGTCTACTCTAAATATTACATTTTATTTTCTGAAATTTTTACTAATATATATATATATATTATTAACTCGATACTGCAAAATTATGTACAATATGTTTTAATTAATTTAAAACAAATAAAATATACGTGCTCATGTCGTAATAATTTAATATAACATTGGAAAGTAATTGAAGTTGTTTAGAACATTACGAGTATGTACATATAAAGTCGTGTGCTCTATGTGAAATTAAATTTAATAACATTTAATGAATATAAGAACATTAGACAATATTATAAAATTATATACCTCGGAAGTGAATATTATACTTTGAATGTGGAAACAACAACCCGTTATATACTCCGATCATTCTAATTGCAGACCCTTTAATAATTATATACAATTTTGTAAAACCCGGGGCTATGAAGGCAACAATTCTAGCAATAATTAATTACCTCATCTGAGAAATTATGACGGTATTGTAGCATTTTACACAAACCGTGGTCAGGATAAACCAGTTTATACTAAATTTAGGTGTGGCTTGAGCTCTAATAACATACCGGCGTTATAAAGCCACACTTAGGCCCGCATTAATTACTTTATTTTAGAGAACGTGTAATAAAATTTATATTCCGCAGTTAAACCAACGAAACTGTTAAAGACAAAGACTACAGTGGCGTAGCAAATATTTCTTAAGATGGTTTACTCAATCTTGTGTATGGTATTTGAATTTGAGAACAGTTTTAGACGAGCGATTCTATATTGGATGAATTTAAAAGAAAGTGAATTAATCAGGATAAAATATATTTTGAAAAGGAAAAACAGTAGAATAAAATAGAGAAAAATCTTTTCTTTGTAATAAAAGATGATAACAATAATTATGTAGGTGTAAGCAAATTCATCCGATGAACAGAATATTGAATTGCAAATTCAAAAGTATCTAATTTTTATTTTTATACATATTTTAAATTAATTCAACAAAAAAATGTTTTGCACAGAAAAATAATGATACCACCTTTTCTTACTAATATTTTAATTCATTGTATTCAAATACATGCTAAACATTTATGAATCTGTACAACGAATATAAGTCAAAAACATTTAGTACTTGTACATATTATATTTATGCAATCATGGAATGGAAATACTATATCATTTCTAAAACATTAGTCTTGACGAATAGAATGTGTTGAAAAAAATCTAGTATGTTTTTAACATTGAATTTAAATGATTCATTTCATTCTTTATTCTTCTATATTATTTTCTTTGTTTCGAAATAAGAATGACAATAAAAGCCAAAGTAGAGAAAATTATAAAATACTCGTGACAGAAGGCAAGTCCCTGCCTTATTGATACACGGCTTGTATCCGAAATTTTAACTCATGCTAGATATAGTTTCTTTTGTAACTTATGTTTTATTATTATATAATTTTATTGTAATTATTTTTCGATATGACACGGTTTCTACTCCTCTATCTTTAATTATCAAATTCCAAATATATTTTCTAGATATGCTTCGAGAACTATAAGAGCTACGAGGTTAGTTATATGAGCAAACAATTTTTATTTTATAAAACTATTTTAATGAGCATAAATTATTATTTTTTCAATCAGTAGTTCACAATTTGTGGAGACCAGAATTGTTATTTTAAATGGAACTATATATTTTTTATTTGCTTATTCGATAGAAAATTTTATTCTGAATTCAGTGATGTAATATTTGCATATCCTTAATCATTTTTACATTTATATTAATTTCATTTTAATATGGCTAAAATAAGTGTGCTATGGACGATACAAATGAATGTGAAAAACAATTACGTTAACAAACAATAACAAACACATAAATTAACAAATCCCGCTCAAATAGTCCTCCATTTTCTGTCACAGCACTGTAAGATCTGAATACAGTAATGGGTAATATGCTGTGATGATATATTTACATATTTATTTGTATCGTCCATTGAACACTACCATAATTTTAGCTATAATGAAATATAACTAATATAAATCTAAACATGAATTTTTTTGAAAATTAAAATGTTATCTAAGGGTATGCAAATATTATGTCGCTGAAGAATAACATTCTAATAAGAAAATAAAAAGTATATGGCTCCATTTAAAAACAAACATGGCCCCCACAGTTTGAAAACCACTAGATAAAAAAAAATATTCTCATTAACATAGTCTAGTAAAATAGAAATTGTTTGCTAATTTAACCGACCTAGTAGCTCTTATACTTCTCGAGATAACAATAGTGGACAAAATAAAATGAACATTCTGTATAGTTTATATAACTAAGTAAAACTTCATTAAATATGAGAAAAGATTTTCGTTATCCTCAAAAAGAGTAGTAAGTCTGTTACGACACTGAAACTTATTCAAATGGCTTTATCTCATCGAGAAAACAAATAAGAAAATTGTTTATTTCAGCATATTTGGGCATAGTTTGTAATAAATTAAACCTTGCTTCCAAAATCAGATAAAATTAAATTTAAATCACGTTAATAACAGCGAATTAACATACGTTAAATATTCATGATCTGATAGCAGTGAGTTAAATGTATCCCAGGCCGTTTTTCTTTTGTTTCTCAAGATCTGTAACAGCAATCCATTTATCTTTGAAACAAAGTGTTCCAAGTTTAATTCGAGTCCAGTTTAATTACACTTTCAACACGTTAGAATACGAGTGGATACATTTTTTATTTTTCGTTTTCAGCGTTGTTCCATCTCTAAGTTACTCGGGAGATTAGGAATCAGACCAGGCAGACTTACTGTTTTTCAATAAATACGTATTTAATTTAATTGTAGTCATTACTCTGCGTCCAAGCTCGCCTCTGTGAACACGCTTCGTCTTTTCTCCTTAATCACGACATCTTGACTCAGATCTAGACAACGCACGACTTTTTCTTTGTCTCTGTCGTTGATTTTCTCGATTAATATATCAGTTCTGTCCTATCTTATCTGGAATCTAATTAGTTTTATCACTGGAGAAATTGTTGGATGTCGCACCCAATATAGACATTGTAGGTTGTATTACTAATGAAAATGTTACTAGCGGAAAAAGAATATGAGAAAGGTAAGAATTATATAAGGTTAGGTATATGTCGGATAAAAGAAGATTGATTTAACAAAAGAAAATCAGCAATGCTTCTTTATATTTTAATTCGCTTTTGTGAGTTAATTTTAAATGAAAAAAATCTGTTGTGGCCAGGACAACACCTTCCGTCAGTTCTGTTATCTTGTATAAATCCCATACAGAAAATTTCTTAGAAAATAATCTACATATTTCCAGTAAAATTATATCACAAACAATGCTATGTAAATTTCACTTGAGACTGACATCTGTTAATGAGAATTTCCTTAATATAGTAGCTTTTTCCATGGTTATAGCATAGCTGGCTGATTTATGATATTTAATTTCTTTATATTTTTTTAACTCTATATCCATTGAATATATAATGTATAAAATGCAATCAATTTGTGTACATTATAGAATATTCTTTAATATTTATAACATTAAATGTCAAGAAATGATATTTAACAGCCTTTTTTCAAGAAAAACTGTTAACATCTACAAATGATGGCACTTCCGGCTTCCGGTTGACCAGTTATAAACAAAATCTAAGAAAAAGAATACGAAAGAATTATAATTTTTAGAATTGTAGTGTTGAATTATCGTATATGAAAAAATCGTTAAACATACACATATGCACATACACGCACACAGACATTATCGTGAAAATAGTAAAATCGTATTCTCGAGAACCTAAAACGTGCTTATTCACTAAAAGCTCACCATAATTTTTTTTGACAAAAAACAATACCTTCCTTACCTAAAAGTGACGGAAGGTAAAAAGATAGGATTGATTTTCTGTAGCGCCAAATAACAGCGCCATCTATGAATCGGCACTCAAACTATTTTTGACTAACTCTAATTAACACCCCCCTCAAGTTTTATTAATTTTGGTGTAGTACAATTCTCGTATGGGCATAGTTTGTAGCAGGAACGCTAAAAACTTCGAAAACAGTTCGACTACTATTGGTTTTCGATCGACGTGTTATGAATAAGCTGGTTGCAGAGTTGATGAACAATGACAAAGAAACAACTGAACTGACTATCGTTCAATATATAATGAAAAACAAAATTTGTACGCGAACACGATAACATATCGGCCTATAAAGCAACAGTCGTGCGTTAATTTCTGTCCTCCAGAAATGTCACTGTGTTGTTATCATCCTCCGTATGCTTATAATTTGGCCCCGGCTGACTATTTTGCTTCCCCAAACTAAAATTGAAACTGAAAGGGAACCGTTACGACGATGTAATATACACTGGAATCATCGTGACGAAGGTATTGCACAGCATTTCAGTTTTAGTCTTCCAGAACGCCGTGAATAGATTGGAGGACCGCGCCAAGCACTGTATGGATACAGAAGGATTGTATATTGAAGAATAAATTGTGATTATGAATATATATATATAATGGCTTTTGTCTTATTTATAAGAGAAATTGTAAAACTTTATAGCCACACTGTGTATTTGTGCGTTAGATTAGGTTATGTCAATGTGTTTAGAAAACTGACATATACATACTGGTCTGCGCTTGAATTTTGTGCGTTAGGTTAGGTTTTGTTACGGTTTATTAAACGAAAACAAATAAATTTTTAAATTTAGATAAATCCACAAAGTGCTGTGGTTGTTTTTGTTTTTCGCTTATTGAGCGTTTTTGGTTTTGGAGCCTAACGTATTTATTGTATATGTTAACTATAAGAACCTCCCAAAGTTTCTACAAATTCTCTTTAAAATGCTACTTTGTTTTAATATGTTTACCTCTTTCAAATAACACCAATTAAAAACTGCAATTTCCACAGGATAATTTGTATTCACAAACCAAGAGTTAATTTAGTGCAAAGTAGTTAATGAAACTTTTAATTTATCGTGCAAGAAACAAATGAAACGAAGAAACTATCTGGAAAACAAAAGCTCTCGCATTCCCATCTTGTTAGTTTATAGAAGTTGCAGCAGCCACTTAGCACATTAACAATACGCGCAAGATAGGATACGTGTGATTTCACAACCTTCATTATTTTAATTGGAAAACTTTTGCAATTAAAATCCGCAAAATAATATGATAATATAATAGTGTATGTCTCATCTACTACAACGACGGTGTTTGTTCGTTTCAATCTCGTTGATAGTGTAACTCATTCTCGTTTAATTAAAGGTTTTGTGGTAAACTGTGCTCTCTTGATATAAAACTTGCGCTGTACAAAATGAGAAGCCGCTGTAATATACGTGTGTACTTGTAATTATGCTAGCGATATTTACCCGGACTACAGACCCGGACTGCCCGCGAAATGTAATAAAATTCCCGGCATCACACACTAATTGAAATTTATACGAGAATACGTTATGGGCATGTAACAAGGGACGCGAAATGAGAAAATAAACATTGTTACAGTAGTTTATACTCAGAATAATTAACAAATTAATTATGACGTAAAGTAAAATATATAATTCAATATGAACTAATACCTACATTTTTGAACAATTCATTTATAGGTTACTTACAATGACAAATGTCATAAAATATAATTTTAATATAATTTTAATCCTACAAATATAGTTTAAATTACAAAGTTGAAAGTAAACCTAAATACCACTTTTTGGTGTGGAAAGGTATTTAATTCTACTTTCAGTTTCGACGGAAGAATTTTTATTTATGGTGTGTTATATACTCGTATAGGTATATAATTTTGTTCAATTTTGACCATTTAAACTGTCATTATTAACCCCATACCAACAACTGTAAGTAACTGTTTATTTGCTAGTGAATCCAAAAGAATTTAAATCACTCTCACAGAATTTTAACTCACTCTGCAAAAAATAATGCATTTAAAATAACGTCAGGAACGAAAATACAACTCACCATAGTCTTTGTTAGACAGATCAGCCATTTTGATTATTTTACACAACACAACTTACAGAAAATAAAGCTTGTTTATAATGTATGTATAAACAACTTGACGTCTATCAACGATGATTGTCATGCACATCCTACTGATTGATTGCTTTTTATTTAAACAAAATTAAACATCATAATGGTTTTTTTTGTATGTCGTACAAATGGAATAAAATATTGTATAAACCATGTGAGTTAAGAATGTTTTCTAAAAGTACTTTAAATTATCTTTATCTACAACAGTGCGCTAATATGAAATTAGTACACCAATTTGAATGTCTTTATGAGTGATTTAATGGCACTGAGTGTCATTATGAATTTCATAATGATACTCAGTGCTATTATGAAACTCATAATGACACTCAGTGCCATTAAATCACCCTTACGTATTAATAACGTAGGCTACGAATGAACATTTCAATGTTTCTCATTATGTCAAAAATTAAATAAAAAATATATTTTAAGATCAATTTAAACTGTTGTAGATAAAATATTGAAGGATACACATTTGATATAGCCTAATGAAACTTGCGTGATTAAAACACTCGGCTCATCGCCTCGTGATTTAACATCACACGCGTTTCATTATGAATGCTATATCAAACTTGTATCCTTAATATCTATTATGGTGATGCCAAATACTTGCAAGTTATTAATATATCATTTAATTCATTATCTGTTTGCCATGATACTTGTACCATTTTTGTTTTGGCAACTATTTGACGTTAATCTAATGTGTCATTTGTTTTTGATTATTTGAACCGCCAAATATTTTTTTTTTAAATATTTGTATGTAATTTTAATTAAATTTTACTCTTTACTGAACCTTAAATAATTAGAATTGTTCGTAATTTTTAATAAAAATATTTCCTTAAATAAAGAAGGTACAAATGTCATGAAAAACTGAAAAAACGCATTAAAGTTTTATAATAATGAAAAATTAATAACTAGCTTCATTTTTGATGATAATGTAAGTATTTGGTACCACTGTAAAGCTAATTAAATTTGAATAAATTTATTGACAAAAGAGTAACTTTCACTGCCGTTGACAAAAACGTAAAACTTTCTTTTCTAGTTACTGTAAATAAAACCATATTTTAATTTTAAAAATGAACTTTTTCAAGTCATTTCTGGATAAATTCAAGCATTATTTTTAATTGGAATAGAATAAAATGTAGATACTCTCTAAAATTCATAGTAAGTACACTTTTCATAACTTAGTTTATAGTTGTAATACTATCCTGGTTTAAGCTTCATATCTGTAGTCGTACTATCTCGTATTCTTCCGCCGGTGTAACGTAATCACTACTACTACTAACACGAACAAGAACGCGGGAATGAGCGACTGCGATTATTTGCTACAGAATTCTACAATTTTATAGTTCAGTTATTTTCGACACGTTATCCACACTGCTTCGAGGAAATGACGTGCTATTTCCACGTCTGCTATTGTAAACGCGCCATTATTTTCATTAAGCCTCGCCATTTGGACTTCTACAAGTTTTAAACTATTTTAAACAAGTTGGAGTGCGGCCATAGCGTGACTTCAATTATAGTGCATTTTCAAAAATTTGTTGTTTTTGTTTCGCTAATATTTTCAACCAAATGACCGTGATTAAGTTATTAAATCGAAAAAATCTGTTTTTATTTTTCTTTTACGGTAACTTTCAAAAGAATTATGGCATAATTACGGAGTGTTACATAAAAGTATGAATTCCAAGTATTATTGGCATTGTTGGTAACACTGCCGCCCACGTTTTGACAAACATCCTCAATGATTACAAACTTTCGGCATTTTTCTTTATTTTGTTAACCGCACGATTACAACCATTAGCTCTTGCAATATCTTGTGACTTGAAGCAGCTAGGCAGCCTCTGAGTTTGTCTACATTGTTCGGCACGGAATCAATAGATGACCTTAATACCTATTGGTAATAAGTTATTTAAAAATCACTTGTTCCAAAGAATTTTCCTCATTTTCCAAGCTGTAATAATTTGTCTAAAACTTTTTCAATTGACAATTTCTTTATTGAAGATTCAAAATATTATATTCCGGCCTATTTTGTAACAAAGTGGTTAATTTTTGGCAACTGGTTAAAATTGTTGTTCAATAGATATGGATTTGACAACTTAATTTCCAATTTTTTTGTTATTTATAGAAGTACTTGATTGGTGTCAATTTTTAACGACTTGCTATAAATTAACTACTGAGTTACAGAATAGGGTCAATTATTTTAGAAACATTTTGCGGGGAAATTTAATGAATTTAAAAATAATTCATGAATATTTCAGCTTTTTCAAAATACTTTTGAGGTTGTGATCACCAATGTTGATGAGAATTTACAATTAGAATTTCTTCAAGCTAATTATGTGTTGAAATTATTATTTAAAAAGCCAAAAAATTGTATCAATGTTTGGTATTATCCATAATTCTGCAAAAAAGTTAAGTATAATTTAAGTTTATTTACATTTATAATCAATAGTATTTCTAATAAGAATTAATATCCAGCTCGTCATACATTTTAAATTAAGCATGTGGCCCGCTTGTCAAAAAGGTTGGGAACACCTGATGTAGGGATCTAAATTCTGCATCTAATTCAATAAACACATTTTATGTTGTACGTTTTGTAACTTACTTGCATTGACTACACCAAGTCGAAAGTCAGTTAGGAAAATGTTGACTCGTTTATCTCGTCAAACAGAACTACACAATAGTTATTTGTATACCGATGATTAAAAAATAATTCTTTGCAGACCGAGGCTAGATATTTACTACATTTTTCTACGATCAAAAAGATTAATAAATTTTGAATGTAACACTGGTCTCCAAAGTTCCTACTTTGTAGATTGTTATATTAGTAACGATCTGCAAAGAACTTTGGTCTTCAGTTATTTTCTTTTTGATTTTCTATAACCAATTGACTTTCGAAGAAGCTACTATTTTATCGATCGTAAAATAATTGCATTTTTATATCAAATATTTCAATGTTAAAAAGTTAACACTGGGACTACCTAGTATATTTTATCAAACAGGCCTAGAGTAAATTTTGCAGCGTACGACATTTCTGTGCTTGTGTGCAATTTTCCAAAGAATGTTTCATCACTACAATTCTGAATTTATCAAAATTGCTTGATGTGCAAATGTGTAAATGTTTAATCAGGTGTAATACAATTTTTGTGCTTACAAACCATTAGAGATAGCGAGAAAATCGTTCCTCCCCGTCGTTGGGATTGTATGCACGTCTGGCAAATCTGCGCTGCACCGATAACAATTCCGTCTGCGTCCCGAACAGCCTATTATATATCTGTCTCTCCAGCCATCATGGAAATTGAGTACTAACCAACCGTACGCTTATGGCATTATAATCATTCACTTCCAGACCTTTCAATACTCCATAATATTTCAATATTTTGTACGCATCTGTTACGCTAATCCCATTCGATGGTGCACGTATTGTACCCTACCAGACTAAATGGATTTCGGATAAAGAGATGAAAAGAAAGAGATTCCAACTGGGGTAATGATTTATTTAGGGAAACTGCAATACATATTAGTAGATGCCGTAGTTGATCATGTTTAATAGGATTATTCGTTATTCTCATTTGCGACAAGGGTTTGCCATTGCGACAAAAAAGTGTATTCGATACATTGGCAGAGGAAAAAAATCTGATGTGGCCAGCACATTACCTTCCGTCAAACCTGTGTATTATGTATAAATTCCATATATAAATTTTCTTATAGGAGAATCTAAATTTCTAGTAAAATTATTTCACAAACGAACTATACAAATTGCACTTGACACTGACATCTTCTCCTTCTTCCTTAGCTTTACCCATTCGTTAGGAGTCACTATTTTTGTATTGTAATCGCGAAAAATTTCGGTTTTCAGATTTCAGCGGAAATATCCATTTTCATCATCCCTGAATCCATTTTGACTAATTTCGACGTACGTATCTCGCATAACTCAAAAACGGTACACCGTAGAAAGTTGAAATTTTGTATTTAGGACTGCTATAACATCTAGTTGTGCACCTCCCTTTCTGGTTATTACACAATTGGGACAAAAAAATAAAAAAAAATGTTCATGTCAAATTACGATAAATACGTGCAATTTTACCTGTAAGCCGTAAAATGTTGAAATTTAGTATTTACGACTTGTATAAAGTTTAGCTGTGCACCTCCCTTTATGGTCGCTATATATCTTACCGTTTTGAGGTTAAAATTAATATTTTGTAATTTAGTTATTAAAAAAATATGTATAGTTTAAAATCGTACAAGGAAGTCGTGTGATGTTCACATCAGATTTTTTATTTTATTCTTCCACTTATTATTGTTTTGCGTGTCGTCCTTATTCAGTTATTTTTCTCTCAAGTTTTTCACAATACAGTCCTCCCGTCTTATCTTTGGTCTTCCTTTGTTTCTTCTATCTCCTATTACTATGCTATTCATGTTGCAGAAAGCAAACTATTCGAATACAAGTTAAAAATTTGGACACGGGCTCATATTACGAGTGGACAAACGAACGACTGTTTGAATAGACTTCTGTAACGAGTTTTTTATACTATTTTCTTTGTTTCGGCTTTCATTACTTCATTTCTTTATAAAAAATCTGATGTGGCCAGCACAATACCTTCCGTCAATCCTGTGTACTATGTACAAATTCTATACATAAATTTTCTTGTAAAAGATTCTCAATTTCCACTAAAATTATTTCATAAAAAACTATGCAAATTGTACTTGACACTAACATCTTCTTCTTCTCTAGCTTTTCCCATTCGTTAGGGGTCCTTCTTCCACTCATTTCTGTTTTGTGTGTCGTTCTCATTCACTTCCTTTTCTCTCAAGTCTTCCGCAATACAGTCCTTCCATCTTATCTTTGGTCTTCCTCTGTTTCTTCAACCTTCTATTACTAACCTATTCATTCTTCTTCCAATATATTCTTCATCTCCCCTCATGACATATTCAAGCCAATGTAATCGTCTCTCTTGTATCTTTCTAGAAACTTGTAACACTAGAGTTATTTCCTTACCGTATCTTTCCGTGTCTTCCCCAACATCTACTTTAACATCCTCATCTCTGCCAAATTCATTTACTTTTCATTGATACTGACATTGTCAATTTGAATTATTTGAATATATTAGCAGTTTCCATGATTAGCAGAGCTGGTTGATTTATGAAATTTAATATCTTTATAATTCTTTAACTCTATATCTAGTGAATATGAAATATAATATCCAATCAAATCGTATAGAGATAGAGAATAATATATTCTTTAAGTTAAAATAACGTTAAATGTCAATAAATCATATTTAACTGTTAAAATCTTCAAATGAGGGTTCTTCCGGTTGACCAATTATAACCAAAATCTAAACACTGTTCTTCTGGATGTAAACTTGAGGAATATGAAAAAATTATAATTTTTGGAATTGTGGGATTGAAGTTATGCGATCCGAAACTTTCGCCACACACACACACACACACACAGACACATATACATACATACAGACATCGTCGTAAAAATGGTAAAATCGTATTATAGGGACCCTAAAACATGCTTATTCACTAAAAACTCATCATTGATTTTTTTGACCAAAGACAATAACTTCCTTACATACGGAAGGTAAATAGATATTTTGTGTATCTCGAATAAAAGTTGTTACTAGAAATCGTTGTAGAATGAAGCTCCTTCTAAATTCAACAAGCGTGCTAGAATACCTATGTCATTTTTATTTCGAAATAAAGAAAGTGGAATATTGAAAATTACTTAAAAGTAGTTATAGTTATTTAGAATTTTTCACGATACACAAAAATATTTATCCAGTTGGATGCAGATTTTAATTCTGAGCAACTTTCGTCTTTTCGCTTTACTATTAAGATGTAAAGAAAAAAATCTGTTGTGGCCAGCACAATACCTCTCGCCACTTCCTTTTTTTGGTTACATAAGTATAGGGCGCGAACGGTAATGTTACATTTTTGGGCTTGACAAGCAAATTTGTGGGCCCGTTTCAGAATGATAATTAGTAATTATGTACATAGATGTCAAATGTTAGAATTTTTCATTAAAAATTTCAAGATTTTCTAAATTTACGTAGTTAATTTATCACCAGGAGTTTAAAGTTTACTTGTATGCCTTAGATATTTAACATTTAATTCTGCTCCACATGGAATTGGAAAATCACTAAATTTAGAATGAGAAATTATGATATTTGACATCTATATACATAATTACTAGCTATCATTCTGACATGGGCCCCCATATCTGCTTGTCAAGGCCAACAAAATCATATGACTGCTCGCTCCCTATTGTATTTAACATTTCTTGTATACCTACACTCTACACCAAAAATTCTACTTACGCATATATCTATTCCATATATATTTAGATTGTTTAATTTTAAATTCATTTTTGATGAAGAAATTTTGTCCTCTTCTAATTTTTCGAAATGTTTCCAATTCTATTAATACATTAAGAAATAATATAATGTATGTACTTCCCAGAAAAAGTCTTCAGTAATGTCTTCGGATTTCTGACACTGACATTATCTGTCAGTTACAAACAAATTAAATTTTCAACTATTTTCCATGGCCATTCTTTCGGCTGTAAAATTTATTATAACAGATTATTTTACATACTATATTTCTTCTATCTCTAAATCTATAGAATATATTGTAAAATATTTAAATGTATCAGAAAGAGAATTTATTTTTCTTTAATATTATCAAGAAAAAATTTCAAAAAATATTATTTAAAAGATTTTTTTTCAAGAATCTTTTACTTCCGGTTCTCCAATTGTTACCAAAACCTTTTCAGATCTTCCCATGAATGTCCGATTGGGAAATACGTAGTTAAAAAAATTTAAAGTCTTATAGTTTTTGAGTAACCGTCCTTCCAACATCCCACACACACACACACATACACACACACATCCACACACACACACACACACACACACACACACACACACACACAGACATCATCGTAAAAATGATAAAATCGGATTGTAGGGACCTTAAAACGTGCTTATTCAATAAAATCTGGATATGCGATTTTTAGCATAAATGCAATACCTCTCTTAGCGAGAGGTAAAAAGCAAATACTCAGTAAATAATTTTTGACTGCATAGAAGTTAATTAGTCTAAAAACGATGTTTTCATGTTTTATTTGCAAATTATTCGATGAAAATTAATGCCACTGTCGATTTACAGACAGATACAAATATTCCTGTTTTGATTTAATTTTGGCAACTTTGCTAAAACGCTGTAATAGTTCCGCTGAAAGACATTGAATAATGTTAATGGAAAAACTGGCACCCAGTCAAAATTCCGTGCAAATTGTTATTATTTTCACACAGAAATATCGCGCCTACATTTCGTTCTGGGAACGTGAAAGTAGAATTTCATGTTATTGTCAAAATAAAGTGTAGGCACAAGTAATTGCTTTACTGAATTAAATACAGTGCTGTTTTGAAGATTTACATCCATTTTCCATTAGTTATTTACAATAATAAAATAACGCCATCTATATTTCAGGGTGTGACTTTTACAGATTTGCGTTGAAGTTGATGTTGATAGTTATTAAGACGTTACCTACTATTATCCCACGATGATTGTATGAATTTATTTATGTTGACTATAAAAATCAAACCACTTTCAACACTTTAGCATCAAGTCACACCCACAAAACGAAGAAAATCTGTAGATTATTTATGAATAAGATTGATCACGGAAAATTAACATAACAATTTAACATGAGAAAATTATTATTGAAGTTTACTCAAGAACGTTACAAAATAGTTGTATTTATTTAATTATGTAGTCTACTGACTCTTAATCTTCATTAAAGTAACAAGTGTATTTTATCATAATTACATGGCATTGAATATAAAATTTCATTATTTTCATAATTTGTCTCTCCGAGTAATTTTTTTTATCCACGAATATACTCATAAATCAACCCCTTTTTTATCAATTAATAACCTTCGTTATTGTTGCTAATTGATAATATTGATAGTTCGATGGAATAATATTATTCAATCGTTATGTCAAATATAAATCTTATCTTTCAAAGAATACAAATAAATTACTTTTAATAAGTAATTTTTTCTACATAAAAAGCCAAACTTATACTAGTTTTCTCAATTTTTATAGTTTTGTTTCTTCTTAAGCTTAAAACGTAGCTGAATAATCGATTAAAAATTTCCTGCTAAATGTCAAATGACTTCATACTTTTGTTACAACAAATACCTAGCAATCAACGCTAACTATGTTTATGTTTGTAAACAAACAATTTTCTAAAATTTGTTAGTTTATTTCTGATTTTATAATAGTACAGTATGTTATTATTTGACAGTTGTGAATAAAGTATAGTGTTCTATTCTCATGTAATGGCTATTACTCACTCGAATGATTTACATCACTCGCCTTCTGGCTCTTGATGTAAACTTCATTCTCATGAGTAATAGCGTACATTACATGCTCATTGAATAATATACTATTATTATACACAGCCACAGAGCCTCACCGGGTTTATTTGACAAATAAGCACGACCGCATTACAGTGCGGCCATGTTGCTGTCGTGAGTGTGCATTTGTATTTTTAATAATTTTATTATACACGTAAAAAGGGGTGCGGTGGGGCAAGGGGTTATTCGCACGGTACAAGAAATACGGCTGTGTTTCCAGTTTTGTTCGTTCTGTTCTCATCGAAACGTGTTTGTTTTCCATTTCGAGTACCCTGAAAAATATTCTCCGATATTCTGATTGTTGTTCTCTACCAAATGATCCGCACATACATACTTTCTTCGTCTTTTAACAAATATTTTCTTTAATTTTTTAATAATCTCTTCCTCATTAACACCATTTTTGTAGACATTATTTTTTCTGTTCTGGCTGTTCTGTTCATCAGCAATTTTTCCTTTTGCGTACGGAATTATATCACTCGACGAATCCTGTCATTTCAAACTCATACTACAAACACATGTTTCTGTAATTGAGATTTAGTACACCCTGCTTCGCCATGCGGACCCCATAGTATACACGGCATCGCTGCTATTCATGAAGAAATAATGCCCCTTGCATATTTACAAGGCTCTTGTGTTTACTTTCCGAATAACCTTCGTACTAGCCTATACCTGAACTGAATATTTGCAACAATTTATATCTTGCAATCCCCAAACAAGTCCAAACTGCTCAAAATGCACCCACACTGTCCCTTATCAAGGGGACGTCAAAGTGAAAAACTCTAGTATGCCCTATGGACTCTCCTCCAGCATAATTGAAATGTGAAGCTGTGCACCCTCTGGTTGTATTACGATCAGGTTTTTACGTCGTTAGCTTGTGGCTTTGGCACCCTCTAAAAGTCTGTCCTCCACATCCACACAAGGCAAGGCAAAGAATCAGAGGGCCGCACGCCCGCAGAATGCGAATAACGAATCATCATTATGGCGATATAATGAAGTGGGAGGACACGCTGGATGGGATATTGATGGTGTGAGAGAGTAATTGGTTTTGTTTAGAGTGGTATTGTGCATGTGCTTGTTATGGGAGGGTGATGGATGAAGACTGGGATGCTAATTTGTGAACCATATATTTTATGCAATTATGTACTTGAAGGCTTTATATATTATACTTCTGGATATGGTAAACAAGAAGATATTTTCTTAGACATTTCATGTCATAGTTAATAAAGACACAAATATAAATAAAATCTCGGAAACAAGTAAAGTATATTTTGAATTTACCCGACACATCAACGAACAGATCCCATATTGAGAAATGCAAAATGTAAATTAGGTATTTATAAATTTAATTAGGCATGTTCTTCTCTATAGATCTGAAACTTGGACACTGAAGCAAACCATTGAAAAAATACTGAAATCTTAAAAAAATATTAAGTAGTAGATGTATACAGGTTTCCCAAAAAATGCACCCTGTATGGTGATCTCGAGAACTGTAAGAGATACGAAGTCAGTTAATTAAACAGAATTTGCCCTATAAGGAGTCCATTTTAATAATGTATCGTTATTTGAGAAGAAATGTTTAGGTACATAGGCATAATGTATCGTTATTTGAGAAGAAATGTCTGTACATAGGCGAAAGTGTAAATTTTTCAGTAATATTGGATTTTGGTTTATAACTCTTTGGTGTACTATTTTATGATCTTTCAATGGCGATGCTCAGATTTTTTTTATCACTGTTGGATTTCGAGTTATATCAAAGTTCTAATTTTTATGTGAACGCTACATTGTCAGTGATTAGGTATATCTCTTATTACCAATCGTTCCATCATCTTCAGTTTCATTCAGGAATTAAGAAAATATTTGTCAATTGTTAAATACATTCAATTACCTTATGTGGGGCACTAACAAATATGTTCTAATGTATTTCCTTGATTATTGTAAAAATAAAATTACTAATATATTTTCTTCTTTTCCAGGTCAGTACTTCTTTTTCTTATCATCATTTGAAATCTATCAGTCCACAAGTAGGTACTTAGGTAATATTTATAATAGTTGTACACGAATAATGCAGTTTTATTTAATCAGTCAATTTTAATTCAGTTCGCAATAATTTAAATCCATTCAAAAGAGATTTAGGTTATTTTATATTATTTAATTTACATTTTATACTATTGATATTATAAACAAACAAAAACGAATTTGCATATAAAATTGTTTAGCATTCATTTTATTTTAAATTGTGTTGAAATAAATGTATAGTTTTTCTTCTTTGGTTTAATATAACTGCATGTTTATAAACTTTTCTGAAAAATATAAATTATTTGACTCCATAAATTTTAATTAAAATTTTATTGAAAATATTTCGAACTTCATCCATAATCTATTTTGCAATTTAAAACTTCCTTTATTTTCCGGGAAGCAAAATATGAAATATTTATTTTTGAGTAGGCGTCATCAAAAGAAATATTTAAATCTGTTTACTCTGAACGTTATACCCTTAGAAAAAACGTGGATTCAATATTCAAAATCACATGATTGAAAAATAGATTATGCTGAGGATAAAGAAAACCGATTATCCAAAAACTCCTCCCTCTTCGGAAAATAAATTGACTTTTTTATGAAAAGGCAACATTTATACATATAAGTTAACAAGCTTTGCATAATAAACCAGAATTCTCATATCCAGGTGTATTTAAATCGTTACTAATCTTAACAAAGTTAAACCGAGTTGTTATTAAAATATGCACCCCGCTCGCAATAGGAGCCCGTAACGAATTCAAAATGGCCGCCGGGATGGGGTATGAACCAGTGGCGGCTTGTGCCCTAAAACTTTCCATAGCATTTCATAGAAAAATTTTGATTACAGTTCTAGTTGGTCACTTTATTTACGAGTACTATCTCCTTTTTACGGAAAGACGCTTAAGTTTTATTTGTAAAAATATCTCTATATTACATTAAAATCAATTTTAAAAAGGGCATTCTTATTGCATGTTCTGATCGTATCTGAGGTACTTTGGTTCCAATCTACCAATCGGCTAAGTGTGATATAAAATGACAATATCATATGAGCGTGATCAAATTTAGAGAAAAGATGTGAAATTTAAAGTAGCGTACCTGTATTTTTCAAAGTTTTGTTAAATGTTAATAGAATTTGCGAAAACAGAAATAACTTTTTACCTCTCGCTAAGAGAGGTATTGCATTCATGCTAAAAATCGCATATCCAGATTTTATTGAATAAGCACGTTTTAAGGTCCTTACAATCCGATTTTAACATTTTTACGATGATGTCTGTGTGTGTGTGTGTGTGTGTGTGTGTGGATGTGTGTGTGTGTGTGTGTGTGTGTGGGATGTTGGAAGGACGGTTACTCAAAAACTATAAGACTTAAAATTTGTTTAACAACGTATTTCCCAATCGGACATTCCCGGGAAGATCTGAAAAGGTTTTGGTAACAATTGGACAACCGGAAGTAGAAGATTCTTGAAAAAAAATCTTCTAAATATTATTTTTTGAAAATTTTTCGTGGTAATATTAAAGAAAATTAAATTCTCTATCTGATACATTTAAATATTTTATAATTGGACAACCGGAAGTAGAAGATTCTTGAAAAAAAATCTTCTAAATATTATTTTTTGAAAATTTTTCGTGGTAATATTAAAGAAAATTAAATTCTCTATCTGATACATTTAAATATTTTATTATATATTCCATAGATTTAGAGATAAAAGAAGTATAATATATAAAATAATCTGTTGTAATAAATTTGACAGCCGAAAGAATGCCATGAAAAATAGTTGATAATTTAAATTATTTGTAACTGACAGATAAATGTCAGTGTCAGAAATAATGAGTAATGAATTAAAAATATACTTGGAGAATTCCTTAGTTCTTGATCTGTGACTATTATGGAGATGACAAGTCTAGGTTGAAGGGCTTAAATTTGTTTCAAACATTATGGGACAATGTACACCAGTACTGTAGACTAGAGTAACTTTGAATTGCGAAAAAGCTATCAAATTCTTCTCAAGTAAGTTGTAAATATTGACAAAATCGGAGTGTAATCTATCCGTCACTTTATTAAAGGGAATTAAGGTTATTTAGATATAACAAGTATGAAAAAATAAAATGTAAAAGAAGATATATAAGAATAGATGCACAATCCAGATATATACATTTTAGACCGCCCAAAATTAATGTTTTTACTAGAAGAATATGAAGAGAAAGTAAACAAAGTTGTTCGAATTGAAAATTGCTGTTACCAGCCTAATATTTATATATGGTAAACTCTACTTTGTAATTTATTGTAACATAATTTATGGTAAAATATCTTCATGTTGAGACATGCTATTATTGAATAATAAAGAAGTTTATACGTCATAGATTTATATGAATATATTATTTGTATTTATAAAAATAATCTTTGCTTTATGCATACAGCCAGGTAAAATATACGGCGAGAGGTTATGTGCTGGCCACATCAGATTTTTTTTGATGTCATCGTGACGCCATCTTGCAAAGTAATACAAGCAACGAGAGCGAAAAAAAAGGCACGCATCTCTTTCGCTCTCAATGCCTGTATTCCTTCACACAAATGACGTCACAGAAGCTTAAATACCATTTCTTTCCAATTCTAAATATTTGAGATATTTTAAAACAAGTACAGATATATTATTTTTAACTCTATATTTAGACAAATTTAAAAAAATGGGCATTTACCCCACTGGCTAAATGTGAAATCATAAAAATAACAATCTTCCGGACATTGATTATAATAGTTGTCCTTTTTACCTCTCGCTAAGAGAGGTATTGGATTCATGCTAAAAATCGCATATCCAGATTTTATTGAATAAGCACGTTTTAAGGTCCCTACAATCCGATTTTAACATTTTTACGATGATGTCTGTGTGTGTGTGTGTGTGTGTGTGTGTGTGTGTGTGTGGATGTGTGTGTGTGGGATGTTGGAAGGACGGTTACTCAAAAACTATAAGACTTAAAATTTGTTTAACAACGTATTTCCCAATCAGACATTCATGGGAAGATCTGAAAAGGTTTTGGTAACAATTGGACAACCGGAAGTAGAAGATTCTTGAAAAAAAATCTTCTAAATATTATTTTTTGAAAATTTTTCTTGATAATATTAAAGAAAAATAAATTCTCTTTCTGATACATTTAAATATTTTTATACATATTTTATAGATTTAGAGATAAAAGGAATATAATATATAAAATAATGTTGTAATTAATTTTACAACCGAAAGGATGCTATGAAAAATAGTTGCAAATTTAAATTATTTGTAACTGACAGATAAATGTCAGTGTCAGAAATAATGAGTAATGAAAGAAAAATGTATTTGGAGAATCCCTTAATTCTTGATCTGTGACTATTATGGAGATGACAAGTCTAGGTTGAAGGACTTAAATTTGTTTCAAACATTATGGGACAATGTACACCAGTACTGTAGACTAGAGTAACTTTGAATTGCGAAAAAGCTATCAAATTCTTCTCAAGTAAGTTGTAAATATTGACAAAATTACACATCGATATAAGAATAATCGGAGTGCAATCTATCCGTCACTTTATTAAAGGGAATTAAGGTTATTTAGATATAACAAGTATGAAAAAATAAAATGTAAAAGAAGATATGTAAGAATAGATGCACAATCCAGATATATACATTTTAGACCGCCCAAAATTAATGTTTTTACTAGAAGAATATGAAGAGAAAGTAAACAAAGTTGTTCGAATTGAAAACAGCTGTTACCAGCCTAATATTTATATATGGTAAACTCTACTTTGTAATTGATTGTAACATAATTTATGGTAAATATCTTTATGTTGAGACATGCTATTATTGAATAATAAAGAAGTTTATACGTCATAGATTTATATGAATATATTATTTGTATTTATAAAAATAATCTTTGCTTTATGCATACAGCCAGGTAAAATATACGGCGAGAGGTTATGTGCTGGCCACATCAGATTTTTAAATCTAATAATAATCAAAGACTGTTACACGGATTAGATACTCTTGTCTGCATTATTATACATCTATCACGAAACGAGTACCGAAGGCAGTTGTGGTTAATATTCAACTAAGGGTGTCTACCCTTCATATAAATAAATTAAATAATATGTCACCACGGCTTAATACCCATTTCTGAGTGTGCAAATAATATCTATATTTCTGTTACATTGTAGGTGTTTACCACGCGTCACCTCATAGGCTCTCATAGTTGTGAAGAGGGCACTGCATGATGAAAACATGAATTTATTTAAATATCTCGCTCCATATTATTTGTCCCACTTGTTTTCTGCACTGTAACATTGGCGCATGCGTATCTTTTATCCTTTACGCACGTATGAGTATTTTATCCTTTATTAGAAGCTATGTAGTATTCATGAGCTCTTTATCTATGCTAGCATAAGAATTGCTGTCCATGAAGACTACGTTATCAAAAACATTCATGGTTATAAATAGTATCATTACAATTATCGAAAACATGCCTCATGGTATTGTCCGGGTCGGTTGAATTACATATTGGATATAAAGTTATATTTTAAATGTTGTTGTTTCTAAAATATAAACAAATAAAGACCAATTGTAATTTATCACTTAATAATATATAAAAATAGTTTTTAAAGAATGCACAAAATTATTTTTTTATGAACATATGTTTTTAAATTTTTATTTGCTTTATTGACCTCGATGGTTATGAAAAACAAGGTTACCCAATGGATAGAAATTACATGCAAAAGAATTAATTAGCTTGTCGCAGTAATGTTTCATCTTCAGCGACAGGTTGAACGCCGTGCCAATTGAAGCGTAGTATAAGAAATATACGGGATGTTACAACACAATGATATCAAGAAATGTAGGTTATACCAATTAAACTAAAGCGTGATTTACATTACACTCTTTTAGTTAAATTCAACAATTGTTTTTTAAAAAATTATTGGCTAGAAAACATACTAGTTTTTATCCAATTTAATATACCGTCGTTTTAACTAATCATCTGAAATCTGAAAATAGTTTAGCTACATACTATTGTTTTGTTTAATTTAAAGTTTTCGACTATTATGGAAAAAATAACAAGGAAGCGAATTAAATAATTTAGACATATCGAAACAAAATATTTTTATTTTTATGTACTGTACTGTGCACAGAGTACGCAGGTCTAGTATGAAACTTGGATATAAACCAGTGTCTGATCTAGTTTGGAAAAAAATAATCAGAATAACAGGCTTTATTCTATAAAAATATCGTTATATAATAATTGCCGTTATTTATAAAAATAACGATGTAATGCTGAACGATATTTTGTAAAAATCGTATTCACTAATTAATATCGTTACACTCGTTCTCATACCGTTTGTTTTTAAAGAAAATTATGAACTATTATTGAAAATTAAATTGTCATTGTCTGTTATTTTGCAAAATATTTTAACGTTTAATTTATTTGGGTGAAATGTAAAAATCAGAGATATATTATTAATTAAAATAATACGTTTATTTAACGATAAATAATTAGAATAAATATTAAAAAGATAATAAAAATAACTAACACTGTGGATTAAACAAATATAAATACTAATTTAATTATTAAATGCTTAAACACTAAGATTATTTATTTAACTAATATTTATATCACTATATTTATTTATGTCCACTACTCGTAGACTGTTTATTTATATCACCGCCTGTTCATTGCTCATTGCTTCTATCTATCAGACTATATTCGCTGGCTTTGGCGGCGGGTTTATATAGCGCGATGTCCTTCTAGAAGTTTCTGACGCCACAATGACATTGAATACAAAGGATCCAGGTCATCGGTATAATTAACACGTCTAGGCGTATGGGTATTTCCATCGCCAGGTATTACGTCATCGCTCGGGAATATTCTACCAGTAGCGGCGCCCGAATACTTTTAAGTCAGGGCGCACGTTACAATATATTGACATAATTGAGTAAAGAATATGAGTAAAAACGGATTATTATCATCCCATACTAGATTTTGACGAATACATACATTTTTTCTAAAATGTAATTATCGTTATTAATTACATATTTGATGCATGAATAAATGTTTTGTTACCTATTTTCAATTTCTTCCTGTTCAAATATAAATAATAAATTAATTAACCCTTCTATTTTATAACATTTGACATGAACGGATTGAATAACAAGTGAATCCGTATTATTCACGAACTAATTAAATTAACGACAATACGATATCAATAGAACTACGAGTACATTGATTTTAGAGAAAACGCTTTTTGAAAATTATTGTATTTAACAACTTTTTTACCATAACGATACGTTATTGTATAACGACATTCTTACAGAATAAGCATATAATTTTCTGATAGAACTTTGGAAATGTTACTTGTATCACATTAAACTTCTTTGCCCAAAATTATGGTAATTTCTATAAAGATGTTTTGATTATGAATGGTTATATAAAATTATATTTTGCTTTATTTTAAATCTTGTTATTTTCAAAATTGTCTCGGACAGTATTATCCATACAAGTGACACTCGTTGTGCTTTAGATAAGGAAAATATGAATTCTGAAAATAGCAGTTCTTATAGAAAAAAAAATACCAAATCAAAGACACAACTATTAATTAATTATTTACTGCGTTTGCCCGTGCCTATAAACCCATGTCTAATACTCATATATGCAGTCAAGATGTAGTTGATGTTCGCGAGAGAACATTATACTTATTTATCAATAAAACTCGCGTGTATCAATCAATAAAAAAATATTTTTTTTCATAATTAATCTTATATTAATTTTGCATATCAATAAGGTTTAAATAAAAAATCCATTAGGTAGTCTTGTATATCATAATTTGGGACAAATAAAAAAGCTAATTAAAAATGAGTTAATACTCCAGTATATAAATGAAATAAATTGAGAAAATATCATGTCAGCTACCGAGATTTAAACCCGATACCAAGATCTGTACTATGTCATAGTAATTTAGCATTTAAATAAAACCAGTACCCTAACGTATACCATAATTTGAGGCAGAGGGTACTTTATTTTTCTAAAATCTAGTTTCAATTTATAACGTAGGACGCTGTAACGCGAGAAAACACAAAAAGAATCATATCCCACCGCAGACACTCCGCCACTGGGGTTCCATCATATCTTAACCATGCAAAGGCGACCAACAATGATACATAATGATAAACTCTTTTGTGGAATCAGCGCAACAAATCACAGAAGGTTATAAATTACATCGACCCCCAACGCGGTCGGTTTATATTCTTAATTCTTCACTAACAAATTTATTCACCGATAATAGCTTCATTTGTAGGCGCTTTCATAATTCAAGAACCGGCCGACAGAGCTCGCGACCGACGCAGTGAAAACACGTGCGAAATACTTGGCCAACCGCGATTTCCGATGCACGGAAATTAAAACATCGTGTGCGAGAAAATAAATCAGCGCGTAAGTAATGGATATTAAGATTTATAATGGCGAGAAACAGAGATATGGACTGCTATAATTTCAAAGAGAAACCGTCAGTTTATTAAAGAAATCAGCTGAGGTAATTACCATCATTTATAATTTTTAACATAAATCAAAAGATTGATAGTTGATATTTCCTGACATTTATTAAAGAATTGATTTAGTAAACAGGTAGCTACAATTATTGTTTCTTATTTTTATTGCATATTACATGACTATACGAGTACACGGCGGTTCATCGGTCTATTTTTTTAATAACTCGATTATTTTAAATATTATGGAAAAAAAAATCAAAGTTTATTTTAATTAAAATGTTATACTTCTGTACTATGGATTTTACTAACAGGTGTTCCAGTTTTACGCGATGGTATGTAACTTTATATTTTCAAATGGAATAAACAGCCTATATGTATATTTATTCGAATTTGAAAAATAATAAAAGCTGCTTTATTTACATTAGTATAAAAAGCATTACGTTATATTATTTACCGGTTTCAGGATAATAAGCCTACAAAAGTAGGCTGGTGGCTAAGTAATAAATGTATCTTTACGGCAATATTATTACCATACTGAAATGTCTACAACAGCCTATAAAATCAAAATAAAATAAAAAGAAGATATAATGCTCTTTATTAATATATACAAATAACGTGTTAGTGTATCGTTCTAAACACTGTTTGCTTTATTCTAAAATAATAAACTAGGAATAAAGCACAAAATTTGAATATTTGTCATATTGACATATAATTGTTCTGCTTGCAATAGAGTTAATGAGAGAGAGAGAAGTTCAAATAATACTTGTATTTATTAATAATGTCTACATTTTCTGAAACCGTTAAACTGTTGGACAAACTACGGATCTTTTGAATCATAACAAACCTTAGTGTCTTAAAATCCTCGCTCTACAAGCTCGGACATCTGCGGCAGTTGTGATACTCATAACAATACTAGGTATGTTAATAGCAGGGCTCGGACATCTAGATTAAAATTGAGGAACTCTTTTAGTTCGAAAAAAAAATCGCAAGTTAGCGCAGCAATTGCAAAATTACTACATTTCGCATAGTAGAGAGCGGGGCATATTGTTTCTCATTTATTTGAAAATAATTATTTCGTAGTCTGTCAAAAAGTCTAATGTCATTATGAAGTATTTTATTATATAGGTACTATAATAAAAAGAATACTCTAAGTACAAAAAGTTCCTTATTTTTGGTCAGTAAGATAAATACTACCAATTAATTACTATTAATATACTCTAGATACACAAATATATGTCACCGTCGTGGACCATATGAAACAGTTTTCCAAATTATGAAGGTTTTTAAAAGAATGAATTACCTCTACCTTCTTGTCTACCTTAATTGTGTCACATCTACGACAAGTGGAGATATTTGCTATTAACTCGTGTTAAAAGAAATGATAGACAGACATCAGTTACACCTTAACGTAAGAATATACATAATTTTATAACAGTAAATAATTTTGTAAAATGAATTAATAAAAATATAATAATTAAAATTTTGAATTTTATTTCATATTTTCAGTTAAAAAAATGAACTTCTGAATTTTATTTCATACTTTTACATTTAAATTTATATTTTAGAGTGTACCTATAGATTGTACCTGATCAAATACGGGTGTAGTTCAGGAAAAACACCAGTAGATGGCCATTAAATTATGGTAACGAAAAATAACACATACTGTCCGGTCTGTACATGTATAGTCGGTAGTTAGTACCTATGCAATGAAGAATGATTCAAATATATTTTTACTAAATGCAGAAGGCTAAACTTATTCTGAATTTCGCAGTGTAGAGGCGATTAGGCAAACTGCAACTATATGAATCGCTAATAATTTCATTTTATAGTTCATGGTAATACTTAACCTGCTCACATTAATTAAAGAGTCTATAAATAATTCACAGTACAAAGCCTTAACGTGCCAACTGAAATATAGCACGAAACTGTAACATACGCAAGCGATGTGTTTATAAATCTCGCCTATCCGTTTTAATATAATGATACATGCGTTAAGTGTGCATACTCCACCTCGCACGTACTTGAGTACCTACTCACAATAGTATTAAATCATTGTACTCTTAATGAATTCGCATTGCAATGAAACATGTAGACTACAATTCAATTGTAGGCAGGGGGATTATTTCTTGATTAATTATTTTTATAATCCTGGAATATATTGCGGAGATTAAGGACATTACAAGAATATTAGCGGTTTTTGCAAGTGTTTTTAGTAGTATTTTAATAAACCGTGTAATATAATCTCCGGAAATAAAGTTGAAATTAATATATGTACTTGTAGTGCATGTGTTCGTTGTACTCTCGCAATTTGCAAAAATGATTTACTTGTCGCGGATGTCATAAAGTAACAGCAATGCGATCTTCCACCATAGTAATAAATTAGAAAATAAGTCATTTATATTAAAGCAAGATCTTAAAACTGTATGATCATTGTCTAATAGTATATTTTACTACATGGGAGAGAAATGCATGATTTTTCTAGAGACCACAGGCTACAAAGCCCTGAAGGAAAAATAAAATTTTCTTCTGAGGTATATACATTTGTTGCTTGAGGCGGAAGACGTTATTTTTACAAGAATACATAATTTCAAAATTTTGTTGAACCGTTGCAAAAGACAACAGAAATAAACAGTTGGCACTTTTAAGCCGCAAAATATTTAAGGTGTCTCCATCTGCACATATTGGTACATTTTGTACAGTTTAAGTTGGAGAAATTCTATACTTGCATGGTGAAGTATCTAAACTGGAATATCTCAGTATATATGTAAATTTTTCAAAAAGTGGAGATACCTGGTGGACACTCACATAGAAAACACATGCGTTTGTAATTGAAAGATATATTTAATCACATAGGCTTCCGATGGAAATAAGTAGTATGTAGTTGTTGTTAATTGTCTTATTAAATTGCATATTATATATGCATATTTTCAATTAACATAACAACGGCTGCGCAATTGGCTGTAACCTAAAATCACTTTGACACTTAAGAATTGACATGACGGGTAATATGACAATGCCGTTTCTAAAACATGACACCAATAAGTTTCTTGGTTTATGTTTTAAAATAACAATAAATATTGTAAAATAGTTATTATAGAAATGAATCTATTCTCAACGATTTTTTATAAAACGAATTGTTTTGTTTATCAAATGTCACTTCCATGAAAGCCGTCTTTCTGTATCAATAAATTAAACTATTTAAATACAATAAAATTTGTACAGTAAAAATTTTGAAAGATGTCCGATCAAGGTCATCTACGAATTGTATGAATTCAGATTTTTGCTCCGCCCATTCTGACAAATTCAGTACTGTCGTTTGCTTAGTTTTTGTAAGGGTACCTACATAAAATACTACTGTTATTTCATTATTATAAAAATATGTTACAATAACAGCATTCAAAATTCAAAAATAAATCAACTGGTAAGTTTATTACCAAATGTTAAACCAAATATATGAAAATTAAGATATTGACACAGTGTCAGTGACACTGACAGAAAATAACGTTATTCGTACGGCTATGAATCAAGGTAATGTATCTGAATTAATATATAAACTTACGTTCCTAGAAAGTATTATCAACAACGAACATCGTTTTAAAATGGAATGTCCTAACTTAGTCGAAACAATATGAATTTCGGAAAGACAAGCGTGTTATATCCATCTTTATCGCACACGCTTAAAGCCTTTGTAAAGGAGGGGATAAATGTATGCCAATTTGTTAATTCGTTCATGATACAGATGACCTTGATCGGACATATTTCAAAAAATTTACTGTAATTTCATATTTTTTACGGTTGCACAAAAATTAGTGTGAACACCTTGTTCACGAAATCCTTTAGCAGCCTTGAGATTATCCTCGAGATTTTTTCTCGAAACACTTGAGAGATTTTGCGGCCTTAATATACAAATAACTATTATGTGTTGAGTTGAAATATATCAATTAATTGTTACTCCAATTACCAGCTAACTCTTCTGTTTGAAAATAAATGAGCTAAATATATACTTCATAGAATATTAATAAAAAAATTACGGTGTAATGAATAACAATATTAAGAATTTCCAGAATTGCAGAAAGCTTTCAAACAAAATTTAAAAAAATAGTGATGAACCCGATTTGCAAAAATGATTTACATACTCTTCGCAGGTAATTCAAAAAGCAACATTAGTTTGTCAATATTTCAGAAAAAGGAAAACTACTTCATAGGTATTTGAAACTCTCGCGTAGGAAACATGTCTTTACAGATGATGTTATCCCCATTGTTTTGTTAGTAGCATTAATAACCAATCAATGGTTGTCGCAATGAAACATAAATAATTTTTGCTTCTTAACGACAGTAACTGTAAATTCAGTTAATAATTACATTGCCAATCAGAAACATGAACAATTACACAGCTGTAGAATGGGCTACAAGCAAAATTTAATTGAGGAAAACTCGCTACTTTGTAATACAAAATTCAATTCGTGTTCGTCCATCACTTTAAACATAATTTCATACATGCCTTGAATGCCTCAAATTACACGTTACGTTGTAACTTTACCCTCATGCTATTGAAAATCGATCACAGTTTTCAATATTCGCATTTACTCACCCTATAATTACCCAATCTGAGCAATTTTCGAGGGTCTTAAAATATCCTCGTACATATGCTATAAAACCGCCACGTTTTTCCCTCATATATCACGCATCTATAAAAAGCAGGAACATCATAGTCGACAGGGCCTATTCATTTTTTTCTATCAATTTTTTTCGCAGAACACGTGTTGGCAAGTAACGATCATTATCTGAAATAAACGTAGCGTGAGTTTCTTTCTGAATAGGGCTGCTAAAAGGGTCCAGCTTACAGATTTCCTGTTCTCTTTTGTACGATTGACAATGCCTATTGGACGTGTAGATGTTGTGTTGCTAGAAGGCTTGTTAGATACCAAAGTGACTTGCAGATCTACTAAATGTAATTGAATGTAATTTGTTACTCACTTTTTGTGAATTAGATCATGGCTTATTGAAATTAATTGGTCTGTCATTGGTTATTGTGTTATTTGTATTATTTAATTACCGCAAAGTGAATTACTACTCTTACTAGGTGTGTCAGAATTGACATGATGGAATAATACACTTGTAACTCATTGTAGGTACAGGTTTTCCGGTTGACCTAGAAAATGTTTAGCTCTACTTGGAATTGTATAAGATTACGAATATAATAAAAAGCTAAAGCTATCTGTATCGATACTGATACAGAAAGAATCGAATCATATTAGGTCATTTGAAGATGACCACTTTTTCGTCAACTTAAAGTACAAGGGGCAATGTTTGTGTAATCTATCTAACCTATGCCGAGCATAGTTATTTGTGTATCAGTTCTGTCAAAGTGATCTTTTTTGACAAATGCTATGGTTATAGAAAACTAATAAGTCGTTAAAGTTTAATAATTGCTCATTTAAATTGAAAATATAAAATATATATGTGTTAAAAGTAACATTTTATTTCGT
Organism: Harpalus rufipes; assembly: GCA_951394225.1. Classification (NCBI taxonomy): domain Eukaryota; kingdom Metazoa; phylum Arthropoda; class Insecta; order Coleoptera; family Carabidae; genus Harpalus; species Harpalus rufipes. The sequence continues at coordinate 40,248,660 of OX596281.1, forward strand.
GCGAAGGCAGTTTGGACCGCGTACCAGAGTGGTCCAAACCTTCGAACAAAATAAAATCACTTTTAACACGTATTTCATACACTATTTTTTCTACAAACACTATTTTTACCTTCCGTCACCTGTGTGTGTGTGACGAAAATTTCTCCTTCGACAACTCCATTATTACAATACCAAACATTATAATTTTTCATATTTCTCTTTCGCACGTCCATATGAAGAGTTGGTTTGATTTTGTTTACGATTGGTTAATCGGAAGTACCCTAGTTTAAAGATTTTACCAGTTTTTCTTGAAAAAATCTGTTGTGGCCAGCACAATACCTTCCGTCATTCTCGTGTATAATGTATAAATTCCATAATTTTTCTTACAAAAGATTCTAAATTTTCAGTAAAATTATTTCATAAACAAACTATTCAAATTGCACTTGACACTGGCATCTTCTTCTTCTTTAGCTTTTCCCATTCGTTAGGGGTCGCTATTTTTGCATGTCGTTCTCATTCAGTTCCTTTTCTCTCAAATCTTCCGCAATACAGTCCTTCCATCTTATCTTTGGTCTTCCTCTGTATCTTTAACGTCCTATTACTAAACTATTCATTCTTGTTCCAATATAATTCTTCATTTCTCCTCATGACATGTTCAAACCAATGTAATCGTCTTTCTTGTATCTTTCTAAAAACTTGTAACACTAGAGTTATTTTCTTACCGTATCTTTCCGTGTATTCCCCAATATCTACTTCAACATCCTCATATCTGCCACATTAATTTACTTTTTATTGATACTGACATCTGTCAATTTGAATTATATGAATATATTACTAGTTCCCAAGTTTGGCATAGCTGGCTGAATTATAACATTTAATTTCTTTAAAATTCTTTAACTCTGTATCTATTGAATATGAAGTATAAATTGTAATCAAATCGTATAGAGAATAATATATTCTTTAAGTTATAATAACGTTAAATGTCAATATATCAAATTTAACTGTTAAATCTTCAAATGAGACTACTTCCGGTTGACCAATTATAACCAAAATCTAATCAGTTGTTCTTCTGGATGTAAACTTGAGGAATACGAAAAAATTAAAATTTTTGGAATCGTGGTATTGAAGTTATGGAATCCGGAACTTTTGTCACACACACACACACAGACACACAGACACACGGACACACAGACACACAGACACACATACATACAGACATCGTCGTACAAATGGTAAAATCGTATTAAAACGTGCTTATTCAGTAAAAACTCATCATTGAATTTTTTGACCAAAGACAATACCTTCCTTACCTAAAGGTGACGGAAGGTAAAAACGCTGTTAAATATTTTTTTTTGACATTTTAGGTTAAATATTAAAGAATATTCTATTCTCTATTCGATTTAATTATATTTTTGTTCTCCATATTCAATGAATTTAGAGATAAAGAATTATAAATAAATAACCTATGCTGCTAAAAGCTGCACTATGAACACAGAATATTCAAATATTACTAATTGACAAATGTCTATGTCAAATAAAATTTACATAATATCTTTGTTATTATGTTATAAATAAAATGCTATACCTATGTTTTTATTTTCTAATTTTTGTTTTAAAAAACATACTGTTCTGTTTAGTAGTTCAGTTCAGTACGAGGTAAGGTCAGTTAATTTCTCCCCTAAAAAGAAAACATCCTTTGACGGAAGGTAATGTACTGGCCACATCAATTTTTTTTTTAATCTGTATTTCTAATAATTTTTTGACATATACCAAAAATGTCGATTCTGTTGTTCCAATCGGCATTACCAAGGTAACTAATTCACTTTTGACACTAGTGTTAAAACTAACAATGATCTGCCACTTTTTAACACTGGTGTCCCCAGATTTTTAACCCTAAAAATAAATCCTACTTTTAGTAGATTTGTAGAAAATAAATATAACAAGCTTGTATATATTAATTATAAAGAAAATAGCCAATTGGCCGTATCTTTTTTTAAAGTAAGATATGACAATATAAAATAAAATGGAATTAGCAAGACTTCATTTATTTTCAATCAAAAACAAATAATATTAGAAAACACTGAAACTTAATTGTTCAAAAAGAAAAACATGGTATTAAATTTTGGAACATTTTAGGGCCGCTTTTATATTGGTTTTGTTTAACCTGAAGTTCAAAGAATACAAGTATTATGTACAGTACACAAAAAAATCAATTCTAGAGTGATCCTGATTGTATAGGTACTATGTATGTATAAAGTGAACCATAGTGTATTTCAGAATAAGAATGTTAAAATAATATTTTCATTACTTCTAAAAATTATACACTCAAAATTTAACACCAGCATAATTTATTATTCTGCTTTCAATGAATTTTTGAGTAAAAACGATCATATATGCTCAAATTTAACTTTGAAAATGAGCCAGAAAATAAATTGTCTCACTTTTAAACGGTCGTGTGGTATCTACTAGTATATATTTGAATTTCTTTCTTCATTGTAATTAAAAGTTACATCAATAAAACTACTAAATGATTTAAACACTTCCATGGACTGAAAATATAAGATTTATTATCAAGAATGAGGAACTAAGTCCAACTATTAAATAAACGTTTATAAATCGAAAATATGTTAACAGCAGATAGCAAAACATCTGTTCATTTAAGAGTAATGACATCGTAAAATCCCATTAATTGAATTATAGTGTTTGTATCACTTACTGATAGGAATAAATAATTTGAAAAAATGTGAAAACCATACTTATAAACAAGCCAGCATGTTGTATTCATGAACAAGAATAATTGTAACCTCTGGTGTAGACTGCAATCAGTCATGTATCAATAGAAAATCTTCCCATTCATCCTGTTTCAAATCGCATATTGCATTATCTCGAACTCCTGCTGTACGCGTCGTATTAAATAGATGCCTACACGACCGACCAATAATCTGTCAAAACATATTTATGTTATCCATTTATTCTCGTGAGATTTATGAAGTTCGGATCGGGACAGCTGTGAAACAAAAGTAAAAAAATGAATAAATTTTCATAAGGCATCGAAGATCGAAGTCGCTTGGGACTATATAGGCCCCATGGGGTTTAGTTCGCACCTTATGCATGCGTGCCCGCGCGAAAGTAAATGCATTCAAGTGCTCGTCGTAAACTGAAGGGTGTGCGGCAACATTTGCCACTAAAAAAACAATGTTGTATTTCATAAATAAATATTGATGTTATGAATTCGGTCCTAAAATAGCATGATGTATTTTTGGAAGTATTTGTTTATTTTACTTTTAAGTTTATGGACTTGTTCAAAAGTTTCAATATTTATTCGGCATTTACGAATACAGAAATATAAAAATATTGACATAATTGATAAAAAAAGATGAATTAATGTATACAACCAATAGTTTATAATTTGGTATAACTAATTATGTTTAATAGCATAATATAAAATTATATTTAATTACAATGAAGTGTATGACAATGTTTTATTGAACATAAATATTAACAACTTTATGTTTACGTATATGATTTTATCACCTATTGAAAATTGATGTTCAATTTACTGTTAATAGGTTTATATTTAATTAAACAATTTTTCATGCATACTTTTAATAGGAAAGATTATATTGAATTATTTCAATTCAACGCGATGTAAGAGGAGGAAAATATATAAGATTTTTACATGAAAACGATCTATGAGCCAAGCCAAATGGTTTAGAAACGGAATCAGTATCAGAAAATTCCATACGTGAATGAAATGTAAAACTAAAAATGCAACTAATTTTATGAACAAAAAAATGATATAGTTTAGCAAAATATTTAAATAAAATGGATGATATTGTTAATATATATGCAAAGAGAAAAAAATAAGTATTTTTTGAGATGAAAAACAGATATGGGTTCTATTTAAAAAATATAACTTTGTGTTATATCTCGGAAATTTACAGATATAAAAATTTATTTTGTACACCACAAGTTAGGCAATAAAAATATCTATCTGTTTTATTTGGAACATTTTTCTCGATTACTAATAGTTTAGAAACTATTTGAAAAAGAAAAAATCAACAAAATTCAGTTTTTCGTCATTATCTGGAAACCTATGAGATTTTTTGGAAAACAAAAGCACATCTGAGATGACTCCGTAGGTGCATAAACAGTTTCATTTAACCGACATTGTATGTTATAGTTCTCAAGATCCCAATGGTAGCAGCTCTAAATAGGATACACTGTATAAATGCACTTGATTTTTACCATTTAAATAACATTGAGTTTTGACACATTTAGGACCTTTTTCGGAGGCAATAAGGAGTTTAAAAAATCTCTACTCAATATTGGAATATATACTCGAACAACCCGAGAATATGTGGACAAAATTTGAAGTCACAATCATTATCAATGGCACATAGGGCAATTTTTTTTAGTTAGCCTGTTTTCATGGATATTCTGCATCGTTGGGTGCAAGAATCGTCTACTTAGCAGGAACGTTATTTGATTGCACATAGTCTGATTTTTTTCCCCAAACATAGTTGATATTCAAAATATCACAAACATTAACGAATACATTCCGAAACAATGATAAGAAACTCTTATTGTGTTCGTATTGTTTTTGTTTTGACAATAAATAAATAGCTAAGCCATTTATTTGACACCCATGGAGACAATTTTGTCAATCGTTGGTGGTGATGTGGTGATAACCGGCCATATCCAACTTTTATTACTAATTATTATGAGTGTGAATATAAATGTCTTGATGCAAAATTTGTTCAATTTTTCCGGAACTTGGACGGTTATTGCACCAAGCCCTTCAATTATAGAAGATTAAACTATGGCACAAAAGCTGAAAAAGCTATACTCCATTCGCTGCGACAAGAGAATGTGAAACTAATTCTTGAACAGGGACAAGTCATTCTATTCGTCAAAAGAGTTAATTTGGAGCAGAACCACTTTAGGAAGCGGCCTGGTCCACTCTAATAGGTACGTATTATTTCCGTACGACATTTTAATGCAATACACGGAATATATCGTTCTTTGTTAAGAAAATTTACTCTATCCAATTAAGGACACAGTGCAAAGGAAACTTGCAATAACAATTTAGCCGTAGATAATTATTTTATAACGCACCATAAACCATTACCCCACATTCAGGATTTTGATCCACACAATAAAACCTCTGCCTGTGTCACAGGAAAATTATTTTCCACGGTTTAATCTGGAAAGTGACAGTGAAGCTATCTGTGTTTCATTGTGTGTTCACATAAAGGGCCGTAATAAAAGACGTGTCAGATTTATGTTTACAAACACTTTCGGCTTGTACTTCTACAAGTTGACCCGAATTCTTTGTGGAACCCACCCTAATTCAAGATGAAAAATATTTAAAATTCTGACAGTCATGGGCTGGATTTATATCGGGGGTAGAGGACAATGAATGCATAAATTCCATTTCTAACGCCCAAGATTTTTTGGAGAAGTCTTGCAATCTTCTTAAAATTGTGCTCCCTTCTGTAAATTTAAATATTTATTGGCTTATGTTTGACAAAATGTTCTCCGTTCGCCCAAGGTTGGAAATTATGGTGTTATAATTTATTCAGTTCTTATTCTTTTATTTCCGGAGTGGAGATATTTTTGCAGGAAACTGTTCCAGGAAACAAAATGATTTTTTTGTAAAAATATTTTTTATACTTCTAACAACTCGGCTTTGTTATTATACTTTTTATTTTCTTTATTTTTCTGGTAGGTAGTATATTCCGGGATTCATGGTTGACTTCAGACAAACTTTTTGAAATACGCATTTGATTTCGTTTTTAAAATTTTGTTTACTCAAATATTCCTTCATATTTATTACTGGCAGGCTTTTTGACAGTTGGCGCAGCCGGTAGGATTTGACTCTCTTGATAGTAAAGTCGTACGCTGTTCAAAAATGTGTTAATATTATATTTTTCTAACCTTGATAAAAAACTAGATCTCTATTTTCTATTTTTCAAACAAATTAATAATACACCAAAAAACATATAATAAAGTTTTAGAATACGCTTGAAATGTCATGAAACCTCAGGAGAAATATATGATTTTCCCGCTGCAAGATTATTATGAATACCGAATAATTTAGATTGTTGAGAAAAAAAGATTTTTGGGATATTTAATTGGTTAATTTTTGACTGTAATAAAACATACATAATAGGTATATTATTAGAGTAAAAATCATAAATTCATAATAAAATTAAAAATTAACCCTTAAAATTAAATGAAAAAACTAAATACGTACATACTTGCAGAACAAGGTTCTCGTCTTCAGTAGTAAATTTTGCGCGAAACCGTATTAAGAAGAAGATAAAGAGAAATTAATATTAAGTAACATGTTAACCATGCTTACAGCTCTTTTCTCAGCAAGTGGTTAAGATTACTCATTATGTATTTAATTTAGATTTTATTTTTATTTTATTTTAAGAGTAAGGGTTACTTTCAATTTTATTTTCAATTATACATATTAACCTCAGACTATATAATATTTAATTATTAAAAATTACAAAGTATAGTTATTAGCCGAATACTATTCGCCGAATATTTGGCTATTCTGTCAAGGAAACCGCCGAATCTTCGGTAATTATTCGGCCTGGGCCGAATGTACTATTCGTTGCAAGTCTAATATTAACATGAGGTCACACGAGTGTGGTCTCATAATAGTAAACTTAAATTTTTAATTTAATACTCTATTCAAACAATATTTTAGCTCTATTATGAGTTCATTTTTGGCAAAAAGAAAATAAATCCTTTAAACCATTTATTAGCAAGACATTTAATTTTAAATATTTCTTGTTTTTTTTTCTAAATATATGAGTAAACTTTTAGTAACAGTTCTCTCATAATACTCTCCTTGTCCTCAACACAATTCAAATGATTTGAAAACAAGAATTCATATTCTAAAATAAAGTGAGATACTTGTAAATTTATAGTACACTGTACGTATGTATGGGCCATATTCAGTCTATTATTTTATATCATCGTAAACCAGTCATTTTATTAAATAATACCTAATAAATTTAATTTTTACTAAACAATATAATAAATTTGATATTATTAATAACTGTTTTTAGTACCTACATTATAAATTTATTATATTCATCATTCTAAACATTCCAGCTATTTCTTCCTATTGTATTCCATCATATTACCATATCTTATATCCACTAATCATCATCATCACACCTATAAAGCAACACTAGACCAGACATAATACCTGCGTCATCCCTCCGGGGAACCTAACATCCCCATTGATTCAACCTTCAGCCGCTATTCTTCCCTTAGTGCAACAATAGCTCCGCTGATTATTAGAGAAACTATCACTAATAGTAACATGAACTGGTGTCAGTTTCACAGACTTTCTATAGGGGAAGTAATGGGATGTTTACTTCGTAGAATAGGGTGGGATTGTTTAGTCGATATATGGGGAGGTTTTCATTAGTATATTTAGAGGTAAATCTTCCTAGCTATGAAGGAGAATATTTAAAGGTATAATAATATATTATTTAGCTGCTTCTAATATTTCTAGTTCATTTAAAGTTACAGAAACTTTGGCTATTTCATGCAAATTTTTGCGTATGTTAATAGACTGGTTTCATGCAACTAGTTTACTAACATATTTGAAAACTTCATTGGCAAGTTGCAGATACGATGTACACATGCGCGATAGAACTTAATAATTCGTAAACACACGTATTTATGTATTGATGTGAAATTTAAATATGTGTTCCATAGACTATCATTTGGATAAATATTTGCAAACGACTACAAAATATAATTAAATATTTTCCAGAGTTACCAACGTTAAGTATAATAACCTACAATATATGTATATATTGCGTCAAATAAGTTTCAGATACCTGCGTACGTATAATGAGTTCTGAAAGGTTTTTTAATAATTTGAAACATTTATTTTGGCGACAGTCAGGATTAAACCCGGTTCCTCAGATTCACGACCACACACTCAGGCACCCTGCCAAAAATTCAGTTAGTGGTTTTCAGACGGTAGAACAAAATTTTATTATTTTAAATAGTTCCCTATACATTTTTTTAGCCCATTAGATAGACTTTTTACTGATATAAAGGATATAAATATTATATGAGGTTGTATAACAATAATTAATTCATGAACAATGCTATTAAAATAATGTTACAATATTGCAATAGAATATACAGGTATTGATACGTTTGTTACCTAGGTTAGAATAGTAGTAAAGCCATTTTTATTACATTATTTCTAAGTTTGAATACGGTTTATCTAGAAATAATTGTTATACAACCCTATAAAATATTTATATCGTTGAAATAAGAAAAAAATCTCTATATAATGAATTAAAAAATTATATAGGGTACCATTTAAAAAAATAAAATTTTGTTCTACCATTTGAGAACCACTGGTTGAATTTTCGGTTTGTTATTACTGATAAATTAGCCCCTTATTCTTGATAATTCTTTGCATATAATATTTTTCTCTAAAGTCATTAAGGCGCTGGTTGTTTTAAGGGAAACAGCCTGTATATCAATGACAAAAAACACAAAGGTTATAGATATGTCGTTTTATTTTTTCGTTATTATTTTGATTATACTTTCATTATTTACAACTTTTTACTATTTTAATTGTGATGTATACCAGTAGGAATCATTTTTACCTTCCGTCACCTTTAGGTAAGGAAGGTATTGTCTTTGGTCAAAAAATTCAATGATGAGTTTTTACTGAATAAGCATGTTTTAGGGTCCCTATAATACGATTTTACCATTTTTACGATGATGTCTGTATGTCTGTATGTATGTGTGTCTGTGTGTGTGTGTCTGTGTGTGTGTGACAAAAGTTCCGGATCCCATAACTTCAATACCACGATTCCAAAAATTATAATTTTTTCGTATTCCTCAAGTTTACATCCAGAAGAACAAGTGATTAGATTTTGGTTATAATTGGTGAACCGGAAGTAGCCTCATTTGAAGATTTAACAGTTAAATTTGATTTATTGACATTTAATATTATTGTAACTTAAAGAATATATTATTCTCTATACGATTTGATTACATTTTATACTTCATATTCAATAGATACAGAGTTAAAGAATTTTAAAGAAATTAAATTTTATAATTCAGCCAGCTATGCTAAACATGGAAACTACTAATATATTCATATAATTCAAATTGACAGATGTCAGTATGAGTAAAAAGTAAATTAATGTGGTAGAGATGAGGATGTTGAAATAGATGTTGGGGAACACACGGAAAGATACGGTAATAAAATAACTCTAGTGTTACAATTTTCTAGAAAGATACAAGAAAGACAATTACATTGGATTGAACATGTCATGAGGAGAAATGAAGAATTATATTTGAACAAGAATGAGTAGTTTAGTAATGGGAGGTTGAAGAAGCAGAGGAAGATCAAAGATAAGATGGAAGGACTGTATTGCGGAAGACTTGAGAGAAAAAGAACCGAATGAGAACGACACGCAAAAATAGCGACCCCTAACGAATGGGAAAAGCTAAAGAGGAAGAAGATGTCAGTGTCAAGTGCAATTTGAATAGTTTATTTATAAAATAATTTTGCTGGAAATTTAGAATATTTTGCAAGAAAAATTATGTATGGAATTTATACATTATACACAGGATTGACGGAAGGTATTGTGCTGGCCACAACAGATTTTTAATCTATAAATAATTTAATTTCTGTTTAATTATGAAACTGAAGTAATATTTTGAGTATCGGCAACACCCAATAAAATTATATAAATATTTGAGGCTAAAAATTATTATCGAATTTAACAAAAAAGTATAATATAAAACAGGTTTGAACTCTCATTAATTTTGAATATATATATATATATATATATATATATATATATATATATATATATATATATATATATATATATATATATATATATATATATATATATATACATCTCTCTATCAATTTGACTTCCGTACATAGAAACATGCATTTGGCGTCTATGGGAAATACTGGTCCTAGGCGTCTACTTCTTCGAGTATATAGAATGTTTCACCCCACCTAATAATGTGAGCATAAGGATATTTCGAAAAATTCGTATTTAAAGAAAACAATATACACGTATATTTGACTTCCGTACTTTATACGTGTTTTTGCCGTCCCGCGTATATTTTTGTACGTATTACTGACAATTTGGCGTCCAAAATTAATATACGTTTACAAAAAACTATCAATCGGGCATCCTGCACTGTTGCCAAATATTGTGTACTGTGGCACCAATATGGAATACACATAGTCGTCTAACATGGGATCATGATTTTTTTTAAATTATATTTTTTACTAATGTTTTGAAAACTATTTGTTTAAATTTGATTTATATGCAATTCTTGAATTAAATCAAATAAAACAAAATTCGTTCTGCATGTTTAATAAAATGAGTCTGCAGATATGTATTTATACGCCTTATGTGCAAAATATTTTAACATTGCTACGTCAATGCTCTTCCTCTCTGGTTTTGTTTTTTTTATCTTCCGTTACCTTAGGTAAGGAAGGTATTGTCTTTGGTCAAAAATTTCGTTTTACTATTTTTACGATGATGTCTGTATATACTCGTATGTATGTGTAGTGTGTGTTTACGTGTGTGTGCATCTCTCTCTTTGTGTGTGTGTGTGTGTGTTTATATATGTGTGTGTGTTTGGTTGTGTGTGTGTGTGTGTGTGTGTGTATGTGTGTGGGTATGTGTGTATGTGTGAAAAAAGTTCTCCGATAACTCCAACAACTACAATTTCAAAAATTATAATTCTTTCCTTTTGTACGTCCGTATAAAGACTTGATTAAATTGTGGCTATAATTGGTACACCGGAAGTACTCTTATTTGCAGTTCTTAACAGTTTTTTTTTTAAAGCAGTTAAATATCTCTTTTTCACATTTTGTTATCACAAATATTATAGATATGTTATTCACGATTTGATTAGTTTTTTTTCTTTATATTCAATGTATTTGGAGATGAAAAACTATAAAGAAATTAATATTCATAAATCTTGCAACCTATGTTGCTATAAAGCACAATGGAAATCAAATAGAAACAATATATTTTAGTAATTGACAGATGTCTGTGTCAAGTATAACTTGCATAGTTTGTGAAATAATTTTACTGGAAATATATAATCTTTTGCAGGACACTACCTTATCTGTGAGTAATTTATATAAAATACATAGAATAGATGGAAGGTCATGTGTTGGCCACATCAGATTTTATACAAATTTATGTCTGCTTCCGACATATTGAAAATTTGAATAAGTAACCAAATGCTTTTAGAATAGGTAAACATACTTGCACTGGGGTTTAGAAGATTTAGCATATTTTTTGATTGTTTTACAACCACAAATTAAATATTTAGTTTAGGTACAATAGATACAAGTTACAAGGTTCCTTTTGAAACAAAGTTTCACCGTAGATACATGAATTATTAAATAAATATTATGATATAAGGACTATTTAATATATGTATCGCAACGTCTGACGCCTAGACGATAAAAATATGAAATTGATTTTCTAATAAATTAAAAATATTGACTGGCACTCTGATCACCCAACTAAGAAGACTGAAGTACTTATACATTATATTAGCATATTTGCGTAAGTAATCGCTTGTAAAATTGGATGATAAGAATAACAATCATTATTTTTATTTAATAATTATCTACTAGGTTTCTCACATCTTTCATAAGGGGGGGGGCTTCCAATAATATCCCCGAAACTATAAATACCGTATTTTAAAATTTTATATTTAAATAATTTTCAGTTTTTATTCGATAGTGTTCTAAAGTTGTTAACCATTGTTTTATATTCTTGTCTATTTTAAATTTATTTTAACCTAATTGTATATCATTATTTATTTTATCTCATTTATTCTTCTATTCAATTCTGAGGAATGTTTTATCTATAATTTAATATATTGTGTTTTCTATGTAATGACATCCTAAAGAGACATTGATTAATCTTGAAGATGGTTATTGTAATGACAGAAACGTTGGTGTAATATCAATAAATTTTCTTCACTCAGGTTTATAATAATATATGTATAAAAATAATTTGGGCGAGGTTTTTCTTTATCAGTAATAAATGCTTATGATTATTTTTTATAAATGTTTATCGAGATGTTTATAAAATCATAGCAGGTGTAGTTGTATTTTAATACATAATTGTGTAATACAAAATAATTTTAAATTTTACGTCACACATTCACAAAATACTTATAACAGTATAATAACGTACGAATGGGAATGCACGAGCAATAATACGATATTACTTTCGAGCGAGATATTTTTTAGACGATTATAAAAATAAAATATTGTCAAGAATTTTGTTTCAATTCACAATACTTACTATTTTCATTTTTTCAATTAATCTACCATAGCAACAAAGAAAGCAAAGCTACCTGGCTATGTTGATTTCGTATTTAAAGTACCTACGTGTGACGAGCTTATAAAAGCACGACACGAAGCGTAGTGTTTTTCTTTTACGTCATTATAAGCACTTATGCCCGTATATTATACGCTATTTTCTTATACCTGCATATTTATACCTGATTTGCGAATTCGGACAATAATTTAATCAGTCTAATAATTATTTTACATCTGTTAAACTGAAAAACTCGAAATTACTTTCCAGCATAATAAAAATTAATTAAAAATTGTTTAAATTATTTAGTATTCTTTAAGATCCAAATATAATTTCCTATTTCGCGTTTACAAAGTTTCATATACTGAATGAAGAAAATCTAATGTGGTCAACACATTACCTGCCGTCAATTTTATATATTTTTAAATCCTTCTTGCAAAAGATTATATTTTTAGTAAAATTATTTCACGAACATATTTTGACCCTGACATGTGTCAATTTGGATGAATATCCAAATTGTTTCTATTGTGATGCTGCATAGACTGCAAGATTTATGAAACTTAATTTCTTTATAATTTTTTTTCTCTTCCAACTTAGCAAATATAATGAAAAATTGTAACCATGTAATATAATATTCTTTAATGTTTATAATAAAAATTTGGGTACTCCCGGTCGAGTTGACCAATTATAACCAAAATCTAATCAGCTCTTCATAAGGGTATACAAATGAGAAGTACGTAAAAAATTGTAATTTTTGGAGTTTGCAGTTATCGAATAACGATTGTCACACACACATATATAGACATCATCGTAAAAGTAGTAAAATTGTATTCTAGCGACTCTAAAATGTGCTTATTCGTTAAAAACGGACTATGAATTTTTTGACCAAAGACAATATCTTTCTTATCTAAAGGCGACGGAACGTAGAAAAAATAATTCATTTAAAATGTCATTGTCATAAAATGTTTTTATCAAAGAAGTTATTGCATTCCTATATGACACAGTAACAAAATATCGGAACAATAAATAAATATAAAATTATTTTTCATGTTTTAATGAATAAACTTTCGTCGTTTATATATAGAAAAGATTTTTTTTTAATTGAGAAAATACGTTCTTAACCTTCGAGTTCTCAAAAAATAATTATTTTATAAAAGTACATTATTTCTGCAAATTATCTTTATAAAATAAACAAAATAATATGGAAAATAATAGACATCTTTATAATTTTACTCAGTGTCGACTAAATTCTTTAAAAATAATAATTTCTCAATATAATATTAGATTATGCTATCAACCAATTCAGGTTCATATTCTTTAAACATTTAAATGAAGAAATACTGAAAACTAAACGTACGAGGTACACATGCCATGTTGCCAAGTGTATGGACGTCAAATTGGCGGTGATTTTCGATTATCAATATACGCCGGCGTATATTATGATGCGACGACAGCGCCACATACGGAATTTCGATGAACTAAATATACGGCTGTTAACAACAAAACAGTCATTTGACGTCCAAAATGAAAATTTGCAGGTAGACCCCCTACATCACGTAGATGCTAAAAATGTGAGAAAAACTGATTTGTAATTTGGCGTCCATATTCGGACGTCACTTTACGAAGGACGTCAAATTGTTGGGGATCTGGCAATGTACGGACGTTCAGTTGTTAGACTGATGAATATATATATATATATATATATATATATATATATATATATATATATATATATATATATATATATATATATATATATATATATATATATACAAACTGCTATCAATAGAGCGTCCATACATTTACCATTTACCATCATCCGGGCGTCCACCTCCAATAGAGCGTCCATATATGGACGCTCTATTGAACACCCCTTGAAAATTCGTCTAAGGGCCTAAAACGACTTAAAACGTCGTTTGCCGAAAATCGAGTGGACGCTTTAATGATAGCACTTTGTAATTTCGCGTATATTTTTTGTATATTTTTAGTTCTCACCACTGGCCGCTAGAGGCACTGTTGTGCCAAGCGTATATACGCTCTTGCGTATATTATGCGTATAAACTGCTATCATTAGAGCGTCCTCTGCTGGCAACACTGTTGATGCTAGTTATTCTATAAGAGCTTGGGCTTAGAGCAGCTCTACGGATTGGGCTACTACCTAGGCGTGGTAAATAGGACCTATAGATAAATAATAATAATTTTTGAATTGCTACAATTTAACTATTTTTAATTATAAATCACTTCATCAGTCAAGAATATTTCTTTAAATATTTAAATTCCCGTACGGAGTAGTCAGTTATTTCATTGCTTAGAATGGTTAATATGATCCCTACTTATTTAAATATATACATTATACTAGTATTGCAGTGTAATTAAAAAAAAAAAATAGCAAATAATTTCTTCTTTCAACAATGTGTATATAATAGTAAATTACAACTCTCCTACAGAATGGTCAGCAATTTCATTACTTACGGATCGTCATTAGGATCCCTGTCTTTTTAAACAAATACATTTTAACAATTTCTAATAAAAAATAATTTCTTCTATCAAGAATATGTTTCTTTACCTATATAAATATAAGAGTGAATTACAACTCTCCAACAGACTGATCAGTAATTTCTCAGGGATGGGATCTAGGAGTGGAATTTAACAGTTGATAATAATAATAATTAATAATAATAATATTAATAATAATAGTAATAATAATAAAATTAATAATAATAACAATATTAATAATAAATAATGAATAATAAATAATAAATGATAAATAATAATAATAATAATAATAATAATAATAATAATAATAATAATAATAATAATAATAATAATAATAATAATAATAATAATAATAATAATAATAATAATAATAATAATAATAATAATAATAATAATAATAATAATAATAATAATAATAATAATAATAATAATAATAATAATATGTGGTCTCGTGGCCGTGTGGTTACGAAACTGGGGACCCGGGTACGATCCCGACCGACATCAAAAATAACTTCGAATTTTAATAGTACAAAATTCACCGCTGTGGTGCACTTTTCACGCCAGTTATGAGTACCCGTGAGTTGACGCCTGCTAACCGCCCATACGGTACAAATATTTCATACCCGAATATGGCCATATCTGTGTACAAAACAGATTGGCACACCCAGCAATGAGTAATATGCCGTGATGATATATTTATATATAATAATAATAATAAAAAGTAATATTAATTATAATAATAATAGCAATAATAATAAATAATAATAATATTAATAATAATAAAAGTAATATTAATTATAATAATAAAAATATTATTAGTAATAATAGCAATAATAATAATAGTAATAATAATAATAAATAATAATAATAATATTAATAACAATAATAATTTTTTTTTTCGGGTAAAGGCATCGACATCTAAGGTCATTAGCCTGTATAAGAAAGGTAAGTTTTCAAAATTTATATAATATTTTCAGTAGTGTACATTTAAACTTTAACGTTATAAAGAAATGTGTTACATAAATTTGTTAAGAAAAATAGACAATAAATAAAAGGATTAAATAGTATAAATGAATAGGTAATTTAGAATAATTATCTCAAAGTCCTTGATACAGGTCACATGCCTTAAGGAATTTCAATACTGCCTTAACTTTACCATGATCTGTCAACATTTCCTGGATGTTGTCACCAAGATTGTAAATTAGTTATAATAATTAATAGTTATAATAATTAATAATAATAATAATAGTAATAATAATAATTAATAATAATGTTAATAATAATATAAGTAATAATAATTAATAATAATAATGTTAATAATAATATAAATAATAATATTAATAATAATAATAATAATAATAATAGTAATATTAGTAGTAATTGTGGGTAATTTCTCGACTTTGATGTGGATTAAGTGTTAACAATTACTCGAAGTTCAGTCAAATAGCATTTATTCTTACTATACCAATATTTCGGTGCACCCTTGCACTTAATTCGGGGTAGTAAGATCTTACAAATTGTTACAGTTCAAGTACACAAAATACATTCGTACAAAACATTTATTTAATTTATTAAACATCGTACAAAAAATTCAAAGAGCATACACACATCCACGAGGTTGTTTTTTCTTTTAGAGCAAGAATAAATGCTGTATGACTTAACTTGCTAGTAATTGTTATCACCTAATTAATAATAATAATAATATTAATAATAAGAATAATATGGGGTCTCGTGGCCGTGTGCCTGAGTGTCTGGTCGCGAATCTGGGGACTCGGGTTCGATCCCGACTGACGCCAAAAATTACATCGCATATTAATGGCACAAATTTGACCCCCATGGCGCACTCTCCACACCAGATTGGCACACCCAGCAATGGGTAAAATGCCGTGATGAAATATTTATTTATTTATTTTATTTTAGAATAATAATAATAATAATAATGATATCAATAACAATCATAATAACAATAATAGTAATGATTATTATAAATAATAATTATAATAATATTTTTTTAACTAGAATAGGGCATCAACTGCTGAGGTTATTAGCCTGCCTATATACTACTCAAAAAGTAATATATAAATATATATGTACTAATATGCAAGTATGTATAAATTAAGAATAATAATAATTTTGAAAAAAAGTAACATATTTAAATAAATAAACATATGTATACGAGATCAAAAAAATCCATATGCATAAAATACAATATATAAAAAATAAGTATTTACGCATACTTATGTATACGGATAATGGGAAGAAATACAAAAGAATACAAGAATTAAATATAGAAAATTTAAATAAAATGAAAATCAAGTCTGTAAGATTTCATAGATATTTTCCGCTCTCCACGCCAGCTATGGGTGCCCGTGAGGTGACGCATGGTAAGCGCCCTCACGGTACAAATATTTCATCATTACCGATATCTGTACAAAGCAGATTAGCACACCCAGTAATGGGTAATATGCCGTGATGAAATATTTATTTATTTATTTATAATAATAATAACAGTAGAAATAATAATAATATTAATAATAAAAATAATAATTATAATAATAATAATATTAATAATAGTAAAATTTGTATTATTAATAGTAATAATTATAATAATAATAATAAATAATAATAATAAATAAGATATAGTTATAGAGAAGAAAAAAATTCAAGTTTAACATTATATTTGTTAAATAAGTGGATTTTATGCAGGGTTAGCCATGAGTGATTTTAAGAAATATGAAATTAAAATTTTAATGTCTTTCAAATAACATGTAACAGTTGTTTAAATTTAGTTTATATGTCAGGGTTTAAACTCGTTTCATTCGTTCATAATGTTTCAGCAAATTTTTTATATGCAATCGTTCTATTTGATGCTGTTATAGTAGTGCTCATAAATATGGCAACGTTGCTGGACGCTCGGTAGTCGGTATTTTGTACAAAATTTGTATATTGCGGACGCCATATCGACTAAGAGTTTATAGGGACGCCTCATTGATAGCGATTTGTAATTTTTACCTATATACGGCTGCCGGACGCTCAATTGAACATTCTTATACGGACGCTTCATTGATAGCAGTTTGTATATATATATATATATATATATATATATATATATATATATATATATATATATATATATATATATATATATATATATATATTCTTGCGTAGAAAGGAAGCAAAAAAAATGCATAACGTATAGTAAAAAAAATTATAATACATACTTATTTTCATAACTTACAAATAGTAAATAAATCATCTTTTTTATATACCTGCTCTGTTGTATAAATCATGATACATTTAAGCCTTAGAGTGCAGTTACGAGCAGACATCTCAAGGGAATTTCCATGTGGAAGAGACGAATGCATCATATGGGAATTTTAGGTGCATGCAAATTCAATTTATGCAACAAAGTTTTAAAGATTTAGAATGTAACTGGAGTTTTCACAAACAAATAAACATAACATAAAGGATGTGCTTACTGATATTTTCTTCTATTAATATCGTGTGCCTAAGTGTCTGGTCGCGAATCTGAGGACCTGGGTTTCATCCCGACGACAATAAAATTATTTTAATTTTAAATGGCGCAATAGTGACCTCTGTGGTGCTGCCTCCACACTAGCAATGTGTGCCCGTTTGGTGCCCCCCGGGAAAGAAACACCCGCATGGTACGAAAATATCATCATCATTACCGATATCTACGTATAAAGCAGATTGACACATCCACCAATGGGTAATATGCCGTGGTGATATATTTTTAATTTCTTTCGACAAAATATCGATTTGTATTGGTGAAATTATTGATGAAATGATTTATAAAAATATGTCGAAAATATCAATATAACATACCTAGATGTTACCATATTCGCTTTCATGGTTTTCATATTTCGTATGATAGGTTGTGGTTCTAACATCTTAGATTCGAATTCAATCAGAATCACCTTATATAGGTAAAGTGTGTGTGTGTGTGTCTGTGTATATGTGTGTGTGTGTGTTGTGTAACAAAAATTTCTTCTCCGATAACTCTAATACTACAATTCGAATTTGATTTTAACATAGTTTCTAGAAAAAAATGCTGCTAAATATCATTTTTTGACATTTTATGTTATTATAAATATTAAAGAATATTTTATTCTCTATTCGATTTAATTATATTTTTTTCTTCATATTCAATGAATTTAGACTAAAAAATTATAAAGATATATCTTGCAACCTGTGCTGCTAAAAGCTACATCATGGAAACAGAATATTCAAATATTACTAACTGACAGATGTCAATGTCAAATAAAATTTACATAATATCTTTCTGAAATCATTTTTCTGGAAATATAAAAATGTGAAATAATTTAATGTGGCAAAAACAAACAGGTTATAGCCACAAATAAATTCAATATTATTTGTATAATATAATGCTGTATATGTTTTAATTTTCTACTTCTTGGTTTAAAAAACATACTGTTTTTTTAGGAGTATTTCAGTTCAGTTCATTTGTCTCCTAAAAAGCAAACGCATATAGAATCGTTTGGAAAAAAATCTCTGTGTGGAATTTATACGAAATACGTAGAAATGATGGCAGGTAATGTAGGTACTGGCTACATCAAAATTTTTTATATGAGGTCCTTTGGTTTAAGGAAGCTTGCTGAATTTATTCATATTTCTGACACTGACTAAACAATTTTTTTACCTTCCGTCACCTTTAGGTATGGAAGGTATTGTCTTTGGTCAAAAAATTCAATGATGAGTTTTTACTGAATAAGCACGTTTTAGGGTCCATATAATACGATTTTACCATTTTTACGATGATGTCTGTATGTATGTGTGTCTGTGTGTGTGTGTGTGACAAAAGTTCCGGATTCCATAACTTCAATACCACGATTCCAAAAATTATAATTTTTTCGTATTCCTCAAGTTTACATCCAGAAGAACAACTGATTAATAATAATAATAATAATAATATTTCAGCACTCCAGGCCTAGCAGGCCCATGGCTTGTTGCACTATTGTTCTCCATTCGTTGCGGTCTTTAGCCTTTTTTTCCCAGTCGCGAATGTTTAAGAGTTCCAAGTCTTTTTGCACCGCATCACTCCACTTTCCTTTCGGTCGCCCTCTTCTTTTCTTTGCTGCTACCCCCCTTTTATATACTAAACTCACTGTCCTGTCTTCTGGCAACCTGCTTATATGTCCTAACCACCTTAACATTTGCCCCCTAATCACTCCTACAATATTTGGTTCACCGTAGAGTTCCTTGAGTTCAGCGTTTGTTCTGCGCACTATCAAGTCACCATCCTTTTTTCCACCATATATTTTCCGTAGCACTTTCCTTTCCCACACCTCCAAACGGTTTTGGTTACTTTTGTTCATCACCCACAGCTCGCACCCGTAAAGCACTGTTGGTCTTATTATTGTTTTATATATTTTTATTTTTGCACTTCTGGTAATTATATTTGATTTTAATATTTTGTGTATTGCTCCTATGCATCTGCTTCCTTTTGTAATCCTCGCCGAAATTTCCATATCTTCAATATTATTCTTAGTTATTATTACCCCTAGATAGACAAAGCTACTCACTTTCTCAAATTCATATCGTTTTCCTCTTTCTGTCATTATCTTGAGATTGTCTTTTTGATTTTCTTGATTTTCATTTATGCGCATATATTTAGTTTTCTCCTCATTTATTTTTAAACATTTAACGTTATTATAACTTACAGAATATATTATTATCTATACGATTTGATTACAAATTATACTTCATATCCAATAGATACAGAGTTAAAGAATTTAAAGATATTAAATTTTATAATTCAGCCAACTATGCCAAACTTGGGAACTAGTAATATATTCATATAATTCAAATTGACAGATGTCAGTATGAATAAAAAGTAAATTAATGTGGCAGATATGAGGATGTTGAAGTAGATATTGGGGAATACACGGAAAGATACGGTAAGAAAATAACTCTAGTGTTACAAGTTTTTAGAAAGATACAAGAAAGACGATTACATTGGTTAGAACATGTCATGACGAGAAATGAAGAATTATATTGGAACAAGAATGAATAGTTTAGTAATAGGACGTTAAAGAAACAGAGGAAGACCAAAGATAAGATGAAAGGACTGTATTGCGGAAGATTTGAGAGAAAAGGAACTGAATGAGAACGACATGCAAAAATAGCGACCCCTAACGAATGGGAAAAGCTAAAGAAGAAGACGATGCCAGTGTCAAGTGCAATTTGAATAGTTTGTTTATGAAATAATTTTACTGGAAATTTAGAATCTTTTGTAAGAAAAATTATGGAATTTATACATTATACACGAGAATGACGGAAGGTATTGTGCTGGCCACAACAGATTTTTTTTTACTTCATTTCAAAATGCCAATATTTTAACTTTTGCAGATCTATAATATTCAATTATTTTATTTTGTGCTTGCTAGTAAAGCAGAAATTAATGTTTCATATATTTCATACTGAAACTCTTCTTTTTTTGCTCTGGTTCTGTCAATATTTCTATTTCAGTTGTAATATTTGTAATTTAATATCCATCAAACACAGATGAATTTTTAATTTGGTCACTGTTTGCAAAAACGAAATTAATAATTGTACGTATATTTGTCAGATGGCTTTGTTTTTCCATCAATCACATTTCAATCAGTTTTAATCCACAAAACAAACAGTTATAGAAGTTTTTATTTCATCTATCTAAATACAATACAATCCTCCATTATCATGTCCTATAAAAAAGTCTAGTTTTTATTCCGATGCCAATCATTCTCACATTTCACTTGGTATCCAGTGACAAACAATTCAAAGCTAGGGTTCGATCCCGGGCATATTGTCCTGCGTTGCCACGTGTAGCTAATGATACGTCACGGGCCGCAGGGTTGCCACGTTGGTATTGTATACGTGGCAACAGCGTCGGCATATTGTGTTGACGGCTGGAGTAATGGATCATTAACACTCGGAGAATTTTATTTTTTCTAATGTGGTAACACAAAACCGGTAAATATGAATAAAGTTTTTAGAGGAAAACGGATATTAGGTTGTTTAATTTAGAATATAGTAAAGTAATGTAGGTAAATGATTTCATTACAATAGATTTTAAAATGTAATTTACTAGTAATATGGGGATATTTTGTATTAATCGAGTTTATATGAAAGGAAATTTCATTAGTAATTAATTTTACGTACAATATATTTTGTTACGTTCACGCAAATATTGTTACCTGTAGTACTTTTATTTGTTTTTAATTCGAATTTAGAACGATATATGAATCATTCAATTTAATGTTTTGTTTGAATTTAAAATTCAATTTAAATATATGTAGATACACATGATGTGCAAATGCATATTTGCAATATAAATGTAATTGTTAATGAAATTAAAATAATTGTAATTTGGTATCCCATAAAATCTTTATTTTAGGTAAGTACTAAACATCACTTGGGTTTTGTATTCTTATCGGCCGACATACTAACTCATCTCTACTTATTTTTAACTTTTTTTTGTCTTTTTTACTTATTGTGACGTGTGATAATGGTATATGAGTATTCAGCTGTAAGTTAGCAAAAAGTTCCAACAGAAATATTTATTTCATTCGCAAATGAATCAAAGATGCACAATTTATAAAACTTGCCATTAGATATCGATTTGAATTTAAACACATACTTTAAAAAAATAGAAGCAATGAATAAAATATAGCTAAACACGGTTTCTATCTTAACAATCCATGCAAAATAAGGGCATGTATATAGTGTATAGGGGAGTATATTCATTTTTAACTGCACACTAGGTTTTTTTCAATGAATTGCACTTAGGTAGTTGGCATGTTAATTTTTAACATTGAAACGTCTCATAAACAAGGACAATTTATGCAGCGTTTTCGATGAAAAAAATATTGGAACTAGTGCTCACTTTTCTGTAGTGATTTTCTAAGCGATGTAATCAGTGTAAAATGGAGTGGGGGTAACAAACCTCAGTTTTCATTGAATTCATCAATTGATTAACACAATCGAACGACTTTGAAAATTGGAATTGATTTAAACATTGTTTTTCTTATTTATTTTGTACATAACTTCTATTATGATTTTGACAGCTATTACATATACCGACAGTTCGTTGTTATACTGGAGCGTAATTCTATTTTAATTAGACACTATAATGTCTCTATTAATGTCGTCAGGTTTTATTTTTATTTAATTTTATACGTTGGTATTACTACGATGGATTATAAAACGACTTTATGTTTGTAATATTTTTCGGGCAAGTTATCCTAGTCTTTGAATTTATGAAGAATGGGAAAGTTTGTTAATTCATACTTTTCAGCCCATAAAAGAGCTAAAAATCGGAGAACCATTTTCTAAAAATATAATGTACGAGTATATTTTAAATAGTTATACTTTTAATTATTTCTATGAAACGAGATTTATCTTTTCTTTAATACTTTTTTTTTTCTACTCCTGTTGGTAAAATGTAACTTAATATACTGGTTTCTAAGGCACTAAAGTAAATCTTATTCACAACTTGATAAACTGTGTTTGCGATCGTACTGGACACAGCGTGAAACGAATTACCAGGTTATCACCATCAAATGATTAATTAAACACGGGCCTAAGTTAGTCACTGAAGTTGATAGCTGTCATTCAGTAAAAATAACTAACTTAAAACCTCGCCTAACACGTGTATTTCTTTATTTCTGCTGTCTTAATTTGCAATCGTAGGAAAAATATAGTATATGATTTGCTTTATAAACTGTTTAGGTGTTTATAAAACTTGTTACATAATATACTGTTACTACAAATTAGCGAACAAGAAAATTATTGCAAATACAAATCTTTCAATATGTCAAACTCAAACATGTCATACTTCATCTTACATCAAACTAAAAAATAAATTTCTATTTGCGGTAACAAGTATGATGTTGATGAGAGGAGACAGTCTTTAAAATGACTTCAAATGAATTAGAATCGACCCCCAAGTTGCACTTTTTTGGAAAGATTGAACTATACACTATACCTTTTCAACTTCAATTTCAGAAAAAGAGTAACATCATTTTCAGAAAAGGTAAATTTAATTTCAGAAAAAGTAAATTCCATATCAGAAAAGGTAAATTGATAAATTGATATTATTTTATCGGATATTTAATTTAATTTTTTTGAAATATAATTTACTTATATGAAATTGAATCTACTTTATCTGAAATTGAATTTATTTTTTCCGAAATTGAAGTTGAAAAGGTATAAGTGTACGAGCCCAAACTCATAAAAAATTGGCCGGTTTACATTTTCAACAAGAAATTAGAAAACCTACGTAAATGGTGGAAAATTTCTACAAATTTCTTTCGACTAGTTTAAAATATAGATTTTTAATTTACAAAAACTGTTTGTTATTTCAGTTCTGCATTTTTTTTTGAGTATTGACCCACATGTCTTGCAAGGTAAGTTTTACTTTACGCACTCGATTTTTACGAAGTTGTTTTTCATTGTGCCACAAGTAAAAGGTGTCGGTAGAAGATAAAACTAGACTAGAAGATGACTCTTAAAATTCCGGTTGAACTGTTATCACCCGTCATTTGGCCCACAGTTTTTGTAAATTTTACATCTATATTTGAAGTAGCCGAAAGAAATTTATTACCATTTGTGTAGATTTTATAATTTGTAGAAAACGTAAACTGGCTGAATTATTATCAGTTTGGGCTCGTATATTATGCCAACTGTAACACTGCAATACACTGGACTTCTGAATATTTCATCGAACAGACCTGTTGTGGAATACATCTATTTATATGTGTGAATCGATTGCTATACATGTCAATCGATAGCGATAGCGTAGATAATATATACACTTATGCTAAACCGCGGTCGATGTATGCTGGCAATAATAAATCATCTTTCGATAGTAGCGTTCGATGTATTTATCCAAAAACATCAAAACCATCGCATCCATGCCTATCAGCCAATTCACCTGGAACCGAAAATTGATGACGCGGCAATAAAACAATCACCCTAAAAACCCGAACCGTGCACCCTCGCGACACATTTACCCCCCATATATGAATTATTAGACACAAATGTGCCACGATAAATGATACATCGAACGCGCATATGGAACTCCCAATATGGAGGATATTTGACCATAAGCGCCTCCTCCATAAAGTACATAGTCCCACTTTCACTTTCACAACCACCAGTACGTACTATTTTCGATTTTTAGCGTAAATGGTGAAATAATGTTATTGTGGTGCGTCAAGGGATGGACATTAAACTAATGTGGCTTCGGCGTTCGAAGTACCGGGCGGTGCTGTGCACTAATGCTGTTATTATTCACGGACAATGTCATTTTGGCTGGTTTTTCAAGTTCCTTCATTGGTGGCTTCAGTGAAAGTGAGTTTTAATATGTAGCCATGATGATAAATTACTTTCATTAACGCCTTTGTCCATGAATGCTTATTTTCTTCATTCACGGTGATATCTAGATACAAATAAAATACAACATAATCAATTTGTCACTTTGTTTGCTAATATTTAATAGAAATGAAAGCGGTAACAAAAATTGAAAAAAATTCTGCAAAGTTTTATTACATCCATTTCTTTTAAAAGAATATTTATAATATTATATTTCATCTCGAAATTTTCGCTTGATTTTAGTTTATGATTTTCTGCTCGAGACAGCGAGAAAAGGCAGGTATATTTTACAAAAAAAGTCTCTTAGAAGTATTTGTCCGCTAGAAAATGGTTCAATAAACCCAAAATAGTTTTAAAAACTTATAATATGCATGAGATGAGACAGTAAAGTAAGAATTAGAGATTTACACTACCTTTAGAGAGTATACAGACGGAGTCAAATTCGAACTCTATTTTGTTTGCTTGACTGCTTCTTGCTGACTTGAGTGTTAGGCTATGCTATGTATTTATAGACTACCATTTATTGAATATGGATTAAAATAAGGAGGTTATTTGCACTTATGCGAAATGCTGGTCTTTTGTTTCGCATAAGTGTAAACCCAATTAACTTCCTTAAAACTCTTTAGTGTCCAACGGTACTTTAAATAGCATTTTATATTTTATTAAATTTGTTTAGTAATAACAAATATCTTACTAACTTACAGATACCATATCCGCAGCGTTAAAAGTAGTCAGCATCAGCACAACCTATCATTAAGTTGAAAATGGTTTTAGTTTTTAGTCAAAATTACGTGAAACTGTTTACATGCAATTTTCAAACCAAGTCTACAGATTGGTTTGAAACCAATTTCGTCACATGCACATTTAGCTGATGTAAGTGACAAATCCTCTTTACTCCAGATAATTCGTTTTGCTATTATTCCAACTTTGTTTTTAAACCACACAACTGTTAAATTATTTGTAGGTTACTACTCGTAATACTCGCAAACAACGACAGAAATGGTATGCTATGTACGCATGCGCAATATCGAAACTGAATTTTTCGTGTTTACAAGAGTAGTTTTGAAACCAGTTTTTAAATTAAAACTACGAATTTTTTTTTTTTTTGGTTAGAGATAACTCAAAACAGTTTTGACACTGTATACATGGCGTTTTTATAACTAAAAACGTTTTGAAATGGTTTCAAAACTGCTTGCCAACTTAGTCTGTGGTTAATTTTTAACAACTGTTTAAACTTTTTTACCAATCAAGTATGTTGACAAAAAATTGGAATTTTAGTTGTCAAAACAATATCTACTGGGTAATTTTTTTAAATAGTTAAAAAAATCCACTTTGTTAGATTGATAGTTAAAAAAAACGTATTTTTTATTTTTTTGTCATAAATCCATGGCTGCCTAGACTAAAAGCTCATAAAAACTGTAAATTTATAATTAATTTTTGCGTTTATATGAAGAGCTAAAATAATCGTTTCACAATATCTGTTACTTTTACTTGAAGTATTTCTGCATAAAATAATTAGGTAACGTTTGCGCAAAGAAAAACTGATTTTCGATGTTAAACGCTTATGGTGGTGTATTTGCATCCCGTACTTGTAAAATCTTGAAGGGCTTTAGTGATATAAATGGTTGAAATTAAATCATTAGTAATTAACATTAATGATGTAGTATGTCAAGTTTCGCTGAAAGGTACTCTCGGTAATATTACTGAAAGTTTCTTGTTGATTTTAAGTTATTCATTTCTAACATTACGATATGTAGACATTGGTTTTCTTGCATTAATGATATTGTAATATGATTTTCAACCTCAATCAAAATGCTTTCAAATACATTTGTGGGATATTCTTTTATATCTCTTCATATGAACATCATTTTCTTTTGAATATCCCTCTAGAAATCTCCTACTTAAATTTTAATCAAAAGAATCATGAGCACCAATTTCCAGCCCTTGATTCAAAGGTCTGGGAGTCCTTCATGCAAACAAAAACAACTGAAGCTTCATCTAAAAAATAATCCCCTATATTGAACAACGCACTAACACTTGGCACACAAGTACCGCGTAGTGAAAAACAAAGCAGGCGGTGCAAAGCTTCCAGGACCTCCTTCGATCACCCCAATGCGGGAGTGAAGTGGGAGGTAATTGGATTATTGTTTTTGAGATCCGCCGAAGTCTGTTTTCAAGTCGCGAGTGACTAATCGTTTTCAATTACTCGGATTTTTACGGTCGGTTGGCGAGATTAGGTCCCCTTGTCCTTCGCTTGTTAGTGGAGATTGTTCTCTGCTCATCAGGACGAGTCGTCCATGTTCGTCTTATTAATTGTTGCATTGAAAATGAGAGTGCGTTTGTTTACACGTGACAATGATGATGTATGTTTTTGACAGGTATTTGTTAATTAAATTTATGGTTTTCTAAAGATGTACAAAGAGTCAGATTAAAACAAATGCTATACTGTTATTTCGTTGAAGTAGCTTATCTAAAAATAACAATATTAATGAAAAGAAGGCACTTCGTCATAAACTTACTAATATACTGTTTTTTTTTTCAGGTGAGTTCCTATTTGCAGTTTTCCCTTGCTACATAATTAATGAGTAAGTTTATTACCTTTCTTATAACTTTTCTCTTTAACAGTATTTTTATAGTTTTACTACTGTAAAATAAATGTAGAAGTAATAAGAACATAAAATGGATATACTCATAATACTTATATACATACACACTTAACTTTTTTAATACTTAGAAGTCATAAATTAAAACGAATTTCAAATGATAAAATTTATTTCTGAACTTCGCAGTTTTTAATAAGACTCTGAATCTAAGAATCTGAAGGCAAGTTTTTCATAACATAGTTATTTAAATATTAAGGGCGGAAAATACAATTTATACCGCAGGAGGATAATATTTGGATACCGAGACGTAGTCGAGATATCCAATATTATTTGAAAGCGGTATAAATG
Organism: Harpalus rufipes; assembly: GCA_951394225.1. Taxonomy (NCBI): domain Eukaryota; kingdom Metazoa; phylum Arthropoda; class Insecta; order Coleoptera; family Carabidae; genus Harpalus; species Harpalus rufipes. The sequence goes on from OX596281.1 coordinate 40,276,867, forward strand.
CACTTAACGTCAGTGATGCGTATTATATTTTTCGCGCAATCGAACATTGAGTAGTATTTTTATACAACTGATCAAATAAAATTATTATTTTTTTTTGTTAATATTGACACTACGAGTAGTTGTTTTACAAAAAGCAACTATACTGCATTTAGTTTAAGATTGCAATGGTGGACGGAGCTTGATCACGAGTGGTTTACGCAGCAACATCTTGAGGTTAAGTACAAATCTGTTTTAATTCGATAAAAGCAATAATATTGCAATAATCAAAACATTCAGACTCATCATTTGAAGTTGGAATATCTTCAATAACATCAATTTGAGGACTGTTGTGATCTAACATGCGAAATTGTATAAATAATAAACTATTTACGACAGTTATTGACAGGTTACAGGTGATATGGCTTTTATATTTATAACTTTTATGTTATATCATTAGTTATATACAAACATTTATATTAAAATTATTTATTTCTCTTACATTAAATGTTGCAAGCATCATTTATTGTATGTACACAAATACAGAAAACAAGTTGCAATACTTACATAATATTGGGACAGGGTGAAACTGTCTTGCGATTACACCAATTGAAAATTTAGCGAAATTGAGGTTCTTGTCTAAATGTTTCTAATACCATGCTCCATCGTTTTGTGGATGAATAAGATATTGTGGCAATAAAAATGTAGCTCCTGAAGCTGCCTAGTTTTTACTGTTGTAATTCATGTTTCAGATTTAACATTTTGCATAAAAAATCAGATATTTCCAATTTTTTTTTATTTTTATTTTCCACAATCTTTAAAAATGGAGCTGCTTGGATGTTAACGACACATCTTCAATTACAATTATTTACTAACTTACCGCCCGTGGGCTTTTTGTACGATATACTGTCTGCTTAGATAGGATTGTGTGGCTAACCATTATTGTGATCCGGATGCGGTATTTCGCTACCGAAAATCGGTCACTTTAATATGTTTAAGAGTAAGGATTTGTTGTATGATGTTGATGTTGTTATTATTGTTATCGGGTTTGTGCGAGCCCACTATGTGGGACACGCGTGATTTTATGTATGTATATTAGCAACCAAATCTTGAACATAATATAAGTTACAGAAGGCCACGTATTTTCTAACACGAGTTACTAATTCGCTCACGAGTGCGCTGCGGCCAGTACCAGTAGGTGCATGGACGAGTGCTTGAATTGCCTTCTGTAACGTGTATTTTGTACTATTTTCTGTATTGAGGCTTTCATTGACATTTTTTTGTAAAAATATTTGACAGTATCCATTAGGGATATTTGTGGTAGAATTATTACCTTGGTGACAGTGATTTGTGCTTTTTATTCTGTCCGTTACCTAGAAATTTAGTGTATTTATTGCAGTCATGCCAATTTCAAATAACAAAATATCACCACAAATCGTTTATGAATGAAGCTGCTTCTAACATCAATATGCGTGCTAGAATGTGACATTCTAATTCCGAAATAGAAATTGACAATAGTAAATAGCTGTACATGTGGAGACACAGAGTGGCAAAGTTACATGTAATTTATTACACTTATTTAGTTTCTACTGACTTTAGTTCAGTTTTGCAGCAGTTTTTTTATATTTTGTAATTACTAACTTTGTTTTTCAATAACATCACGTATTCCTCCTTAATGTTGCCAAAAGGAATTTTTTATTAAATGCTTTTCATATAAAAGTATTTAGTACACAACTGATTTTTTATTACTTGCTATACTCAACCTAGTAACCTCAGAATGCTTTCTAATCTAATTATGTATACATAATGGGAATTTTGTTTATCACATAGCTACCGCTACCAGTTTCATTGTGTATGATACATATTAAATGGATCTTTATTATTATTATTATTATTATTATTAATAATAATATTATAGTTCTTTGTTTTTACCTCTCGCTAAGAGAGGTATTGCATTCATGCTAAAAATCGCATGTCCAGATTTTATTGAATAAGTACGTTTTAAGGTCCCTACAATCCGATTTTAACATTTTTCCGATGATGTCTGTGTGTGTGTGTGTGTGTGTGTGTGTGTGTGTGTGTGTGTGTGTGGATGTATGTGTGTGTGTATGTATGTAGGATGTTGGAAGGACGATTACTCAAAAACTATAAGACTTTAAATTTGTTTAACTACGTATTTCCCAATCGGACATTCATGGTGTAGCGAACCGCCCTAGCTAGCACAACCATAACGCTCCTGACTGACGCTGGCGTGACGTCAGAAGGTCCGACAGTGAGCGACAGACCGGCCAATCAGGGGCCAGCTCGGCCGGCCAATAAGGGCGCGCTCACCCTTTCCTCGCGCCCTAGCGGGTGGCCCGAAGGTATAAAAGCCCCGCGTTACCGCCCAACAAGTCAGTGTGGTGTCGCACTAACTCGCTCAGACTCGGTTGTTAGCATTAGACGGACAACCAGTTCGGGGCCTGTGAAAGCACCTACTCCAGCGACAGTTAGTGAGAGTGGACGACCGTAAGGCCGTTAACTGCACGGACGACCGCTACCCGGACGCACGACCCAACGCCATTCGGTGACCCAGAAGGACGACAAGAGCTGCAACAGAGGACGGATGGAGAGAAGCGTCACTACGTTCCAACCACGACGGAGCAACACCAGACAGCGCGACCGAAGGCGGGCCCAACGCCAGGCGCTACGCTTCGCTAGACAGGAAAGCCAGCTCCCACGCGCCATCTCGCCGTTGCCGCCATCTCCACCGCGAGCGACTCGCGCCCATTCTGCACCACGGCGCAAGGACCACAAACGACGTCGATCCACGTCGCCGCGGAAGCCGCTGCCGAAGAGGTTCCACCCGTCGACAGCACCGCCAGAGCGCCCCTACCAGGTGATACCGCTGTCCCCCGTCCCACGCCGTCTCTACACCGTGGACAGGAGCCGCATCCACCCTCGCGATCCGCGACTCGCGAGCATCCGCCAAGCCCACCAGGAACACGCCCGTTCCCTTGAGCTACGCCCGGACCAGAGTGTGTGCCTAGTGCAGTGAGGACCAAACTTTTGATACAAACACTACAACGTGCGCCCCATTAGACAATCATTCCATACTTATGATCTGTGCTTTTTATGTTCTTTTCGTGTAAATAAATAGACTACATCACAACTGACGTTTTCTGTGTAAACCCCCTATCCTATCGATCATTAAGTAAAAAATAGTTGACACACCAAGCACCGGTGTGCCGACAAAACTGGTGACCCCGACGTGATCGATAGGAATAGGCGGCTGCCGCGCCGTGTCAACCGCGTCGACATGGAACAAACGACAGCCGAAACACGCGTCGAGCGAGTGCAAATGAAGGTTCCGCCATTTTGGCCAAGCGACCCCGAAGCGTGGTTCCTGCAGTTGGAGCACGCCTTCAACATCAGCGGGATCAGCAGCGACGAAACGCGGTATAGTTACGTGATTGCGAATCTTGAGCCCAAAGTATTCGCCGCGGTAAGAGATACTATCGCGGATCCGCCAGTGACCGCCAGATACCAGAGCATAAAAAAGGCGATCATCTCTCGACTAGCGATCAGCACAGATCAAAAAATTCGGCAGCTACTGGAGCGGGAAGAACTGGGGGACCGACAGCCCTCTCAGTTCTTGCGAGACCTACGGGCTTTGGGAGGCGCCATCATGACCGAAGACTTGCTGAAACACATTTGGCTGCAGCGACTACCGGCAGCATCACAGGCCATACTCGCCACCCAGAAGCACGAGGGCCTCGATAAACTAGGCTTGATAGCCGACGCCGTCGTGAGCTCGCAGACACAGCAACAGGTCAGCGAGGCCAGGCTCACCCCAGCTCCGGATGCGTGGCAGGAAGCCATGCAGCAGCTAAAGAACGACTTCAGTGCATTAACCGCGGAGGTCCGCCGTCAATCTGCACAGGCGGGCAGGCCCAACAGTCGAGACTCCGAAAATTGGCGACAACCAAGGAACCCGGCGCAGGAGCCCGCAGCCGGGATCTGCTTCTACCACGCCACCTACGGGGCAGCGGCCCGACGATGCCGGCCGCCATGCGCTTACCCCCGGGCGGGAAACGCCACCGGGGGTCGCTAAACACCGCTAGCGACCCCGAGACTCCACCACGACGGTTGTTCGTCAAGGATCGCGGGACTAAACAGGAATACCTTATCGACACAGGAGCCGATTTCTGCATATTCCCAAGACGCCTCGTCCGGCGCACTTGCGAACCAACCACCTTGTGTCTATACGCGGCGAACAACACAAAAATACCTACATTCGGAACCATCGCCTTAACACTGGACCTCGGCCTCCCGAAACCACTTCCCTGGAAATTCATCATAGCCGACGTGGAGAAACCCATTATCGGGGCAGACTTCCTGTCCTTTTATGATCTCATGGTGGACGTACGACGCCGGTGTCTGACGGACGGAGAAACCAGGCGGAACAGCATGGGCCGACGGGTTACCGGAAGTACGCCAAACAAGATAACACTAATACAAGGCCACGGACGTTACCACCAAATTCTGCGGCAATTCCCGGGCCTAACCAACCCCGGTGGACTCTCCAAGGCACCACAGCATAACACACAGCACCACATCCATACAACTCCGGGCCCTCCGGTAGCCTACCGTCCCCGTCGGCTAGCACCGGACAAATACCTCATCGCCAGGAACGAGTTCCAAACGATGCTCCGACTCGGCGTCATAAGACCATCCAAAAGCGCATGGGCCGCGCCGCTACACCTCGTGGAGAAAAAAAATAACGAGTGGAGGCCGTGCGGCGACTATCGCGGACTCAACAGCCGAACAATACCCGACAGCTACCCAGTCCCGCATATACAAGACTTCACGCAACAACTACACCGCAAGACCGTCTTCTCCACCGTGGACTTGGTGAGGGCATACCATCAGATACCCGTCGCGCCAGAGGACGTACCAAAGACGGCCATCACCACGCCGTTCGGTCTTTTCGAGTTCACCGCGATGACTTTCGGCCTCAGAAACGCAGCACAAACATTTCAGAGGTTCATGGACGAAATCCTAAGGGACCTCCCATTTGTGTACGTATACATCGACGACCTCTTAGTGGCCTCCGAGAACGAGGAGCAGCATCAACGTCACTTACGCGCGTTATTCCAGCGGTTGCAAGAACACGGGATCGTGGTCAATGCATCGAAGTGCAGTTTTGGCAAAGCGGAAGTCAAGTTTTTGGGCTACATGGTGTCCGGTCAAGGGATCAAACCTCTGCCGGAAAAAGTGGATGTCATTCAAGGATTTCCTAGACCCGAGAACGCGAAACAGTTGCGGCGGTTCCTGGGAATGGTAAATTACTACAGGCAGTGTATACCGCAGTTGGCAACGACGCAAGCTCCCTTAAACGAGTTACTAAAGGGCAAAGGCGCTGGCAACAAGGCCATAACATGGACGGAAGGAGCCGACCAAGCCTTCAGGACGACCAAGGAGGCCCTTGCTACAGTCACGCGGCTGACACACCCTAACCCCGAGGCAGAGCTCTCGGTGGTAACCGACGCTTCAGACATAGCCCTGGGGGGAGTGCTACAACAACGAACCGCGGCCGGGCCGTGGCTGCCCGTAGCTTTCTTTTCCCGGAAGCTCAGCGACGTCGAGCGACGCTACGCGGCCTATGATCGGGAGTTGCTAGCGGTATATTCCACTATACGACACTTCAGGCACCACGTGGAAGGCAGGATGTTCACCATATACACCGACCACAAACCGCTAATCTACGCATTCAAGCAGAAGCCCGACAAGGCGACGCCACGGCAGATGCGTCACCTCAGCTACATTGGGGAGTTCACAACCGACCTGCAACACGTCGCGGGGCAGGATAACGCCGTGGCTGACGCCTTGTCACGAATTGAGGCAGTGACCCAGGCCGTAGATTACCGGCAGCTAGCGGCCGATCAAGCCAAGGACGAGGAGCTAGCTACGTACCTCACTAGGAACGATTCGGGCATTAGACTTGAGCGTGTAGAGATCCCAGGCTCCGGAGCAGCTGTGTATTGCGATACGTCTTCCCGAAGGGCCAGGCCGTTTTTGACGCTCGAACACCGTGAGGCAGCATTCAAACGTCTGCACGGACTCTCGCACCCCGGACCGAAAGCCACCACGAAGCTGATGACACAGCGGTTCGTGTGGCCTTCAATTAAAAAGGACTGTCGACGGTGGGCGCAGCAGTGTCTCCCGTGCCAGCGGAACAAGGTTACGCGCCACGTGTCCGCGCCCCGTGGAACCTTCACGCCTCCATCCGCCAGGTTTGAACATATCCACATCGACCTGGTCGGACCACTCCCGGTATCCGAAGGACAACGCTACATGCTCACGTGCGTCGACCGATTCACCAGGTGGCCGGAAGCTATCCCGCTGCCCAACATCGAAGCTGAGACGGTGGCCCGGGCGTTCTACGAGGGCTGGATCTCTCGTTTCGGAGTGCCGCTCCGCGTCACCACCGACCAGGGCCGGCAATTTGAATCCGCCCTTTTTAAGCAATTGGAGGGGTTGTTGGGGTTCAGCAGAATTCATACGGTGGCCTACAATCCCGCGGCCAACGGAATGGTGGAGCGACTGCATCGTCAGCTGAAAGTAGCCCTGAAATGCAGTGCCGAGGGGCAATGGACCAGAGCTCTACCAACCGTGTTGTTAGGCATCCGAAACGCTTGGAAGGAGGACCTGGGGGCCACAGCAGCGGAATTAACATACGGAGAGGCCCTGCGTTTACCAGGGGAACTATTGGCGAGCGGCCCGCCACCGGCGACGGATCAAGGGGCCTTTTTGGAGCAGCTACGCAGGCACTTCCTGACAGTACGGCCCATTTCCAGTGCAGAACGCAGGCAAGAGAATGTTTTCGTCTTCAAGGATTTGGGGACCGTGGATCGCGTATTCGTCCGCCGAGAAGGGCCACGGAACCCGTTGCAAAGTCCATACGACGGGCCATTTCCAGTACTTCAAAGAGGAGAACATCACTTCACGATACTACGGTCCGAGCGGGAAGTGGTAGTGTCGATTAACCGCTTGAAACCGGCATACCAGGCTAACGACCCGGACGACGCACCGGGACAACGAGCAGGAAAGGAAGAAGAGACACCGGACGACCAGCAAACCACGTCACCGGCACTCGATCCACAGGATGACACCAGGGTCACTCGCAGTGGCCGGACGGTTCGCCAACCTGTACGTTTTGTGCCGTGATCTCCTAACGACATCACTAGGAGGGGGGTCCTGTAGCGAACCGCCCTAGCTAGCACAACCATAACGCTCCTGACTGACGCTGGCGTGACGTCAGAAGGTCCGACAGTGAGCGACAGACCGGCCAATCAGGGGCCAGCTCGGCCGGCCAATAAGGGCGCGCTCACCCTTTCCTCGCGCCCTAGCGGGTGGCCCGCAGGTATAAAAGCCCCGCGTTACCGCCCAACAAGTCAGTGTGGTGTCGCACTAACTCGCTCAGACTCGGTTGTTAGCATTAGACGGACAACCAGTTCGGGGCCTGTGAAAGCACCTACTCCAGCGACAGTTAGTGAGAGTGGACGACCGTAAGGCCGTTAACTGCACGGACGACCGCTACCCGGACGCACGACCCAACGCCATTCGGTGACCCAGAAGGACGACAAGAGCTGCAACAGAGGACGGATGGAGAGAAGCGTCACTACGTTCCAACCACGACGGAGCAACACCAGACAGCGCGACCGAAGGCGGGCCCAACGCCAGGCGCTACGCTTCGCTAGACAGGAAAGCCAGCTCCCACGCGCCATCTCGCCGTTGCCGCCATCTCCACCGCGAGCGACTCGCGCCCATTCTGCACCACGGCGCAAGGACCACAAACGACGTCGATCCACGTGGCCGCGGAAGCCGCTGCCGAAGAGGTTCCACCCGTCGACAGCACCGCCAGAGCGCCCCTACCAGGTGATACCGCTGTCCCCCGTCCCACGCCGTCTCTACACCGTGGACAGGAGCCGCATCCACCCTCGCGATCCGCGACTCGCGAGCATCCGCCAAGCCCACCAGGAACACGCCCGTTCCCTTGAGCTACGCCCGGACCAGAGTGTGTGCCTAGTGCAGTGAGGACCAAACTTTTGATACAAACACTACAACGTGCGCCCCATTAGACAATCATTCCATACTTATGTTCTGTGCTTTTTATGTTCTTTTCGTGTAAATAAATAGACTACATCACAACTGACGTTTTCTGTGTAAACCCCCTATCCTATCGATCATTAAGTAAAAAATAGTTGACACACCAAGCACCGGTGTGCCGACAATGGGAAGATCTGAAAAGGTTTTGGTAACAATTGGACAACCGGAAGTAGAAGATTCTTGAAAAAAAATCTTCTAAATAATATTTTTTGAAATTTTTTCTTGGTAATATTAAAGAAAATTAAATTCTTTATCTGATACATTTAAATGTTTTATTATATATTCTATAGATTTAGAGATAAAAGAAATATAATATATAAAATAATGTTATAATAAATTTTACAGCCGAAAGAATGCCATGGAAAATAGTTGCAAATTTAAATTGTTTGTAACTGACAGATAAGTGTCAGTGTCAGAAATACGGAGACATTACTGAAGTACATACATTATATTATTTCTTAATGTATTAATAAATACATAACATATATCCTTCAAAAATACTGTCAATCCTGGCAATGAATTGGAAACATTTCGAAGAATTAGAAGAGGACAAAATTTCTTCATAAAATGAATTTAAAATTAATCAATCTAAATATAAGAAATAGATATATGTAAGTAGAATTTTTGTTGTAGAGTGTAGTATACAAGAAATGTTAAATACAATAGGGCGCGAGCAGTCATGTGATTTTGTTGGCCCTGACTAGCAGATATGGGGGCCCATGACAGAATGATAGCTAGTAATTATGTATATAGATGTCAAGTATCATAATTTCTCATTCTAAATTTAGTGATTTTCCAATTTCATGTGGTTTATTTTCCTCGACAAGTAAATTCCACGCTCCTGGTGACAAATTAACTACGTGTATTTAGAAAATTTTGAAGTTTTGAATGAAAAATTGACAAGTGATATCCATGTACATAATTACTAATTATCATTCTGAAACGGGCCCCAACATCTGCTTGTTAAGGCCAACAATGTAACATGACTGTTATATACTTATGTAACCAAAAAAGTAAGTGGCGAGAGGTATTGTGCTGGCCACAACAGATTTTTTATTTTTGAAACATTACTAAATTAAATTTTATTTAACCTTACAAACCAAAAATATTAAATATTTCGATTCTGTTCCATTTCTCAAGTTATTGTTCTTCCATTCCATCCAATTCAACATTCTGCTTGTATAATACCCATCCTTTCGTTCAATAAATCCCCTCCATTTTGTATCTTCATCTCTCTCTTTTGTGCCCTCGCTAATGAACTACAAGAAGGAAGGGGCTAATTAGTTCCCCACCCCCCAGACGAAGTGGTATTTTGTTCATGGAATTTTTTCCCTCTTTAATTTAAAGGAATTTGAAACTTTCAAACGGAAGAAATACGGCATTCGTTCCGTTTTTTCTTTTTCCCAACAGATGGCCGAATAAATTGTACTCGGTTAGAATTTGAATGGTTTTATTTAATTTATTTTTATAAGATATGAATTGAGATTAAAATACTAGTAAGATAAAATCTAACATATGTTACACCCATAGTGTATGGTAATAAGGAATAAGTATATGCATTTTTTGGTTCTAATACATTGTATTGTAATGGTATCACATATGTTAAGAGCTTATGCATATAGTTTTACATTTGAAAAAACGTACCTACATGCAAAAAACTATGCAGATATATGTATGTTATGTTAATTGCAAGTTATTACTTATGTATTCAGGCTAAATTAAGAACATTTATTTTTCCGATTATGTTGCCGGTCATTTATTAGTCATTTTGAAGGAGATGTATTTTTAGGGTACACCTAACCTCATACCTTCGTCAAGGTCTAGAAGCATTTACAAACAAATTAATACATTAACATTACCACACTTACAAGTAAGATTTTACAAATTTATAAACATAAATTTATGTAGGTTCAGATAAATACATTCGTTTAACCATTCAGTTTTATCAACGTGGTATAAAATTTTCAAAAAACAAATAAACATCTATTCGTCGTTACAGTCGAAAACAGAATAAATCAAACAGTAACTATAGAATTATTTTATGGATCGATTTTTCTTCGGTGTCATCATCGATACGGATTAATATTGTGTGTATCAATTCATGACTTTTATGAAATAAATTTATGGACAAATTTTGTTCTTCCTTCACAGTTTGTGATATTATTTTATGGATTCATCATTCATTTAAAACGAAAAATATCGGGCTTTGTTTTTTTGTAGGAATTTTGCATTGATCCGAAGAAATTTTTAAATAAATGAAGGAAATTATGATTTATTTTATACTAAAAAATCAAATAAAATCAAATAGTTATTTGTGTACCTACCATACGCGAGAAATATATGTTTACTGCACGAGAATGTAAGTTTTTTGACGAGGCTTTAGTCAAGTCAACAAAATCACTCGATATACGTTTTATTGCAGTAACCAGAACATGGTAGACACACATATATCTAGCAATTGCGCGCGCTGACCTAATCTAATTGGTTAAGAGACCAATAGGAACTTAAGGCATAATCATTTTGGTTACTATGGTGTAAGAAAACGAAAACTGTTTTTTTGACATACAACCTATTGCAGTCACCATGTCGTTTTTCCCAATTCGAAATTCAAGTTTTGCTCTTTTTGACTTATTGACTTATTTTGGAAATGTGCGCTAAGTAATGTGCCCAGTGTACGAAATAATGCGCGCCTAGTGCACGTAATAATGTGAACTGTGTGTGAAATACTTGTTATGGTTACGTAATTAATGAAATATTGACATATTTCACATACTGGTATCAATGCGCAAACATCAATTTTTTTTGACACTTTTAGAAAACAATAATTTCAAATACAGACAGGGACTAATTTTATTTTTGTAAAAAATTTCGTGTTTTGTTTAATTTTTGGCACAATTTATTATTCAAGCTTATGTGTGCGTCACTTTTAAATTTTATTTTCAAACTTATTGAAAATTCTAATACAAATATAATGTCATTAAAACCTAGATATTATCTTTAACAAAATTGTAACGCTTGCCTAGCTTTGAACAAATTACACAATACATGAAGGATCGCTGGCTTCCTGTCAATAAATTATGAAACAAAAGTCGAGGGCAGGTCGGCAAACACTCTGGTCGTTGCATTTTTAACCCTTTCTTGTTAATTACAGGAAAATGAAGCATGCATGACCGCACGCGGGTTGTTGAACCTGTAAACTGTTCGTTTATACCCTTTCAGTGAAAATCTGTCGTCTTACATGCGCTATTCGGTTGTTTATTACCACTGCTACTATATCCTAGATTGCTTGATAAAGGCAATTTATTTTAGATTTGTAATTTAAGCGCATATGTAAGCCAGTAGACTATAATTTCGAGCAAATATTTAAATGTACTTTAAGTTCCGTTGCGCTGTAAAAGATTTTATTTGCTCCTTAATGTTTTACTAAGACATTATGGTAGGTAATTATACGTTGAACCATATTTCTCTTTAAAGAAATATTATCTGCAGTACATATTTTTACAAGTTTTTAATGATGCCTGAAATTATTTCTCTGAATAGTGCTTTCTGCACGATATTCAAAGCTTTTCACAATATTTTCTTCGTTATAAGTAAAGCTTTGATATTTCTAGTTAATTTAAAATGTTATTATAAATATACGTGTTTAAATTTCAAAGGTATATTTATAATATGTCATCTTTTATGATGAATAGAACCATTGATGCTTCGGAAAGTTAATAATGTATACATCAAAAGCAATATTATTATATAAAAATTCCATTAGTATCGTTTGACATATTAAGGATTCCTATTGGAGATATTCAATATTATGCACGATATTCAAAACTGATGAGAATTTTTTGACAAGACCATTCTTTTATGCCGGTTTTATTATAAATTACAGTTATTAAAGAAGCGAATTATGTATATCTATCAAAATACAAAGCAACTGTTACAATGTGAAGCCAAGCATAACGCATAGGTAATTAACTTCACTTACAAGACTGTCTACAAGGAATATCAATGCTTGGACACACATTTGCACCCATGATGTCCATCAGACACACTTGTCTTCACACGTCTATGCCAGCAGTTTTTCATCTGCGTCTCTCAAACAATCTCAGAAGAAGCAAAATATGGTGCTATAAATTTCTGGATTAATTTAAAAAAATCTGTTGTGGCCAGCACAATACCTTCCCTCAATCCTGTGTATAATGTATAAATTCCATACATAATTTTTCTTGCAAAAGATTCTAAATTTCCAGTAAAATTATTTCATAAACAAATTATTCAAATTGCACTTGACACTGACATCTTCTTCCTCTTTAGCTTTTCCCATTCGTTATGGGTCCCTATTTTTGCGTGTCGTTTTCATTCGGTTCTTTTTCTCACAAGTGTCGCAATACAGTCCCTCCATCTTATCTTTGGTCTTCCTCTGTTTCTTCAATATTCTATTCATTATTGTTCCAGTATAATTCTTCATTTCTCCTCTTGACATTTTCAAACCAATGTAATCATATTTCTTGTATCTTTCTAGAAACTTATAATAGTAGAGTTATTTTCTTACCGTATCTTTCCGTGTTTTCCCCAACATCTACTTCAACATCCTCATCTCTGCCACATTAATTTACTTTTTATTGATACTGACATCTGTCAATTTTAATTATATGAATATATTAATAGTTTCCATGTTTAGCATAGCTGGCTGAATTATAAAATTTAATTTCTTTAAAATTCTTTAACTCTGTATCTATTGAATATGAAGTATAAAATGTAATCAAATCGTATAGAGAATAATATATTCTTTAAGTTATAATAAGGTTAAATGTCAATAAATCAAATTTAACTGTTAAATCTTCAAATGAGGGTACTTCCGGTTCACCAATTATAACCAAAATCTAATCACTTGTTCTTCTGGATGTAAACTTGAGGAATACGAAACAATTATAATTTTTAGAATCGTGGTATTGAAGTTATGGGATCCGGAACTTTTGTCACACACATACATACAGACATCATCGTAAAAATGGTAAAATCGTATTATAGGGACCCTAAAACATGCATATACATTAAAAACTCATCATTGAATTTTTTGACCAAAGACAATACCTTCCTTACCTAAAGGTGACGGAAGGTAAAAATTATGAAACGAATTTATTATGGAATGTGATTGTATCTTTACTTCAAGATATGTTTAAAACGTCATATTTTTTTGTACTCGGCTAATCAATTGATAATCTGAAAAAGTTTTACAAAATTTATTTAATCTTCTTTGAAATAATTAATACGATTAAATTTTAAGGACGTTAGTATTATTATTGTATTACATTTTTGCAGTAACATTTTTTTTTAGCTATTTACATTATTTTATTTAAAATGTATTCTGAACGTTCTATAAAAACACACTTGGTTCATCGCTGCATTAAAATCCTTTTCTACTCCTGTTACAATGTGATTTAACGAACTTGATTCTATGGCTCTAAACAACATCTTAATCAGAAGTTGACTAGCTGTGTCTTTGATTGTCTTGGACACGGCGTGAAGCTAGCAACCACTAATTAATTACAGAAAGTGTATTCTGTATTTTCGCTGTCTTAATTTCCAGTGGTGGAAAAAGTATAGTACGTGACTCATTGTATAAACTCGTTTCTATACACTCACTCCGCTAATGTTTATAAAACTTATTTTATAATATACTATTATGACCTCATATCTTGGTCTATGGAGAATTGTCACTTAAATATTTTAATGAACTCCATTATGGAAAAATCGAATAATGCTAAACATCTTCGAGTGATTGTTGACAGCGATGATGAAATTGATCTAGAAACATCAAACCTGCGCTGAAAAATAAGGAAATCATGCATGACGATGTTGTGTGAAACTGTATTGTTATTAACAGAATCACAAATACAAAATTTTAAATTGTATGATCTGAAAGTTTTCTTTATATAACAACTGGATCAATAAAAGGAACTGTAATTGCAACTATAACAAATATCAATCCTGTTTCATGCTCTCCAGTCATTAAATTAAACACAGAGTGGAATTAATCTGGAGTAAAGTGTTTGTTGTCCTGCTTTTGTAACATGTTGGTAATCCCTGGTCGTATTCGTCATGCACAATGGCTCCATACATTGTCCGTTGCAGTCTGCACACTGCAACACTCTTGTACTAATTTCGTGGAGTCACGAACGCAAACACACTTTAATTGCCAGCACACTTCCTGACACAGGTAATAATTACAAGCATATTAAGGTTGACGGCTGCTTGACACGTGTATAGCTCGTTCTTCACGGCCGGTTAAGTTTTTGGAAATTCGGCAGTAAGTATGAGAGGTATAGTGCATTTCACTTTTTAACTTCCATTTTTACTTCCTTGTACGGTTTTCAGATTTCAGCGGAAATATCCATTTTGATCATCCCTGAATCCATTTTGACTAATTTCGTCGTGACGTCTGTACGTACGTACGTCCGTACGTATCTCGCATAACTCAAAAACGGTAAGCCGTAGAAAGTTTAAATTTTGTATTTAAGACTCCTATAACATCTAGTTGTGCACCTCCCATTCTGGTTATTACACAATTTCCAGAAGTGGCACTTTACATGAAGCCTATAATAGATTTTAATGAAAAACTGTTTTAAAATATAATCCAAAGCTTTTCAAATTTGGTATACAAGACTTTTATGTCAATCGAAATAACATAATAGATTTTGGTTAAAATAGGCTAACCGGAAGTGGTACATTACTTGAAGTTGTTAACAGTTTTTCTTGAATAAAATGATTTATTTTGATTTTAGAAATAAATGCTTCAAATAAAAGTTTTAGAGAATTAATTTCTGCGTCTAGTACATTAAGTATTATTAAATTAGCCCTTTGTATAAGCGAGATATGTAAATTTAAAAATTAAATACTTTTTTGTTTTTGTAAAGTTTGCTATGGATTAGGACTAAAACAAAAAAAAAATGTTCATGTCAAATTATGTTAAATACGTGCAATTTTATGATTCGTACAATAACAAATATTATATTTTTATTGTGAAATTAGTCATATTCATTGTTGTAATCAAATATTTCTTTGTTGTAATCAAAACTCTCTTTAAAAAGAACCGGGTTAGATTATGGTCGCTATATATCTTACTGTTTTGAAGTTAAAATTAATATTTTGTAATTTATTTATTAAAAAAATATGTATAGTTTAATAATCGTACAAGGAAGTCGTGTGGTGTCCACATCAGATTTTTATATATATATTTTAAGTATATAAATATAAAGAATATTAAAGAAAAGCGTTGTAAAAATTTAGGTTCTAAAAATAAAGTATAGATCACAATAAGTAAAAAATGCAAGTGACGGCGTATGGTTTGTATGGATAGATTAGACTGATCAAATGTTGAAATATCCTTTGCAGTATGCGGTGTTAAGACATGGGTTTCTTAGGCAAGACAGAACTACACTTCGTCGTATAAAGAAATCGGGCCATTAGCTCTATATTAAATACATATGAGTATTATCTTAATCTACCTATGTTAATTCTTGTAGAAATTAGCAGATTCAACATATTCGCACTCTCCTTAAACCACAGACTCGACCAGTTATTTTTTTCCAAAAACTTAAGTGACATATGTTAGTTCTACAAGAACTCACAAGCTCCTTCTCCATTCTTAGTAAATGCAATCAGTTAGAATAACTTTGCAAATAATTTCTACTTTTCCAAATTCAATATTTCAGTCCACTAAATTTATCACCAGGCGTAGAAAGGACATGAAAGAAAAATATTTATAATTACAAGTTTTATCTTGCAATTTAGGCTTAATTGCAACTTGTATCTTGCAAGTAGGCTTAATTACAACTTGTATCTTACAATTGGTCATAATTGCAACAATGTAGCAATTAGCCTAACCTAACCAAACCTAATTGTAAGATAAATCTTGAAATTAGGGTAGGTTTGGTTAGGTTAATTGTAAGATAAAAGTTGCAATCATGCCTAATTGCAAGATACAAGTTGCAATTAAGCCTTATTGCAAGATACAAGTTGCAATTAAGCTCAATTGCAAGATACAAGTTGCAATTAAGCCTAATTGCGAGATACAACTTGCAATTATAAATATTTTTCTTTCATGTCCTTTCTACGCCTTCGTGGCTTTATATATATATATATATATATATATATATATATATATATATATATATATATATATATATATATATATATATATATATATAGACTGAAATCGAGTAATTCCACACCTTATGTTTACATTCTGCAGCAGCTTTACAAATTTTAACACTTGTGGAAATAGTAGGAAGAACAAATATTAAATTCGAAAAGCATGTAAAGATTACTAGTAGATCTTGTATGCTTATTACTTACAAAAACATAAATTATTTCTATAATACCATATTATTATTCTCAATTAATTAATTCATACAGAATAAGTATACCTTCATTAACCATAAAAAGTATTTAATAACAGAATAACTGCAACCATATTAGTGACAATCTCAATGTTGATTACCATAAAATTATATATGCGTAATGCAGGATGTGCCTACATTACCCATATTATTACCAACATTAGTATAAAATTTCATTATCTCTCATATCTTCTTCAGAGCGAAACCAGTATCCTTGTAATATTTACTATTCATTATCATAGATAAGAGTAAGAATTTGCATAATTGTCCTGCTACATATGGCGTAGAATAAAATACTAGTGGATGCTAATGTAATTATCATCTAATTAGGTATTATCTTACCTAGAGCAGTTAGTTTTATTAATTAGATTACAACCGTTTTTGTCAACACCGTAGAAGAAGCATTAATAATTATACTGGAAGAAATAGTTTTATTATATAAAAATATAAATGGATCTTTGATTTATACACAAATAATACGTCCCCTATAGTAAAACTATATCATTACTAAAATCTGATTTATATAGACTGTGATCAATGAACCAAATTCTGTAACATTGTATGGTAATTACACGTAGGGTATCACATACTTGTGCATATGTTATTGTAGTCTGTGTTTATTTCAGGCAACCAAATTCAAAATTCCTGCCAAACATTTTGTGCTTTACAAAATCGATAACATAATTCTCTCTACATTAATTAAACGTCGAACATTGTACATACATTGAGTTTCTCTCCACCTAAATCATACATTGCTGGAGGGGAAACAATTCGCCAACTCGAAACAAACTTTGTTCACCATCATCAAATTAAAAACGAGTAGTTCGACGTATGTTCATTTCAGACTCAGAAAATAAAAATCGTAAATAATGCATTTCACTTCGTTCTTTGATTGTTCTAATTTGGATGCAAATAAAAAATCTACAACACAAGCTGAGCTTAACACATTCATTGCGTAGGGGGGTCATTTTGTCCGTCTTTTCATATACCTTACTACAAAATTTAATACTTATTTACGATTTAACAAAAACTGTATTTTCAGGCATTCCTATGGTAATTACTTAATAATAGAAGGTGTACCATTTCGAAGCTTTTTAATATTTTATTGTTAAATCTAATTCTTCGTCTTTGTACGAGATGAGTACAAATATCAAAAATGTTTCTGTTCTTAGCAGAAGCGTAAATTATAAAAATCTGTTGTGGCCAGCACAATACCTCTCGCCACTGTCTTTTTTTGATTACATAAGTATAGGGCGCGAACAGTCATGTTTCATTGTTGGCCTTGACAAGCAGACGTGGGGGCCCGTTTCAGAATGATAATTATTAATTATGTACATAAATTTCAGAACTTTTCATTAAAAATTTCAAGATTTTCTAAATTCACGTAGTTAATTTGTCATCAGGAGTGTGGAATTTACTTGTCGAGGAAAATAAACCACATGGAATTGGAAAATCATTAAATTTAGAATGAGAAATTATGATATATGACATCTATATATATAATTACTAGCTATCATTCTGACATGGGCTCCCATATCTGCTTGTCAAGGCCAACAAAGTCACATGACTGCTCGCGCCCTAATGTATTTAACATTTCTTGTATACTTACACTCTACACCAAAAATTCTACTTATATCTATTCCATATATTTAGATTTTTTAAATTATTCCACATAATTAGATTCTATGAAGAAGTTTTGTCCTACCCTTGTTTCTCGAGATGATTCCAATTCATTGTCAGAAATAACAGTATATATGAAGGGTATATGTAATATACCTATAAATATTTAACTAATAATGCATTTAGAAATAATATAATGTATGTACTTACCAGAAAAAGTGTTCAGTAATGTCTCCGGATTTCTGACACTGACATTTATCTGTCAGATACAAATAATTTAAATTATCAACTATTTTTCATGGCATTCTTTCGGCTGTCAAATTTATTACAACAGATTATTTTATATATTATACTTCTTTTATCTCTAAATCTATGGAATATATAATAAAATATTTAAATGTATCAGATAGAGAATTTAATTTTCTTTAATATTACCACGAAAAATTTTCAAAAAATAATATTTAGAATATTTTTTTTCAAGAATCTTCTACTTCCGGTCGTCCAATTATTACCAAAACCTTTTCAGATCTTCCCATGAATGTCCGATTGGAAATACGTTGTTAAACAAATTTTAAGTCTTATAGTTTTTGAGTAACCGTCCTTCCAACATCCCACACACACACACACATACACACACACACATCCACACACACACACACAGACATCGTAAAAATGTTAAAATCGGATTGTAAGGACCTTAAAACGTGCTTATTCAATAAAATCTGGATATGCGATTTTTAGCATGAATGCAATACCTCTCTTAGCGAGAGGTAAAAATTGCATTAAAACATTGAATCTTGTATGCGGTAAGAGTCTTTCAGCAACGCTAAGTAAAATATCGTATATAATCTAATCTTCAAACCATTCTCTAGTAAAATCTGTATTTTTAACATATGAAATATAAAAGATCGGGATGTACGAGCAATATTTTAATATGTTTATTTATATTATATTAATCTTACTTTTAAACAACACAACAAAAACTAAAAACTACTATTTAGCTATCAAAGTAAGCGCCTGCACGGTACAAATATTTCATTATTACCGATATCTGTGTACAAGGCAGATTGGCACACTCAGTGATGGGTAATATGCCATTACGAAATATTTATTTATTTATTTATCCAGAAATTCGCATATTTGTAGATGGCTGAAGATATTACTTCACGAAGAGTTTTTTTTCTGCTTCGTGTATTAGTAAAATTCAGCACATGAGTATTTCATTTTGAAATGAACTAGTAATTCTGATTTTATTAACTCAATAGAACAGCTATATCTTGCATCTAACTATTTTAGATTCATCTAGTAAATGAAACAAGTGTTTTATTTGTTTGTAGAGTAATCGTGAATTTAGTTGTCCCGCGGGGGAAATCTATTGTGTGTTAAAAAGCAGGACGTCCTGCAGAAATGATATCTGGCGGCGCTGGTATTTACTGTCATACGGAAATAATTAAAAATAAAAATTTGTATGGATTTTGAACATTGTATGTATTATAACGCGGAAATAGCAGACATATTATGCTCCTTATAAAAACCAGTGTACAGGGTTCCGATTCTTTCATTATTTTTATGCTTTTGTTCATTTTTGTCCACAACTCATCATCATCTACAGCGCAACAACCCTTGTGGGGCCAAAGCTTCAAATACCGTAGGTACTCGATTTGTGACTGATTAGTACTGCTATGTATTATTCTGATACGCAGACCAAGTGTACACTAAAATTTATCTGAGTACGATATGCTTACACCAGTACCTAAATAAACAAACTAAATATTTTGGTACGCTACACGTGCTTGCGTAGATTCAATTGTCACAGTCACCCTAACCTAAAATTACTTAACAAGGAAAAATACCTGTGAATCTATGTATGTAATTTACATTGCAACACTATTAAAATTGTAAATATTACAGAATTTTCACAGTTTCCGTAAATGATAGTAAACAATTTAATTCAGTTAAAAGTGATCATAGATGGCAGAAAAGTAGCATTAGTACGCTTGCTGTTTACACCGTGCATGAGTAAGGTCTACTATATCCCCCTTTGCACGTCATATGAAAGATGTCTAGCAATTGTGTACCAAAGGTTTGATACAAAGTGGTTACTCCATTCGTCGCCATCTTATTACGTCACTTGGTATGCGGACTAAATATTTAGTACTCGCGATGTAAACGTACTCATTGTCATTTTTCGACTACACACTTAGCCGGCCGGTAGATTTGAACCTTGGTACCTCAGATTCAATTAGAATATGCAGAGACATAGCGCTTTAATGCGCACGGCCATTTATAGCGGCTTCCTCCAGAAATAATGCAAACCCATGATGATTAAAGAGAAAATGAAACTTTGTTGCTTAGTAATTGTCGATAAATTCATACTTTTAATACCAATCTACAAAAAATAGATTAATCCCCTGTTGTAGAAACGGTTTTAATGTGTTCCAATTATCTAACAGTAACAGTTATGGGTTTTTTTAGTAAATAAAATTATTACTGGTTAATCGGTTACTTGCCCTAAAGATATATCTAAAAATAAAGTCAAGATCTGTCAATATGTAAGCTAATTCAAAGTCACCGATTGTAAAGAGTTTTTATTTAACAAATTTTATTCATTAGTTTTCCCTTCATTCTTGTTTATTAAATTTTGTTAAATAGCTGCAAACTTTATTAAACTACGCAGAATTGAAAAGTTCTCTAAATTCTTAAAAGGATAAAATTATACCCTTTTGTTCAATTTTCAATCGATTATGTCCCCTTTCACGCTCTAGAAATTCAGTCGAATCAAACTACGAGCGGTAGAAGTAAATTTATCTTCGTGCAGGTCTCGTCAGTACGACAAGACAAGCGAGTAATTTATTACTAGTGTTGCAGGCATTAGATATAATTGAGACGATAATTTCCGCACGCTTGTAATGGTTGTAAGGAGATGTTCGTCACAATTAGATCGCAGCACAAGCGGCACATTGTACTGCAGAGTACAGTAAAGGAAGCTAGACGGAATTATTTGTAGCTGACAGCTAGCTAAACTTACATACTCCTAGTCTAGTGAGTGTCTAATGCATTACAATTTGATATGATATACAGTTTTGTGAAATTGGATAATTTATACATCCGTATTACAAGTTCTGTAATGAAGGGAAGCTGTAAATTTGATTAACGTTATAAATATGTAATATAATATTATATGGTATCATCAAAGAACTATGATACATATATACAGGGTGTTCATAAAAAAACCGGGGCATACAGTACACACCAAAATGAGTGAAAATTGCTTAATCAACATTTCACAAATTTAAAATTTTGATATATGATTTTATAGATTACAAAATGTAAAAAATTAAATCTGTTTAGTAATTTTGATTCAGAATTTATTGATCTGTAACATATATTTGAAAATAGAATTTGACAGTTTAAACGATATGCATTTCTTTGAAACTTTATTCATTTCCACTACAAATGAGCAATATTTATAAAATTTCAAATTTTTTGAAATCTGCTTAATGATTTAGGTATGGAATTAAATTATCTGCGACTTTTATTTGAAACATTTTTGTCTAAAATTAATTGGGAAGTTTTGCGTAAGGAAAAACTGATTTTCCATAATATACGGATATAGCCCACATTTTAATTACTA
Organism: Harpalus rufipes; assembly: GCA_951394225.1. Classification (NCBI taxonomy): domain Eukaryota; kingdom Metazoa; phylum Arthropoda; class Insecta; order Coleoptera; family Carabidae; genus Harpalus; species Harpalus rufipes. Next base: position 40,298,644 of record OX596281.1, read on the forward strand.
CGCTGTATATTACTAATCCTTCGTATATGTAAATATTACAATTGATTTCTAATAAGAACATTGAAACATTTAAATACTCATCTAGATATTTTATATATAAAGTAATTTAATTTTACAAGGTATTTACTTAATTTCTTGCTTCCCGAGTTATTTTTGGTAAAAATACTTGAAATAACAATTGTAGAGCATAAATTTTGAATCACTAATTTTGTAAGCTTTTCAATGGCAGAAATGATGCACGAAAATGTCGAAAATTGCCAAAAAAATAACGATAGCCATGGAATTAGAACATATAATTTAATAAATGTTTGATATTTTACGTGTCAAGTTAAGTTATAGTTATTTACATTCCAAGTACGCTTGGTTCCGGGATGAGTGTTTGGCGGCGCGAGCTTCGAGCGCTGCCATGGAACGATTCCGGGAACCAAGTTGACGCACGCGGTTTGTACAATATTTTTTGTACAAAAAGTGTAAAACTAATAATTATTAATTTTTGTACAAATAATTTTATTTATTAAAACTTTATTACATAGTATTATGCATATACACTCCTTTGTAGCTAATTTCAGAGTGATGTGTCAAATTTATATTCCAATGTTTTTAATGTTTATTTTTATGTAATGTAGTGTTAATCATAGTATTTAAATAACTGTTCATTACTTACCAAGTAGCAAATTTAGTCTTGTATACTTGTTAAATTTCGTTTTATGTTGTTACTAGTTACATTACAGACTTTCCGAGTACTCTGTTTTGCCGACTCCCGCCGAGCAGAAATTTTTGCCAACATTGTGTACCAAATGCACTAAATTCATTATTTTAAAATTAAATTTCCTTCAATAATCTACCATTTTCTCTTATTATTATTAAGCGAACGAGTGTTTGAGAAACTATACTTTTTTATTGTAAATATAATTCTCTAAGAAATGCTTTAGAAATAGGAGTGTGTTTTCCAAAATTTCCCAGTCACTTATCTGATGGAGACCTGGGAAATTGAAGTTTCGGACATTGCTTAGGCGACCCGAAACAACACATTTCAATTCATGAGTACAAAATAGCTATTTGTGTATTAAGAGCGCAAAATAGGACATTGCCGATTGGGAGGTTATTGCCGCGCGACGCAGGAGCGCGGCATTCTCTCAGAATCGACAATGTCCATTTGTGCTCGAAACACACATAAGATTTTTTCTACAGTCGCCACAGTGGGGTCCTCCACCCATAACAAAACATAATCAAATGTACACTTTGTACTTACACTATTACTCAATTAATAAGGATTAATATAAAGAAAAAACGTCTTTTATATTTAATTTTAATTTATCGTTATTTCCTATTCTTCTTGACCTATTCAATATAATCTAAACATTTTGTACTTTCGTTTTTGTAAATGAATGCCCTATTTTATTTTCACAATAGTGCGGCATTTTTTTGGTTATGTAATATACCGACAGAGCAGTTATGTCAGATTTATTTATAAAGGTGGTAAATGTGTCATTACAGTGCCATTAGTTCCTTGACTAAACGTTTCCATTAATAATGTAGACAATTGACATTTCTCACCATTGTATATTTAGAAATTTGGATAGCGAGCGTTTTTTCTACTTTATCGCGCTAGAACGGCAAAGTGACGTTTTGCGTTGACAAAAGAGAGCGCAAATGGCTACTTTCTATGTAGACTGAAGAAAAATATATTTTTATTAATTATTATTTGTAATATCTGTTCAAGTGGAAAATTTTCTATTAATTAAAATAAATAATTTTGCATTTTAACAGAAATACATATAATACAAATAAATAAACCTGGCTTGACGGATAAATCACTAACATTTATTAATTTTTAGTTTCAATTCTGTGGGTATCGCTATTTTTGCGGTAATTTTCGACATTTTCATCTTTATTTTCTGCCGTTATAGAGTATGAAAAATCAATTCAGATGAAGAATTTTAAGCTCTACAACTTTTATTTGAAGTTTTTTTTTACCTAAAATAATTAGGGAAGTAGGATATTACGAAAGTATGATTTTAAATGTTAGAGTCCTATGTTTCGGTATCGCGATCAACACCCTGTATACCTGCTATAATTAGAATAGCAAAATAGTTTAATTACTATACAATCTAGTTACTATATAAGTTAGGTAGTTTCACATTTTCATTTTACAACCTTTATACATAGGTATGAAGTTTTTCTTTTACCAATTATATCCTTTACGATTAATAAATTCTCAAAAGTAATCTGTTTATATCTTCCACTATATAAATCAGCGTTAATGTGATAGGCTCACTGCTCACAATCGTCATCAAAGATTTACGAGGTTAACTAGATAATCACAATTCACAATAGCTAATGCTTATTCGATCGGCCAAACGAGCAATTTTATTAACACTACACTACCGACATTAAGTTGAATTTACAGCTCCGCGCAGTAGGAATCCACTTCTAGTTTGCATTGTGGCAGGGCAGGAACGCAGCTGCAGGAATCGAACGATAACTCAACTCTATCTGCTAATGAAGATCACCAATAATACACTCATACCGGAATAGATATAGACACAGATGTAAACTAAATTAATTTTCAACTGTATAAAGCCGTATAGCTTATGATATGACTCAGAACAGGAAGGTGTAAGTAGCATATGCAGTGGAACTATGGAAACTATTTTATATATGAATTATGTTCCTTTCAACCGATATAAATTGTACGCGTTACTACCAGTACATTCACTAGTTTTATACACGTGCTTACACTACCTCTTATAGGTATAGAAATAAATTATGCTTAATTTTAAAAAATCTGATGTGGCCACCACATGATCTCCCGCTAATTCCATGTTTAAAATAGTAGTGAGCTTTAAGTAAAGAATCACTTCCGGTTGATCGTTTGTAAACAAAATCTAATTTGTTGTCTGTAATACGAAATTTTGGATTATATTTTTATTTTCCTCCAAATATGTTGAGCTCCAAATGAAGTACCACTTCCGGTTTATCATATAATGTCCAATTCTAATATGTTGTTTCAAATTATATACGAGTTTTAAATATCATTGTATTCTTTTTTAATATATTTTTTCAAGAAAATCTGTTTAGAGCTTCCAGTAAAATACCACTTCCGGTTCATCAATTTTTAAAAAAATCTAATATGTTATTATTAACACATAAGTCTTAAATACCAAATTTGAAAACTTTTGGATTATATCATAATACATTTTTCACGAAAATCTCTTCAGAGCTTCAAGTAAAAGTATAACTTCCGGTCTATAAATTTTATCCCAAATCAAAAATGTTATTCCCCTTGATATAGAAGTCTTAAATACTAAAATTGAAAAAATTCGGATTATATTTTAAAATAGTTTTTTTTATTAAAAACTGTTACGGGCTTCAAGTATCTCTTTCGGTTGTCTAATATTACCCAAAATCTATCTAAAATTATTTTGTTTTTTATTTTTGGAAGTTTTATATAAATTATTGTGAAAGAAAAGATCGCCACACACACACAAACACACACACACACCCACACACACACACACACACACACACACACACACATACACACACACATATACATATATATATATATATATATATATATATATATATATATATATATATATATCATCATCATTGTAAAAATAGTAAAAACGTGTTGTAAGGACCCTAATTCGTGCTTATTCACTGAAAACTCACTGTCGAATTTTTGGATCGCAAAAATGACCTCTTTTATCTATGTATATAAGTTAGCGGGAGGTTAAAAAATAGTTAAAAATTAATAGTATATTTTCAGTTACTTTTTACCTCTCGCTAAGAGAGGTATTGCATTCATGCTAAAAATCGCATATCCAGATTTTATTGAATAAGCACGTTTTAAGGTCCCTACAATCCGATTTTAACATTTTTACGATGATGTCTGTGTGTGTGTGTGTGTGTGTGTGTGTGTGTGTGTGTGTGTGTGTGTGTGTGTGTGTGGATGTGTGTGTGTGGGATGTTGGAAGGACGGTTACTCAAAAACTATAAGACTTAAAATTTGTTTAACAACGTATTTCCCAATCGGACATTCATGGGAAGATCTGAAAAGGTTTTGGTAACAATTGGACAACCGGAAGTAGAAGATTCTTGAAAAAAAATCTTCTAAATATTATTTTTTGAAAATTTTTCTTGATAATATTAAAGAAAAATAAATTCTCTTTCTGATACATTTAAATATTTTTATACATATTTTATAGATTTAGAGATAAAAGGAATATAATATATAAAATAATGTTGTAATTAATTTTACAACCGAAAGGATGCCATGAAAAATAGTTGCAAATTTAAATTATTTGTAACTGACAGATAAATGTCAGTGTCAGAAATAATGAGTAATGAAAGAAAAATGTATTTGGAGAATCCCTTAATTCTTGATCTGTGACTATTATGGAGATGACAAGTCTAGGTTGAAGGACTTAAATTTGTTTCAAACATTATGGGACAATGTACACCAGTACTGTAGACTAGAGTAACTTTGAATTGCGAAAAAGCTATCAAATTCTTCTCAAGTAAATATTGACAAAATTACACATCGATATAAGAATAATCGGAGTGCAATCTATCCGTCACTTTATTAAAGGGAATTAGTGTTATTTAGATATAACAAGTATGAAAAAATAAAATGTAAAAGAAGATATGTAAGAATAGATGCACAATCCATATATACATGTTAGACCGCCCAAAATTAATGTTTTTACTAGAAGAATATGAAGAGAAAGTAAACAAGGTTGTTCGAATTGAAAATTGCTGTTACCAGCCTAATATTTATATATGGTAAACTCTACTTTGTAATTTATTGTAACATAATTTATGGTAAAATATCTTTATGTTGAGACATGCTATTATTGAATAATAAAGAAGTTTATACGTCATAGATTTATATGAATATATTATTTGTATTTATAAAAATATTCTTTGCTTTATGCATACAGCCAGGTAAAATATACGGCGAGAGGTTATGTGCTGGCCACATCAGATTTTTCGTATTGCCTTTGTATAGCATGTTCTTTAATGTAATTTATATTTCTAATTTAGGATTTTTTATCATTTTATTGAAAACACCACAGCCTGGCAAATTAATGTCGTCTGTAAGATTTCGGTTATATAAAATTTTAGGCGGCAAAATCAAAATTACTTCCGGACGAAGTCTGGGTGGGTAGCTAGTATCTATCGTAAATCTTACAAGTAATTTCTAAACTGTTTGCCATCTATTGCAGTTTAATCCGATGTGAGGGCAAGTGTTACTAATTCAAATTGTTTAATTAAACTATAACAGTAGTCACATGCAGCATAAGTGAACATGGTATGTGATGCACACCGCACATCATGGCATCAGTATCAATCAAGCCGTGAAACGTGAAACAATCACAACTCGGTGCGCTGTTTATGACATTTACACCATTTGTACACGCGTTACATTATGTAAACTGTTAACACGCCGCAAATTTACAAGCGCAATGCACTGCACTGCTGTAATTTGTTATCGAAAACTGAAAGTGCTAATGTATGTTAGTTGTGCCGTAGTGTATTGCTGCTGCTAACAATGCATACGAGATTGGGTTCAATGTTACTACGTGTGATGCATGGTGCTTCATGTGTATTATTACTTACTTTCACTACGATGGATGTATTCGTACTCGACGAGTACTCACAATGGTGTAATTTTGCGTATATCCGCCACAAATGTTTACATTAACTATCATTATGTGCAAAATAAACTAATAGAATAGAGTAGTAAATTACTAATTTTCAGCGGAAAAGGTGCTACATAGAATAGAAAAACTGAATTTATATCCGGTTGTTAATGTAACGTACATTGTTCGGAAAGTTTCCGGTCATTCGAAGTTTTGAACATTTATTGCTTATATTGATGTACAATTATAATTCAAAAGACATATTTACACTGTACACTCAGCAGATAATATACTTGTGTCCAAGATAACGTGTGCAACATTGGAATCTCAAGAACTATAAGAGATCCGGAAAAAATGGATAGGCCGCTAGATGTATATAAAAAAAATATTTTCACAAATGTTTCCAAATATGAAATATAAACCGATTTTTCTCACTTGAGCTTCACGTCATATTTTTATATTCGTATGAATCAAATGGAGTTGGTAGTGATGGAAACGTGATTATCAGTAGATTTCAAACAGCTATATGCATAAAGCAATTACGTCATGTAATACGTCATAGACTAGCCATGGTTACACTTGTATTGACTTTTCATTTTCCAAAATAATATAACTATTATTTTATCTTAATTGTATAGTTGTGTTGTAGTACCGAGTTGTGTACGTATTTATACACCTTTAGTTATTTACCATAATCACGAATCACATATTTTTTCATTCTTTTATTTAACTTGCGTTGTCTGTCCGTTTGTTCCAATTTTTTACAAACCATTTTACCTGATATTGTAACGGCCTACAGAGCAGAAATTTTGTACATAGTTGGAATAAAACTTTCTTCATTTTTACATGTTTACACCTCTGGCAAGTAAAAGGTTGCAATTGTTCTTGATGCTTCAATTTCTGACCATGTTCATAATTATTTATTTTCGGAGCATATCTGTCGTTTGAAATTCATGTGTTCGTAATCCAAAATTGTTCAAAATTTAACCCAAATTTGTAACTTTTATACTAAATTATTTCATTCTTAAACTAAAATACTACTCCATTTTACGATTCTTCCTAAGATTTTATTTACCTAAGAACGAAAATCACTGTAGAGAAAGGTAAATATCACCAATAAATTATAAAAATAAGATTGGCATTGTAAAATATATACATCTAATATGTCAAACCTACATTTGAGTTAATTCACACATTTTTTATCCAAAATGAAATTCATTCTTCTCGAATTTTGCGACACTTAACGTAAACATAGTCAGCCATAAGGACAACTACGTTAATTTTGCCCGAATTTATTTGCGAACGAGTATGCAAAAATATAAATTACTATTGTAGTTATATGTCATATTCAAATTTCGTATAACTATCTTTCTCTAAATGCGTTATTAAGATAAAGGTGAGGATACTAGACATACGAATCGAAGATGGAATGAAGGAAACTATAAGTGAAACAGAGATAAATATACAATTACTTGTTATTTTGCTATTTTGGAAATCAATGACGTGAAGCTCAAGGAGAAAATCGCTATATATATAAAAAAATATATATTTCATCACGGCATATTACGCATTGCTGGGTGTATATAATATTGTATTATGGGTTGCACTTCTTTAGCGCACCATTTTATGCTCTTTCGAATGGTGATGCTCAATTTTTTATCGCTGTTAGATATTGAGTTGCAAAGGCAAAGTTATAATTTTTACATGGGCACTATAGTTAGAAAGTGACACCATTGAAAAAGAGAAATATATATTTTTCTTTTTGAAGAAACAGTAAATTATAAAAAATAACACCACGTCAAACTTTAAAAAGTTTATTAGACCAAAGGATCATAGACAACCCAATAACAATTTTTTTTCTTGAAATGTCGGTTCGTTCGGCGATGGTTCGGCAAAAGTTTGGATGAGTTTTATAACAAATATGCATAGAGCGTATGAGTTAGTCAAAATAGAAAGAAGAATAAACATTATGCTGATGAAAAATTATAAAATAGGTACCTACTTCGTTTTTAACAGCATACTACAGTAAAATTTCTGATGCTTTATATGTGTCTTCTGTCAGCAGACTATTCCAAATGTGCAATTTTCGAATAGATGCTGGCTAATGTTGTCGTTGTTTGCTTTCTGGAATCCTATCGTATAGTACAGTTATTTCCGGAGCGTTACCCATAAAGGCACTCACCCAAGTGACCACATAAAATTTTATAGAGCGAGAATAGTAGCCAACCAAAGTCGCTCTCAGACTCACGATTCGTTTGGAGCCCAAGGACGGAGAAACGATGCAATGGATGTGAAAATTACCTACAAAATATACTTGTAGCTTTAGAGAAGGAGAAAATTATTTTCCCTTCTGTTAAGATTGCCTGCTATGCAATAAAAAAATTACTTTAAAAAAGGAGAGAAGAATTGGGATTCTCCGCAAATTACAACATGGGTCATTTATATTAATACTAGACTTTAAAATTTTATGGTCAAATTTTATAAAAACGTTGTTTTATAAAACGAAGAACATCTTGCTTGACTTGTAAAACTGAACCCGAATTTCCAAATGCGAGTTAGGTTAGGGTATGTTGAGATGTATTTAGAGAAATAGCAAGCAAAGATGTCGAAATATTCACATTATAATGTGGCCGTAAGCTGTTCGTCAACGAAGGTTTGACAATCTGGCCGCATTTAAAATGACTAGACTTTTTATGAAAAGATGGATTTTGCATTATGGCTAAGACATAATGTATACCTATTTATACAAGTAAATAGATCGATTTATGTGATTCCAATTATTAGTTAATTACACTATCAAAAATATGATAAAATGTTTTATTGCATTATGTAACCTTCAACATATAAAATTTATAACCTATATTTTTACCTCCCGCTTCCCTGGTAAGGGAGGAATAGGGATCGTGCTAAAAATCGCATATCGAGATTTTGGTAAATGGCCACGTTTTAAGGTCCCTAGAATCCATTTTTAACATTTTCACGATGATATCTGTGTGTATGTGTGTATGTCTGTGTGTGTGGGTGTGGATCCTCTTTACGCTCTAACTCTAATACTATCATTCAGAAAGTTATGAAACCATGTATTTCTATCTTATTCTAATATGGAAAGAAGCTCAAGGTAGTTTTCTTCAAAAAATACCTTTAAATGTATTTTTTTTTCGCAATTTGTTATTATAAAAATTAAAGATTTTTCCATTTTCAACAGGTTTGCTTTAATACTTTTTCTGTATATTCTATGGATAAATTTATAAAGTAATATAAAAATTATACCACACAGGTAAATGGCGGGAGGTATTGTGTTGGACGCATCAGATTTTTTTATTTCAAATCTCAAACATATTAAGTCCTAAATAATAAACAAATTTATTCTGACTCAAATGTACAGTGTTCATGTTTCATTTTTTTGCAAAGGTAGATTACAGGATTTTGAAGGAACCCAAATTGCATTTATACTTTATTTAATATACTTTATGCGATTGTTTGAGTCGAATTACGAGTACTTTTGCAAAGGAATACTTTCCACTACAACAACACGTGCTACGTGTGAGCTCATACAACATCACATACGCACGGACATCAAAGTAATTTATTCCACCATTTATAGTCCTTGTTCAGTTAACTCATTTAAATGAATTAGTTCATTTGATTTATAGATGTCATTTAGCTGAATACATTCTCCGGTTTACCGAATGCATGCTTGCATTGTCAATGTGCCAGCTTTTTCTGCTAATTCAATTAGTGCATCTGTAAAAACATCCCACTACTCATTACTGCAAATTGGGAATTGTACTAAATTTCGGGAATTGCAAAACCATAAAATTACTATCACTAAATTGAAACTTCTTTTTAATTAGTTAATGTCGACAGGTTGACAGAATCGCGGATCTCGTTTTTCGATGTGGGCTAATTTAATTTGCATATTTCACTCGGGTCTTGCATATCTGCTTCATGTCAATGAAGCGAATAAAACATTCTATAGATAGATAATATATTTACGAGCAATATAAAGTCTTGGACGAATCGTATCTCGATCATTTCCATATGGCTTATTTTTATGCCTTGCGTTTTATTTACATGTCTAATTCCAATTTTATTGCTCTATAAAAGCCAGGGACAGCCAGCTGAAATTCGGGGGGAGATTCTCAAAACCCAATACAACTGTGAATTTTTTTAATTAATTTCTTTCAGTTTTTATTGTTGTTCTCCTTACTGAACTATAAAAATGTAATCAAACAAGCATCAAAAATGCCATTTGCAATTGATTTGTAGATATATTTAGTAGTCTGGTCAGTTGTTAAAATAAGACATTACCGATGCAATAATGTCATGAAGGATTTCAGTGATGGTCTATGATTTGTCAGTTTTCCTCGGTAGCTCATTCAAGACCATCTTTGTTATTAACCTAGGGGGAGTGTACCATTTTAAATAAGTGAACTTCCATGATTTTCGAACCTCATTTGGTTACAAAGAGTGAATAACTGTAGAGTAATGCTTTTTTTCCTAATTTGCGTTTACAAAGTGAAATTTGTGGAACTGTTTTTGCCAAACACATTGTTACAGTGAACAGTTTTATACAAATGTTTTTGTGGTTTTTTAAATTGTAAAATCTTTACATCCCAGAGTAAAGCACTTATAAATTAAAATTCAACGTATTTATTTATCGGTACACAACGTAATAAATGTAAATTTTAACTATAACTTAACTTATAAGTTACTGTTGTCAAAACGTCAAAATAAATAAATTTTAAAGTTTTATTGAAACTGACAGTATTACTAACCTTGATATTTTAGTATTTCTTTGAATAATAATTTTGAAATAAAAGTGAATTAATGCGAAATACGAAAAATAGTACGAAAAATACGTATTACAATGTGGTACACATTGCATTACAGGTACTGTAATACTCATACTTTACGTAACTCGTTTACGATGTTGCTACGGCGTTGCTAATAGGAACGGTTTACAAAATAGAAACTTTGCATATCGCCTTACCTAAAAAAAAAAATTCGCATTTGTAGTTTTGATGATGAGGTGCAAAATTACAAACATTTTATTAATTACTTAAAATAATCCTAGAATAAATGTTGTGTATACCTCTGGTTGAAAGTATCTTTTCAGACCGAGACTTAGATATTGCCACCCGAACGTAGCGAGGGCTGCAACTAGTTTCCAAGTCTTAATTATTTGTGTATTAATAACTATTTTTATTTATTGTAACAAAAATCGAAGACTGTGCTATATGAATACGATTTTTATTTGATTTGATTCTTCTTAATGTGTTACGTAGAATTTCTTTAATGTTAATTGACTGCCCTCTCTTTGATTTTTTGCGTAAAATACGGAGCGCTATTTTAACATAATGTGACATTTGTCGACAGCTTAGTAAGACTTTAGTAAGACTTCAAACAATCCTTCTGTGAACTAAAAATAAAACTACCCATTCATGAGACAAAGGAGCGGATATATGCTTACTGTATGATGATTTCTATAAGCACCCACGTAACTATAGCATGATAGCTCGTCTAAATTAAGATTTTATTTCTACTCTCGTCGCGTACATGGAGTGCGGGACTCCAAACGAAATGGTTTCCGGTTCTTAAAGATCGTAATTCTTAGAAAATGTGACATTAGTACTGGTGACAATTACAATAATTTTCACACTCCATTCGTAATAAAGTTGTACAGATTGCTTATATCTCGTTAGCTTAATTGAAATTATAGCTTGGGAAAAGAATTTTAACTTTTATAACACAAAAAGGATTATATTACAACAGGCGATAAATATGTAACTGCATATATTGATATTTATTAGTTGCATTTATTGTGAATGACAAAACAATTCTGTTGTTTCTTTTCATGTGTTTAGTGTGTCTTTCCACTTCTTTATTTCTGATGCCGCCCTTAGATTCCTTCAAACTTCATCTTACGTTTATTTTTCATTAATTTTTGTTTCCTATTTATTTTGTTTTTCATAGTCTTATTTCTCCTATTTAAATTTATTCTTTGTATTCTTATCTGTGTTGAAATACATAGTTTATTTTATACTTCTTCACTGATCGTCACCTTTGATGTATACGAGTACATTTTAACACAGAACATACTATACAAACAACCAACTTAGGGCAAAATTGGAAACAGTGTACTTCAATTATTTTTACATGGGTAAAAACAAAAATACTGAAAGTAGGTACATGTAATATTCAGGAATTGATGGCCCAGGGTAGGATTTATATCTAAATAAAATACTGATTTATTTTAACTTAATTTTTTTATTGAATCCCAAAGAAATATACACAAGCCGACAAACAAATTTATGGAAGGTACCGCCAAACCATTCGCTACAATACTGAAAAAGTTAACTTCGGTCTTCTATGCTATTTTTATTCCTCGATTTTATCGATTCTGAATTAAATACACATCTCAGCTACGGCTGGTAAAATAAAATATTTGTTTTCGATATTCGATACCTTGTTATAGATAAAAAAATATTATTCGATAAGTTCAACTTATCGATAAATAATATCGAACTTATCGCTATTAGCTATTTATCAATATTTAGACATCACAAAAAGAACAATATCGATGGAGAGTGATATCGATATTTTTCGACATAACAATATTTTTCCCAACCCCAATCTCAGCAATCCTAACATTTATATTATTATGACATGCAAAAAAAATACAATTTTTTTGATAAATCATTTTTGTTGTAATCAAATTATTTTAATTATACTCTATAAATTTTATTTTATATTTAATATATAAATATGTCGGCACCAATAATAATTATTGTCTTTACATTAGAAAAACTGTTCGCGTTACTCTGATTAAAGTAACTCAAATACGTTGGTGACAAGATTGGGCTGGTCTCTAGAATAAAAGTACTAATACGCCCCTTTATACTCTACTCATTACGGACGAGCAGGTACAGGTATTACAAAATTTTGTTCAAATCGGTAAAGTCACAGTCTCTCCTTTATTAGACTGGTATAATTAAAATATATTTTAAATAAAAAAAATTGTTTTTTAAATAAAATACATTTGAAAAGTAACATGCAACATTTTATGAACTCACCATTAATTAATATATTGTATCAGATTTACGTGTTAAAATTGCAGCAAACTTTTTCATTCATCGCGTTTCACACAAATTCGTGATTTCATTCTTGTTGCAAAAAATAGCAAAATGTTTGCCGCTGTATTCAACGAACAATGCAGCACGCAGAACAAGTTGGAAATTTTAAAATTTTCCAATTAAAAGTTCGATCAACGGACAGCCCATTTTCACCCCAATTCATCAGAAGGGATTCGAGTTTTGACACTATATACCCTGCTAATTTCAGCCAAATTAATTGATATTGATGAGTTTCCTAAAAATTAAGACTAATGAACGTATATCGCAGAAGGGACGCCAGGAAGGAAACTTTGTACTTCGGAGTGCCTTCGTCATAGTTGCAGTGAATGAATCATAATCAAAAACAGCTTTTTGACTCAGTGATATTAAAAATGCATCATTTTTACCATGCCGGAAAAGTTTATTTCAATTAATTTAACAGTATTTTTTTTATAAATTCATGAAAATAAATAAAAATCACAACCTTCGTGCAGCATGTTATAATTTCTCTTCAATAGAATTAAATAAACATAATAATACATTTTTTCACGAAAGTGTAATCTACTGTAGTAAAATTTATTAAAACTATTTTAATATTATATAAAAGACAAATAGAAAAATGCAAAAATTGTTTAATTTTTTCATGTAATGCGTTTTTTTTTCTAAATAGTATAATTTAGCGCGTACAGCGTCTTACGTAGATTTTTCTGATGACATTTCTAATTAATAATGAATAGGAATATAAGTAAAGCGGAAGCTACATGCACAACATAATGTCACCTTATTCTTGTTTGATTTTGGTGACTTTATCACTTTGATTGTATTATTACCATTTACGAGTACATACACTATATACTTTGTATCTCCGAGTTGATCCACACGTCAATAATTACTGATGCAAGAATTGCATAACTTTTCTCTAGCATCTTTGTCGTACACACATCCATATATCAGACTTTTATTCGCTATCTCATTATCTTTGGTGGGGGAAAACGCTATCTCCGTCCAACAGACGGCCAAAAATGAGAAAGAAACTGTATTGTAACCGCGGTAACAAATGTAATTTTCAAATATTTGAATTATTTGAATATTCATGTTATTCTGTCAATCACATGATAAAGATGATTTTTTTTTTGACGTCGATAATTTGTGTTTTGTTGTGTGTTGGTAGTTTTGTTATATCTTATATTGTGCATTTTACTATTGCAAAGACGGTGTTTCTAAGATTGCCGACAATGAATTGCACATATTGCTTTTGGACAATATAAAGAGATATCTATATTTCATCCATTATACATATATAGTATTTATTATTGCTAAATAACTATTTATACTTCGAATTTTGATGAATAACAAAACTGATACAATATAGGTTATATTTATTATAATATTGTCAGTTTTGCCATTACATCATAATTATTCAATTGATTTATTATTGCGAAATAAATGTCTTACTTCGAATTTTCATGAATAATAATATTTACACAGTATAAGTTATTCTGTATACTGTTAGTTTTCAGTTTTGATTTATATGAATACTACAGAAATCAGACGATTTCACCCGACAACATGACGTCATCGATTCGCTTCCTCCCCTGGCGATTTGAATCATATTCTTACGATTAATGACGCGGGGATCAAGTCGTGGAAACAGAGTTTAGGTAACTAAGTGTTAAAATTTCAGTCATACAGTATTTTTTGTTAAAAAACTAACATTCGATATACCCTTATACCTTCATCAGGGTAAGTGAGATATTACAGATTCATAACCACCAATTCATGTGCGCATATATGCATTCGTTTAAACATTAAATTGTACATTGCACGAAAATTCCCAAGAACACATAAAAATCTGCTAGCTCTCAAAATCGGCAAAAGAAAAAAATGATTTTAGGGGCAAACAGATGTAAAAAAATCACTGTATTTGCTGACACACACCTGTATGATAGTAAGAAGAGCTCGAAGAAGAGTTCTTGGAGAAGGACGAACTATTACCTTTATCGTATGTTATTAAATAATCTGAAATGTAATTATTAATTATGTTAATAGAGAAAATATAATAGTAATAATAATAATAATCTTTAGCATATTAAACATGTGTCTTTGAATATATAATACAATACAAGAACGGCAACGTAATGTATTTAGATTAAATATTTCGAGAGAAGGTGCCATCTATTCCTCCGTATACGAATTAATTCTGAGTTAGTTCAAAAAATACATAATAGGTGGATGTTGCACAATGTTGCCACGTAGCTAGAACAACAAGATAAGATTTTAAAAAGGTTTTTAAGTTTGCTACTGTAAAACAAGTATACATGTACATTGAAGATTCAAAATATATTATCTGGTTATTATGAAACAATATTTTTGAATTATTGATTATTGAATACCTCTAACAAATACTATTTAGCAATGCTGTCAGCACGATTTATCGTAGTTCACAGTTTTGTGGTAGGAGTCACTAGCTATCTATAATAATTTTGTGAATAAAAAGAGAGATATAGTATCTTGCTAGGCCATATGCGTTGCCGTTCTTATATGTATTATATATTCAAAGCCTGTGTGATTGATTAGTGCAGTTTTCGTTTTTAGAAAAACGACATTTTAAATTTAGGTTTTGAATTTAACGGATGTAGGCAGTAACATACGACACCATTGCTTGTAGAGCACCTCGGTCGTAAAATCTGTCAGCGCACGACTCTCCGGCTTCTCGGGCAAGTCTGCTTCAAGGGGCCGGCTAATAAACCCGCTTTTACGATGGTCTAAGACGTCTTACACACTGTGGTTTGTTCTACACGTGTTCCTATTACGCCCAATTAAACCACTCCACCGCCCAGAGGAAACGGAACGTTTGTTCATTAGCATCAGCGGTTGTAAATGTATTTTTATATGCTTTATATTCAGAACTATAACGTACGACTACGACACATACCTAACCCGAGTGATACACTGCGTTAACTCCGAACGTAAAATCTTGAATTGATGTTGTACAAATTTGATGGCTACAGAGGACGTAAATTTTCCTTTGAATTACTGTTTATTTCGGAAGACAGGTTATGATGCGAGAGCATGCTTTATATAGAATTTTACAATGAGGCACATTTTAAAAATGATAAAATTTGTAGCACATCTATTGGTTATACTTTTTAACAAATATGTATATCCAAAATTTCGTATATTGAATAGAGGGTCATTTATAAATAATTTTAGTAATGTGGATGAAGAATGAAAGTGTGTCTGATGATATTGACACTCTGAATTAAATTTTAATTGTTCGTTTTTTTTTTCAGGTAAACTCCAAAGACAATAATACACAATACTTGGAAAAATGGGTTTGCAAAGTTTTTATAAATTTAGTTCACTAATATTGTATAGACATGGAAAAGTATTTGTTAATTTAACTGTCAGTTAAAACAAAAGATAGGAACATTAATATTATAGTATGAGTTGTCAAAATTGCACATGTGTCAATTTTTCAATGCGACATCTTTCGTTTTAAGTGACAGTTAAATTGTTATCAGACCGTTTAGCCCGAGATGAAAATATCGGGACTAAGTGTTAGGCAGTTGCTACAATCTTAAAAAGAAAAAAAACTAGTGTAAAGCTTTTTTTACTTTGTATTTTTTGGCTGAATTTGTTACTAGTTTTTAGAAACTTTTTATAGCTAAGCAAACTAGTTTTCATTTCAAGTTAATATGGCGTTGTTTTAACTAATCAGGTACATGAAAATAATTTAGCCACTATTTTCATAATGTCTGACAGAAAGTTTTTGAATAATATGGATAAAATCTGATGTGGACAAACCATTATTCAAGAACCTACCTTACAAAATGTTTCTTGTAAAAGATTATATATTTCCAGTAAATTTATTGCACGAACATACTATGTAAATTTTACTTGACGCTGACATCTGTCAATTAGTAATATTTGAACCGCGATGTAAAATATGTATATACGGTGATTGCATTATGCGTTTAAGTGGAACTAGATTTTCTAATTTTTAGCACATCTAGTTGACATAGGCAACTCGTTAGTATAAGGCGTTTTTTATTCAGGTAACCGTGTTACATATGGTTAACCGCTCAGTAAGCTCCGGCAATCTGTGTGAATAAAATAAATATGGTTACTACAGACGTTTCTGTCAAATTATTTAGTTGATATTTGTCAAATAGTTGTCATGTTCGTAGTTCGACACATTTGATTTAAAGCGTATTGCTGTAACATCTAATATGTTGACAATGTCATAAATTCTATTTTTACGTTACTGAAAAGTGCTTAACATCCAAATTTTCAAACCTTTTAGATGTTTAACGTAACCGCACGAAACTGGAAAGCTCAATAAAATGCGTTTATTGGTTACCGAGTAACTGGAGGTAACCGCTCTGAATAAAAAACGCCTATAGTATGTCATCCATATTACATAAAACGCATTTGCCAAATTTAAAATTTGACAATAATGATAATAATAATAAATGTATATAATTCATATACTTGTTCATTTGATTAGCTAGATTGTAGTTAGGGTACAATGTACTTATTTATTTCTAACATAATTGTAGTAAATTGTCAACCTTACCAGTGCAGCGAATAAAATATAATTTAATGATATTGTCAATGTAGTTAACGCAGCAAAATATTTTGTTGACAACATAGATACAAAAGAACTTTACCGTCCCTTCAACAACATTTTGAGGATTTCTGGCCGATGCAACTCTCTGAGGAAACATGCATGTGTGGGTGAAAGATTTTAGGGGTGCTTTACCTTTACGAGCGAAGCCCCCTATATTAAATTTATAAATAAAACAGCAATGCATAGCTTAATAATTTATTTGTTTTGCAAGGGAACTCAAACTTATATGTTTTGGGGGAAACATACACAAATATTTTATCGGTTTCCTCTGTAAATTTTGATTATAAAGCCGTATAATAAAGTACGTTAATGGAACAATATAAAATGGATGTATGAATAATAGAGCAATTGTAATAAAATACAATAAATTTCATATTTCACCATGAATTCATACGGATATTTTCATTTATTGTGTTTAAAGAGCTAAAGTTAAAGTATTATAAATGTTATTCATATATGATAGCAAACATAGTTAATTAATATATCTTTAGTTTAAACTACCCTTTTAATTAAACGTAATTATTGTTATTACTGCTTGACATAGCTATCATGAAGGAAATGTTATTGACTCAATTAAATTCTATTAAAAACTCGTTGAGATTCCTCTCAAGATCATCGTAATTTAGACATGTAATAACCACGAATAATCTTTAAATAATATATGGTTTACAATTGACCTTCAAGGGATAACTAAACCATATATTAATCATACTTATTACGAAACTAAAGATCATTTATAACTACAAGAACAACGAACTATGTGTATACGGGCACGAATTCCAATATTATAGCTGTCAATTGGAATATTTCACTAAGAACGCGAACCTGTTGGCAAAATTCGGAAGTAAAAACAAGGGAGCAATTTTATTTCATTCGTATGTATTTACTTACGCACGTAGTTTATATAGTGGAAAATAGATGATGGAACTAATATTTACAATCAATTAAAGTACTATTATCTAATATTTGCTGTAAAACTGTCCCTAAGAAAAAACAAAACTGTGAACATAACCTAATAACTACTAACTAAAGTATTTAAATTGAAAAATAATAATTAATCTACCGCTACAATTAATAAAACAGGATACAAGTCAATATACCGTACCTAAAATAATTATAAACACTGAGAGTAAAGTCAAAATACAAGAAGAATCAAAGAAAAACTATTGACAGCAATGATACCCTTATGGAAGTTACGCAAAATTGCTCCCTTTTTGAAAGTTTGACGTTGGTACACAACGCCATCTCTACGTAGTGATATATTCCAATAGTAATTTTAAGATGGAAAATAGTTTTTCCTTATCCTATTAATTTTAAACAATTCTCCTTCAAATAAATGTTGTAGAGAATTAAATTTTGCATTCAAAACAATATTTACATTTTATTTTGCAGGTTTTCTACCTAACCTAACAAATTGAATTTAATTTTTCATAAAAATTAGATGTTTATAAGCATTAGACATGGGATTGGAACAAAATAACAAAAAAATCTATTGACTGTTTATTAGTCAGAAATGCTCTATTTAAATCATTACTGAAAATGGAAAATTATTCACAAGAAGAAAATATACAAATTATTAAGTAGTATTAGTTTGATGCAAAATGTTATTACATTTGTTTTAATTCCATAGATAACACAATAAACAAAAAAAAAACATTTTAAATTCGTTTTTCTAAATTACAAAAAGTGCAAAATTATTGAATTGGATGCAGAATTTAGCTCTGTACATTTATTTGAAGCATTATTGTCCAAAATTTATAAGCTACTTTTGTGCAAGGAGAAACTTATTTCCAATGTTAAACACCTATAATTCACTTTTCGAGCGCTGTATATGTACGTGTGAGAGACGTTACAAAAAATCATAGCTGGGATATATTTTTAAAAGATTATGAATGAAATGTAAGTATTATATTTTTTAGAGGTATATGTTATGAAATCCATTTTTACAGAAAATGTATTTTTTATTGGTACCGGAGTAAAATTTAACCGGGGTATAAATTCAGACTATCCCAAAGAAATCACTAATTATTATGATTTGTTACAATTAAATTTCTTAGTCGAAACAAACTCATATAGGAGTGACGTCATATCAGCGTCATCAAGTAATAAATGCCCTTTATGACGTACAATGTACTAATAGATATATACGACTAATATGTGTACGACAGAGATAATTCATTTTGTAAATGTTGATTAAATTTATTTGATTCGACATCACTACTATATAGGTTTGTTTCGACTATACAAAGAGTTAATGTACTTTCTTCTGTAGCTAATTAATTAAACTTTGATCCTCGAATATTCTAATAAGATGAGATGTTACACAATGAAACTTATCATTCTATTCATAATCTAATCATCTTTTATTAGTTAATAAGTGATGACAAAAAATTCATCCTATTAGTCACGATTCACAAATCCGTTAATAATTCGCCATTCGCTATATGCGATGCGCTGTCAATAAGATTAAAATCAGAATCTAAGAAGGCGTGGACAAAACAGATTTATATCAATCAGTGAGTCCATTGTTTATTTCATTTCCAAGCTGAATAAATCCAGCGTAATGCGACATTTCAGGCTTGTAGTGTAATTTATCAGTGGAATCTGATACGCGGTTGTTGCGTTGTAGTTTCTTTACGGTTGGTAACAATGCGTCGAGACAAGTTTATTTAAAGCTACTGTATGCAAAGTTGTCTAGTGGGATGCAGGAGAAATTGTACCCTGATGCAGGAGTTCACAAACTTTTGCAGATGGAAAGAGCAGAAAAATTTTACAAACACAATAAAAATTTACTTAAATAAGTATATCTTTTACTTAATAATTAGAGATTTATTTTTAACAATTTTGGCTTGTTTGTGATAGTGACTACTATTATGAATTCATTATAGTATTCAGTTTTATAATTTAATGTCAAGGTTTATAATATTATGTTATCATAATGACACGACAGAAGATAAATAAATAAAGAAGAAATACGAGTATATACGTATATTATAAATGGTTTTTATTATCCATTTCTGGAGGCGCCAATCTGATTCTGCTTTGCAGATTTCGGTAATCACTATATTGTAATGTTGAGTGCATTTGCCAGTCATCAACTTTTGAGTTCTTAAAACGAAAAACGAAAAATCGAAGAAAAACAGGTAAAGCTAATGATTGAACAAAATTTTGTCTGTCAGTAAATAGACTATAAAAGAACAATAAAATTTTTAATGAAACATTTTTCTCAATTTCTAATAGTTATGAAGATATTTGAAAATTAATTGACCAAGGTCGCCACAGTATTTAACATAGTACATTTTTTTTTTTTAAAAAAGCACATCTAAAATGACCTCTAAAAGACAAATAAAAAGTCTCATTTAATCGAAGTCGAAACTTTTATATTTTTCGTGATAACAGAGATAAACCCCGTAAAAACTCATTTTTCACTGCCTTATATTTTGGGAACTAATATAATTGGACCTATGTTGATTAAGCTTTTTTTACTCATTTTGATCAGTACTATATGCTCTTAATTTTTTTAGAATATTTTTGAAACAGCCTGTAGGTATAGTTTTTTTGTCACTTAATTTTAGGATTAGATTAGGATTAATTTTTAATTATATTAGCAACAAGGCTTAAATTTTAAGTTTCGTTTATACTTCCGGTTTGCCAATTTTAAAATATATTAAAAAGTTGGAATAGCAATCACACACCTATATTTACTTATGTTTTCTAAATAATGATTATAAATAATTTTCAAAATTTGTTGCCTTAAGTCAGTATATTAATTAATGTAGAACTGTAGATTTTCATATTATATGATGCAACATTTAAAATTAACTTTTTCTCATTCAATAGCTTCTGGCAGGAATGAAATTTTAAAATACATTGCAGCACATAATTAATGAATTTTATTTAATCAACGGAGCCAATGTTGAACATTCTATATCCAGTGATTATTATAAATTCTGACATATGTGTTATATGTTTATGTATGTTACGTAAACAAATGTATGAATGTGGATAAATTATTATCATACGTCAAACAAAATACACCTATATCAACATCAACAGATATGAATAACTGGATGTGCGATGTAATTTGTATCTAGACGGAAATAGGTCAAATTTTATAGATCAACATAATTACGTATAAATACAAAGTTTCCTAAATAACGTGTCCTGTATGGATACCAAATAACACTATTCGAAATAAACTGATTATTTATGCTGCCAAAATATCGAATTTGTAAAATGAATACGAATTTTCAAGAATACTAATAATATGTACCTATGCAGTTCGTATGCGCATCTATCCCATTTACGTATACGAAAAAATTAATAAAGCGCACTCCTTGCATGTTGAGTCATTTTAACACACTTTAAGAAAAAATCTGATGTGGCCAATACAATACCTCCCGCCATTTAATTTTTATTAATTTAAATATATACACATGGGGTCTCATTGCCGCGTGCCGCGTGTCTGGTTGCCAATCTGGGGAACCCAATTCGATCCCGATCAACGCCAATTATTTCGAATTTTAAATGGCACAAAATTGTCCTCTGTGTTGCAAACTCCACGCCAGCAATGAGGTGACGCTTAAAACGTTACTGTTATTATTTGAAATATTTTTTTTTACAGTGACATTTATCTGTCAGTTACAAACATTTGAGCTGAACTGTGTAACCATGGATTTGGGTTTAAAGCATAAATTCTGAGATATAATTTTTATATTTATAAATTTATCCATAAAATATATAGAAAAAGTATTAATGCAAACCTGTAGAAAATGGAATAATTTTTATAATAACAAATTGTGAAAAAATAACAATGAAAGGTATTTTTTGAAGAAAAACTATTTTGAGCAAGTATACTGCCATTTCCGGTTATTCGATTGACACCAAAATCTAATGGCTTCTTTCCATATTAGAATAAGACAGAAATACATGGTTTCAAAAGTTTCTGAATTATAGTATTTGAGTTAGAGTGCCCAGAAGATCCACACACACAAACACACACACACGCACACATACACACCCACAGACATCATCGTGAAAATGTTAAAATTGTATTATAGGAACCTTAAAACGTGGTCATTTACCAAAATCTCGATATGCAATTTTTAGCACGATCCCTATAGGTACTTCCCTTACCGATGGTAGCGGGAGGTAAAAATGGCTGCTAAGACCTCGGGCATGGTTGACATATTGAGTAATTCTAATTTCTTTTTACCAACTTAATAAGGTTTTTATTTTAATATTTTAATATTAAGGTCGGTGGTCGAGCGTGTTGAAGCAGCGTCCAGTAGCGCTCAAAGCGATCTTCACCGCTCGAACCCTGGGCTCGTGGGTTCGATTCTCACCTGGGGCTTGGATGTTTGTAAGTGTCTTTCAAATACATTAAAAATTATGTATTGTAAATTGTAACAATGAAACAAATAAAGTATTTGAACCAGAGGCTATAACTCACAGAGTTGAAAAGCCGACAAAATATTATTATTATTATATTAAGGTAAGGGGAAATTTTGTATTTTATTATAAACCTGTCTTGAAATGTTATTATTATTTAATCTATCCTAAATTCGGTCGCACTTGGAGGAATATTCTAGGAATACACAATGTATAAAATATATTTACAAAACACTATAATTAAACAGCTAAAGAATAACTAGAGATAATAACCCAATTTCCTCCCATCCAATTATTCGTTGAAAGAAATACCCCAGTGCAGTGTATGATTCAATTCCAGACATGCATATTAATCCTCTCAGCAGTGATCCAATTTAGATTGCATCCTCATTTCACTAATCCTTCGTTCATTACGGCGCTGTACGCCTACCAACAACAACAATAACAACTCTAGCGCTAGACCAACAACCACCAACAGCCACGCAGTACCATGTGCGAACAAACGGACCATTGTCGCGGATTTTTCCCGCGAAGAGAACATAAATTTGCATACCTCCATGCACGGCCGACGTTCGCCTTCTGTCATTGTGTCGGCGGCTTGAAGTGTCGGCTTGATGTGTTGCCTGACCACGAGAATGTCCGTATGTATGTTCACTACCAAATACGTCGAACACGAGAAACAGTCTCTTCTTTAATTATAATGTCAGACCGGCACTATGATATTCCTGTATTTTCTTCGTTCAAGGTGCTCATAATATAGTCTGATTCACGGATGGTGAGTGACTATGGAAGGTTTTTTATGGGACGTTGAGACCTAACGATTTACAACAAAATATAATATAAATAATAAATAAAAAACAAATATTTAAAAATAGATAAATATCTAGTATCGTCACTACGCATTAGATAACTTAGGATTTTCCGTAGGATAGCAAGTCCACAATAATTGCAAATCGAAATATATATACTCTACAGCTCGGTTTGGTCTTTTGTGCTTACTTTTCGGTTTTATTAATTGTGAATACACATCGTAGCTAATCGTCACTAGTAATGTAGTGAAATATTCTTCAGATGCGTTCTTATTAGTGATTAGTCGGATTAAATAATATTCAGATCCGCGGATATGGATACTAATACGGATTATTGTTGTTCTGATCCATGGATACGGATCTTGTTCTTTTAGCCTAGTACATGTGTTCTTGAAATGATAGTTTGATGTGCTTATGCAAACAAAAATATGTTTAACTTGTATAGGTATAGGCCAACTTAGTTTTTGATTTAATATATCGAATGTTGTTAGGTAACAATACGTTCGTAGGTATCACAACGTCGATAAAATATTTAGTAGTTTTTAATTTTGAGTATTTTCGAATATATTAATTATAAATGAAAAATAATTTAATTTACTTATGAAATATCCGTTTAAGATCCGTCTTAATAAAAGCGAATTCGTTTACGTATACTTTTATTTTCAACGAATTATCCGCGGATACGGATACGAACTTCCAGCACACCACTAGTTTCTTATAGATAAGCTTAACTGTGGTACATTGTGGTTATTATTATAGTTTAATCTCATCCCTATATTGTATTGGAACTCAAATTAAGGAAGTTAGGAAAATAACGTGATTTTATTCAGTTAGCCAAATAAATTGATATTAATTCTAATTGAATATTTTATTTATGCCCTTAAACTAATTTTATTTTTATGAAACTATGTACGAAGATATGACCATTAAAAAACCCCGACATGAAAATTGCTTACATTAAACAAGATATGATTTTTCAAATATCGCGATGAGTTTGTGATCTCTCCTGCGGCAGACCAGTGGCATTGTAAGACAATGTTTTTTTATGAGAGTACCACCAATGGGAATGGGAAATGGATAGTCTGTGAGAGGAGCCCTTTACTACTTATTAATTAGTAAGTATTTTACGACTTTTATATATATTTTTATTTTTCGATTATGGTTCATTACTAATTACAGATAAATTTGAATTGAACAACTGAATAAAACCAAGTTTAAATTAGAGTGTTAGAGAGAAATATACGAAAACAACAAAACAATAGAAAAAAATGATATAAGACTATATAAAAATAATACAACCTGCGAATATTTTGGAAAGTAATAAAATAAAATAAAACATAATCAACAGAATAAAGAAGTCAGGAAAAACAAAATGGGACGGTAATGTGAATTTGTTTTAAAACAAAAAATTATATACCACAGTGAGATCAATGATTTTATAACAATATTGAAGAGCACCATAAAAGTTTCCAAGCGGGTGATAATTTTTTTCCCGTATCCGTTTATTCAGATTCTGAATAAATTAAATAAAAAACATTTTTATTTAACCTTTGTCATTATAAAGTATTAGTACTGTAATTTGAAATATGTTAATAAATATTGCTGAGTTTTCATAAGAAATAAATATGTCAAATTTGAGCTTTAAAAAGATATATATAAATTTAAATTTCGAAAATTCTGTGCAATAAGTGAGTCTTACAGTTTTGGATTTTTTTTTCATTTACGTCGTGAACTGTATTATCACTGATCTAAGTACATTAGGTATATCTGTAGATCACAGAAATCTGTGTTTTAACGCAAAACTTGGTACTACGCCTAGTTTTTTCTTTAATCAATGTTTAGCTCTCCTGAAAAATTGGATCTGATGGACTTGACTAGTTATTGCATTGGACTCCTCAATTGTCCTTAAATAGTCATCTTTTGTGATTCAGACTATATTAATTTTTAATGTATACGGCTGTCTGTGAGGATTTTTAAACTTTGTGCCATTCTGAATTATTGTAAGGTAATTATAGTTATTATCTTGTCTCTGCAGACACCTCTGCGTATTATATGTAAAACACTCGTCCAGGATTATTAATGTATGGTTGTTCAGTGTAATTGCTTGTTTTTCTGTCCGTGAAACCTGTAATATCTGCACGAATTAATGCAGATTTTTATTCAGGAGGCCGATATGTATATCGTCATGCCAAATAAAGCCTGTAATCAATTTACTATAATGGATGTATTATATCATTTTTATAGTAATTATTACTGTCATATTGGGTTTCTTATCACCCAAGATATTGAATATGTAGTTTAAATTGTCTGATGAATATAATAACTTAAAGAGAGCAAGACGTCTTTTAATTTGACTGCCGTATATTGGTATCGATGTCGTTCATCAATCTTCTTACATTGTAAGCCAAAGACGAAACCCAAAATTAAAAAAATAAAATTACGTATTGTTCATAGTAATATTGTAGTCATTCTCTGAAGAAATTGTAGGTATCTCTCATTTTTGACATAAGGATGAATCAATCATTCAATTATAAGTATAACTTAGTCGTATTTTTAATTCATCTACTATTAGCGAAGTACATATTAGGGCCAATATCAATGTAGGTCTTTTGGAGAAGATATATGAATAGACATTACTAAAAGAGAAAAAATAGGTTTGTCAGTATTTATACAGCGAATAATTTATCATTTTGGCTATCATATATCGGGTGTTTACCTGAAATATTAGGAAATACAATGTCAATTGTTTTATTTTGCCGTAGTGAGTTATATATTAATTTTAGAGGAAACTTGCAAATAGAAAACTATACAATATAAATCTAAAATCAGTAACAATTCATTTTATGTTACGTAAAACGCAAATGAAAATTCTCAATTTAAAGCATATTTCAGAAGATCACGAAACTGTAGTAGTGTTATTTGACAGATCTAATAAGAAAAAAAAATCACTAGCTCCATTGCTCTGTGTAATGCGTATTCTATTTTCCATTTCTTTCGTAAAATAAAAAGAAATGAGATTACTTCTAGTCCCATATTGTTTTTAGTTCTGAACAAGTTTTTCATTTACAAATTATTCTTTAAAAATAAAGACACCTGATATAAGGTAAAGTAAAAGGTAGTACGGTTAGGACTTGGATGGATAACCGCCTGCAATAATAAACCATGAGAATCCTGACTTATGATCCTTCTGATGTACTCTCCATGCAATGAAAGCCCGTGAGGTGACCCCTTGTAATCGCCCGCATGGTATGAATTATCCATATCTGCGTATAAAAACAGATTGACTCACTCAGCAGTGGGTAATATGCCGCGATGATACATTTTATAATAATTTAAATGAGCACCAAAAATATTTTTGTACACCAACATATGTTTAAAAATTGAAATTAGTAGCTACCAAAAGATTATTTGAGCATTAGTATTTTGTTTACTAAAAACCTGTAACCGTATTAACCAAAATAAATTAAAATTGGTTATTAAAATTAGTTCTAAAAGGAAAGTGACATTGATTTTTTCCACTCTGTTTTTTTAATAACACGTTTCACTAAGGCCCGATCCTACTATTGATAGTTAGTGATAACCAATAACCAACAGTTATGTTGTAAAATTATGCATACCACCACTGGTTGGAGCTAAATGGAAGTTAAAACTGTTGTTCGCATCACTTCTAACCTTCATTTATTTCATGGTTAATAAACTGCTTGTTTAACTAAAGGTGGAAGAATCGAGCTTAAAATGAATGAATTTTTGTAACAGGCAATTTTTATTATATAAGTTAGTGATTTTAATAACTGGTTACTGAAACAGTTTAAGGTAGTTATATCGTGAAATCATTATATCAGAATTAATTGAAATTTTAAGTACATCTCAACTGAAGTATAATCTACCTGCTCTCCAAGTTTTAAAACAATTGACCACGCGGTACCTGAGATATTTGCAGTTAAATTTGGCCTTTTTAACACGTGAAGGATAGGAAATGGCAAAATAAACACAATATTTTAAATTATAACTTTTATATCCATCATGACATTTAATCGAAAAACTATTATGTTATTGTAAACTAATTAACGGATTTTATGTAAAAATTAGAATATTATTTAGCACCCAGATTTAATTTTATTGCCTCTAGAAAATTATAATCTGAAGATACGATAAATTGGTAGAATTATACTTGAAACCATGTACAAGCGTTTCAAATGGAGTATCAGTTAAGTTAACACCCGCTTGGTATTAGCAAATAAGAGGTGATCTTTGGTTAAAGGAATTTGAGACGTACATTCGAAAGAAATTGGTATTTTACGTGAAAAGCATGAAAACTTTAAACAGTATAATACTACTTTTGTAATTTTAAGAAAGAAATATATTAATTTGTTTTGCAGTTTCCATTTGTAGTTTAGAATTAGTATTATATCTTAAAATATCTTATTACTTTTATACCCGAATGTACCAATAAATGTCTAGGTGCGACGATGCCACAGTTATTCTTCAACATTGAAATACGACACTTGTCTATGTGGTTAGTGCGAGTGGTACAGTTAAAAAAAACTTTTCTACGGAAAATAAAGGAAATTCATTTATTACAGTGTTTTATATTAGCTTTTAACTATTTTGATGCAATCTGTGTATATACTATAATGTTAGAAAATATAAGTTATTGCAAATATAAACTGCATTAGCTTAATTTTTATTTTGAACATAGAACAAGTTTTTGAATAGGTACACTCGAGTGACAACTACCTTAAAAACCGGTCAAACAAAGAGTAAACCGGTTTGACAACAAAAACCGTTTAAAAGGTAACAACAGTATGTATATGTATTATGAACTTCAAATAAATAGGAGGAAATATGTTATGCGGCAGGTGAACACTCTCCCGATCTGTACATAGCGCGAAAAACAAGCTCGACCATTAAAATAACATATCATTTAGGGTAATTTCAAAGATGGCCACACATCTGTCAAGATGTCACTTTCACTGTAGCTTCCCGTGCTAAATGAAACGTCTCCCGATGTGAGTGCATCTCTACCTCACAGAAATAAATGGCGAGCGCTGAGTGAATCAGATTTTGGCAGACCGTCCAGTCTCGTTTCAACAAATGTTTACACAGAAGCAAAATGTCTGCTGCGCTGCACCACGCGTTGCGAATGTCTGTCATTGACGCCGCGAGCTGACAACGGAAATAGCCATCGCTATTAACAACCAGCATCGTAAAGCACTCCAGGGTGTTCTTTGCTTCACACATTAGGCGAATTCCCAAGAGGTATCGGACTGTTTAATGTGCACAACAATTCCCAGAAAAGTCTTTGCATGTATACCTACCTTCCCACACAATGTGTAAAAAGAAAAGGATGTGTTTGATTTATTCATTACACATTTAAGAGTTCTTAAAACTGACGAGAGCTTGTAACTATAAAACTCGAATTCTTATCTCAATCTTACAACATATTGTTAGGACATCATCTTAAATTCAAAAACATCAACTTTTATATACTTATATTTTTTTCCGAGAAGTCAAGGTAAAACATAATTCTTTTCTGATCGAATGCACAAGATCATATACTCGTATACCATTTTGAATCTATAGGTATAATCTGTGAACTTATGTTTTAGCAAATCAAATTATTCTTTTCTCAAAATGTATTATACAGGATGAATACTTTAAACCCGAACAAAGGCCATCACGGGAAAATCGTTTCTCGCTTACTGTTGTTCCCCGTTTGTTTCAACTGAAAACAATTGTTATGATATCAATAGAAAGATAAAAAAAATCTGCATCAAATGACACCAAATAGGTGCATGAAAATTACGTAATATTTTAGTCCCACACATTATTTATTAAATTTATTCAATTTCTTATTAATACCGAATGGCATGGATGGCATTTGAACAAAAAGACAAACAAATGTTTAACATTTTATCTGCCAAAACTCATTAGCTATGATTTGTTTTTTTTTTTTTTCTTTTTAATATTTTGTAACAGATTAGAAATTGTTTGGAACATACAGTTAATAAAATATTAAGTAATAAAATTTGCACGAGTTATAGGTTATAACGAATTCTGACATTTGTTTGTCTTTTTGTTTAAATGCCATCATGGATATCGATATTTTAAGAAATTTAATTAATTTAAAAATTAATTTATGGGACTAAAATAATACATAATTTACATGTATTTGGTGTCATTTGATTCATTTTTTTTTATCTATTGATACCACAGCCATTGTTGTCAGTTGAAACGGCGAGCAACAGTCTGCGAGAAATGATTTTCGCGTGTTAACTGTACGCATTATGTAGCCAAGCGTTACCATAATTAAAAACAATGATCTCAAAAATTAATTTACAATTTCAATCAGTCCACAATTTTTTTTATGAAACTTCATTTTAATTAAAAACAATATGTAATTCTAGAATAGCGTAGTTATTCGACAAGCCGCAATTTTTTTGTGTAAGAGGATGAGAAGTTAACATTTCGCAGATGCAATACAGGCAGCGAAATCCAATTTCACGACCGTTACCGTAACAACTGCAAAATTGGATTGTATCCTAAAATCACTTTAACACATGAGAGTAGACATAACGGATACTATGACAATGATAGTGACGTTTCTAAAATACGGCAATTATAAGTTTCTTGGTTCATTTTTTAAAATAAATACAATAAATATTGTAAAATAATTATTTAGAAATAACTTTTTTCCCTTTTCCAGCGATTTTTTACAAAACTATTTTTTTGTGTATCAAATCCCATTAGCTCTGCATTTTTATTTCAATAAATTAAATTATTTAAATACAATAAAATACGTAATTACATATTTTTGAAGGTCGCACGAAAAATGAGTACACCTTGTTCGCGAAATCCTTTAGCACCCTCGATATTTTTCTATCTCGGCCGCAAACGGCCTCGGCGACAATTTTTCCTCTCGGGACGCTATAGAGAGATTTCGCAGCCTTGATATACAGATATTTCTATTCCATGATGACATACATGTTTCTTATTTTATTCTCAAACATTACAGAAATCGCCATTAATTGAAATCACATAAATTTATTTAATTCAACACATAACTTTTGTATTCAATAATTGCAAATTGTGTGGATAATAAGCAATTTAATGAAATAAGTAATTAATAAAAACGAAGTATATTATAGTCCAAGTTTTAATTGCCACTGGCAGGTTGTCATTCAACATTTCATTTTCGTCTAAATTTATATGGTTTCTGCCTGACGTGGTATTACAAATTTAAACAAGTCTCCATTGAATACTACTTTCGTACCAATCTGCGCTCCAATATATCGGTGTTGAAGACATCTGTATACTTACTTGCAAAAAAAAATCGCGTACACCTAGTTTTTCTGGGAAAAAAATGAACTGTAGATGGCAAGTCAGACGACGACAAAGTCCCCCCTTTGGCCGCCATTTTGTCTAGCAAAATAATTATATTATTTGTTGTTTTTACTTCAAAGTGTAAACATGGAAACGATTTAGTGCAAAATCTCATTTAATAAATTAATTAAAAGTAAACATTAGTTTCAAATTATAAAAAGTAATGTTTTCCCTATATGCTACGTTCAAAAATCTCTCACCATATGTCAGCTACTTTATTTTTTCTCCAAATGAGTCGGCCTTGAATTTTACCATGTCAGTTGTCACTAGTGTCAATTAAGATGCTAATAGAAAACGAAAAATACATATTTGGTTGTTCTTTCGTGTTTCTGGAATGGAATGTGTACGTAATTTAATAGTAACTTAAACACAATGAAGAACTTTACAATAGTTAAAATAGTGATATGATTGACAGTTGAGTAAAAAATCGTACTTAAATAGCTGAAAAGATAAAAACTCGGTTATTTGATTTTTAAGGTTCAGAGCACTTACCAGGTGTCACCAATTTTTTTCAAATCAAATATTTAATGTGTTTAAATTTGTGGAAATAATATAAAAAGAATTTGGTGTATATATTTTTAATATATACAGCAAAATTAATTAGGGATACATCATTCTCTGGATAAATTTGATTAAAATTAATTATATCCCTCACCCATGCACTCCAATTCCTGTGTAGGCGAATATAAAAGTTTAAATTTTATTTACATTCCTTCCAGATGAACAATTTTATTACACGATCCCATTATCACTTGACCATCTTATTTGGGCGCAAAAACAAAGGCCTTGAGTGAATGCGAATCACATGTTTGTTCGATGAAGCGTGCCGCTATGTCAGTCCGCGGGTTCGCGCATTGTGCATCTGAGTGTCACCCAGGACAGATGTGCTGCCAACACCGGTTTGGCAGAATAATTAATGAGATCGGGTTCGATGCCAGACGTTGACCGACGGACATTCACACCGCCAAAACCAAAACAAAGTGAATACGACAGCAAACAATACTAGAGGAGCGATTTGTGATCGCTTATAGCTGTCAAGAGACAAACACTTCTAGGAATTGCGAAATGAAAAATTGTTGCAGTTGACATGCATGAGGAGATAATTAATGTGAAATAGATAAATTGGTGCAAACGAGAGAAAAATGCCACGGACATTATTCTTTTATATTTGCTTAATATTTTATACTTGTTAATTTTTATGTTATCAAAATTGTGAAGGTGTTTATATTCAGCAATATTTTTCCTTCTTCATAATCATTTTTGCGTTTATTTTTCGTATTACTTCAGAGTCCGCATATTTTTCATATCCACCCAGTTTATCTCAGCCCTAGGCGTCAAATAGGAGGTGCGTGAAGTTAGCACTAAGGTATAGGGTACTAATTTTTAAATTGTTACTACGATTTAGTACCCAATTTGTACCAATTAGTACTCACAAAAAAACTTTTGTTTTTTTTACTCAGCGTAGGAGTTATTCATTGTTTAATTATTTTTGTGCCAACTTCACGCTAGCACAACAACATAAAAATATTTAAAAAAAAATTATACGAAAATTTAGTACCCACTACGGATATTTATTTATTTTATTTCTACACCGGCGGCGTAGAAATTAGCTACTTCTACTCCGGCGGCGTAGAAATTAAACTTTTACCTTGTGAATCAAGTCACTAAAGATGCTACTTTTGTGACGTTTGAAGTGAAAAACTTATTTTTCACTGTCTTATATTCCGGAAACTATTGAAGATCGGACCCATGTTTATAAAGATTTTTTTAATCATTTTGGTCAGTACTATATGCCCTTAAAATATTTTACCTTTTTTCAACAGCCTGTAGGCATCATTAGATACGGTAATCTACTATTACTCAATTTTCGATAATACATTTTAACAGTTGTTAGATATTGTCTATTGTCTCATGGACGTTCATTGTTGCAGTGGGAAGTGTACAAAATAGATCACTTGTAAATATTTATAAATTATTGAATACGTCCAAATTGAAACTCAGTTCTTCAGAACGTCAACCGGTACATTAATACGTTTAATTTCAGAAATATTTTTTTTATTATTATTGGTTCAAAACAATAAGTATCTAGTGTAGTAAAAATTATTTTAGTGATCTCTTAGTTTAAAGCTTTGTTTCTAAGTTAGAATTTTCTTGAGGTCGTTGTCACCTCATAAAACTATCCAGTTAGATGTTTATTAAACGTTACATTCATTCCTTTGAAACAACCATAGAATAAAGTATAATTAGACAGCAATTAATTTCTAACACTATATGAACATTTCCTAGTATTAAATTTCTAATAGCCTTCACTAAATTTATTGCCGATAAGTTGATACTTTACAAATTCAAAATAACTTGAAAATATTCTGCAACAAAAAATGTGAAATATTCTTCTGATGTTATCGAAACATGCAAATCACTAAACTTGTTCTGTGTATAAAAAATATCTAACCAATAAATTTTATCGAGAAGAAAATTAAAATAAAAATCTGGTCATTCCTGAAGTAAACATTTACTGTTATACAATTTTATGAGTGTTTTACGTGAACATAAAAGAATAATCTCCGAATAAAAATTCATGTGCGAATAAAACCGTCAAAATTAGAAATACAGTCGGCAACAATTAACACCTCAGAGTTTTAAGTACTGTTTGCAGCGCCGCTCTAGCGGCTAGTAAATATAATAGAGATATTACGTTTGTCACGCTAGGTATAATCTAAACTAGGCTTGTTTATTACAATAATACATTTCAGAACACGATAGGAAGCAATAATATAAATTTCTGCTTTTTAATTTGTCTAAAAACGCGGCCTATATTGTGTACGGAGAGCGTATACACATTTAATATTTGTTGAGACGATAAGCGGCGATACGGGTTGATTTATGCCGTGGTATGAGATAGAGCGCGGCACGGCCGCTAGAGGCGCTGGCACGCGACAGGTCGCCGTACTTCAGCGACGCTCGGCTGAAACATCGTTATCAAATTATCAAGTGATTATGAACACTGATTACGTTACAGGCCTGATTAGCGACCTGTCACCTTTATATTCGAGGAGAACAAACACAAACTTACCTTAAATGACACCAGGACACATTTAAAACGTTCGTAATATAAACTTCATGAATAGTTAACTCTACTTCCAAGTTTGTATGGTACTCTTCAAGTACATCAAATTCGTAAATTTAATTTAATACTACGAAAATAATACTCTGTCCTTTTTCTACTATATATAGTTTTGGGTAGTTAATAAAACCTCATCTGGCTTTGATAACTGCTTGACAAACTCTAGGGCACTATTTGAATTTTTTTTTTTTTTGTAAATAACTGATACCCAAATTGTTTAACTCTTCTTCCACAGATTATTACCTAATATTGGTTGATCTGGTTTTAATGACTTGTCTCTTCGCTTCATCCCACAAAAGTTTGACGCTAGGGTTTTAATACATTAAATATAATATGAAGATAACAATTTGAGTACATTGATTTTTTCTAATCAGTAGAAGTACCCATACTCTTTTTTTGGTGGTTGTAAAAGATGAGTTTTCCATAAACTGACTTTTCCTTTTGAAATTTTCTAGATTATCGACACCTAAATCTTCGATTCCTTTTGGAATCATCTAAAGTTTCTACTTTATATTCTAGAATCCACTCGCTGATAGTCTAACTAAACTTCATTTCGACACAACTTTTCGTCACTAACTGGTTATTTGTTAACCCCATTTGATGTCTTAATAATGATTTTAAAATTCTCTCGATTATTTGTACAACGAAAACGCCCAGTTGTAAACCTACTTCGATGCCCAATTGCTATTCAAACCATCCGCTATATTAAAACTATAATTTTCCAAAAAAATTTTTTTTTGCCATATCCGAATTAGTCACAGTATTAATGCAAGACAATAAATAATGTTAATTATATCTAATATTTTTAACACACCAGTAGCTAAAAAGCAATAATGTTACTAATTTAATGTTTGAACACTTTTAGGTACTCTTACTACTTTGTGATCGTAATATTGTAAAGGTTTCTTTGAATTCATCTTATTTACAATAAATATTATTCAATGAATCGATTATCCAGTTTTTAACCAGTTTGAATACTTTTTACTATGTTGCCGTTATCGTTTTCCTTGCAACATGGTATTTCAAGATATACGAGAATTTCTTTCTGCAAACATAAAAGACAAATAAATCAAGGGATAATTTACAGTGTCGCGTTTTATTTATATGTAAATGAAAATTGAAATTCAGTAATTTGTTTGCTGGTGCTTTGCACATACTTACTTTGTGGATAATTTCTCCACAAGGAAGACGGTGGCTATAAACCCGGCGGTGATTTATGTCCGCTTTTTACACCTACTTTTATCACAATCTTTCATTTTTACAGTGTTCGTGATTTTATTAACATTGTCGTGTTTACGTGTCATTCCCGGTAAACATATTCGGGTTTGGATTTCTCCAGTTCGGCCCTTTCCGCGTTGTGTTGCCAGGTTTCGTGGATGAGGGGGTGGGTCTGTTTATTTTTATCTATAATTACTGTAATGGAATTCATTTTATCTCAACATTCCATTAAATGGCGTTTTTTCATGCCAGCCTTTACGATAAGCGGGGTAGGCACCTGCCACTTTGCTATAATTTTAATCAAAATGCGGATTTCTTTTTTTACCTTCCGCACCTTTAGGTAAGGAAGGTATTGTCTTTGGTAAAAAAATATAGTGAGTGTGTGTGTGTGTGTGTGCGTCTGTGTGTGTGTGTGTGTGTGTGTGTGTGTGTGTGTGTGTGTGTGTATGTATGTATGTATGTATGTGACTTTTCGGATCGCATAATTCCTATACAACGATTCCAAAAATTATAATATTTTCGTATTCCATGAATTTAGATCCATATGCAAACATGATTAGGTTTTGGTTATAATTGGTTCATCGGAAGTACCCTCATTTGTAACTTTTAACAATTTTTCTTGAAAAAAAGCAGTTAAATATCATTTATTGATATTTATTATAAATTTTAAAGAATGTTCTCTATACGATGTGAATGCATTTTATACTTCATATTCAATAGATATAGGGAATTATAAAGATTTTAAATTTAATAAATCAACCAGTTATGCTAACCATGCAAACAGCTAATATATTCGGATAATTGAAATTGACAGATGTCATTAACAAGTAAAAGAAAATGAATGTGGCAGAGGTGAGGATGTTGAGATAGATGTTGGGAAGACACGGAAAGATAGGGTAAGAAATTAAAGTATAAGGGAAATGTCTCGTGTGATAGAAGTTTCTAAATAGATACAAGAGAGACGATTACATTAGTTTGAAAAAGTCATTAGGAGAAATGAAAAATATATTGGAAGAAGAATGAACAGCTTAGTAGTAGAAGGTATAAGAAACAGAGGAAGACCAAACATAAGATGGAAGGACTGTATTGTGGAAGACTTGAGAGAAAAGGAATTGAATGAGGACGAAACGCAAAACAGAAATGAATGGAAGAAGAAAATAAAAAATAGCGACCCCCTAACGAATGGGAAAAGCTAGAGAAGAAGATGTCAGTGTCAAGTGCAATTTGCATAGTTTGTTTATGAAATCATTTTACTGGATAATCTTTTGCAATAAAATGTATGTATGGAACTTATACTTAATACACAGGATTGACGGAAGGTAATGTGCTGGCCACATCAGATTTTTAAGAATAGAATTTAAATATAAAAAAATACTAATGTATACTTTGTATTCATCTTAAGGCGCCTTTTGATACTATGATTGATTGCCCTAATAGCCCAAAATTGATACCAATCAAAAAATATAAAAATTATTACCAACCATTCTACGCATACTCAAATATACAAAAATCTTATTATTCTTCTTTTTCGTCTTCTTTGCATTTATTTTCGCATTTCTCGTTGCCGCATATTTGCATTGTCCTCTCAATTTGTCTTAGGTCCATGCGTCAACTAGGTCTGATACATCGCCCTGCATTAATTAAGAGGACGACAATAGAAAATCGTCCGCAAAACAAGCATTGGCAGAGGAGTAGTGTGATCTTTCGTTGATAGGTACTGACTATTCGGAAGATTCACATTAGGTTTACATGCCTGTTTTACTTAACTCGATCTAAGTCATCTTTTGGAGAAAGGTTGGCATGCATAATATTTTATTTTATGTGACCAACTCATCGTCTCTCCGGTCGCGCATGTGGCCATCGTCCTGAAAGAATTAAATTCATTGCTCTCTTCGGCATGAAGTCTACGTTTCTTCTCAATACATGACTAACTCTTCTCTAGTTTTGTCTGCTAAAAGTGCAACACATATAGTCATTCGCAGAACAGTGTTCAATGCGCGTGAAACCAAGGCACCATAGAAGCATTGACATCTTCTTCGCATGCGATATATGTTCATTTGCCTTGCTTATCAGCCAACACTTTGTACAGTTGAGAATCTGCAGACCTCACTTCGGACTTATATATTTTGAGTTTTAACCAAACAGGCATTCGACAATCACAAAGTACTCCAGTCATCTAAATGGGCAGTTAGTCTAATATTACAATCAGTCCAATAAGTCAAAAACGAAACAATACATACAAAAATTATGTTTAAATAAATATTGAATGATGTTTACATAAATTTTACTCACTGTTATGGTTTTCTGGCTAGGACGGTGTTGCCTTTGGTCAAATAAATTGATGGTGAATTTTTAATGAATAAGCACGTTTTGGGGTCCATAGAATACAAATTTACTATTTTTACGATAATGTATGTGTATGTGTTTGTATGCGTGTGTGTTCGTGTACGTGTGACGATCGTTTCGGCCACGATAACTCCAATACTACAAATAAATAAATAATATAAATATATCTTCACGGCATATTACCCATTACTGGATGTGGCTAATCTGCTTTGTACACAGACTTCCGTAATGATGATGACATATTTGTACCGTGCGGAAGTTGGCGTCACCTCATGGGCACTCATTGCTGGCGTGGAGAGTGTACCACATGGGTCAATTCTGTCCCATTTAAAATTCGAAATATTTGGCGTCGGTCGGGATCGAACCTAAATCTCCAGATTCGCGACTAGACACACAGTCACGCGGCGACGGGACACCATTCCATTTCAATACTACAATTCCAAAAAATACAATTGTTTCGTATTTCTCATTCTGACATCTAAATGAAGACTTGATTAGATTTATAATTGAACAATCGGAAGTACCTTAGTTTAAGCTTTTAACTGTTTTTCTTAAAAAAACAGAGTTGAATATATTTTTTTGACATTTAGTGTTATAAATATTGAAGAATATTTTATTCTTTATGCTATTTGATTTCATTATTTTCTTCATATTCAATGTATTTGGAGAAAAAATACAAGAAACTTTCTGTGTGTAATTTATATAAAATACATAGAAATGACGGAAGGTATTGTGATTGCCACAATAGATTTTTTTAAGGATAGAACTTGAATCCATAAAAAAAATTAATTACAAAGTTTGTGAAATAAATAAATGGCGTTCCTGTAGTGTAAAGCATAATGTGCTACATACTTCATAACTGTATTTATGACATTCATTTTATTGCGGTAGTGTACTTGAAAAAGAATTTAAGTAAACAGAAAAGAAAATCTACATGGAGACTACAACAGTCATCTCTATAGTGAATCGTAAAAACGTTTCCAAAATGAGAGCATTCTATTTTATAAACAAGCAGGGATTTGTTTGCTAAAACCACAAACTCTGTTACAACAAATTGAAAAAAGAGAAGATTTGAAGCGACTCAAAGTCGAGTGAAGTAAAGGCAGTATGCTATGTTTACATCTCGCGGAGATTTAAACAGATTTAGCCGAGTATGTAAGAGTTGGTCCGCGGTACACATCTCCAGGATTACTCGAGATCCGCCTCTGCTCAAATATAAACAAAGAAGAGTAATTGCATATGGACAACGGAATAGAACGGACTGTTTGAACAACATTGGCAAACAAACAAGTTACATGTGTTGACACTAGCAACATTCGCTAATGAAATCACTATTTTATTTGCGCTAAGTGCTTTACGACTTTTTACAGGCGCACTTTTAGATCTTGCGTTTAATTACATGCACTGCACACGAAGTGCTGTTTGTTATTTGCTTGTCCAAGTTGAATTTCAAATCACTTTGATGCGGGACTTACTTCCCATAAAATATTCACGTAGATTTATAGTTACATCAGTATAATGATTTTATATTCTAATCATGTACTGCAATGATAGTGTGAGGATTTTTAATAATAATTTAATTTATATCATGTTATAACACTGTAAAACACAAAAAATTTAGATCAAATTTTAAATTTAAAACAAGGGAAAGTAGGTTCAATTAATTCATTGTTTGCAAAAACGTATTTTATAATAATAACAGTAAATTGCCCGGATACCGGGTATCTGATATCCGGTTTCTTTTTTGTTTGGATATATAAGAAAAATATGAAATTTGTAAAGACAAACTCGATTGATAATTGTTTACGTTTTATATTAGTTGTACGATGACGCTTTTCTTATAATGAAAGTTATTAGTTATATACAATTATTTTTTTCTTAATTATCTGGTGCGCATCCGGATATCAAGTTCATTATTCGGCATTCGGCCGAATATCGAATATTAACAGAATATTCCTTGCAACTCGTTGCAACGTTGGAATTCTACTTTAAGGTGTAAAATGTACGTTCTTTCTTTCTCATCCATGTTAAAATTTTGCTCATTCGTTCTTATTCTTCACTTTCTTTGTTACCATTTCTTTCTTTTCTGATATATTTTTTTGTTAGCCATTCTAGTTTTAATATGTGATATGTGACCATATTTGAATTTCAATGTCATAAAATATAAAAATTAACCACTATAGCTTCTCATTATAATAATAAAAACTAAACATTAGTTTGTAAAAATATTGTTACTATATCGTGGAAGAAGACAGACAGACTGGACAGGAAAGAGATAGTCATAGATCAGCTTTGCAATTAAGTTGTGATTGATTATGGCATGGCGACAGCTACCTATAACCATCTCTTGCTCTCGCCAGTCTATTCGTCTACTTTCACGATCCTACCATGCTGACGTCACATATCCCTTCCCCAATTTTTTAATAATTATTTTCTCGTAAAGTACGAAATCGATTTAAAAAATACGGCTATTTTATTTTACGTCTTGCATCATCATGTAAAAATAAAAATTTGGTCACATGCCCCTTTATTTGGTTTGCCATGATTTCTTCCCCAAAATTTTATATAAGCTTATGTCGTAGTTCTTTTCTGTTAGTTTATTCTATATTCTTTTTCCCGTAGTTACTACTTAAAATTTTGTCCAATACTTTAATAATTAAGCTCTTGTATTTTGCTAATCCGTATAACTTACACCCATATGTTAATATCTACATAATGTATCGGAAGTCAATATTGTTTTCATACTTATTTATTCCTTTTCAATAATCATTAAACGAAATGTATTTTCCAATAATTTTCAATAACTTCCAATTTCCAATAAATACTGTAATTTTTCTTTCTAAATAACAAAAAATATTTAGTTAAACTTGTCGGAAACACTGACTTACCAAGGTTATTGGAAAATTCTTTCAAAGATGTGGGACCATTTCACAATTCCATATCTACCCGTCATGTTTGTGAGAAGTGAAGATCAACAGGAATCGAATGTCGTAAATTCAAGTAGGTCTGGGATGTAAATAAAATGCAGGAAATGCATATGCTCCGGTATCATCTCAACATGTCTCCTCTTTGACGCTTGTCAGAGCTTGATAGCGACAAGTTGATATCGGAAATCCCTGCATCCTCAGATGTCAGAGTACGAGGCGAAAACCACATTTAGGACGGAATGGAATCCACATCCGAATCTTGTCACATTATTTGCTACAAGCAGCTGGAATACACTAGACATCAGACACGGTTTTCTCCTTTCCAATGCGAGTTGCTTGCAACAAGCTAGTTTGCTTTTTACACAAGAACACAATTAGGGTTGTAGGAGTTTTCCACGCACGCCCTTTTTTGTATTGTTTGTACATATGTATATGTTTAAAGTAATACTTAACTGAAGAACTGTACTTTTATCATTTTTTACCTTCTGTCACCTATAGGTAAGGAAGATATTGTCTTTGGTCAAAAAATTCGGTGGTGAGTTTTTATTGAATAAGCACGTTTTAGGGTCTTTACAATACGATTTTACTATTTTTACGATGATGTCTGTATGTGCGTGTGTGTGTGTTCGTATGTGCGTGTGTGTGTGTAAGTGTGTGTGTGTATGTGACCGCTTTTTCGTGCACGATATCTCGAATACTAGAA
Organism: Harpalus rufipes; assembly: GCA_951394225.1. Lineage (NCBI taxonomy): Eukaryota > Metazoa > Arthropoda > Insecta > Coleoptera > Carabidae > Harpalus > Harpalus rufipes. Next base: position 40,339,944 of record OX596281.1, read on the forward strand.
TTCCAAAAATTACAATTCTTGCGTATTCCTCTTCCTTACAACCATATGCAGACATGTTTAGATTTTGGTTATAATTGGTCAACCGGAAGTACCCTCATTTGAAGATTTTAACAGTTTGTCTTGAAAAACTCAGTTAAATGTTATTATAACTTAAAGAATATATTATTCTCTATACGATTTGATTGCATTTTATATTTCATATTCAACAGATATAGAGTTAAAGAATAATAAAGACAAAAAATTCGTATAAATTTCATAATTCAGCCAGCTATGCTAACATAACCATGGAAACTGCTAATATATTCAGGTAATTCAAATTGACAGATGTCAGTATCAATAAAAAGCAAGTAATTGAATGAAAAAATAAGGGATGTAATTCTAGTGTTAGAAGTTTTTAGATATAATAGAGACGATTACATTGGTTTGAACATGTCATGAGAGATGAATAAATTAATAGAAGGTGGAAGAAACATAGGAAGACCAAATATAAGATGAAAAGGCTGTATTGCAGAAGACTTGAGAGAAAAGAAACTGAATGAGGACGACACGCAAAACAAAAATTAGTGGAAGAAGAAAATAAAAAATAGCGACCCCCTAACGAATGGGAAAACTAAAGAAGAAGAAGATGTCAGTGTCAAGTGCAATTTGCATAGTTTGTTTATGAAATAACTTTACTGGAAATATAGGATCTTTTGCAAAAAAATTATGTATAGGGCGCGTACAGTGACATGACTTTGCTGCCTTTGGCAAGCAGATATGGGAACCCGTATCAAAATGACAGCAATTAATTATGTCCATAACTGACAAGTGTCATAATTTTTCATTCAAAATTTCATGATTTTCTTATTTCATGTGATTTGTTTGTTATCAGGAGTATGGAATTCCGTTGCCGAGAAAGGGAATCATAAAATACCAAAAATTTAGAATATTTTGCAAGAAAATTTATGTATGGAATTTGTACATAATACACAGGATTGACGGAAGGTATTGTGCTGGCCACATCAGATTTTTTTTTAATAGAATTGATTTAAGAACCTAATTCTAACGAATTTTTGTAACAGATATGTGACTGGCTAAATGCTGTGCAGAACCAAATATTTATTGAAATTTGAGGATGGATTGAAAATTTCGCAGCCTAATATAGAGAGGGCAACACTGTCATTAGTGTCTGCAAAATTTTACGATAATCTGCTAATTTGTGACTTAATTGGATTTTTTTAAATTAACGTGTGCATTGCCGTTTTTGGGAGATGGTGAACCCTTATTCTTCTACTGTTCCGGCTGTTGCTCTGATTGGTAAACCCATGTCTCGTCGATGTTAACAAATCTTTCTATTAACATATGAAAATCTGTTTTATAACGGAGCAGCAAGTCGGACGATGTCTGCAAACGAACGCATTCATGTTACCGTCAGCAGCCGGGAGACTTATCTCGCAGAATTTTTTATCATTGATTTTGAACCCGTAAGTATAGGATATATACTCTCAGTTTCTGCTATTTATCGAACCCTGATTCAACGATGTACCATGACTAGGCATATCGTGAATCAAATTGGTTTCTTCACTTGTAATAGCAGCAAGCCTTCCACTGCGAAGATTATCTTCATTGCTTTCCCTTCCACATTTAAATTCAACTTGCCACTTTTTAACTATTGTTTAAGAAGGACAAGATGCCCTTATTTCCCATGTCTTCATCAATTTACTTCCGTGTTAAACGCTTTTTGTGCAGGTAATTGAGCATTGCACGGTTTCTATTTATTTTTATTTTTTTTAATAAGTTAATTCACAAGTTTATTCAATAATTATTTGTATAACTAGTCTAGAAACTGCACTTTTGCGAGTATAACTATATTTTCACAGGCCGAGCCGGAGGCGAGGCATTTTAAAACGACCTCTCGCAAAGCAGTATCTGGGCGTGTGGTACATAAAATTGTTTTCTGTCGATATCTCCACAAATTTAAGGTATTAAATGAATTTGATTTATTAGCCAAATATTATATATTAGAAGATTTGAATATCAAATCACAAGAATTAACAAATATAACCTGAAAAATCAACAAAACGTGTTTTATCAATTTTACATTGCACATTCAATTATATCTACTTAGATTTGTGTTCATTTGTTACAAGTAACAATTTAGTACTACAATTTGTAAATATTTGTAATTCTTGTGTTGAAAATATTCATACATTTACATTTCCCTATCTTTTTACCGGTCTAGGCTGGTAGACGTTTTAGAGATATTTAATACTAATTATACCTGAAGGAGGCACAGAAATTGTTTTAATCAAGTCACAAATTAGTGGTATAACGTAAAATTTCGCAGAGGTGCTAAGGACAAGTCCATAACCTCACAAAAATAATTATGAGTCTAGTATCAATCTATATTTCAATTAAGCAACATACCTTATCTAATTCGCTCATTCGTAGAAACAGAACCATGTAGAATATAAATTACATCTCATCTACAAAACATGATTAATAATTAGCTCTTGAGTTGTAAGCCTGGTATAACATTGTGTGTACGTTGTGTATGTTAACGTGTCGAGTGTGCCATGGTCGATGCGCAGATGTCTGCGTCGAGTGAGCATGTGTGTCAGGCAGGTTCCGTTCCGCACATTGCGCTCTCTGTAAGGAGATTGAGGAACCAAACGCGAGGTGTGGTGGATGAGATAACTGTTGGTGGGAATTGTTTCAAATGAAAGGTGAAATCTCGAAAAGGAAATGCGGAAAAACGACTAGAATCATATACGTATATTGTTGGTTTGTGGTTATACAAAAGTTAACGATAAGATTTCATCACACAAGATTTTGGAGATGGCGAAGAAAATAATTTATTTTTCACAAACTAGAAAAAATTAACCAATTTAAAAAATACGGGTTATATATATATATATATATATATATATATATATATATATATATATATATATATATTTAGTATCACGTAAAAATCAAAATTTAGTCACATACTCCATTAATTATTTATTTACTACTATATTACTAAGAACCAAGTATAAATGAAAAAAATCTGTTGTGGCCAGCACAATACCTCTCGCCACTTCCTTTTTTTGGTTACATAAGTATAGGGCGCGAACAGTAATGTTACATTTTTGGGCTTCACAAGCAGATGTGTGGGCCCGTTTCACAATGATAATTAGTAATTATGTACATAGATGTCAAATGTTAGAATTTTTCATTAAAATTTTTAAGATTTTCTAAATTTACGTCAATTTTTCACCAGGAGTTTAAAATTTACTTGTATGCCTTAGATATTTAACATTTAATTCTGCTCCACATGGAATTGGAAAATCACTAAATTTAGAATGAGAAATTTATACATAATTACTAACTATCATTCTGACATGGGCCTCCATATCTGCTTGTCAAGGCCAACAAAATCATATGACTGCTCGCTCCCTATTGTATTTAACATTTCTTGTATACTCTACACCAAAAATTCTACTTACGCATATATCTATTCCATATATATTTAGATTGTTTAATTTTAAATTCATTTTTGACGAAGAAATTTTGTCCTCTTCTAATTTTTAGAAATGTTTCCAATTCTATTAATACATTAAGAAATAATATAATGTATGTACTTCCCAGAAAAACTCTTCAGTAATGTCTTCGGATTTCTGACACTGACATTTATCTGTCAGTTACAAAAAAATTAAATTTTCAACTATTTTCCATGGCCAATCTTTCGGCTGTAAAATTTATTATAACAGATTATTTTACATATTATATTTCTTTTATCTCTAAATCTATAGAATATATTATAAAATATTTAAATGTATCAGAAAGAAAATTTATTTTTCTTTAATATTATCAAGAAAAAATTTCAAAAAATATTATTTAGAAGATTTTTTTTCAAGAATCTTCTACTTCCGGTTGTTCAATTGTTACCAAAACCTTTTCAGATCTTCCCATGAATGTCCGATTGGGAAATACGTAGTTAAACAAATTTAAAGTCTTATAGTTTTTGAGTAATCGTCCTTCCAACATCCTACATACATACACACACACACACACACACACACATACATCCACACACACACACACACACACACACACACACACACACACACACACACACACAGACATCATCGTAAAAATGTTAAAATCGGATTGTAGGGACCTTAAAACGTGCTTATTCAATAAAATCTGGATATGCGATTTTTAGCATGAATCCAATACCTCTCTTAGCGAGAGGTAAAAATATACACGGTAGCAACACCGCACTGCAGCTGTGTTACGGCCGTGGTGCAATCGTGAGTGGACATTATTTTTGTAAGCGACGATACAAGTATGCAGTCGGCTTGTTTGACAAACAGACTCGGTGCGACCGTTATGTGCACGTAACACGGTGTCCGGTCACAATGCAACCGATTGTTATTATTTTTACTCGTTTTTATATAAAAAAAAACTTTGCTTGTTTTCGTTAAATATACAGTTTTTAGCTCTAGTTTTCATATAAATGACCCATTTTCTAATTTATTATTATGGTGGAGGACCTGATTTACAGAACATTTGAAAATCTGATTTTAGTAAAGAGACAAAGAATGCTTAGAATTTGTGAAATCTTTATCATGAATTTTTTTCGAATGGGAAATTTAAATTCACAAATATTATATTTCTGGTTGAATCTATATAACAATATTGTTCTATTTCGTTCATTTCGAATTTACAAATTTTCAATTTGTTCTTTATTTTTTTCCCATTATTATTAGATGTTCTCATATTTTTGAGCGATATTGTGACTATCACTGCGAGCGAATTTTACTAATATACTATAGTCCATTGATTGAGACGAGAGAATGTGAAACTAATATTTGAACAGACATAAGTTATTGTTTTGATTAAAGAGGATCAGTTTGAAGCTGAACAAATAGAATGACTTGTTTCTGATCAAGAATTACATTCACATTCTCTCATCTCAGCAAATGGAATATAATACTAACTGATTTTTATATTTTTAATATCAATTTCACAATTAAATATATTAATATTTTCTTTCTTTTCAGGTAGGTAATATAAATATTCCTTGAAAGTAACCAGATATGTAAGTACTATACTCAATTTTTTTAATCATATAGTTGTACCCACAAAAATATATATAATCAATTTTCTGTTGGTTAAGTAATTAAAACTCCGAAAACTTCAACAATACGTATAAGATTTCACATATAAAAATAAAAGTTAATATCTGTATAAAATGCATTCGCCTTTCAAAATCTTTTATCTAGGATTTCTGTCAGTTGTATCATAATACCTTTCTCAATTTTCATCTCCAACCGCGATGATTACAAAGTCGGCAAAGCAGGAATCCTAGACACAGACAGCTTTTCATTACCTGTAATTTATAATTAGGCGCGTCGCCCAACATGGGAACGACTGTGTGTGTGATACGTGTAGTTACTTTTGCTCTAGGACTAGATCAGATGTTATTAGTTGTAATTATTGTTTATTTGAAGAATTACGTGTGGGAGAAACACTAATACTGGTCATTAAGCAGGAATTTGTAAGAATTATATAGGTATTACTTATTTTAATTGATACATATTACATGTAGCCAGTAGGTATTATTTGTTGTAATATCCAAAAAAGGCAAATTTGAAATAGTGTATGTCATGTAATTGAAGAAATAATAACAGATAATACTAGATATTTAAAAAAGTACCTACCTACTTTTTCTTTTCAACAGTTCATGTACCAAAACTGAATTTTCGACATTTGTAACAGTTACTGATTTTTCTGAAAACCGATCCAGTTTCTATCACTCGCCTAATAGCACGATTTATGCTAGAAAGTGTACATCTCATCCCGGGAAATTCATTCGCAATTTTTTTGCCACGCCTATTTTTTTCTTGATAAAGTTGCAATGATCTTTAAGTCAGATTTACTTAAGTGAGGTTAGAAGAAATCTCGACTAACAACTGACTCGAAATATCACTGATAGTTACATTTGTTTCAATAATAGCGTACTTCGTTTCAAGCTGATTATAAAATTATCCACGAGTAATAGTAGATTTAAATGGTAAATTTAGAAAATCGCTATTCACTTGTTTTTTCTATATAAATGTTTAAAATTTGCTAGGGATACTTTTAAAACCTTTGTCTACAAGAGATAAAAATGAAAAATCTGATGTGACCAACACAGTACCTCGCGCCATTTACCTATGTATATCATTTTTATATTACTTTATAAATTTATTTTTATCCATACAATATATAGAAAAACTATTATAGCAAACTTGTGGAAAATGGAATAATCTTTAATTTTTATAAGAACAAATTGAGAAAAAATTACATTTAAAGGTATTTTTTGAAGAAAAACTATCTTGAGCGTCAAGTAAACTGCCATTTCCGGTTATCCGATTGCCACCAAAATCTAATCAGTTCTTTCCAAATTAGAATAAGGTAGAAATACGTGATTTCAAAACTTTCTGAATGATAGTATTTGAGTTAGAGCGTAAACAGGATCCATACACACACATACATACATACATACATACATACACACAGACATCATCGTGAAAATGTTAAAAATGAATTCTAGGGACCTTAAACGTGGTCATTTACCAAAATCTCGATATGCGATTTTTAGCACGATCCCTATACCTCCCTTACCAAGGGTAGCGGGAGGTAAAAATCGATATTCAATGTACCCTGGAGTTATGAAGTTTAAAACAGAATTCGTTTTTTAATAGCCATCCGGTATTTATGTTGTTTACAAATTTCACTTATGTCTACCCAACATTAATTATTTTTTCAATAAATATTTCTTTCTTTGGTTCAATAGATTCCGATTCCTATTGGCTCTTTTATAGTTAAACCGTTAGATTGTGGTTATTCTGACATATAAAAATCTAACGTATTTTTTTAACCGAATACTTATAGAACCAATAGAATTTTGGTCAAAAACTGGCATTGGTTGTTTTTTCATTAAGTCCCAAATATCTATTTTGTCTATAATATAATATTTATTTCAACAAATTCTTGTTTCTTGTTCTTCGTTATTGCTCATCTTCTTTGATATCGCCATAAATTCTAGTCAACAATTTGTTATAACCATAGCTGTAATATTTGCTCATTTCGTATTAGTAGTGTCCAAATCCAAAATTCGCATAGTATTGCAGGTCGTATATCTGATTTTTGCTTTTATTAATTACGTCCTTACTGGATAACAATTTATTAAGCATTTTGAATAAATTTTCTTTGTCATTTCATATTTACACATAATTTAATTTTTAAATAGGCAACGCATATTCAGGCTGGTAATTATATAGATACTCGTATGAAAAAGTAACTCATTCGTATGTTCAATAATCTACTCGTATTAATTTATGTGGCAATTATAATAATTGCTAGGCTTACTGTGAAAATTGTTATTTTTTGTTCCAATCTTACAATAGTCAATCTTCTAGCGGATGCTTCAAAGATGATAATCTTGTGAAAAAATAAAACAAAATCCTATAACAAATAACCCCTTATTCATATCGAAACACTTCTTGAAGAATTTATAGCCTTGGGGCATTGTAATCAAATTAAACTAATTAAGTATCAAATAAAAAATCCCATAAATTCCAAACAAGTCGACAGGAGACTAAATTATTGCAATCACTATTAGTTCCAGTCCTTACGAACACCCCATAATATATACACATAATCCCGATAACATAATCAACCAAAACCACTTACTCGAAGCGGCCAGGCAGAGGATAGAGCTGAGAATCCATTTCCACTCGACTTGTGACGTTGATAATAAGCGTAAAAGTACTTCTACTCAAGCCGCTTGTAATGAAATGGAGGTCTTCTCAACTCATCCCATTCTGATTTGGCTCGTATTTTTAGATTATACTAATTTATTCCAACATTTTTATTCGGAGAAATAAATAATAAAGTACAACTATTTTAAGAGCTGATTAAACGACATTTAGAAGATATAAAATATTTAATTTGTTATGAAAGCTATTAGTTTTATTCTATGGTAAATATAAATACTAGTGTGTACATATACAGTATATGTTTGTAATATTATGGGTAACGACATTACATTAAAATGTAATAATTCAAGAAAAGGAAAAACTCAATGCATGCTTAAGCACGTTACCCTAGAGTTCTACAGGATGTTGAAAAAATAGAGGTGCTATATGAGAAATGTATCAATAAGTTTGCTTAAAGTTTTGTGACACTTATTTGTAAACACTCGTAAAATTTAAATACGGCTCGTTACAATTTTTAACAAATAGAATCAAATTTGACAAATTACATTTCGATTTTTCTGTCAGTGTCGACTGTTTTTATTGGATTAAAATTGTAACGAAATGTTTAAAATTTTACAAATGTTTATGAATATGAGTATTACATGTTTCATAAGCAACAAAATAATTATGAACTTAAATTAAAGAGGGCCGTGTTCTACCGAAAGGTACACTTTTCTACGGACTCCTAGTATTGGGTTTTGGACGATATTTACATCCATATTTCGGTCTTCACACTGAGCAACTCCGAAATTAAAAGAAATTATGATTTTTATATTGACAATATTGCAGAGGTCTCTAATAATGTGAGATATAAACAAAAAACCAAATTCGCAGATAAGGTGTTGGTATGGTGCGCTATTTCCGCAAGGGGTGTATCCAGGCTTTATGTGGGGCGAGTGAGGTGAAGCTCTAGATAGTTTAAGAGACACCGATAATTGACTAATAAAATTGGTTAATTTTATCGAAGAAGAACACGTAGGGGACGATTTTATCTTCTGGCCAGACCTTGCGTCCTGTCATTATGCAAGAGAAACTAACAGTTGATTTACAGACCAAAACGTACCATTTGTTCCGCGAAAATATTTTGTTTACGATGGAGGATGGAAAATCCAAAATGAAAACGATTTTGAAGGCAGAATATATAGGAATCTGGAATGTCCGAGACATCGATAAAAATGTCGTCCAAAACCAAATGCTAGGTGTCTGTAGAAAGTTTCGCCTTGTGGAAGAATACGTCCCTCTTTATTTAATTTAAGTTCATAATATTGTTGCACAGTTAATTTTTAAGTATTGCAAAATTTCAAGTAAGTGTATTTATAGTTACAAAAAAAATTGTTGAGATTTGTGCTAAAATTTATGGGACATACGTTAATATACGTATTCATGTCCGGAAACAAACCGTTTCGGAATTAAACACTCTTTTGTTTGAATTTTTTGTTTTCTTTTTAGTACCTAATATTTAAGGTTATGCAACCGTTAAAATTACATTAAATATTCGAAATTTCCATCTTGAATATGTATGCAAAATTCTAAACAAATTTTCATGAATTGTTGAAGGCGTTCAAATATTCCATAGAGGCGTTTAGTTAATGGGATTCAATTATGTTGATGGGTTTAAAAAACATAGTTATCTATATCTCAAAAACGGATAGAAATTGTTTTTGTTATTTGACTAATATCAAAAAACTAAAAGATGATACTATTTGTACTAATAATTACAATTGAATAATAATAATTGATATATTGTAATGAATATTTGATTCATTTCTTATTCTTAATAGGTTGACCGCCATACGAAGCACTTGTAACTCGCATTCCCCCTAACTATATGGACCATGCCGCTCACTTGTGTTTCGCACTGCTCACAGTTGCTTCATATAATAATAGATATGTTATGGGGGATAAGAGTGGACGGCCCAGTGAACAATTTTTTTTCATTGGCCCGACTCGAAGTGAAATAAAAACAATTCAGTATAGTTTTAATAAACAAATTTACACATTATTTGATCTTATTCTGTGTGCATCGCACGGCGCCAACTTCATAAGTTTGTCTTTCAGGCCATCCGATGCAAACTTACTTCATACTCAATTCAAAGGCCTAAAAAATAATTAACGTCATATAAGGTGATTCTATGACTTATTTATGACATATATACAGATATAACAAAAATGATTACCAATACGGCGGTCAACGTGTCAAATATGATCAAATATTTCGTAAAATAAATAATACCCTGAAAATGTCAGACATAGATTTGAACTTGAACTTTGTTATTCGATACAGTAAGATTCTGTCTATTTTAAAAAAATGAGGAATTATACACAAGTTGTGGACATCTAAAATAAATTTGAAATGCGACAAGTATGGTCTTATACATCAAGTGTAACGTACTTTTAAATCTTATTTTAATGGCATTCATCTAAAATTCCAAATTATGTACAGGGAACCAACTTTATGTTTCTTCAAAGAGCTGTTAGTGTTCAGTCTCGGGCAAATCAGTAGTGGTTGAAGTAACCCTGTGCTGTGAAATGTGATCGCCCGAAGGAACCAGTTCTCCATGGGCCTAAATTGCATATTAAATTAGGTACGCGGAGTTTATTAGCTGCAAGCGGCCTAGCGGCAACATAAGTAGACAATTTCAGCGTGAAAGAAAAATTTGTAGTGGGACTCGCTTGAAACCCATGCGAATTTGTTTTGGGAAATATGATACTGATGTTGATTTATGATCATTTTCGGATGTAGGGATTAGTAAAAACGTGCATAGCTTCACGCCGGTACGAAGAACTATTAAAGCATTTATATTTTTGTTATTTTTAGTTTTTACTTTACCACCTATATTATAGAATACGGTTTCTCATGCAAATTTATTTCATTTCATTTTTACCAAACATAAAATATATTAAAGGAGATTTTTTTTGTGAACAAGTCATGGACTTTACATTTTACTAAAATTTGAACTCAAGACCAGAACCTTCTGTCTAATAGGATGCTCTACCAATTGACTCCTTTAAATTAGCAAAATCATCACAAGTCTGTCGCAAGGCGTAGACTCGGTGTATATGGCAGTTAAAATAAAAATATAGCGTCGATATTATAGCATAAGTTTTAAAAATTACACATGTGTCTATTTTTCAATGCGAATTTTTTTCGTATACTGACGGGTTAACATACAGTTTAACCACAGGTAAAAATACCGAGCCTTAGATGAGTATACTTTCTTGATTAAAGAGATATTTATACAATATAGATTTATTTATTTATTCCGCCTAAGTTAGCCTTGAATATTGAAACATATAAATTTCTTATCCACTTAATTGTTATTAAAAGATGAAATTTTGATTCTTTCTACGAAAAGAAGTAGATAAATCATTGTGTTACGAAATTTAATATATATATATATATATATATATATATATATATATATATATATATATATATATATATATTCTATTTCGGGTCTCGTGGCCGTGTGCCTGAGTGCCTGGTCTCGACTCTGGGGACCCGGGTTCGATCCCAACCGACGCCAAAAATTATTTCCAATTTTAAATGATCATTGTGGTGCACTCTTCACGCCAGGAATGAGCGCCCGTGAGGTGACGCCTGGCACACGATCGCACGATACAAATATATTCATCATTACCGATATCTGTGTACAAAGCAGATTAGCACATCCAGCAAATGGTAATATGCCGTGATGATATATTTATTTATTTATTCATTTCTGTGTCTTTATGAGTCTATAAATGCACCGAAAAAGCGTTGTTAAGATGATCTATAATAGCACTGTTTTTGGTGCTTTTTGTTTTCTAAAGGCAGTATGTTTGCTTTCAAAACTGATAAAGCTTTTTTGGCACTCGTCCTTTATAAAACCTGGACATTGCTTTATGAAACATGTTTTTAATGTACTAGTACGAGTGTACATTGTGAATTTGTTATATATGTATATAGGGCACCAGCCACCAGATTTAAATTTGTCACATAAATCTTATAGTTTGTGTTGTCCATAGAACTATATTGTGTTTACTGCGAACAATTTCTGCAAACGTATTGAAAATATAAAAGAAACAACTAAATTTGCATATAAATATTGTATGACTTTCCAACAACAGTGATTTTATAAGCAAGGATAAAATCTAATCGATTTTCTGCGAACACTATAAAGTGACTGGCATCAAAGCATAGCATAACACAATTCGTTGTTTTACGGCCCGTAAATAAAACATTGTATCCATTTTTCGCATACGGAGACACAGAGACACCAAGACACGTGCCATCGGCTTCAGAAGCGAACATTCCAAATTCCGACATTCTTCACACACATTCTCGCTTTCGAAGCCATTACGCAAAACTCGCGAACAATATGGAATCCGCCTATGCCAGATTTCATATATACAAACATTTCACATTTCAGTAAATGTTTTGGAAGCGAATTTCAAACACATGCATATCACGATTTATCAAATTCATTGCTTGAAGGAAAACGTAAATTAAAACCATACTCATAAGGCGATAAATTCATTGTGAAATGAATAGTTTTATATCTTTTGCAAAAGAATAATGGAAAGTTGATAGAGACTATATGTCAATATTTACGAGCACTGAACAATATTTATAAAACTAAGCGATGCAAATTATTCTGAAATGAATGAAATATTAATAAAACAATAAGATGCAAATATTTTTAAATAATTGTGTGCCTGAGTGTCTGGTCGAGAATCTAATGACCCGAGTTTGATCCCGACCAACGCCAAAATTATTTTTCGAATTTTAAATGACGAAATAATGATTCCTGTGGTGCACTCCACGCCAGCAATGAGTGCCCGTGAGGTACGCCTGGTTAAACGTCCGCACAGTACGAATATGTCATCATTACCGACAGGGATGTGCAACTACGCGTAATCTATGATAGTTTACATGCAGACGTAAACAATTTGTAAACAATGTAAAGAATGATGTCAATATAGACAATAATAATAAGGTTCTTATTTAGCTAATTAAAGCTACATATTTTACATAAAAAGTATAAAAAAATATAGTCATTATTGTTCGCAATTATTATTGGTTCTTTGCTATAGCAACGTTGCTGAGAAATAACAACTTTCTTACAAAATAGGGCTGTATGTTATAATTTTAATATGCAAGTAAAATTGTTAGCAAATAATCAAATCATTCATTTTAGAGATAATAATTGTTGATTTCGTTTTTGAATTTTTTAAAAATAAATTGTTTAATATCATTAGGTAAACTGATATATGCTTTAACTTCTTTAATAAAGATCATATCGTGTGCATATTTTGTGTTGGTGTGTTCCTCGTATTATATGTATGTACTCTGAAAAATTATTATTATTATTAAAATATTCTGGGCCCTTAATCTTGAGCGTTCGTCATTTCGTTCGTATTCGTATTCGCGTTCGTTTTCATGTTAGTAGTCACAGTATTCTGTGTTTCAAAAACAATATTGGATATGTCATTGTCAGTGTCAACTGTATTGCAGCATTTATTCACATGATTTACAAGTTAAAAATATATTTATTAATCGTTAATAAATATATGATAAAAGTCAACTCTTAACTTGTAAGTGATCTGAATAAATGTGACAATACAATTGACACTGACACTGACATATAATATTATTTTTGAAACACAGAGTACTATCACTACTAACATGAAAACGAATGCGAATACGAATACGAATGTAATTACGAACGCTCAAGAATAAGGGCCCTGGTAACATACCTAGTTTATATACTTATGCGTAGATGATGTAAACAATGTAAACTTTGTATATATTTCACATGCGAAATGAATGTTCTACAAATTGAAGATAGTTTCATACTTATTTTGAGAGTCAGTAGATTACAGACACAATCGTAAGTACCGATATTTTGTAACAAAGCAGATTGGAACTTATATATTCTTACAAGTTTTATTTAACTTTATTTTTTACAGTTACATTTTGTTAACAGTTTGTTTTCTAAAATTATTATTTAATTTTACTGGGTTAGAAACAATTTCGCTTTAGCATTCATCTTTTCCTCAATTGGGAACCTACCGCGGAAGTTATTTAAGTCCAAAAAATTAAAAAAATGTACGACATAAGACCAAATCAGCTGAGTACGGTGAATGTTCTAAAAAATTTCCACAAACTTAAGAAAATGCTCTGTGGTTAATTCCATATTTTCATTTACAACGATGTTTTAAATATTGATTAATCAGGAAACAAATTTTGCTATCCACGGCCTACCTGGTTTTATTAATCTTAATAATTCTAGCATGACCCTCGTATTAATCATTATTATTTATTATGAATTCGTAACGTCAAACCTCTTTTCAATGTTCAAAAAACATGGCAACTGCACTTTAATATACTCTCAGTTGCTGCTATAAATTCCAGTACTATCAGAGATTTGTAAACATTTCACGTTTGCGAAATGTTTTGAAAGTGAGTTTGAAACACATATGCTATGGCATATGCCGTATCGTGATTAATCAAATTCATTGCTGCGTGTTATGGGTAAGGGTAGAGAAACGCAAATTAAAAAAGTTATGAATATTAATTTTGAGTCAGGTTGGGAAAGTTTGAGTTAATTAAAAACTGTTCTGATGTGATGAATGAGGAGGAACGTGTCAGAAAATATGAAAAGTGATTTGTCAGATGGAGAATATTGTTGACATTTTCATTACTAAGTATTTGTTTACGTAGTAATTTTTTTTCTTTTTTTGCGAAAACAACGGTACGACCATTACAAAATTACCAACGATTACATTATTTTTATATCATCCGATATGACATATAAATATGAAATTTTAACATGTTTTATGTTTTAATTATTAAAAACTTTGAATTTTACGGGAATGACGTAGATGTTTTCGATTACAGATTGAAGTGATGACATCGCTGGCTATTGCAGAGATGTAGAAATATCTTCACTTATGGTAGTTATTAGGAAAGCGGTGTGAAAAGAAATCTGATTACAAACAGTAAATACCTATGTGATTTGTTTCTTATTCTATAGATTTTTTGATGATCATTAGTTATCTATATTGTTTATTGTTTTATTTAATATGTAACGTGGAAAAACAATCAAAATCAAACACAAGAATTAGTTGACAGCTATACAGTAAACAAAAATTTTCAGTTAATCTAAGTATTTAGCACAAGAAAACATTTTAAATAAAACAATTTTTTCATTTATCTCTTTTTACCTCTCGTTAAGAGAGGTATTGGATTCATGCTAAAAATCGCATATCCAGATTTTATTGAATAAGTACGTTTTAAGGTCCCTATACAATCCGATTTTAACATTTTTACGATGATGTCTGTCTGTGTGTGTGTGTGTGTGTGTGTGTGTGTGGATGTATGTGTGTGTGTGTGTGTGTGTGTGTGTGTGTGTGTGTGTGTGTGTATGTATGTAGGATGTTGGAAGGACGATTACTCAAAAACTATAAGACTGTAAATTTGTTTAACTACGTATTTCCCAATCGGACATTCATGGGAAGATATGAAAAGGTTTTGGTAACAATTGTCCAACCGGAAGTAGAAGATTCTTGAAAAAAAATCTTCTAAATAATATTTTTTGAAATTTTTTCGTGGTAATATTAAAGAAAATTAAATTCTCTATCTGATACATTTAAGTATTTTATTATATATTCTATAGATTTAGATATAAAAGAAATATAATATATAAAATAATCTGTTATAATAAATTTTACAGCCGAAAGATTGGCCATGGAAAATAGTTGAAAATTTAAATTGTTTGTAACTGACAGATAAATGTCAGTGTCAGAAATCCGGAGACATTACTGAAGACTTTTTCTGGGAAGTACATATATTATATTATTTCTTAATTAATATAATATAATTAATAGTTAAATATTTAAAATTATAGGTATATTACATATATCCTTCAAAAATACTGTCAATCCTGACAATGAATTGGAAACATTTCGAAAAATTAGAAGAGGACAAAATTTCTTCATAAAATTAATTTAAAATTAAACAATCTAAACATAAGGAATAGATATATGTAAGTAGAATTTTTGGTATAGAGTGTAGGTATACAAGAAATGTTAAATACAATAGGGCGAGAGCAGTCATGTGATTATGTTGGCCTTGACAAGCAGATATGGGGGCCCATGTCAGAATGATAGCTAGTAATTATGTATATAGATGTCAAAATTTCTCATTCTAAATTTAGTGTTTCCAATTCCATGTGGTTTATTTTCCTCGACAAGTAAATTCCACACTCCTGGTGACAAATTAACTACGTGTATTTAGTAAATCTTAAAATTCTGAATGAAAAATTGACAGTACATAATTACTAATTATCATCCTGAAACAGGTCCCCACATTTGCTTGTCAAGGCCAACAATGTAACCAAAAAAGGAAGTGGCGAGAGGTATTGTGCTGGCCACAACAGATTTTTTTTGTACAGTAATCTATAATATTAAAACAGTTTCTTTTTACAATTGTTAGAAAAAGTTGATGTTTGTGCATTAATATCAGTATGTGACATATGCCATTATTTCCTTACGTGACCATAACAACGCGTATTTCGTATACTGTGCACATTATTTCGTACAATGGGCGCATTATTTCATGCACTGGGCACATTTCGTGCACTGGGTGCATTATTTTCCGTACACCTCCAAAATCAGATATAAAATGAGCAAAAACGTACATTTTAAATTTTGAAAATGTTTTTAATATTAACAAATGTGTATAATTTAATAAATTTTGTATTAAACTTGTGTAAAAATTCAAAATAAAATGTATCAAACATGTGGGACAATTCAACTGTTATCTGCCATATTGACAAGATGTCAATAGAGGTTATTTTTTTAAAATAATACCTTTTTCTAAAAATTAAATATTGTGTGCACCTTGTGCCCGAAATATGTTTAGTGCTCTGGAGTGATGAAAAACTTAGACTATCGTACACAAAACATATATTTCGCGCACATGGTACATAATTATTGTTCTAAATTTTATTATGATAGAATATTCAATTGCTAAATTGTTTAAAGTGGCCTCCTGATTTGATAAATATTATACATCTTTCTTTCTCTCTTTTATAAATGTGACTGTAATTTCTTTAAACAAATGCTGCTCCACTTTTCATTATAAAATATGTCGGGCAATTACGTCCAAAATCACAAAACATTCATACCCAACAAAAAGCTTTCAAAATAATGAACTCATAATAAATAGTCCGGCATTTAATGCTGCCTAATATTTCTTCAACGGTGCGTTGCTAAATATAAATGGCACCATTACGCTTTCTGTGAATGTGGCGATGACAACTCGTGTTATATTTTTTACACGCGCATGCTCGGTTATTGTTCGTAAGGCCGGGAAATTCTGCCACATCTTTGGGTAACTTGGGAACAATGGTTCGTGACACATGTAACAGACACCGCGACTAATTTCAGCGACTTTCATTGTTCCAAAGCCATCTATGCCGCACCTATAGCGGGATCTGAGCCCTCAACAATCACATATATGAATATTTATCAGACAGGCACATAGCATCGTATTACGGGCGTATTTAAAAAAAACTACACATGCAGAAAGGCGCACAATGCATGATAGATGAATTGGCACATGCTTTCTTTGGAAATCATCTGGCGCTGTATATCTTTATTCTAACAACTCATGTATACTATTCTCAATATAGCCGCATACAGAAAATATTTATAAATAATTTTTTATTTTGTATAATTATTGTTTGACGTTACTTATCCAGTATCACATACAAAATCTTCATCATCATTTGTGAATTGTGTCTTTGGATAAGTCCCTGTGGAAATGCTGCCGCTACACAAGTCTGTCCTGCGCCTTTATATTCAACTTCTGCGAATTTACCGCCCTCCTTGATATCTTTTAGTATTTGAAATGTCCAATTCTCTCTTTCTTTCTCTTTCTCCACCCGTACTTCTTCAACCGTCGCCACAACTATCTCAAAACTCTCGGAGTAGTTTTTCTCTTTCTTCCTCAAGATCCATGTTTCGTATTCAATAGCTTTGCTATTACCAGTTCTTGTATTTTACTGTATCAGATAAAATAATGTCGTGAAGATCATGTGGCAAGAAGTGATAATGATGAAGAAAAGAGTGGAAACCCTCCATTCTCACTGAAGAAATATATCAAAAAAGTAAACATAACATTTGTGTTAACACGCGATTAATAATTTGAAATGGTTATGAAAAGAATAGGCTATATTTTATTCAAGATGAAACTAGAATTGCTCTCTAAAATCAATCCAAAAGTAATAGTATTTTAGAGTACAAGTTAGGTAAACCGGTTTTTACTGCTGGACAGCGTGTCACCTCCTTGAGTCAATAAAATATTTTTGTCTATTTTGCGTTTACGAAGTGAATTGTGTACAACTGTTTTTATCAAAAACAGTGTTACAATGAACAATTTTGTACAATGTTTTTGGGAATTTTTTAAATTGTGAAGTTGGTAACTTAGTCTAAGTGTCAATTAAATATCTTTCATTTTAGTTGTCATTACCTGTCATTGTACATGGAAAATTACTGAAATTAGATTTTTTATTATAAAAAAATACATCAAACAGTAAAACACTCTTTTAAATTAAAATTTAAATAATAAATATAAATTATAACTATTACATAACTTGTAAGTAACTGTTGTCAAAATGTCAAAATAAATTAAATTTCAAATGTTTATTGAAACTGTCAGTGTTACCAACCTTGATGTATATATATTTTTTTGTCAAAAATAATTTGGAAATAAAAGTAAATTAATGCGAAATAGGAAAAGTAATATGAAAAACACGTATTACAATGTCTATTTGTAATTTTCGTACTTTCCATAACTCGCCTAGCGTATTGTCATAAAATAGGCTAAACGAATTTTAATAAAGCTGTCAAAAATTATTAATAAAATTAAAGGTTAAACTCAATTTAAAAATCTGATGTGGCCAGCACATAACCTCTCGCCGTATATTTTACCTGGCTGTATGCATAAAGCAAAGATTATTTTTATAAATACAAATAATATATTCATATAAATCTATGACGTATAAACTTCTTTATTATTCAATAATAGCATGTCTCAACATGAAGATATTTTACCATAAATTATGTTACAATAAATTACAAAGTAGAGTTTACCATATATAAATATTAGGCTGGTAACAGCAATTTTCAATTCGAACAACTTTGTTTACTTTCTCTTCATATTCTTCTAGTAAAAACATTAATTTTGGGCGGTCTAAAATGTATATATCTGGATTGTGCATCTATTCTTATATATCTTCTTTTACATTTTATTTTTTCATACTTGTTACATCTAAATAACCTTAATTCCCTTTAATAAAGTGACGGATAGATTGCACTCCGATTTTGTCAATATTTACAACTTACTTGAGAAGAATTTGATAGCTTTTTCGCAATTCAAAGTTACTCTAGTCTACAGTACTGGTGTACATTGTCCCATAATGTTTGAAACAAATTTATGTCCTTCAACCTAGACTTGTCATCTCCATAATAGTCACAGATCAAGAACTAAGGGATTCTCCAAGTACATTTTTAATTCATTACTCATTATTTCTGACACTGACATTTATCTGTCAGTTACAAATAATTTAAATTATCAACTATTTTTCATGGCATTCTTTCGGCTGTCAAATTTATTACAATAGATTATTTTATATATTATACTTCTTTTATCTCTAAATCTATGGAATATATAATAAAATATTTAAATGTATCAGATAGAGAATTTAATTTTCTTTAATATTACCACGAAAAATTTTCAAAAAATATTATTTAGAAGATTTTTTTTCAAGAATCTTCTACTTCCGGTTGTCCAATTATTACCAAAACCTTTTCAGATCATAGAGAATTTAATTTTCTTTAATATTACCACGAAAAATTTTCAAAAAATATTATTTAGAAGATTTTTTTTCAAGAATCTTCTACTTCCGGTTGTCCAATTGTTACCAAAACCTTTTCAGATCTTCCCGGGAATGTCCGATTGGGAAATACGTTGTTAAACAAATTTTAAGTCTTATAGTTTTTGAGTAACCGTCCTTCCAACATCCCACACACACACACACACACACACACACATCCACACACACACACACACACACACACAGACATCATCGTAAAAATGTTAAAATCGGATTGTAAGGACCTTAAAACGTGCTTATTCAATAAAATCTGGATATGCGATTTTTAGCATGAATGCAATACCTCTCTTAGCGAGAGGTAAAAAGGGGATAATTGTGAATAAAATAATATACATACCTCGGTAGGAATTTCATTACAGCCCCGCGCTGTATCTCATCTCACACATACGCCCTCGTCTATAATGAAACATAACCCACCTCGGATGTATTATATTAATTTCATCGAACTGTCAATATTATACAATTATATTCGCCGTCAAATAAGTATGGATATGGACTGATCCACATTTTCCCTTCTCCGCACCCTGTCCCTTGCCATGCGGTCTTGTCGCTTCTTCATAACTTAGAATTTACAACATGTCCATGAATTGGCAACAGCGTAGAAATCTCCAGGACGTACTTATTTGACGGCAAGTATAGTAACATTACTGAAGGTCATTAATTGATAAAAATCGGTTGAATTATGGGTATATTATTTGATATTTGTGGATAAAATATTTTATAAACATATTGTATGTTTTGTGTCTTTATTTCCTAAATAATCCTTGTGTGTTAGCAGTCCTCTTAAAACTTAAGGCTAACATTTTTTTTAATTTCTCGTTGTATATGTATATTCGACCACTAACAAAGTATAAATTATTTTCCTCATGTAAAAACAAACACCTATAATCTAATACATTTTTACATGCGCTAGTGTACGAGTATAAAGTCTTTTCTTTGTATTATTTTGAATTGAAATTCCTGTCATCATGTTTGAGACGCACTGCAGGGCTCATTATTTGTTACCTATGACATTGTACATTACAACCACATAAGGATACAAGTTTCACAATGGATGGTATTGTTTCCAGTGTTTTGTTCTGTAATTATCACTTGTATAATTGTAATTTGCGTCTCTCTAAGACTAGTCTACTAATTAAATAGAAAATATCTTTGTTGCTTAACACTGTACGTGTAATTAACTGTAGAAACATCAATACATCGAAATTACTTTTATTTATTTTCCTCGCCATTGTTTTAGGTGTTTGTGAACCTAAGAAAATTGAGAACATTTGACTTATGCACCAAAATTCTGATTAATAGAATTAAATTGTGAAAAACAATGTGACATACGAGTATTAACGGAATAATTATTTAAATGAACCAAAATAATTTTTGAGTACCAACTTTTTTTGTCAGTTTTAATTATTGAGTTATTGATTACCCCACGATCACTAGAGAACCAAAACTAGTACCTAAATGGGGACTCTATTGTCAATATCAGAAATATATTTATTAAGCGTTTTTTTTTATTATGGAAAAAAATTATTTTGATAATCTGAATTTTTTATACATACCTAAAAACGAACCCCGATTTTGAGGCGTGAATTTTGTTCGCTAGGATAGATAAGTTTATATAATAAGGTCACGCTAGAATTATTGAGAAATAAAAATTAGATAGACCGTAGAAAACAAAATTTGAACTATCATTTTAAAGATATTTATCAGTTTTTTGAATTAAGTTGCGAAAATGAAGTAAGTTAAAACTTAGTTAATTATTTTTTTAATGGATCGTGAGTTTAAATATAGAATTAGCCAGAAAGCTTTTTATTCAGTTTTCATAATAAAATAATAGAACACCCACCATTTTCACCTGATTTGGCAAAGTGCCACGTTTGAAATATGACATAGAAATTTTTAAAGAAGTGATTGATGCTGCAATAGTGCAATTCATGATTATTGTGCAATCATTACAAAAGCAGATTTGCTAGCTAGTTTTTTTTTACGATTATAAATAGTGTGGGTGGCGAATAATAAATGTTTAGTGATCAAATCAGTACGACTGGTGCCTACTTAAAATCATTTTTCATTATTTAAGAATTACTAAGAATTGACCAAATAACAGAAATACCTATGTTCCATTTGTTTTATTCCTTATGAAACTAAATTATATCTGTGTACATTTTTAAAAAGAAAATGAGAAAACGTCAGTCTAAATTTCATTAGAATTTTAAGGTTACAAATTACGTGACACAATTTTTCGTGGCCAGCACGTACTTGTTAATTCCTTGCAGCTAAAAAGAGCAACAAACATTAAACCTTTTAATCCTTTGTTAGTTCACTTGCCAACAGGCTAAGTGACGGTAATGGAAGTTGGACACTAGTTTGTTAATATACTGAGGTTTAAGTAGCTTATAACTAAATCTGGACAATCTATGTCGATTATATTTTGCAAAGTAGTTGTTAGCCTAATCTTTACTGCAGAAACACACTAAAACAGTACGTACTTTGCTAACACCTGGATGAGTACGTGCTTTGCTTTTAAATATTACTAGGGAGTTTAACATAACGCGAAGGGAGTATTTTTATTGCCATTACTTAGATGATATCTGCTAATATCATTTGTGAATCTTAAAAGTTGAAATGGTAGTAATAGTAACAAATAATGAGGGGCAATGTCCAGCAGTAGCAATAACAATAACATAATACTGCAGTACATACAATAAAGCCGGATTAATCAGATGAAAATAGTCAGAATGCGCTTGGAAAAGTGTATATTGCTTCGTAGAAGAATGTCAAGGGTTAGACAGGGAATGGGAATATATGTAGTGAATATCACATATTGCTGCAGTTTTTCTGCAAAAAATATGTTGCAAATGAAATAAATACTTTGTATGTAAATGTAACAATGCAACAGAATTGTAATCTACTCAATTAGACGGACCCATATTTTACTATTATTCATGCCATTAAGCCTTTCTTTTATAACTCTTGGTCAAGAGAGTGGTGATAGAAGAATACTTAACAGTCATTTTAATTTTTTTGTAATACAATAATTATACAAAATATTTTCAGCTGTTTATTTGTTAAGTACTTTATTTTTTTTAATAAATAAATAAATATATCATCATGGAATATTACCCAATGCTGGGTGTGCCAATCTGTTTTGTAACAAATATCGGTAATGATGAAATATTTGTACCGTGCGGGCGCTTATCAGGCGTCATCTCACGGGAACTCAATGTTGGCGTGGTGAGTGCAACACAGAGGTCAATTTTGTGCCATTAAAATTCGAAGTAATTTTTGGCGTCGATCGGGATCGAACCCAGATTCGCAACCGGACACTCATGCACACATCCACGAGACTCCGTTTTAATAATGTTTTGAATTTAATTTAATTGAATCAATAAATATAATAGTGAAGTCGTGTAATGGTTTATTATTTATTTATAATATGTGTGTAATTGAGGTTTTCAAATTTCTTATTTTTCTATAGATACCGATTGTTTACAATTTGGAAAATCACACAAAAATGCAAGAAAAAATAAATATGAAATAAAATTGCTTCATTACCTACGTTTTCTAAACGCACCATAGGAAAACCTTAAAATTTAAAAATAATCCGAGATATGGAATACCTCTTTTTAACTTGTTTCTACATAGCAACAAAATACTTAAAGACCACTGGAAAACTGTAGAATGGCCATATATTAATCGAAACCAAATATATACGTAAATGCATGTCATGGAATCCCCACGTTAAAAAACTAAAAAAGTCACATAGATTTCCAGTTGGCAAGTTGTGGAGTGCTTGGAAATTAAACATAAATTTTTGCACGGTCGGGTTCTTTCAATGTTTACCAATAGGGTTTCCAAGGCAGTAGGTTTTTTTTTAGAAATTACTGATCGGTGAGTTATGTTAATCACTTATCGATCAGAAGGCGAGGCGGTAGGTAAGGAAACAACGATCAAAGCTTACTTTATAAATGACAACTAATATGTCAAAATAATTTTCAAATCTTACTTTTTTTTAATTTTGTGCGTTGATCGTGCAAAAAACGTAATAAGCATTGCGATCATTAAGTACTCTTCTACCGATATCGGATGTATTGGAGATTTTGATTTCATCTCGATGTCCTAAATCATTCTCAACCGGTAGGATATAACTTCTGGCCTTATTACTTAAATAACTATTATATATTTATGATTTTGTGTGTGTCAAGGTCGGTATTTCGTCCCTTATACTCTCTTGTAGGGTGTGCCTAGCATTTCTAGGATTTAGTTTCACGATGTGGAAAATTCTGTTGAAAAGAATCTGAACTTAAATCTAAATCCTAAGTTCCAATTGATAACAAAGACGTGTACATAATGTTGCTTTCACTTGTACAATTTTAAATATTTTTTGATCTTGAAAGTAGAAGAAATATAGGTATTGAGAAAATTTCATTTCAATAATTTCTGAAAATTTTTGGAACAGCGAAACTTATCTAGCCCGCGAAACAGTTTCCAATATTTTCTATGGTTTTAGACATTCGTTTGCAAATTTGAACATCGCATACAAATTTTTAGTTTTTAAATCATCCATTAACACCAAAATGCACTAGCTAGCAACAATTTGAATACTGGTGGTAGGTTAGGTTAGTTTAAAAAGGTAATTCAAAATCAATAATTAGTTTAAAATATGGGGATTCTACTGAACCTTAATCTTTTTAGTTTTTTGTGACATCGACTGTGCTTGTATTAGTACAAGCGAGCCCCATGTCCGAACTGGTTCGACTGTGTTGTGTTGTCTTTTGTGTCTAGGGTGCATGGCCTGGCCTGACAATTCTGCTATGGTAATAAGTAGAAATACTTAATGCTTGATTAAATTTAAATATGCTAGAATTGGTCCGCCGTATATTCCATACATAACAGAAGATAAAGTACGTATCGTCACAAAATACTGTAAATATCTTTTAAATAAAATGACGAGCTTGTGCACTTTCAGTAACAGTAGCAATCATATCCGAAATAATAAGACCGGAACTGGAACTAGTTGAGATTATTCTACTAACACATTGTCAACTAATCGCTCTTGTCCAAAGCTTCTCTCTTCTCTCTTCAGGCTTCCAAAGTCTAGCTACGCTGGAAGAGAATCGTTGTTAATTAGAGTACTATCAACACTTCTCAGAAGCCGAGCATGCAACGAAATGGAAGCGGCAGCGAATGAACGCCACTGCCGCTGCATCTACAAGGACCCATTGTTGTTCTGACAAAGGGTTATCGTGAATATCTGCTGCTTTCTCGAGATACTCTTATTATTACTCCACCATGATTCTACGGACTCCGGCTCGGGCTCGGGCTCAGCCTTGCTTATCGCAAAGAAATGTAGTTGTACACTTAAAATATGTTTCCTGATAAAACATAGCTTGCTTTGTTTCTCCTTAGCACGCATGACGTTTTGTTTTATTTTTGTAGCAGTTTCTTCCTATACAAAAACGGTTATATTACTTTTCAACTACTAAATAATCTTGTTGCTACACGTTTTTCTTGTAATGTAAATGAAGATTTACAGTGAGTAAGCATGAAACGCGTTCTTCACAACGGCAAAAAATGGGACTATGTAAATATCGCATAAATTAAATCCTGAAGTGAAGTTCGAGGCACTCTGCAATAAATTTACAAATTTATTAAAAATCTTCATTCAATTTTAATATTACTTTTATGTAAATAAATTTTTAACTTCTTTTAATGAATGCTTTTTCGAAAAGAGCAATACGATTGGGTTTCCTATAGTAGTAATTTGGCATCTACTGATATAAGAGTATAATTTATATAGAATGTTTTATAACTTGTGTGGCAAGTATTTATATATATATATATTGTAATTGTATTGTATATTAGACAAATACAAAAATTCAGTGTTACAAAAAATGTCACTTCAAATAAACTACACGTATTTTTGCGAATTTAGATAAAAACAACCTTTTGTAATAGAATGAGCATATCAAAGTGTCCGTTAATGTTGGGTACATAAGTTGTAATACACCCTGTATTAAGAAGAAATTTACAACACTTGTTATATATCTTCTCCGCCTATTTGCAATATCTATTGTTACTACTTATCTAAATTACATATACGTACAACGCACATCACTGTGAGACTAATGTATGATTTATCAACTTTTTGTTACTGTAACCTCTTCGAACCAAATTCAGAATCCCCGAGATCCAACCATCTTCTTTAAAATATGAGAAGGACGACACGGCAAATGAATTATTGTGAAAATAAATAATCTTGTCTGCTGTGTTCGCGTATGTTAAATTACTATATTACATATCACGAAGCTGTTATTACGAAGGAAATTAATAATCAAAGTACGGAACAGTGATACAATTAATTTCCTCAATTACTGCAACCCTTTATTCAAGTGTCTGAGGATTACTAGCTGTAGCAACACAAACAGCCAACTATTCCACGTGGCAATCGCACCCCAGTTATTAATAATAAACATACCTGGGCCCCTTTGTCACTGGGTGAGTTACAGCACGCAATTCCTGCCCCTGCCTCCCTGCGGGCAGGCGGGGTGATATTCCGCACGACTTACCCTTCACATTTACTTTAATTCGTTTTAGAAAGCTCAACCACAAGTTTGGAATGACTCACCAGCTTACCTGGTTCACACTGGAGCTTTAATTAGCCAGAAATTGCTTTTGTGGTTGGTTTGAATAAGATATGAGTTTTAGGATGTTTTCAAATTATTTGAATACTGATATTTGGGCAGGATTTTAATTACGCAAATTAAAGTTTGTTGTTTTCTGGAGTTTTTGTTTATTTTGCGTTGATTCCTCAAAAAATATTTTATTAAAAGATGAGGTTATTTCAAAGGCAATATTAATCCTGCAAAATTTATATCAAAATTAATTATACGAACAGTTTATTTCAGTGGATATGAAAGGGTATAGTCACATTTTAATATTTTTTGGTTAAATAGGTTTTTTGTATTCATGGCTAGTCCTGTCTTATATATCTTAGCACCCTATTGAAATATCTCATTTTTACAGTGCTTTTTGTGACATTTATGGCTGTTTGCTGACGTTTGAAATTCATTGGCCATTTTCAGAACAATAGAAGGAAACATTATTCTCGCAGTTAACTATATAGAGGTAATACTAATATATATTATTAAAACAAAATGTTGTAAGAAATACATTCAATGTAATCAATTTTACTTTTCAAAAGGAAAAAAAAGGTATTCCCGCATTAGGTACTCGTATTTGTATACCTAAGTTTGAAAGTAGCTTTTTGCAAGCTATAGGGTTACAGATTTCCGCCCGAACACAGCAGAACGGCAAAGATACTTTCAAATAGAGGTATGAGTACTTTTTTTTTCGCGAAGAGAAAGATTAATAAATTATTAAATGTAACTAATAAAAAATTACAATTTTCGAGCGAAAAATTTGAATGTACAGGTATCTCATTTTCAATGTTTTTAAGGTATCTCGAAATCTCGGGTAATATTAACGATAGAGGAAACCGGTTGCATATTCCAGGGTCAACTTTTCGAGAAAAGTTTAATAGTCGCCATCTTTTTTTTTGAGCTACAGGGAAAAATTCGGCGTTTGCTAATTTCTAAAATATCTCATATCTTGTTTTAATAGTTAGAGGAAAAATGTTTAAACCATTTTTATCGTAGAATAAAGTGGCGTAATTAGATTTTATGAAAACGTAATAATTCTCGAAATATAACACAAACTTATATTTTATAAATTGTAACCTATGTAGATAATAGTCTCATCTTCTGCTTATTTTATAGGCTATAAGGCTACATTCTTTTATTTTAAACATTACACCATTTTATTTTACGCAGAAAACGATACAAAATTTGTGTATCAATTTGTCTCTATCATAATAAATAAGATGTGAGATATTTTCGAAATTAGCGTAAAACGAGTTTTTTTCCTGTAGCTCAAAAACAAAATATGATCGAAAATTCCTGTGGCGACTATTAAACTTTTCTCGAAAAATTGACTCTGGAATGTGGAAACGGTTTGACTCTATTGTTAATATTACCCGCGATATGTTAAAAAAACATCGAAAATGAGACACCTGTACATAACTAAGGAAACAATACACTGATCTGCAAAGTATTTATTTTATAGTCTGTTACTATTAGAAACGGTCTGCAAAGAGTTTTACTCGTCAATAATTCACTTTCTGAAACTAAATTACTTTAGAAGTACCTACTTTTTTTTATCGAACGTGAAAAATACATATTGCCGCTTGAAATTATTTTTATTTATCTTATATAAAAAATACATGGCGAAACATAAATAGTAAGCAAAGCATAGCAAAGCCATTAAATATTTTTTCTTTTCGAAAACTGAAGTTCTTCTTGTTGTGCAACTAGTTTCACACCACTTCAACTTCTACTTCCTTCAATTTGCATGTGGTGTGAAAACAGCAAGTGCAGAGGCACGTTCTCCTCTTGCCATGCTTCAGCTAACAATGTTAAATAGTAATCAAGGCGCAGTTAAGCACCCCATTCCTCACCAAATGAATAGCGCTTAAATTTGCTTACTCCACGCCATGTACTGCCTTTCCGCTCTTTAGCAATCGTATCGCACTACTGAATTTCATCAGGGTAGGCGTTGAGTTAAAACAGTGTACTACTTAGTGAGATGCATCGATTTTAAATCGTCATTTGAGCTGGGATTGATCGAATAACAACCAATTTGAATTATGCTTTTTGAGAGTGACTGGTGGCACTTTGGTAGTTTTAAAATCTAGAAACTATTTTTTTTAAATATATTTTAGGCCGAGCCGCAGGCGAAGACTCTAAATACAAACCCTCTCAAATCAGTTTTTGTACGTGTGATACACAGGATTTTTTCCGGCTTCTTCATAAATTTATCAAATTTGATTTGTTGTTCACATATTAAATACTAGGTTTTTTTACGATGGTAATATCAGAAGATTTGAATTTCTAATTACATGGATTTATAAATAAACCTTAAAAATCAACAAGCAATTTTTTATTAATTTTGCATTGCAATAATTACTTACATTTAGCTTACATTTAACGATATAGTCCTAAATTTGTAAGCATTTGAGGAATTCACCAGAACAGTAAGTAAGTAAGTAACTTATAACCATAAAACTTTGGGGATATGTAAAACCACTTATTATACTGGACGGGTGCAGAAAATAGTTATTTATATGTGTTAAAAGTGAAATTTTATTTTGTGAGAACCTTCGAACAAAATATCACTTTTAACACGTATATCATCATACACTTTTTTTTCTACAAATTTATTAAAAGTAGGCTTTATAATGTTTTTTTTAGGGTAAAAATGATTTTATGATACCAATGTTAAAAAGTGACAGATCATTGTTACTTTTAACGCTAGTGTTAAAAGTGAATTAGTTATCTTTGTAATAACGAACGGAACAATAAATTGACATTTTTGGCGTATGTCAAAAAATTATTAGAAATACAAATTTAAGTGAATAAATCTGATGATGCCAGCACATTACTTTCCGTCATTTCTGTGTATTATATACACATTCCATACATACATTTTCTTGTAAAAGATTATACATTTCTAGTAAAATTATTTCATAAACAAACTATGTAAATTGCATTTAACACTGGCATCTTCTTCTTCTACTTTAGCTTTTCCCATTCGATAGGAATTGCTATTCTTGATTTTCTTCATCCACTTATTTTTATTTTGCTTGCCGTTCTTATTCAGTTCCTTTTTCTGTGAAGTCTTCCGCAATACCATCTTCCCTTTGGTCTTCCTCTGTTTCTTCTAACTTCTACTACTAAGTTGTTTATTCTTCTTCCAATGTATTATTCATCTCTCTTCATGACATGTTTAAACCATTGTAATCGTCTCTCGTATCTTTCTAGAAACTTCTAACACTCGAGCCATTTCGCTTATCTTCTAATTTCTTATTGTATATTTCCGTGTTTACCCCAACATCCATCTCCAAATTCTCATCTCTCTGCCACATTCATTTTCTTTTTATTGACAGTGACATCTGTCAATTAGATTTTTTTTATTATAGTAGCTGTTTTCATGGTTATAGTATAGCTAGCTTATATATAAAATTTAATTTCTTTATATTTCCTAACTCTATATCCATTGAATATGAAATATAAAATGCAATCAATTCTTATAGATATAGAATATTCTTCAATATTTATAAACATGAAATATCAAAAAATGATATTTAACAGCATATTTTCAAGAAAAACTGTTGAAATCTTCAAATGAGGGTAATTTCGGTTGACCAATTATAACCAAAATCTAATCAGATCTTCATATAGATGTAAAGAAGAGGTTTACGAAAGAATTATAATTTCTAGAATTGTAGTGTTATCGTTTATGAAAAACTCGTCACACACACACATACATACAGACATCATCGTAAAAATGGCAAAATCGTATCCTACGGATCTTATTCACTAATACTCATTATCGATTTTTTTAACCAGACAATGCCTTCCTTACCTAAAGGTGACGGAAGGTAAAAAGTGTTTGTAGAAAATACATAGTTATTTATGTATCATAACGTCAATCATTATGTTACTAGTCGTGTTTGATAACACGACGGGTACCATATGATTAACTACGTTCCGTGTTACATACAAAATTTTATTTGATAGCGTAAATTTATGAAGAAAGAAAATAAATTATTTGGCACTGAACAAGAAAAAAAATAACCTAAAATATCATGTGTGCTGTTTTTGGTGTGTTTCGTAAACAAGTACCTCGTTACCATAAGCAGTGTTTATAATCTTGCATGTGCTGATTTTTTTATGGACACAACTCAGAATACGAGTACAATAATGAAACACATTATAGAGCACGATTTTTATATTGGGTTTGTTCGTTTCAATTCTTTCCGTTTAGGGTTTATCGCCATCTTATTTTCTACACATGTCAAATGCATGCAGTAGAAACATCTTGCAGTTAGTGCTACACAACATTAAATGAACATGCGTACATGCGAATTAACAAAAAAAATTGACCCAATTTTTACGGCTAACGTTTCACAGTAAATTTCATTATAGTCCAGAGTCCAGACAAAATACTCCGAACATCAAAAAACTGCAACAAAAGCTTTTTACGGAATTTTATACTGAAAAATGCGTTTATATTAAATTTTCCGAAAATCAATGATGCGAAACGCCTCGTCATTCTGGGAACAATAAATATCTATATTTAAATATTGAACAAATTTGCAATGTAAATGTGACATATTCAAGAATCGTTATAATCACGAGTAATTAAATGTATGTTATTAAATTTCACAAGTATTTACGAATTTAAATACGAATGAAATGTGATTTTATGAAAATCTTATATTTATTAAAAAAAAAAACCGAAATAGCAATAAATAAAAAATAAATAAATAAATATTTCAGCACGGCATATTACCCATTGCTGGGTGTGCCAATCTGCTTTGTATACAGATATCGGTAATGATGGAATATTTGTACCGTGCGGGCGCTACCAGGCGTCACCTCACGAGCACTCAATGTTGGCGTGGAGAGTGCGCCACAGGGGTCAATATTGTGCCATTAAAAATCGATGTAATTTTTGGCGTTGGTCGGGATCGAACAAATCTAAATTACTTACATAAACAAAAACTATACCGTGTATTAATACTTTACCAAAAGTTTTTAATATTTTATAATAGTTTGCATTCGTTATGGAATCGAATTATAGTTATTCAAGTATTAAGGACAGTAAGTACTTCCTACCAGTTGATAATTATTTTGGAGGTTGAGACGATGTCGACATCTCCAATTATTATTATTATTATTATTTTATTCTTAATCTTAAGATACAAAACTGTACATAGAGAGCGTCAAGATAAAAGTAATACATATAACATATAACAGGACATTTGTTCAAATTGTATTAGTTGGAGGGACGTAAACTTGATCCTGCTGGAGAAAGGGAATGTTTAAAGTACTCCTCAATACTATAAAAACATTTATCTAGAAGATAGTATTTTAGTTTGTATTTAAAGGAATTATATGATGAAATTACACTAAGTTCCTTTGGTAATGCATTGAAAATTTTTAATCCCGAGATATTTGGACAATTAGCTGCTATGTTGCTTTTAACATTTGGTATTCTAAACTGATCTTTTGCTCTCGTATTGAAAGCGTGATGGTCTTTGTTTAAGGTAAATTTACGTTTGTTATTATGGACATATTTACATATTTCTAAGATATATAAACAGGGTAATGTGAGAATTTGTAGTTGTTTAAAAACAGCTTTACAAGATTGTCGGTTATGTAGCCCTGCAATGCATCTTACAGCTCGCTTTTGAATTATGAATACTTGTGTGGCCCAGGATGAAGTGCCCCAGAGGATTATTCCATATCGTAATCGCGATTCTGCTAGGGCAAAGTATATCGTACGAAGTTGACAAGAGTTAAGATGGGTTTTAAAGTAGCGTAGGGCATAGCACGCGCGATTAACTGCTATAATGAGATGCTCACAATGAGGCCGCCAAATTGAAAATTCATCAACAGTTATTCCTAGAAAAACAGTTCTTTGTGATTTTTCCATTAAAGTACCATTAATATAAATGTCTAAATTAATTATTGTATTTATATTCTGGTAGTTTCTAAAGTGAATGTAAGTGGTTTTTGACCCATTGAGGTATAGTTTATTCTCATTAAACCAGTGGGAGAGAGCATGCATGCTCATTTCACATTTTTGGTGAAGTTCTGTTACATTATTGGCAGAAATTACCATAGAGGTGTCATCAGCGTACTGTATGAGACTGGTATCGTTATCAATAGACTCGATTAGGTCATTCATATATAGAACAAATAAAATTGGAGCAAGAATGCTCCCTTGGGGGGCCCCGATATTAATTTGCAAAATGTTGGATTGAACATTATGATATAGATTGTTGTCATTAAATTTTAAGCAGACAAACTGTGTTCTATTTTCAAGGAAACTATTTAGCCATTTATTTGGCATTCCTCTAATGCCGTATGAATTTAGTTTGTCTAATAGCCTTTTGTGATCTAGGCAGTCAAAGGCCTTAGATATGTCACAGAAGATTCCTAATACAATTTGTTTGGAGTTAATTTGGGACACAATCTTGTCATATGTTTGCGTTATTGCATCAATAGTTGACAGATTGGGCCTAAAACCAAATTGATTATTGTTAAGGATGTTAAACTTATTTATGAATGTCTCAAGCCTATCAAGAAAGCAATATTCCAGTATTTTGGAGAAAATGGATGTTTGAGCTATTGGGCGATAATTATTTACATTGTTTTTATCGCCCTTCTTATAGATTGGACTGATTTTACTTAACTTTACACAATCGGGAAAAATACCAGTGCTGAAGGATAGATTTATTAAATAAGTAAGCGGTACGAGTATAAGATGCAGTACTTTTTTTATTATACGACTGGGCACCTCATCTGGACCAGCTGAATTTTTGTTTTTTAGTTTTGAGGTAATCAGGGAAGAAACCTCTGCTTCACTAAAAGGACTGAGGAAGAAACTATAGGTGTTTTGTGCTATTACATTCTTTGGATTTGAATTATTCGTTATAGGTATTGCATTGAGGGTATTTAATGGAGAATTTTTGAAGTAGTTATTAAAGATATTTACTACTTGTTCAGGTTCTTCTATGTTCTTGTCATTTACATTAATACTTATGTTTGCATTTAACTCCTGATGTATTGATTTCTTTTGATTTATATATGACCATAGGGTTTTAGATGGGTTGTCAGAATCGATTATGGCAGTTTGTATAAATTTTTTTCTAGTATTATTGACTAATTTGCGGTGTAACTTTTTTTTGTGTAAGTATAAGGGTTTTAGTTGCACAAATTGTTTTTGTAAAATAAATAACGATTTTAAGGCTGAACTAGAATTTCTTATTTCATTATTTACCCACACAGATTTTTGTTTAATGTAATTGCAATATTTAGGCGGACAGCTGGTGTTAAAAAGATTTAGGAATTTTGTATAAAATTTATCAAAAGAGAGATTAAGATCAGTTTCGGAATACACATCGTTCCAAGATTCGTTATGTAACAGAGTTATAAAGTTACTTACATTGTTTTCATTAAAGGATCTGCGTTTGATGCCATCCTTGCGAGGTATGTTTAATTTCAGCAGAGTTTCGTGCAGTACAGCACTGTGGTCTGATAAAGAGTTAGAGTCTACTTCATAGCGCTTCGAATTACTATTGGTGAATATATAGTCCAGTGTATATTTTCCTCTTGTTGGCTTGTGAACAATGTTGAACAAACTATATGAGGATAACAGTGAGCTTAGGAGTAAGAAATTCCTGGCATCTCGAGCAGGATCCAGGTTTAAGTCCCCGGTTAAAATAAAATTTATATTTGGTTTAAATAGTTCATCTAAAACAGAGTTTAAGTTAGAATAGAATATATTGAAATCACCGCTAGGTGATCTATAGCATGTTAATATAATAATACGTGAATCTAGATTTAATTTACATGTTACAGCACATATTTCAAACTGTTTGTCTATACAAAATTTTTGGAGATCAATTGCTGATGCATGTATATTACTACGACACCAAATTGCCACGCCACCACCTGAAAAGGAGGCTCGGTTGTAGAAAGTTATTAAGCTATAATTTGGAAAATTGATGTTAGCAATAGTATGTTCATCGCAGATTTCTGAGAAACAGAGAAAGTTTAAATTTGTAAAAATACTTAAATACTCAGCAATTATAAGATCCACCTTGGCAGGTGTTAGCACCTGGCAATTTAATGATAATAAATCAAAATTAGGTTTTACATTTAAGTCTTGCACTAGGTTTTGGGCGTTTGCACTTGGCGTTTTTGAAAAAACCTGGAGATGTAAGATCCACTGGGCCAGGTGTCCGCATTCAAGGCCTTATCTAGATTAGTAAAATTAATCATCACCTTAAACGAGGAGTAGTGCTGGGGATATTTAGACTGGATACTTTCGCATTCCACTTCAGGAAATTTGTCTTTGAGATAGTTAACGAGATCTAATGGAGTGGTAGAGGGTTTAAGTCGTGATATATATAAGAACGCTTTCCTTGGAGCCACTTCTAACTTAGAACTGGCAACCGATTTACCAATAATTGCCGTGTTGGGTTTCTTATTCCGCTTTCTCCCTTCATCATGCTCATTCTGTGGTTTGTTCTGTGAGATGATAGGAGTGGTATTCGGTCTATTTGGTTTATTGTGTATATTGTGTGCTGTATGTGCTGTGTTGAACGTATCAGTTTTGTTTACATTATTGCTGTCACTAGTGGTTTTCAAAATGGGCGACAGTGTAGTTGTTTTTTTGTTAGGTTTTGCGTTGCCAATTTTGTTACTACTTATACATGTTTCCACAGATGTCGGGATGTGTGCGATAGGCACATCGTCATTGTTATCAAGGACATTGGGCGTTGAATTTAAACATAAAAGTTTATTTAATAAATCGATAATACTTTCTTTATCCACAATAATTTTATTTTTATCCCTTATTATAGTGTCTTTTTCGAAGATAATTTGTTTTAGGTATTTGATTTCTGTTTTTAGGAGACTAACTGTTAAAACTTCAGGGTTCACTGTGACATTTACATCACTACACACATTTTCACTAGCACTACAGCACTTTATAGTATTATTGAGAACTGTAAAGTTTTTCTTGGTAGCACATCCATGATGGAAAACACCGTTACACAACTCACAGAAAACAATATTATTTACTGCACTGCGGTTACAGATTTGGCAGATTTTTTTTAGTTTAGTAGGACTGCTGTCTTGCAGATGTTTCTCGTTGTCGGCCATCTTTCAACCGATACTGGTAGAAGAGTACTTACAGACCACAATGCTTATTACCTTTTTGTACGATTGAAGCATAAAATTAAAAACAAAATAATAATAAATAAGTATTTTAACATTTTTTTAAAGTAAGCCTTGATTGTTGCTTTTATTTACTTACCGCCTCCACCTCCTGATCGGTAAGTGAATAACACTACTTACCGATCAGTAATTTGTAAATAAAGCATACTGCCTTGGAACTCTATCGGTAAACAATAAAAAGACCCGATCGAGTAAAAAGTAAATTATTGATGATTTTAAATAATTAATGAACGTGTAAAAATGTGCCATGAATATTAAATTCTTGAAAACGACGAAACACATAAAATAAAGTTATTTTGAATAAAAAAATCATTTTCCGTATTTTTTTGTTGTTGTATAAATTTTTCATAATTAGTACATTATTATATGCTCTCTAACACTGCCAAAGTGCAGGTCTAAGAAAAACTCTACGTCCAAAGTGGTGCTTGTTTGAGTCGTTCATTCTGTGTCTTTACATCCACCAGAGAAACAATATTATTAAGTATGTCTCTTAAATTAAAGACTCCGTTCATATTAGGACAATCGATACGACATACGTAACTACTGTATTCGAGATCCTTGTTTATACTTGTACGAGTATAAGTATATATACATTAGCATAGATGATAATGCACGATCATTCGTTATTCAAATTACAGTTAGATAGATGTCTTTCCATAGTTGCGTTTTTATTCTCGTATGATAAAAATCTTCTCTGTGACACACTTCTGCTTAAATATAAATGGAAACTAGACAAATAGGTAACTGCAAGACATCTATATTCGTACGTAGCCTCACTTTCAAAGTAGGTACTTCAAAGTGACGCGGCATCAAGATTACTATGACGGGTTAAATTGCTGAACTTATTTGTCATGTATTGTTGATAAGCATGAAGAAAGGGAACATGTAAATTTAAGTGTCATGGTCATATTGTATTGCGGATATCTAGATTAGATAGAAGCCATTATTACAGAAAGTTTTTTGTGGAATAAAAAGTACAATGAAAGTGTTTTTGTGCTTCCATCCTGTAGTATTACATAACTCCAAATCGTCCGGAAACACTTATTTACAAGGCTACCTGTTCTGGCGATATGTCAATTTAGGACTATTTTCAACACAAAAATTAACAATTTTATTACAAATTTTAGGACTAAATCTTTAAATATTGTAACTTAAATGACGACATTTTGTCATATAAATAATATGTTGTTATCTCGTCCTGGTTAATTTATTAAGATCCAACTAGCTTGTGTTGTCACTGCAACTAACTTCACGTGATACAATATGAGTAAGTAGTGTAGTTGACCGCCATTGAAAACATGCAAAAGTATATAATTAATGTTTTTATATTATATATTTTCAATAAATATAAAAGTATTACAAATTTTAAGTTTAAATGTAAGTAATTATAATTAAATTTTCAATGCAAAACCAATAAAACTATATGTTCATTTTTTAGGTTGTGTAAAATGATATAAATCGGCACGTATTTAAAGACATCGCATGCAGCTCGACCTGTCAAAATATACTCGCACTCGTAAAACTATAGTTTCTGGACTAGTGATATAAAATACAAATAATGAAAACCGAGCTATAGTAAAAAGAAAAAATTGCACATAAGTCTACGAAGAACAGAATTAGAGCTTTAAACAGAAAATTAATGAAATTTTGAACAAAAAGATCAAAGTGCTATCTTGATGTTTTAAATTTATTTTTATAAAAAAAAAATCTGATGTGGCCAGCACATAACCTCTCGCCGTATATTTTACCTGGCTGTATGCATAAAGCAAAGAATATTTTTATAAATACAAATAATATATTCATATAAATCTATGACGTATAAACTTCTTTATTATTCAATAATAGCATGTCTCAACATAAAGATATTTTACCATAAATTATGTTACAATAAATTACAAAGTAGAGTTTACCATATATAAATATTAGGCTGGTAACAGCAATTTTCAATTCGAACAACCTTGTTTACTTTCTCTTCATATTCTTCTAGTAAAAACATTAATTTTGGGCGGTCTAAAATGTATATATGGATTGTGCATCTATTCTTACATATCTTCTTTTACATTTTATTTTTTCATACTTGTTATATCTAAATAACACTAATTCCCTTTAATAAAGTGACGGATAGATTGCACTCCGATTATTCTTATATCGATGTGTAATTTTGTCAATATTTACAACTTACTTGAGAAGAATTTGATAGCTTTTTCGCAATTCAAAGTTACTCTAGTCTACAGTACTGATATACATTGTCCCATAATGTTTGAAACAAATTTAAGTCCTTCAACCTAGACTTGTCATCTCCATAATAGTCACAGATCAAGAATTAAGGGATTCTCCAAATACATTTTTCTTTCATTACTCATTATTTCTGACACTGACATTTATCTGTCAGTTACAAATAATTTAAATTTGCAACTATTTTTCATGGCATCCTTTCGGTTGTAAAATTAATTACATTATTTTATATATTATATTCCTTTTATCTCTAAATCTATAAAATATGTATAAAAATATTTATATGTATCAGAAAGAGAATTTATTTTTCTTTAATATTATCAAGAAAAATTTTCAAAAAATAGTATTTAGAAGATTTTTTTTCAAGAATCTTCTACTTCCGGTTGTCCAATTGTTACCAAAACCTTTTCAGATCTTCCCATGAATGTCCGATTGGGAAATACGTTGTTAAACAAATTTTAAGTCTTATAGTTTTTGAGTAACCGTCCTTCCAACATCACACACACACACACATCCACACACACACACAAACACACACACACACACACACACACACACACACACACACACAGACATCATCGTAAAAATGTTAAAATCGGATTGTAGGGACCTTAAAACGTGCTTATTCAATAAAATCTGGATATGCGATTTTTAGCATGAATCCAATACCTCTCTTAGCGAGAGGTAAAAATTCAAGATATAATATCATAATCCTCTTTTATTAATATTAACCATTTTACAAAAAATTAAAATACATACCAATTCTTATTGTGCGTCGACATATGAATATAAATAAAAATATTTCGAAACTGGTAGTTACACAATTTCTTTTTGCAAAAACTGAACATGTTCAAAAATTAAAATTAGGTATCAGGATACAAAAAACTATTCATTTCAAAACCGTTTATTGTATGACTGCGGTAATTTTTCTCTATGTATAGTTTTAAATTTTATTTTGTAAATTTATGATTTATTAAAAAAAGAAATCTGATTTTGTTAGGTTTCTGTAGAAATTTTGCATTTACCCAATATCACAAACTTATAAAAATGAAGAACGAAATGATATTTCCAGAACAAAATTAGGGAAAGTACTAATTGGATCGTGCACATTTACAAATTTGACCCTTATTTTTTATTGTTTGTTTATTTTTTGCCGAAATCCTACTGCTCCTAATCTAACGCGACCGGAATCATATGATATGGCGTCATAATCCAAAAATTTCAATAATAAAATTAACATTAAATTCTTATGGGAAACCGCTCAATTATTAGATATCTATTTTAGTGATTGAAGATATTAAAATTAGACTCCCCAAAGAACCTTTCGGCATCTAGGACACATTTTTGGATAATCGGTATCAATAAATTTTGGAGACATATAATCTTCTCTGACGTAGTTCCTATCATTAAAAATTCAATCAAATAGTAATATCATAATTTTTTAATTACATTGAAACGAATGATTAGTATTAGTGATTTCAAAGAGAATTGTAATTTCCATTTGTGTTACACCTTTCTCTCACATCCCCCCTGATGATTTTGAATGTTCCAAGCCATAATAATTGATGGCAGGCATTTCGTCGGTTCCGTGATTTCCCGCTTATCCTTAGTTGATTGAAGTGCATGTAGCACCGTTCCGTACCGTGGGATATTGATTCGGCGATGTCTGACTTATGGCAGTAATAGCACGTGATGCGCGCTGCCTATAAATAAAGTAAATTACGTCGAAATTTAGCGAGGGTGCCGGTTGACATATGTGGCAGGTTCGGAAGCATACACCCTTGCGCTGCGCTGGTAACCCCACGAACTGCATCGCACGATAAATGATAGTAATAGATTTTTGATAGCCCAGTCAATATGTCTTTTAGTCAATATTGAACCGCACCTTGCTTCCCAGGGTGCAACAGAGGATGCAACTTTTAGGGAAATTCTGCCATGAAAAAAAAATTATATTAATGATAAATTATTCTTAAAAAAACAACTACCAGTAATTTTACATCAGAAATAACTATGATGATTGTCACTTATACTAAGATAGAAACTTCACAAACAAAAGATTCCTGAAAACAATTGTACAAAGTTGAGCTTTGCAACTCGGTTTTTGACTAAAACCGTATCATAAAATTGACTTTGTAAATGCGACATATGAAATAGTTGCCTGTGTACTATAGGTGCGAAATGTATGTTTATTGTTTAATTAACGACAGTGAAAGTTCTTTGACGAGGCTTTAGTCGAGTAAAAAAATCATTCGAAATCTCTAAACATACAAGCTGAAACTCATAATAGTTCGGCCGGTTTACATTTTCAACGAGTTATAAAATCTACAAAAATGGTTAGAAATTTTTACAATATTCTTTCGGCTACTTTAAATATAGATTTAAAACATAAAAAAAAAACTATGAGCCGATTGACGAGCGGTAATTGTTCGATTGGCATTTAAAAGGACATCTTCTAGTCCAGACAGCTTTTATCGAGACTTCGTAAAATCCAGCGCGTATAGTAAAACCTACTTTGCGAGACACATGGGACAATACTCACGGAAAAAAATGCAGGACTTAGGGATATAATACTTAATAGAATTAAAGCTGGTATTACTAATACAGACGATGTAACCCAATATTAAATGGCAGAATACTTGAATAACATATTTAGTTTTTGTAAGTTTAAAATCTTTATTTTTTTTGTTGAAATATAATGGGTTTGGGCTCGTATTTCGTGCAGAAGGTGCACACAATATTTTCTCTAAAATTGTTTGTTTACTTCCCCAGTTCCCGCGACGATTGCGTTATTGCTCAGCACGGTGTCCCTTTAGATACGTTCGGTCAGCGTAGTCGGGCGCGTTTCCGCTAGACTCAGTGGCGTCGGGCCACGCCTGGTATAATAGTTACGATATAATCATCCTTTGCCAGACATTACTGTCTAAGCAAACTTCTTTCACCTCGGCCACATTCATAATCGCATTCATACATAAATGTGACAATCTATTTGGAAAAATTCATTGCTATCTAACATATTTACAAAATGTCAAAACAGGTCAATTTTTTTAAATAAAGTTTATTTTGGAGTTTTCTTTATTCTACTCGTACGATATTAATTTTAACATGCGGTTAAAATTTGAAACCCAATAGAAACAAATTTATTAGGTAATTGTCAATTTAATTTTGTACAATGCAGAAATAAATAAACAAATATTGAGCGGCATTTTATATAGTACTCGTATATTGAATTACTATAATTAACTATGAATAGATTTATACAATTATTGTATACAATTTTGATGATTGTTGTTAAACAATTATTTAAAATTTCATTAAAATTTTATAATAGGTATTCCAGATAAATACATTTATATTAGTAATTATTGAACTATTTCATATTATTTATTGTACAAAAGCTTTTCATTGTCCATTTATTTTTAATTAGGTTATGTATATAAATAATAACTGTTGGTCGAATGTAATTGTTATATGTAATTAATTGACTTTTGTTTTGGAAATTATTGCTCGACCAGTTTAAATAGGTTACATTGGTATACAATTTATTTATATTTCAATTTTCTCTATCTCTTTCAACAAAGCGTATTGAGTTTACAAATTCCCAATAGTTTTCAAACTAAAAACATATTTGCAATAGGTAATATTGGCGCAATATTGAAAAATCTGGAACATCGGTAGTCCCGTAGTTGTACTCAAGTAAATTTCTCAGCATATTCTGGTAATTCCGCGAAGTTCTCGAAGCAATTGCATCTTGTCAGCGCGGAATATTGAAAAACAGAGCAAAACGCAGGAGTATCAGTATTCATGTCCAGGTTCTCCTGCGGAACCAGAGTATTTTTGCCTACAAACACAACAGAAGCAGTAGCGACTGCACCTTGTGTTTGTAAAGTCTGCGTGCTTGGCTGCTCTATTCAATGCACAGCTCATTCAAATTAAATTCAGCCGTATTTCCTTATTTCATATGACGTGAATTCCCCAGCCAGTGCAATGCAAAAGCTTTGAATTCAAATAGTGCAATATGTGTATGTGAGTGTTTTACATATAGCTCGATTCTATTTGATGACAACTTTAGAAGAAATGCCCGCCTGGAATAGTATATTAAAATATAAGTTACAGAAGCAAACTATTCTAGCACGAACTAGAAATTTGGAATGGGCAAACGAACGAGTCGTTGCATAGTCTTCTGTATAACGGGATTTTTCCCTTTTTCGACTTCCATTTTCATTATTTCTTTATAAAAATATAGTTCTAAAATAATATTGTTTTTCGTACTAGACGTGAAGACTGCTGTATATTAACGTAAGAAAAACACGATTTTGCGACGAATCACACATACGAGTTTTCTAATTGTGTTTGGATTCAACATAACGCAAGAAAAAATAACGAATTGTCATATACTATATGAGAGGTTATCTACTTTTCCACATTAATGTGAAAAAGAATGTCATTTCCACATTCAAAATGACAAACAAAGGGTTGTCATTTTGAAACGGTATCGTAAATTAGAAATTCTAAAACGAATTTAACTTTCGGAATTTACATGGTGTTTCTGAATCACGTTTCTCACATGTGTTACAAATAATATCTTTTCTGCAATCGTCCACAACAATAAGAAAAATTGAAAAATGTATTTTAAATTTTTAATATAATCATCTACATACCTCAATGCAGGTACTGCTTCGACTGTTATGCGTAGTATTATTAAGGGATTATAAAAATTGCTTTCATAGTAACAAACCAAAAACCTTATTCAATAATACTTGTACTAGTTTGGGAATAAAATTTCATAGTTCTTTTAATTGAAATTAATAGATCATATACAGGTTGTTAAAAAAAAGGATAAAAAAATTAAGCGCATATAATACCGACCAAAATGTGTATAAAAAGCTTAATCGTCATGGGTCCGATCTTCAATAGTTTACGAGATATAAGGCAGTAAAAATGAGTTTTTACTGATTTTACGTGTGCTATCTCAAAAACTATAGGACTTACAACTTCGATTAAATGAGACTTTTTCTATACCTTTCATTTTAGATGGGCTACTTTTTTAAATTAAACAATTGCACTAATAAGTTAAATGTTGTTACGACCTTGGGCAATATATAATTTTCAATTTACATCGTAACTACATACTAGAAATTGAGGAAAATGTTTCATTTAAAATTTTGTTTTTACCTCTCGCTAAGAGAGGTATTGGATTCATGCTAAAAATCGCATATTCAGATTTTATTGAATAAGCACGATTTAAGGTCCATAGAATCCGAGTTTAACATTTTTACAATGATGTCTGTGTGTGTGTGTGTGTGTGTGTGTGTGTGTGTGTGAGTGTGTGTGTATGTGTGTGTGTGTGTGGATGTGTGTGTGTGTGTGAGGTTGTTGGATACACAATTTCTCAAATTCTATAAGACTAAAGACCTGTATAACTACGGATTTCTCAATCTAACAGTAATGGGAAGAGTTGAATAGGTTCTGGTAACAATTGGACAACCGGAAGTGGTAGTTTCTAAAAAAAAAAATTTCTAAATATTATTTTTTGAAAAATTGTTACTACAAATATTAAAGATAATTAAATTCTCAATCTGCCACATTTTTTTATTATATCTCGTATAGGTTTGGAGATATAGTATATAATAATATAGAATAATCTGTTGTAATAAATCTCGTTGCCCGAAAAACAGTTGCGATATTCTAATTTTTGTAATTGAAAAAAAAAATGCAAAATGTCAGTGTCAGATTTTTCTGGAAGATATGAGTACATTTCATATATATTATTGTATTATTAATTTAATATGTTTTTAAATTACAGGTATGTTAATATTACATATACCCTTAAGAAATACTGCTAATACCATCAATGAATTTGAAGAATTTTGAACATATTAAAATAG
This sequence comes from Harpalus rufipes, assembly GCA_951394225.1. Classification (NCBI taxonomy): domain Eukaryota; kingdom Metazoa; phylum Arthropoda; class Insecta; order Coleoptera; family Carabidae; genus Harpalus; species Harpalus rufipes. The sequence continues at coordinate 40,383,650 of OX596281.1, forward strand.
TACGATAAAATTTCTCATAGAACGAAGGAAGAGAAACAATTTCAATTATTTGTGTGTATACAAGATATGTTAAATTCGTTACGTATAGGGCGCGAGCAGTCATGTGAGTTTGTTGGCCTTAGCCAGCAGATATGAGGATCCGTGTCAGAATGATTGCTACTATTTATTTACGTAGATGTCACAATTGTCATATGTCATAATTTTTCATTCAAAATTTCAAAATATTCTGATGTTTATTTGTCATCCATTGTCGAGGAAAATAATCCACATGGATTTGGAAAATCATAATGTTTCGGATGAAAACTTATGATACTTGACACCTATGTATATTACTAGCTCTCATTCTGACACGGGCCCCCATATCTGCTTGCCAAGGCCAACAAAGTTACATAACTGCTCGCGCCCTATGCAACATAAAATGAAAATGGCGAGAGGTATTGTGCTGGCCACAACAGATTTTTTTATATGTAGGCTATTTTTGTGACAGACAAAATTTTGTTCGATCACTATCTTTGTCAGTTTTTCTTCAATTTTTCATTTTTGTCGGAAAGATCAGACCTATGTTACTTTTTACTCATTGTTAGTATTATATAGGTACATTAAAAAAAAATACCTTTTCTTTAACAGCCTGTATAATAATTTTTTGTTGAAAATTTTCTGAGAACACTGAATATTCTTATTTTCCGATGAATGCAAACATAAAAAATGTTGCAAGTTCTTTTGGATAATAACAACACTGTCTTTCTATTCTTTACTTGTTTATCAATTAATTTATGCACAAGATCTATGATGATTTACTCATTTTTTAAAAAAAAATGTCAACAGAGTCATGTATTATTATTTACTAGATTATTTTTATAAAATCTATGTTAACTTTTGTGTAGTGCAATTAGAAAACGATTTTTTGAAATATAGTTGCTTAGGTAGAACATTCGTTGTTTTTTTTATTTATTTAATTTGTGAAAGCAGAAATTGTTTTACAAAATTATAACCAGAAAGCTTGATATTATCGCATAGATCCAGTTAAATAAAAATCTGTTATAGTCATTTAACAACACATTTCATCATCAAACGGCTATTTTCCTCCCCTTTATAAAAATAAAACGCAAGCATCAAATAAATTTTTCCTAGCTAAAAAGCATAGAGAACGTGATTTACTGAATCTAAATATTTGATAAAGCGTAAAAAATCAAATTAAGCTAGCTTTCATGGCGCTATGCCGGTATATTAGCTCCATTTCGTTTGAAGTTGTATTAGTAATAAAATGGATATGCTTTGACGCACCGCGTCGCCTAATTTCCTTGAAAGCGTTCCTAATTAATAAACAGCAAAACAGCCCTGTCATACAGCCAAGCTTTAAAAAGCACGCAACTCAAACGGAGACTTTTAATCCTCACGTAAAGTGAAAATTGCCAACCAGTAAGCTACTGGTCAGAGAATTATATTTGTTTGATATTTTATATCATGTATGACATTAATAACGCAATATTCAAACTTAGCTAACTTTCAAAATTGTAATTAATATACAAAATTAAAATTTTTGACACATTTCAAATTTTGTTTTGACCCAGTTTTCAAGTGTGTTTCATATTTGTTTTCCTAATTATCTACTGAAAATATATAAAACAGATATTGTGTTTCCACACAATAAATTATTCAGAACTCATAATGCAACAATAAAAATACAAATTTTTATTTTATGTTCTGTATATTTTATTAAAACCCAACGTTGCGGCAGCATACACTGCTGCCTTCTTCAGGGACAAACATTATTAAATAATAATACAACAATAGCAACAAATAAGCAAGGTCAAATATTAAAATCGTATCATTCGATATATCGATGAGAATATATCGAGTATCGATATATCGGCAATGTATAAAAATCATAAGAAATAAATAGAAGCACAACTTAAAGGTTCATTTTTACACAAAACAAACAGGCATGGTGCATAAATAATGTATAAATTCAAATTTTACTTTAAGAAGTGAACTCATCTGAAACTGACTGAAAATAATTATAACATTTTGAAACGTTCGATGATAATGCTGGTGGACTTATTTCTTTACCAACGATGATAACTTTAACTGGTGGACGATTTATTGGTCGACCATATCTTTATTGAGGAGGAATACACTCAGCTGCACTTTGATGATTGATGAAAGCGGAAATTCTTTAAATTTTAAACTAATTTTTATTTACATATTTATTTACACTACACTAAATTTATTATTAATTAAACTAAAAATAACGAAATCAAAACACTTGCGTTACGCAAAACGCGAGCCAAACCTAAAACTACATGTTTACCCCATAATGAAGGGTATCATATGGCATCTATATGAAAATATCAACCATTTACGTAGGCTTGCAATAATTTCTAGACTTAATTGTCAACAAATGACTGTCTTTAACGCTGACATCTAGACTAACCAGATAATTAACAAAAGAGTGATAATTATTTCTAAACAGAATTTTGACTAATAAAGATAACAAAGTTGAAATATTGTTCCTGTAACTATGATTTAGAAACGGTAATAAAAAGTTATTTATTTTTTATTGCCCTTGTCTCTTGTCATGATTTTGACAAAAAAATACATTGGATGTTCTAGCATTAAGATTCAAAAATATATCTTCATACACCATAGTAATAATAAGCATTCATCTAAGATAATATAAGAATTTGTTCGAGGAACAGATTCGACAGAAAAAAAAATCTGATGTGGCCAGCACAATACCTTCCGTCAATCCTGTGTATTATGTATAAATTCCATACATAAATTTTCTTGCAAAAGATTATCAATTTCCAGTAAAATTATTTCATAAACAAACTTTGCAAATTGTACTGACATGTTCTTCTTTATCTTTTCCCATTCGTTAGGGGTGGCTATTTTTCAATTTCTTCTTCCACTCATTTCTGTTTTGCGTGTCGTTCTCATTCAGTTCCCTTTCTCTGAAGTCTTCCGCAATACAGTCCTTCCATCTTATCTTTGGTCTTCCTCTGTTTCTTCAACATTCTATTATTAAGCTATTCATTCTTCCAATATATTCTTCATTTCTCCTCATGACATGTTTAAGCCAATGTAATCGTCTCTCTTGTACCTTTCTAGAGACTTGTAACACTAGAGTTATTTTCTTACCTATCTTTCCGTGTCTTCTCCAATATCTACTTCAACATCCTCATCTCTACCACATTCATTTACTTTTCATTGATACTGACATCTGTCAATTTGAATTATCTGAATATATTAGCAGTTTTCATGATTAGCATAGCTGGCAGATTTATGAAATTTAATATCTTTATAATTCTTTAAGTTGCAATAACGTTAAATGTCAATAAATCATATTTAATTGTTAAAATCTTCAAATGAGCGTACTTTCAGTTCACCTATTATAACCAAAATCTAATCACTTGTTCTTCTGGATGTAAACTTGAGGAATACGAAAAAATTATAATTTTTGGAATTGTGGTATTGAAGTTATGCGATCCGAAACTTTCGTCACACACACACAGACACACGAATATATACATGCGTACAGACATCATCGTAAAAATGGTAAAATCGTATTATAGAACCCTAAAACATACTTATTCACTAAAAATTCATCATTGAATTTTTTGACCAAAGACAATACCTTACCTAAAGGTAATGGAAGGTAAAAAACTTATGAAAATGGAGGTGACCAAGCAACAATTGTCATTGACACTATACTTTGTATGTTTTCGCTTATAGTTAAAATGTAAATTAAGGTTGTGAAGAAAACTGTAAAATTCCTACGCTTTTATGATGACGATTTATGTTTTGCGATACAATACAATGTGATGCTAATTTCAAAACGCAATTACATTTTAGATGATTAATGTAATTCGTTATATTTTGTACCCTCTGATCTAAACAATAAACGCACCCTGATTAATATTTACCTTGCTCGCAGTTCGTAGTGCGAAATAGAAGTACGTGCAGAGCCATCTATCTCAATAAATATTCCAATACGCCATCATAAATTTCAAAGACGTAATAATTGGGTTTAAAATTTTACCGAAATGCATGGGAACACCGGAATTCAGTTTTAAGCCGCAATATCAGCTTCCATAAATATAACAACGATTTTCAACATCGATTCAGAACACATAGCACATACCGTGCAAGTTGATGAATTATCTGTCGGAAAGTGTCGGCAAACATCGGAAAACGTCGGGAAGAGGATAGTGTGTGGTAACAATAGGATAAGCTCCAGGTAATCCATATCTTCCTCCATATTCCTGCATATTCCTGCTGATTTATAGCTTCTTCCCCTCCTGATAAATTTTCTCGCCGGCTTTGTTGTTCTTGTAAGATTCTCATAAGGAAATAAATAACGCACACAATGAGCGTCAAGATGAAGAAAAAACATACGCACGGATAAAAAACAGACCGGAGAGTGGAGAGCATATACCTAGTTTGATATGGTGCTATAAATGTAGGAATAAAGTATAGGCTTCATTGTGCTAACATCGCAGTTTCCAGAATTTACTTGACACCCGAGGGAGGATTCATTTGTTCCTCGGGAATAACTGTCACATTACACCCACAGACACACAAATGCGAGGGAAATATCGTTTTTGATTTCAAACGAAAACTGGTCTACTTTACATACAATACATTTCAAGAAAGATGGGGCGAAGATGAATCATTTTTAATTAACACAGTTTTAAAAATAGGAACATATCGAGCTCAAGTTAATTCTAATTTTTCCATTATCCTGGAAATTTTTTCTCGAACAGACTTTTCTAAATTAAGACGCTGTTTTAATTGGATCAGAATTAACTAAAATCATTTTGAGCATAAATGTCATATAAATATAGGTTTTTTATTTTTAGTTACCAAAATTCAAGATATATATACAGTTAATTTTAGGTATTGTAACAGAGCAAATCGAGTTTTATAAAAGTCCCTTCCTTAGTGTTTTACAAAATTCCAAATAAATTTAATAACGTTTTACTTGTCACAAAGAATTCCAAACTATAAAATATAATTTTCGGCTTTTTGCAATGCACCCGGCATATCAAGTTTGTATTATTTTTTTGCTAGAAATAATAATTATACTGTTAGAATTTTCCAATAGATTTATAAACAAATCTCTTCCCAAGAAATGTTTCTGTATAACGTACAATATTTATACAAAATAAAACAAATTTCTGGGAAATTTTTTGCTGGTCACAACAGATTATTTTCTGCGTTAAATCGTTTTTGCCATTGCATAGTGCATCATAATGTAGGCCATATTGAATTAATATAGCTTTCAAATAATTATTACCTTGTTTATTTTTAGTAACTAAATAATGTGACATAGTTATTTTTTTGAAAACTGAAAAATAGGTCAAGGGTAATAGGTATGCAGTACCTAAAATTCGTACTTGGACAAATCGAAATATAATAGACTATTAAATTAATATTACGAATAGTAATTAGGAATATGCTGTTGTTGTCAGGAGGAAGACTCAGGCAACATCTAAAATTACTATAAAGGAAAAGGGGATTAATTTATAAGCCGAACTATGCGAAGGTCCAGGCTCATCTTCACGCGCGCCATCTATAATAATATTATATTAATAAAGATGGGCCCAACCGCAATTTAGAAGCCAGAAACGGCCGTTTAATCCTTAAACAATGTTTATACATATATTTTAATTAAGTGGCCATCGTTTTTTTTATTAAATTTAATCATGCAATAATTTATATCTTCCTGGATATGTCATTTTTTTAATTTTCGGCTTCTGATGCTTCGGCATCTCTTGTTCCAGCCTCAGGAGATGCTGAAATGATAGAGGCCGAATAATATTCTTTGACAGATATCCGGAAATTTTGTAAACCTCTTTTATCATTTCATTAAAGAAGCGAAAGAATTTAGTATCTTCTTTATTGTAAACGAAAGAATATGCTTAAAGATTACATTCCTTTTTTGTTGAAAGAATTTATAATTATCACACAATGAGATTATTATTAAAACAACAGTTATTACACAATGAGGATAGCGTATTATAAGGAATACAAAACAAATTAAAATTCAATTTCTGTTTTCTCCTATTCAACATATTCATGAGAACTGCATTGAAACAACAAGTAATATTTGATGTAATAATAGTATTTACAATACAAATCACTTCATTAAGTTAGAAATAATATTGTATATTGTTTTATGCAAATGATATAGTAACATGACATGGTTTCCCTGTAGTTACAACGAATCTATTTCACTTAATTACAATAATTAAACAATAAAATGTAATTTTATATTGTAACACCATTAATTATAGAATTATATAACTTTCCAAAAATTAACATAATCTAGATAAATGAAAGCAGTTCGTTTATAGATTAGCTTTTTGTTATCATAAATGTAATACAACAATGTGATTAACATTTATTTATGTTCAAATGGATCTAAATTATAAACGAAATATTTTTATCCATTAGAACTTTTATTCAAGCCCATTGTTTTAGAAATGGTGAAGTGTCCAAACTCCAGATATATAGGTAAAATGTAAAGTCATAGATAGAGTTAATTTTGTGAAAAATGGATTACCTATATAGGTAAAGTACTTAGATATTTCTACTCATACTTCGAAGAGACGTAAGGGCTTAGTAGATATTAATACAAAATAGATAACAATACAATTAATAAAAGCAGAAGAGTCAAATATCGTTATTATTTCGTGGACTTTGTTGAGTAATGTAAAAATGGTTCATAGATACCTTTGAATAAAATCACAAAAATAGTTATTTACGATAAAAATACGTAAAGCTAGTCTTTAGTCACGAATGGACTAGAATTAAAACACGATCGCAGGGAGTGTTTTAAGACACGTGCGTGACTAAAGATGTTTTACGTACGTAATCTAATAACACAATAAATATAAAAAATACTTTTATTTATAAATTAAGATCACAAAATTAAATGATAACAAAGCATTTACACTGATTTTGCAAATGTAAAGGCTTTAAAAATTTTGATCACTCGTTGCTCGGCAACCCATGATTAATGAAACCATTTTACTAAACAACCGTTTTACAAACTTAAAACTAACAACTAAACGCACTATCGTAGATAAAAAATTCTTTCAGGAAAAAAAAATAATACAGGATATAATGAATGCCCCAGCTAAATGATTCATTTTCAGTACACGAATTGAAAGTATTCATATTGTAATATCTTTTTTATCTCATAGTACACTAGTTTAAAACACGATTTATGTCGAAAACACATGTTACATGTTCCGCCGTTTTCAGTGTCATAATAAGAAAAACGGCTACAATTATAAATGAAGGAAGGTAGACATAAAAGATAATGAATACGTATGCGTAAAAGCTGAGATATTACGTTAAAATTCGTGCTCATATTTCAAATACATGGTGTGGAAAAATGTAAAAAAAGTTTGTTTCATTATAATAGGTTACGTAACATTTTGTACGTTTTTTCCTCAAAAATAAATTTAAATATGTAAAAAGCATATCCATCATTTAGGCCGCTGTGTAATCTTATATCTCTGTGCTGTGAACTCTTGCGGTGCCATGAGATTTTCAAAACTGAATTAATTAAAAAACGCATAAATTCGTCTTCCCCATTTTTGCGCACGTTGCAGAATCCTCCGTAGGCAGTTTTGAGAAAGGGCATTTGCATAAATTGTCATGCACACTTCAAAGACAAATCGACGGGGGAGATGCGTTATCGGAATACAACTCCAACGAATCCAATGTTTTTTACTCTCTTTTATTTCTTTGTTTCATAACTTTCTCGCGAATGCGAACGATGTTATCTTAATGAAAATTGGGCTTTTATGATAATGAAGTATGTTTTTCTCGGCATATTTTAATTTATATGGAGAGAAAAATGTTGCGGTTTGCTATAGTGTTTTAAAAATTAATGAAGGAAAATTAAATGTGTGCACGACATTTTTCTTGTTTGGTTACTTGTTCTTGGTGTATAAAGAACTCAATTTGATAATCTGATATTTATCCACAAACCACGATTTTTATATGTTTGTATAGCTGTTATCTAGCAACTTTATAGGCCTTCGGGCAATAAAAGTCACATTGCGCCTGCTTTTGAAGGCGAATAAATAAAACAACAAAATATGTTTTGTTTTCTATTTCGATACCTATATGTCTATAAACGCACTGAAAACACGTCGTTAAGAAAATATATAAAGCACTGCTTTTGGCGCTTTTCCTTTTCTAGAGGCAGTATGACTGCTTTCAAAATTGATAGGTGAATAACATACGAGTATAACCTCAAATTTCTGTCAGATAACAATCAATTTTTAGCAGGAAGCAATACTAACATAACTGATAAACAACACCAAGTCATATTTTGATAATTCACAGTTTTTAAAAATATAATAAAATTACCTCAATATAAAAAATCTGATGTGAC